>CM033403.1:1402500-2800000 GCA_019426215.1 Buddleja alternifolia
CCATATTGTTCTTTTTCTCGGTTTGTTGTGGTTGTTGGAACCCTCCTGTCCTTTGAAATGGAGGTTGTTGGAAACCTCCTTGGCTTTGCTGAAAACCGGGTGGTGGTGGTTTCGCCATATTCGTATTTTGGTTCCATGAGAAATTTGGATGATTTCTCCATCCCTGATTGAAAGAGTTCGAATATGGATTGTTCTGTGGACGACTTGAGTTTCCCATGAAGTTTGCACTTTCAACCGTGTTAAGTATCAGGCACTCAAGGTTCATATGATCACCTCCACAATTTTCACAAGTGGCTTTGACCTGATTCACTGTGCCCTGCATGAGTCTGAACGCGTCTAACCTTTTGTTTAAGGCTTCCAATTAAACAACGACACCTGAACTATCTCCAATTTCACACACTCCGGCTGGCTTCTTGGGCAATGTGATTCGTTCAGTTGGCCATTGATAGTTGTTTTCGTCCATCAGCTCAATTAACGCCCAATCTTCATCGGGTGACTTGTTCATGATAGTTCCGCCTGCTGCGGCATCCAAATTCGTTCGGAGATTAGGACCCAATCCTAAGTAGAAGGTTTGCACAAGTGTCGGCATGGCTAACCCGTGGTGTGGGCATTTCCTCAGAAGTTCCTTAAAACGCTCCCATGCCTCATAAAGTGATTCCCCCTCAAATTGACGGAAGCTAGTGATTTCAATTTTCATGGCTGCTGTCTTGCCGGGTGGAAAAAACTTGGACAAAAATTTATCCACCATTTGATCCCAAGTATGAATAGAGCCGGTCGGCAAAGAGTTGAACCATTGTTTAGCTTTGTCTCTGAGGGAGAATGGGAATAACCTTAACCGTATTGCGTCATCAGTCACTCCATTATTCTTGAAGGTATGGATAATCTCCAAGAACGTTGCTATGTGAGCATGAGGATCATCATGGAGTAAACCGGAGAATTGAACCTGGTTCCCTATTATCTGGATATACCCCGGCAGGATTTGAAAGGTGTTAGCCTCTACCGGTGGTAGAACAATTGGCCTGGCAGCTCCTTGAATGTTTGGCATCAAATAATCCCTCAAAGGGCGTTGTGGAGGAGCCTCTGGTTGGTTTAGAGGGAAGCGAAGTTTCGCAAGCTCCCTACGAACTGCTTCTTCTAAGATGGCGGGATCTATGTGAATAGGAGGATTAGGATCCATTGTATCTTGATGTTGTTGAGCCTCTCTTTGTAGTCTTACCCCTCTAGTAAATGTTCGTTCAATTTCAGGGTCCAACTCCGCTAGTCCAATCCGATTAGTGCGGGTCATGCACTAGACAAGATCAACCTTGCACAAAGAAAGACAAAACAATTAGTAGGAAAAAAAATGATCTAAGCTCAGAAAGAATAAGAGAATCTCAATATTAGATAAAAACAGTTGTCCCCGGCAACGGCGCCAAAAACTTGACACGACAAAATCCTAGCAAGAGAACTAGATCGTGTAAGTAGTAAAGTGGATGTTCAAGTCCGGGGTTATCGTATCTGCAGGGACAACTATAATCTAAGTACCAAGACTACTGTATTACCCAATTCTAAGTTAGATCGGTTGATAAAAGGTTTGATTTAAACTAATTTAACTACGTTAAGCACTACAATAAGGTATAACCAAATAAGTGGAAGAAACGATAGAAGATAAGCGATTAAGGCACATGGTTCAACCATTTATGTATTTCGATTGTGATTAAGGTTCTATTGGATTATTAGATGGATTTAGCCAAGGCGAAATTCCCTAACATACGTACTACCCAATCTCTTGGCATAGCAACCCTACCTTAGTTAACGATTTCCTATATATCTCTATATGAAAACCCGTCTTAACAAAGATGCATTTAAGGTCTAGGAATTCCCCACGTGAATGGAAAGCCACCTAAAGAAACCGAGTCTATCTCTAGTCGGTTTAACTATAGGGTATTCAATATTTATATCTTCCCTAGGTTATTATCTCTCGATCTCTAACCTAGGCATTTTATCGAACACTTGGTGATCAAACAAGTGAAGCATTGAGATCAACTATTGAATACATAACTAAAACCAACATTAATCCAATAAATACCAAAACAACAACAATCAAAATAACATAAACGGCCTAGCCACGGCCTTAATCAAATGCGTTTAGCTCATGTTCATGTCACAAATATGGATTTGAATCATACAAGTCATTGTAAAGAGTTGGACAAGTTTATGAAATAAAGATATAACAACTCCCAAATAACCGTGATGAAGTGGATCCCTCGATGAAATCTCCGTCGTCTTGCAAATCCGGGCTTTCAAAGAGACGTTGTGGCCTTCTATCTTCTCTCCAAGGTGTTTCTCTCCTCCCTTTTGGTGTTTGGATGCTCTCAAGTGTCTATATTTGTAGAAATGACCTGAATGGTCTATTTATAGACAAGTCCGCCGCCTCGAACGCCGCGGCGTTGGGTGTTGAACGCCACGGCATTCCATTCTACTTATCATCGCTGCAGCGTTGGGTGTTGAACGCCGCGGTGTTCCCCTGCTGCTCCGTCCAGTTTTGGTAAAATATGCATAACTTTCTCTACCGATGTCGGAATACACGGATTCAAGTTGCTTTAGAATCCTAAAACAAATATATACAACTCTCAAGAAGACACCATGGTCCAAATCTGTTGTTAAAGATGATAAAAATATCTCACAAGTCACTGCATGAGAAAACTCCATCGTAAGACGTCTCGTCCGATGACTTTTTCACCTCCTTCCCTACATATCTGATCTTTGTCTTCAACATAAGAAATGTACCTTTGCCTCTTATCTTTCCATTGGTAAACCAAGTGTGTAATTTGGACATGGTTAGAGAAATTGATTCCAAAAACTCCAGCACTGCGCAGACAGCATTTTACCTTGTGTTGTATCTTTTTGCATGATTTACCTTCAATCCTTGTTTTTCCTCCAAATGATATGTTATTCTAGAAAATATGAGAAAACAAGGGTCCAAGCATCATATGTCATCAAATTATCAAGAAAACAATCAAAATCAAGTCAATAAACGGGGGAAAACTAGTGTAAAAATAACATATATCACTTGACATATTATCAAATAAATAGAAAGAAAAGAAAATATATATAAAAAATGTAAATATAAGTTATATGAATATCTCAATAAATATTAATGAACTTCAAAAAAGATTTGACTGAGACATAGAGACATGAACTTCAAGCCATAGAGACATGAGAAAAAGAGAAATTATAGTCTCGTGAAGGCTTGCTCGTACAACATTCCTATAATGGGAGTGTCTTGTTCCATAGGCATCAATTGGGGGTCAGTGTATGTGTAGAGAGTCTAGACATGTGTAGTGTGAAGACTGAACTACCCCGCTGGATTCCATGTTGGTTTCGTATGGAACTTGGAAACCTTAAGGTTACGTAGTTTAGATAATCCCTAAGACCTGAGATGTCATTGCTGCAATGGGTTCAGCCCACTGCACTTTGATCATATTCCAAATTCTAGGAGAATCACGAGAAGGGATAATGTAGACGTACGACGGAACAAATGACATCAAAAGGGGATCTATTCACTATACAGATACTGAGAGATTCCCAATGTTGTTGTATGACATACATGACCAGTGAAATTTTTTTGGCCAAAGTATCGATATCGTTAAGAAGGAGTGGTGATCCTTCTTAGATAGCAAAGGTCACTATGATCACAACACCGACATAATTAGTTAAGTTAATTGAGTTTCGACTGAACCCAAACTCTAGACTTGGATCTAAGAAATAATGGAAGAAGTGACTCATATGAAGATCGTAACTTGGAGAGGTCATGCGCTATAATCATTTATGTCTAGGTCTTCATGACGACGTTGCTAGATATTGAATCATGATCGGTGGGAGCCTTGAGTCGAGTTTGGTAATAAGACTCAAGACCTTAATTAATTATCTCTTTTATAATTATTTAAGCCTTTGGGAGAGATCTCAATGCTAGCATGTAAATGAACCTAAGGGGTCACACGCTTAACTCAAGTATGAATCTCCTTATGGAATAGTTAATTTTTAAGTAGAATTAATTGTGTGGAATTAATCCTTAGTGGATTAGACTAATTTATTAGTGGAATTAATAAAATTAGAATTAATCATATATGAATTAAATTAATTCTAGTGGAATTAATTAATTAGTTTGATTAATGAAAGAAAAAATAAATAAGAGTATTAATTAATTATCCTATGTGGATTGATTAATTAAAGACAAAGTGATTAATTGTCTTGTGTAGATAAATTAGTTATGAATTTCAAGTAGAATAATAATTAAAGGAAGTCAAATCAAATAATATCTTGTGTAGAATATTATTTGGATTAAGAATTGATTTGGATACAAATGGAAAGAGATCAAGAAGGAAAAGAATGTGACAAGTCAAATCCCTAGTGAGAGAGAAAGGGGGGGGGGGCTAAAAGTTGGGGAGAGGCGTGCGCCTCTCATACACATATATGCATACTCTCAATTGCTTTGTGCAATTTTTCTCCTCTCTTTGCATTAGAGTCTATAAACACTTTTTCCTACCTTATTTTTCATAAGCCAAATTAGTGTGAATTTAGCTAGCACTCAATCATATCATGAGATTCAAGAAATACTTGGTGTGTGGATAAACTTAGATACACGACACTTGGAATATTTAAAGGATTTATCTGTAGAAACGAAAAGCTTGAAGGGCGACATTTTCAGAGGTGTCCAACTTGGAGTTCTTTGGTTTCGTAGTGTGAGATAATCCTTAGACCTGAGATGTCATTGGAAAAGGTACTATCCACTATACTTTGATATGCACGTGCACTCCAGGAGAGTCATATGGCGTGTATGTTGGGTATAGTCTAGTAATACAGCGGGACAAGTGACAGTCAGAAGGGATTCATGCAAGGTCACGAGTACCCGGTATTTCCTATGTTGTTGAGTGAAGCTGAATGATCGAAAAGTCTCTGGCTAGAACATAGACTTATAAGAGGGATTGGTGATCCCTACTTAGAAGACCGGATCATTAGTGGAACAAACATAGTCATAATTTCTGAGGCTATTAGGGTTTCGACCGTCGCCACGTCCAAGGTCTTAGACGGGAAAAAGATGGAGGGATTCGACTCACACAAAGAACGAAATCTGGATAGGTTTGAATTTTCATCGTTAACATCTAGAAAGTTGTGGCGACATTGCTAGACATCGAACCACGACCAATAGGTGTCTTGCGTTAATTGGTGAAATTAATCCAAGACCTAGTTAATTATTATGAATAATTAATCTAGCCTATGGAAGGACTTATTGGTAGCTTGTTAATGAGCATAAGGGGTCACTATCTACTACAGAAATGACCTATTACAGCGGTTTTAACCGCTGTAATTGGTTTACGCCTATTACAACGGTTTTTTAACCGCTGTAATAGGGACCAATTACAGCGGTTACGGAAATAACCGCTGTAATTGGGTTACCTATTACAGCGGTTATTTCCGTAACCACTATAATAAGTGTATTTATTTAATTTTTTTTTTGGACACTCTATTATAGCGGTTATGGGAATAACTGCTATAACACGTTATTTTTTATTTTTTTTTAATTATTTTCCTAACTGTACTGTACAAAATTTATTGTAACCAGCTTCCCATAAGCTCAAAATTCAACACACTAACACAACAAACCATAAAAACCAATTCAACAGAAACAACAAACTAAAACCCAAAATTAACTTTCACCAAATGATCATCTCTACAAAAACCAATTCTTTCATCCTAACAACAAATCAAATTTTATGTATAATCTCCAACAAATGATAACGAGTTTACAATCAACCAATTAAACCTTTAAAGACAACAAATCAAATAAAAATTACAACAATTTACAACTTACACCATACCAAAAGCGCATTGAAAAATGTATTGTGCCAATTCGCAACGTACATCATCAAGTTGCTCTATCGAGTAAGTGATGTATTGACAATCAAGAAAGTACTGCAAGATAGAGATTGAAAACCCAACAAAGGTTTAATAACTTAAAAAGGGAAATTAGAATTTGATGATGAGTATTAATTAGGATTATGCATACTGTTGGTGGGATTATATGTTCTCCGTGGCTAATAATATCCTTCATGAATTTCATCATGAAGAAGCCACAATCTTCATCGTTTAACTGTATGGGGCACTACAAAATTGAAATCAAAATTGTATTAGAACAATAACTTTTATACGAATAATCTCTTGAAAATATAAAATTACACTAACCTTTATACAAGTCCATTTACAGGCCTTGTTTTTGGATTTGATCTTTTGGGTGTTACGATTTGCACGAAACATCAACACAGCACTGTTAAAAACATCAAAAAACAACGAAAGATGTCAATATAAAGCAAATATATATGTGAAATCTAGGAAGATATATACACATTAAAATCAATATTAAATATAATGGATACATTGATTGAATGAAAAACTTACTGATTGATTGTTTCTTTCATATCATGTCGATTATTCGGATCACTGTGCATAGAATCCAGATAATAAACGATCTCTTTAATTGGATCAATCACAAGCAACACCCAATGTCCCCTAAAAATCATTCAAAAGATAAGTTTAAAATTAGTTTTGCGTACGTAACAAATTTTACAAAATAAAGTTGGGTTTTTAGTAGCTCACCCGGTGTTGTAAGGTTCAATAAACAACTTCCCGTCTGCACAATCTTTCATGGCATTTGTTACATATTGCGCTTGTAAGATACGCTGAGAGGGATTAATACCTGCTCTTGCAGCTATAGCATGTGGGCTAAGGAACCCGAAATTATTTGCTTTCTCTTCGAGGACCACGTACTTAACCCACAAACACCTAAATTGAGCATAAAATAAATTTGAGCAACGAAAATAAACATAGTTCAAATTAATGCAGCAAAATAATTTAAAAACTTACTTTTTTTTAATTCATATTTAAAAACTTACTTGATGTAAACTGAAATGATAGAGACTCCTATCTGTTCTTTACGCAAAAAGTGACAGATCTCCTCCCGCCCAAGAGGGTTCGTTATTATAGATTGCCTCGGGAATGTCTATAGTGACCTGTTGTTCAATAGGCATTATCTGCAGGTACCTTTCAAGAGTTACAAGTGGCTGAGGGCGTTGATCAGCTGTTACAACGTCTGTTGCTCTGTCATCTTCACGTGAAGGGTTGGCCACTTGAGGTGTTCGTTTGACAGCTGAGTGCTTCGTCATCTCTGATTTATTTTTTCTGATGAATTGGATTTTCCAAGAGACTATTTAAGCAAAGAAAACAAAACGTGAATGTTACAAACCAAAGTATATTTAGTAACCTTAAACAATTGTTATAATTTATTAATGGCTATTAATAATTACGTACCGATGCATCACTGACAGTGACAAGACTCTTAGGCCAAGCAACAATGTATCCCACAGCCTCAGAAACTGTGAACACTCCTTCATCAGCGAGAGGGACTGGTAGGGGTGCAATATCTTCAATTGCAATGTCAATCATCACTTTCACAAGGTGGGTGGGTAATGGACGTGTATGCAGTGTTCTATCATCTGATCGATTGTACATTTGTCCTTTAGAAAAAATATATAGTACCAAATAACGCCACCACTATTTTAGAAAAAATTCGGCAGAGTAACGACGCAAAAATTTCTACCAAGTTCTCGACTTAATCTTCCCCCAAAATTGCAAACAACAAAACCAATCTATCAATTCTTTCACAAAACCAATCAAACTTCACAAAACCATGAATGCATTAAACGATGTCAACAAAACAACACATATTGATCCAATCACGATACATAATCAAAATACATATCAACAAACAGGCTATACTTATGATATGTATTCAAATAATAATACTTGTTATCTTATAGAGAGAGCGAGAGAGAAGAAGCTTACGGTGGTGGTGGTGGTGGTGGTAGCGGCGGAGGCGGCGGTGGTGGTCGTAGAGGCGGAGGAGAGAGCGGCTGTGGCTGTGGCGGTGGTGGTGGTGGTGGCGGCGGTATACAATATCGACCTACAAAAGCCAAAAAATAGAAGTTAGTTTCATATAGCAACAACATAATTTTTCAATCCATACACTAACAAGAGACGCCCTGACCCATACACTAACAAGTGCTTATATGAAGTAGCAAAAAAGTTTAGGAAATAAGTCTATCATATAATTATCACATAAGTTCAAATACCTTTCATCGTTTTCTTTTTGTCGTTGGCTTAGTAGTCTTTTGCTTTCCCTCAGTACGACCCTTTTGTTTAGTACGTCGACGAACAGATAGATTAATCCATATCCCTGTTGGTGATCTTGTCGCATATACAATTCATCATCACTGATATCCAAGTCACCATCACTATCAGTGGCTTGTGAATCACATAAGATAGGATTTTCTCCATCATCATCACTATATGAACCATCATCCTCAATACAAGTATTTTTGTTTGCCGATAAAACAATTGACCACCTCTTATCAATAGGATCGGTGACCAAAAACACTTGCTTAGCTTGTGATGCCAAAATGAAAGGTTCATCTTTGTATCCCACTCTTTCAAGGTCTACTCGAGTGAAGCCTAATTCACTATTATCGACACCATTTTTATTATCAGCCCACCTACACCCAAATACAGGCACCCGAAACTAACTATAATCCCGCTCCCTTATATGTTCAATCATCCCATAATATGATAAATGGGCATAGATAGGGTTATTATCTCTCGCACTTGAGATATGCATTGCTTGAGCTACAAGACTCACCCACTATTCTACATTGTACTCCGTTCATCTTGGTCTTTTGTATAGAATGTGGGACCATTTATACGATAACCTGAATGACAAAATACAAGTCTGCCCGGACCCATCGACAACCGTGCCAATTTATATGAAACTGAAAGTGGATTCTCGTTCTGTTTCTCTTGAATATGCTTTCGGAACCAATAAGAGAAACTCTTATTATGCTCTCTTGAAATCCAACTCTCATTTTTATTTGGATTTAATCTCCTAAGTTGGTCCTTGTGCTCTTCAACATATGGCTCAACTTCATCGGTGTTGTGGGGCACATATAGGTGTGCCTGATCCCTTTGCGTGCAAGGAACACTAACTAATTGCTTTCCAAGTACACTTTCTCCTTCTGTTCTCCCTCCTACAACATGAGACTTTGGAAGCTCTGCAACGTTAGAATCTTTCAGATATTCTGTGCAAAATGTAATCGCTTCATCAACTATGTACCGTTCAACAATTCAACCTTCCGTTCAGGATCAGACACCTTGTTCCACATTGTTTTGAAGAAGAAACATAATGAGGTTATAGTTTCTCTTACCTTTTTTTGGCAAAATGGCCCGTATAGCAATTGGTAGCAAATGATCCATGATCACATGACAATCGTGAGTCTTCATGTGCTTTAGCTTCAAGTCCTTCATTGATACAAGACTGCTAATGTTTGAAGAATACCCTTCTGGAACTTTCACTCCATTAAGAAACTCACATAATGTAATTTTTTCTTTCCTGGATAGAGTGTGAGCTGTTGGAGGCAAATAAGTACGTTTTCCCTTATTTGTTAGTGCCAATTTTTCTCTAATCTTCATTTCAACCAAGTCTAACCTTGCCTTTACGCCATCTTTTATCTTTTCGGGCACATTTAGAAGTGTACCAATGACACTATAAAATACATTTTTCTTAATATGCATAATATCAACAAAATGTCTAACATGTAAAGACGTCCAATACGGCAACTCAAAGAAAATTGACCTTTTTTTCCTCCCAATTTTTGCAAGGCCACCTGCAAAAGTCTTTCCAAATTTGACCTCCAAGTCTTTTATATTCTCAAACACTTCTTCACCAGTCAAGCACTTAGGAGCTCGGCCTTCTTCTATATTCCCATTGAAAGCTTTTTTCCACCGGCGATATCGATGGTTCCGATTTAGCCATCTCCGATGCCCTTGGAATGCATATTTCTGAGAGTGTGTCAATCGATATTGATCTGTACTCTTGACACATATGGGGCATCCACATTGGCCATGTACACCATATCCCTCGAGGTTTGCTTTTGCTGGAAAATCATTGATTGTTCCAAATAACATGACTCTGAGATTAAAATTTTCTTCTCTAAACCCGTCATATACTTGAACACCGGTCTCCCACAACACGTTCAGATCCTTAATTAAAGGAGCCAAGTAGACATCTATATCATTTCCAGGTAGTTACGGCCCAGAAATGAGTATAGGCGTCATTATATGTTCTTGCTTTATGCATCGCGATGGGGGAAGGTTGTAGATCATCAAAATCACCGGCCATGTACTATGTGAGCTACTTTGCAAGCCATGAGGGTTCATGCCATCTGTAGCCAATACAAGGCCCAGTTTTCTTGATTCTTCACCAAATTCAGGGAAATCATCATCGATCTTTTTCCATTGAGGAGAATCTGAGGGGTGTCGAATCTTGTCATCTTCAATCCTTTCTTCAAGCCTTCTATCAGCATGCTATATCAAGTCCTTGGCTAACTCTTTACTACTGTACATGCGCTTAAATTTTGGTATTATGGACAAATACCACATGGTTTTGACAGGAGCAGATCCATTCTTCTTGTACCGCGAGGCGCCACATTTCGGATAGACCTTCAATGGTGCATAGTCAGTTCTAAACAATATGCAATCATTGAGACAAGCATGTATCCTCTCATATCCCATACCAATTGAGGTTAACATCTTCTTAGCCTCATAAGTACGATTAGGTAACATATTATCCCCGAGTAGCATGCTTTTTAATAGATCAAGTAAGTCTGTGAAACTCTAATCACTCCACCCATTGTTGGCTTTTAACTTGTAGAGGTTTAGGACTGCTTTCAATCTTGTGAATTTACTACCACTATACAGTGATGTCTTTGAATCACTTGTCAAATTGTCAAACATCTTGGGACAATTTCGCAAATCCTCCTCAATCAGATTTGTCATCTCCTCTAAACGATCAGGCTCATAATCATCCATGTCCAAATCCCGTGATCGATATGATGTACCACCCAAATCATCTGAGGTGGCACTGCTCTCACCGTGTCTTGTCCAACTCGTGTAGCTTTTATCAATTCCATTACACACCAAATGATCTTCCAATTCACGTGGACTAATTCTCTTTCCAAAACAACAACATTAACATGGGCAACTGATTCTTTCACCCCTTTCTCATATTGCTCCGACATACGATCCGCTAATATCTAACTTCGATCCATCTTGATTCTGATTTTTCAACCACAACAAAACTAAACAACAAAACACTATAAAGTTTCTAAATTATTTGAACCACAATGCCCATTATTCTAGAAAAAATTCGGCAGAGTAACGACGTAAAAATTTCTACCAAGTTCTCGATTTAATCTTCCCCCAACCTTGGAACAAACAAAACTTAGATATTTCAACCACAACAAACCCAAACAAATATATATGCAGTAAAACAAATAACAATGCCCATTATTCTAGAAAAAATTCGACAGAGTAATAACGCAAAAATTTCTACCAAGTTCTCGACTTAATCTTCCCCCAAAATTGCAACCAACAAAACCAATCCATCAATTCGTTCACAAAATCAATCGAACTTCACAAAACCATGAATGCATTAAACGATGTCAACAAAATAATACAACGAAAATCCAATCATAATACCAACATATCATAGCATAAATCAAAAATCCAACAATTAAGAAACCCCAATTAACATAACTTATATATAACAAATACCCACATTATATAATTCACAAAACCAATTAATATAATCAACTATAACATAACAACAATCCACATTATAACATAATCAACTATAACATAACATAACATAACAAAAATCCACATTGTATAATTCACAAAACCCCAATTAACATAACATATATATAACAACAATCAAGAAATTAACATATAACCCACATTATATAATTCACAAAACCTAATTAACATAACATATATATAACAACAATCAAGAAATTAACATATAACCCACATTATATAATTCACAAAATCCCAATTAACATAACATATATATAACAACAATCAAGATATTAATATATAACCCACATTATATAATTCACAAAACCCCAATTAACATAACATATATATAACAACAATCAAGCTATTAACATATAACCCTAATTATCATAACACATATAAAATATACATAACATATATAAACATATATATATATAAGTATATACCTATAAGGTGAGAGAGAGTCGAGAGAGAGAGACAAGCGACGCTCAGGTGGTGGCGGCGGCGGCGGCGAGGCGGTATAAGGTGGAGGTGGTGGCGGTATATGGTGGGTGTGGTGGTGGTGGTGGCGGCGGTTTCGACCGAGAAGAGTGAGAAAGAGTAGATAGAGAGAGAGAGAGTGAGAGAGGTGGGGGTGGAAGTGGTGGTGGTGGAGGAGTCGAGTGTGAGAGAGAGAGAGAGTAGAGAGAGATAGTCGAGTGAGAGAGAGAGAAAATGGGGGGAATTGGGGCCGCGGGTTTAATGTTTTGGGGAAAAATGGGAGGGGGGAGGATGGTGGTGGCGGCGGTGGCGGCGGTTGTGGTTAGTGGTGGTGGAGTAGAGAGAGAGAGAGAGAGAGAGAGAGAGAGAGAATTGGGGGGGAAAATGGGGGGGGGGATGGGTTTTTTTTTTTTTTTTAAATAGTTGTTCTTTGAAGAACCGCTATATCCGGTTCCGGCCTATTATAGCGGTTCTTCAAAGAACCGCTATAATAGACCAATTAGAGCGGTTTTTTAAAGAACCGCTGTAATAGCCCGGAATCGGGTACAACGGTTCTTCAAAAAACCGCTGTAATAGGTCCCGCGGTAAGCCCTATTACAACGGTTCACCAAAAAACCGCTGTAATAAGCCCCTCCGTTCAGCGATTTTCAAAAAATCGCTGTAATAGGCCATTTTTGTATAGTACCTATTGGCTAGTTAATTATTTGTGAATTAATGAAGAGATTGATTAATTAGAATTAATTAATCGGGAAAAAGGAATAAATTAATTAAGTGGTCTTAATTAATAAAAGTCTTATAATTTAATATTGAAATATTAAATTGGGAAAGGCTAGTTAATTAATTAATATGTGTGAAAAAGAATATATATATATATATATATATATACTATTATAAAAGGAAAGCCTTTTTTGTGTCTAAAACGGAAGTTATTGTTGGAAGTTTTATCTTCTATTTACATATTTAACCTCCAAATATTTTACTTCCAGAACAAATTGTGTGCAAATTTTGACAGCTTTAAGGGTAAAATAGAATGCATCCCACGTTCACAGTCAGTTCTCAGACCAATTTTCTTTCTTCCCTCACTTGCCCTTGCAATTATCAAACCGACATCACAACTGTCCGGGATAACATTGCAAAATTCAGTCCCACGTTCACATCTTCTCACTCCACTTCAACTTTCACCTCTAAAATTCTGCATTTTCAAGGACTTCCATTACTACCATAAAAAACTTTACTAATTGTCAATAGCAAAAGAGCTACGAACCTGGATTTTACAAATGAATCTTTCAAGAAAGTTGAAGCAAATGGGTTACGGTTATCAGCCATGTATCTCTAAAGAAATCTGCTATTTGGCTTGCCTAAATCGTATATTACAGCAATTGGCAAGTAAAACTATCTTTGATGAAGATGGAGTGGAGGCAAATGGGTTTGGGTAATCAGCCATGCATCTGTCCGGGGCACCAATATTTCATGAAATGTTGAAGGTGTTAAAGTAAATTTCCCTTGAGGTTTGTATTAATAATCAAAGATATATATAGAGGTTTACAAGAGAGACATAATATAAAAGGTAACTAGCAATAAAGGTAAACCTAAACTAATAAGGAAACTAATGACAATACAATAATAATAATAAGAACTCTTAACACTCTCCCACAGTAGAAACTGGAGGCACTACTACAGAAATGACCTACTAAAGCGGTTATTTTTGGCCAATTACAGCGGTTTTTAACCGCTGTAATAGGTACCGCTGTAATTGGTTCAGGCCAATTACAGCGGTTAAAAACCGCTGTAATAGATACCTATTACAGCGGTTATTTTTATAACCGCTGTAATAGGGTATACCCTATTACAGCGGTTATACAAATAACCGCTATTAAAAAAAAAAAATTTTTTTTTTTAAAGCGCCTATTACAGCGGTTTAGGAAAAAACCGCTGTAATAGGCTACACTATTACAGCGGTTTTTTCGAAAACCGCTGTAATAGGCGCTTTAAAAAAAAAAAAAATTTTTTGACCGTGTTGGAATGATACGAAATTTGCACGGTCATAGCGAAATGGCATTCCGAACAAAACGTAACATTTTACGCTCTCGTGATTTTAGCCATCCGAGATCGTTTAAGGCCTCAAATACGTGTTTTATTACAAAAATACGTATTTTTGTAATAAAATGCGTATTTAAGGCCTTAAACGATCTCGGATAGCTAAAATCCCGAGAGCGCAAGGCAAAGACTTGCGTTTTGTTCGGAATGCCGTTTCGCTATGACCGTGTAAATTTCGTGTCATTCTGACACGGTCAAATTATAAACGAAAAATATTTTCGTAAATACACAAATTTATACATACACCCATCTACACATACACAAATATACATATACACCCACATATACACAAAATAAATGTACCCACACATACACAAATATACATACACCCATACATATAGGTGGTGTCGGCGGCGTTGATGGAGGTGGTAGTGTCGGCGGCGTTGATGGAGGTGGTAGTGTCGGCGGTGTTAGTGAGAGAGAGAGAGAGAGAGAGGAGTGAGAGAGAGAGAGAGAGAGAGGAGTGAGAGATAAAGAGGAAATGAAGAAGATGAAATTTGAAATTTCAAATGAAGAAGAGAAAGAGGAGTGAGATATATAAAGAGGATTTTTATTTTCGGTCAAAGCCTATTATAGCAGTTCTTTGAATAACCGCTGTAATAAGTTCGGAAAGTTTTGGGCGGGAAAAATGGGGGGGAATTTTTTTAAAATATTTTGACCTATTACAGCGGTTCGGTAGCGAACCGCTGTAACCGGTTCGGTACCAAAAAAAAAAAAGTTTTTTTTTTTTACTCCGAAATATTTTGGGCGGGAAAATTGGGGGGGAATTTTTTTTAAAATTTTTTGACCTGTTACAGCGGTTCGGTAGCGAACCGCTGTAACCGGTTCGGTACAAAAAAAAAAACTTTTTTTTTTTGCTCCGAAAAATTTTGGGCGGGAAAATTTGGGGGGAATTTTGTTTAAAATTTTTTGACCTGTTACAGCGGTTCGGTAGCGAACCGCTGTAACCGGTTCGGTACCAAAATTTTTTTTTTTTTACTCCGAAAAATTTTGGGCGGCAAAATTGGGGGGGAATTTTTTTTTAAATTTTTTGACCTGTTACAGCGGTTCGGTAGCGAACCGCTGTAACCGGTTCGGTACCAAAAAAAAAAGTTTTTTTTTTTGCTCCGAAAAATTTTGGGCGGAAAAATTTGGGGGGAATTTTTTTTAAATTTTTTGGACCTGTTACAGCGGTTCGGTAGCGAACCGCTGTAACAGGTTTAGCCCAGTTATAGCAGTTCGGTACCGAACCGCTATAAGAAGTTTTTTTTTTTTTTTCTTATTTTGATCGGCCTATTAGAGCGGTTTTCTAACGAACCGCTATAATAGGTTTGGAACTATTACAGCGGTTCGATAAAAAACCGCTGTAATAGATACCCGATTAATATCCATTATAACGGTTCACTTATAAACCGCTGTAATAAGTCTCTCCGTTCAGCGGTTTTCAAAAAACCGCTGTAAAATGTGCGCTGTAACAGGCCTTTTCTGTACTAGTGAGGCGCTCGAACTGTGAAACTGGATCGAAAATCAACGAACAACGAAGATAGGTGGTGAAAATGTCTGCATACTGATGGGATGAGGGAACGTGAAGCACACGAACCTCACCTAAGGTAATTTTTTCACGCACAAAGTGTAAATCTAATTCAACATGTTTAGTACGTTGGTGCTGCACAGGGTTGGAAGAGAGATAGACAGAACTAATATTATCACAATAGACAAGAGAGGCCTTGGAAAGAGGACAATGAAGCTCAAGAAGAAGATTACGAAGCCAAGCAGTTTCAGCAACGACATTGGCTACACCGCGGTACTCGGCTTCGGCACTAGAGCGAGAGACAATGTGTTGACGTTTGGAAGACTAGGAAATAAGGTTATCACCAAGGAAGACACAATACCCAGAGGTGGAACGACGAGTGTCGGGGCACCCAGCCCAATCGACATCAGAGTAAGAGACGAGCTGGGAAGTAGAGGATGGAGTAAGAGTAAGACCGTAAGCAAGTGTGCCATGAAGATATCTGAGAACACGTTTAAGAGCTATCATATGATGGTCACGAGGATCATGCATAAAGAGACAGAGCTGCTGAACCACGAAAGAGATGTCCGGACGAGTGAAAGTGATATATTGGAGAGCACCAGCTAGACTACGATAGAGGGTAGGATCGGAAAAAAGAGGGACTAGAGGTAGAGGAGAGTTTGACTTGAGCATCAGCAGGAGTGGAAACGGGGTTACACGAGGACATGTTAGCTCGGTCGAGAATTTCACGGGCAAATTTGGCTTGAGAGAGAAAAAGACTAAGGGGAGTGTGAGTAACAGAAATTCCTAGAAAGTAATGAAGAGGACCTAGATCAGTCATAGAAAATTCACAAGAAAGAAGAGAAGTGAGATGTGTAAGAAGAGAGGAAGAAGAGGCAGTGAGGACAATATCATCAACATAAAGAAGAAGATAGGTAGTGGAGGAGTGACGACGAAAGATGAAGAGAGAGGCATCAGCCCGACTACTGATAAAACCAAGAGAAGAAAGATAAGAAGCAAAGCTATGATGCTAAGCACGAGGAGCTTGTTTGAGGCCATACAATGATTTCTTAAGAAGACAAAAGTGATCAGGAAATCGAGAATCAGAAAAAACTAGGGGGTTGCTTCATATAGATAGTATCAGTCAGATGACCATTAAGGAAAGCATTCTTGATGTCGAGCTGATGAAGAGGCCAAGAGTGGGAGAGAGCAAGACTAAGTATAGTGCGAATGGTAGCGGGTTTGACGATGGGACTAAAAGTATCTCATAATCGATGCCAGGCTGTTGAGACGGGAAGCCTAGGAAAATACAGACAGAAGAGCGAGGGGATAATTTATGAAGAGATGTGGCAGAGAGATTTGGATAACACAGACAACCGAAAACACGGAGATGATCATAAGAAGGAGAAACATGATATAGAACTTCAAAAGATGTGCGAAAGGAGAGAGTAGATGTGGGAAGAATATTAAGGATATGAGTAGCCATGTGAATAGCCTCAGCCCAAAACGAAGGAGGAAGAGAGGCTTGAAAAAGAAGATAACGCACAACATTATTTATGGTTTAGATGGTTCGGTCGGCTTTACCATTTTGTTGAGAAGTGTGAGGGCAAGAAAAATGAAATTGTGCACCATGGGTAGCGAAAAAAGATTTAAAAGAAAGATTGTCAAATTCGTCACCATGGTCACACTGAAAAAATTTAATTTTGAATTTAAATTGAGTTTGAACATAATTAAAAAAATCAACAAAAATTTTAAGAGCATCCAATTTACGACGTAAAGGAAAAATCCATAAAAAATGGGAAAAATCATCCAAGAAAATTAAATAATAATGAAAACCACTTAAACTAGGAACAGGAGACGTCCAAATATCAGAATGAATAATATCAAATAAGTTTGTGCTAGAAGAATTAGAACTAAAAAATGGTAAAAGTTTGTGCTTGCCTAACTGACAAGCATGACAAAGAGAACGAGAATAATCCTTATTACAAGAGATGAAATTACGACTGGAAAGAAAATTAAAAACAGCAACGCCGGGATGACCGAGGCGACGATGCCAGGTGGAAGATGAAGGAGCAATAGAAGCAAGAAGAGCTGTGGAAGATGGATTGAATGGGTAGAGATCGCCATTGCTGTCGCGCCGAAGAAGTAACAAACCAGTCCTAAGATCCTTTGCAGAAAAACCAAAAGGGTCAAACTCGATTGAGCATTGATTATCGCGTGTGAATTTACGAACAAAAATAAGATTTTTAATTAACGACGGAGAAATAAGGATATTATTTAGAGAAACAGAACGAGAAGGAGTTGAAAGATACGAATGACTAATAGAAGTAACCGGGAGTGCAACACCATTACCAACAATTATTGAATTTAAATTATTACAAGGTGCAATATTAAAAAAATTACCTTGATGAGATGACATGTGATAACTCGCACCTGTATCCAAATACCACTGATCATCGGGTTGGTGGAGTGTCATTGTTTGATAAAGTGTCAATAAATTCGTGGCTGTGAAGGGAGGCTGCTGGGCGAGAGTTGGTGGACCAGGGGAAGCTGCTGCTGGAGTTGAAGTTGTAGGGCCTGATGGTGGTGGGCCGAAATCAGGTGGAGGCCCATGGGGCGCGGGACGCAAGAGACCTGGAGCGCGGGTCGTTGGGCTAACGAAGGATGAAGGCGAAAGTGGGCTGGCGGCAGAATGTGGCCCAGATGTGGACGGGCTGAACCAGGCAGAATTAATGGGCGGCATTGATGAGGCCCAATTTGCTGAATTTGTTGAGAGGGGTGCTAGTGGGCGGCTGGACGGATTGAGGGCTGCATGAATTGAGCCGAGCAGTTGAGGCCCATGTGGAGTATGTTGCACAAGCTGGTAAGAGTAACCTGTAGTTTGGCCGGTTGGATTTGGTGGGCGGTAGCGAGAACCCATATGGTGGTATCCCAAACGACCACCTCGGTTAGAATTTCGACCACCACCTCTTTCGCGATTGTTACCAAAGTTTCAATAATTATTTCGGTTATTGTTAGGAGAGGGATTTTGGGAAAAAAGAGCATGAGCGGAATCGGAAGGTTGGGAAGGAGAAGTAAAACGAGTTTCTCGGGATTCGTGAATGAGAAGCAAATTACGAACTTCAGAAAAAGAGGAAAGGGGTGGTTTTGCAGTAATTACAGTAAGGAGAGGTAGATACGACTCGGGGAGACCTTGTAAAAGTTGAAGAATTAATGATTGATCACTTATTGGAGTATTAAGATCGGCGAGATTGTCAGCTAAAAATTTCATCTCCTGACAGTATTGAGAGATAGAAAGTGTTCCTTTACGAAGATTGTGAAATCCTTCATTAAGTTGCATGGAGCAGGATGCTTTATTATTGCGAAAGTTAGACTCAATAGCAAACCAAAGATCATGGGAGGTAGCAAATTCAAGATCAAGATTTTTTAGTAATTTGATATCAACAGAAGAATAAAACCACCTTTTGATAGTGGAGTCGAGGGAAAATCAAGTTTCATCAGTTCCAGAAATAGGTTTGGATTGACCAGTTATGTGATCAAAAACGGAGTAGCTACGGCAGAGATCCATAAACATACCGCGCCATAATTTGTAATTTGAATAGTTTTCCGTTAACTTAAAACCAAAAGAAGAATGAACGTTTCCGGCAGCTAAAGCAGGGTGTATGGGGGCGGTTTTGGTGTAGATTCATGAACTTGGGTTTTGGTGGCGGAGGAGTCTTCGGATTGAGACATGGGAGGAATAACCGAAAATAATTATTGAAATTTTTTGATATTAATCACGAGAGAAGAGAATAATCAAAAAAACTTACCTCGATAAATCAATCGGAATAACATGATAGATGATGAACCGGTAATGGAGGCTATGTGAAGTGAGATATGGCGTGTTAAGGGGAGCAAAGACTTAAAGGGGTAAGAAAAATATAGAGAGAAGGAGGAAGAAGATGAGAGGCGCCGGTGATGATTGCCTTGAGAGAGAGAGAGGCGGATTTAGGGAGGAGAAACCAGGAACCGAGGGTTTTAGACTGATACCATGTTAAAGTAAATTCCCCTTGAGGTTTGTATTAATATTCAAAGATATATATAGAGGTTTACAAGAGAGACATAATATAAAAGGTAACTAACAATAAAGGTAAACCTAAACTAATAAGGAAACTAATGACAATACAATAATAATAATAACTTTTAACAGAAGGTACGCAAAAATCACATTTTATGAATTTGATTTTTCCATGGGATTTTACCAATTTTCTATACCTGTATGAATTTTTTTGTTTTTCCATTCTATCTGGAACTGGTAGGTAAAGATTTTGTATCATTCGGCTTCAGTACTTCAATTATAAAGATGGTGTTCATTTTGGAGTACATAAATTGGGTATTTAATTTTAAGTTTGAACTTTGACTATATAGTCAGAATGTGTATTGTATTTGCACGGTACTGAATATGTTAATTTTTTGGATATGACACTGGAATTTGAATCGAAAAAATGCAATTTGACTCGACTTTTAAATGAGATTTTACAAATTTTGCAGTAATGTATGTTAAAGAAGAATCTATGTACCTGTGACAAACTGAGCTTGAGTTCTTCAAGAAGAGAGATATTTGACACTGGAATTCGATTAGAAAAATTGCAATTTCAGTCAACTTTTTTAATGGGATTTTACAAATTTTTCAGTAATGTATGTTAAAGAAGAATCCGTGTGCCCGTGACAAACTGGGCTTGAGTTCTTCGAGTACAAAGATGGTGTTCGGTTTGGGTACGAAATTGGAATTAAAGAACAAAAAATGCAATTTGTGTGGAGTTTTGGAGTACATAATGTTGGGTATTCAATTTCAAGTTTGAAAATGTGAGTTTATAGAATGGGATCTTATGTGACAAATGCTTACAAAAACTTTTTTCTTGGGTACAGTAGCAAAAATGTATTAAATGGAGGCACTTTCTAGGTTAACCTTGACAATATTCCTAATGGTCGTTTTTACATTGTCACATTATGATACATCTGACTTCATATTTGTTTTGTTTTAGTTCGCAGTTATATAACAAATGCAAACAAGCATGATACATTGCACGAAGACGGAGTAATGGAAATTTTTATTTTTATTTTTGCAAATAGAGTATCAAGGTAATTACTATAATTCCACTAATATGTTGTCTAATACCTATGTTTTACATTTCGTCTAACTTTATTAATCTCTGATTGAGTTAAATTTTGATTCTTGCAGAATGTGATGGGCTTATAAATTTTCTCCTGCTAAGCAAATCATAAGGAATCTCTCTAAAATCAAATATTATTTTGATTTCTATTTTTTTATAGCTTTTGTACTCGATTGTTTTGTTTTAGCAAAAGAGGATAAACATGTCATTCTCGAAAACAATAATGATTCAATCTACATACGTGACTGAAGAAATATACTGTAATGGAACAAACATTTGTGAAGAGAGAATTATGCCAATTTTGTGAGAAGACGGAGATCTAGAGCCATCTGAAATCATTTTTCTTTTTTTTTTGTATTTAACACCATAAAAATGCCCTCAAAGTTACATTTTGTTTCTCTATTCTATTTTTCTTCAATATTCGTTTTCAACTTTATAACTAATTGAAACTACTTAAACATAGGACTGTCAATGAACTCAAGCCGGCTCGAAGCTCGTAAGCTCGGCTTGATAATTTTCAAGCCGAGCTTTATACAAGCCAGGCCCAAGCCGAGATAGAGCCCAAGGATAAGGCTTGAATTTGAATTCAAGCCGAGCGTGAGCGAAAGTAGGCTCGGCTTGAATTGGGCTCGGGCTCGTAAAAAAAAATATATACATGTATATATATATATATATGTTTTATATATTATATACAAAAATAAACATAGTACTTTTTTTATAAATAATTCCAAATTGCATAGAAAATGTCAAGATTTAAAATTAAGGAATATAATCTTTAAATCACATTCAATTCTAAAATTTCCTAATATAAAACGCTATACTCAAGAAATTAAAAAAGTAAAAAATTATCAATTTAAACCTACTAGTATCCAATACAAATATATGACAATTCACATAAACAATTTACGACAAAAGCTAATTTTTGTCTTCAAGAATTGTTCATTTATTTCTCCTCACAACTCACGACAAAAGCAATTTTTTTTCTAAGTCTATTATATATTTAGTTATAATATTTTTCAATCTTAAATAATGCGTGGAACATATATTTCAATGAAATGAGATCTTTCAAGGTACATTTTAGTTATGATTTGTCAATAGAACATGAATGACGTTATTTTTGTATGTTTTTAAGATTGTTATTTTTTTAATTTATATATTAGATTACTTTATTACTTAAAGTTTTTCAAAAGAAAACAAATTCGGGCCGGCTCGGGCTCGGCTCGAAGCTCGTACTAGTTTTCAAGCCGAGCCCGAGCTTTGAAATAAAAAGCTCGTGCAAATTCAAGCTTTGGTGATAAAAGCTCGCATATTATCAAGCCGAGCGTGAGCGTGACCAAGCTCGGCTCGCTCGGCTTGATTGACAGCCCTACTTAAACAAATGGGAGGATGGCTTGCTATGTCGGTGAAGATTAAGTTGTATTTCATCAACCCATAGAGTAACAAGGTAAGTATGCCTTTCTTAGTCCTAACGATTTTCCAAATATCTCATTGAAGTGAGTAGAACCTTCTAAAGGAACCTTGGAGGTTCCAGTTACAAATTGGAGCAATCTTGCCATATCTTCCTCGTTGAATCCCTCAACAACCTCCCAAAACCACTGAACATTAGATGCTGCAGTGTAGCCAGTATACTCAGTGTTGGCCTTCAGACCATCCAAATCGATCTCTAGAAGACCGCTAATCAATAGTTTGAGCTCTTTATCATTGAAAATAGATATAAAACTTGCAGAATCTTCTCGAACATTGTCAATTTCAGAGTCCAGAAAATTTTGTGAGGTAGTAGAACACCATATTCATCGCCCTCAGGTACGGTCTAATGATTTTAACTTAGTCCTAACGATTTTAACTTTTAGACTCTGTATTGTTATGTGGTTGATTAGCAAAATCCACTAGAATGGAAAAATTAAATAAATAAAAATCAGGAAAGGCCACTGTTAAAATTCCATGAGAAATATTCATCTTTTTTATGGTTTATATTCACAGTATAAATAAAGGGGGCTGAGTTTCTCTCTCGGCGCACGTTAGATGTGCTAACGTGCACCAACCCTCACCATGGCGAAAAAGAGAGGAAGACGACCAATAGGAGCGGCCCGTAGTCCCGACGAGCAAGTACAACCGGAATCTTCAGTAGCAAAAGCAGTTCCACAGCCCAGCCTAAAAACCCCAATCGGTGAGGGGGAAGACCCGTCGGCCCTAATCGGAGATGGGGAAGTTATCGGTCCTGCAGAGGAGATTGAAGGAATTTCATAAGGAAGGCAAGCAACGATGCAAAAGGGTTTAGACTTCACAACCCAGAAGGAGACGGTGATGATCGAACCCCCTGTGATAGATCCAGAGATGAGGCCGGCGAAATCTGCACGAATATGGAAGGATCTGTTTGCAGGTAACTGAGATGGCAATTGTGGGTTAACTTTACATAAGTATGACAGCGAAGAAAAAGATATCTGCATAACAAGGGAGGATGTTGAATCTGAAATAGCATATTGGCAATTTTCTTTAGTTGCATATCTTGTTAGTCAGGATTTACTAGTTTCAGTTATGGTGAATTTTCTTAGAAATGGATGGAAAGCAATTGACATGCCTACTGTGGTAAAAACATGAGAAAGGGTTCTTTGTTTTGAGGTTTGAAACGGAGGAAGCAATGACTGAAGCTTTGAATAGGGGAAATCTTTTCTTCTATTCAAAACCTTTGATACTTAGGAGATGGAAGCAGGGTATGGAAATGGAAGAGACGTTGACTCAGATACCAATTTGGATACAGCTTCCTAACCTGCCTTTGGCATTGTAGGGGGCTAATAGCTTGAGCAAGATTACTAGTAGGATTGGAGAGCCAGTCCACACGGACGAGATGACAGCAAAAAAATTGAAATTAAGGTATGCTAGAGTACTTTTCAAGGTTGATATGGGCAAGGAACTTCCCAAGGAGCTGAGTATAAAGAATAGTTATAATGGAAGAAGCATGAAACAAGCTGTGAAGTACGAGTGGGTGCCGTTATTTTGCAAAAGATGTACCTCTTGGGGTCATAACAGTATGGGTGGCCATAAACTTGCTAAACAACAATGGCAAGTAAAACAAAAGGAATGTGAGGTTAGTGCACAGGAGGAGCAGGAGGTAGAAGAAATCCAGAATATTTCAAATACAGTGGTAGAGAAGGGCATACAACAGGGAGCAAGTACAAGTCACACACCACCATGGCAACCCAACTCTAAAGGGAAGGGAGTGATATCTGATTGGCAGGAGGTCAAAGGGTCAAAGCAAAAGAAGTGCCATAATTGGATAATTAATGAAGCAAATGTAGAGGTGCAACATGCTTTGACAAATTTATTCCAAGTACTGAGTCAAGTTGGAGTTGTAGCAGAAGGAGGCGTGCCACCAGAGCCCCCAGATCAATGAATTTAGGAGCTTGGAATATTCAAGGACTCAACACACCTGAGAAGCAGCTTGCTGTTAGAAGGGTGCTAGAGTCAAATAAAATGGATATTTTTGCTATTGTGGAGACTAGAGTGAAGGCAAGAAAGTTTCATAAAGTTAGGACGGCTCTTGGTAAGGAATGGACTGTAATTAATAACTATATATCTGCATCCAATGGAAGAATCTGGGTTCTATGGAAAACTAATAAAGTGAAATGTCAGGTTTTACATGTTACAGCACAACAGATAACATGTAGAATGGAAGTTAATAGTGCGAGGTTTATTGTCACAGCCGTCTATGCACATAATGATGAGCAGGCAAGGAAATTACTGTGGAGAGAACTGGAAGCTATGTAGTATGATGAACCATGGATACTTATGGGTGATTGGAACACAACTCTTTTTCATAATGAAAAATTGTTGAGTGATGGCAATTTTGAAGGTGGAAATGTGGATATGCGATAGAGTATAGATAAGCTGGGAATAGAAGACATACCATACACTGGCCACTTCTATACCTGGAGTAACCATCAAGAAAAGGAGAGTAGAATTTATTGTAAACTTGATAGAATAATGGCAAATGGAGCATGGTTTTTAAAGCAAGAAAGTGGAGTTATACAGTTCATGGACAAGGACATATCAGACCATTGCCCAATGGTCTTAAGTATACATGATACCAGAAAGAGGCATCCTGTGTTTAAGTTCATAAATGGTTGGAGGTGTCATCCGAGATATAATGACATAGTTAAGGAGGAGTGGAACACTAGAGTTTCAGGCTGTCAAATGTTCAGAATCACCAGGAAATGCAAAGTTCTGAAAGTTCAACTCAAAAAACTACACAAAGGGGTCTACTCCAATATCTCAGATAGAGTACAGGGGAAAAGAGAAGAATTGCAACAAATAAGAACTTAACTTACTGTTAATCCCATAGATAATGATTTGATCACACAGGAGAGGGGCAGATATGTGGAGTTAAGGGAGTTATTAAAAGCAGAAATGGAATTCATCAAGCAGCGAGCAAAAGCTGAATTTTATCAACAAAATGAAGAATGCAATAAGTATTTTTTTGCTCAATTGAAAGCTCAGAGGGCACATAATAGCATTAAACGGATTCAGAGCAGCAGTGGCAGCATTCTCACTGACCCTATAGGAATTCAAGATGAAATCTTACAATTTTACCAAGGACTTATAGGGGCAGATAGTCCAGCTGTTCCAGAGATCAACTCAGAAGTGGTGGCAAAAAGGTATTTACTCACAGATGAAGACAAAAGAAATCTTTTAAGGCAAGTTTCAAAGGAAGAAGTTAAGGAAGTTATGTTTTCCATACCTGAGGACAAGAGTCTCGGACCTGATGGGTTCAATTCTTGCTTTTTCAGAAGCTCTTGGCACACAGTGGGTGAGGAGATCACCAATGCTATCATCGACAGTTTTACAAAAAGAAGGTTGCTGACAGAACTCAACAATACATTGCTCCACTTGATTCCCAAGTGTATGAACCCCACTACTATTGGAGATTTTAGGCCCATTTCCTGCTGCACAGTACTCTATAAGGTAATATCTAAACTCCTCTGTAATAGAATTCAAAGTGTGCTGCCAAAATTGATTGGACAAGCTCAGGGGGCGTTTGTCTAAGGAAGGTCAATTGTTGAGAATGTGCTTTTATGTCACGAATTGGTGAGGGGAATAATAGAAAGGGAGTTTCACCTAGAACAGTAATGAAAGTTGATATTCAAAAAACCTATGATACTGTTAGTTGGGGTTTCTTGGAAAAATTATTGACAGCGTATGGTTTTCCCTTTGAGTTTACAAAGTACATAATGGTTTGTGTATCCACTGTTAAATTTTCTATAATGCTGCATAGTTCAGTTTTTGGATACTTCCCAGGGAAAAGAGGACTACGACAAGGGGACCCAATGTCCCCGTATTTGTTTGTTTTGATAATGGATTACTTGACTAGGAGCTTAGCCAGATTACACTCAGAACCCGAATTTAAGTTTCATCCAAAATGTAAGAGAGTTGGACTGATTAACTTGAGTTTTGCGGATGATTTGATGTTGTTTTGCAAAGGGGAGGAAAAATCAGTTAGTCACATTAAGAATACTTTTGAACAATTTTCTGAGATTACTGGCTTAAGAGCTAATCTTGGGAAAAGTCAATTGATTTGTGGAGGTGTCACGGAGGAAAAGAAAAAACAGTTGTTAGGCATAACAGGGTATGTTGAAGGCAAGATGCCAATTAGATACCTGGGGGTCCCACTAGTCTCATCCCGAATTACTGTCAAGAATTGTCAGAGCTTGATAGAGAAGATTATGGGAAGAATCACTTAATGGACTTCAAAGCATTTATCGTTTGCAGGGAGAGTGCTTTTAATTAAGTCAGTTCTGCTTGGTATGCAGCTCTATTGGAGTCATATTTTTCCAATGCCAGTTACAGTCATACAGGAAATTGAAAGAATGTGTAGAAATTATTTGTGGAGTGGTCAAGCCACTGGGAGGAGCTATGCAGTAGTAAAATGGGAAGATATTTGTCTACCAAAACAAGAAGGAGGTTTAGGAATAGTATCCCTGGTTCAATGGAATATGGCTGCAGTTTTCAAACAGGTTTGGAATATTGCAGGAAAAACTGACTCAATGTGGATCAAATGGATCCATGCGTATTACTTGAAAAATCGAAGTGTTTGGACTATGGCAGCAAAAGTGAATGATTCTTGGTATTGGAAAAAGTTAATGGCTATAAAAGATAGATTACTGGATGCAATTGATATTGTAAAAAATTAGTGGAAGGAAGGGAAGTTTACCATACAAAAAGCCTACACACATACAATGGAACATTTTGAGGAGGTGGAGTGGAAAACAATTGTGTGGGGGAAAGGTCCAATAGCAAGGCACAGGTTCATTGTTTGGTTAACTATGCTAAATAGACTCAAAACCAAAGATCGTATTAGCAAATGGCAACAGGTGGAGGATGCTAATTGTTTATTGTGCAACAGGCAAGAGGAAACTCGAAATCACTTGTTCTTTGAATGTGAGTTTGCTGGAGAAGTTATGAGAAAGAATTGGTTGAAGTTGGATATCAGGAGTAGGTATAAACAATGGGATGAATGGCTGATATGGGCATTGAAATTTTGCAAGGGGCAAATTGTGTTAAGCAGAAAAAAGAGAGCCTTAATTGCAGCTGTTATATATTGTTTGTGGAGGGAGTGCAATAGTCGTTTGTTTAAAGTTGACCAAAATGATATGGATAATTTAGTAAAGCAAATATGGCATATTATACAATATAAATTTCATATGAAGTAAGGCCCAGGTATGCCTGGTGAATATGTAAAGTTGTTTGAAAGTTAATGGAAACTGCTTACCTTGTTCCAAAAAAAAAAATATTCCATGAATAATCCCATAAAATTTCTACGATTTCTCTATTCCTTACTTCGACATTCATTTTTTCTATGTCAAAAGAGATTTTCTGCATTTTCTTAACAACTATATATTATATCTATCTATACTTCTATATTATTTATAAAAGGAATCTGAGTTTTGCCTGTAAATCAACGAATATATTTGCTATTAAATCAGACATTTTTTTTAGCCATTTCCATATTTGACCTTTTAAATTTAAATGTTAAAACTAATGGCAGGTGTAATATTTGACAGAGTCAAGGACGCAATAGACAATTACACATGGGTAGGTCAATAAACTATCTGACTACTACACGTCTTCTCTCTCGCACCCAAAACCTCTGGAATCACTTCTCTCTCTCACTGTTACGTTAAACCAAAAGAAGATTTCACAGCCATCCAAAGTGTACGTCTCTTGCAGTTCTTCTATATTTTCTAAATTCTGATTTGTAACATGTGTATTATATACTCATCAATTGAAGGTTTACTGAAGAATTGGTGTTTTTCAAAGTTTTACTTCTAAATTTCCGTTTGTTATGTGATAATATGTACTGTAGGTTTCTAGATAGGATAAAGTAGTGCATTTTTCATACTTGATGACAAGAACAACATATTTTCTGCATTTGCTCTGCCTTAACAAGGCAATTACTTAAATATTCATACCATTTTTCTTATTAATTATTTTTGTAAGGTATATATTTTAATGTATATGACTGTAGCAATACATGTTAATGAATTCTATGAATATATACTCCATTGAATTTCTTTTGTACGGAAATTCACGCATATAACTACTATTTTTGGTCAACAACAATTACGTAATGTATTTAATAATGTGGAAAGCAGTATACAAGTTATGGAATCAGAATCCTCAATACGAGATTTAGGAGCAGAAGTTGAGCGTAGAAGAGAAAGACATCGTGTTCGTGATAGAGAGAGAAGACAAAGAATGAGTTTCAAAGAGAGAAAATTATCTTGCAAGAAGACGTCAAAACTACCGGATCCGAAGAGCAAGAATTGCAAGCGCTGAAACACCTAGACAAGAAGAAAATCCAACTACATTGCCTGCTAATTCAGGTTATTCTATTTTTTTACTGCCACACCAGAAGTACAACAATTTGTGTATTTTATGTGAGCAAATGATAACCAGGCCAATATTTACTTTTTCCTTGGGAATATGTGTTAGTAAATATGACCTTATTTGTGTGTCTTCGGTGAGTGACCGATAGTCAAAGGCCACTGTTTACTTTTCCATTGGAAATATGTATGAAAATAGCACCTTCATAAGTATGAAATGAAATTGATAATGGCCAGTGGGAAAAAGTAGCATGTATACTTTCCTTCTCTCTCCTCATTTCTCAATTTCTTAGTTCAATGTCTGTACCTAAATGAAGGTATTGTTGTATTCTTTGAAGCACTAATTTGTTTGCAACTAAAAAAAAAAACTACTAAATTAACTTATTCATGCCGCAACTAATTCCAAAACTAAGGAGAAGTTTGACACTTTGAAGAAAAAAATAACAACATTAAGGATTGGGAATTTTTAACTAATTTTGTACCTTTGACATTGCCTAAACAAAAACAGGAATTGAATGTAAAACAAGTAATACACGACGTCTTGCTCGGTCAATTCCTATGCCAATCAATATTAATTCGATGCAAAGTAACCAATTAGTAGCATCAACTCCACATGCTTCTACATCAATTGCTACAGGTGCACACCTTTCTGTTTTTCAGCTTTATTATGTTTCCATCCTAACTGTAAGCGCACACAACTCATATATATTTTTTGTTTATTTTATGTTCCAGTTATTTTATTTTAATTTCACGCATCAATTCAACCAAATAATGGCATTTAAACATCACTTAACATCCAACTAGACAATATATGCATTAAATGATGTATTTCATTTTCACATATTTGCTATAACATAATAACATTTGCATGTTGGGTTAGTTGTGCCAGTTAACTATGGTGAAGGGGATCGTCTGGCTCGCTCAATTCCTCTTCCACTAAACCTCAATTTAGTTCCAAATCTTCAGTTTCAGACAGCAACTTCATGTGGTAAAGTACCTAATATTCCATCTCATTATTGCAATGTTTTGAACCAGTAATTAATGCTTTTCTTTAGAAATATAGGTATTCATATAAAATTTTCATAAAGTTATTTTTTCAAACATGAACTATTTAGCAATTTCAAGCATCTAACATCATTTTGTCCTTACAGGATCATCTGGCCATGTTGGAGTTATAGGAAGGAGTCGTTTGAATCCTCCAAACCATGCACCAAATTTTTCTAATATAGTTCCGGCTAATCAAGGTGAAGGGTCAACTTCACATAGAGAAGGTATCTATAACTTCAATTTAAGGAAAAAGTAAAAAATATTACGTTTCAATTTATTAAAGGTTTATATCTTAAATGCACATTTTCGTAACTCTATAAAATAATGATAGTTTGTGCATCTTCTAACATCTTTTGACCTTACAGCATCATTTGGTCGTGCTGGAGCTATTGGAAGAAGTCGTTTGACTCCTCTAAATTATACGACGTTTGTTTCTAATATGGTTTTGACTAATCAAGTTGAAGGGTCAGTATCAACTTCGCATATAGAAGGTATCTATAACTTCATTTAAAGATGACAAGTAAAAGTTTTACCTTATGAATTGTTTATATCTTTTAATTCACTTTTTTGTATTACTTTTATAAACTGATGATCTTTTCTAATACAGATTTTGATACTGATACTGAAATTGATAATGATGTGGATGCAAATTTTGGTGGTAGTGGCGAACGTGATGATAGTAGGCATGAAACGGGCAACAGATCAAGTGGGGCAAACCTTTATTACAATTGTGCTAGAGATTTTAATGAAAGGCAAGAAAATCCTAGAATGCAACTCCTAAATCCAACAATTTGCCAACACTGTCAGGCAAAGCTCTTTCACGGTGAAACCCAAAACTTTTGTTGTAAAGGAGGAAAAGTTGTTTTGGCAGAAATTCCTGTACCTCCTGAGCTTTATAATCTGTATACTGATCAATCTGCCGAAGGGAGGATATTCAGACAAAATATTCGTGCTTTTAATCATGTTTTCTCATTTACCTCGATAGGAGTTAAATTAGATGAAAGTCTAGCAACTGGGCGCCAAGGGGTATATGCCTTTAGAGCACACATATTAATTTATCATAGGATTGGTACACTATTACCCATTCCTGGAATGAGGCCAAGATATCTCCAACTGTTCATTTATGACACGGAGCATGAGACTCAAAATCGACTACTAGAGAATGATGGACTGAGTACAGAGTTGATTGATAAGATTAAACAAATATTAGATACGCATAATCCATTTGTTCAGATATTCCGTCAACTTGCTCAGCGTCATGATGTTCATGATTGTAGGCTACTCATTAAAGAGCGTCCCACCACTCACAATCAGTACATACTTTCAACAGCATCACAAGTTGCAGCAATTATAGTGGGTGGTGAAGACGTAGATGCTTATACTAATAGAGATATAATTGTTCAAACAATTGGAGGCCAATTGATGAATATCAAGGATTTTTCAGGCTATTATGACCCGTTGCAATACCCTCTGTTTCTTCCTTATGGAATGTACGGGTGGGATAGTGATTGTCGCACGGTTGAAGGTACTAGAGTCGCCTATTGCGATTATTATGCATATATGTTGCAGGTAATTTTCAATTCTACTATATGATCATTTTATCAGTATTATATATACAATATTCTTATACTTTTTTTATGAATTCCATCAGATTCGAAATAATTCATCAATACTTTTGCATGGAGGACGTTTGTTGCAACAATATGTTGTTGACAATTATGTGAAAATTGAAACACAAAAGCTAAGATATATAAGATCACATCATAAGGATATTAGAGCTGAGTTATATCAAGGCCTTCAAGATTGCTTAAATGTCGAACAAAATGATGTAGGTAACTATTTTAAATTAAATTTTAATTTTCTACTTATCTTATTTAAAACTTATCCCATTTATGTTATACTCAGGTAATGTGGGAAGGCATACAATTTTGCCATCATCTTTTATCGGAAGCCCTCACGATATGTATCAGCGTTACCAAGATGCTATGTCTGTGGTACAAATATTTGGTAAACCTGATCTCTTTATCACCATGACATGTAATCCATCATGGGAAGAAATACAAAGTGAACTTCGATTGTTTCCTGGACAAACGGCTCAAGATCGACCTGATTTGTTAACTAGAGTTTTCCGGGCAAAATTCGAAGAGCTTAAAAAAGACATCTACAGTAGAGGTGTGCTTGGAAAAGTTGTAGCGCATGTTCATGTTTTTGAGTTCCAAAAGAGGGGTTTGCCTCATGCTCATATGCTGGTTGTACTAGACGAAAATGACAAGTTAAATACACCAGACGATTATGATCAAATAGTGAGAGCAGAAATCCCATACAAGAATGAAGAACCAATGCTCTATGAGACTGTTTTGAGGCACATGATACATGGGCCATGTGGAGAAATGAATGTCAATGCTCCTTGCATGAAAAACGGAATTTGCAAGAAAAACTACCCGAAGCAATTTGCACCATGTACTATCCAAGGGAATGATTCGTATCCAGTATATCGACGTCGCAAGGATAATAGATCTATTGCTTTAGATAGAGATGGAGAAATAGTAATTGACAATGCATAGGTGGTTCCTTATAATGCATGGTTGTTACTAAAGTATGACTGCCATATTAATGTTGAAGTTTGTAGCAGCATAAAAAGCGTTAAGTACTTATATAAGTACGTGTACAAGGGACTTGATTACGTAGTGTTTGAGGTTCGTCCTGGGCCAAATCATGATGAAGTTAGCCAGTACGTAGATGGAAGATGGATATGTGCTCCAGAGGCAATATGGAAGATTTTTAAGTTTCCACTGAGCAAAATATATCTTTCTGTCGTACGGTTGCAAATCCATCTCCCAAACCTTCAACAAGTACAATATTATAGTTGACTGAATTTTTCAGAGTTTATATTGAAGGTAGAGAACCTAATAAATATTTGTATAGAGAATTCCCGAGATACTATAGATGGATGTCAAAGGAAAAAAAATGGCAGAAAAGAAGAACACAACAAAAAGTGATTGGCCGAGTATATGCTGTTTCACCAAATGAAGGAGAAAGGTTTAATTTGCAAATTCTACTCAATCATATTAGAGGACCCAAATCATTTGATGATCTTTTGACAGTGAATAATGTACATTATCCCACATTTAAGCAAGCTGCAGAGAAATTGGGGCTACTCGAAGAAGATGATAGTATTCGCCAATGCTTAATTGAGGCAAGAACAGTAAGAATGCCTTCAACTCTTAGAAGGTTGTTTGCCACAATATTGCTTTATTGTCAACCAACTGGAGTCAGAAAGTTATGGGAAGAAAATTATGCCTACATGATTGAGGACTATGCTTCTTCGAGATCTACGAACAATGGTTTTATCATGAATTTACACGAGAAATCCTTACGTGTTTGCACAGCAAGTGGACTGGTCGTGTGTAGTAATAAAGTGGACAATAAGTCCGGATTGTCGATCCCACAGAGACTTGTATTTTAGACTTCTTGAATTTAAAGCAAGCAATAATTAAACTAAAACTAAAGATTTAAAAATTTTAAAAATAATAAAATAAACTAAAACAAGAATTAACTAAAATATTATGAAAGCAAGATACAAGAAACAAGATGTCAAAATCGAGATAGCTATGGAAGAGAGCAACTAAGACACATATGTTGGCATAAATTAATTAATTCTTGTTAAAATCACGTTTTCATATTATTAGACTACAATTACTTTGGTGGAAATTCCTTAATTAATTACTACCCGATGTCTCGACTGTAATAATCCTATGACTAATTGACGTTTCTCTAAATATGTCTATCCGAGAATCTAACCAACAATCATGCATTCAAGTTCTAGAATTTCCCCGGATTAATCCGGCTAACAGCACCCGGGAATCTCTACCTATCTCTAGGGGCAATTCCACTATTTTTTCCGGATTATGTGATGATCCTTTTTGCACCTTAAATTACCTTCTCTCGAACGAATAATTTAAGCAATAAATCATGCATATGGTAGCTAAGCATATGAAGCATTCAAACAAGATCGAGACACAAAGCAACAATAGAATTAATATGAAAAATACAAATAATAACTCAAATATCATAATTTGGCCTCAACATGGCCTTAGTTCGAAGAATCTAATTCATCATAAAAGATAAAAGATAGAAACTTAAATTAAGATTTAAATTCATAGACAAAAATAAATCTAAATCTAAGGAACTCCTTCGTATTTTTGATGGATGAACTTCGATCTTCATCTCTTCCATGCTTCTTGAAATTTTCACCTTCAAGGGTTCTTGAAAATCTTCATGAATATGTAAAAACGATGTTTAAACCCCATTAGGGCTCTACTCTACGTGTATTTCATCCCCCTAACCCTAGAGAACTGATCTAATATATATAAGGGTGGAAGGGGAAGACTCCAACTTGAATTAGAAGTGGAAATTTCCAAAAATCTACTGTTTTTCCCATCAGACGCAACGTTCGAACGTCCACAAGCTAACGTTCGAACGTTAGGAACAGTAACATTTTGCCTTCTGTGCAGCGATCTTGTTTTCTTCATAACTTTATCCAAAGACCTCCGATTTGGGTGATTCAAGTTTTCACGTGAAGATAAAACAGATCTCTACAACTTTGTAGAAGAAATATTTGTCAAAATCCGTCTCTAAATACTCTGAAATTCTGCATTTCCGTCTAGTTTTCCTCAATTGCACTGATTTCTCACCTTTACTCAATAAGCACACAAAATTACAAGCATATGTGGCATAAATCATGCATAAACCAATGTAAATAACATAAATATGAGGTTCTAAAACACGTAAATCTCACACCTATCAGTAGAGAACCTAATAATTATATGTACAGAGAATTCCCATGATACTATAGATGGATGTCAAAGGAAAAAATTTGGCAGAAAAGAAGAACACAACAAAAAGTGATTGGCTGAGTATATGCTGTTTCACCAAATGAAGGAGAAAGGCTTTATTTGCGAATTCTACTCAATCATATTAGAGGACCCAAATCATTTGATGATCTTTTGACAGTGAATAATGTACATTATCCACATTTAAGCAAGTTGCAGAGAAATTGGGGCTACTCGAAGAAGATGATAGTATTCGCCAATGCTTAATTGAGGCAAGAACAGTAAGAATGCCTTCAACTCTTAGAAGGTTGTTTGCCACAATATTGCTTTAATGTCAACCAACTGAAGTCAGAAAGTTATGGGAAGAAAATTATGCCTACATGATTGAGGGCTATGCTTCTTCGAGATCTACGAACAATGGTTTTATCATGAATCGACTTCTACATGAAATAAATAATATACTTTTGTTGCATAAGAGAAGTCTGAAAGAATTTGACTTGCCTCAAATTGATGAGCGTGTTCAAACTTTAGGAAGCATTTCTAGTTTAATGGAAGATGATTTTGGCCATTGAAGTTCTAGAAGATGATCTAAATGCCATCAACAAACTCAATTCAGGCCAGTTGCAGGCATTTAACAACATCAGGAATGCAATAGTGAGAAAGGAAAGTGCTATATTCTTCATAGATGGACCCGGTGGAACTGGTAAAACATTCCTATATCGAACCTAACTTGCAAGTTTTCGGAAACAAGGGTTTGTAATGCTTGCTACAGCAACATCGGGGATCGCAGCAAACCAACTTCCAGGTGGTAGAACAACACATTCAAAGCTAAAAGTTCCAATTAAGTTAGATTCAAATTCCAGGTGCACTTTTAGCAAACAATCAGACATGTGTCAATTGCTAGGTCGAGCATCAACAATTGTTTGGGATGAGGCACCGATGGCGGATAAAAAAGCAATTGAAACTATGGATCGAACTTTAAGAGAATGCTTGAAATTGACTTTCCATTTGGTGGCAAGGTTATGATATTAGGAGGTGATTTTCATCAAGTTGTTCATGTTGTCGTTGGAGGCACGAGGTTACAATCTGTAAAGACGAGCATCGTGGAGTCATATTTATGGTCCAGTGTTAAGGTTCCTCACTTTGAAGAGAAAATCAGAGCTCAAAATGATCGAAACTTCTCTGAATTATTGCTTCGAATTGGCAATGGGGAAGAACCAGTCGTACAAGATGATATGTGTTGGGAAATATACATATAGCCTGACTAAGCACAGCAAAAAATTAAAATTTTAGTTTCTAGGATTGAAACATGCGAGTTTGTTAATCCTACGGGCTTATCACGTATCATAGGCTTGCGCATCTCTACACTAGTTATTTAAAACTTAAATAAACAAGATCTTACCTTATTCGATTTTTCGTAAAAATCGAAGAGTTTCTTCTTCCTTAACGTAAGCTCCCTAGCTTGCTCCTCGTTCCTTGAATCAACTCCTTCGTTTTTCCCATCGATGAAGATTTCGAATTCCTCCACCAAAACACCTTTGATCGGTTCTTGATTTACTTCAGAGACCCAAATGTTTCTCCTCTAAAGTTGATCCACACCCCGGATACCCACTCGTTTATAATCTTTAGCTAGGTTGATCTATAAACGTTTATTCTAACACTTAGAAATAGTGTACGGGATTAAGGTGAAAACAAAAATTTACTTCTCTAAGCAATTTGGAAGAATTCTTGATTTCAAGATCTTGATGAATAATCAAGAACTCAAGAACACTATATGAAGGAGAGAGAAGATCGATATTCTATGCAAGAGGAACGAAAATTTTTGGCTTCAAAAGTTATCATCCAATTTTCATTCCATACTAGTCCTATTTATAGAACTAGGTTCTTGCAATTCTTTCTCATGTAGAACTCTTCTACATTAAATCTTTTCCATGTAGGAATAGAAGATTAATTAATTCTCAAATAGAACTTTTCTATTTTAATTAGTTTTCTTTCTCTCTAAGAAATTTTATTTCCTTCTAGAAAAAAATTAATTAAACTCTTTAATTATTTTCCTCCACCAAAATTTTGACCAAGGCTTAATAAAATAGTCTTTTAATAATTAATTCACCATACAAGATTAATTAAAAGCCACTTCCAATCAATTAAATGCTTTCTAAACTTAAGCTAAATTAAATTGATCATATCAACTTAATTAATTTATCCATCCAACACTTGAGTAAATAAAAATCTTCATTAATTAATCTAATTAATTAATATATTATCTCAACTACTTTGAATTAAATTTCCTTAGCTAAGAAATGGATTTGTCCCAGTATTGTGTGTGACCCTTTAGGTTCACCAACATACTAGTAATGGGTTCATGTCTCGAATAATTAAACACTTTTAATTAACCATCTTATTATTTAATCTCCATTAAATATAAGATACCCATAAATCAAAGAAAAGTTTCTAGCTACTTATCTTGAAGACCTAGATGTAGGCGATTCAAAGTGAACTTTTCCAATCGCGCATTCCATGCAAGTGAGATTCTTCCATCAACTAATTTCTCAATTGAATTAAGGATCGAGGAATCTTATTGGTCGAGATCCTTGTAAATTCAATCTTAATAATTCAAGTGTGTTTGACTAGTGATTAATTAATTCAAGAAACTCATTTCTTAATTAATTACTTACTTGCCTTGGCCAAGGACTAACTCAGTCTAACCACTTTGAATATTATAGGAAATTCACTTATTCATCTAGACAAGTGATGGATCCTTTGTTGTCAACACCAACCTCCATATACGAGTCACTACACCCAATCACCAGTCCATATGTGTCCTTGTAAAAGAACTGGCACAGGAGTCAAAGTGCAGTGAGTCAATATACAAGATTACTGTGATGACTCAAGTCAAAGAATTAATCTTGCACTATCGTGATTAAGAAACTCCTAATTTGACATATATAGAAATAATTCCAATTTAGGAAATTTCAGTCCGGGTAATTAGTGAACTTGTTCTCAGCAAGCACCCACGTATGTGCATTTGTGTCAACTACACTAATGTCTATAAAATGAGACATTCTCTAATTAAGAGTGTGCATCATAGGCGCAAGTCTATCCGAATTATCAATGTCCCATCTTGATAATTTTATGATTTGGACAATATTTAGAAATCACAGCCTTAGAGACTTGTTTTATGATATCCATCCAATGAGATATCAAGCCCCATAGCTATGTGTGAATTCTAGGGACTTCATCATACAGTTATAACAATATAAACATAAGATGCAGAAATGCCTTTTATTAATATAATGTAAAACGAAATCGTTTATTACAAGAATAGATAAAGAAAGCCTATCTAGGATTGGCTTGCTGGGCACTATTCTAACAATCTCCCACTTGCACTAGAGCCAATCTCCTTGGTATTTAAGACCCATCTTCCCAAGATGTCCTTCTAATACGTTGCGAGACAAGGGCTTAGTTAGTGGATCCGTTATGTTCTTCGTTGTGTCGACTCTTTCCACGCGTACATCGCCTATACCAACAATCTCTCAGATCAGATGGTATCGCCTCTCTATGTGTTTGGATCTTTGATGAGACCTCGACTCCTTTGCTTGAGCAATGGCGCCATTATTGTCACAGTACAAAGGTACTGGATCGACAATGCTAGGGACTGCACCCAACCCTTGGATAAAGTTCCTAATCCAAACAGTTTCCTTTGCTACATCAGATGCAACTATATATTCAGCCTCGGTTGAGGAATCCGCAGTAGTTTTCTGTTTGGAACTCTTCCAACTTACTGCTCCACCATTGAAGGTGAATACAAACCCCGACATTGATTTCAAATCATCTACCTCAGATTGGAAACTAGAGTCAGTGAAGCTTTCTAGTTTCAATTCTCCACCGCAGTATATCAAAAACAAATTCATAGTCCTTCTCAAGCACTTGAGGATTGTTTTCACTGCTACCCTGTTCAACTCACCTGGGTCGGACTGAAAATGACTCATTACACTTAATGCATGAGCCACACCAGGCCTAGTACATAACATTGCATACATAATACTTTCTATGGCAGAAGCATATGGTACGCGAGCCATCATATCTCGTTCCTGGGATGTCGAAGGACACATGGATCGAGAGTACCGGATCCCATGACTCATAGGCAAGAATCCTTTCTTTGATCCCTCCATACTAAACTTTTTTAGCATTTTGTTTATGTACATTGACTGAGACAATATTATCATTTTTCTTGATCTATCTCAATAGATTTTGATTCCAAAGATGTAGGATGCATCTCCTAAGTCTTTCATGGAGAATTTGGTGGATAACCATACTTTAGTCGATTGCATCATTCCTACATCATTCCCAATGAGTAGAATATCATCAACATAAAGTACCAAAAATGTCACTGCACTCCCACTGACTTTCTTGTACACACATGGTTCATCTTCATTTTTAATAAAACCATACATCCTTATAGTTTCATCAAAACAGATATTCCAACTATGGGATGCTTCAAGTCCATAAATGGACTTTTGGAGTTTGCAAACCTTTTGCTCACTCCCACTAGATATGAAACCTTCTGGTTGTTTCATGTAAATCTCTTCCTCTATGTTTCCATTGAGGAAGGCGGTTTTCTCATCCATTTGCCATATTTCATAATCATAATGAGCAGATATTGCAAGCAAAATCCTAATGGATTTAATGGCTACTGGAGAAAAAGTTTCTTCATAGTCGATACCATCTCTTTGAGTTAAACCTTTTGCCACTAGCCTAGCTTTATAGGTCCCTACCGCTCCATTTGCTCCAAGCTTTCGCTTATAGATCCACTTACAACCAATGGGTACTATACCCTCTGGTGGATCTACCAAGGTCCATACCTTGTTGGAGTACATGGAGTCCATTTCAGATTCCATGGCACTCTGCCACTTTCCCGAATCAATATCACATATTGCTTCATTGTAGCTTCTTGGATCTTCATCCGCTTGAAGCTCCTCCTTGTTACTTTCTAGTAATAGACCATACCTCTGAGGTGGCCCTCGGATCCTTTCGTATCTTCTCGGAGGTTGTGTGTTAGATATTTCAGTGTTTTCTTGTGTTTGTGTTTTCAACGTTTGTGAGATAATTTGTGGTTCTTGAACTTCTTCAAGTTCTATGATCTCGCCCTTTTTATCTAATAGAAACTCCTTCTCTAAGAAGATGGCATTCCTTAAAACAAGCACCTTTTGTTCCGATAGATCATAGAACTAGTACCCCGCAGTTTCTTTAGGGTACCCCACAAATTTACATAAGCTAGACTTAGACTCTAACTTATCTCCCACTCGCCTTTTGACATAGGTAGAACAACCCCATACTCGAAGATGTTTGTATGAGGCCGGTTTACCACGCCACAACTTATAAGGCGTTTTAGGCACAGATTTGGAAGGCAATCTATTTAATAGATAAGCCGCAGTTTCTAAGGCATAACCCCAGAAAGATGGAGGAATTTCAGTGAAACTCATCATGGAAGGAACCATATCCAATAAAGTCCTATTCCTTCGCTCAGACACCACATTCAATTGTGGTGTTCCAGGCGGAGCCCACTGAGAGAGAATCTCATTCTCTTTAAGATAACTAAAGAATTCGTCACTTAAGTATTCCCCTCCACGATCGGATCGAAGAGTCTTAATACTATGACTTAGTTGTTTTTCTACTTCATTCCTAAACTCTTTGAACTTTTCAAAAGCTTCAGATTTGTGTTTTATAAGGCACACATATCCGTACCGTGAATAATCATCGGTAAAAGTAATGACGTAAGTACACCTTCCTTTAGTACTTATACTAAAAGGACCACAAACATCCGAGTGGATCAAATCCAAATGATGAGTGGCACGTTCCACTTGTCTTACAAATGGTGACTTGTTCATTTTTCCTTTAAGACAAGATTCACAGGTAGACATGGTTTCTTCTTCTTTAAGGTCGAGTACACCTTCCTTTGCCAATTTGTGCATTCTTTCTTTGAAAATATGTCCTAGTTTAGCATGCCACATTAGTGTACTATTTAAGTTATCTTATTTTCTTATTTAAGAATAACAAATTAAACACCTTTAATTTAGTTCCTCTTCCAATGCCCTGGTTTACCGCAGTGGAAACACTCACTTTATCTTTATCGGCTTTAACTTTCTTGACGACACCTTTAGCTTTTAGCATCTTGTTCTTTTGAGAACTCTTTTGTTTACCTTTCTTTGGCTTCTTTGCCTTAGAATGGTGCAAAACTCACAAGTAGGACTGGCTTATCCTTCTTGATGATGGCTTCTGCAGTCCTTAACATGCTTTACAAGTCAGGCAAGGTCGCCTCCAGACTGTTCATGTTAAAGTTGACCACAAATTGGTCGAATGAGCTAGGCAAGGATTGAAGTACTAAGTCCATTGAGAGTTCATTGTCTAAGAAAATGTCAAGACTTGCGAGCTTCTCAATGAGCCCAATCATCTTAAGCACATGTTCTTGGACATTTGACCCCTCAGTCACACGAGCTCTGAAAAGCTCTTTAGACACTAAGTACCTTTCCCTCCTAGACTTTTCACCATACAACTCTTGCAAGTGTTTGAAAATATCAGCAGCACTTGCCATATTTTCGTGTTGCTTTTGCAACCCATTCGACATTGATGCAAGCATCGTGCACCTTGCTTGGAGGTCATCATTTAACCATCTCTTATGGGTTTCGATTTCCTCCTCCTCAGCATCCTCGGGTAGAGTCGAGAGGGGTGCATCAGTCAAGACAAAGGCTCTATTCTCAGAGTTGAGCACTATCTTAAGGTTTCTAAGCCAATCAGAATAGTTGGGTCCATTGAGTTTGTTTGTGTCAAGAATTGTGGAAAGCGGGTTCTTAGCCATCTTAGATATCTAGTTATCTACAAATTAAAGCGAAACGGAGATTAAGAAGATGTTTAATATATTATGTGTAGATATGATTTAAAGGTCTTTTAATCATAAATTACCTCCCACTATTTAATTCAAATTCAATAACCCTCATTAAAGAATTCGAGAAAACCAATTTTTCCTAGTGAGTTTGAAGTCCAATTTAATTATTACATACCCCAATTTTATGGACACATACATAATAATTAAATAGGTAGACAACACTTGCCAATTACATCTCTATGTAACCCTCAATTATTTTACCTCATGTTTCACATGGACCTCAATTTTATGCACCCCCATGTTACTCCTATGTTAAGTTAGACCCATCAAACCTACATGTAAATAACCCACCCAAAAAGTTCCACTTGCAATGGTCAACTTAGAGGATAAATTACCCATGTGCGTCTCTATGCTTAATAATAATCACGGCTTTCTCATTATAGAAAGTCCCACTTGCAATGGTCGACTAATCTATATAAGTAGCACCGACATGCTATTACTTTTGATGGTAGGCATGGAATATTAAACCCCGTTTAATTTTATCCCATATTAACTTAAAATTAAAATCATTAAGATTTTATAAACTTATCAAATAAGTAAGGGATTTTAGTATATTATGAAAAGGTCTCATCGCTTCGATTATCTTATCTAAGTCTCTATCCTAAACATGCCCAACCACACATGAAAGGAAATAAACCATATCATAAGCATAATCTTAAAAACAGGTATCTTATACAAACATGCATCTTATACATAGACTCATGCATCTCATACATAAATCATGCATCTCATACATAAAACATGCATCACATAATAAAATCATGCGTCTCACACATAAAATATAACATAGATATTTTGAGCCATATCCAAATCGATCCTATCTAGAGCCATCAAGAATCGAATACCGGCAGACGAATAAATAAATAACGGAAAATAAACATACTTGTACAATCCTAATGGCCTCAAAATTTCATCATGCATATCAACTCATGAAAGCATATGTAAATTCTTACCAAATATTCCTCATAAATTAAATCAATTCGGGGTTTCTCAATAAAACTTAATTTTTCCAAAAATAAACAATTTAAAACTCTTTCTAAATAAAAATTTAAAAAAATAATTATATTAAGGAAAAAATCATTATTTGAAACGGGTCGGCGACCCGCTACCCGACTATTGGGTCGGGTCGGGTCGGGTCACCCCATTTCATTGTCACATGGTTGTTCGAAACAGCTGTTGCTCATCCATATACTTTCACACGTATATTAATTTCATCAATTACTCATAATCACAAATTGGAATTCAAATCATTTGAATACAAATTCCACCGCCTACCGAATTCAACTTCTAGTTGGATGTTATGCATGCAAATTCAAATTGCATGAAAAATAAAACAATCTGCAAGTTTAACTAACAATTGGGATTCTCAATCCCATTCATGTGCAACATCCAACACCTGCATGCGGCCTACACATAATGTACATGTGCCATCTAATTGTGTTTCAATGGCTAGGCGGAACATCGGCGCTTCGGCCCGATTCGATTTCCATATAATCCGATTTCTATGTAATCTCATTACACAAAATAATTTTCAGATTTAAACAACTTTTAAAAAACTGAAAATAATAGTTTTTATGAAAATCTCCAAATCAATAAATTTTACGAATTTAATAATTTTGAACGTACATCACATGTAACGATTGAAATTAAACGGACCATGCAAAAAGATGCGCGAGCCTTAGGCTCTAATACCACTATTGGGAAATATACATATAGCCCGACTAAGCACAGCGGAAAATTAAAATTTTAGTTTCTAGGATTTAAACATGCGAGTTTGGTAATCCTACGGGCTAATCACGTATCATAGGCTTGTGCATCTCTACACTAATTATTTAAAACTTAAATAAACAAGATCTTACCGTATTCGATTTTTCGCAAAAATCGAAGAGTTTCTTCTTCCTTAACGTAAGCTCCCTACCCTAGCTTGCTCCTCGTTCCTTGAATCAACTCCTTCGTTTTTCCCGTTGATGAAGATTTCGAATTCCTCCACCAAAACACCTTTGATCGGATTCTTGATTTATTTCAGAGACCCAAATGTTTCTCCTCTAAAGTTGATCCACACCCCGGATACCCACTCGTCTATAATCTTTAGCTAGGTTGATCTATAAACGTTTATTTTAACTCTAAGGAATAGTGTATGGGATTAAGGTGAAAGCAAAAATTTACTTCTCTAAGTAATTTGGAAGAATTCTTGAATTCAAGATCTTGATGAATAATCAAGAACTCAAGAACACAATATGAAGGAGAGAGAAGATCGATTTTCTATGCAAGAGGAACGAAAATTTTTGGCTTCAAAAGTTATCATCCAATTTTCATACTATACTAGTCCTATTTATAGAACTAGGTTTTTACAATTCTTTCTCATGTAGAACTCTTCTACATTAAATCTTTTCCATGTAGGAATAGAAGACTAATTAATTCTCAAATAGAACTTTTCTATTTTAATTAGTTTTCTTTCTCTCTAAGAAATCTTATTTCCTTCTAGAAGAAAATTAATTAAACTCTTTAATTATTTTCCTGCACAAAAATTTCGGCCAAGACTTAATAAAATAGTCTTTTAATAATTAATCCACCATACTAGATTAATTAAAAATCACTTCCAATTAATTAAATACTTTCTAAACTTAAGCTTAATTAAATTGATCCTATCAACTAAATTAATTTATCCATCGAACACTTGAATAAATAAAAGTCTTAATTAATTAATCTAATTAATTAATATATTATCTCAACTACTTTGAATTAAATTTCCTTAGATAAGAAATGGATTTGTCCCAGTATTGTGTGTGACCATTTAGTCACCAACATACTAGTAATGGGTTCATGTCTCGATTAATTAAACACTTTTAATTAACCATCTTATTATTTAATCTCCATTAAATATAAGATACTCATAAATCAAAGAAAAGTTTCTAGCTACTTATCTTGAAGACCTAGATGTAGGCGATTCAAAGTGCACCTTTCCAATCGCGCATTCCATGCAAGTGAGATTCTTCCATCAACTAATTTCTCAAATGAATTAAGGATCGAGGAATAATATTGGTCGGGATCCTTGTAAATTCAATCTTAATAATTCAAGTGTGTTTGACTAGTGATTAATTAATTCAAGAAACTCATTTCTTAATTCATTACTTACTTGCCTTGGCCAAGGACTAACTCAGTCTAACCACTTTGAATATTATAGGAAATTCACTTATTCATCTAGACAAGTGATGGATCCTTTGTTGTCAACACCAACATCCATATACGAGTCACTACACCCAATCACCAGTCCATATGTGTCCTTGTAAAAGAACTGGCACAGGAGTCAAAGTGTAGTGAGTCAATATACAAGATTACTGTAATGACTCAAGTCAAAGAATTAATCTTGCACTATCGTGATTAAGAAACTCCTAATTTGACATATATAGAAATAATTCCAATTTAGGAAATTTCAGTCCGGGTAATTAGTGAACTTGTTCTCAGCAAGCACCCGCGTATGTGCATTTGTGTCAACTACACTAATGTCTATAAAACGAGACATTCTCTAATTAAGAGTGTGCATCATAGGCGCAAGTCTATCCGAATTATCAATGTCCCATCTTGATAATTCTATGACTTGGACAATATTTAGAAATCACAGCCTTAGAGACTTGTTTTATGATATCCATCCAATGAGATATCAAACCCCATAGTTATGTGTGAATTCTAGGGACTTCATCATACAGTTATAACAATATAAACATAAGATGAAGAAATTCCTTTTATTAATTTAATGTAAAACAAAATAGTTTATTACAAGAATAGATAAAGAAAGCCTATCTAGGATTGGCTTGCTGGGCACTATTCTAACAATCTTCCACTTGCACTAGAGCCAATCTCCTTGGTATTTAAGACCCATCTTCCCAAGATGTCCTTCTAATACGTTGCGAGACAAGGGCTTAGTTAGTGGATCCGTTATTTTCTTCGTTGTGTCGACTCTTTCCACGCGTACGTCGCCTATACCAACAATCTCTCAGATCAGATGGTATCGCCTCTCTATGTGTTTGGATCTTTGATGAGACCTCGACTCCTTTGCTTGAGCAATGGCGCCATTATTGTCACAGTACAAAGGTACTGGATCGACAATGCTAGGGACTGCACCCAACCCTTGGATGAAGTTCCTAATCCAAACAACTTCCTTTACTGCATCAGATGCAACTATATTTTCAGCCTCGGTTGTGGAATCTGTAGTAGTTTTCTAATTGGAACTCTTCCAACTTACTGATGCACTATTGAGGGTGAATACAAACCCTGACATTGATTTCAAATCCTTCACCTCAGATTGGAAACTAGAGTCAGTGAACCCTTCTAGTTTCAATTCTCCACCGCAGTATATCAAAAACAAATCCTTAGTCTTTCTCAAGTACTTGAGAATTGTTTTCACTGCTACCCAATGCAACTCACCTGGGTCGGACTAAAAACGACTCACTACACTTAATGCATGAGCCACATCAGGCCTAGTACATAACATTGCATACATAATACTTCCTACGGCAGAAGCATATGGTACGCGAGTCATCGTATCTCGTTCCTGGGATATCGAAGGACACATGGATCGAGAGTACCGGATCCCATGACTCACATGCTAGAATCCTTTCTTTGATCCCTCCATACTAAACCTTCTTAGCATTTTGTCTATGTACATTGACTGGGACAATCATATCCTTTTTCTTGATCTATCTCTATAGATTTTGATTCCTAAGATGTAGGATGCATCTCCTAAGTCTTTCATGGAGAATTTGGTGTATAACCATACGTTAGTCGATTGCATCATTCCTACATCATTCCCAATGAGTAGAATATCATCAACATAAAGTACCAAAAATGTCACTGCACTCCCACTGACTTTCTTGTACACACATGGTTCATCTTCGTTTTTAATAAAACCATACATCATTGTAGTTTCATCAAAACAGATGTTCCAACTACGGGATGCTTGCTTTAGTCCATAAATGGACTTTTGGAGTTTGCAAACCTTTTGCTCACTCCCATTAGATATGAAACCTTCTGGTTGTTTCATGTAAATCTCTTCCTCTATGTTTCCATTGAGGAAGGCGGTTTTCACATCCATTTGCCATATTTCATAATCATAATGAGCAGATATTGCAAGCAAAATCCTAATGGATTTAAGCATGGCTACTGGAGAAAAAGTTTCTTCATAGTCGATACCCTCTCTTTGAGTGTAACCTTTTGCCACTAGCCTAGCTTTATAGGTCACTACCTCTCCATTTGCTCCAAGCTTTCGCTTATAGATCCACTTACAACCAATAGGTACTATACCCTCTGGTGGATCTACCAAGGTCCATATCTTGTTGGAGTACATGGAGTCCATTTCAGATTCCATGGCACTTTGCCACTTCCCCGAATCAATATCACATATTGCGTCATTGTAGCTTCTTGGATCTTCATCCGCTTGAAGCTCCTCCTTGTTACTTTCTAGTAATAGACCATACCTCTGAGGTGGCCCTCGGATCCTTTCGGATCTTCTCGGAGTTTGTCTGTTAGATATTTCAGTGTTTTCTTGTGTTTGTGTTTCCAACGTTTGTGAGATAATTTGTGGTTCTTGAACTTCTTCAAGTTCTATGATCTCGCCCTTTTTATCTAATAGAAACTCCTTCTCTAAGAAGTTGGCATTCCTTGAAACAAGCACTTTTTGTTCCGATAGATGATAGAACTAGTACCCCGCAGTTTCTTTAGGGTACCCCACAAATTTACATAAGCTAGACTTAGACTCTAACTTATCTCCCACTCGCCTTTTGACATAGGTAGAACAACCCCATACTCAAAGATGTTTGTATGAGGCCGGTTTACCACGCCACAACTTATAAGACGTTTTAGTCACAGATTTGGAAGGCAATCTATTTAATAGATAAGCCGCAGTTTCTAAGGCATAACCCCAGAAAAATGGAGGAATCTCAGTGAAACTCATCATGCAAGGGACCATATCCAATAAAGTCCTATTCCTTCGCTCAGACACCCCATTCATTTGTGGTGTTCCAGGCGGAGCTCACTGAGAGAAAATCTCATTCTCTTTAAGATAACCAAAGAATTCGTCACTTAAGTATTCCCCTCCACGATCGGATCGAAGAGTCTTAATACTATGACTTAGTTGTTTTTCTACTTCATTCCTAAACTCTTTGAACTTTTCAAAAGCTTCAGATTTGTGTTTCATAAGGTACACATATCCGTACCGTGAATAATCATCGGTAAAAGTAATGATGTAAGTACACCTTCCTTTAGTACTTATACTAAAAGGATCACAAACATCCGAGTGGGTCAAATCCAAATGATAAGTGGCACGTTCCACTTGTCCTACAAATGGTGACTTGGTCATTTTTCCTTTAAGACAAGATTCACAAGTAGGCATGGTTTCCTCTTTCTTAAGGTCGAGTACACCTTCCTTTGCCAATTTGTGCATTCTTTCTTTGAAAATATGTCCTAGTTTAGCATGCCACATTAGTGTACTATTTAAGTTATCTTGTTTTCTTATTTAAGAATAACAAAAAAGATTAGGATGTTGGCCGCAAAATTAATTCATCGCTCCTCATAGAATTATACACAATTTTTTGTGCCTCAAATTTAAAAAGCAGATGGAGTTTGGGAACTACGGCATCTGTTGACATCTTTTATTTTGATAGCTTGTAAAAGTATTCTTTCGTGTGTTTTGCAAATGAGTATTTCTTATTTTGAAGTAAATGTAAATATATTATTGACAATGACACGTATAATTTTAAGATTATTAATTTTGGTGGAATATGTAAGTGTTTGAATTATGTGCAATATAAGTGGATGTTTACTTTTATATCGATTTAAAATGTGTGATGTTTTGCAATATAAAATATCATCCTTTAATTTTGGAAGAGTTTCTCCCAGTTTTGAACACTGCACATATAATACCTCATACATATGTTTGAATATATTCAAGTAATACGTTATGATTAAAGAGTTTATGCACAATAATACGTTACGAAAAAAGAGTTTGTGCGAGCGAGTAACGCGTGCACGGGTTGCTAGTATATATATAATACGCGATAGGCATAGGCATGTATGTGTATGACTTTGGTGGAGGACTTTATCTTGCTCACCAAGTCTATGTATATATATGTATATTTAATATATATCTTATTAATATATTTGGTAGGATCTATTCTAATTAGTTAGGTAACTAATTGATATGGAAAGATCTTATAAATATATATTAGGATAAATATTGGAGATATAAAAAGATCTTATTTGATAAGATATGATATATTTGATATGATATCAAATATATGGAAATATCTAATTAGTTGGAAAGTATCCAATTGATTAAGGAAGAGAAATAAGATGGAAGAAGACTAAGAATAATATATATATATATAGAATATATATATACACGCGTATTAAGGAGTGTATATGTGTGTGTGTGTGTGAGTTTCCATATTTGTGGACTCTCACCCTATATATACAAGTATTGATATTTTATTCAAATGTTAATTTTTATTCATTCTACACAATTTTGATCGTGGAAAAATTCTCTCCATCTTTTCCCCTCCATCTCTTTCACATCTATTTATTCCAACTCATGTGTTGAGTATGATGAACACCAAAAATATTCCTACTCCTTTTCTCACAAGCCAAAATTCAATATTCTCCTTGATAGCACTGGTGAAGATAATCGAGGGTACGAGCTAAGGTGTGGATAAACTTAGAGGCGCAATACTTGGGGCGCTAGGGCAAATCCATTCTGAGAGGTGTAGCAGGGAGTTGCTTAAAAAGACATTGCTGCTTTAAGGTCTTCAAAAGGTAAACACAAGAAAACTTATTTTTAGGATAGTTTTGAATCCGATAATACCATATTTACCTAGCCCTAATTTCGGGGCTGCCGCTTTATTTTCAAATCTATACCTTCCGCTTCACCAGCGTCCCCGTGGGTTTATACCAAGATCCCAACAAAAAAGATTAAAGTGGAGAAATTGGAGACAAGATCCCTGATGGGACGTTTCATTGGTTATCCTGAAGATTCCATGGGATTTTTCTTTTACCTACATGATGATCAAAGGATCATTGTGGCCCTACAAGCCCACTTCCTTAAGGATGAGTCCATCATGGAAAGGGGCAAAGGTAGAAAGATTGTTCTAGAAGAACAAATGAGACATCTGTCCAAGAACCAAGGCCTAACCAAACAGTAGCACAACCACCACATAGATCTGGTAGAATACCACATGAACCTGAGAGGTATGGGTATCTACTGCAGAGGGAGATAGAGCTTCACACTGTAGTACAAGAAAGTCACGAAGATGATCCTTGTACCTATGATCAAGCGATGGTGGATGTCGACGCTTCAAGATGGAGAGAACAATGGAAACAGAGATGGATTCTATGTAACCGAACCAAGTCTGGACTTTGGTAGATCATCCTGAAGGTATCAAACCTATCGGATGTAAATGGGTCTACAAAAGAAAGATAGGTAGTAATGGTAAGGTTGACACCTTTAAAGCCAGCCTCGTAGTAAAAGGCTATAGTCAGAGAGAATGAATTGACTATCAAGAGACTTTTTCGCCCGTGGCCATGATAAAGTCCATCCGAATACTGTTATCCATAGCTGCATACTTAGATTATGAGATATGACAGATGGATGTCAAAACTGCTTTCCTAAATAGATTCCTAGAAGAGGATATCTATATGGAATAGCCAAAAGGTATTGTGTCTGAGACTGATATCCATAAAGTATGTAAACTTGAGAGGTCCATATACGGTCTCAAGCAAGCATCTAGAAGCTGGAGTCTTCGTTTTGATGAAGTAGTAAAGGGATATAGCTTCATCAAGAATGAAGATGAACCTTGTGTCTACGAGAAGACTAGTGGGATCAAGATCTCGTTCTTAGTACTACATGGAGATGACATTCTACTTATAGGAAATGACGTGGGAATGCTCACTACTATCAAGAAATGGTTTTCGAGTACGTTTTCCATGAAAGACTTGGGAGAAGCAACGTACATTCTAGGAATTCGTATCTATAGAGATAGAACAAATAGAATGATCAGTCTTTCCCAAACCCTTTACTTAGAAAAGGTCCTAAAGAGATTTAGGATGGATAACTCTAACAAAGAATTCCTTCCCATGAGGAATGAAGTACACTTTTCTAAATCTATGTGTCCTCAAAATGAGGAAGATAGAAAGGAAATGAGTAATGTACCCCATGCTTTTGCAGTAGGTAGCCTGATGTATGAAATGTTGTTTACTAGACCTGACATAGCTTATGCTGTAAGCGTGGTGAGTCGATTTCACGCAAATCCGGGAAAATAAAATTGGGTAGATGTTAAGAATATCCTAAAGTATCTTAAAAGAACTAAAGATATGATTCTCATCTATGGAGGTAGAGATCTGAAGATGGAAAGTTACACTGATTTAGACTTTCAGTCTGATGTAGATAACCGAAAATCAACTTCAGGGTTTGTTTTCACGCTTAATGGTGGAGCGGTGTCTTGGAAAAGTTCCAAGTAAAGCACAACTGCTGATTCCACCAATGAAACAAAATATGTGGCAGCCAAAGAAGCTGTTTGGATTAGAAAGTTTCTAGGAGGACTTGAAGTGGTCCCTAGTGCAGTAACAATGGAGTGATAGCACAAGCCAAGGAACTAAGGTCTCATAACAAGTCTAAACACATTGAGAGAAGATTTCACATCATCAGGGAGATCGTTGGTTGGCAGAGGAGAGATAATAGTGCAGAAAATAGCGTCAGCTGAGAATGTAGCTGACCTGTTCACCAAACCACTACATCAAGCTATTCCGGACCGACACCTGGAACGGATGGGTATAAGATACCATAATGAGTGGCATTAAGTGCAAGTGGGAGATTGTTAGGATTATGCTCTTAGATGTCATAGAGAATAGAATGATAGGGCATTTTTCTTGTAATGCACTTATTTATTATTTATAATAAAAGGGATTGTTTAGTTTTCACTTAAATCTTATCTGCATCTATAAGTAGTGCAAAATACTTTGTCTATGTTTTCAGTGCAATCTCTCGACTTCCTATGTGATAGGAAGATTGACACTAGAGAAATTAATCTTGATTACTTAAACTCGTTTGCAAGTAATATGAAGTCTTTAAGGACAATAAAGACTTAGAACACTTGTACAATCTTAGCTTTGCCATGGCAGTGTCAGTTGAACACCATGTGATGGTGGGACCTTAATACTGTAGGCACATCAGTGGAACTGATATGCTCGAACACGACTCGCATCGATTTTGTCACATGGGTTTTCACTCTGTGACTGTCAATGACATAACTGATTATGCGTAATAAATATGAGTGAACCTTTGACCTGAACTATCAGGCTGAAGATACATTTGTCATGTCAAGTCTGTCACTAGAGTAGTTAGATCCAATTCAATCGTTGATGGGGTCAACCTCGAAATGCGGCTTGGTGGGCAAGTGGTAGTCTTGACTGATAACTAATATGAGATTTGTTCTCTCATATATGAATGAGAAAATATCCTATGTGATTATATATAATAGAAATCAAAGTCTTTGGCCAAAGCAAAAGAGACGATTGTGCGAAGCACTAAATCGAATTAATTTATCTAATTAATTTGGCTATTTAATTAATTAATTTATTTATTGGATATAATGAATTATTAATTAAATATATAATTAATTAAAACAAAAGATGAGTCAGGCCATGGTGGGGGCATCCATTTGGACGCCTCCAAGGGCTAAGTTGGGTGTCCATTTGGATGCCCAGCATGGGCTCTATTCTTTTGTTTTGGTCAATAAGTCAAGTGATATTAAAAAGGACTTTTGACCTAGATGAGAAAGAAGTTCTCATACAATTCTCCTAGAAAGAAAAGATGAAAACCTCCTCCCTCTCTCATACACTCTCTGGTCGTCGGTCAAGGTGAGAAAAAGAAGGAATTTGTCATCAAATCAATCCGTGTGATTATTTAGAGGCAACGTATTTTTGTTGTTCGGATCAAGAATTCAAGAAAGCTTCAAAAGATTTGTGAAGATTGGATTGCACGTGTTCTTGGAGATTTGAAGCCTTCAAGTTTTCGATTTTTGAAAAAGGAATTAGTTCTCCAACCACTTTACTTCGACATGTAAGTCGTTATTCGTTGTAGCGTTTATATGATTCAAATATGCAAATCGAGAAATTCACTTTGGGATTTAATTTTAAAACCTTCAGCTGCACAGTTTTTCACGTAACCCAACAATAGAGATATACAGAAATTCATTAACAAATTGTAGGGTTGCTACACCAAGAGATTAAGTAGTACGTATGTTGGGAAATTTTTCCTTAGCTAAATCAATCTAATAATCTAATAGAGCTTATATCACAATTAAATAGCATAATTGGTTGGACCGTGTGCCTTAATCACTTCTCCACATTACTTTCTCCCCTTATTTGGTGTAATTTACCTTAGTTAATTACCTTGTTTGTTAATTAGTTTCATCAACCTTGTTAACCTATCGATTTAATTTAGAAATGAATAATATAGTAGTTTTGGTTCTTAGATTATAGGAGTCCCAGTAGAAATGATATAAGCCTGGACCTACAATTCACCTTATTACTAGACGATCGAGTTCTCTTGATAGAATTTGATGTGTTACTTACCCGAATCCAAAAAAAAATAACAATCTATTCCTCACACCCAAACCACATGGCCCCACCCCCTTACACCATTAAATATGCTATATATGTATATATATATCATATATGTATGCAGCATATCCTCATCAGACATCATAGCACACAAGTATCAAGTACGAAGTATCTATGTTTGTTCTATATCTTCAATTTCTCTCTCTCTAAACCTTTTCAATTATTTTAAAGATGCCCATGTTCTATTTGTTAGAATTCTTAAACCAAAAAAAAATAAAAAAATCTTGAACTAAAATTTAGAGTAACCCATGAAATATATAATAAAAGATGAAAATTGAATTTTAGAGATTTGTGTTCAAACAATCCAATATTTTCTTAGTCTTTGAAATGAGAAATCTATACATTGTCATCACCCAAAATTTTGATTCTTGAAAATGTAAAGTTTTAATTCTTTCTTGAGTGGAAGTGTAGAACTGTGTGATATGAAGGGAAAATGTGAAGAGTAACTTGAGAATTGTGAAATAGATTGAAAAAGTCAAAGTCCTTTTTTTAAAAAAGTAAAAAATTACATATTAATTATATAAATTGACTAAGAAGTAAGGCTACCGGTTGTTTCAGATTTTACATCATTAACTAATTTTCTTTTATAATTTTTTAAATAAGGAAATTTGAGTAATATTTTTTTTTTGGTATAAAATTTTGAGTAACATAGAGGATAATTTTATCATTTTTGAGGAGGTGAAAATAGATATTTTGAAAATTTTATAGATAGTAATAAAAAAGAATAAAAATTTGAGGGGTTTTGGCTCCATCTTCATTTCTAGTTACTCATGTAGATTTGACTTTATCCTAGTTTCTGAGTAGAGATCACGAGACTAAAAAGGTGTCAAACTATTCGTAAAAATTCAATAGCAATACTAATAATAATCCATTTTTCAAGAAAATTTTAGATTTTTTTAAGAAAAATTGAGTGTAGCATTTCTTTGAAAATATTTTTAATTAGTAGATATCAAACAAATGCATTTTTGATAAAAAAAAATCTTTGAAAAATTGAGAAGTAGAAAATGGTGTGTCATCCAATCGGGGCCTGATTTTCTTTTCTCGTTTAAGTAGAAGTGTAGAACTGTGTAATATGGAGGGAAGAAGTGAAGAGTAATTTATTAATTGTGAAATAAATTGAAACAGTCAAAGTCCTTTTTTTGTTAAATAAAAAGTTACATATTAATTACATAAATTAACTAAGAAGAACGTTGCCTGTTCTTTCAGATTTTACATCATTAGCTAAATTTGAGTGTTTTTTACAACGAATTTGAGCAAACATAGTTATTGTTTTTGTCATTTTTGAGGAGGGCAAAAATAAGATATTTTGAAAATTTTATGAGTAATAATGAAAAAAATTAAAAATTTCAGGGGCGCAAAACTCCCCTTACCGTCCTGCCTTGAAGTTGGAGTTAATAATAGTAGAGTTGATAAAATGTTTTCAACAAAAAACATTTGTTTTCGTGCAACGCGAGGTCCAACAAAATAACAATTAGTTATAAAAAGTAGTAATTATGATATAATCGCTCAGACGTGCATACACGTAACAATATATACCGTCAATGAAATACTACTCTCATATGTCTAATATAATAGCTAGCTAACTCCTCCAAGTTCAAAAGCCGCAGTGCAATTCTGGATTCTAGGAATGATATTCTGCCGTTTTTGCCGCTAATCCTCCGTTCTGACGCCTTCTTATGGCTGTCGGCAGTGGAGGAAGCCTTAATGTTACTGTCTAAAGGACCGATTCACAGCAACGTCAACTCCGGTAAACTCTTTCCCGTCGCCATTGCTGACCTACGCAATTCTCTCCGATTTCCCTCTCTACACCTTCCACCTCACTCGGCTTCGCCTCCTTCTTCGACCATGTACGCTCTGAGCATGCCTTTTCTTTCTTTCTTTAAGCTCGAATTTCAGTGTAATTTCCTTCTTTTATTTATTTCATTCTGTTTAGTCATTGAAGTTAATAGTTCTTGTCAATTTGGATTGATTATATATACCGTTATCTTTCGCATATTCTGTTTTGATCATATTTAATTGCTTTGGTGTCCTCATTTATCCATTCGTACACATAGTCAAATGTGAGTGAGTTCTTAAGTTTAGAAATGAGACTGATTAAAGTAATCCAAACAGTCATGAATTCGAGGATTTATTTTGATTTTATAGCACTATATGAACATTTTTCATTTTTTTCGGTTACCTGGTTGATTCATGTTAAGTGGTTTTGACTCCCATCTTCATTTCTAGTTACTCAGGTAGATTTGACTTAATCCTAGTCTCTGAGTAGGGAGGGATCACGAGACTAAAAAGGTGTCGAACTATTTGTAAATTCAATAGCAATACTAATAATAATCTGATCTGACTTACCTTGATGTTGAAATTGTTGTGGATTGGAGGGATCCTCTTTGACTTGATTTATTTGTAACTATTAGCTACAATAAACTGCAACTCTGTCTGGCTACTTGACCGTTGGAATAGTAGTGCTATAAGGCAATAACAGGTAGTGATTTCATCTTTCCTTTATGTCGCTAAAGGCATGAATTGAGACGAGTGGAGAAATGGTTCTGCCCTATTATATGTTCTGTTTTTACCTAATTACTGTAAAGTACATATAATGCCTTGTTGAGACTTTTCAATTGTTTTCGCTTTAGTTAATGAGTAAGGCTGAGGCTGAGAAATGGTTCGCAGTCGTAGTTCCACAACTTGCTGATTTGCTGTTGAGATTGCCAACATTGTTGGAGACCCACTATCAGAATGCAGGTATCTTTAACGGAATGGAAACGGGTCTTAGATTATTGGAATCACAACAATCTGGCATTGTATTTCTTAGTCAGGTAATGTGGAGTGTGTATACTCACTTTCGACTAGTAAATCACCAATTTCAACTCCATATATTGTTGCTTAGTTAAATCTTATTATTTACCAGAGTAATTTACAGATAACAATAGTTGTATCTGATATTTATGATATAGAATGTGGAATATGCGTAAACAATTTCTTCTTTTACGTTAAACCACAATCTCTGAGTATGATCAGGTTGTATGCTTGTTTCAGGAATTGATTGCTGCTCTTCTGCTTTTTTTTTGCTTGTTTCCAACAACTAATAGAGGCGCCAAACGTCTTCCAGATATCAACTTTGATAATTTGTTTGTGTATGTTTTCAACCTATTTTTGTATTTTCAGATTCTTATACGTCTCCCAAGGCAAAACAAATTTTTCCTGCTCTCTTTTCTGTTTTTCTGAGGCAGGAGGGCCTCTTCATGCTCTCTTTTCTGTTTTCAGGTGTCTATATGAGCATTACAGTGTGAATCAGGAACACAAAACAAAGTGCATTATTCACTATTTTGAGAGGATATGCCAGTGGGAAATGTCTCGTTTGAGTGAAAAGTTCTGCTTTTGGAGAACAGCCCATCTAGCATTGTTTACCCAGAGGCTGATATCTGGAGCAAGTCCGCTGTTTCTCTCTGCCAGTTGAAGGTAATGAATGAGCAAATCAACCTGTTATGAAATGTTTGAAGTTTTTTTGGATCACATGTCCAATTCCTAACTGTGAAAAACTTGATTTACAACATTTTCAAACCATATTTATGATACAATCTCCAAATACAATTCATTCTGTGAATTCTCTCATTCCCTAAAATACCAATCACTTTGGCCTTAATTGGTTGGCATGCTCTTTTCCCAAAAATCAATTTTACCAATAAAAATCTCCAAAACATGTGGTTGGTTGGTATACTACCAAATTTTCTTTTAAAAAAAAATCTCTCCCTACTTCTCACCTACCCTTTCTCTCTCCTATTTTTTTTTTAAAAAAAATCTCTCTTTCTCTTAATACCTCTCACCCATCCGGCCCCACCTTCTCTCTCCTCATTTTCTTTTTTAAAAAAATTTCTCTCTCTTAATACTATTTTCCATACTTCATATAAAAAATCTCTCTCTCTCTTAATACCCCCACCAATCCGGCCCCACCTTCTATCTCATCATTTTCTTTTTTAAAAAAAGTTCTCACTCTTAATACTATTGTTCATACTTCGCATAATACTATTTTCAAAGTCTTCATTTTCTTTCCCTTTTGTATATGCTATTTGGAAAAATTGCAATTTTGGTATCGTAGGATAAGATAGTTCGCAAATAGTACTACATTTTTCACTTTTCTCACTTTTGGTTCCAAATATGTTTTTTTTTCTCACTTTGGGTACCACCGTTAGTAATTTGACGGATTTTGACATGTGCCTTGCACATGTCCGTTAACTTTTTGGAGCTTCTCGGCTATGCAGATAGCTGTGCGCGTCTTCACGAGAAAATTCGTAAATCATTGTAGAAAGCTCGAATTCATGAACCATTTTCTTCCCATTAAACTAGACACATAGGGCTATCCACACATATATCGCACATAATCAGGAGACGTCTAGAACAAAGCAGTTTTGTATTCAAAATTAGCTAAAAATCTATCGGCTGTGCAAACAGCTATGCGCGTCTTCACAAGAAAATTCATAACTCATTGTAGAAATCGGATTCATGAACCGTTTTCTTTCCATGAAACTAGACACATAGGGCTACCCACACATATATCGCACATAATCAGGATACATCTAGAACAAAGCAGTTTTGTATTCAAAATTAGCTAAAAATCTGTCTGCTGTGCAGATAGCTGTGCGCGTCTTCACGAGAAAATTCATAACTCATTGTAAAAAGCTCCGATTCATGAACCGTTTTCTTCCCATGAAACTAGACACATAGAGATATCCACACATATATTGCACATAATCAGGAGACATCTGGAACAAAGCAGTTTTGTATTCAAAATAAGCTAAAAATCTGTCGGCTGTGCAGACAGCTGTGCGCGTCTTCACGAGAAAATCCATAACTCATTGTAGAAAGCTCGGATTCATAAACCGTTTTCTTTCCATGAAACTAGACACATAGGGCTACCCACACATATATCGTACATAATCAGGATACATCTAGAACAAAGCAGTTTTGTATTCAAAATTAGCTAAAAATCTGTCGGCTGTGCAGACAGCTGTGCGCGTCTTCACGAGAAAATTCATAACTCATTGTAAAAAGCTCAGATTCATGAACCGTTTTCTTCCCATGAAACTAGACATATAGAGATATCCACACATATATTGCACATAATCAGGAGACATCGATAACAAAGCAGTTTTGTATTCAAAATAAGCTAAAAATCTGTCGGCTGTGCGCATCTTCACGAGAAAATCCATAACTCATTGTAGAAAGCTCGGATTCATGAACCGTTTTCTTCCCATGAAACTAGACACATAGGGATATCCACACATATATCGCACATAATCAGGAGAAGTCTAGAACAAAGCAGCTTTGTATTCAAAATAAGCTAAAAATCTGTCTGCTGTGCAGACAGCTGTGCGCGTCTTCACGAGAAAATTCATAACTCATTGTAGAAAGCTCGGATTCGTGAACCGTTTTCTTTCCATGAAACTAGACACATAGGGCTATCTACACATATATCGCACATAATCAAGAGATGTCTAGAACAAAGCAATTTTTGACTCATTTGACCGTGTATTTCCCTCCAAATCAGCCCCAAACGGTATATTTTCCCCAAAAAACCAAAAGTTAATGGACATGTGCCATGCACATGTCAAAATCCATCAAAAACCTAACGGCGGTACCCAAAGTGAGAAAAAAAAAATTTGGTACCAAAAGTTAGAAAACTGAAAAGCATGGTTCTATTTGCAAACTTGCCCTATCCTACGGTACCAAATTTGCAATTTTTCCTATGCTGTTTTATTCAATATTTTACATATAAGTTATTATTTTTTTTACCAATTTAATTAAGATAATAAAAATTGATTTTGGGCATCACTCGTTACTACTCCTGAAGTACCCTGAAAAAAAATGGAATTAAGGCATCTCTCATTTCATATTGATTGGTTAAGAATGTTGAAGGCTTGAAGCTTTATACATCACACATGCATTTAAGCTCTAACCAAAAGTTGCTTTAATTTCTTACTGTATCAACATAAAAAACATCAACGTATGCATGGAGCTTTTTTATTTTTATTTTTTAATAATTACAGTAGCAATTACTATATAAATTGATTTTATTATAGTGTTGTGCAAGGTTGACCAATTTTTGTTGTACCGTAAACGAAGATATTTTAGCAAACTCATTTAATTAAATCTTGGATATCATTATACGATTTTTCTACTAAAATGAAATTCAATATTCGATCGATTTATTAAAAAAGAAAAAGTTTAAGAAAATAACATGTGTTTTACGAAAATTCACATAGAAAATAATAAATTATTATAATTTATTAATTCAATATATTTATAAAAATAGTTATAGAAGTATGAGATACACCATCCAAAACATTTTCTTCAAAATTATCTATAAATACAACCAACTTTCTTACACCAACCTCACAAAAAATGTCACATCAATACTTTTTCTCACAAAAAAAACATATCACATCAAACATAATCATTACATTTTTTTCTCTAAAAAAACTCATCCAAACACACTATTCACCCCATATTTCTTATCTCTAAAAATATTCTTTCTCACTTTTATCATGAATTTTTTTTCTCCGAGACGGATATGCCAACCAATTAGGCCCTTTCTTTTCATCTTTCTCTTTCTTCTTTGTTAGGTCATCTACCTACCACATATTATTTCTCTCCCCTCTATTTTATATATAAAACATAATGAACCATCATAACACAAGTTAATAATAATTTTATATCCTCATTATCAAATTCTATATTACTAGTCAGCGTAGCACACTCTTCGCGTGTGCAAAAAATGAAAAAGTTAAAATTATTCTTGAGTAAAAACAATTAAATAATTAATATAAAATAAATAATTTTATTTTATTTTTTAATAAGCATAAATAAATAAAATATGAAGGAAAAGATAAATACATATGAAAGAAAAGATAAATGAGGGGGGATGGGAAAAAGAACGTGTATAAGAAGTAGTGAGGGAAGTAAGGAAATACTAGTTGGCGTAGCACACTCGATGCGCGTGCAAAAAAAGAAAAGTTTAAGAAAAATCTCCAGTGAATCAATTAATACATAATAAAATGATTTGATATTAGTTTTTTCAAATAAGGATTAAATAAATAAAATATGGGAGGAGAGATAATAACAGGACAAAATAAGGAGAAAAATAAAAGTACGTGTATGGAGGATAGAGAATGTGAGAGAAATAAGGAAGATGGAGAGAGAAATGAGAAAAAAATAATAAAAAAAAGAAAGTGAATATTTGAAATAATTTATAAAAGTAAAAACTACTTGGACACTTGTCAAATTTCAAGAGGCAAATTGGCTTCACCAAAATTTGGCAGTCCAAGGTCGTTTTTCGAAGGATCTCATGCTTTATATAATAGTATAAATTAGGAGAGAGGGAGAAAAATAATTATTTTGGACACTTGTCAAATTTTTAGAATAGAAATGACTTCACCAAAATTTGACAGCTCGTGGTTAGTCTCGACTACTCCCACTTTATATAATAGTAAGTATAGATTAAATGATCAACTTTATAATTTGACAACACTAACTTCACATGCGCCCTACTAGAAGTGATATATGACATAAAATCTGACTCATTCTGAAAATAAGACCAAGTATGTTCTTCATCCAAAGACATTTTCATTTCCAAACAATGATCGACTGAATCTTTTCAACACCTTTTCCTAGACATTCCTTCACATGTATTTAAAAATGAATACAAATGTAGCCTGTTGTTAGGAATCAATACGCATAAACGAAATTAAAATGAAAAATTAAAGCAAGAAAACGAGACAACGATTTACATGGTTCGGCCAAGAATGCCTACGTCCACGGACCTATGCTAGAGAGATATTATTTCTTTGTTTGAAATGCAATTACAAGAGGATAGAGTGTGTATAATTCTATTCTTTTGATATACAACTCTTGCACTACTTAGTATATAACAATATGAAGATATATATAGGCAAAGAAGAACCAAAAATGTGTCCAACCATGATGAAAAACGCGTCTAAAACGCGTCGAGTCATCAAAACAGGTGTCAAGAGCCTTGTCTGGGACAATCTGCCATTTTGTGCCGCGGCACAAGTCTTGATGCCGCGGCACTTGGCCAAGAATTTCCTTCGTGCCACGGCATGGTCTTGATTTTCCCTGGTGCCGCAGCATGGCCTTGATTTTCCCTGGTGCCGCGGCATGGCTTGAAAATTCTAGTGCCGCGGCACGCTTTTCCAGTGCTGAAATATTCCTTTCTTCTTCTTTTTGATCCATTTGATTTGTCTCCACACTTGATACCCATCAATCTCCCACTTGGAGACCAATCTCAAAATTGAAGACACAATCCCGATCATAACTTCATCAATTGAATCCACTTTCTCTCTCTAGCAAAAGTCGGCCTCCTCATTACATAAACTCGAGGCCCACTGAGGTCATGCAAAACCTCAGTTTCTCGGTGGTCACCCCCTTTGTCAACATATCCACCGGATTCTTCGTACCAAGCACCTTCTTCAACTCCAAAGTCCGATCATCAATCATCTCTCGGATATGATGATACTTCAATTGAATATGCTTCGTTCTTGAGTGAAACACCGGATTCTTTGCCAAACAAATGGCACTTTGACTATCACTATGAAGTGCACAATCCCGTTGCTCCTTGTCAATCTCCCTCAGAAAATTCTTCAACCAAACCATCTCTTTACCTGCTTCTGAAATAGCAATGTATTCGGCTTCGGTTGTGGAGAGTGCTACACACTTTTGTAGCCTAGAAGTCCAACTTATAGAAGTGCCTTCCAAAGTGTAAATGTACCCCGATGTACTTTTCCGACCATCTTGATCACCACCTAAATCCGCATCCACGAAGCCCTCTAAAGTGATACTACTTTCAAAAAACACAAGCACATCCTTGATGTATCCCTTAAATACCTTAGTAGCCACTTTACCGCTTTCCAATGCTTTAATCCCGGATTAGCCATATACCTACTCACAACTCCCACTGCATGAGCTATATCCGGCCTTGTACACACCATTGCGTACATTAAACTCCCAATGGCAGAGGCATAAGGTACCTTTGCCGTTTGATCTTGCTCCTCCTTAGTCTTAGGTGATTATTCCCTACTCAATTTGAAATGACTCCCCAAAGGGGTACTTCTAGACTTTGCATTTGTGATTGCAAATCTAGCAAGTACCTTTTCAATGTACTTCTCTTGAGTCAACTTGAGACTCCCACTCGACCTATTTCGAATGATCCTCATTCCGAGAATTGTATTTACAACTCCCAAGTCCTTCATCTCAAATTCGGTAGACAGTTGCTTTTTCAGCTTATCAATTTCTTCCATGTTAGATCCAACCACTAACATATCGTCCACATAAAGCAACAGTATGATATAACAATCCCTAAACTTCTTAAAATAGCAACAATGATCCATTTGACACCTAGTATATCCAGTACTAGCCACGAAAGTGTCAAACTTCTTATACCATTGTCTTGGAGCTTGCTTAAGACCATACAAGCTTTTCTCTAGCTTGCATACAAGGTTTTATTTTTCATTTTCCAGAAAACCTTCCGGTTGAACCATGAAAATATCCTCCTCCAAATCTCCATGAAGGAACGCCCTTTTTACATCTAATTGCTCAAGATGCAAATCCTCTGCAGCAACAATACTTAGAACCATCCTAATAGTAGTCAACTTAACAACCGGTGAAAATATCTCATTGTAGTCAATGTCTTCCTTCTGTTGGAACCCTTTAACTACCATCCTTGCCTTGTACCTTTTACTACCATCTGGCTCATCCTTAACCCAGAATACCCACTTGTTCTGTAACGCTCGTTTCCCCTCCGGTAACTTAGTCAACCTCCAAGTTTTATTTCTCTCAAGAGAGCTCATCTCATCTTTCATGGCTAGCTCCCACTTAAGAGAATCTCCTACACCCATCGCCTCTTTGTACGATTCCGGTTCACCCGAATCAGTCAAAAGTAAATAGTGTAATGAAGGGGAATACCTCATGTTTGGTTTGGGAGTTCTACTTGCTCTTCTCAAGGTAGGTTGCGGAGTCTCTGGATGTTCTTCAATCCTATTCTCAGTGTCATTCTCCGTAACCTCGTCTAGAGTAATCTCTTCAAATATCGCCTTTGGTTTCTCATTATCCTCAGTCTCTACTCCAAGTCGATCCTTGTAAAGCACTTTTTCGTTGAACGTGAAGCCTTATGATTTTGTTGTTTTGGTAATACCAGAACCGGTAGCCAAAACTTTCTCCACCATAACCAATAAAGATGCACTTCTGTGCTTTTGGATCCAACTTATCTCTTTCATCAGAACTTTGCAGGACATAAGATAAACAACCGAAATTTTTTAAATGCGATAAATTTACCTCCTTTCCAGACCAAACTTCCTCCGGTATTTTGAAGTCCAACGGTACTGAAGGTCCCCGGTTGATGAGGTAAGCAGCCGTGCTTACTGCATCAGCCCAAAATGTCTTTGGCAACCCGGAGTAGAGCCTCATGCTCCTAGCTCATTCATTCAAAGTTCTATTCATCCGCTCTGCAATTCCATTTTGCTGCGGGGTCCCAGGAATGGTCTTAATCATCTTAATCCCATTCTCTGCACAATAATCTTTGAATCCATGGCTATCATACTCCCCGCCATTATCCGACCTCAGACTCTTCAGTCTCAAACCCGTCTCAGTCTCGACTTCCGCCTTCCACCTTTTAAAGATATTAAATACATCAGACTTATTTTTCAGAAAATAAACCCATACCTTTCTTGTGGAATCATCAATGAAGGTGACATAGTATCTCAACCCTCCAAGTGACTGTATGGGAGCCGGTCCCCATACATCAGTGTGCACAAGCTCCAATTTTTCTGCCTTCGGTTTTCTACCCGTCTTGGAGAAGCTTACCTTTTTCAGCTTCCCAAGTACACAGTCTTCACAAAGACCCAATTCAACCGACTTTGAAATTGGCAACTTTCCCTTGGATGCCATAATTCTCATTCCTTTTTCACTCATATGCCCAAGTCGCCTATGCCATAGATGTATATCCTCTGTGGCATCGACTGCAACTAACGAGTCCTTTTTAATCTCCGTGGTGTACAAAGTCCCTGACTTTTTACCACGGGCCACCACCAAATTTCCTTTAGTGATTTTCCATGCACCACCACCAAACACCGCGGTGTAACCTTTACTGTCAATTTGACCCATCGAGATCAAATTCTTGCTCAACCCTGGAATATGCCTAACATTTTGTAGTTTTAACTGCATCCCCTGTGGTGTTGTTATTACAACATCACCTTTACCAACAATTTCCAAGGGTTCATCATCTGCAAGAAAAACCTTTCCAAATTTTCCAGAAATGTAATTTGTTAGATAATTCTTACATGAAGTAGCATGGAACGACGAACCTGAGTCTAGTACCCATTGGTCGACTAGACTGTCAACACAACAAACCAAAGAATCTCCGACGTTATCTGCTGCTGCGTTTGCTTGTTGATGTTCCCGGTTGTGATTCTGACGCGCCTTTTCTGGACAGTCTCTCTTGTAATGGCCTATCTTCCCGCAGCCCCAGCAATCAGCCTCCTTGCGTGGTTTTGACTTCCCTCGCCCTTTTGACTTGGATCAATCTTTACCTTTCTGACCACCCTGTTGAACACTTCTTCCTCTGTTTTTCGCACTCAATGCAGCAGATGTGAGTTCTCCTGATTCCCTCCGGCGAATATCTTCTCTCAGAATCAGATCCCGAATCTCTTGAAGTTTCAACTTCTTATGGCCAGACGAACTACTCACAGCAGTTACCATCGCACTCCAACTTTCAGGTAAAGAAGACAATAAAATTAAGGCCCTTACGTCGTCCTCGAAATTGATATCAACAGAGCTCAACTGTGCGATGATTACGTTGAACTCGTTGATATGATTGGTCATCGATCCCCCTTCCGTCATCCTCAAATTGAATAAACGTCTCATTAGGTAGACTTTATTTGATGCGGATAGCTTCTCATACATATTGGATAACGCCTTCATCAAACCCGCCGTCGTGGTTTGATCTAGGATGTTAAACATCATGTTTCTTGTTAACGTCAATCGAATAACACCTAGAGTTTGCCTATCCAATAATTCTCAGTCCTCGTCTGATATCTTTTCAGGCTTTTTCCCCGACAAAGGTTGATGGAGTTTCTTCTGGTACAGATAGTCCTCCATCTGTGTTCGCCAGAATCCGAAATCTTTTCTATTGAACTTGTCTATATTCACTTTTCTATCTTCAGACGCCATTGATTTGCACGGATCGCTATAACTCGTGCTTTGATACCAGTTGTTAGGAATCAATACGCATAAATGAAATTAAAATGAAAAATTAAAGCAAGAAAACGAGACAACGATTTACGTGGTTCGGCCAAGAATGCCTACATCCACGGACTTATGCTAGAGAGATATTATTTCTTTGTATGAAATGCAATTACAAGAGGATAGAGTGTGTATAATTCTATTCTTTTGATATACAACTCTTGCACTACTTAGTATATAACAACATGAAGATATATATAGGCAAAGAAGAACCAAAAATGTGTCCAACCATGATGAAAAACGAGTCCAAAACGCGTCGAGTCATCAAAACAGGTGTCAAGAGCCGTGTCTGGGACAATCTGCCATTTTGTGCCGCGGCACTTGGCCGAGAATTTCCTTCGTGCCACGGCATGGTCTTGATTTTCCCTGGTGCCGCGGCACCGTGCCGCAGCATGGTACCGCGGCCTGGCTTGAAAATTCTGGTGCCACGGCACGCTTTTCCAGTGCTATAATTTTCCTATTCTTCTTTTTTTTGATCCATTTGATTTGTCTCCACACTTGATACCCATCACCTATGACCTTCTCTACTTTGGTTGTGTCCCGAAATAGATTCTATACGTTCAACACTGCTGGGATGCCCCTTTTTCTTCTATTTCTCTTAGCTCACTGACGCTTAATATTTTTAATCCTATGATAGGTTCACACTTCCGGTTTACTTGAAGATCATTCCACTGAAGCTCTTGAAGTAGATTTCGCGGATAAAAGCATTGGAGGTGGTGCTCTCAAGAAGGGCTGTGTACAAGAAGAGATTTATTTCATGATCAATCCAGAATTAATTGTCAGCATGCTTTTCTTACCTACTATGGCTGTTAACGAGGCTACTGAGATTGTTGGCACAGAAAGATACTCAAATTACAGTGGCTATGCTTCTTCGTTCCGCTTTTCTGGAAACATAGTGGACAAAAAGAGCATTGATGAAATGGGCAGGCGTATAACAAGGATAATTGCAATAGATGCACTTTCCCGCCCTGGTAAGAAACAATACACACTCGAATACCTCCTTCGTGAAACTAATAAGGCATTCTGTGGCTTCTTTGATCAAAATAAAATTCAGCAATATCAAACACTATTCAATGAATATCAATTCTTGGGATCTGAGCCGGAAAGTAATATATTGAGCAAAGAATACGTAGAATGTGATGGTGAGATTGGAGTTGTGACGGGAAATTGGGGTTGTGGTGTATTTTGGGGAGATCCTCAAGTTAAAACTATAATCCAATGGCTGGCAGCTTCTCAAGCACTTAGGCCTTTTGTCTTATACTGTACTTTTAATTTGGAGGGATTGCAGAAGCTCAAACGGGTAGTACAATGGATTTTATCCCGTAATTGGACCGTTGGTGAATTATGGAATGTTTTGGTGGAGTACTCAACTAAGAGGCTGAAAGGAGAAACCAAGCTTGGCCTTTTTAATTGGCTTATCCCCTCTTTATATAATGATGATGATCTAACGACTTTGGATATACCTCGTGAAACATGAAATCTTAATTGTTTTTCAAAAATTCGTGTTTGTATATGCTTGATCTGGAAAGTATGCTAGTTTGGTTGTAATTCATGTTTCATTGTAATGATAACTCTGATTTTGAAATAATATATCTGTTACAATACTATTATTAGCCGAGTTTAGCTAGGAGATATATGAAGTTCATCCAAGAAACATGTCAGTAAATTTCTTTTCATTGTAAATCATTGTTTAACTTCAACAAAGTTTTCGATGTCCACCTTTTTCCATCTCTCAAATTTATTTTGTCCGTCAAAGTGTTAAAAAAACTTTCATTGTTACATATCCTGGAAACAAACATTTGTTTGTTCTGTACTTAGCAAAGGCCATTATATTTTTCAGTAAGTTACTCATTGTACTTTCCACAGTAGCAGAAGGCTTTGTCATAATGGAATCGAAAAGCAAACAGCTGAAAAGGGTTGGAGCCATCAAATTGACAATCAGAAACACTAACGGTTCGTTTCTTTGTCTTTCCATTCAATACTGTGAGACATTTTGCTGTACTATGCGAAACCCAGAATCTGAATTGTCGATGGTTCAACTCTTTTGGTGGATTTATTGATTTCCAGTATGCATCTACCAAAGTATTAAGTGATTTTAGTGCTCGAAGCTTAACTCTGCCATGTTCGTCAACTGTTAGGTACGTTTCATCTGAGCATTTGTCCATGTAGTTCCTGAATCTGCTTTTCCATTAACAAATTATATATTTCCTGAATCTGCATATATACTTGTGATAAAGTAATTGACCAAGCTTACACTTTGCATATCTATTATACAAGAGCATATGTTGAATCATGAGAAAATACATTGTTCATGTAGCTAAGTATCAGTGTTAATTAATTTCTGAATATCCAAGTATTACCATATTTGGTTCCTCGGGTATGCTTTAATTTAGTTTTAGTCGCTAACCTTTTCTAGTTGATATTGACTCTCCATTACTTGCTAATGAAGTTGCATAATTAACTTAAAGGGCTAAAACTGTAAAAAGTTGAAACATAAGGTATTGTAACTAAAATATTTTCAATGCGCAAGTGCATACACGCTAGGAGTTTTTTTTTGTATTTGACGAAGTACAAAGAACCAGACGAAAAATGAAAATATAAGAGATCAAATCTGATGATGGCGGAACCACGAGGACTATATCGAAAAAAATGAGAGCGAGACCAAAAATGTTATTGTTCCTTTGAAAAGTTAAAATGTCTTTGATCACCCTAAAATAAGCTTGCGAGGTGGGTCTACTCAAGGAAGTTTTGGGTTTAGTTCATACAGCCGTTTGTGGGCCCTTCAATGATAAGGCCTACAGACGTTTTCAATATTTCATTACATTCACTGACGACCATATTAGATATGAACTCGTGTATTTAATGAAGCATAAGTCTGAAGCTATTGAATGGTTCAAGACTATGACTGAAAAACAAACTGGGCACAATATTAAGGCACTGCGATTGGATCGTGGTGGCGAATAAATGAGTGCTGAGTTTGATGAGTTCTTAAAAGAACACGACATAGTGTTACAACTTACTCCACCAGCAACCCCACAATTAAATGGAGTAGCTGAACGCAGAAATCGTACTCTATTGGATATGACAAGATCTATGCTTAGCTACACCGATTTACCTATTTCATTGTGGGGACATGTTTTTCTTACAGCAGTACACATATTGAATAAGTGTCCCTCGAAATCTGTTCCCGAAAAACCATATGAGTTGTGGTGTCCTAATCTTAAGTACATAAGAGTGTGGGGTTGCCCCGCATATGTTAAGAAGACTAAGGTGGAGAAACTAGAGGAAAGATCCCTCAAGGGTCGATTCATAGGTTTTCCCACTGACTCCATGGGATACCTATTTTACCTACCAAACGATCATCAGATAATCGTGGTTTTGCGAGCATTCTTTCTCAAAGACAAGTTCATTAGAGAAGGAGGTGCGGGTAGGAAATTGGTTCTACTAGAAGAACTAAATGAATCCCCTTTGGAGACACCTATTCAAGTACAAAGAACTGACCCTGAAACTCAAAAGACAGAAGCGTCGCTGTGTCACTCTAGTAGAGTATCTCGACCACCTGAGAGATATGGTTACCTTCATGAACAACAATATTTGTTTGCTGTAGGAAATGGAAGTTGTGGAGATGATCCCTCTAGCTACGAGCGAGCAACGACTGATATTGATTCTGCAAAATGGCTGGAAGCCATGAATGCAGAGATGGATTCGATGGATTCGATGTATTCGAACCAAGTCTGGACTCGTACTGATCTCCCTAAGGGTGTACGACCGATAAGGTGTAAATGGATCTATAAGAGAAAGATTGATCCAGATGGCAAGATAGACACCTATAAGGCTAGACTTGTCGCAAAAGGTTATAGTAAAAAAGAGGGCATTGACTATGAGGAAACCTTTTTACCCGTAGCAATGATTAAGTCCATTCAAATTCTGCTCGCCATCGCAGCGAACCTAGATTATGAAATCTGGCAAATGGATGTGAAAATCGCATTTTTGAATGGATACCTGAAGGAGGACATTTATATGCAGCAGCCCAGAGGTTTTATGTTCGATGCAAATTCTCATAAGGTTTGCAAGCTTAATAAGTCCATTTATGGACTTAAGCAGGTGTCTCGCAGCTGGAATCAACGATTCGATCAAGAAGCGAAATCTTATGGATTCATTAAGAATGAAGATGAGGCATGTGTCTATAAATTGTCTAGTGGGAGCAAGTTGACATTCCTAGTGTTATATGCATATGACATATTACTAATGGGGAATGATATAGGCTCATTGACATCTGTCAAGGAATGGCTTTCAGGCACATTTTTCATGAAAGACTTAGGAGAAGCAACCTACATCCTTGGGATTCGCATCTACCGGGATTGGGTGAATTGGATGTTAGGTCTCTCCCAAGCGCTCTACCTCGAGAAAGTCCTTAAGAGATATGAAATGAGTAACTCTAAGGGAGGACTTCTGCCCATGGGACATCGATTACATCTCTCTAAGTCTATGTGTCCAAAATTGAATGAGGACATACATGAGATGAGTAAAATCCTATATGCATCAGCAGTGGGAAGTCTCATGTATGTAATGTTATGCACGAGACCTGACATAGCCTATGTTGTGAGTGTAGTTAGTCGGTTTCAAGCTAACCTTGGTGAGCAGCATTGGATGGCTGTGAAGACTATCCTTAAGTATCTTAGAAGAATGAAGGATATGCTTCTAATATATAGAAATGAAGTTATGAGAGTAGATCAGACTTTCAGTCTAATGTGGATGATCAAAAATCTACATCTGGGTTTATATTCACTATGAATGGTGGAGCAGTGTCTTGGAAAAGTTTCAAGCAAAGCACAACTGTGAACTCCACATGTGAAGCTGAATACATAACTGCCTCAGAGGCAGCTAATGAAGCTGCTTGGATAAAGATGTTCATGGTTGAACTTCAAGTGGTTCTTAGCATGGAAATGCCATTGCCACTATGGTGTGATAACAATGGAGCAATAGCACTAGCTAAATACCCAAGGTCTCACAACAAATCTAAACCCATAGAGAGGAGGTATCATATAATACGAGAAATCGTTGAAAGAAGCCACATCGCCGTGCAGAAAGTAGCCTCAGCGGAAAACGTAGATGACCCACTCACTAAGCCTCTATCATCGGCTGTGCTAGATAACCATCTTGAGATGATGGGACTCAAATAAAATACCAATTGGCATTGAGTGCAAGTGGGAGACTGTTAGGTGTTATGCCCTCTATGCCATTGAGGAATTAGATTTAAGAGGGCGTTTTATTTATATTGTATGAACATTATTATTGGTTAATAAAAGGCATTGAAATTGTTCTTATAAATCTAATTGTGGCATTAAATGTATTGAACAAATAGGTCCTTAAGATTGAGGTGCACTCACCACTGCTTATTTGATAAGTAGGAGCACTGGTGGAGTTAAGTGCTTGATTTTATAAAGACGGTTCGCGAGTCGAAGAATCTAAATTCGGCGTTTAGATTCGACTCGTATGACACTTGCTTTGACAAGGAAAGTGCTAAGTCTCACACTAATTGGATAGTGGGAGCAGGTGCCATGAATATGGTTAACTGAGTTAACATATTCGAACACGACTTTTTGTAATCCTATCACATGGGTTTTTACTCAGTGACAATCAATGATGAGGATTACCGTTATGATAGTATGAGTGAACTTAGACCTGAGGAGTGATTTACATTGTGCTCGTACCATTGAATAAGTTATTAGAGTAGTTAAGCTCAATCACCTGCTGGTGGGGTCGACTTCGAAGTACGATTCAATTAGTGCGTTCGACAATGGGAAATGGACTGTCAATAGGGGATTTAATGTCTCGAAAGTAAACGAGAAGCAACATGTACGTTATAGGTGTTGTGAAATTAAATTCTTTGGTCAATGCATTAATGACTGACTTATATTATATGAAGGGCAATTTGGTAATTTCACATTAGTATAATTATAAAGTACAGTATCAAGTTTTATGAGTTTGACATTCCATGACTTTTACTTGATCTTGTTGCGTCAGTGAAGAGTTTATGTTCATATAGTATTTATAACATAAAGGTTCGTAATGAAATATTCATCTCGTACTTGATTGGGCTTCGGTATAGCTTCACGGGGTGGCTTGGTGATAACTATATCCTTGGAATCCTCCCAATGCCAATCAAGACGAGCCTAGAGAGTCGCGCTATGTAAAGATGATATAATAAAGGAGTTTTACTTTTTGAAAGATATTTTGGTAATTTCACTTGGAGTGGAAATTATCAAAAGGGATAAGTATTGATTATAATAAATATATTTAATTATTGTAATTAAATTATTTTATTCAATCAATATTAATAGTATGGTATTATTAATTTAGAATTAATAAAGTACTATTGATAAAAAGAGAATAGTATTTAATTAATTATCAATTGGATTGGACTGAGAATATTAATTAAATACTTAATACTGGGCTTGGAGTAAGAAAAAGCCCAGTGCACCTATCCCCTAGGGCATACACAGCCACTCCCTCCTTTTCTCCTTAATCAAGTAGTAGTCTTTTATTTAAACACTAGGTGTTTAACTAAAATAATAACTCAAGTCAATTTTTCATCTTAGAGAGTGAAAAAACGTAAAACACAAATCCTTCTCCTTCCACATAAACCCTAAGGCACCCAACACAATCTGAGGTAAAGGAAGTCGAGCTTCAAGATTTGAAGGTCATCTTTCGCGTGATTATTTAGAGGAAGGAACGAGCCGTTGTTTCTCATCAAAATGCTAGGCTTTTGTTTTTCATCAAAAAAGGTAATTAGATTACCACCTATTCTTGATATCTTTTGTGATCTCGAAATTATCAAAAACATGAATTGAATCTGGACTATGTGAATCGATTAAAATTTTTATCCGCTGGTTCGATTCACAACAGCGGGTAATGGGTATGGTACAGCCCGCCCCGCTAATATTATTCTTATAAATAGATTTTTAAAATTTATTTAATAACTTCAACATAACTTAAAGTTTGCATAAATTAACTTTTTTTTTATTTTTTTATTAAATTTTATTTGATTAATAAAGACGTGAAGTTGAAAAGTCTCATAAAGAGACATAAACTCTTTTCATATTACTTATTTGATTATTATTTGTGTAGATTTTCATGATGTTTGTATATGTTGTAGGTTTATTAGTTATTGGATTATTCGGATTTCAGTCGGATGATTGTAGGTTGGATTAATTAATAAATTTTCATGACTCATTCGGGTTTAATGGGTAAAACCCGAACCCGCTGGGTATTTGGAGGGGAGGGCGGGGCGGGAAGGGAGGTTAGGCGGGTTGTGGGTATCAATAAAGTTAAATGGGGCGGGTATGAAGCGGGTTTGGCACATCACTACTTTTAAGCTCTACTTTAAGCCATGACTACGTTATTCATATATCAGCCATGCTTTGTACAGTCACGCCTGAGACCTGTTGAATGTTCATCGAGTGTAACTTGAAATTAGAGTATGAAACAAATTTGTGGCATATGTTTATGACTACATTTGCATGCATTCTTGGAAATTTTTCGTGTTTTCTTTGTCATGGATTTTTTAGAGATGGCAATAGGGCAGCGTTAGATGGGTATTCACAGGTTTGTAGATTGCTAAAGTCCTTGTATGGGTTGAGACAAGCATCATGACAATGGAATTGTAAGTTTACAGATGCATTAGTTAAGGAGGGCTACACTTAGTCTAAGCCGGATTACTTTTTGTTCACCAAACAGAAGAATGGTTCAATTGTCATTTTATTGGTATATGTAGATGATATAATCATCACAAGAAATGATGTTAAGATGATTACTGAGCTTAAGCAGTACTTGAATAAGACATTTCATATCAAGGATCTTGGGGAACTGAAATACTTTCTAGGGATTGAAGTGGCTAGAACAAAGGATGAAATATGCTTAAATCAAAGAAAGTATGTGCTAGAATTACATGTTGTAAGCCAGTGGAGACTCCAATTGAGCAAAATCTGAAGTTAACCAATAAGGACTACGATGAGGAAATAAGAGCCAATCATGATGACAAACTATTGGAAAATGTCACTGAATATCATAAATTAGTTGGAAAACTAATTTATTTGGGAATGACAAGACCAAACATAAGCTATGCAGTACAGCTTCTCACTCAATTTATGTAGAAACCAAAACAATCTCACATGTGCGTAGCTATGAGGGCAACTAGATACTTAAAGGGTACTCTAGGAAATGGGATCTTCCTATCAAGTAAAAGCAAATTGGAGTTAGTTACTTACTGTGATGCAGACTGGGCTGCTTGCTTGATGACAAGGAGGTTTTTAACTGGATTTTTTGTGAAACTTGGCGAGTCATTGATTTCATGGAAGACTAAGAAATAGAAGACCATTTCAAGGTCTTCATGTGAGGCTGAGTATAATTGCTACTGCTGCTTGTGAGATCATTTGGCTAATAGGGTTAATGAAAGATTTGGGAATTGAAGATAGACATCCTGTGAAGATCTTTAGTGATAGCAAATCTGCAATGAGCATTGCAACTAATCCAGTTTTTCATGAAAGAACGAAGCACATAGAAATGGACTGTCATATGGTGAGGGAGTTGATACAGAAGGGAGTTGTTTGCACTGAGTATATTCAAAGCCAATAACAACCAGCTGATCTTCTAACAAAAGGATTGGGAAGAGACCAACATAAGCATCTATTGTCCAAGTTTGGTCTCATAGACATATTCAAAGTGGACCAAACTTGAGGGGAGCGTACAACTTTACTTTTAAGCAATGAAATCATACATTCCATTCTCTCATTTTTACAACACGAAAGAGGTTCAAAATCATCTGCTATTGATTTATGATTTGGATTTCTTGTCTGCACCCATCGATTCCGACTATTCACACATCAATCAAACGCCGACTCACTAACAAACTAAAATACTATATATATATATATATTCGCCCATTTGGATGTCAACATCTTTTGCAATTTTTTTCCAACCCCCGTGTGAAAAAATATTTACTTTCATCCGCTTGGTCCACCTTCACGTTCCAAATACCCAGACAACTCACTCTAAGCCAAACCCAAAGAGATTATGGATCGATGTTTATATAAGATGTGACACATCAGTGTTCAATATTACCTTGTGATATATGTCTACACTTTTTGTTTTGAAATTTACGTCCGACTCCCTATTCTTATATACTAGGTTTTTCTTTGTGAACTTAGTTTATTGATTTGGACCCATATTTTTGGAACTTAGTTTATTCTTTAAATTTCAATCACTACAACAAACAGTAATATCAATGACAAATTTAAGGTGACAATATTAAACACTACTACAGAAATTACCTATGACAGCGGTTTTTTTGGGCCTATTACAGCGGTTTTAATCGCTGTCATAGGTACCGCTGTTATATGGTATGGACCTATTACAGCGATTTTTAACCGCTGTAATAGGTCACCCTATGACAGCAGTTCCATGAAAACTGCTTTCATAGGGTCCACCCTATGACAGCGGTTTCTAGGGAACCGCTGTCACAGGTTCACACTACGACAGCGGTTCCCTAAAAACCGCTGTCATAGGTAAGTTTAAAAAAAAATTAAATTATTATGACAACAGTTCGGAACCGCTGTCATAGTATCAAAGTTATTTTTTTCTATTTTTTTTTATATTGATCACACTATTATGATAATATTCCTATACAGTAATATTCAATAAACCAACCGACAAATTTCAACTAATAGCAAAACATATTCAACATAAACAACCACCACCCCAAACTTCAATATTACCATCTCTTTCCTCCAACAATAAAATGTTATAATCTCCAACAAAATTTACAATCAACTAATTAAATTACTAATGACAATTTAAATACAATAAATGAAATCACAATTTACAACTATGTACTGCTCAACAATGCAACCTTCCGGTCGACTACGATTTTTCACGTAGCCTTTCAATACCTTCATATAACGCTCAGCCGGATACATAGATCTCATAAAAGCCGGTCCACATAGTTGAGTCTCTCTAACCAAGTGAATGGGTAGGTGAGTCATTATATCAAAAAAAGCAGGTGGAAAATACATCTCAAGCTCACACAAAGTGATGACAATTTGTTTCTGAAGTGCAGGAAATTGCTCAGGATCAAACACCTTGCTCCACATTGCTTTGAAAAAGAAACACAATCTAGTTATCGTGTCTCTCACCTTTTTTGGCAAAATGGCCCGTATAGCAATTGGTAGCAAATGATCCATGATTACATGACAATCGTGAGTCTTCAAGTGTTTTAGCTTCAAATCCTTCATTGATACAAGACTGCTAATGTTTGAAGAATACCCTTCTGGAACTTTCACTCCATTAAGAAACTCACATAATGCAATTTTTTCTTTCCTGGCTAGAGTGTGAGCTGCTGGAGGCAAATAAGTACGTTTCCCCTTATTTGTTGGTGTCAATTTTTCTCTTATCTTCATTTCAACCAAGTCTAACCGTGCCTTTACACCATCTTTTGTCTTTCCGGGCACATTTGGAAGTGTACTAATGACACTATCAAATACATTTTTCTCAATATGCATAATATCAAGAAAATGTCTAACATGTAAAGACGTCCAATACGGCAACTCAAAAAATTGACCTTTTTTTCCACCCAGTTTTTGCAAGGCCACCTGCAAAAGTCTTTCCAAATTTAACGTCCAAGTCTTTTACATTATCAAACACTTCTTCACCAGTTAAGCACTTAGGAGCTCGGCCTTCTTCTATATTCCCATTGAAAGCTTTCTTCCACCGACGATATCGATGGTTCCGATTTAGCCATCTCCGATACCCTTGGAATGCATATTTCTGAGAGTGTTTCAATCGATATTGATCTGTACTCTTGACACAAATGGGGCATCCACATTGGCCATGTACACCATATCCCTCGAGGTTTGCTCTTGCCGGGAAATCATTGATTGTTCCAAATAACATGACTCTGAGATTAAAACTTTCTTCTCTGAACCTGTCAAATACTTGAACACCGGTGTCCCACAACACCTTCAAATCCTCAATTAAAGGAGCCAAGTAGACATCTATATCATTTCCAGGTTGTTTCGGCCCAGAAATGAGTATAGGCATCATTATATGCTCTCGCTTCATGCATCGTGATGGGGGAAGGTTGTAGATCATCAAAATCACCGGTCATGTACTATGTGAGCTACTTTGCAAGCCATGAGGGTTCATGCCATCTGTAGCCAATACAAGGCGCAAGTTTCTTGATTCTTCACCAAATTCAGGGAAATCATCATCAATCTTTTTCCATTGAGGAGAATCTGAGGGGTGTCGAATCTTGTCATCTTCAATCCTTTCTTCAAGCCTTCTATCAGCATGTCATGTCAAGTCCTTGGCTAACTCTTTACTACTGTACATGCGTTTAAATCGTGGTATTATAGGCAAATACCACATGGTTTTGACAGGCGCAGATCCATTCTTCTTGTATCGTGAGGCGCCACATTTCGGACAGGCCTTCAATGATGCATAGTCAATTCTAAATAATACGCAATCATTGAGACATGCATGTATCCTCTCATATCCCATGCCAATTGAGGTTAACATCCGTTTAGCCTCATAAGTACGATTAGGTAACACATTATCCTCAGGTAGCATGCTTTTTAATAAACCAAGTAAGTCTGTGAAACTCTTATCACTCCACCCATTATTGGCTTTTAACTTGTATAGGTTCAAAACTGCTTTCAATCTTGTGAATTCACTACCACTATACAGTGGTGTCTTTGAATCACTTGTCAAATTGTCAAACATTTTAGGACAATTTCACAAATCCTGCTCAATCACATTTGTCATCTCCTCCAAACGATCAGGCTCATAATCATTCATGTTGAAATCCTGTGATGGATATGATGTACCACCCAAATCATCCGACGTGACACTGCTTTCATCGTGTCTTGTCCAACGTGTTTAGCTTTTATCAATTCCATTACACACCAAATGTTCTTCCAACTCACGTGGACTAATTCTCTTTCCAAAACAACAACGTAAACACGGGCAAGTGATCCTAGTTGGATCTGGTACATGCTCAACCGCAAACTTTATGAACTCTTTCACCCCTTTCTCATACTGTTCCGACATACGATCCGCTAAAATCCAACTTCGATCCATTTTGATTCTGAATTAATTAAATTAAATAATTTTATCATCAGTTGATAGTTGAATTAATTACATAATTTTTATTTTAATTTATTTCCCATTATTCTAGAAAAAATTCGGCAGAGTAACAACGCAAAAATTTCTACCAAGTTCTTGACTTAATCTTCCTCCAAACTTGCAACCAACAAAATTCGTATCTTTCAACCACAACAAACCCGATATTCTAATCTTTCACCCACAACAAACCCAAAAAGTCGATCTTACTATACGAAAATATTGATCACTAGTTGGATCACATAAAACATCATATTTCAATCAACTACAAATATTGATCACCAGTTGGATCACATAAATCACATAAAACTAAAAATAAAGCATCATTTTATAAATATATATTGATCACCAATTGGATCACATAAAGCATCATATTTCCAACAACTACAAATATTGATCACCAGTAGGATCACATAAATCACATAAAACTACATATTTTCAGCAACTAAGTATAAATATAGATCACCAGCTGGATCAATGTACCCTAAACCACAAAATAACCACAATTTAATCTCAAATCAAACGTAATTAACATCCGACTAACCCAAATTAATACTAAATTCAGTCAAATCCCTATTTTCCTTAAATTTTTCAATAAATAAGCAAATTTCAAGAATATACACAAATATACATACACCCACACATACACAAATATATACATACACCCACATATACACAAATATACATACACCCACACATACACAAATATATATACATACACCCACATATACACAAATATACATACACCCACACATACACAAATATATATACATACACCCACATATACACAAATATACATACACTCACACATACACAAATATATATACATACACCCACACATACACAAATATATATACATACATCCACATATACACAAATATACATACACTCACACATACACAAATATATTTACATACACCCACACATACAAAAATATATATACATACACCCACATATACACAAATATACATACACAAATATTCAACTCTATATACACTCTATGTGTGTGTGTATATATATATATTTATCTAAAAAAAGTACCCACTAAATGGTGGTGGTCGGCGGAGGCGGAGGCGGAGGCGAAGGTGGGCGGCGACAGCGGCGGCGGTTGCTATGTATATATATATATATATATATATATATATAAAGAGTTAAATATATACATATGTATGCACATATATATATATATATATATATATATATCTAGAACGAGAAAGAGAAAGAAAGAGAGATACCGAAAGAGGGGAGGAGCGGACGGCGGCCGAAGGTGGCGGACGACGGCGGCGAAAGAGAGAGAAATAGATCGAGAGAGAGAGAGAGAGAGAGAAATAGAGAGAGAGAGAGACCGAGAGAGAGCGAGAGAGAGCGCGAGAGAGAGGGTGGTGGTGGTGGGGGTGGTCGTGGGGGGTGTAATAGTGAGAGAATTGAGAGAGAGAGAGAGATAGTGTGAGAGAAAGGGGGGGCGGCCGGGTTAAGAAAACCCGGCCCCCTATGACAGCGGTTCGGGGTCGAACCGCTATCATATGTAATTTTGTGACAGCGGTTCGGCCTGAACCGCTGTCATGTGTTTTTTTGTGACAGTGGTTCTGGGCGAACCGCTGTCACATGTAATTTTTAATTTGTTTTTATTTTTTTGTGACAGCGGTTTGACTTTAGTCAAACCGCTGTCATATACGGGTTTATGACAGCGGTTCAACGTTGCCATAGATCCGAACCGAGCACCCCTTATTACAGCAGTTTTTCAAAACCGCTGTAATAAGTATGCTGTAATAGGGCTTTTTTGTGGTAGTGAAAATTGTCACTAGACATATATATAAATGATAATAATTTTTGTTTTATCATAATAAGAATTTTTAATGACAAAAATTTCATCATAATTGTCAATATTGAAAAATTAGTTTAACATGAATAGTAATAACACAAATAGAGTGATAAGTATAATTATTATTATTAAGTTATAACTAAAATTGTATCATTAATACTAAGTTGTCACTGGAACAATGTCATTAATGTTTAATAGTAACATAAATGACCTTGACTATAATTATTAAAAATGACAATTTCTACTCTAAATATTTCAAGCATAACTTCCACGATTTCTTTTGGTAGCATTTAAGTGCGGCTTTTGAAACACATGGAGTGTGTATTATGTGTGGACAAGAATTGACACAATAAAAAAAATCCCAGAGTGATTGGACCACACCACTGCAATTAGAGCATGAGCCATTAAACCCCGTCAAATATAAATAAGTACCCATCTGTCTGATTTAGAGATATATATATAATATATAATATATATATATATATATATATATAATTATCAATGGCGGCCACCGGCGACGAAATCTCCATCGCCGCCGATCACATTCCGTTACTGAAGGACGACGCCATGACTGGATCTCTCGACTTCAAAGGACGACCTTCCCTACGATCTAAATCCGGTTGCTGGAAATCAGCTTCTTTCATCATCGGTAAATTTGATACATCCAATTATATATATAGGATAATTATATTCACATCCCTTTCACTTGTGTCATTACCAAAATCCTCTTAAGATTTTAAAATTATTAACAGACCATGTGTTATTGTAAATGAGTCTCGGCTCGAGCCAATTAAATTATTGTTCAACCTTGTTTGAGCTTTTATCTAACTTCAAACTTTGCGTGTGACTTTGGTTTGATTATTGATTGACCCAGCTCAAACGAATGAGTCCGAGCTCTACTAGCTTGATTCTTTCACACACATTTATCATTTTTTTAATAATTGGACTGTGTTTGAGTCGAGTTTCAAAATTTATCGAATACAAAAATTTATTCAAATTTGATTTGATAGGTTAATGAACCGAACTCAAACGAGTTTTTATTAATCAATTTCAATTTGAGTATCGAATAGTTTAAATTGACTTTCAACCCTACATGTCTCGCTGAATTGTAATATTTTTATACCGAAAAAGTGAAATTGTAATGTGACAAGGGGTAAAACTGTAATTCTATTTTGTTTTTTTGATAAGAAACTGTAATTCTATTTTACTGACAAGAGAAATTAAGGTAATTTATCAAAAATGTGGATTTTTGTTTTTTTCTAATTATTAAGCTTAAAGTGAGTGGAAGTTTTATGAATTTATCTTATATGTGTATATATTTGTTGTCGTTTAATTGAGTATTAATTTTGGAGTGATTATATATATAAATTGTTATATATATATATCTATAGGGATTGGAGTGGCGGAGAGACTTGCATATTATGGAATAAGTTTGAACCTACTGAGCTATTTAACGGGACAGCTAGGACAACCGACGGCCACGGCGGTGTCTCTGTTGAATGCATGGTATGGAACGGCGTCGCTTTTGCCGATCGTGGGTGCTTTTGTGGCCGACTCATTTTCAGGCCGGTTTCGGATGATCATTATGTCCTCGCTTGTCTACATCACGGTCGGTCAGTACTGTCTTTCAAAGAATAAATTTTTAAATTATATTGGGACCCACTTAGCTGCTATCTTTTCCTTTTTCGTTGACGTTTTCTCAAGTCATATGGTATTTTGTGTGGTTTACTAGGGGTACTCCGTACTTCTACATCATATTGAGCTCAACAGTCCGAGCGTGAATTATGTGTCAGTTTTTACTTGAAGTGTTTGTTAATATCACACACAATATAATTTAATATATGAGATATATAGATATTCGGAATATTGAACTTGATTCGAGTGTGAATATTTATGCGTCTGTCTCTAATAAAAGTGTGTGAAAATCACACACAATACAAATTAATGTGTAAGAGATATAGACATTCGAACCATTTAACTTGAGTTAACATGATTTTTCCGTGGACCAGAAATCTTCCACCCAATTTGTTAGTAAATGAAAATGCTATGTACCACAATTGATCTTTCACCCTTTTTCAGCTTTTTGACTCCATAAGTATTGATTTATTTGTGTAAAAAACATAAAAATAAGCATTGATGTATTAAATTTATTAGGGTCAATTAATTATAATAAGTTTTCTCATTACAAATAATTATATAAAAATGGTGATATGCTGAACTGACCATGCATGTTTTTGTTTATACTATATATATATATATATATATGTCCCTTTGCAATAAAGTTCGAACAAAACATTGTGGTTGCATTTTTTTTCCTTTTTTGAGCAGGGTGGTTGCCAGAAAGTTGGATATGAAAAAAATGATACTTTTTCGATGAAATTATTTGTCAAACATATTATTGTAAACTATTTTTTATTTCGTTTTCATCTGTCCTTTTCGCACGTCTACTTCTTCTCCAGCTCAGTTTTGTTGCATTGTCTATTTAAAATAAATTCTCAAGTCCCACCGCTTTATTTCGTTGTGTTAATACACATTTTATGTTATTTTTAATTAAAAATACTCAGATTTCATTTTTATTTTCATAAGTTTCAATAATTATTTTTTGTTTCACCAAATCAGGCTCATATTTTTCTTTTTCCCACATCTTGGTGTTACGACGAAGCAAAACACATAATTTTAATCTCCCCAACCTTATGCATGTTCTTAAGATCTATATTGAGTATTTGTGGTAGTCTTTTACGGGGTCCACTTTTGTCATTATCAATTGTGAATATATTAAGCGGTACAATATATTTATCTTTAGTCTACAATATTATTCATAAAATTATTACTTTTAAGGGATAATTACACTTACACCCCTACTAACATGTGTACGTAATTACATGTCACACCCTCGTATAATTGAAATTCCAGATATACATAAAACAATTGCATTTATCCCCTGAGTGGCTTAGGTCAATGATAAAATTGTAGTGTATGACATTTTTATCTTTAACTTAAATCTATAAGAACAACAAAATAATTATTTTGCCTGAAGAGCCGATAATACCACTCTGGGTAAATGTAGATTTTCTTTTCCTATTTTTTTGTTCTTATTCTTCTTTCTTTCCATCGAAACCATAGTCATCACTTCACTACTTGCTCGCACCACACTTTCATTGTCCACTCCAATATCCAAACGCATATCCCTTTTTCCAATTTTCTTTTCAACACAACCACCCCTGAGCACCTTTATGCAGCCCGTCTCTGCCCCACAGTCGCCAACCCTCACCCCACTAATCAAGCCACCACCGTCTAGCCTCCATCATTTTCTGGAAATTTTCTAAATATTTTGTGATTTCTTTTTTATTTTTTCTATTTTTTTATTGTGCGTCTGATTTTTCTAGGCATTTTAATTGTTTTCCATTTGTTTTTCTTATTTTTCTCAAATTTTCATATTCTGTTTATAATTCTTTTTATTTTTAATCGCTTTTTTCTGATTATTCGATTTTTCTAAAAACAATTCATCTATGTTTTTGAGTTCGTTTCTATTTTTCAATTTATATTTTGGTTTTTACTTTATTTATTCTTGTTTATGTTTTGAAAATATGGTCCTTTAATTAACAAATCTGATAGTTGAGATCTTAATAAAACATTTACTTTAGAGTTAATCAAGCTCTAAGTATAATAAATATTTAACGGTTGATTATAAATGATCTTACGACTGAGAATAACTTTAATTTAATGTTTGCCAAATTCGCGAGTTTTGAAAAGATACTGTCCTTAAATTGTCAGTGAGGCAAATTAAAGGACTAATTTCACCACCCCAGTACAGTTACAAGACTAAATTTGAAAATTTTCACCAAAAGTACATGCTAACAGTACATTTTAATCCCTTATTATTTTTAAAAGTACATTTTAACCCCTCATTTTGGTCGTAAAAAGTTTACGTAATTTTATACAGGATTATTTTAGAAAATTTTAAAAAATCTTGTGATGACATCATCTTTCTTATTTTAGGGGGGTAAATGTAATTTCGAAGTTAATGGGTATGTATCTATAATTTCGATTATAAAAGGTGTGAGATTTATAATTGTACATGTTAGTAGCCGATGTAAGCATAATTATCTCTACTTTTAACTAACTAAATAATTTCATATACAATCAGAATATGAGGTCCAACCATTTTAAAAAACATAACCAAACATGTCAACCATTTTCGCACAAAAAAAAAAAAAAAAAACCTCATTTTTCGCAATATTTTAAAAATGATGTGTGAAAATAAACTGAAAACACATCAAGACAATGCCCACGTTTTTTGCATGACCACCGAAATTTTATTTTTAATCCCAAATTTTGTTTCTACTTTTGGTCTCAAACTTTACGAACTCAATACATTTAATCTCAAAGTTTAAAAAGATTTGCTCATTTGATCGTGTCCCTTAAATCTTACCAAAATTCATCATGTGTGTTGCAAGCATCTTTACTCAATTTTAGCAAATTGCATATAAATACCCTGAGTTATGCAAAACTCGACGCATATATGTATTAATTTCATAGTCAAGTCACACTCCGTATTTTTAGAACCACCATGCCTATTCATGTCATCTAGTCATTAAATATCATTATTAACATATATTAATATATGTTTTTTGATATATTACTGCAATTATTATATCAATGTATACATTGATTTACGTAATAGATCAATATTGTCTTTTTACGTAAAAAAATATTACTTTAAAAACTTAGATGTTCGTATAATTTTTAGATGTAGCTTTTCGTTAATACAACAATGATATATAAGTTATATATTTTACACATCTATACCTATTTGTAAATATTTAGTCATACCAAATACTATAAATGCATGTATAAAATATATGAGTATTTATGTATGTTACAATTAAAGTAATTGCATACATACATACTTACACAATTATATGAAATTATTATAGATATTAATGGACATATTAGCGATGGTATTTAATACATATTAAATATGACATATGCTAAAACTCGTAAATATAACTGTATATATTGTAGTATTAATTATTGTATACTCATTTTATTCAATATTTTTATAGTTATGCGGTTATGTTAGATCATAATACTATTTTGGAGAAGAATATTAATAAACTACATATGGGTAAGCTGTATATTGAAATAATGCTTTAAGTAATCCAATTCAAGCGAATAAAAACATCTCATTGATGTGGTTTGAGTGACATATGAAGTAAAATTGTATTCAAATGTCATGAAATCAAATCTTCTCGGCAGTAAGGCCTGAATGGATGTGATGTTATTTTTCGTTTCTAATTTTTCTTAAAACAATAAGAGGAATTATTTTTAAGGGAGTAGAGATATGATGGAGGAAGTATGTTTGAATGAGTTATTTTGAAAGTAGTAAGTGTAATAGTTAAGCGTGATGTGATGTCTTTTATGTAAAAAAATTTTTTTTTTTTTTTTAGAAAATTGGTATGGATGAGTTTATAAGAAAATCTATACATATCTTAGTTAAACACATTGATTAATATATCCAAAAATATACAAAGTGTATCTTATTTTGTACCTTGCGTCATTTTGAATAAAGATAACTGATTATTTTAAAAATATTCACTGATAAAGGTCTTTTATTGTCAGGTGAATTGTCTAAAAATGGATAGTAAAAAATCTGACTTTTCCTTAAGAAAACTTGACATAAATGCCACTCAAATCCATTTTTCAAGGAAATTCAAATTTTTTTTAGGGAAATTGAGTGTAGCATTTATTTGAGATATTTTTAGGAGATGTCAAACAAATATAATTTGATAAAATAAAATATCTGAAAAATTGAGAAATGAGATTTGGCATGCCATCCAACTGGGGCTTAAAACTTTCATTTTTGTCTACTCGGCCACCACATTACTGATTCTTCTTCCACTTGGCAGCCATATCATTGATTTTCCCTCCAATTCTAAAAAATCTTCAATATTAACAATTTCCCATGAACACGACAACATTTCCAGCAATTTGATGTACGGCTTTATTGTACTTAAATCACTACCCTTCATAGTAAAGTATTAAATAGGCGTATATAGGAGTGGATCTTGTACCACATTTTGGTGTACCGTAGCATACATATGAACTTACAGCACCAGAAATGCAATTTTGCCGAAAAATTGTGAACACCGTACTTATGTCTTGTTCTAAGGATAATGGACACCATTCATCTGAAAATTGCGCCTAATCATGTTCAGTTTTGAATATGCAGGGACTTGGGTTCATGACACTATCAGCTTCACTTAATTCATTCAACTCTTGCAAATCTGCTTCACATAACACTACATCATGTTCTCCACCACACCTCCATATTATCTTCTTCTTCTGCTCTTTATACCTAGTAGCATTAGCACAAGGAGGGTATGCACCTTGTGTACAAGCATTTGGGGCCGACCAGTTCGATGAGGAACACAAAATCGAATTTGAAGCGAAAAGCTCATTCTTCAATTGGTGGTATTGTTTCTCTGTTGGAGGAATGGTACCTCTCTTGTTCATAACCTACATTCAAGAAAATGTGAGCTGGGAACTTGGATTCGGTATCCCTGCTATTATCATGTGCTTTGCCCTCATTCTGTTCTTGAGTGGAACTACAACTTATCGATTTCGTATAAACGATGATGGAAGGAACCCGTTCATTCGAATTAATCGGGTTTTTGTTGAATCAATTAGAAATTGGAGGGCTAAACCTATCTCTCTTGAAGAGGAAGGTCACCAAATTATGCCTCACACCCAAGATACTCAATTCAAGTAAGTCGCTGTTTTCCTTTCACAAACGCTAAGAATTATTAGTGGCAAAATGTGAAATGAGATTGCCAAAATTGTCATAGATATACATTATGAGCAATAATAATTTTTGTTTTGTCATAATAAGATTTTTAGTAATAAAACTTCCTTTTAAAATTGTCACTATTGACAATTAGCAACAAAAGAAAAATATTGACAATGATATTTGTTGTCATTAAGTTATTTCTAAACATGTGTCACTTATTGTCAATAATGGCGACGGTTTCTTTATCACTAATTGTTAGGAGTGGGAGCTTATATACAACTATTATCATTATTATACTTGTGAATCTTAATTGTCACAAAACAAAAATTCTTATAACGCAATATACATATTTTATGATAACTATGACATTGTAACTTGACATATTGTCTCTAATATTTGTTTGGTTTTAGTGTATCACTACAACAAAAGTTAACATTAGTGACAGAATGTGAAGTCCTAACATCATGTCACAAGAGAAATATAATGAGTGATAATAATGAATTTTACATTGCCATTATAATGACTTTAAGTGAGAAGAATTATTTTTAAGTTGTCACTATTGATAATTATTGACATATGTATAGTGACACATAGAGTGACAACAATATTTGTTGTCAATATGTTATCACTACACATGTGTTACGAATTATCAGTTGTGGCAATAACTTCCTTGTCACTAATCGATTGAAGCGACAACTAATATACAATTCTTGTCATTGCTAAATTTTTTAAAATCAATTTAACTTGTGACAAAACATAAATTCTTGTCTCTAGAAATACTTAATTAGTGATAATTTTAACATAATCACAAGATATCTTATAAATAATTTTTTTTTTTGTGCGTATGACCATATTGAATGATCAAATGAATTCTACTAATGACTCTTTTGTTGGCCTTAAACAACTATTAAAAACCCACAAATTGCTATATTTATGATCAAATGTCTAAATTATATGAATGATGCATGTTGGACTATATTTGGTCCCTTATAAGTCTAATTTTATTACATTTACTCCCTCTAAGTTGAGGTGAGTGGTAAAAGCGAATATCAACGCGAGATAAAGTCGTAATTCAGATAATTCGTATTTTTAAGAAAAAAATTTATACACTTGTACTATACAGATTTCTGGACAAAGCATTGCTTGCACAAAATGGTTCCATGGGAGATGAGAATATCTGCAGCGCCAGCGATGTCGAAGACGCGAAGGCAATTCTTAAACTTGGTCCGATATGGTTTGCAGCTTTGGGTTATGCCATTATATACGCACAACCCTCAACCCTATTCACGAAACAAGCTGCCACAATTGATCGTCACATCACTCCCACCTTTCAAATACCAGCTGCTTCACTTCAACAATGTTTCATTACAGTTTCCATTATGGTATGTGTTCCAATGTACGATCGTATCTTTGTCCCTGTCGCCCGAGCCATCACCAAAAAGCCCTCTGGCATATCAATCTTTCAACGAATCGGTATAGGGCTATTCGTGTCCTTAACTTCCATGGTGTTTGCGGCTCTTGTTGAGAGGAAACGTCTTGCAATTGCAATGGAATATGGGCTAGTCGACATGCCAAAGGCCATTGTTCCAATGAGTGTGTGGTGGATAGCGCCACAATATGTGCTATCCGGAATTGCTGATGTGTTCGCCATGGTTGGTCTTCAAGAGTTTTTCTATGATCAAGTTCCATTTGATTTGAAAAGTATAGGTCTTGCTCTATACTGTAGTATAATTGGCATAGGCAATCTTTTGAGCAGTTTGCTCGTAACGACCATTCAAAAGGCGACAAGTGGAAATGGCGAAGATGGTTGGTTTTCGGATAACTTGAATAGAGGACATCTTGATTACTTCTATTGGGTGCTTGCCGGGATTAGTGTCTGTGGATTTGCAGCATTTATTTGCTTTACTACTACTTCTAGTTATGGGAGAAGAATCTCACGGTGAAATTGCATGCACACTCCCATTTTTCATGAGAAAAAGTATATGAAATAAACTTGTGGCATTGTTTAGTAATTGTTGTGTGCAAATGGGTGTCTGGTCGGTTTTGGACTGGAGTCAAGTGAGTAAAGTGTATTTCGTATGTATTTCGTATAGCAAGAATGGAGTCACAACTCTTTGCTAGCTCATGATTAATGGTCAATAACCTCCCATTATAATTGCATACAGCTACGCAAATTAGTGATACTCTTTGATGCTTGAATGCATGAGAAGAGCTACTACAAAGACTTGAACCCCTTGGAATGAGTACTCGCCTCAAACGATGAAGTTTCTTTTTGGGATTTAGTGGATATGGTAATCAATAATATATTTTTTTGATTATATTTTATTCTGGGTCATTCTGATTTTCATTGACAGATTTATTTTCGTATTATGGAAGATATTTGATTATCGGAACTTTGAATTTATTTCCTGGCAAGAAATCGATTTAAGGAGCTTAATGATATTTTGTAATATTCATCAAAGATATTGGACCTTAAACTTATTTGCTACATGGTCACACAAAAATTATTTGGTTAAACTCGGGATAAATACTTATAATCCCCCTGTGAAATGTGAAATTGAGCATTTACCCCCTTATAAAAAAAATAATAGAAAAAAGCCTCACTGCCATTTCAAAAAAGATGCACACTGCCTCCCTAGACAATTTTTGCTTATGAATTTTTTGTGAGGACAAAAATACTCTTACATTTCAATGATATTTACACTAGACTTTCATTATTTTTATTTTATTTTATTTATAATTATTTTAAATTTATATTTCTTTTACCTTTTTTTTTTTTTTTTCCCCAACTTCTTCTCCAACCCACCTTCTTCCCCCACCCATCATCTACCCCTAAAACCCTAATCCTAACCCCAACCATTTGTTTGAATTTCAAAATTATAAAAGAATATAAATTATTATATATGTGTGTGTATATATATATATATTCAACTTATAAACACCACCATCACCAGTTCACCACCATAGATGAATCGCCATTCGCCGCCGTCGACCACCACTCAAGCAAACAATTCAAAGAAAAAGGAATCCGCTAAAAATATGAAATTACTCTAAACAAACAAAACTCCAGTTAGAGCGCCGCCACTTATCTCTGAAATCGAACTCCGGCCTCCACATCACACCTCCGAACGCCGCACAAATTTTCATATTCCTTCAACCTACTGCATTTTCAGTAGAGCCGGCTAGGTTTTGAATGTTCAAAACAATTCAATTCAAGAAGACACCATTTTCTTCCTGATAAACAGACTGATATATAGTCTCATTAAAAAAAAAAAAAAGAAAAAGAAAAAATCACATCTTTGCCTTCATCAACAATCCCAAACATGCCAAAAAGGAAACCCTTGTTTCCAATTTCAAGAATCTTCATTTTCCTGCTCTTTTCTACGGTTACTTCCACAGCCTAATTAAAGCAATTCACATACAGATTTGAAGATTTGCAAATCTTCGAACTTGCAGATTCTTCAAATCTGCAAGAATCTGCAATTTTTCAGATCTGGAAATTTAAAGATCCACCAGCTCCCACCCTTTGATAAACGCTTCCGAGCTCCCACCTTTAATCCAACGTCCCTTTTGTGAATTTGAAAAGCGGGAGGCAGGGGGAATGATGGCGGCCATTTGGGCATGGTGAGAGATTGTTGTACTCAGCGAAGTGGGGCGGCGGCGGCGGTGGCTATGGCTGTAAAGGTGTGTGTATATATGTAATTTTATTTTATTTTTTTGGTTTGATATATTTTTTAATATATTTTTAAAAATTTAGAATTATAAAAAGTATATAAATAGTATGTTTAATATGGTCCCTTGATCTTTTATGAAGATCTATGTAAATGATAAATTGGATTAAATAAATAAATAATTATTTAATGTGGACCATTGATTTCGATATACTTGATACAATGGTTATCCAATTCAGGGTTAAAAAGGTCATTTAATGTCAAAAAACTTATACCCAGTTGCAAAATGCGCGAGTGGCGCACGTAGGGGAGTAAAGTGCTTCATTATTTTTTTCTCAAGATTTTTTTTTGGTATATTTTTTTTTCATAGGGGGTAAGTGCCCAATTCAATATATCACAGGGGGGTTATATGTATTTATCCCGCTTAAACTCTTGCATTGCATTGGATTTTCCCACATAGAATAACAAATTGGCGATGCTATTTAGGCCAATACTCATGTGAAAATGGTACTCAGCTTTCTAGTTTTTGTGTATACCCCACTCATTATGAGGTCAAGCTACATCAAGGAATTTATACCATTGTGTAGAGTACATCAAGGAATCATCAACTGTAAGCTACATCAAGGAATCATCAACTGTAAGAACCTCTCGATTTTAGTGTTAGAGGACATTATCTTTCTATCTTTATCATATATTCACTATATCATATCTCGTATCTTGGAAGATATATAAGGTATATATGGTTCGACCACCCGTCCTCCCCCCAAATTCTTAATACCAAAACAAATACCAGCATCCCAAACCCTAAATTTTTTTAATGGAAACAAGAAGTTAACTTATTGATGAGTGCTCTTATCAACTCCTTTACGGAAGAGGTCGTCCATCTCATTGTCTGAACTTCTTCGTCTCACGAGATATGGCTTACCCTTGAATGTGCCTTTGTCTCTCCTTCGCAAGCACGTATCATGCATCTACGCCTTCAACTCCAAACCCTTAAGAAAGGCGACGACTCTATCCAAACCTTCCTCCACAAAGCTAAACTCATATCCAACGCACTTGCCGTCGCCGGACAACCTCTAACCACCACTGATTTTAATCTTTATATCTTCAAGGGTCTCCGCAATGAATTTTGCGACTGTGTAACCATTCTCACTGCCCGTCCAGATCCGATAACTTATTCAGATCTATTTAGTTTTCTTATAATGCAAGAATTCCTTCATGAAGACATCATCTCTATCTCGCCTGGTACTACCAATCCGGTTCCAAGGAACTCTCAGTTGACAGCCAATCTCTCTCAATGCGGGCAGCCCTTCAATTCTCGTGGGAGAGGAAGATCCAATCATGGCCGTGGTAGAGGCCGCGGGGGAGACCGGTACCACTACAACCAGTCTGGTACTTCTACTTTCCAGTTCCTTTTTATAACCATTATTCACCTCGTCCTGGAAACTACTGTACATGTCATTCTAACACTCAACAGCCTGCCTTCCATACACCACCTTCCGCTCACATCACCTATCCATCTATACCTTCTTTCGTGAACTAGTACCCTGATACAGGAACAACTCACCATGTATCTCCTGATACCTCCACCTTCCACTCTACTGCACCCTACAATGGCAATGATCAATTGCATGTCAGTAATGGACAAGGTCTCCCAATTCACCAAACAGGTTTCTTTTCGATTTCTTCCACCACAAGTTCTCTTCGCCTTAATGAAATTCTTCATGTTCTGGATATTTCTAAACATTTATTATCTATTCAACATTTCTGTGTTGATAATCATGTCTTTTTTTAGTTTCACCCCTCTTATTTTCTTGTGAAAGATCGGAATACCAAGCAGATTCTTCTTACCGGACCGAGCAATGAAGGGCTTTACTCACTTTCACAACCATCTTCCGCACCACCATCTATGTCTCTTGCCATGCGTGCACCATACTCCATTTGGCATCAACGTTTGGACACCCACACTCTCGCATACTCGAGCAAGTGATTTCTCAAAATAACCTTCTGTGTACTACCAAATTTCCATAGTCTTCGTGTCACTCATGCCCTTTGGACAAATCGTCTAGATTATCCCTTTCCCCCTCCTCCTCTAGAAGTAATAATGTTTTTGATTTAATTTTTACGAATGTATGGGGACCTCCCCCTTATTTTTCTTCTGATGGTCATCGGTACTTTGTTATTTTTGTTGACGATTTTTTTTAAAATTTACTTGGTTTTACCCTATTGCTAAAAAATATGATGCGTTTACTATTTTTCATAATTTTCAATCTTTATTTGAATGATAGTTTAACTCAAAAATTAAACCGGTCCAAACCAATGGCGGGGGCGAATACCAAAAATTAAAGCGTCTTTTCCAAACTCATGGTATATTCCATTGCCTAACTTGTCCACACACGCATGAACAAAATGGAACAGTTGAACGTCGTCACCATCATATAGTTAAAACTCTGGCTTAACCCTTTTAGCCACCAGGGACGGTTCCTTATAAATTTTGGCATTATGCCTTTGAGACAGTGATTTTTCTTATCAATCAACTACCGTCACCTACCTTAGGTCTCTCCTCACACAATTTTTTTTTAAAACAACTCCGTACTATAGCTTTCTCAAAGTCTTTGTTTTCTGCTTCTTTGACCCTATAACAATCACAAAATGGAATTTAGGTCTAATCTGTGTGTCTTTTTTTAGTATAGCCCATCCCATCATGGTTACAGGTGCCTTGACATCCCGTCCGACCGCCTCTACATTACTCGGCACGTCCAGTTTGATGAAAGCTCATTTTCATTCCGCAAGCAATCCATCCCTGGGCCTGCTCCAAATACCGCCCCTTCTACAAGCACAAATACCAGTCCTGCCACCGGAACTTGGCTCACTTTGCCTTTACATAATCTTATACCAACCTCACGAATACCAGCATAATAACTGCCCTCATCTCCATTTCCAGCCTCGCCTCAATCTCAAACACCTGCAAACTCTTCTATTCCTCCCACCGGAACTTCCAGCACCAAAACAACTACCATCCAGTCCGTACCTACACACTACAATATTCCTCCCACTGGAGCTTCTAGCACAAACTCAACTACCAGCCAGTCTGCATCTCCCATTCTTCTGTATGTTGATCTTACCCCATATCATTTGCCAAAAAACAACACTCAAACTCCATCCACTGTCCAACCAACCTATCATATGCAGCTCCGTTCTCGGCCAGCCATCCCTCTGAAATAGTTTGCTACTACCTCCACCTTACTATCAACTGATACTCCCATTGAGCCAACTTGCTTCACCACTGCCAATAAAGATCCAAATTGGCATAAAGCCATGGCAGAAGATATTGATGCTTTGGTTCATACTGAAACTTAGAATTTGGTACCATTTCGCCCATCTATGAATGTTATTGGTTGCAAGTGGGTCTTCAAAATCAAACACAAACCTGATGGGTCTATTGTGCGATGTAAAGCCCGCCTTGTAGCCAAAGGCTTCCACCAACAAGAAGGTATTGACTTTACTGAAACTTTTAATCATGTTATTAAACCTACTACAATTTGTATTATTTTGTCTCTTGCTCTTTCTCGTGGTTGGTCTCATAGACAGCTAGATGTTCGAAATGCTTTTCTCAATGGAGTTTTCGGTAAAGAAGTGTTTATGTCACAACAGCTGGGGTTTGTGGACTCTCACCATCTGACTCATGTCTGCAAACTCCGAAAGTCTCTCTATGGGCTAAAGCAAGCCCAACATGCCTGGTTCACCCGTCTTAAAGATTTTTTACTCCTGAACAATTTTGTGGCTTCGAACAATGATGCTTCTCTATTTCTATATTCTACTGCTACTGCTACTCTTCACATTTTGATTTATGTTGATGATATTTTGGTTACTGGTACCAATAGTCCCACTGTTGCAGATATCATTCAGTCTTATAGTCGTGACTTTGCGCTTTGGGACCTCGGTGGTATCAATTACTTCCTGGGTCTGGAAGTGGTTTCTTCTACTGATAATATTCTTCTGTCTCAGCGAAAATATATTTAAAATCTCTTAGACATGTCTGGTATGCAATCGTCCAAGCATGTCCGTACACCACTCTGTCCCAGTACCAAACTGTCCAAGTCTATTGGAACGACATTCGATGATCCGACCAAGTACCGAGAGATAGTTGGTGCACTTCAGTACCTCACTTTGACTCGACCAGATATTGTTCTTGCCATCAACAAGGTCTACCAGTTTATGCATTCTCTAACTGAAACACATTGGCTTGCGTCAAGTGGGTACTCTGGTACTTGAGACACACTATCAGCCTTGGTCTCAAGTTTACACGTTCTTCGTCTCTCTCCGTGACTGTTTTTTCAGATGTCAACTGGGCTGGTAGTTTTGATGGCCAAAAATCCAACGGGGGCTATGCAATTTTCCTTGGTCCAAATCTTTTATCTTGGAGCTCTCACAAGCAAAGAACTGTCGCTCGATTTTCTACTGAAGCCGAATATAAGTCTCTCACCGACACTGCCGCCAAGCTCACTTGGCTTCAATCACTTCTCCGGGAACTTCATTTCACTCCATCTACTCTTACATTATGCTGTGATAACATTGGTGCCAATTACTTGTGAAAGAACCCTATGTTTCGTGCTCGTACGAAACACGCTGAAATTGACTATCACTTCGCGAAGGAAAGGTTGTCAATCATGAACTTGATGTTGGTTTTGTTTCGAGATGATCAAACCACCGACATCTTCACCAAATCATTGCCTATTGGTCGAGTTGAGCTTCTTTGTGACAAGCTCCATATCGAGACATGTTCGCCATGAGCATGTGGGGGGCGTGTTAAAGGATATTATCTTCCCATCTTTATCATATTTTCACTATATCATATCTTGTATCTTGCAAGATATATATTGTATATATGTTAGGATTATAGTTTCCTTATTAGTTGTAGATTCCTTGTTAGACCAGGGTTCATATTTCTTGTCTATATATACCATGTACATCTCACAATTGTACTTGGGTTGAAATAATATTGAATCCAAAGTTTCTACCTATAATTCTTTTTAAATTTCAAAAAGAAAATGTAGAACTCACTTGAGTCTAGGAAACTTTTAAACTTTATAAAACATGGAAAGAAAAGACCCACATTGACCAAAAAGTGTTGGACAAGGCTTAGTCGTGTTGGAATTTTTCTTTAGTTATTGAACTGATTGGGCCCATCAAAGTGTTCGTGTCGTGTTGGTTATTAGGAGCTTGCTGGCCGTAACAAAAACAATGGAACTCGAGCTCAACCTAGAATTAAGCTATATTCAAATTGGCTTGACTCGTTCGTTACCCATATGCGACACAATATATGTTCAACATGAAACAAGATTATTTCAGGGTATCGGTGCTTTATATATAGACACAATTCTATAATTTTATGTTCCGAATCTCTTCTATGCTTGTTTTCCAAGTCAGACTTTTTAATAGTAATAATAACTAGTATCAAGCACGTTCGTTGCACTTGAACACCAATTATTTTAAAAATTTATGTTAATTTAATATTTTAATATCTTAGAAACTTATAATTACTAGTAACTAACACGTGCGTTGCATGTGAATCATTTGGACTCGTTAAATAATTCATGTTTATAAATAATGTTCAATTTAAAAATGTTACATATTCAAATATAGTAATGTGACTAAGTGAATTATTGTTCAATATACTATAATTATTTGAATCTAAATATTGATTGACATGAAATACTGAATCAACACATAGAAGAACTAAGTGTATTGAAAAATGGAACATATATAAAATGCAAACAAATAAATTCTTATGTTAATTCACATTTCATTTGTTATTTATAAATGAAGCACTTTCTTCTTTTTTTCCTTCCTTGATTTCTTTATGTACTTGCAAATGACTCATCATTATGGTTCAAAATTTAGATTTCTATGTAGTCTTCTAGTTTCTTCGTTATCTGCTCTCCCTAATTTTAAAAATTTAACGTAGCGTGTTTGTTCTCAAGATCAACCGATGTAGCTCCTTCTTGAATCTAAGTTATTCCTGTCAATCGGGCTTTATGCGCTTAGCTTAATGTGACTCAAGCCCAATATCATCAGGTTTAAATATTATAAGCTCAAACTGAGCTCATAATTTTTTTCTTGTTGGCTCAGCTCAAACTTAGGCTCACAATTTTGACGAGCTTCGGGCTGGCTCATTAATAAAAAAAGGGTAGACAATAGAATCATATTAAGATATTAATATTGAATAGTTGACTAAACAAAAGTTTACGCTAATGAGTATGTATAATTCCAAAGTTTTCAAATAAAGTCACAAAGTCTACAATAATGATTATCAAAATTTTAGAATCTTTCTTAATATACATGAAGTGACATAAAATAAAAGAATGTTTTTTTGAAGTTCCTTTAGACAAAAAATTTCCACTAATACATGCATTTCATGCACGTAGTAAGCTTGAGATTAAGAATCCATTTCGAGTCGTTCATAAGCTAGCTTGAAAATGACTTATTTATTTGAAACAAAGCATTGAATTAGATACAAACTATATACAAGAATAACAAAAATTTCTCTCTCTATTTTTTTCCTCTCGGCGCACGTTAGAACGGCTAACTTGCACTGCGCTCATGGCAAGGGAGAAGAAGGGGGTAGGGACTATTCTAAGGACGGAGATGACTACGCCACCACAGCAACAAACGGTGGAGAGATATTCTGGCCAAGAAGGGAAGGAAAGGGGTATGCAGCAGAAGCAGGCGCAGGTCCAGGGTTTTCAATCAGATTTACGATTGAGCCTTAAAGTGGGATCGATTGAACAATTACTGAGTACGGCACAAGGGATGTTGAATCAGAAACAATCGGAGGAGGAAATTGCACGAGTTTTGCAGGAGAGTATAAAGGAATTACAGCAAAGCCCCCAAGTTATGCAGAGTCAGAATGAGAAATGGGCAGGGCATGGTGTGGAAGCAAACCAATTGGGGAAAAAGACGGGAACCATCTGGGATAAGTTTGATGTGTCCAAACTTCGAAACGAAGGAGCTAAACTTACATATATGGAGTCGGCCACACACCCAAATCAGCAAGTTGGGTGTATTACGGAAGATGATGTCAAATCGGAGGTTGAATACTGGCAATCGTCGTTGGTTTGCTACGTATTGGGTGCAAATCCCCATTTCCCAGTGATGATTGGCAACATAAGACGTGTATGGGGTAAGTATGGTATAGATAAGGTATTGTTTGTGCCTAATGGATTTTTCTTGGTTAAATTTCATAACAATGAGGATAGAGATAAGGTGGTAGAGGTGGGAATCTACCACTTTGACAGCAAGTTAGTGATTGTGAGCCCATGGAGTGAGAATCAGAATTATAGTAAGCAGAATATTGAGTGTGTACCAGTATGGGTCTAAGTTGAAGCTCTTGATTTGAAGTATTGGAGTAGTACAACACTTAGAAAAATTATGAGTTTAATTGGAACACCAATAATGGCAGATAAAATGTCAATGGTGAAGGAAAGGATACAGTATGCAAGAGTGTTGGTAGAGGTGAATGTGAATAACATGCCTGAGAAAGTATTATTTCAAAATGAGAAAGGAGTTGTGTAGGAACCATACGGGAAAATCGTCTCTTCTCTCCCTTCTCTCGGTGCAACCGCGGCAATGGCTAGGAGAAAAAAGGCGATTGCGACGGCAACTCAGGCCAGTACAATACCACTACACCTGATCGTTATTCACTCAACGGGAAGCCCTAATAATATGGAGGGGGATTTGAGCAATTCAGCAACCAAAGAGGGTTTACTCAATTTGGGGGGAATTGAAACCCTTCTTCATCAGGCACAGATTCAGGCGCAGCAGGATGAAGAGATTAGCTCAGCAATACGCGAGTGTCTCTAAAAGCTCTAGACAAAAGCTCCAGTACCAGTTCCGAACAGTGATACCATGGAGAAGACCGTGGAGGATGGGACACAGATTAGGGTTAAATCGCATTCGATATGGGAGAAATTTGATGTTAGTAAATTGCGAAATCCTGGATGTAAACTTCAATTTATGGAACCACAATCAATTCAAGGTCAGGCTATTGAGCGAATTGGGGTTGAAGATGTTCAACCGAAAATTGAATATTGGCAGACGGCGATTGTGTGTTATGTTTTGGGTGCAAAACCTCCTTACCCAGTCTTCAATGGCTATCTGAGACGCATTTGGGGAAATTTAGGGATTGACAAAATCTTGCTGAAACAAAATGGTATGTATCTTGTTTATTTTACTACTGGAGAAGTGCGAGATAATGTGTTGAACTCAGGAATCTTTCACTTTGATAGTAAACCTGTCATTGTGGCGCCGTGGATGGATAATTTTGATTATAGTAAGATTGGAGTTGATAGGGTTCCTGTTTGAGTGAAGTTAGAGGACCTAGATGTTAAATTTTGGGGATGTAATTCGTTGAGCAAGATATCCAGTTTAATTGGTACCCCAATAATGGCTGATCAATTAACCATGAATAGAGAAAAAAATACAATATGCCAGATTGTTAGTGGAAGTGGACACTAAACACATGCCTGATTCTATGTTTTTTGAAAATGAGAAAGGGATTGTCATTAAGCAGAAGATTAGCTATGAATGGAAGCCGGTACATTGCTCCTACTGTAAGGGATATGGGCATGAGGACAGTGTATGTAGGAAAAGAAAAGGGAAGCAAGTCTGGATTCCTAAACAGAAAACACAGTTTCCTTGTGAGGAGCAGATACCAACTACACTAAATGACATGGAGGGGAATGAAGTTCTTAAAAATCCTGAAGTTACAGACAAATCTAGAGAAAAATAGGGCAATGAATGGATCACAGTGCATAGAAGTGGGAATACTATAGAAACATTAAGGGCGCGGGATAAGTCAGAGCCCCATGCATCTAGTTCAAGGGCTCTGCAGTATCAGGTTGCTCCAGGGGAAGTAACAGCCATTGTTACTGACCATGAACAACATCGGAGCATGGAATGTTAGAGGGCTCAATAGCCCTAGTAGACAGAGGGAGATTATTGCCCTCTGTCAAAGGAGCGGGATAGGACTCATGGGGTTACTGGAGCATAAAATAAAAAGGCAAAAATATGAGAATGTATATAATAGCATGTGTCCGGGGTGGGGGAGCATCACTAATCTTGAGACTCATCCAAGAGGAAGAATTTGGCTTATCTGGAGGAAGGATTACTTTAAAGTAAGGATAGAAAGGATGACTGACCAGCTTGATTACTTTAAAGTAAGGATAGAAAGGATGATTGACCAGCTTATTCACTGTTCTGTTAGCCACATCACCACACATAAACAGTTTGCAGTTACTTTTATCTATGTTTTTAATCATAGTCAGGAGAGACAGAAGTTATGGGAAGATCTTAAGGCGATCATGCAATACATAGTGGGCGCCTGGATTGTTATGGGGGATTTTAACAATGTTCTACACATGTCTGATAGAATAGGGGGCCATCCTGCCACTGTAGCAAAGGTAGAAGATTTCCACTCTTGTTTGGATTTTTGTGAATTGGAGGATCTGAGGTGGAAGGGACATGAATTTACTTGGAGTAATTATCATGATGTTGGGGTTAGGATCTATACTAAGATTGATAGAGTGCTTGGCAATACTAAATGGTGTGAGGAAAATCCTATGGTTGAGGCCTTTTTTTTGCCACCGGGGGTCTCAGACCATAGTCCCATGGCGATTAATTGTCAGATGCGTTGTGTAAGTGGAAAAAAATCTTTCAAATTTTTTAACATGTGGGTGGACTCCCCTCTGTTTAAGGATATGGTCTATGAAATTTGGAATCAACCAGTATATGATAACATGATGTATGGAGTTGCTCAGAAATTGAAAACTCTAAAAGAAAGATTAAGGGCCTAATTGGTTGGCATATCCGTCTCGGAGAAAAAAAATTCATGATAAAAGTGAGAAAGAATATTTTTAGAGATAAGAAATATGGGGTGAATAGTGTGTTTGGATGGGTTTTTTTAGAGAAAAAAATGTAATGATTATGTTTGATGTGATATGTTTTTTTTGTGAGAAAAAGTATTGATGTGACATTTTTTGTGAGGTTGGTGTAAGAAAGTTGGTTGTATTTATAGATAATTTTGAAGAAAATGTTTTGGATGGTGTATCTCATACTTCTATAACTATTTTTATAAATATATTGAATTAATAAATTATAATAATTTATTATTTTCTATGTGAATTTTCGTAAAACACATGTTATTTTCTTAAACTTTTTCTTTTTTAATAAATCGATCGAATATTGAATTTCATTTTAGTAGAAAAATCGTATAATGATATCCAAGATTTAATTAAATGAGTTTGCTAAAATATCTTCGTTTACGGTACAACAAAAATTGGTCAACCTTGCACAACACTATAATAAAATCAATTTATATAGTAATTGCTACTGTAATTATTAAAAAATAAAAATAAAAAAGCTCTATGCATACGTTGATGTTTTTTATGTTGATACAGTAAGAAATTAAAGCAACTTTTGGTTAGAGCTTAAATGCATGTGTAATGTATAAAGCTTCAAGCCTTCAACATTCTTAACCAATCAATATGAAATTAGAGATGTCTTAATTCCATTTTTTTTCAGGGTACTTCAGGAGTAGTAACGAGTGATGCCCAAAATCAATTTTTATTATCTTAATTAAATTGGTAAAAAAAATAATAACTTATATGTAAAATATTGAATAAAACAGCATAGGAAAAATTGCAAATTTGGTACCGTAGGATAGGGCAAGTTTGCAAATAGAACCATGCTTTTCAGTTTTCTAACTTTTGGTACCAAATTTTTTTTTTCTCACTTTGGGTACCGCCGTTAGGTTTTTGATGGATTTTGACATGTGCATGGCACATGTCCATTAACTTTTGGTTTTTTGGGGAAAATATACCGTTTGGGGCTGATTTGGAGGGAAATACACGGTCAAATGAGTCAAAAATTGCTTTGTTCTAGACATCTCTTGATTATGTGCGATATATGTGTAGATAGCCCTATGTGTCTAGTTTCATGGAAAGAAAACGGTTCACGAATCCGAGCTTTCTACAATGAGTTATGAATTTTCTCGTGAAGACGCGCACAGCTGTCTGCACAGCAGACAGATTTTTAGCTTATTTTGAATACAAAGCTGCTTTGTTCTAGACTTCTCCTGATTATGTGCGATATATGTGTGGATATTCCTATGTGTCTAGTTTCATGGGAAGAAAACGGTTCATGAATCCGAGCTTTCTACAATGAGTTATGGATTTTCTCGTGAAGACGCGCACAGCCGACAGATTTTTAGCTTATTTTGAATACAAAACTGCTTTGTTATAGATGTCTCCTGATTATGTGCAATATATGTGTGGATATCTCTATATGTCTAGTTTCATGGGAAGAAAACGGTTCATGAATCTGAGCTTTTTACAATGAGTTATGAATTTTCTCGTGAAGACGCGCACAGCTGTCTGCACAGCCGACAGATTTTTAGCTAATTTTGAATACAAAAGTGCTTTGTTCTAGATGTATCCTGATTATGTGCGATATATGTGTGGGTAGCCCTATGTGTCTAGTTTCATGGAAAGAAAACGGTTTATGAATCCGAGCTTTCTACAATGAGTTATGGATTTTCTCGTGAAGACGCGCACAGCTGTCTGCACAGCCGACAGATTTTTAGCTTATTTTGAATACAAAACTGCTTTGTTCTAGATGTCTCCTGATTATGTGCAATATATGTGTGGATATCTCTATGTGTCTAGTTTCATGGGAAGAAAACGGTTCATGAATCTGAGCTTTTTACAATGAGTTATGAATTTTCTCGTGAAGACGCGCACAGCTATCTGCACAGCCGACAGATTTTTAGCTAATTTTGAATACAAAACTGCTTTGTTCTAGATGTATCCTGATTATGTGCTATATATGTGTGGGTAGCCCTATGTGTCTAGTTTCATGGAAAGAAAACGGTTCATGAATCCGATTTCTACAATGAGTTATGAATTTTCTTGTGAAGACGCGCATAGCTGTTTGCACAGCCGATAGATTTTTAGCTAATTTTGAATACAAAACTGCTTTGTTCTAGACGTCTCCTGATTATGTGCGATATATGCGTGGATAGCCCTATGTGTCTAGTTTAATGGGAAGAAAATGGTTCATGAATTCGAGCTTTCTACAATGATTTACGAATTTTCTCGTGAAGACGCGCACAACTATCTGCATAGCCGAGAAGCTCCAAAAAGTTAACGGACATGTGCAAGGCACATGTCAAAATCCGTCAAATTACTAACGGTGGTACCCAAAGTGAGAAAAAAAAACATATTTGGAACCAAAAGTGAGAAAAGTGAAAAATGTAGTACTATTTGCGAACTAACTTATCCTACGATACCAAAATTGCAATTTTTCCAAATAGCATATACAAAAGGGAAAGAAAATGAAGACTTTGAAAATAGTATTATGCGAAGTATGAAAAATAGTATTAAGAGTGAGAATATTTTTTTTAAAAAAAAATGATGAGATAGAAGGTGGGGCCGGATTGGTGGGGGTATTAAGAGAGAGAGAGAGATTTTTTATATGAAGTATGGAAAATAGTATTAAGAGAGAGAAATTTTTTAAAAAAAGAAAATGAGGAGAGAGAAGGTGGGGCCGGATGGGTGAGAGGTATTAAGAGAGAGAGAGAGATTTTTTCAAAAAAAAAATTGGAGAGAGAAAGGGTAGGTGAGAAGTAGGGAGAGATTTTTTTTTAAAAGAAAATTTGGTAGTATACCAACCAACCACATGTTTTGGACATTTTTATTGGTAAAATTGATTTTTGGGAGAAGAGCATGCCAACCAATTAAGGCCTAAAATTCTCTGATATAGAAAGGCAGGTAGATTGTGCTAGAATGGAACTCTTTGAAATCCAGAATCAGCTCCAGTTATTTCCTCAATGTGAAGAGGTACAAAAAAGAGAAGTTGAAGGGAAAGCAAAATTTAGAGAAAAAAGTCTGGCATTAGGGAAATTCATGAAACAAAAGGCTAAAGAGAATTGGATAACCATGGGAGATTGGAACACTAAGTTCTTCTACTTGTTTTTGAAGAAAAAGTAGTACAGGAATAGAGTGATGAGTATAGAAGATGGTAATGGGCAGATTCTAACAGAGTATAAGGCAGTCACAGATCACTTTGTGGATTTTACAAGCAACTACTCGGGACTAGGTCTGAGAGGAGCAGATCAGATGCTTATGTTTATGAAGTAGGTCCAAGATTAACTTTAGACCAACAAATGGATCTTATCAAACCCTTTAGTGCAGAAGATGTGAAAAAAGACTTATTTAGCATTAATAGCTCAAAGAGCCCAGGGCCTGATGGATATGGGAGTGGGTTTTTTAAAGCAGCATGGAGTGTGGTTGGGGAATAAGTCACAAATGCAATATTGGACTTCTTTAAACATGGGAAGATGCTCAAGCAGATGAATTCTACATTGTTGGCTCTTGTGCCAAAGGTTGACAATCCAAAAGTTGCTAGTGAGTTCAGGCCAATAGCATGTTGTAACACCATCTACAAATGCATTTTAAAGATGATGACTTCAAGACTCTCTCTTGTGCTCCCATCATTAATAAATGATAATCAGGGTGCTTTTGTTCAAAATAGGTCATTCATTGACAATGTGCTTATAAGTCAAGAACTTATAGGGATGTACAGTAGAAAGCATATTTCCCTGAGATGCCTTATGAAGGTGGACATAAAAAAAGCCTACGACACAGTAGATTGGATGTTTCTGAAAGAGATGCTTGAAGGGTACCGGTTTCCTCAGGTTTTCAGTAATTGGATTATGGAATGTGTATAGTCTCTAACATTCACTTTAGTTCCTAATGGTGAAAATCACGGTTTTTTCGAGGGGAAAAGAGGGATCACGCAAGGGGACCCCATATCCCCCCTATTATTTGTCCTTGTGATGGAATAATTTACCAGGAGTATGAAAATTGCAGCTCAAGAACATGTATTCAGATACCATCCTGCGTGTAAGTCTCTCCAACTCACTAATATTTGCTTTGCAGATGACCTCATGATCTTCTGCAAAGCTTTTATACCTTCTGTGCAAATCATTTGGGACACTTGTAATGCATTTTCTAGAACTACAGGCCTATATGCCAATCAAGCTAAATCAAACATTTACATTAGAGGGGTTTGTGATGAGATTAAACAGGAAATCTTACACATAACAGGATTTAGTGAGGGCTGTTTTCCTATCAGATACTTAGGGGTGCCTCTCTCACCCACTAAATGGGCCAAAATTGAATTTTTATTCCTTGGTAGAAAAGATTTCCAATAGACTTGTCAGATGTACTTCTAGAAACTTGTCCTATGCAGGGAGATGTCAACTTATAAACTCTATCCTGTTTTCTTTGCATGTGTATTGGTCTGCGATTTTTATATTACCTCAATCTGTGGTCAAAATGGTAGAACAGAAATGTAGGGATTTTCTTTGGGGTAGTAGTGAAATACAGCGGAAAGTTCCTTTGATCAGTTGGGACAGGATTTGCTCCAAAAAGAGATAGGGGGTCTGAACATTAAGAATTGTAAAATTTGGAATGTTGCTGCTGTTGGGAAATAAGTATGGGCTCTCTCTCAGAAAAAGAATTCGTTGTGGGTTAAATGGGTGTCTACTGTCTATCTGAAAAATCAGGAATTCTGGGAATACAGCACACCTCAAGACTGTAGTTGGTCTTGGAGAAAAATTGACAAGGTGAAAAATCGAGTTAGAAGGGGTTATAATTAAGAGAAATGGCTGCATACACAATCTGGACTATACTCAGTACAAAGTGGTTATGATATGCTCAGAGGAGAGCAAATGGAATTTAGAGAAGCTAGATTTGTGTGGAATATTTTGAATATACCAAAGCACTCTTTCATTTTGTGGCTCGCTATGATGAAAAGGCTACAAACTAAAGATCGATTGTGTAGATTTCTTTCCCTTTCAGATTCTATGTGTGTTCTATGTGGATTTGAACATGAAACAGGTGAACACTTATTTTTCAGTGTGCAAGGTCTAAGCTACTTCTAGAGCATATTATGCAATGGCTACAGGTGGAGAACTTTCTTGCTCATATTAATCAATGAAATGATGGTTGAATTATGCCCTTAGAAAATGGAAACTAAAGCAGAAAGTGGTGATGGCTGGATTTGCAGCCTGTGTTTGCATGTGCTAAACAGAACGGAACTTCAGAGTTTTCAAGCAGACAACTAAAAGTTGGAATGTGGTTTGTGATTCTATTAAACAAGATATTAGAATGAGAGTTATAGGGTATAGTGCAAATGTCCACAGAGAAAGAGATAGAGTATATATAGATTCTGTTTTGTAGGTGGTTAGATAAAAATTGATTACTATTGCTTATATATAGTTGATTTTCCTTTTGCTCTCACAATGGCTGTTAGCTAAGATTTGCCATAAGTGAGTGGTTTGAGTTGTAATGAATGTTTGGTGGGAATAAAGAAATTACTTTATACCTAAAAAAAAAGGAGTTGTGCAGGAGCAAAAAGTGAAATATGAATGGAGGCCAACTAAGTGTACCTATTGCTTAGGGTATGGTCATAAGGAAACAGAATGTAGGAGAAAGAGTAAGAAGATGGAGTGGAGGCCCAAACAAACTGGCCAGGAGAGGGGGGGAAAATGCCAGACACAATGCATGTTAGGAATTTCATGTTAGATGTTTTGATGATGACAATTAGGATGTTATGTTAGACCCCAAAATATGTAAGTTTAATTTTAGTAGAAATCATGTATAAACTTTGAAGCGTTAGATTTGTAATAGGCTTTGTAGGCTTCGTTTTGTTTTTATTCTAGATTGTTAGACTAAGTTGTCTTAGGCTGAGCGTCTGATGAATTCTGAGTGAGCTTATCAGTAGTAAAGTTTGAAGACTCAAGCGCCTAAAGTCTGAATGAAGATGAAGTTTCCAAGCGTCTCAATGACCAGCTATATCAAGTGATAAGAGGCATTTTTACGTGTTTTTAAGCCCCTTTGCGTTTATGTCTTAGGTTCATTTATCGCTTGATTCTTGCCACATGTGCGTTTAATTCGTGCATTAAGTGATTTCAGGTCTTAAATGGATACAATCAAAGAACGGGATGAAAAATGACGTATAAAACAAGTTTAGGCCAAATTTCTATGCACCCCTACGCCCGGGCGCCGTTTCAGCACCACTTTCTACGTTCGAGCGATATTTTCGTATTTTTAGAGACCGAATTTGATGAAGTTTCCTTCTACAAAGTTGTAGAACTATGTGTTAGCTTCAAATGAGGACTTGAATCATCCAAATCGGAGTTTTGTGGAGAGAGTTATGAAGGAAATACAATTGCTGCGCAAGACAGAGGCAAATACTCCCAACATTCTGATTTGGGCGCCCGAGCGCCGTAAAACCCGCGCCTAGGCGCGTCCACATCCGAGATTTGATTCCTTTCAGCCAAAAGATCATCATTTGATGGGGGAATGGAACATTTAAAGCCAAGAGGTCATCACATGTATGGGGGGGATGTCATAAGTATGTTTCTTACTAGATCTACTTTTGGGAATTTTATACTACTCACTTTAAGAGTAGTGGAGGGGACACTAGGGGGGACATACACATGAGGGGCTGATTTGTGGTGGTCTTCTTAAGGAGTTGAGGGAGGAACGGACCGAGATCATCTTGGAGAGGAGGGAGAGAGAGGCATTTGATCCATCACTTTTCACTCATCATCATTCATCACCATATTTCTTCATCACTTTTGGAGGGGAACAAAGAGGGAGGAGCTAAGGATTGAAGATCAAGAGCAAAGATCCATCATCAATCAATTGAGGGAGTTTTAATTATTTGCATTTACATGTTTATTTCCATGAGTATGTATATGTTTGTATTAGATTTTCTTAAGGCTTTGATGAGAGGCTAATATTGTAGAACTAAGGCCATGTGAAGGCCAAATTTATGAATCAATATATGTGAAGTTGCTCTTTGTATTAATTCTCCTATTGCTTTGTGTGTTAATTCTATGCTTTTATTCCAATCATGTGTTTGATCACCATATGCTTGCTATCTTGCCTAATCTAGTTGTTCGAGAGAAAATAGATTAGGGTGCAAGAGAATTAACACATCATCCGAAACAAATGAGGGATTGCCCTAGAAATAGGTAAAGATTCCCGGGTGTTGTTAGCCGGATTCGTTCGGGGAAGCTCTAGAACGTTAATGCGTGATTTTTGATTAGATTCTCGGATAGACATATTTAGAGAACCGTCAATTAATCATAGGATTATTATGTGCCGAGACATCGGGTAATAGTTAATTTAGGAGTTTCCACCAAAGCAATAGGAGTCTAATAATTCGAAGAGTAGTTCATATATATTGACGAGTAGATTTGGTTGTAGCATGTGCCTTAGTCATTTTATCATACGTGAGATTTAATTCATAGCTTGTTCCCTCCTTTGATCTTTCGTTTACTTAATTGTTTTCCTCTTGCTTTACTTTAATTGTCTTTTCTTTCATTAAAATCATAAACTAGAATTCAAGTCTCCGTGGTTCGACAACCCGGACTTTTTGTCCACTTATTACTACACACGTCTAGTGCACTTGCTATCATAGCACGTTAAGTTTTAGCGTGTCAAGTTTTTGGCGCCGTTGCCGGGGACTTGTTTATTTTAGTTTTTGATTTTTGTTTACATTTTTTCATAATTCTTAGTTTTCGTTTATTTCTTGATTTTCTTTTATTTTCGTGTTTAGTCTAATTTTGTTCTTGTATTTAATTGTTAGGTTCTTGAGGTGCATGACCCGCTCCTCAAGCAAGCCTCTATACGAGTTGGAGCCCGAAATTGAAAGAGTTCTTAGGACTAGTAGGCGAGCAAGAGAAATGGCCAATAATCTCAACCAAAACCCAAATGGAAATTTCCCGGACATGAACTCACCGGAAACTAGGGAGTGGTTACAAGGTGTTCTACAAGCCATGCAAGCGGTACCTCCTCCACAACTCCCGTCGGTTCGGGGTAGCTTACCACCTAGGGTCCATACCATTCCGGGGCCCGTAGTCGTGCCTAATTTCGTCACACCAAACTACCACATTCCGGCTCACATTTTTAATATGGTGCAAGGAGATCCTTTCTATGGAGAACCACACGAATCACCACACGCTCATTTGGAAACCATAGATGAGGCTCTTGTGACCATTCAATATCACCCACGTGATCTTGATGCGATTCGTCTAAGAGTCTTCCATTTCTCATTGAAGGATAGGGCGACAACATGGTACAAATCCTTACCTCCACAATCTATTACAACATGGAGTGAGTTGGTCGATGCCTTTTTAAATAAATTCTTTCCACCCTCAAAAATAAATGAGCTACGGAGTAATATAAAAGGGTTTAGGCAAAGGAGCAATGAATCTTTAGCCGAGGCTTGGGCTAGATATAAGGGCATGCTCCGTAAATGTCCCGATCATAATTTTGGGTTGAATGAACAAGTACTCCATTTCTATGATGGGGTTAGGTCACGTATTCGGCATAGACTCAACGCGGGTGCGGGAGGAGATCTCCTTGGGTTAGATTGTCAAAGTGTATGGGACAAAGTCGAACAGTTGGCCCGAGAAGACGAGCTTTACCCCGACGATGAAGAGGCCTCATCCTCTAAAAAGGTTGCTTGTATTGAGGAAGTAGTTGAGGAAGTAGTACTCTTGGAACCGGAGGTTGGCAATGTTAATTATGTGGGGAATCAAAATAAACCTCGGGTGAACTTTCATATACCCGAGAATTTTCCAAAAAGGCCCAACCCCGCACAGAACGCACAACCGGGGATCTATCAAGCTCCACGACCACCCTTCAATAACCCAACCCCGAGGCAAGGCAATTTCAATGGACAAGGTCAAGGTCAAGTGCAAATGCGACCTCCCACAATCGATGAGAAACTGGATGCTCACATGAAAAAGTCCGATACATCTTTCAACGAACTTCGGAATATGATAAAGGATATGTGTATGGAGATGAAGGATTTGCGAACACAAGTAGGGCAACTTTCTAATGCGGTTAACGGTAGAGCCCCGGGGACTCTCCCAAGCGACACGGAAAAGAACCCGAAGGCCCAATGCAATGCCATAGCCTTGAGAAGTGGCAAACAATTGGAAAATGACACTGCCAGCACATCCGCGCCCGAGCGCCCAGATATGCGCGCCCAGGCGCCAGAAGATCCGCGCCTAGGCGCCGATACACGCGCCCAGGCGCCGCCCACTGTTTTTGTGCCAGCAGATCCGCGCCTAGGCGCCAATACACGCGCCCAGGCGCCAGAAGATCCGCGCCTAGGCGCCGATACACGCGCCCAGGCGCCGCACACTGCTTCGGTAGGTTTTCATCCGTCTAATCCAACGCTTTCTCCCCCTATCGAAGTTCGTCTCCCCTTCCCAAATGCTCACAAAAAGAAGAAAAAGGAGATGGATCCGAGCTTTCTTCGAATTTTGGCAATCCTTCGGGAAGTGAGAATTAATATTCCGTTTATTGACGCCATCCTCCAAATGCCGAATTATGTGAAGTTCTTCAAGGACATACTCTCCAACAAGCAGAAGTGGGAAGAGAATGAGACGGTGTGCCTCACGGAAGAATGCTCCGCCGTATTACTCAATAAATTGCCAACTAAGCTCCAAGATCCCGGGAGTCTCACAATCCCATGCACAATTGGATCCTTATCATTCAAGAAGGTGTTATGTGACTCGGGGGCCAGCATCAATCTTCTTCCATACTCACTGTTTAAAAAGCTAGGCCTTGGAAATCCCAAGCCGACCTCAATGAGCCTTCAACTAGCCGACCGATCGATCAAGAGGCCCAAGGGGATAATCGAAGACGTTATTGTCCAAGTCGACAAGTTTTATTTTCCCGTTGATTTCGTAGTACTCGACATGGAAGAGGATGTGGAAGTACCATTAATCCTAGGGAGACCATTCCTAGCCACGGGTAAGGCGGTAATTGACATTGCTAATGGTAAGCTTACCTTGAATGTGGGCGATGACAAAGTTACCTTTGATGTTTACAAAGTCCTTAAACATCCTTTTGATCATGACTCGTGTTATCGAATTGATACATTTGACCATTTGATTGTTGAGTATTTACAGGACAATACAATTGAAAATTCTCTCGAACAGAGTCTTATGAAATCCATGCAAGTGGACTCGGAGAAAGATGATCTAGTGGAAAAGGTTTTAAGCTTAGAGTACAAATCTTCCTCTCATTCGGGAGGATTCATCAAAGTTGATAGATCATTGTCAGGATCACCTCGCCCATCTATTGAAGAACCCCCTTCTCTCGAACTCAAACCCCTCCCCTCCCACCTTAAATATGTGTACTTGAACAATGACGAGACACTCCCATTGATCATTTCCTCATCTCTTTCAGGATCACAAGAAGAGCAATTAATGACGGTGTTGAGATCTCACAAACGGGCTTTTGGGTGGAAACTTGCGGACATCAAAGGCATTAGTCCAGCGATATGTATGCACAAAATACTTATGGAGGACTCCACCAAGCCTACACGCCAACCCCAAAGGAGATCAAACCCACAAATCCAAGAGGTAGTCAAGAAGGAAGTGATTAAACTGCTCGACTCAGGTATAATCTATCCTATTTCTGATAGTGCGTGGGTGAGCCCCACCCAAGTGGTGCCTAAGAAAGGGGGAATAACGGTAATTGAGAATGCGAATAATGAGCTTATCCCAACTCGTATAATTAGTGGGTGGCGTGTATGTATAGATTACCGTAAGTTGAATGATGCCACACGTAAGGATCATTTCCCCCTCCCCTTTATTGACCAAATGCTTGAACGATTAGCCGGGCATGATTTCTATTGTTTTCTAGATGGTTACTCCGGCTATAATCAAATTGCCATAGATCCTGAGGACCAAGAGAAAACCACTTTCACTTGTCCTTATGGCACATTTGCTTATAGAAGGATGCCATTTGGCTTGTGTAATGCCCCGGCCACTTTTCAAAGATGCATGATGGCTATTTTTCATGATATGGTTGAAGATTTCCTTGAAATTTTTATGGATGACTTTTCTGTTTTCGGAACAACTTTTGATATTTGTCTTGCTCATCTAAATGTTGTGCTTAAACGTTGTGAAGAAACCAACCTTGTTTTGAATTGGGAAAAATGCCATTTAATGGTCCGAGAGGGGATTGTACTTGGCCACAAGATCTCTCAAAAAGGGATCGAAGTGGACCAAGCCAAGATTGAGGTCATTGAAAAACTTCCCCCACCCACATCGGTAAAAGCTGTTAGGAGTTTTCTCGGGCATGCTGGTTTCTATAGGCGATTCATCTTGAATTTCTCTAAAATTGCGAAACCGTTGTCTAATTTGCTTGTTAAAGATGCACCTTTTGATTTCAATTCTTCTTGTATGCAGGCCTTTCTTGATTTGAAGGAACGCTTAGTTTCCGCCCCTATCATGTCATCCCCCGATTGGAGCTTACCATTCGAATTGATGTGTGATGCGAGTGACACCGCGGTTGGAGCGGTCCTTGGCCAAAGGAAGGAAAAGGTATTTCGAACCATTTACTATGCTAGTAAAACTCTTAACGACGCACAATTGAATTATGCCACCACGGAAAAAGAATTACTCGCCATAGTCTTTGCATTCGATAAATTCCACTCTTACCTCGTGCTAAACAAAGTGATAGTTTACACCGATCATTCGGCTTTAAAATATTTGCTTGCCAAGAAAGATGCTAAACCAAGACTCCTTAGGTGGATTTTGTTACTCCAAGAATTTGATTTAGAGATAAAAGACAAGAAAGGCACCGAAAATGTAGTAGCCGACCACCTCTCACGATTAGAGCTAGTGAATGATCCGTTAGATGAGACACCAATTCGTGAGGAATTCCCAGATGAACACCTCCTTGCTATTTCTGAAAAAATTTCACCTTGGTATGCTAACTTTGCCAATTACATTGTCACGGGCCGTCTTCCCCCGGATATCACTTTTCATCAAAAGAAGAAATTTCTATCTGATGTAAAGCAATATCTTTGGGACGAACCCTTTTTATTCAAAGTTTGTGCAGATGGTTTAATTCGACGTTGCATACCCGAAACGGACGTGCATGCTATCCTATCTCATTGTCATGATATGGCGGTAGGTGGCCATTTTGGGCCTTCCAAAACGGTAGCTAAGATCCTCCAATCAGGTTTCTTCTGGCCTACTCTTGTTAAAGATGCACATCATTATGTCAAATCTTGTGATCGCTGTCAACGAATGGGGAACATCTCTAAACATCATGAAACGCCCTTAAATAGCATGTTAGAGTGTGAGTTGTTTGATGTATGGGGTGTGGATTTCATGGGCCCTTTCCCCAGTTCTTGTTCAAATAAATATATCCTCGTTGCGGTAGACTATGTCTCCAAATGGGTGGAAGCCGTGGCCTTGCCTACTAATGATGCTCGGGTTGTCACTCGTTTTCTGAAGAAACATATTTTTACTCGATTTGGAACTCCCCGAGCCATCATTAGTGACGGGGGCACCCACTTCTGCAACAGGCAGTTTGAACTTTTATTGACCAAGTACGGGGTGAAGCATAAAATTTCGACCCCATACCACCCACAAACTAGTGGCCAAGTGGAGGTCTCGAATAGGGAGATTAAGCGTATTTTAGAAAAAACGGTCAATGCATCAAGAAAGGATTGGTCCCTTAAATTGGATGATGCTCTTTGGGCTTATCGGACCGCCTATAAAACCCCAATTGGCATGTCCCCGTATCGTCTTGTTTTTGGTAAAACATGTCACTTGCCCGTTGAACTCGAGCATCGTGCTTATTGGGCCATTAAGTTTCTAAATTTTGACTCTCAAAGTGTAGGTACACAACGTTTGCTACAACTCAACGAACTCGAAGAATGGCGTCATCTTGCCTATGAGAACGCAAAACTCTATAAGGAGCGGACCAAAATGTGGCATGACAAACATATTCTCCCCCGGGAATTCCACAAGGGAGAGCGGGTGTTGCTATACAACTCTCGACTCCGACTCTTCCCCGGGAAGCTTAAGTCTCGATGGTCGGGACCATTTTTGATTTCCCAGGTCTATCCATCCGGCGCCGTCGAACTTACAACAGATAAAGGACATACTTTCTTGGTCAACGCTCAACGTCTAAAACCTTACTTAGGGATGGATGGGCCAAGAGACAAAGAGTCCTTCATCCTCGCGGACCCTTCGTGATTCTTCGCTTTCAGTCGAGCTAATGACTCTAAACTAGCGCTTCTTGGGAGGCAACCCATGTTTTCTTTCCGTTTCCTTTTCTTTTTCCCTTATTATTCCGTTTGTTGCTTTATTTTCTAACCTTACATCTTTGTTAGTTTGTGTTTTAAGTGTTTTGTCTCTTCCCTTTTGAAACAGGAAATGAAATTCTTTACAAAACTATTCAGAATCCCGCGCCCAAGCGCCGAGAAATCAGGCGCCTAGGCGCCCGACTCTGAAACGGGCGCCCAAGCGCCGAGAAATCAGGCGCCTAGGCGCCCGACTCTGAAACGGGCGCCCAAGCGCCGAGAAATCAGGCGCCTAGGCGCCCGACTCTAAAAGGGGCGCCCAAGCGCCGAGAAATCAGGCGCCTAGGCGCCCGACTCTGAAACGGGCGCCCAGGCGCCGAGAAATCAGGCGCCTAGGCGCCCGACTCTGAAACGGGCGCCCAGGCGCCGAGAAATCAGGCGCCTAGGCGCCCGACTCTGAAAGGGGCGCCCAGGCGCCGAGAAACGCCCGCCTAGGCGCCCGCATTAACAACCAAAGGCTCGAGGTAAGTTGTATCGCGCGCCTAGGCGCCCAAACACGCGCGCCTAGGCGCCCGATTCTGAATCTAACAAATATATGGGTAAAAAAAAGGTCAAAATTCCCCAAAATCTTCACAACTCCTCTCCCACTCGAATTCCGGCGATTTCCTCAACATTTCCGGCGATTTCCTCAACATTTCCGGCCATTTCCACCGGATTTCACCGCCACTTCCATCAACATCATTCGTTGCACAAGAGGCTCGTCTTTCACATCGACTCGGTGCGAAAAGTTTGGGGATAAAAGGTGAGTTTTGGCTTTACCCTCCTTCCATTTCCGATTCATAGCCGACGCGTAGGTGCCTTGTGTTATATATTGAGGATTAATTGGGGCATTGGCCGATTGTTGATTGAATTTTTAGTTGTTATTGCATTTGAGAGCTTGAAATTGAAAGTGTGGGTTGTAATCAAAAAATTGGGGGTTGATGTTGTTGAATTGGATGGTCTATTTGTGCTAAATCCGTGGGTTATTATCAATTTGTGGGTTGAAATTGAATTTGTGGATTGTTGCCAAGTGTGGGTTGCTCTGATTTTGGTGTGTGTTGGGCGTTGAAGATTGTTGTATTTGGTTGGTTGCATTTGGGTCGATTTGAGTAGTTAAGAAGTTGATAATTGTTGTTGCAAATGACGAGAACTACCAACAGGCCGTCAAAGGGTAAGAAAAAAGTGGGTGAGGGTTCCTCTAATGAGCCCGAGAATCCCGATAGTACCCGTTTTGAAAACCCTCAAGTCCAAATTATGTGTCAGAGTTTGAGCACCCCCCGCACCCTTATTAAGGAGCACTATTTAACCACCCGGGGACAGCCCTCTGTGCACGAATTGATACAATTTCATCGCTTACAGTTTTTTTGTCAAAAGCCCGAGGCCATTCATCTTCCTTGGGTTCTGGAATTCTTCAGCTCCGGGGTTTATGATGAGATTGAGACACGAGGATGGCTGGGGACTACCCTTTTGGTCCGGGGCAAACATGTCAATTATGAGTTGAGACAGATTAGGGAGAGCATAGGCACCCCGACCCCTCAGACATGCGAGTTCACCGCTCTTTACAATTCAGGGCGCCTCCGAGTTAGCTTGTCGGATATTTTGCAGGTTATTGGCCGAGAGGGGTGGGAATGGGTACCCGGAGAAGCTCATGTCCCCCGTAGGGCTCTATTACCCGAGGCTGCTTTCTGGCTCGACTTCATCAGATTCAATTTAATGCCGAGTACCAATCGATCAGAGGCAAACAAGGAACGGGCCACCCTCATCTACGCTATTATGTCCAAGAAAGCTGTGGACTTTGCCCGGGTAATCCACAAGTCTTTGACGGACCACTTTAGAAAGTTGAAGAATGAGTTAGGGCCATTGATTAACAAAGAATTGGCTAAGCAAAAGGGAGAAGGTCCCACTCGGAAGATTCCCATCATTCTCCCGTCACTGATCACAGCTTTATGCAAGGCGGCTAAGGTTCCCACATTTCCTTTGGAGCGTACTGAGCTTCCTGGTTCGTATCTCACCGTGGTAGATGACGACTCCCAGGCTCCTCCACCACCAGCTACTTCAAAGAGGCCTCGCCCATCTTCATCCCAGTCTACTAGCTCCCCACAGTTTCCACCTATGGATGCCGCCGCCATTAGACAATTAAAGGATGAATTGAGGGAGGAGTTGCGAGATGAGATGAGGGTGGTCATGTCCGACACTTGTGCTTATTTCCGTCAGCTTTTTGTAGAGCATGATGCGTTTGTCGGTTGGGGGCCGTTTGATTATTCTGCTCCTCCACCTTACCCGCACCCCCCGCCTCAGCAGCCCGCAGATATGCACGAGTCAGGTGCTCTCGTTCCTGACGGAGGTGATGATGAGGCTCATAATGATGAGGCTCATAATGATGAGGGTAGCCCATTGATTGATTTGGATGATCTAGGCGGCGAGGATGAGGATTACATTGACCGTTTTGGCACCACCGATTAGGCTTATCTTGTTTTATTTCCATGCATGTTTCTTTTTATTTTTTTTGGATATCTTTTGTTGGGATGTTTGATATTTTATGTTTGATGTTTGGATGCTTGATGTTTTCCTTCCATGCATGTTTCTCATTTTTTTGTTTATCTCGTTTTGTTTTATTCTATTCTATCCAATGTTTGATGCTCTGTATGTCTAGCATTTGTTTACCTATGTAGTGATCGACACAGTGATTGCCATCCGTGGACTTGATTGCCTTAAGTGGACTCGGGTTTGCTTTTCAGCTTCCCTATGGTGACGTGTACTTTGCCCTTTTCTTTTTCAAACATTGGGGACAATGTTCATGATAAGTGTGGGGGTGTAGTATACTAGATCCAATATAGTCATGTTGATTCATGTTTTACATATTTCGGTCCAAGTTTGGTCAAGTTTGGGGGGTGCTGAACCTCTACATGTGAAATGTGTGCAATTTTAATTTTTTTTTTTTGGATAGAATTTCAACCCTTCACTTGAGGTATTGAGCATGGTTAATTTGAATACATGGTATGTTTTCTCTATCAATTTGGTTTTTAATGGCTATACACATCGTTCCTTGCTTATGGGATCCTAACTAGACTAGATTAACCTTAAGATGATTCACATATGCACCTAAATCGAAGGTAGAGGAGTTGAGTGGGCAATCATTTTGAAACACTTAAAGGCTTGATCCCGGAAATATCAACTTAAAATTTTCACATGTGTTATGAGTTGAGAACATTAACTTTGTGTGCTTAATAATAATAAAAAGAGGTTGAACATTGGTATGACTGAAAAAAAAAAGTCAGGCTTAATAGATACTGGGGGCGAAGAGCACCATGCCTAGAATACTGTACTATTTTGCTAATTTGAGCTAAGCTCAAGCCAATGTAAGTGTTAAGTGAATAAGGACCTAGTTTGATTTTGTGGCCTTTGACACTCGAGTGATTAAGCCCTTAGGAATGTCTCCACATTTGATACCCTAAAGCCATCTGGTTTAGGAGTTATTGGCCTAAAACTCGTTACACGGGTGTCATAGAAAGCCTAAGAGGATCAAACATTGCACATGGTCTAACCTCTAATGTTTCGAGTTGAAAGTGCATAAGATAAATCCGAAAGTGGAATGAAGTGATAAATTTTTAAGTGGCTATGAAGTTGTATTCAATTCTCGTACCATGTGAATAATCAAAAGTTGATAAATATGGGGTTAATGTTTGAAAAGTGGTAAGAATGCCACTTGACTATAATACTTGAGATTTATTACACTACACCCTTAGGATGATCTTTTCAATGTTAAGGCGTAACATGAGCAAATGTGTGATGTGTATATATTTGTAATATGAGCTTAAACAGATGAATTCATACCATTGTGTGCTATTAATCATTGTAATTTACGTTGAGTGATCGGGGTTGAAAATCTTTCGATTTTGTGGGTATATCGTCTGCAAACCCTCACGAGACTATAACTCGTCCTTTGAGGTAACTCAAAGGTTCAAAGGCTTGTTGCATTCGCTAAATGCAACCGTTTACTCCACGAAAGTGAGTTAGGTAGTTTTCTTTTTGTTTCTCTCTTTGATTGATGATGTTTCCTTATCTTAGAACTCTTATTGCTCGAGGACGAGCAATTGATAAGTGTGGGGGTGTTGATAAGAGGCATTTTTACGTGTTTTTAAGCCCCTTTGCGTTTATGTCTTAGGTTCATTTATCGCTTGATTCTTGCCACATGTGCGTTTAATTCGTGCATTAAGTGATTTCAGGTCTTAAATGGATACAATCAAAGAACGGGATGAAAAATGACGTATAAAACAAGTTTAGGCCAAATTTCTATGCACCCCTACGCCCGGGCGCCGTTTCAGCACCACTTTCCACGTTCGAGCGATATTTTCGTATTTTTAGAGACCGAATTGGATGAAGTTTCCTTCTACAAAGTTGTAGAACTATGTGTTAGCTTCAAATGAGGACTTGAATCATCCAAATCGGAGTTTTGTGGAGAGAGTTATGAAGGAAATACAATTGCTGCGCAAGACAGAGGCAAATACTCCCAACATTCTGATTTGGGCGCCCGAGCGCCGTAAAACCCGCGCCTAGGCGCGCCCACATCCGAGATTTGATTCCTTTCAGCCAAAAGATCATCATTTGATGGGGGAATGGAACATTTAAAGCCAAGAGGTCATCACATGTATGGGGGGGATGTCATAAGTATGTTTCTTACTAGATCTACTTTTGGGAATTTTATACTACTCACTTTAAGAGTAGTGGAGGGGACACTAGGGGGGACATACACATGAGGGGCTGATTTGTGGTGGTCTTCTTAAGGAGTGGAGGGAGGAATGGACCGAGATAATCTTGGAGAGGAGGGAGAGAGAGGCATTTGATCCATCACTTTTCACTCATCATCATTCATCACCATATTTCTTCATCACTTTTGGAGGGGAACAAAGAGGGAGGAGCTAAGGATTGAAGATCAAGAGCAAAGATCCATCATCAATCAATTGAGGGAGTTTTAATTATTTGCATTTACATGTTTATTTCCATGAGTATGTATATGTTTGTATTAGATTTTCTTAAGGCTTTGATGAGAGGCTAATATTGTAGAACTAAGGCCATGTGAAGGCCAAATTTATGAATCAATATATGTGAAGTTGCTCTTTGTATTAATTCTCCTATTGCTTTGTGTGTTAATTCTATGCTTTTATTCCAATCATGTGTTTGATCACCATATGCTTGCTATCTTGCCTAATCTAGTTGTTCGAGAGAAAATAGATTAGGGTGCAAGAGAATTAACACATCATCCGAAACAAATGAGGGATTGCCCTAGAAATAGGTAAAGATTCCCGGGTGTTGTTAGCCGGATTCGTTCGGGGAAGCTCTAGAACGTTAATGCGTGATTTTTGATTAGATTCTCGGATAGACATATTTAGAGAACCGTCAATTAATCATAGGATTATTATGTGCCGAGACATCGGGTAATAGTTAATTTAGGAGTTTCCACCAAAGCAATAGGAGTCTAATAATTCGAAGAGTAGTTCATATATATTGACGAGTAGATTTGGTTGTAGCATGTGCCTTAGTCATTTTATCATACGTGAGATTTAATTCATAGCTTGTTCCCTCCTTTGATCTTTCGTTTACTTAATTGTTTTCCTCTTGCTTTACTTTAATTGTCTTTTCTTTCATTAAAATCATAAACTAGAATTCAAGTCTCCGTGGTTCGACAACCCGGACTTTTTGTCCACTTATTACTACACACGTCTAGTGCACTTGCTATCATAGCACGTTAAGTTTTAGCGTGTCATCAAGCGTCACCTTATAGGAAAGAAGTAATTCAAGGATGGATGAGCGTCTATCAATGATGGATTTCACCTGAATTTATTTCCAAGTCCAGAAGGAGTTTAATGAAAATATTCTCAGTGCATTAAGTGCCAACGGGCATTTAATTCAAATGCATTAAATGCTGATAAGAGCATTAAATGTGATAAGCACTTTCAGATGTACGGAGAAGCCACCTTATTGGACTGTCAACTATTCCCAGACTGCAACACCAACTTTTGTGCAGCAGATTTTCAGGAAAAAGGACAAAAGTGGTTCACTCGCAGAAGTGAGAGACACGCGCTTGTGCTTGTGTCAAACGAACACTTTTTCCAAGAATGCCTATAAATAGGACTTCAACAACCAGCCAAATATAACGATCAACTCCAAGCCAAATTGCTATTGCATTGAAGTCTCATTCCTTAAAATCTCCGAAAAGCCAGAATATTCAAGCAAACATTCTCCTTGCTTTTCTTCAATTCTTGAGACAGTCAACCAAATATCTCAAACATTCTTTTCGGAGAAACCTACACTACTATTGAGATATTCCCAGTTGTTTGAACTTTATCAAAATCAAATAAATCGTTTAGAAAAACCTCATCCAAGCCTCGAAATCTGTGTGAAGTCGAAGTTGGATACTTGCATTATTTCTGGGTGAAAGAAGCAAGGGGATAGAAGTGATTTGGAGCAGAAATCTATGTGATCAAGGAGCTCAAGTCATCAACATCCATCTCTCCCTAATTTGTAGAAGTTTCTGTGTGATTCTTTGAGAACCATCTTAGTGGATTGCCTCCGAGTGGTCAAGGAGAAGAAAGACGTAGTTGGGATTACACCACCCAACGAACCTTACAAATATTGTGTTCTTTATTTTACAGTCAATTTCCATATCATCATATCATTGCATAAATCTGTCAAGTAAACACAATCAATCGCTAAGTAACTAATAAACTGTTTGTGACGCTAAAGCTTTCAAAAGAAGACTCTAAAAATTATTCCGCTGTGCTAATAATGATTAAAGAAGTGAACGCTTATACCTATTTGGTTGTAGTATTCAAATCTTAAAATCTAAGTTAACTTTATAAAACAGTCTTCATTAGACGTTCAACCGAATAGTCTATATTTCAAGTAAACGCTTAGTCGAGTGTCTATATTTCAAGCGTCCAAAACGTTTTAATACGAATCTTTTTGAAATTGAAAAAGACTTGAGAGTCTATTCTAGACCCTTTCGTATGCCACTTGGGACCAACAAGTGGTATCAGAGCGGTTAAAGTTGAAATTTAAAAAATTTCCAAGCTTAACAGCTTGTTTAGATCTCTTTTCAAAATTTCGTTGTTTTTAATTTGTTTTTCATGGCATTTTCTAAAGTTCATAAGTTGACTGAGTCAAACTATGACTCATGGAAGGTCAAAGCTTTTACATATCTATGTTTATGTGATGACGAAATGTGCGATATTATTTCAGATGGACCAATACAAATTCTGAAGGTTATTACCAGAGCGCTTGGAGCCACGGAAGAAACTCCAGATAGCTATGTTGAGAAGCCTAAACAAGAGTGGTCCACTGATGAGCGTCGAAGAGCAAATTTGGACAATGTTGGTCGAAATGCTTTGTATACGGCTATTGGTGACAACGACAATTTATTCAACAAAGTTAAATCATGTAATACCACTAAAGAAATTTGGGATAAATTGGCCATAATCTGTGGTGGATCAGCTCAAATCAAGGAAAATAAGCTCTCCATTGCTAAAGAAAAATTCAACAGCTTTAAGATGTTACCTAACATGACCCTAGAGCAATTGGACATAAGATTCACAGCTCTTGTTACGAAACTTACATTGTTGGGAATGGATTTGCAAAACAGAGAAATGGTGGTTAAGATTTTTAGAAGTCTACCTAGTAGATTTTTGATGAAGACAACTGCAATGAGAGAATCTAATATGTTGAATCTTTTAAGTCCAGAAGACGCCTTTTCAGAATTCAAGGCATTTGAGTTTGAGTTAAACTCAGCCAGTGATGTTGTGAGTAGTCCGGTAATTGAATCTGGAGCGCTCGTAGCATCAATCAAGGGTAAATCGGGTAATAAGGGAAAACGTTCAGATATCAGTGAGGATGAGGAACTAGCGCTTCGACTAAGCCCGGAAGGGCATTAAAACGCCCAAGTGGGCATCCATAAGGCTTGGTTTAGTTAGGTTATTTATTTTCTAGTGTAGTATAAATATACTACTTAGTGAAAATTAACCTAAGCCTCAGAGTTATGCCAATCTGAGTATTTTTTAGAAAATGAAAATAAATACTGAGTTTTGATTTAATTTAGAAGCAATATTATAATTCAATGTAGATAAATCTAAATTAGTAAGTACCAAAAAATATCAAAACAATTAGTAAATAAAAAAAAATTGAAAGAAAAAAATATTAGTAAGTTGTCAAAAAAAAAATCAAATCAATTAGTAAATTATGGAGAAATATATTAAAAGAAAAAAAGTAACGGAAGTTATTCATAGGAGGGTTGAATGTGAGATTTTATTATAAGATGGACGTGTCTGTTATATGATTCAATAAAGTGGATTGCGTTGAATTACACTAAATGAAGAGAATGTTGATGTGATTAACCCTTTTTAATTTATTTTTTATTTTTAAAAATCAGGGATAAGATTTACATTTTACACTTTTTATGACGCTTGACTTACGGCTGTTAGCTAGAGGAGGTTTAATATAAAATTTTATTATAAAAGGGTGGTGTTTATTGTGGATCAACAAGGAGACTGTACTGTAATTACACTAAATAAAAAGATAGTAGAAGTCATTTAACCTTTTTCTCAATGAAACATGATAATACCATTGGGCAGAGTACATCAAGAATTATTCATGTAAGAACCTCACGATTTTATTTTATTTTAAATTTAATAAAGAAAGTTTAGAAGTCACTTGCGTCTAGGAAGCTTTTAGGCTCTGTTTGGATGTGTTTTTAGTTCACTTTCAACCATCATTTTCTAAAATATATGAGGGAACGAGTGTTTTGATTTTTGTGCGAGAAAGTTAAAAAAATTACGTGTGTTTGATTGTGTTTTTAAAAATGGTTGAAATTGGTAATTGTGATGTGTGAAATGATTGAAAAATAATGATTAAATGAACAGTGTTGAATTTAAAAATTTAAAGGAGATGATAGAGAAAGATTTAAAAAATTGAAAGGATATGTTAGAGAAAAGTGATAAAAAGAAATTGTAAGATGTGTGATGTGAAATATAATTTTACAGAAATGATTGAAATATTTTAGGAACGTGAAAACGAGAATAACAATGAGACTATTTTCAGTCAAAAACGGTGTAAAATGTGCATTTTTATTTTTATAGGAAAATAAAAATAAAAAAAGTAATTTAAAAACACAAACAAACAGGCCCTTAAATTTTTTAAAACACATGAAGAAATGACTCAGCTTGATTAGAAAGTGTTGGACAAGGCCTTGGCCTTACAGACTAATAAGACATTAGTGACAATAATTTTAGCTTTCATTCTATTTGTGTTGTTATTAAATTATTATTATAGATATTACTAATTGTCAGCAGAGACAACTTTTAAAAAAACTCCTCTTGTGACAAAACATAATTTAATGTTACTCATTATGTATATATAGTGATAATTTTAATATTATCACTTTAAATTTTGTCACTACTGTTACATTTTGTTGTAGTGCATGTGTAGTAAAAAAAAAATTGTTATTAAAGTGATGGATCCACCAAAGTGTTCAAGTCGTATTGTGTCAGATTAGGGATGTATGTAAACCCAACTTGGCAAAATTTCTTGGTTTGAACTCGATCTCGAAGAGCTTTTTTTTAAGGACTCAAACTCGAGCTCTTAGGGGTAGAAACAGCTCCGCTCGAGCTCCCTTTAATTAAATATATATTATTATTATTATTATATTAATATCATATTAGATATTACTTATTAGCAGCTTGCAAGCCGAAACAAAAATAATGGAACTCGAGATCGAGCTCGAATTAATCTATTTACGAACCAGTTCGACTCAAACACACTGTTAACAGGAGATCTTCCCAGGGTATCGCTACTTTTTATATAGCCACAACTTTAACTTTTTTGTTTTAAATCACTTCCATATAGGGGTGAAAGACGAACGAAACTACTTGATACTCGGCTCGAGCTCGATCGCCAAAAGCTCGTTTGAGCTCGGTTCGTTAACTTATCAAACCAAGTTTTAACAACTTTTTGTGTTTGATAAGTTTTGAAGCTCGGCTAGATTAATAAAAAAATAATAAAAATATGTATAAAAAAAATCAAACTACTCGAGCTCGACTCGTGTTCGGCTCGTTTAAAGATCGTTTGAGCTCAGCTCGATTACTAATCAAACAAGCACAAACACAAACTTTGAAGATCGATTGTATTTCAAACAAACTTGAACAACATCTCGTTCGGTTCGACTCGACTAGTTTACACCCCTACTTCTATGCTTGTTTTCCAAGTCAGACTTTTGGGAAAATGTTATTTTTGTTTTAAAAGGACTTCGTTTATTTCAAATTTAGTCTCATAAATTTCAGTTGCACTTTTGATCCCATATGACTGAAAAAATTGCACTTTTGATCCCTGACATTAAGAAAAATGGCGAGCCTCATTCACACAACCTTGTCTTAGAAATACAAAAAAAAAAAAAAAAAAAAAAATTCAAGAAGGAATTCAAATATTTATAAAATAAAATAAAAAACAAAGAAAAATAAAAAAACCATCCCCATCGACATCTTCAACCCCAACCCCGTCGCCCCGTACTCAGGGGCGGATCTACATATGCTTGAGGGGGGGGCAGTGCCACCCACTGAAAACAAAATTTCTTTTATAATATATACATATTTTTTAATTTTTAATTGTAAATTACATTTGTGCCCCCCCTCAAATTATTAAGTGCCCCCCCTCAATTTTGAAAGTATTAAATGCCCCCCCTCAATTTTGAAAAATCATTTTTTTACCTTCCAAATTTTTTTATATTTGAATTTCGCCCCCCTCAAGATCGAAAAATATCACGTTTTATCCCTTTACTTTGAGTTCACCCCCTAAAACCCAAAATTCTGGCTATAACAAAAGAAGTATAAAAGTATAAATTATGTCAAAAGTTGTAATTGAACCTAATTAGTTATTATATTTCCCCCCATAAATATAGCGTACCGTACCACGGGGGGCAAGCCCCCCGCACCCCCCCTGGGTAAAGTTCCTAGTGCCCCCACTGAACTCAAATCTTGGATCCACCACTGCCCGTACTTGTCTTTGGAAAGCCTCTAATTCAATTCCTTGCCCAGTGGGTTTCATGGAGTGAATGACTGATCACGTCGTCTGCTCGAAATTGAAAATCTAAAACTTGAAGAGGATGATGATGCCTCTTGAAAATCTGTTGCTGGCATTTATGAGATTATATAAATTCAATTTCTCCAAAATAAAAATTGAAAAATCAGACCTCAATTGCACTTGAAACAGTACAAAGCTTCGAAAAACAAAAAAAAAACGGGATACCAAATTAAATCAGCTGTAAAAATATAATAATCAAGAAACCTAACAAAAATTCAAACAAAACACAGGGAAAAAAAAGTAGAAAAATCGAATCAATTTCGAAGAATTTTCGCAAAGGTGCAACGGAGGTGTAATTGATGGCGATTGCCGGCAAGCAAAAGTCGGTGGAGGCCAACGGTGCTATGATGGTTGGCAGGGACGGAGCCAGGAATTATATTGAGGGAGGGCGAGAATTTTGTGAGTTTCATTCACCCGGTAGCGAAGGATTGTATGGGAGTGTCTCCGCTGTACGGTACGCTATATGTATGCGAAAAAAATGGAGGATTAGGTTTAGTAAGAACACTTTTAATATACTTTGTACTTTATATCTCTTTTGTTAATAGTGCAATTCTCTTATCCTCTCCCGTGGACGTAGGCAATTGTCGAACCACATAAAAATAATATTTGTTACATTTTTCAAAACTAATTAAATAAAATATAGTTTTAAATCTAAAATTGAAAATGGTCCTCATATTAAATAAAACAAAATATCAAAAGCCTAAGAAGTATGTTTGGGGGGGATAGTTGAAGGAAAAAATTTAAAGTCATAACTCATAAGTCAAATTTATTGGGCTGTTATGAATGATGGATATATACAAAATTGGAACTACAATTTAGCTTGATATTTGGATATATGAGCCAAAATATATACTTTTAATCCATTTGAATTTAAAAGTGGGCTAGCTACTTTACAAATTACCATATATGAGTTATTCTTTAGTTTATTAGGGATATAAATTAAGTTTGCAATTTTTGAGGGGGGTGGGGGGGGGGGTAGCACCCACCAGGCCCCCCTCCCTCCGTCCCTGATGGTGGGGGCGGCGGTGTGGAGGTGTCGATTGATGGATAGAGCTGGGCGTGGGGATTGGAGATGGGTGCTTTTTCTCTTTTCTTTCTTTTTTAAATTTTATTTATTTTATAAATACTTTGAAGTTTATTTTAATTTAATTTTGAATTCCCTTTTTTTTTTTTTTGTATTTTCTGGGATAATGGTGCGTTAGTTGCCCTCGCTTTTTTCCTTCCAGTTTTTGACGGTTGGAACCAAAAGTGCAACTTTTTTAGTCCTGCGAAACCAAAAATGCAACTGAAATTCTAATGAGACGGAATCTGAAATGAGTGAAATTCTATGGACCAAAAGTAAAATTTTCCCTAAAACTTTTTTAAATTAATTTTTGGTATAGTTTTATATCAGTTGGTCTATCAAAAATGAAAACGGGTTGAACTTATATATTTCTCGTTAAAATATAATAACAGTTTGCCCCTGCCTCGAAACTCTTACACGAGATCTCCTATTTCAAAATAATGTTACATATGAGAGGAATATGCAATGTAATAGTGTTACATATTGTATTGCATATGATGCCTACACGATAAATGTATATAATTCATATTAAATTTTAAATTCAAGAAATTATTTTATACACATGATGTTTATATATTATATGGAATAAGAAATTATAACACGTTTTGCAATAGGTCCAAACCCTGAAACTATGTTCTCACCAGTGTTATTAAAACCGGACCGGTTAGAACCGGAACCGGCCACTAAAACGGTCCGGTTAAGTCAAAAAACTGTTCAGGGTCAAAACCGGTGGTAAAGTTGATGAACCGAGCGGTTCTTACATAAAAAATGTTAATCGATGACAGCTCGTTGCCGTGGCTCTCCGCCTTCTGCTCAATGGAGGAAATGATTCTCCAGGAGGCGCGTCGGGCGCCGATGGTTGTTAGCCCCTACATTTTCATCGTTTACGTTCTTGTAGGCGACGGAGAGGAGGTTGCGCTCCTCCACGGAGAGCTCATCACCGTCGATGACGCCGACGACCTTCTCCATGAAGTCAGCCATCTATTCGTAGCGCTCCGCCTGCTATGCAAGCTTCGCCATGTACACCTTCTCCTCCCGTGGGGACGCCATTAGCCGGAATTATTGAGAGAAATGACAGAGAATGACAGAGATTTTGATTTCTAGAGAGAGAAACTTTGAGATAGAGAGAGAGAGGGGAAAAATATGAGGCGGCAACTTTTGTTCTTTGGAATCTGGTTGTAGTTATTACATTTTAGTCAAAATTACATTTTAGTCCTAATACTTTCAGTCCTCTGTATATCATCATAATTATAGGGTAGCTTGATTTTAGGGAAGAAAAAGAAAAATCAAAGATTGAAGATGCATATAGTAAGAGGTCTGATTATGTATGTTTAAGTAATAACATTTCTCTTTATATGTATGATTACGTAATGACATAAATTATTATTTTCATATTTTATAAATTTAATAATATATTAATTATTATTCATTGCATAATTATGACATCACCGGTTCGACCGCGGTTGACCCAACGGTTGAACCGGTGACCCGTGAACCGGTCACTTTTCCGGTTCGCTGTCCGGTCCGGTTTTCAGAACATTGGTTCTCACTCCCTCCCTAAATTAAATGGCATGATAATAACATAAAGTTACCAATTTATTAATAGCATTTAGTGTCAGTTTTGCTTTACTAGTCGCGGGACAAAATCAGGATTATTTTGTCTCCTATTTGTAACTTGATGATTTTACATGACAATATAGTTTGTTCCCTGATGTAAATGAAAAGAAAATGAGCTAGCAATTTCAAGGTGATTTTTTACATTTCTCTTCCCCAGAAATTATTTGCATGAGATTAATGTTTGAACGATCAAACTTTAATTTATTAACATAACCTGCAGTTTAAACAAATGAAGCTTTGGTGCATGATGCGGCATGCACTGGCCTCCTTGCATACCGAATATCCTTGCGCGAGATATTTTTCAATTTGGCTGGAGCTGCATGGGTTTATCCTTAAAAGCCGCCTAGCTAAAGAGAGGGTACTTAAGCCTTAAGTCCCTCATCTACATTCGATGTGGAATAGTAATCTCAAACTCATCCGTATTCAAAACTAGTCTAGGCAAATTGATTAATGAGGAAAAGCACGGCCAGACAAAACATGTTAGAAACAGATATATACATCACAAATTCAATCAATGCATAAGTATTAAACTATTTTAAAAAAAAAACACTATTCATTCAAATCAATAATCAAGACCTTACAATTTATAATGCTCATCAAACGTAGTCATTATAAACCATGGGACATTATTTCCTTTTATTACATTTCCAAGAATTTGAAAATACAAACTTAACATCAAACTTAACCATGCTCTCCAACGTACCAATCTAGGTAGCTCTGAACTGGGAACAACTTGTATCACGCAACAACAGCGAAGAGCTAAACCCGAGCCTCGAAGAAGCTACATCAAACTCAAGCAGATAATTCTCCAATTGATGTCCTCCCACAACTATTGATGTTGAAGGTCCCGTTAAATTCGTTTCACCGTCCACAAACGCAAGACAAATTACGCCGTCACTAACTCTAACCATCGAGTTTGACCCGTAAAACCTCCAATAAACACTGTTGCTCTGTAATACAAAATCAATAATTGGCACCTGAGGCCCTGTTTTTGAGCTAGCAATAGTTTTGGAATCAAAGCAAGCACCAAAAGGAGCTACAGATGAAACTCTTGTAATATTCTTGGCTGCAGCAGCCTTAACAAACTCATTTATCAAAGCCGTGTAGATTGATCTGTGTAAACCAGTATAAGGCCTCACGGTTCGAATACTCGTCCCTCCAGCTCCAGTATTCTTGTTAATGGATAATAGAGTTTTGTTTAAAGAGAGCGTTTTCTCACCAACTCTAATGGACTTGACATTGATAAAATACTCGGCTGTCAAATTCCCTATCACTTCATTCATATCAGTGCTCACAGGGTTTCTAATCAATGGTGTTGTGAGAAGCTTCTTGGAGATTTCTTCAAACGGAGTTTTGTAGTTTCCCTGGCCAATGATCATATTCCCATTATTATTGCCAGAGGAGGGGATGCAGAGCGCGAATTTCTGTCGAATTTTGAAAGTTGATGCCAGTCGTGCTTGTAGTGAAATCCTGGTCCTGCCTAGGCCAATCAATCCAGCAGTTGCTGCAGACAGACCTTGACGTAGAACAGGAAGTGAGAATTGGAAGGGAAAATCATTCACCCTGTATTGGTCCCCACGTGTCGAATACACGCGCAAAACATCCTGGCCCAGGCCGCTGTACACCTGCGTGCCCGTGAAAGGGTTTAGGGCATAGTCAGAGCACGTATTGTTGGTGCATCCGGGCACGGGTGGGGACAAGTAGCAGAAGATGCATCCGACTCCATTGGCAATCCGACATTGTTGGGTCCCACATAGAATTGGACGGTAGGAGGAGGCTGCATTGAAATAGTTGAGGTCGTGAAACCAGGCGAATTTGGCACCAAGATCAATCACCACATTGAATGAAGTGCTATTGGAGCCTATTTGGATGTTGGTGTAATATTGATTAGTTGTGTCATCTTTGTTGATGGGAAATATGAAAGCTTTGGGTTTACGAGGGCTTTGGGCATTTGAAAGGGAAGACAACAAAAGCAAGGAGAAAAGGAAGATAGATAGAGTAGTAGAAGGGGCCATTTTGTCAAGGAGTGATGCTTTTAGATCAATCTTCCACTTGCATATTTATAGGTTGTAGTATTCATGTTCTAGTACCATAGATCTAGAGGAAGAGATAAGAAATATTAAAAATTGATTTGACTTGACTTGGGATGCCATATGACAGCAAATCACCATTATCATTTAGATCTCAGATTGTTTTGTTCAAGTCAAAATTGCCAACTTAAATGAACATTAAATATCAAAAGTCAATTTTTCGTATGCTTCTTGAGTGTGCATACACTATATATGTGGTATTATCAAATATATATATATATATATATATATATATATACACACACACTATATGTGGTTGTAATGTGTTATAATGTTAATGGGATCCGATGTAGCACAGGTAGACATGTCCTTCGGTTACCCTAGTGACTAATATTATTCAAAATACAATTTTGACTTTGATTTGTGCACATCGATCCTTTAATTTGTTTAATTAGTTTTAGGGTAGTTTCAACTTCGATACGTGAAAAATAATCAAAACCTTAATATTAATAATAATGAACCAAAAAAATAGATAAATGTAGTGTGCTCGCTGCTTATATAAGACCATAGATATTGTTTAAATACTTGAGGCGACTTCCTGTTCTCGAAGTAGACTTTCTATTACACAATTAATATTGCACACAAGATCCTATCTAGTTCCTAGTTTACGGCTTTACGCGCTAAATTAGTAGTGGCAACATGGATAAGATTTAGAGGTGGCAACATGGATAAAAGAGGTGGCAACATGGATAAAAGAGGTGGCAACATGGATAAAAGAGGTGGCAAAATGGTTCCCAACTCATGATTTCAATTTAACTCAATTAATTTTCAATTTGGATAGAACTTAAGATTATTTATTTTTTGCGTTGAGTTGGTTAAGTTCATATTGGGTACTATTGGATTGAGTCCAATATGGTTCCTCATACGATCCAACTTGGTTCCATTTTGGAGATTCTACATTGCATCGAACTTGATTCAAACAAGGGCCAACCCAATTTTCTTTTTGAAATGTTATATTTATTTTTTAATTCACATATTAATAATTAATTACATCCATATCCCTTTAAAACAAATTAAATGACATGAATAATAAAAACGCTCCTTCTTTCTCATTGAAAATGGACATGTCTCAATTGTTGCGGGTTATTTGCGTCCACTTCCTATGTGATATTGCGTTTGGGAAGGACCTCACTTCATATATTAAAATTTGGTATTCACACTAACCTTTTTAACCTTAATTTTTCTTTCACTTTTTACCCCTATGTAAAAATTAAATAGAAACGACATAAATAAATTGAAACTAATCTCATGAAAAAATTTCACTGAAAACAATTCTAACGAATAGTTACTTTTTAAAAGATGGGTATAGCAAATAATATATTAAACTTATTTTAAGTAAAGTTAAATATGTATGTTTTTTGAGTTTTCTTTGCGGTTCTCGAATTATATTTTTTAAAGTTTCAAACAAGTTTTTAATAAATAAGTAGTTTTTGTCATTTTTTATAAAAACAATAAAAAGTTTACACAATTATAGAGTAATTTTGTTTAATTTCAAACCCCATTCCGTTTTCTTATTGGTTTGTCTTTTTTATTCTTTTTTTTTTCTAAGTAGAGATAAGATGAATAAGAAATAGAATTAATATAAAGAAAATTTAAACATTTACTAGGGGATAAAATATTTTGAAATATATATATATCTAATATGAAAGTAAAAATTAACAATATGATGTCTAAATTATCAAATATTATGTAGAACCTCTTCAGTTTCTACTTCAAATCTAAGAGTCCTTAAGCAAAGAGATTAATACGAAATTATTCTTTCGATTTTAGATTTTTGTTTATTGCAATAGTCAATAATAAAAATTCATAAATATATAAACTTTTTATTTTTTACAATAAAATAAAGCCCTACTAATTTATTAAAAACTTGCTCAAAACATTGAAAAATATACCTCACAACCCACAAGAAGGAAATTGAAAGATCAAATATTTAAGCTAATTAAAAATAAGTTTTATTATTAAAAATTATTAGCAAGTTATTAAGATAAACTTTTATGTTAAAAAACACATGGATATTTGTTTCCAAAAGTTGTTAATCTTAAATTTTGTATTTCCTATTGAAAAGCTTGTAAAATTGGTACTTGAAATGAGAATAAAAATATACTCTTATGGATTTCTTGGATATAAGAATCTACTTGGGGGATTTAGTAATTTTTCTTTTAATATATAGTTTGTTATAACTATTTCTAAATAAAAAATAACCAATCGTAGAACTATTTTTGACAAAAAACTTTCATGAGCGTAGTTTTTATTCATTCATATTTTATTTAATAAGAAAAGAAACGAAGGCAAGTGAAATAGAAAATAGAGAAAAAGAAATATTAAAGGTAAAATGGATAGTACATTTAATTTTTTATAGATAAAAATGGTGAGTATCAAACTTTAATGCATGAGGGGACGTCATTGCGAAAGCGCAATACCTAATGAGCACGAGCAGTGAATGCAAATTTTGGGTTCACTTACAAATGGAATTCAATGATACCAGCTCATCCCATTCGTTATTCACCTACAATAAATAAAAAATTTCTTATAAATTTTGGGGTCGGTTCAACCTGATCCCAAGTATAGTTTCTTTTCAAAACATAGAACTTTCATCCTCATTCTCTTAACTCACTATCCCATCTTCATAAACCGCATCCACAACATTTCCCGACATCATTACAACTATGGGTTGGTCCCAGTGGTTGGTGGGGGCCGAGGGTCGGGACTCGGATGACAGAGATTGAAAACCGGTCTGCTCTTGGAACCTAACGTTATCCGATTTCTTTTCTTTTCCACTTTTTCATTTTCTTCTGTTTAGTACTTAAAATTTATAATTTTTTTTTTGTTTTATGGTATTTATTTAAAAAATTTATTACCGGATAAAAAAATTATTAATAAATAAAAAAAATGGGTTGGACCCAACTTTTCATTAGAAACCAATAGAACCCACCAAAAATTCTTGGGACCCAGACCGGACCCAAAACCAGTTGAGTTGAGTTAAACCCATGGCTCGTTCGCGAACAATTTTCCCACCTCTAGCCATTAAAGATAACAGAATATTCAAACACATTTTATCTTATAGCTGTTGGAAAAATTGATTTGATTTTAATACCTCAAATCCATTTTAGGATGAATGAGGAATTAATTGAGTGGATAGATTTTGATCAGTCGATCGCATCCATACAGTCAGCGGCCACGACTGTACAAACGCACTTGTTCGCTCCAATGGATATGCGTAATGACGATTTGACATCGGAAATATGTGAAGGGAGAAATTAAGAGGAAACATGACAGGGGAAATCCTAGCAAGTATACTAGAGTCATGCAAGTAATAAAGTGGATTGAAGTACAGATATCGTACCCTAGCTAGAGATAGCTAATTCAAGTACCGGAATTGTTGTATTATGTATTCCTAAGTTAAACCGATCGATGTTGGATGATTTGATTAATTAAGCTTAATACGAATTAACTAATAAAAGCAAGTTAAAGACACAAAATATACTATGAGAAAAAGCGACTAAGACTTGTGATCGGGTTGATTTATCCACCTGTTTTATGAATTCTAGTTAATGGATTATTAGATTGCTTTAGGCCATGGCAAAACTCCCTAAGATAAATCACCACCCAATCCCTTGGATGTAGCAACTCTATATCTCCTAATGGTTTCCTATATCCCTATAGTGAAAAACGTATTAAGAATTATGCATTAAAGGAATCTATGGAATTTCGTTTGTTCCACAACTTTTCGAGTTATTTTCCAAAGCTAGCCACGACATTAGGAATTGAATCTATACCTAGTCTGTTTTACTATGTGTTGTTTATATCTCTTGAACCTTAGTTTATTTCTTCCCAGTCCAAAACGTAGGCAATATATCAGGCAATTGTTGATCAAGCAATCACAAGCATTAAAAACAAATAATAAACAATAGCCAAAACAACGTATAATTCAAATAACTAAAATTGCATAAAACGAATATAAAAAATCAACCGTCAAAAAAATCTCAGTCAAAAGAAATTTAGTTCATAATCAATGAAAAGAAACTAAATCTATCTTAATAGACAAGATAAATCTAGCCTAAAAAGATAAATTAAATCTCCCTATGGAAGATATCGATTGATCGCTCCGGGCTTGAATTCTTTGTCTTCAATGATGAATTCGACGTTTTCAAGTTGTCTCTGCTTTTTAAGGCTCTAACTCAATTGTATAATGCGTAATCTCCTCTGAAAACTGCTCTAGGGACTCTTAAATAGGTCAAATATAACCTAAATCCGTGATTCATGTCAAAAAGACTAATTTACCCTTAAATTCGTCCGACGCCCGCGGGCGTAGATAATCTGCGTCAAAATGGCAGCAATCTTATTTTCGTCGTAACTTGCACCACGTATATCGGACTTGGGCGATTCAAGTTGCCACATGAAGCTAAAACATAGCTCTACGACTTTGAAGGAACATTTCTCAAATTCGTCCTCTAACATATTGAAAAACTCCTGGTTTTGTGAATGTTGTGCAGAAATTTGATATTTTTCTCTCCCCTTTTATGCTCAAATTAACTCATATCTTACAAAACACAATAAATACTGATCCATGCACAATGTGGGATAAAAAGTGATTAAATTATCGACCAAAAAATAGTAAAAGAGACCTAAAATATGGTGTAAAATGTAGACTTATCAACTACACCCCCCCCCCCCCCCAACTAAGCTTTGATCGTCTCGATCAAATGAGATGGCGAACAAACATTTAAGGCTAGATTTGATGGGGATCGATACACGAAAACGCAGCAGAATAAAAATTCGATTTCGATTCACGAGCCATGGATCAATTTAGGCTTTTCATTGATTTTAACCGAAGAACGAGATAGAACAATTTACCTCTTGTAGCATGTTTCGTCTATAGCAGCAATCCCCGGGACTCATGCCTCTAGATAATCATGCGCGGAATTCGCCAGAAATCTTCCTCCTCCATCTCGGCGGCTAGATGAGAAGAAGAGGGAGAGAATATTTTCTCTCTACTTTTTGTGTAATTTTGGTGGCAACTGATTAGTTCTTAACTCAAGTGTAAGTGTTGGAGGATTTAAATAGAATCCTCCTACTTGGACATAGGTTAAACGCCTCATAGGCTCATGTGGATTCCCAATTGGGCTAAGTTGACCCAGTCAACTTAGTCCACTTTAATTTAATTACATTGCATATTTAATCTAATTGAATATGTGTGTGATTAAATTAATATTTAATTTAACCAAATTCATTTAACCTAGTTAAATAAATATTCAAATTAATTTAAAGTTCCATTGTTTAATCCAAATAAACAACTAATTAAATTAATCCGTCCACTCAATTAATTTGTCCATCTAATGAAAAATTACAAAAATGCACCTCCAAGTATACAAAGTGATTTCCCACTCATTCCTGGTAGCGCGACTCTCTAGGTTCATCTTGATTGGCAATGGGAGGATACCAAAGGATGTGGGTGACACCTAGCCAGCCCCGTGGCCCCACATCGTAGCCTAACTAAGTACGAATGACTATGTCACTACACACCTTTTGACTATGAATTCCATATGAGTATAAGTCTTTCACTGATGCACCCCGATAGAGTGAGAGTCATGAAATATGTCAAACTCACATAACTCGATGCTATGTTATGAACCATAGTAACATGAAATGACTGAACTGCCCTCTGTGTCCTATACGAGTCAATTCTTCTGCTTTGGCCAAAAACTTTTCATTTCAGTTACCTATGATCGCATAGGGTATCTGCTCGTTTACTTTCGAGATAGTGAATCCCTTCTTGTCAATAACTTCACAACTGCTACTTGCCCATTGGGATTGCACTTCGAGGTCGGCCCCACCAATGAGTGAATTGGACCTAACTACTCTAGTAACAAATCCAATGTCACAAGCACATCGTGATAGTGAATCCTCAGGTCAAAGGCTCACACATACTATCATAGTCAGTAATTTAATCATTAACTGTCATTGAGTAAAAAACCCATGTGATCGGATTACTGCGAGTCGTGTTCGAATATGTGAACTCCGTTAACCATATCCATGACACCAACTCTCACTATCTAATCAGTGTAAGACTAGCACTCCTTGTCAAAACAAGTGTCATACCAATTGAATCTTAATGCCCATTTAAGATTCCCTAACTCACGAACCATATTATAAGATCGAGCACTTAACTCCACCAGTGTCCTATACGAGTCAATTCTTCTGCTTTGGCCAAAAACTTTTCATTTCAGTTACCTATGATTGCATAGGGTATCTGCTCGTTTACTTTCGAGACAGTGAATCCCTTCTTGGCAATAACTTCACATTTGCTACTTGCGCATTGGGATCGCACTTCTAGGTCGGTCCCACTAATAGGTGAATTGGGCCTAACTACTCTAGTAACAGATCGAATGTCACAAGCACATATTGATAATGAATCCTCAGGTCAAAGGCTCACGCATACTATCATAGTCAGTAATTCAATCATTGACTGTCACGGAGTAAAAAACCAATGTGATTGGTTTACTGCGAGTCGTGTTCGAATATGTTAACTCCGTTAACCATATCCATGACACCAGCTCTCACTATCCAACCAGTGTAAGACTAACACTCTTTGTCAAAGCAAGTGTCATACGAGTTGAATTGTAATGCCCAATTAAGATTCCTTAACTCGCCAACCATATTATAAAATCGAGGACTTAACTCCACCAGTGCCTCCACACTATCAAATAAGTGGTGGTGAGCACACCTAAATCGTAGGGGCTTGTTTGTTCAATACAGTTAATGCCATATAGCATTACATGAACAAAACCTCATTGCCTTTATATATATATGTTTGTACAATATAAATCAGTGTTCTATTTAAATCTAATTCCTCATTAGCATTGAGGGCACACACCTAACAAGATTTTACACCAATCTCAAGTAAATGCACTCGCATATCAGCTCAAAAATCAAACAAGGTGATAATATTTAGTTTATTAGGGAAATTGATCGAACTAAACAATTACAACTTTTTTAAAAACATGACCACGTAACTCATGAGCTCCGACGTGTGTGTGTGAATAACCAAATTGTATGATCCAAGTGTTGTTCAAGAAAAACATATCATGAAGATCTCATCACTCAAACCAATTACTCAATTATCTCAAATTAATTTCATCATTGATAGCTTATTGACAATTTTAAGTCATTGAGGAGTCAACTGCTACGGCGGACTTCGTCCCATTGCCCCACGCAAGATTAATGTCTTTGGTCACTTTATCAAATTTAAGAGTACTACTCAATCCATTGAGACTCCAAAAGGCTCACTCAAATTGGAATTGAACGGGGTCCGTAACTTAACGGCTCTTCTCAAAAATTATTTCCACTTTCACACTTTCATTGCACTTTCAACTTAAATTCACAAATTATTGTGACTTAATTTCACCAATTAAATCCAGATTCTACGGCAAACCAAACATACACATTTTTCATAAATTTGGCTCAATGTGCTTTGAAAATCAAAACTCACAATTACTGGCTATGTTCTCGCAAAGTATTCAAGTTATCATAGATTGATTCCCTCATAAGCATACAATCATCACAAAGTTCGATTAATCATCATCATTGATTGGTGAGTAAAGCTACATGATCTAGTAGCAAAATAAATCATGATAAATGTAGGCACAATCATCTCACGCAGTCAAACGAGCAAAAACTCACCTGCCAACTGACAAGCACATTGTCCCTAATGTGTAAGAAAGTAAAAAATCATAAAAGCTAAAGAAGAGGGTAAGAAACTGCCCTGAAAAGAGATGAATGTCAATGATGGCAGTGGTTTTCAGAGTCCAGTAAATGTGAGCGAAAGACCTATAAGGAACAAAGTAGAAACAAACAAGCATGACTAAATAGTAGAAACAAGAAAAAAAAAACCAAGCAGAAAAGTGATAACGAAACTAAGAAAGCAATAAACATGGGTTACCTCCCATGAAGCGCTTGTTTAAAGTTGTTAGCTCGACTCATATTCTGCACTCAACCAATGCCAGTGGGGCTTGTTCCAAGATTCCCTTTTATTGGTGTAGCAGCAGTGGTTATTTGTCCCCTTGGATCCATGATTGGTGTTCGAACACAACCTATAGACTCAACAAGTTTAAGACTCGGGGGGTCCTCAAATGAAAGCTTAAAGCTTTAGAGATTGGTTATTTCAATGCCTCATATCGTGTTTGGTTGCGACTCTTATATGAGGGATGTGCATCTAGATTGATGACCAACAATTGTAACCCCTCATCTTTTACGTTGTTGTTCATGGGGCGTACTAAACAAGCTTTGAAGGGATCATCATACCTATAGTCCTGAAAGTACTCAACAGTCGAAAAATCAAGTGTATCCACTTGGAAGCATGTATGGTTAGATAAAGGATGGTGAATTTGAAAAATATCAGATGTAACTCTCTCTTCACTGACTCGAAGAATGAGCTTACCCATAGCGACATCAATCAGTGCCTTACCCATGTTGAGAAATGGTATACCGAGGATTAGAGGTATCTCAACGTCTTTCTCCATGTCCAGAACGACGAAATCCACCAGATATATGAACTTGTCAACTTTCACCAAAACGACCTCAACTATGCCCTTCAGGTACTTTATGGATCAATTCGCCAATTGAAAAGAGATTTTGGTTGGTTTAGGTTCATCGAGGCCGAGTTTCCTATAAATAGAAAGGGGCAACATGTTAACACTAGCTCCCAAATCACATAAAACTTTAGAAAATTGTAAATGGCCTATTGTGCATGGAATTGTAAAACTTCCTGGATCTTTCAGTTTTAGTGGGAGCTTGTTTTGTAAGATGGCAGAGCATTCCACGGTGAGAGCTATGGTGGCATGTTGCTCTAGCTTGCGTTTATTGTATAGAATCTCCTTTAGGAACTTTGCATAGCTAGGCATTTGTGACAACACTGTTAGGAGTTATGCCCTCTATGCCATTGAGGAATTATATTTAAGAGGGCTTTTTATATAAATTGTATAAACATTACTATTGGTTAATAAAAGGCATTGAGTTTGTTCTTATAAATCTAATTATGGCATTAAATGTATTGAACAAATAGGCCCTTAAGATCGAGATGTACTCACCACTGCTTATTTGATAAGTAGGAGCACTGGTGGAGTTAAGTGCTTGATCTTATAAATACGGTTCACGAGTCAAAGAATCTAAATTGGGCGTTTAGATTTGACTCGTATGACACTTGCTTTGACAAGGAAAATGCTAAGTCTTACATTGATTGGATAGTGGGAGCTGGTGTCATGAATATGGTTAATGGAGTTAACATATTCGAACACGACTCGTTGTAATCCTATCACATGGGTTTTTACTCAGTGACAGTCAATAATGAGGATTACCGTTATAATAGTATGAGTGAACTTTAAACCTGAGGAGTCATTTACATTGTGTTCGTACCATTGAATAAGTTATTAGAGTAGTTAGGCCCAATCACCCGTTGGTGGAGTCGATCTCGAAGTACGATTCAACTAGTGCATTCCACAATGGGAGATGGACAGGCAATAGGGAATTCACTGTCTCAAAAGTAAACGAGAAGCAACCTGTACGTCATAGGTGCTGTGAAATTAAAGTCTTTGGCCAAAGCATTAATGACTGACTTATATTGGATATGAAGGGCAGTTTGGTAATTTCACATCAGTATGATTATAAAGTATAGTATCAAGTTTTATAAGTGTGGCGTTCCATGACTCTTACTTGATCGGGTTGCATCAGTGAAGAGTTTATACTCATATGGTATTTATAACATAAAGGTTCATGCTGAAATATTCATCTCGTACTTGATTGGGTTTTGGTATATCTTCACGGGATGGCTTGGTGATAACTATATCCTTGGAATTCTTCCAATGCCAATCAAGACGAGTCTAGTGAGTCATGCTATGTAAAGATGATATAATAAAGGAGTTTTATTATTTAAAGGGTATTTTGGTAATTTCACTTGGAGTGGAAATTATCAACATGGATATGTATTGATTATACTAAATTTATTTAATAATTTTAATTAAATTAATTTTATTCAATCAATATTAATAGTATGGTATTATTAATTTAGAATTAATAAAGTACTATTAATGACAAGAGAATAGTATTTAATTGATTACCAATTGGATTGAACTGGGTATATTAATTAAATATTTAACACTGGGCTTGGAGTAAGAAAAAGCCCAGTACACCTATCCTCTAACGTATACACAACCGCCCCCTTAGTCTCCTTAGTGAAGGAGTAGTCTTTATTTAAACACTAGGTGTTTAACTAAAATCATAACTTAAGTCAATTTTTCATCTTAGAGAGTGAAAAAGAGTAAAACACAAATCCTTACTCCTTCCACATAAACCTAAGGCGCCCAACCCAGTCTGAGGTAGAGGAAGTCGAGATTCAAGATTTGAAGGTCATGTTTCGCATGACTATCTATAAGAAGAAATGATTTGTTGCTTCTCAACAAAAAGGCTAGACTTTTGGATTTCATCAAGAAAGGTAATTAGAATACAATGTATTCTTGATATCTTTTGTGACCATGAAATTATCAAAAGCATGAATTGAATCCGGGCTACATGAATCGATAAATTTATTTTTTTATCCACTGGTTCGATTCACAACGAACACATCAGCAAATGGTATGTTTATACGCAATTGTTTGAACATTTCAATGAATTTGGACACTTGCGTATTATCCGTTTCCTTCTGCGTAGAGAGGGGAAAAGGTGGTTTGATCACGATTGGTTTGGCATTGGAAGACTCAAGAGAAGATTGAATTGGTGAATTTTGGGGCAGAATGTCTGCGGCCTCGGGCGCAAGATCCATGCCCGAGGCCGTGGTTGAAGAAATTGGGGGCAGGACCTCCACGCCCACGGTCGTTGAATCTGAGCCCACGGGCACGACATCTTCGGATGCCCATAACCAAAAATTTTGAAAGATCCAAGGAAGTCTTGGGTTTGGTTCATACAGACATTTGTGGGCCCTTTAAGGATGAGACTTACGGAGGTTTTCAGTATTTCATTACATTCACTGATGACCATAGTAGATATGGACTCGTGTATTTAATAAAGCATAAGTCTGAAGTTATTGAATGGTTCAAGGAGTTCAAGACTATGATTGAAAAACAAACCGGGCACAGTATTAAAGCACTGTGATCGGATCGTGGTGGCGAATATATGGGTGCTGAGTTCTTAAAAGAACACGTCATAGTGTTAAAACTTACTGCTCCAGCAACCCCACAGTTAAATGGAGTAGCTGAGCACAAAAATCGTATAATATTGGATATGACTAGATGTATGCTTAGCTACACCGGTTTACCTGTTTCATTTTAGGGACATGCTTTGCTTACAACTGTACATATATTGAATAAGTGTCCCTCGAAATTTGTTCCTAAAACACCGTATGAGTTGTGGTGTGGAAGGAAACCTAATCTTAAGTACTTAAGAGTGTGGGGTTGCCCCGCATATGTTAAGAAGACTAAGGTAGAGAAACTAGAGGAAAGATCCCTCAAGAGTCGATTGATTGGTTTTCCCACTGATTCCATGGGATACCTGTTTTACCTACCAAACGATCATCATATAATTGTGGCTTTGCAAGCATTCTTTCTCGAAGATGATTTCATTAGAGAAGGAGGTGCAGGTAGGAAACTGGTTCTACTAGAAGCACCAAATGAATCCACTTCGAAAACACCTATTCAAGTACAAAGAACTGACCCTGAAACTCAAAAGACACAACAGTCACTACGACACTCTAGTAGAGTATCTCGACCGCCTGAGAGATATGGTTACCTTCATGAACAAAAATATTTGTTTGCTGTAGGAAATGGTAGCCATGGAGATGATCCCTCTAGCTATAAGCAAGCAGCGACTGATATTGATTTCGCAAAATGGCTGGAAGCTATGAAAGCAGAGATGGATTCGATGCATTCAAACCAAGTCTGGACTCTTATTGATCTCTTTAAGGGTGTACGGTCGATAGGGTGTAAATGGATCTATAAGAGAAAGATTGGTCAGGATGGCAAGGTAGACACCTATAAGGCCAGACTTGTCGCAAAAGGTTATAGTAAAAAAGAGGGCATTGACTATGAGGAAACCTTTTCTCCCGTAGCAGTGATCAAGTCCATATGAATCCTGCTCACTGTCACAGCGAACCCAGACTATGAAATCTGGTAAATGGATGTGAAAATTGCATTTTTAAATGGATACCTCGAGGACATTTATATGCATCAACCCAAAGGTTTGATGTCCGATGCAGATTCTCATAAGGTTTGCAAGCAAATAAGTCCATTTATGGACTTAAGCAGGCGTCTCGCAGCTGGAATAAATGGTTCGATCATGAAGCAAAATCTTATGAATTAATTAAGGATGAAGATGAACCGTGTGTCTATAAATTGTCCAGTGGGAGCAAGTTAATATTCCTAGTGTTGTATGTAGATGATATATTACTAATGGGGACTGGCATAGGCTTATTAACATTTGTCAAGGCATGGCTTTCAAGCACATTTTCCATGAAAGACTTAGGAGAAACAACCTACATCTTTGGGATTCGTATCTATCGGGATAGGGCAAATCGGATGTTAGGTCTCTCCCAAGTGCTCTACCTCGAGAAAGTCCTAAGGAGATATGAAATGAGTAACTCCAAGGGAGAACCTTTGCCCATGGGACATAGATTACATCTCTCTAAGCCTATGTGTCCAAAATTGGATGAGGATAGACTAAAGATGAGTAAAATCCCACATGCATCAGTTAAGCAGACATGACATAGCCTACGCTGTGAGTGTAGTTGGTTTCAAGCTAACCCTGGTGAGCAGCATTGGATGGCTGTGAAGACTATCCTTAAGTATCTTAGAAGAAAGACGTGTATGCTTCTAATATATGGAAATGAAGAGATGAGAGTAGATGGATATTCTGGCTCAGAATTTTAGTCTGATGTGGTTGATCGAAAATCTATGTTTGGGTTTATATTCACTTTGAATGGTGGAGCAGTGTCTTGGAAAAGATCCAAGTGAACTCCACGTGTAAAGCTGAATAGAGGCAGCTAACGAAGCTATTTGGATAAAGAAGTTTATGGTTGAACTTCAAGTGTTTCCTAGCATGGAAATGCTATTTCCACTATGGTGTGACAGAAATGGAGCAATAGCACTAGCTAAAGAACTAATGTCTCACAACAAATCTAAACACATAGAGAGAAGGTATCACATAATACGAGAAATCAATGGAAGAGGCGACATCGCTGTCTAGAAAGTAGCCTCAGTAGAAAACGTAGCTGACCCACTCACTAATCCTCTATCATCGGTGGTTCTAGAGAAACATTTTGAGAAGATGAGACTCAAATACAAAGTGAGATATTGTTAGGTGTTATGCCCTCTATGCCATTGAGGAATTAGATTTAAGAGGGTGTTTTATTTATATTGTATAAACATTATTATTGGCAGATAAAAGGCATTGAGTTTGTTCTTATAAATATAATTGTCACATTAAATGTATTGAACAAATAGGTCCTTAAGATCGAAGTGTACTCACCACTGCTTATTTGATAAGTAGGAGCACTGGTGGAGTTAAGTGCTTGATCTTATAAAGACGGTTCGTGAGTCAAAGAATCTAAATTGGGCGTTTAGATTTGACTTGTATGACACTTGCTTTGACAAGAAAAGTGCTAAGTCTCACACTGATTGAATAGTAGGAGCTGGTGTCATGAATATGGTTAACGGAGTTAACATATTCGAACACGGCTCGTCGTAATCCTATCATATGGGTTTTTACTCAGTGACAGTCAATGATGAGGATTATCATTATAATAGTATGAGTGAACTTTAGACTTGTGTGCTCGTACCATTGAATAAGTTATTAGAGTAGTTAGGCCCAATCACCCATTGGTGGGGTCGACCTCGAAGTGCGATTCAATTGGTGCGTTCGACAATGAGAAATGGACTGCCAATAGGGGATTCACAGTCTTGAAAATAAATGAGAAGCAACCTATACTTCATAGGTGTTGTGAAATTGAAGTCTTTGGCCAAAGCATTAATAAATGGCTTATATTGGATATGAAGGGCAGTTTGGTAATTTCACATCAGTATGATTATAAAGTACAATATCAAGTTTTATGAGTTTGACGTTCCATGACTCTTACTTGATCGGGTTGCGTCAGTGAAGAGTTTATACTCATATGGTATTTATAACATAAAGGTTCGTGATGAAATTTTATCTAAGACTTGATTGCGTTTTGGTATAGCTTCACGTGATGGCTTCGTGATAACTATATCCTTGGAATCCTCCCAATGCCAATCAAGATGAGCCCAGAGAGTCGCGCTATGTAAAGATGATAGAATAAAGAAGTTTTACTAATTAAAGGGTATTTTGGTAATTTCACTTGGAGTGGAAATTATCAAAAGGGATATGTATTGATTATAATAAATATATTTAATTATTGTAATTAAATTATTTTTATTCAATCAATATTAATAGTATGGTATTATTAATTTAGAATTAATAAAGTAGTATTAATAAAAAGAGGATAGTATTTAATTAATTACCAATTGGATTGCAATGAGAATATTAATTAAATACTAACACTGGGCTTGGAGTAAGAAAAAGCCAAGTACACCAATCCCCTAGGGTATACACAGCCTCCCCCCCCCTTGTCTCCTTAGTCAAGGAGTAGTCTTTTATTTAAACACTAGGTGTTTAACTAAAATCATAACTCAAGACAATTTTTCATCTTAAAGAGTGAAACACAAATCCTTTCTCCTTCCACATAAACCCTAAGGCACCCAACCCAATCTGAGGTAGAGGAAGTCGAGCTTCAAGATTTGATGGTCATCTTTCACGTGATTATCTAGAGGAAGGAACGATCTGTTGCTTCTCAACAAAAGGCCAGGCTTTTGGATTTCATCAAAAAAACTAATTAGATTACCACCTATTCTTGATATCTTTTGTGACCATGAAATTATCAAAAGCATGAATTGAATCTGGGCTATGTGAATCGATAATTTTTTTTTATCCGCTGGTTCAATTCACAATAAACAGATCGGTCAATGGTATGTTTATACGCAATTGTTTGAACTTTTCGATGAATTTGAAGAATTGCGTATCATCCTTTTCCTTCTTCTTAGACAGGGGAAAAAGTGGTTTGATCACGATTGGTTTGGCATTTCAGGATTCGAGAGAAGATTGAATTGGTGAATTTTGGGGCAGAACGTCTGTGCCCTCGGGAGCAAGATCCATGCCGAAGGGCGTGCCTAAGAAAATTGCCTACGCCTGCGGTCGTGGAATCTTCATCCGCGTGCACGACATCTTCGGATGCCCATAACCACAGGCATGGATTCTGTGCCCGAGGTCGTGGGCTGGCTGCTCCATTTTTGGATTTTAATTCTATCCCACTTGGTATAGTGATTGCGCGGACTTGCTCTTTGGGGTTTTTCTCGGTATCACTAGGTAAGGTTCCCGACGCCCTCTTTAACATCATTTGGTCTTGTTGCCCCATTTGACGCTCCAAGTTTTTAAGTGCCACTTGGTGGTTTTGATACTTGGTTAAGATGTCTTTGATACTGGGTTGAGTCTTTGGTTGATTCTGTTGAAAACCTCCTTACTTTTGAAACTGACACATGTCTTGTTGTTGTGGATATCCCAGTGGAGGTCTTACTACGTTATTGCTCCATAAAAAATCTGGTGATTCCGCCATCCTTGTTGACAGTTATTATTGTGATGACTACCACCACAGAGATCGCAGAGAACTTGAAGTTGATTTATAGTTGCTTTCATAGAATCCATCTTTTTGTTGAGTAGTTCTATTTGTGCCGCCAAAGTGTGTAAGGGATCGATTTCATACATTCTGGCCAATTTCTTTGGCATCAGTCTGTACTGGGCCATTGATAATTGTTTACCGCCATCTCTTCGATCATATCCCATGCATCTTCAGGGGTTTTGTTCATCAATACTTCTCCTGCAGTTGCATCTATATTTCCCCGTGTATTGGCCCAGATGCCTTGATAAAACGTTTGAATTTGCAACCAAATCAAATTCCAGTGGTGTGGACATTTTCGTAGAAGCTCTTTATACTATTCCCAAGCCTCATACAAGGACTCACCATCTATTTGCATAAAACTAATGATTTCATCATGGCTGTCTTACCAGGTGGAAAGAACTTAGCAAGGAAGCGTTCTACCAATTGGTCCCAAGAAGTCATAGAGCCAGCTGGTAGCGAGAGAAGCTTAGATTTTGCCTTATCTTTCAACGAAAACGGGAACAACCTCAATCTAATAGCGTCACCTGATGCTCCATTGGACTTGAAGGTTTGGCATATCTCCAAGAAGTTGGCTATATGCTAGTGGGGGTCATCACACTGGAATTCATGGAATTGCACAGTATTAACTACCATCTGGATGACTGCAGGCTTGATCTTGAAAGTGTTAGCCTCTATGGTGGGAACTCTGATGCTAGTTACGTTTCCAGTGATGTCTGGCATGATGTAGTCTCTCAGTGACCTCGGTTGTTGAACAAGGGCTCGGGTTTGTACAATTTTAAGGTTTTGTACTTGTGGGTTTTCATTTTGGTTGGCCGTTCCTTTGGGTTGCACCACACAATTTTGCTCTCTTCGCCTACACTACAGAAGGAGAAAAAGGCAAGATTAGTCATGCAAACAAAATTGAAAAGACAAAAGAAAAAAAAGGTTTAATCCCAGGAACAACAAGTGAATTCTAATATTGAATAAAAAGCTATCCCCGGAAACGGCACCAAAAACTTGACACGGGAAATCCTAACAAGTATACTAGGGTCATGCAAGTAATGAAGTGGATTAAAGTCCGAAAATCATATCATAGAGATAGCTAATTCAAGTACTAGAATTGCTGTATTATTTATTCCTAAGTTAAACCGATCGATGTTGGATGATTTGATTAATTAAGCTAAATACGAATTAACTAATAAAACCAAGGTAAAGACATGAAATATACTATGAGAAAAAGAAACTAAGACCTATGATCAGGTTGAATTATCCACCTATTTTATGAATTCTAGTTATTGGATTATTAGATTGCTTTAGGTCATGCGGAAACTCCCTAAGATAAATCACTACCCAATCCTTTGGATGTAGCAACTCTATAACTCTTAACGGTTTCCTATATCCCTATAGTGAAAAAAGTATTAAGAATTATGCATTAATGGAATCTATGGAATTTTTTTTGTTCCACAACCTTTCGAGTTGTTTTCCAAAGCTAGCCACGACATTAGAAACCATATCTATCCCTAGTCGGTTTTACTACGTGTTGTTTATATCTCTTGAACCCCAGTTTATTTCTTTCCAGTCCTAAACGTAGGCAATAAATTAGGCAATTGTTGATCAGGTAGTCACAAGCATTAAAAACAGATAATAGACAATAGCCAAAACAACGTATAATCCAAATAACTAAAATTGCATAAAACGAATATCCAAATTCAACCGTCACAAAAGTCTCAGTCAAAAGAAATTTAGTTCATAATCAACGAAAAGAAAACTAAATCTATCTTAATAGACATGATAAATCTAGTCTAGAAAGATAAATTAAATCTCACTACTGAAGATATCGATTGCTCGCTCTAGGCTTGAATTCTTCGTCTTCAAGTTGTCTCTGCTTCTTTAGGCTCTAACTCAGTTGTATAATGCGTAATCTTCTCTGAAGATTGCTCTGGGGAATCTTAAATAAATCAAATATGACCTAAATCTGTGATTCATGTCAAAAAGACTAATTTGCCATTAAATACGTCCGACGCCCGCGGTCATGGTATCTGGGCCCACAGGCGTAGATAATCTGCATCAAAATGGCAGCAATTGTATTTTCATCGTAACTTGCACCACAGATATCATATTTGGGTGATTGAAGTTGCCATAAGAAGCTTAAACATAGGTCTACAACTTTGTAGATGGAACATTTCACAAATTCAGCCTCCAACATAATGAAAAACGCCCGGGTCGATGAATGTTGTGTAGAAATTTGACATTTTTCTCCCCTTTTATGCTCAAATCAACTCATATCCTACAAAACACAATAAATACCAATCAAAGCACAAAGTGGGATAAAACAGATTAAATTACCGATCAGAACATAGTAGAAGGGACTTAAAATATGGTGTAAAATGTGGACTTATCAAAACACAAGGACTCAATCTCAATAAAACTCGCCACTCAAAGGAATCCACCTAAAAGATGAGAGTTGAAAATACACGAAATCCTTCTTCTTGATTAGCCAAAGATAAAAACGTAATTTTCACTTCAATTCAATCTGTTCAATACAATACATGTGATGTGAGTTTATAGAATAAGAAGCTAGAACAATCCTCTAGTCAAAGTGAATTTCCAAGATAATTTAATTAGACTTAGAAAACTTAAAAGTACTTAGAAAATATAAAAAAACTTAATGATCTTGACTAAATACTACTAATTCAAAGAAAACTCTAAAATATTTAGATAAATTATTTAACAGAATAGGAAACTTTAGGGAGAAATGAAAAGTCACTCAAAATTTCAGCAACTTTTGGAACTTTTCGGCTGTGCAGATGGCTGTGCGCGTCTTCACGAGAAAATTCGTAACTCATTGTAGAGAGCTTGGATTCATGAACAGTTTTCTTTCCATGAAACTAAACACATAGGTCTATCCATAAATATATGGAACATAATCAGGAGACGTCTAAATGAGCCAGTTTAGTATTCAAAGTTAGCTAAAAATCTGTGATCAAGTTGTTATTATTCTACTGAAAATTTTGAATATCATGCACTTCTCCCACAAAGATCATTACTTGGGTAAATTTAACATGATAAGGGTTTTTTCAGTGTCATTCTCCCCTGGTTGAGAAAGACTCGTCCTCGAGTCCAATTCAACTTCTTGGCCAGAGTAAGATGACATGTTAGCAACATTCAAAGTTGTCAAAACTGTTGGAGTTATTATTAGTTTCGGTTTCCTTAATATTGTTATTTCCATATTTATTATTCTTGTACTCTCTATATAAACCATGCCATCATTAATAATATTCTTCAAGGAGATTATACCTTAATATGGTATCAGCCTAAACACTTCCTAGGGCTTTCATAATACAAAGAGGCCGCCACCTTCCCTTCCCTCGCCTCCATGTGCCTCCACGCGCCGCCACTGCTGGCGCCGTCATCTCCTTCTCTCTCTCTAATTCGTTGCTCCCCTCAACGCATTATCTCTCACTATACAGCCTTCTACAGCACTACTATCCCATCTCATCATGAATTTTTTTGCCTTTTCTCTTCGGCTAGCATTCATCTTTCAAGCTTGGTTTCTCTGGTTATCCACTGTAATAATCTCGATTATTGTTTTCTTCTCGTTCTTTTCTATTTCTCTCGCTATGTGTTTCTTTTTTTTCAAATTATTTTTCTTTCCCTCAATCATGTTGGATTCTGAGGAAACCACCGTCCAAAATCCCCAACCCGTCGCAACTAAACCCCCCTCCTTACATCCCGCTTTAGCCGACGGTAATGTTCATTCTTCGTTTGGTTTCAAATTTACTGATAATGATTCCAATTATAAACTTTGGCGTGGCATGTTTATGGACCTTTGTCGTAGTTATTCTATGTTTGATCTATTAGGAATCCTCGGGTAAAAACGCAGCAAGATAAAAGTTTTTCGGATTCCTAATCTCGGATCACTTTAACGAATTAACGATCTTGATAGTTTTCTAAAAACTAAAACGAAATTGTTTACCTTTTCAATTTTGTGTATTTCTTCGCATAACAGCAACTCCCCGAGCTCCTGTCTCTAAAGATGCACGTAAAATGAACCATCAAAAGTTCTTCCAAGGCTTCCTCGTTTTGTGTAGTGGACGGCTAGGGCAAGTAATTGGATGAGGGAATTCTCTGTTCTCATGTGTTATGTAACCAGGTTAAAAACCCTTGTTGTTATGACTTGTTAAGTATTGGAGTTACCTTATAACTCCTCTTAGTAAACAAGTCAAGGAGTCTTCCAACTCCTCAGGGCTTCGTTGTACGTGGGTGGGCTTCGTTGGCCCATTCAACTTTAGCCCACCTATTTAACATGTATTTAATTTAAATCTCATTTAAATTCCAATACACATTAAATAATTAATTAATTCCTAATTAATTAATATTTAATTAAATAATTTAATTTAATCTCATTAAATTAAATATTTAATTCATTGATTTAACCAATAAATCAATACGTCCATTTAATTTTATCTTTCTAAAAGATTAACACAAAAGACATGTCGTTCGTATCTTATAATGCAACTCTTTAGGTTCGTCTCAATTGGCAATGAGAGGAAATAGCAAAGGATGTGAGTGTCACCTAGCCAGTCCCGTGGACTCACAATGTAACCCAATTGAGTACGAAATGAACAAATCATTTACGAACCTCTGGACTACAAATACCATATGAGTATAAGCCCTTCACTTTGTATCCCGATCAAGTGAGAGTCATGGTTTATGTCAAACTCACTGAACTTGATGTTGTGCTTGTAATCATATCATGATGAAATTACCAAACTACCCTTCATGTTCCACGTGAGTTAGTTTCATTGTTTTGGCCAAAGAATTAAAATTTCATATGCATATGATTGCATAGGATAATTTCCATTTACTATCGAGATAATGAATCCCATCTTGGTGATCACTGAACAACTGCTACTTGACTCATTGAGATCGCACTTCGAGGTTGGCCCCACCAAAGGGTGAATTGGGTCTAACTACTCTAGTAACAGATTCAACAGCACAAGCACATTGCTCATGAATCCTCAGGTCTAAGGCCCACGCATACTGTCATGGTCAGCAGTCCAATCATTGACAGTCATAGAGTAAATACCCATGTGATCAGATTACTGCGAGACGTGTTCGAATATATCAATTTCATTTATATATCTATGACACATGTCTCACTATCCCATAGTGTTCGACTAGCACTCCTTGTCAGAACATGTGTCATACAAATCGAATCTTAATGCTCAATTTAGATTCCTCGACTTGCGAACCCCATTTCTAGTGATCAAGAATAAGACTCTCCCCGTGCCACATCTTTATTCCATAAAGGGCGAAGAGTCAACCTCGATACACAAGGACTGTTTGTTCAATACTTATTTGATGCCATAAAGATTTACATGAACTGAATAATAATTGCCTTTTATTAATTATCAGTTTGTACAACATAATTGAATACCCTATACATTCTATTTTTCATCATTGGCATCTAGGGCATATACCTAACATGATCATTTTTCTGGAAAATCCAAACCATCCTCTGATAATGATGAGCTTTGATTTGCTCTTGACTCCACAATTAAACGTTGGTTTTATTCCATGATGAATTTAAAATTACTCAAAAATATTGATTTAGAAAATTTTAGAAATAATAAACCCTCTTGTTCTTTGCAAATAAATGAACGCTTTCATACTCTTCAAAAAGGATCTCTAACTATTTCTCAATATTGCCAAGAGATGAAATATCTCGCAGCTAACCTCGCTGATCTTGATAGTGTCACTGACTAAGTTCTTATTCTGCAATTATTAGAAGGTTTACCCTAGTCCTACCTCCCCCTCGTCACTATAATCACTACTCAAAAACCCTTTCCCACTTTTTCCGAAGTTAGAAATTTACTCCTCACTCATGAAGCCCGCGAGTCCTGCTTTCACTCCAACCCACTCACATCTGATTCCTCCACTGTCTTTTTTTCCAAAAATCAATTTTAAAATTGAAACACGTATCGCGGTAATGGAAAAAATTGTGGAAGATGTGGGAATCGGTCTAGTGGACGTGGTGGTCATTCGAACTACCAACACTCGGGCTTTAAACAAAGTCCCCATTATTCTGCCAGCCTAAATTCCTTGAATTTTCCACAACAGGGTCAATTCTTCTCTCCAGGCGCACGTTTCAGCGGCCCACAATTTCCCTTAAGCAAATTGGGCTCACTTCGGTCAACTCACTTCATGGTCTCCATACGTTTCACCTAGTATGCCCACTAGTCTAGCTTCCGCCAATGGGCCGTCTCCAGCTCTCGGCCCTAGTTCTGCATACTCAGCCCACAGAACAGCGCCCCAATCTGCCAGCATACTCGGTCCTCCTCCTTCTGGTCCTCAAATTCAATTTTGGCCCAACACCTAATATTTTCTAGTAGTTCGCCCACCAAGCCACATGTATTTCTCTCTATTTCAGACAATGTCTCTAAATCATCCGGATGAGCAATGGTACTTAGACACTGGAGCTAGCTCACACATGACACCTCAAAAGGTAAGCTTTTAAATATTGTATCAAATTTAAATTCAAATTCTATAACTGTTGGTAATGGTGCTGTACTCCCTATCACTTATATTGGTTCTTCTTATTTTCTTCTAACTCTAGTTCTCTCTCTCTGAATAATGGTTTTGTTTCCCCCACTTAGTTATGAATCTCATCTTTGTCCGTCAATTTACGGGTGAAAATAACTGTTCCATTGAGTTTCACCATTTCGATTTTTCTGTCAAGGATCTTAGGACTGGTGACCATATTCTTCACAGTACAGTGACGATGATCTCTACCCCTTCCATGATTCCACCACTGCACTTGTTTCCACTCTTTTCTCAGTCTCGTCTTCTTGAAGCACTTGGCATCATCGTCTCGGACACCCGGGCATTTTTGTATTTCCTTTCTTAATAGTCATAATTTTATCAAGTGTAATAAAGATATTTCTAAGTTGATTTGTCATGCTCGTCAACTTGGAAACATAAGCGTTTGCCTTTTTCTAGTTCCTTGTCTATTAGTTCTTCTTTATTTGATGTTGTTCACTCGGATATTTGGACCTTGCTGATTTCTAGTCTAGGTGGTTTTCAACATTATGTTTTATTTTTGGATGATTTTTCGCATTTTCTTTGGGTGTTTCCTATAATACGTAAGTCTGATGTTTATAAAATTTTTGAAATTTTTTATTCATATGTTCATACTCAATTTCACCTTAAAATATCAAATCCTTTCAATGTGTTCATGGTGGTGAATTTGATAATATATTATTTCATACTTTCTTCACTAATAATTGTTACGTTAATGTCCTCAAATGCCACTGGAGGATTAGTAAATGATAGGCCATTATCAATTGTAATTGTTTACAAAATCAATTAATAAAAGGCATTTTAGTTATTTACATTCATATTAGCATTTATATATTGTAATTATCTATAAGACCATGATCATAAGAATTAACTCTCTAAGGCACTAGAGGAGTTTGATAGTTGTGTACTGAAATAGTTTGCAAGTCAAAGATTTTCAATTGGGCATTGAAAATCATGAAGACTTGTATGGTATGAGTTTTGACAAGAAAGGTGCCCGTCAATCACTAAGAAGTAGTGAAGAACTCATGTCATAGGTGCACTATTGGAGATAGTGGCACTCAGACATGTCTCGCATCAATTCTGTCACATGGGTTTTCACTCTTTGACAGTCAATGACAGAATTGATTAAATTGTAATAGGTGTGTTTGAACTTTAGAGTTGAGGAATCGAGTTGAAGATATACTTGTGACGTTAGGTTTGTCATTAGAGTAGTTAGGTCCAATTCACTCGTTGGTGGGGTCAACCTCAAGCTACAACCTAATGGGTAAGTAGTATTCTTAACTAATATCCAAGAAAGGATTCGTTCCCTCGTAAGTGAACGAGGAATTATCATATACATTTATAAGTAAGTTAGATCTTAAAGTCTTTGGCCAAAGAATTCATTGATCTGAGCTTATTATAAATATAGCATAGTGTTAAGTTAGTGAGTTTGACCAAAATCATGACTCTAACTTAATCGGGATAAGGAAACGAAGAGTTTGTATTCACACGGTATTTACAAATGGAAATGTATAAATGATCTAATCATTTTCATCTTAGTTGGGTTAAAATATGGACCACTTGACTGGCTAGGTGAGACCCATATTCAATGGAATCCTCCCATTGCTAAATATAGATGAACCTAAATAGTCACGCTTAAAAAGGAAAAATTATTGAAAAAGTAGAAATATTTCTTGTGGTAATAATTTACGTATTGGATACTGAAAGTTAAATAAATAGAATTAATTATTTGGAGAAATAAGATAATTTATTTATGATTTAATTAATATAATGTTTCTTGGAAAAATATAATTAATTAAATGGGTTATCTATTATTTAATTGAATTAATTAATTATATTAAGTTAATTAATTAAATATTAGATTAAACTAAGCACAGAATTAATACACCGTGTGGCATACTAAACCTAAAGGGGGAGGCCACTTAGGGGTTTAATGGGCTTAGTTTGAGTCTAAGGCAATAACTTAAGTGATATAAATACCACCTTAATTATTAGCCTAGGTCACAAGTTGCGTTACACAACACACTAGAAAAAGATTCCCTCTCCCTCTCTCTTCATAGTCGTCGGTCACTGTGCCTAAAGAAGGAGGAAGTTTTTCATCCAGTTTTTCCGGTGAGACGATTTAGAGGCAGAACACTTGGACTGCTCGGATCAAGAATCAATCAGCCGGAGATTTATCGCGAAGAAGTGAAGAATCTAAATTCGTGGAAATAATAGACCACTTCGCTACAATGGGTAATGTGATTTTACCCTATCATACATGTGTGAATAAACCCCGAGATTAACCCTGCGAAGGGAAAATCAAAGATTTTTAAATTTCGTTACCGCTCCGTTTGGTTGATTTTCCCCAACAGTGGTATCAGAGCCAAATCGCAGGGTTCGACGTATGTAAATTATGTGCAATTATGTGTTCGAGAAGCATGCTTTACTGTTTTTTATCGATGCATGATTAGATATGTGGATTTCACGTTGTTTATGTTCTTGAGGATTATGTTTATTTTTCGTTCATTAGAATTTGATGTAAATTGGATTTCATGTAAATTATGTGATGAAAAATAAGAACCCAAAAATTCTAGCAGGTTTCCCGTCGCCGGAGGGTGGCGAAACGCCGACGGCTAAGCCGCCTGTGTGAAGCGTGGCTGCATGTGCACAACTAAGCGAACCCATCTTTCTTGGCAGCCTGCTGCCGAGAAAGATGGGTCACACAACACTGCCCATCTTGCTGGAAACTTGGGCTCGCGCTGTGCGAGCCCAGCTGTCGGGCGATTGGGCCACACGGTGCGAGCCCACCCGTGTGTTTTTAACCCACGAGTTTGGGCTGACCCGACCCGGGTCACCGATGGGTTGACCCGGGTCAATTATTAAATATATATATATATATTATTTAGTTTTGGTTAAAATTAGATTTTAATGCAAAATAAATAATATTAATTATTTAATAAGGTTAATTTTATTTTCCAAATAATCTAATGTTAATTAAAGTTAGACTTTGAATTAAATCTGATTTATGCCATTGTAAAATTAATTTTATGGGCTTAGAGATTAATTTTTATTAAAATTGGATTTTGATACAAGATTAATAGTAGTTCATTAAAATTAAACTTTCAATAGGAATCAAATAAATTTAATATCCTCGAGAATATGAAGAACAATGATTAGATTTAGAATTTAATTAGAAATTAACATATATGTTTTTCATGTATTATGTGATATGAATATAGTGTTTGACATGTTATGTGATGGGAGACACGATTCATGAACTTAGGCTCGTTTTTAAATTGTATTTCTTTTTGATGGGTTGTAAGGGCCATTTTGAGCCTATTTTTTATTTTTTTTCTAGATAATTTTTTTTAGGTGATATATATTGAAATGTAATAGTTAGAAATAGAATAGGCCCAATGGTGAAATTCAAGTCGAGCCGAGGAGATTCAAGAAGGAGCTTTGGAATCTTTAGTACAGTTTCTTTTGATTTTATGATTGAAACATTGGCTTGTTTCAATCTAGAAAATATAGTCCATGAATCATGTGTTGTTAGCTTTCTAGGATTGCTAATTATTTATTTTAATCCCTGTTTATATGCATGATATGAAATGGGTTAATTTGCAAAGTGAGACCTAATAAATAATTTAAATCCTCTTAATTTTTTTTTAAAAAATATTAACTTAGTAAAAGGTACTAGGTATCCTGTCCTCCATTAAACTTAAGAGAAATTAAAATGATATTTAATATATAAATCATCCCTAAGCAACGTGAAAATTATATATTGAAATATATTTATATTTTTCCTAAGTGCATGAAATGCCATTGATAATTTCACCTCAAATACCAGCAAAAGGTTGTAAGGTGAAATTCAATTGTTAGGCTAATAGATTGTCAGTGGGTTGAACTTAGATTATTCATAAATCAATATGATCGTTAAAAGGTTGAGATTTGATGAATAATCATCCATTTGATGGGTTGATGTTGGACATCACTTTAATAGATTGATTAGGCCAAATACCAGCAAAAGGTTGCAACCTATTAATCTAGTTAAAGAACTCAATCACCACTACGAAGCCTTCCAACGATGACTTCCGAATTCCACAGTGGGAGTGTGGATTTTTGAAAAATGTAGTGGGAGCCAAGTTTATTTTAAAAGTCCTTAATTTAAACTTGGAACAACAATTACATAAGAATCTAATTAATCTTTTAACTTTTATGCAGTTATTTCTTATTATCTCTCTCAAATATGACTATGAACCCCTTATCTATACTACTTGAAAAGAATACTTTGACTAGTCCTAACTGTGTGAACTGGCTCCGAAACTTGAGGATAGTCCTCAATATGGAATCACTGGGATACGTATTGGATGCTGATATCCCAGCCGCACCCGTAAGGACACGTGCTAATGAGGAGGAAGTTGTGACTCATGAAAAATGGGTCAAAGACGACGTCCGGATTCGTGGGTACATGCTGGGCTCAATGACAAATGAGTTGCAGAGGTCCCATGAAAAAATGGTCTCGGCGAGGGCTATTTTGGCACACCTAGTAGAGCTCTATGGTGAGCACAGTTGCACTGCTCAATATGAGATATCGAAAGAGCTCTTTAGAGCCAAGATGAAGGAAGGAGAAAAGGTTGGGGACCATTTTCTAATACTAATTTTGAAAATAGAGAGGTTAGAGGCCCTCGATTTCAACATGGACCCACAACTTAAAACTGACATTATCTTGCAGTCACTTCCAAACTCCTTTTCCCAATTTGTGATGAACTTCAATTGTAACAAGATAGAATGCAACCTAGATGGGTTGATGAATAAGCTGAATACTTGACAATCTCAAATGAAGTCAAAGGGAAGAGAGGCGGCCTTGGTCATCACTTCTAAGCCCAAAAGCAAGAAGAAGAAGAAGAAGACTAAAACAGCTAATGGCACTCCGGGTCCACAGGTTAAGATAGACAAAGGAAAGGGCAAAGCTCCTAAAGTGATGAAGAGCAAAGGACTAAAGAACACGGACAGGTGCCTTCACTGTGGCCACTGGACGAGGGAGTGTCCAAACTTTGGCAAAGGTGCACCAGGTAAGGAAATTTTTGTTTTAGAAACTAATTGTTCTCTGACTGTTTTGTCCACTTCGTGGATACTTGATTCTGGAGCTAGTGCTCACGTTTGTATAATGAATCAGGATTTGTAGTGAAGTAGGAAGCTGGAGCATAGGGAGGTGATGATCAGTGATGGCAGCGGGCAGAGTGTCGCGGATTCTCGCATTGGATCAACTTCTTTATGTTTATCACCTAGACGTGTTTTAAATTTAGAGGATATTTTGGTTTTGCCCAACGGGCTTAAAAATATTATTTCAATTCTGGTTTTGGTTAGGAACGATTATGTTTTTAATTTCATTGACAGTACTTGCAGCATTTTATTTCATAATAATATTGTTGGCACTGCTACTTTAGTCAATGGTCTCTATTGCTTAAACATGAAAATGAGTGTGTTGCGAATGTTATCTCAAAGAAGCGTGGTAGGTAAAGTACTAACCTAAGCTTAAAGTGGCATCTACAACTAGGTGATGTTGAAGAGAAAAAGATACACAAGATGGAGAAAGATTAGTTAATCGACCCATTGGGATCGGATTCCTATCCAACTTGTGAATCTTGCCTCAAAGGCAAAATAATTAGATCGCCCTTCACCGGGACTTTTGAAAGAGCCACTGAAGTATTAGAACTTGTGCACACCGACGTTTGCAGACCATTTGGAGAAATGGCTCGTGGAGTTTTCCACTATTTAATTACATTCACTAAGCCATTCAAGGTATGGTCTAGTGTACTTAATGAAGTATGAGTTTGAATCATTTGATAAGTTCAAAGAATTCAAGGCCTTAGTGGAAAAACAAATTGGTCCTCATATAAAAGCACTACGATCGGATCGTGGAGGTGAATATATGAGTGATGATTTTGATAAGTTCCTAAAGGAACATGGGATAATATTGCAACTCACACCACTAGCAACTCCATAGTTGAATGGGGTAGCAGAACGTAGGAATCGAACACTATTAGATATGGTTCGATCTATGCTCAACTACACTGACTTACCCATCTCTTTGTGGGGACATGCACTCCTTACAGCTGTTCATATCTTGAATAGATGTCCTTCCAAATCCATTCTTAAGACACCATATGAGATATGGAGAAATAGGAAACCAAACCTTAAGTACATTAGGGTTTGGGGATGCCCTGCCTACATCAAGAAGACTAAGGCAGAGAAATTGCAAGCTAGGTCCTTTAAAGGACGTTTTGTCAGTTTTCCCAAAGATTCCATGAGATACCTTTTCTACATGCAAGATGATCAAAGGATTGTTGCACTGCAAGCGCACTTTCTGGAAGATGAATTCATTCTAGAAGGTGGTGCCGGTAGGAAAATTGCTCTTAATGAACAAGATGAAACACCTAGGGAGACAACTGCTCAAGAAACACACACTGAACCTGAAGAAACAAAACCAACGTTGCAAAGATTTGGTAGAGTACCACATCAACCTGATAGGTACTACGGGTATCTGCTACAAGAGGAACTTGGTGTCCACGCTATAGAAGTGGGAGTCCAAGGGGACGACCCTTCTACTTATGATCCTGATGGCATTGCACCTATAGGGTGTAAGTGAATCTACAAGAGGAAGATAGACCCGGATAGGAATGTTGACACATATAAGGAAAGACTTGTAGCAAAAGGTTATAGTCAAAAGGAAGGAATTCACTACCAAGAGACCTTCTCACCTATGGCAATGATCAAGTTTGTCCACATTCTGCTCGCAATAGCTAGACACTTGGACTATGAGATATGGCAGATGGACGAAAAAATGGCTTTTATGGAATGGATTCCTCGAGGAGGATATCTATATGGAGCAGCCTAAAGGCTTTGCATCTGGGTCTGATATTCATATGGTGGGAAAATTTAAGAGATCCATTTATGGACTTAAGCAAGCCTTTAGGAGTTGGAATCTACGTTTTGACGAAGCTATCAAGGGATTTGACTTTGTCAAAAATGAAGATGAACCTTGTGTTTACAAGAAGGTTAGTGGGAGTAAAATCACTTTCCTTGTCTTATATGTGGATGACATCCTACTTATAGGAAATGATGTAGGAATGCTCACATCAGTCAAAACATGGCTTTCAAATACATTCTCCATGAAAGAATTAGGAGAGTCGACCTATATTCTAGGGATTCGTATCTACAGAGATAGATCAAATAGAATGATAGGACTTTCCCAAGCCCTTTACTTAGAGAAGGTCCTAAAGAGATTTAGGATGGAAGACTCTAAGAAAGGTTTCTTGCCCATGAGACACGGGGTGTACCTTTCAAAGTCTATGTCTCCTCAAAGTGAGCAAGATAAAGATGAAATGAGTATGGTGCCTTATACGTTTGCAGTGGGTAGTCTGATGTACGCCATGTTATGTACAAGGCCAGACATTGCCTATGCGGTGAGCGTGGTAAGTCATTTTCAGACTAACCGGGGAAGAAAACATTGGACTACTGTAAAAAATATCCTACAGTATCTGAAGAGAACTAAGGATATGGTCCTAATGTATGGTCTTGGAGATTTGAAAGTGGATGGATACATTGACTCAGATTATCAATCTGATGTAGATGATCGAAAATCCACTTCGGGGTTTATATTCACGTTTAATGGTGGAGCGGTGACTTGTAAAAGTTCTAAGCAAAGCACTACCGTTGATTCCACTACTGAAGCAGAATACATAGTAGCTTCAAAGGCTACTAAAGAGGATGTTTGGATTAGGAAGTTTCTTGGAGAACTTCAAACGTTCCCCAGTGTAGAGCTGCCATTACCACTTTATTGTGAGAATAACGGGGCTATTGCACAAGTAAATGATCCAAGGTCTCACAACAAATCCAAGCACATAGAGATAAGATATCACATAATAAGGGAAATCATTGGAAGAGGCAAAATAGCTGTTCAGAGAGTAAATTCAACCGACAACGTCGCTTACCCATTGACCAAGCCTTTGACACATGCAGTGGTAGATTGACATCGTGAGAAGATGGGTATTAGATACCATAGTGATTGGCATTGAGTACAAGTGGGAGATTGTTAGGTTAATGTCCTCAAATGCCACTAGAGGATTAGTAAATGATAGGACATTATCAATTGTAATTGTTTATTAAATCAATTAATAAAAGGCATTTTAGTTGCTTACATTCATATTAGAATTTATATATTGCAATCATCTATAAATCCATGAACACAAGAGTTAACTCTCTAAGGCACTAGAAGAGTCTGATACTTGTGTACTGAAATAGTCTGCAAGTCAAAGATTTTCAATTGGGCATTGAAAATCATGAAGACTTTTATGATATGGGTTTCGACAAGAAAGGTTTCCGTCAATCACTAGGAGGTAGTGAAGAACTCATATCATAGGTGCACTGATGGAGATAGTGGCATTCAGACATGACTCCCATTGATTCTGTCGCATGGGTTTTCACTCTTTGACAGTCATTGACAGAATTGAATAAATTGTAATATGTGTGTCTGAACTTTAGACTTGAGGAATCGAGTTGAAGATATACTTGTGACATTAGGTTCGTCATTAGAGTAGTTAGGCCCAATTCACCCATTGGTGGGGTCAACTCAAACTGCAACCTAATGGGCAAGTAGTATTCTTAACTGATATCCAAGAAAGGATTCGTTCCCTCGTAAATGAACGAGGAATTGTCCTATGCATTTATAAGTAAGTTAGATCTTAAAGTCTTTGGCCAAAGCGTTCATTGATCTGAGCTTATTACAAATATAGCATAGTGTTAAGTTAGTGAGTTTGACCAAAACCATGACTCTCACTTAACCAGGATAAGGAAACGAAGAGTTTGTATTCACACGGTATTTACAAATGGAAAGGTATAAATGATCTAATCATTTTCATCTTATTTGGGTTAAAACATGGACCACTTGATTGGCTAGGTGGGACCCATATTCAATGGAATCCTCCAATTGCCAAATATAGATGAACCTAAAGAGTCACGCTTAAAAAGAAAAAATTAATGAAAAAGTAGGGATATGTGTTGTGGTAATAATTTAAGTATTGGATACTTAAAAGTTAAATAAATAGAATTAGTTATTTGGAGAAATAAGTTAATTTATTTATGATTTAATTAATATAATATTTCTTGGAGAAATATAATTAATTAAATGGGTTATCTATTATTTAATTGAATTAAGTTAATTAATTAAATATTAGAACTAAGCACAAAATTAATACACCATGTGGCTTACTAAACCTAAAGGAGGTGGCCACTTAGGGGTTTAATGGGCTTAATTTGAGTCCAAGGCAATAACTTAAGTGGTATAAATATCACCTTAATTAATTATTAGCCTAGGTCACAATTTGGGTTACACAACACACTAGAAAAGATTCCCTCTCCCTCTCTCTTCATAGCCGTCGATCACTGTGCCTAAAGAAGGAGGAAGTTTTTCATCAAGTTTTTCCGGCGAGACGATTTAGAGGCAGAACACTTGGACTGCTCGGATCAAGAATCAATCAGCCGGAGATTTATCGCGAAGAATTGAAGAATTCAAACTCGTGGAAATAATCTTCCACTTCGCTACAACGGGTAATGTGATTTTACCCTATTGAAGACTTGCGCTATTAAAAACAAATATGATGTCTTTTTGTGTTAATCTTTTGGATAGATTGGTTTAATGGTAAATCAATAAATTAAATATTTAATTTAATTAGATTAAATTAAATTATTTAAGTTAAAAATTAATTAAATGGAATTAATTAATTATGTATATTGGATTTAAATAAGATTTAAATTAAATATATATTAAAAGGTGAACTAAGTTGACTGGATCAACTTAAGCCCACTTTGACCGTCCATGGAGCCCTAAGGGGCGACCATAAGGAGTCCAAAGGAGGACTCCTACTTGTAGCATAAGACAAGAGAGATATAGATATCTCCAACTGCAGCAAGACTCCTAAACCTAATTGCATAACACAAAAAGAAGGAAAATCCTACCCTACTACTTTCTCTAGCCGTCCACCAACCACCACGAGCAAAGTTTTCGGGGATCCTTGGAGGGCTTGTTTCACGTGAATCTTTGAAGACACGAATTCTAGGAGAGTTGCTGTTACGCGAATTCAAGAAAACAAAATTGAAAAGGTACTCAATTTCGTTTATTCTGGTATAACGTTTGAAAATCATCAAACCACGCTAAAGTGATTCGACTCTAAGAATCCTCAATTCTTTCGCTGCGTTTTTTGCTCCAAAAATTCCTAACATTACCTAGGTATTAACTAATGTGATATATTTATATCACTTAAGTTAATACCTTGGGCTTAATTTAGTCCAATCCATTATTTAATTAATGAATTCAATCCAATTAATTAATCTAATTAAATAATAGATAGGATATTTAATTAATTTTATTTCTTCAAAAAATAACATATTAATTAAATTATAAATGAAATAATTTATTTCTTCGAATAATTAATTCCATTTAGTTAATTTTAAGTATCCAATACTTAAAATATTACCACAAGATTTATTCCATATTTTCTATCAATTTTTCCTTTTTACGCGTAACACTTTAGGTTCATCTATATTTGGCAATGAGAGGATTCCATTGAATATGGGTCCCACCTAACTAGTCAAGTGGTCCATATTGTAACCTAAATAAGATGAAATAATTGGTTCATTTTTACCTTTCCTATTGTAAATACCGTGTGAATTATAAACTCTTCGTTTCCTTATCCCGGTCAAGTGAGAGTCATGATTTTTGGCCAAACTCACTAAATTAACACTATGTTATATTTATAATAAGTCCAGATCAGTTAATGCTTTTGCCAAAGACTTTAAGATCTAACTTACTTATAAATGCATAGGATAATTCCTCGTTCACCTTCTAGGGAACGAATCTCATCTTGGATATCAGTTAAGAATACTACTTGCCCATTAGGTTGCAGTGCGAGGTTGACCCCACCAAAGGGTGAATTGGGTCTAACTACTCTAATGACAAATCTAATGTCACAAGTATATTTTCAACTCGATTCTCAAGTCTAAAGTTCAGATACACCTATTACAATTTAATCAATTATGTTATTCACTGTCCAAGAGTGAAAACCCATATGACTGAATCGATGCGAGTATGTCTGAGTACCACTATCTCTATCAGTGCACCTATGATGTGAGTTCTTCACTACTTCCTAGTGATTGACAGGCATCTTTTTCGTCAAAACTCATATCATACAAGTCTTCATGATTTCCAATGCCCAATTGAAAATCATTGACTTGCAGACTATTTTCATACACAAGTATCAAGCTCCTCTAGTGCCTTAGAGAGTTAACTCTTGTGTTCATCGATTTATAGGTTATTACAATATATAAATGCCAATATAATAGTAAACAATTAATTGCCTTTTATTGATAGAATGCGAAACAATTACAAATTAATAGTGTCCTAACATTCTATAATCCTCTAGTGGCATTTGAGGACATTAACCTAACATGGATGCCTACAAGTATGGGAAAGGAAAAGGAAAAATGGAATCACCCGTGAAAGCTCGAAGAGAAATAGGAAACAAAAAAATGAAAGAACAAGAAGCGTAAAGAAGTGATCAGAGAAACGAGTAGGTGTCTCTTCTGTGGTGAGCTAGGCCACTGGAGAAGGGAATGTCCTAATCGTAGCAAGACTACACGTATAAAACTTTTTGTTTTAGAAACCAATTGTTCTATAACTATATTTTCCACTTCGTAGATACTTGATTTTGGAGCTAGTGCTCACGTTTGTGTAATGAATCAGGATTTGGAGCGAAGTAGGAAGCTGGAGCATGGAGAGGTGTTGATCAGTGTTGGCAGCGGGCAGTGTCACAGCTTCTCGCATTGGATCAACTTCTTTATGTTTATCATCTGGACATGATTTAAATTTAAAGGATGTTTTAGTTTTGCCCAATGGGTTTAAGAACATTATTTCAATTCCTATATTGGTTAGGAATAATTATGTTTTTAATTTCATTAATAGTACTTGCAGCATTTTAATTAATGATAATATTGTTGGCACTGCTACTTTAGTCAATGACCTCTATTATTTAAATATGCGAAATGAATGTGTTGTAAATGTTATCTCAAAGAAGCTTGGTAGGCAAGGTCCTAACCTAAGCTTAAAGTGGCATCTTAGACTAGGCCATGCTGGCAAGCAAAAGATACACAAGATGGAGAAAGATGGGCTAATTGACCCATTGGGATCGGATCCCTATCCAACTTGTGAATCTTGCCTCAAAGGCAAAATGGCTAGATCTCCCTTCACCAGGACTATTGAAAGAGCCACTATAATATTAGGACTTGTGCACACTTACGTTTGCGGATCATTTAGAGAAATGGCTCGTGGAGGTTTTCACTATTTCATTACTTTCACTGATGACCATTCAAGGTATGGTCTTGTGTATTTAATTAAATACAAGTCTGAATCATTTGATAAGTTCAAAAAATTTAAGGCTTTCGTGGAAAATCAAATTGGACATCATATAAAAACACTACGATTGGATCGTGGAGGTTAATATATGAGTGATGAGCTTGATGAGTTCATAAAGGAACATGGGATAATATTGCAACTCCCACCACCAGCAACTCTACAACTAAATGGGGTAGCAGAGCGCAGAAATCGAACGCTTTTGGACATGGTTCGATCTATGCTCAGCTACACTGATTTACCCATTTTCCTGTGAGGACATACACTCACGGCTATTCATTTCTTAAATAGATGTCCTTCCAAATCCATTCCTAAGACCCCATTTGAGATATGGAGAAATAGAAAACCAAACCTTAAGTACATTAGGGTTTGGGGATGCCCTGCCTATATCAAGAAGACTAAGGCAGAGAAATTAGAAGCTAGGTCTCTTAAAAGAAGTTTCATCAGTTTTCCAGAGGATTCTATGGGATACTTATTCTACATGCAAGATGATCAAAGGATCATTGTTGCAATGCAAGCGTACTTTCCTGAAGATGAATTTATTCAAGAAGGTGGTGTAGGTAGAAAGATTGTTCTTGATGAACAAGATAAAACATCCAAGGAGACAAGTGTTCAAGAAACACATACTGAACTTGATGAAACACAACCAACATAGCGAAGATCTAGTAGAGTACCCCATCAACCTAATAGGTACTATGGGTACCTGCTACAAGAGGAACCGGATGCCCACATTATAGCAGTGGGAGTTCATGGAGATGACCCTTCTACTTATGATCAAGCAATGATGGACATTGACTCTGCAAAATGGCAAGAAGCTATGCAAGCAGAGATAGACTCGATGCATTCCAACTAGGTCTGGACTATAGTGGATCGTCCCGAGGGCATTGCACCTATAGGGTGCAAATGGATCCACAAAAGAAAGGTGGGCCCAGATGGAAAAGTTGACACATACAAGGCAAGGCTTGTAGCAAAAGGTTATGGTCAAAGAAAGGAATTGACTATCAAGAGACCTTTTCACCTGTGGCAATGATCAAGTCTATTCGAATTTTGCTCGCAATAGCTACACATTTGGATTATGAGATATGACAGATGGATGTGAAGACGACTTTTCTGAATGGATTCCTCGAAGAGGATATCTATATGGATCAGCCTAAAGGCTTCACATCTGGGTCTGTTATTCATAAGGTGTGCAAACGTAAGAGATCCATTTATGGACTTAAGCATGCCTCTAGGAGTTGAAATTTCTGTTTTGACGAAGCTGTCAAAGGACTTGACTTTGTCAAGAACGAAGATGCATCATGCATTTACAAAAAGGTTAGTGGGAGGAAAATTACTTTCCAGGTCTTATATGTGGATGGTATTCTACTCATACGAAATGATGTAGGAATACTCACACCAGTCAAAAGATGGCTTTCAAATATATTCTCCATGAAAGACTTGGGAGAAGTGACATATATTCTAGGAATTCGTATCTACAAGGATATAACAAATAGAATAATAGGATTTTCTCAAGCCCTTTACTTAGAAAAGGTCCTGAAGAGATTTAGGATGGAAAACTCTAAGAAAGGTTTCTTGCCCATGAGAAATGGGGTGCGCCTTTCAAAGTCTCTGTCTTCTCAAAGTGAGAAAGATAGGAAATAAATGAGTATGGTGCCCTATGCGTCTGGAATGGGTAGTCTGATGTATGCCATATTATGCACACGGCTCGACATAGCCTACGGAGTAAGCGAGGAAAGTCGTTTGCAGGGTAACCCGGGAAGAGAACACTAGATTATTGTCAAAAATATCCTCCTCAAGTATCTGAAGATAACTAAGGATATGCTCCTCACATATGAACATGGAGATTTGAAAGTGGATGGATATACTAACTCAGATTTGCAATCTGATGTAGATGATCAAAAATCCACTTCAGGATTTATATTCACACTCAATGGTGGAGCGATAACTTGGAAAAGTTCCAAGCAAAGCACAATTGCTGTTTCCACCACTAAGGAAGAATATATAGAAGCGTCTGAGGCTGCTAAAGAGGATGTTTGGATTAGGAAGTTTCTTGGAGAACTTCAAGTGGTCCCTACTGTAGAGCTGCCATTGACACTTTATTGTGACAATAACGGAGCTATTGCACAAGCAAATGAACAGAGGTCTCACAACAAATCCAAGCACATAGAGAGGAGATATTACATAATAAGAGAAATCACTGGAAGAGGCGAGATAGCACTTTAGAGAGTAAATTTAGCAGACAATGTCGCTAACTCATTGACTAAGCCTTTGACACATGCAGTGCTGGATCGACATCTTGAGAAGATGGGTATTAGATACCATAGTGATTGGCATTGAGTACAAGTGGGAGATTGTTAGGTTAATGTCCTCAAATGCCAATAGAGGTTTAGAGAATGTAAGGACATTATTAAATTGTAATTGTTCCTTATTCTATTAATAAAAAGGCATTTAGTTGTTTACTATTATATTGGCATTTATATATTGTAATCATCTATAAGTCCATGAACACAAGAGTTGACTCTCTAAGGCACTAGAGGATTTTAATACTTGTGTACTAAAATAGTCTGCAAGTCAATGATTCCCAATTGGGCTTTGGAAATCATGAAGACTTGTATGATGTGAGTTTTGACGAGAAAGGTGCCCATCAATCACTAGGAAGTAGTGAAGAACTCATATCATAAGTGCACTGATAGAGATAGTGGCATTCAGACATGACTCGCATCAATTCTGTCACATGGGTTTTCACTCTTTGAAAGTCGTTGACAAAATTGATTAAATTGTAATACGTGTGTCTGAACTATAGACTTGAAGAATCAAGTTGAAGATATACTTGTGACATTAAGTTTGTCATTAGAGTAGTTAGGCCCAATTCACCCTTTGGTGGAGTCAACCTCGAACTGCAACCTGATGGGCAAGTAGTAGTCTTAACTGATATCCAAGATGGGATTTGTTCCCTCGAAAGTGAACGAGGAATTATTCTATGCATTTATAAGTAAGTTAGATCTTAAAGTTTTTGGCCACAACATTCACTGTTCTAGACTTATTATAAATATAGCATAGAGTCAAGTTAGCGAGTTTGACCTAAAATCATTACTCTCACTTGACCGGGATAAGGAAATGAAGAGTTTGTATTCACACGGTACTTACAATAGGAAAGGTAAAATGATCCAATCATTTCATCTTATTTGGGTTACTGGCTAGATGGGACCCACATTCAATGAAATTCTCTCATTGCCAAATATAGATGAACCTAAAGAGTCACGCTTAAAAAGGAAAAATTGATAGATAATATGGAATATTTCTTGTGGTAATATTTTAAGTATTGGATACTTAAAATTAACTGAATAGAATTAATTATTTGAAGAAATAAGTTAATTCTTTTATACTTTAATATCCTATCTATTTTTTAATCACATTAATTAATTGGATTGAATTAATTAACTAAATAAAGCATTGGACCGAGTTCAAATTGGTGCACCAAATGGCAAACCAAGACCGTGTAGGGGCGGCCATTAGGCGTCCTACATGGGCTAATTTGAGCCCAAGGTAATAACTTAAGTGATGTAAATATATCACATTAGTTAATACTTAGGTCATAAGTTTGAATTAACACTTGAGCCACAAGACAAAAATTCCTCCTTTCCCTAGTCGTCGGCCATAGTGCCAAGAAGAAGGAGAATTTTTCAATCAAGTTTTTTCGGCGAAATAATTTAGAGGCAACGCTTTTGGATTGCTCGGATTATCAAAAATTAGGTCGGATTATTTCGCAATGAAGCTTGAGTTTCTCCAACTAATTTGCTTCAATGGGTAAAGTGACAATTTTCTTATCGTACGTACGTCTGATAAAACCACGATATTGTTCCTATTATGGGAAAATCCAATTAAAATTTTAAAATACTATTTTCGCGGCGTTTGGTTAATTTTCCCCAATAGCGGATGGTGGCAGGTTTGACCACAGGACTAAAGGTGTCTTCGTAATCAATTTTAGGCTGTTGAGTGAAGCCTTGAGCAATGAGACTAGCCTTATAACATTTCAGAGAACCATCAGAGCGAAACATGTGTCGAAAACTCCTTGTGGAACCAACCAGATTGACATCAAGAGGACAAGGAACAAGAGTCCAAGTGTTGTTTGAGTGAAGAGCAGAGAGTTCATCAACCATGGCATTATTCCAATTTGGATCTTTGAGAGCTTGAGTATAGGAACGAGGTAAGGGAGAGATGCTAGTCGTGGCAGAAAGATTTAAAAGGGAGAGAGGTTTAGTAATGACGGCTTGAGAATGAGTAATCATGGTGTGAATGGAAAGAGTAGAGGGAGCAGGAGCCATAGTAGAAGAAGTGGCGGCTTAAGAAGAGGGAGTCATCATGGTGGCAGATGGTGACGTGGAACGGGCTGATGTGGTAGGCGCGGCGGAAGTGGGTGACGGGGCTTGAGGTGACGTGGTAGGCGCAAATAAAAATCAAGATAGAGGTTCGGTTTGTGAAGGAAGAAGACGAAGTTAAACCATTAACGAGGGAATATGAAGGAAAGAAGGTGAGTCATCATCATGGGTAAGAAAGTCATACGAGAGGGTGTCAGCAGTAGGTGAAAAGGAAGAGAAGGGAAACATCGATTCATCGAAGATGGCATGATGAGAGATGATGATTTTGTTAGAGTGAAGGTGAAGACAACAAAAACCTTTGTAATGAGAAGGGTATCCTAAGAAGAGACAAGACGAATAACGAGGAGAGAGTTTACGGGGATATGTGGCAGAAAGATTAGGATAGCATAGGCATCCAAAAACACGAAGATGATCATAAGTGGGAAAAAGGCCATAGAGAAGCTCGAATGGAGTTTTGTAGGAGAGAGTGGTAGTGGGAAGGATATTGGGCAGATGGACTGCCATGTGTAAAGCTTCAGCCCAGAAAAGAAGGAGAAAGAGTGGCTAGGAAGAGAAAAGAGTAATGTTATTCATAGTTTGGATAGTTCGTTCAGCCTTGCCGTTTTGTTCTGAGGTGTGTGGGCATGAAACGCAGCGGAAACGGAATTTAAAAATTTTGGAACGAATCCGATCTTAGATATTAGTTAAGACTACTACTTGCCTATTAGGTTGCAGTTCGAGGTTGACCCCACCAAAGGTGAATTAGATCTAACCACTCTAATGACAAACCTAATGTCACAAGTATATCTTTAACTGGATTCCTCAAGTCTAAAGTTCAGACACACCTATTAAAATTTAATCAATTCTATCATTGACTGTCAAAGAGTGACAATCCATGTGACAGAATCGATGCAAGTCATGTCTGAGTGCCACCATTTCCATCGGTGCACCTATGATATGAGTTCTTTACTATTTCCTAGTGATTTATGGGCACCTTTCTCGTCAAAACTCACATCATACAGGTTTTCATGATTTCCAAAGCCCAATTGGGAATCATTGACTTACAGACTATTTTAGTACACAACTATGAAACTCCTCTAGTGCCTTAGAGTGTTCATAGACTCATATATGATTAAAATATATAAATGCTAATATAACAGTAAACAACTCAATGCCTTTTTATTAATAGAATAAGAAACAATTACAATTTAATAATGTCCTTACATTCTCTAATCCTCTAGAGGCATTTGACGACATTAACCTAACATCCGTACCATTCTTAGCCTCGCCCTCAACTCTTCTTGGCCTTTACACCAATGATGTCAAAAACGCTTTCCTTTATGGTCACCTTTATGAAACCATCTATTGTTGGGTTTCCCAAAAAAACTCATAAACGCAGAGGAAGGATTTCAAAAATTTGATTAAAACCCAAAGTGTTTCTTTAATCGCATAATTGAATCTAAAATTGCTTTAACGAATAGATTCAACTTACCCGTCGAAGCGGGGTGGTAGGAGAATCCAATTCTTCTTCAAAATTTCGACTTGATGAACTTTTTGAATACTTCAATCCTCGTATTCTTCAAGTCTGGATTTCTTGAAATTTTTTATAAATAAATCCAAACAACGAAGCACGTTGTCTCTAAATTATCACGCACGAATTGATGATGAAAAAAATCCTTTTTTATTCTCTATATGAAAGACGACTAGTGTGTATAGAGGGGGAGAATATTTTCCTTCCTCTTTTCTTTGGAGAGTTACAATGAGTTGTAAAATTAATTATCTAGGTTAAAGTCAAGAGAAGCCTGTTAATCTCAATGACTTAAGCCAAAACAAAAGAGTCCAACATGATCATCCTTCTAGCCCTAATGGGCGTCCTACATGGGCCCCAGATTTTTTCTCTTGCTTTGTTTAATTAATTTTTTATTCAATAAATTTAATATTTATTTTATCCAATAAATAAATTAACTAACTAAATATCAAAATTAATTAGATAAATTAATTCATTAATATATTCCTCTAAGAAATTAATTAATAATTAATCTTATCCATTTAATTAATTAACTTATCCAATGTGTAATTATCTAGCGCAACTCTTTAGGTTCGTTTCATTTGTCAATGAGAGAAAACCAAAGAAAGTGGATAACACCTAGCCAGTCACGTAGCCCAAATGAAATACGAATGAATGAATCATTCCACAACCTTGCAATCGTCAATACTATATATGTATAAACCCTTTGTTCACGTTCCCCGGTCAAGTGAGAGTCATGGTTATGTCAAACTCACTAGAATTGACAATATGTATAAATTATAATAATACAAGATTATTGAGATCGATTAAGTGCCTACCACAATCGTCTCTTTCGCTTTGGCCAAAGATTTTGATCTCTGTTTATCTATAATCACATAGGGTACATTCTCACTCATTTATGAGAGAACTAATCTCATATTAGATATCTGCTAAGACTACCACTTGCCCATAAACTCCGCATTTCGAGGTCAACCCCACCAATGGGTGAATTGGGTCTAACTACTCTAGTGAAAGACTTGACGTCGTAAGTGCATCTTCAGCTTGATACTTCAGGTCAAAGGTTCACATATACCTATTACGCATAATCAGTTCTGTCATTGATAGTCATAGAGTGAAAACCCATGTGATAGAACCGATGCGAGTCATCTTCGAGCATATCAGCTCCACTAATGTGCCTACAGTCTTAAGCTCCCACCATCACATGGTGTTCGAATGACACTCCCATGATAGAGCTAAGATTGTACAAGTATTCGAAGTCTTTATTTGCCCATTAAAGACTTCGTATTACTTGCGAACTAGTTTTAGTAATCAAGGTTGATCTCTCTAGTGCCATTCTTCCTATCCCATAGGAAGTAGAGGGACTGCACTGAAAACACGGGTAAAGCCTTTTACATAACTTATAGATGCAGATAAGATTTAAGTGAATAACTAAATAGTGCCTTTTATTAATCATAATTAAGTTCAATACAAGATACATGCCCTACTCATTCTATCTTCTATGACATCTGAGGGCATAATCCTAACATCTATATGAAGCAACCTCCAGGCATCACTAATCCCGATCTTTCTAACCATGTTTGTTTTCTTAATAAAGCTTTGTATGGTCTTAAGCATGCCCCCCATGCGTGGCATCCTCGCTTTACTTCTTTTTTGTCTGCCTTAGGTTTTGTTAGTAGTAAATCGGATGTTTCTCTTTTTATTGTTTGCCGTGGCTCTTCCATCGCTTACCTTGTTCTCTATGTCGATGACATTCTCTTAACTGCATCTTCTCCTTCTCTTTTTTTGAAACTTATTTCCCTATTATCCTCTGAGTTCGCCATGATACATTTAGGACCCCTGCATTACTTTCTCGATATTTCTGTCTCTCGCTCTTTCTCTTGTCTTTTCCTTTCTCAAGAGAAATTTGCTTTGGAAGTTCTCACTTTTGTTAACATGACCGACTACAATTCTGTCTCTACTCCCACTGACACTCAATCCAAACTTTCTTCTTATTCTTCTGCTCCTTTCTCGGATCCCACTCTAGCTGGTGCTCTGCAATATCTCACCTTCACTCGCCTTGACATTTATTTTGCCATCCAACAACTTTGTCTCTTTATGCGTGATCCTCGTATTCACCATATGAACGATCTAAAGCGTGTTCTTCGTTATATTTGCAGTACCGTTTCTCAGGATCTCTTTATTCGTTTCTCCTCCTACTCTCAACTCATTGCCTATTCCGATGCTGACTGAGCTGGCTGTCTTGATACTCGTAGGTCTACTTCTGGTTTCTATGTCTTTTTGGGTGATAACTTAATTTCTTGGTCCTCTAAACGTCAACGCGTTGTTTCCTATTCTAGTGCTGAAGCTGAATACAACGGTGTTGCTAACGCGGTTGCTGAGACTTCTTGGTTACGTAACCTTTTTCTTAAACTTCATTGTCCTTTGCATTCTGCTACTCTTGTTTACTGTGATAACATCAGTGCTGTTTACCAACCCCGTACAACATCAACATACTAAACAAGTGGAATTAGTTTACATTTTGTACGAGAAAAAGTTATTGTAGGTGATGTTCGCGTGTTGCATGTTCTATCTTCACGCCAATTTGCTGACATCTTCACCAAAGGCTTGTCTTCTGCATTATTTTTGGAGTTTCGTTCTAGTCTCAACGTTCGTGTACTTATTGTTTCAACTGCGTGGGAATGTTAGAGTTATTATTAGTTTAGGTTTCCATATTTATTATTCTTGTAATCTCTCTATAAACCTTACCATCTTTAATAATATTCTTCAAGGGGATTATACCTTAACAAAAACTCCATATTTGTCAGGCAATTAAACATTGTAGGCATTATCTCTAACTCGTGCAAGAACCTTAAATGGTCCATTAGCTCTAGGCTTAAGTTTTCCACTATGTCCTGTAGAAAAGAATTCCTTACAAAGATGAACACAAACAAGATCGACTTGTTTGAAAGAAACCGTTTTTTCTATGTTTGTTTGCATGTTTTTGATACTTCTCATTTTGCTTGATAATTCGATTACGAATATCTTCATGTAATTTTTCAAATACTTAGGATGATTTTCCGCATCTCCACTATATTGATTAGTAATAGGGAGTGGAACTAAGTCCAAAGGAATAGTTGGATTCATCCCATAAACTACTTCAAAAGGACTTTTTCCCATTATTTGACTCGATGACTGGTTGTAGGCAAACTCAGCTTGAGCTAAAAAAAGATCCCATTGACGAATGTTGCAACCAATCAAGCTTCTCAAAAGATTTCCCAAACTTTTATTAACAGTTTCAGTTTGTCCATCAGTTTGGGGATGATGTGATGAACTAAATTGAAGTTTACTTCAAAGCTTCCTCCCTAACGTACGCCAAAAGTGACTCATAAACTTAGGATCTCGATCACATGTGATTGTCTTTGGAATTCCAAATTTTTAACAATCTTTCTATAAAGATCAATCACATAAGAAAGATATGAGCGATTGTCACATTTTCTTTTACGATGATCATCCATAGGCACATCACCTCACACCAAATTTCATCCACATAACTCTTCCGAATGGAAAAATATACGAGACATCTTTTATCTGCCCATACCTCAGGTCCCTTATGCAACCATGAAAGTTTGTAGGGTTGTGGATGTTGCTCTATTTTCAAACTCAGCTTTTCCATATCTTTTTAGAGACTATGTTCTCACAACATGCTCCATCGATGATAACATCGCATATTTTTCCATGACTAATGCATCTTGTATAAAAAACACTCTTGCGCCGCCACGTATCATCATCTATGTGAGTCACACTCAAAGTTGGACGAATAATTAGTGATTCGCCATGATCTTTATAGGAAGTTTCTTCGTTCTCTCTTGTTTCTTCTTCAACACTTTCTGATGGGTCATTGGTTTCTTCATCCATATCTTCCTCCACCAAAGCAATAATCTTGCGATTTGGACAATCTGATGCAATATGTCCAAAGCATTGACACTTGAAGCACTTCTTAGACACATTAGGATTATTGGAATGGCTTGGATTAGTCACGATTTCACTCTTGGGTACTGATTTAGTTGGTTGAAATTTTGGAGTTCGTGATGATTTGTTGTTTACGGTACTCCCCCAGTTGGTAGCACCCACTTGTGTAGAGAACTGAAAATGGTTTCCTTTCGATTTCGTATGTTGTTTCTCCACTTTGATAGCTAATTTCCAGACATCATTATAGGTGCAATATGGTTGTAATTGGACAACATTACAAATTTCAAATTTGAGTCCTCCAAAGTAACGGGCGATGGTTTGCTTCTGGGTTCAAGAACTTCACAACGCATCATAAGATTCTCAAATTCAGTGGTATATTCGGCCACAAACAACTCCTTTTGCTTGAAATTGTGGAACTTTAAGAAAGCATCTTGTCGATAATTATTTGGTAGAAACTTTCTCTTAAGTTCCTTCTTCATCTTTTTCCACAATGTAATCTTCCTTATTCCTTCTTGAGCTCGTTGTTTCTTATTGTGTTCCCACCACAGTGAAGCATACTTTTTTATAATTTAATGGCTACTAACTTCTCCTTGTGATCGTCTAAAATTTCCTTGAATTCAAAAACTCTCTCAAAGGTGTTAAGCCAATCAATGAATTCATCAGGATCGTGCTTACCATCGAAATTTGGAATTTCAACCTTGTAATTGGAGTAGTCTCGATCATAACCAACATTATGTCGATATTGATGGTTTTGTTGAGGAAAGGATTCTTCACTTGAAAAATCATCTGCTTCATGATGAAAAGGATTGAAGTCCTCGTCATCTTCAGTCGCCACACTCAACTTGTTGTACTTGTCTCCTTAGTTCTTCCACTTCTATATCTTGCAAGCTCTTTTCACGTGTTGGAGTACGACCACCTCTTGGGCCTCTGCGACATCCAAACATTTTAACCAAGGCTTAGAATACCACTTTGACTCCAAAAATATGCGAAGGGAGAAATTAGGAGGAAATACAATCACTCACTCTCGATAAAACTCGCCACTCAAAGGAATCCACCTAAGAGATAAGAGTTGAAAATAAAAGAAATCTTTCTTCTTGATTAGCCAATACAATACATATGATGTGAATTTATAGAACAAGAAGCTGGAACAACCCTCTAGTCAAAAAGAATTCCTAAGATAACTTAACTAGACTTAGAAAACTTAAAAGTACTTAGAAAATGTAAACAAACTCAAAAACCTTGATGATGTACGCCAAAACATGGAAAACAATTCTACTCTTTCGGAATGACACGAAATTCGTACAGTCATAGAGAAGCGGCATTCTAAACAAGTCAAATGCCTATGACATGTGGGTTCGTGATTTTAGCCATCTGAGATCGTTTAGAGCCTCAAATTGGCGTTTTATTAGTTTCGGGGGTATTTTCGTATTTTTCGTATTGTTTTAGGGTTTCCTTGTTTTTCCCTTTAAGTATTGTTATTTTCATCTTTTTAAAACTATTTTTGACAATTGTATAATATTTCTCTTTGATATCCCTAGTTGCGTTGGCTATTTTATGAGAAAATCCTCATGGTAAGGTTTTCTTCTTTAATTTGTATCCGCTACATCAGTTGGCATCAAGAGCGAGGTTTATCCTGCGAGATGGCTGACAACAATGATCCCAATCTTATTCTCATCCAAATGCTTCAATTGATGCAATAACAGATCTAACAACAACTTGAGCAATCGCGACAACAACACAATCTGATGATAAAAGCATTATGAAACTTACAAGTTGGGAATAACCCTAAACGACAGACAGTTCCTCAAGATGCAGGACCTGTTGGAGATGGGCCGATCCCCGTGCTATACCAGATAGGTTTGGTGTAAAATTAAATTCGGATGGAGAAGAGGATATCATTCCATATTGAAAAGACGAACAATATCAGAAAATAAAAGCTGATCTACATTTTTTACGCGAAATCTTGATCTAGAAGATTTCATGGATTGGATTGCAGAGGTTGAAAAATACTTCAACCTGATTGGGATTGCAGAAAACACGCAAGTTAAGTACGTCGCTTATAAATTATGAAGTGGGGTTTCTGCATGGTGGGAGCAATTCCAAAACAATCAAAGGCGCCAAGGTAAACAACCTGTTCGTACGTGGAGGCGCATGACAAGGCATTAATGGTGAGATTTCTTCCCATTGATTATGAGCAAATCTGGTAAACAAAAAGGTGCAACAATATACACAAGTTTCATAAGCTTTCAGCGCTAATTTGAATGAAACCAAAGGACAACAGACTGCAAGATATCTCGGTGGTCTTCGTAATGCGATACGGGACCAAGTGCAATTGACCAATCTATATGGCATAGATAAAGCTATTAACCGTGCTTTGAAGGTGGAGGCACAACTAAGCTGCACGAGTAAAAATCAACCCAACTACAGGAGGTTTGGTGGTTCATCACGGGGTCAGATGACTGGTTATAGGCAGAATGATAATCAAGATGATAAATCTAAAACCCCATCCAGAAGACTACAGATGCAAAGGCTAAGCCGGGATATCAAAATCTACAAAATCAACCGAGAGGAGACCAGTTGAATCAACAGAACCAGCAAGGTAACCCCTATGCAAAGAATTATGGGGATAAATGTTATCGTTGGCAATAGATTTGACATCAGTCAAACAATTGTCCAAACCGTGGTAGAGTTAATATGTCAGAACATGAAAACCCCAACTAAGACCAGCCTGGAGAGGAAGAGGAACAATATTGGATAAATCCTAATGACATGTATAAAGAGGAAGGGCGTGAGGTGTTTGTTGTGCGAAGATTGATATTGACAACTGAACGAGTGGCTGATGACCCACAACGACATAATCTGTTTCATATTTGTTGCAAGGTCAATCAACAAGTTATCGATTTGATAGTTGGTGGGGATAGTCAAGAAAATCTGATTTCTCGAGATACAGTGAGGCGGTTAAAACTACTGACAGAAAAGCACCCTACACTATACAAGATTGGTTGGATTACATCTGTGGGCGATATCAAGGTAATTGAGTAGTGTGTTGTTAATTTCTCTATCAGAAATTATAAGGATACAATTGTCTGTGATGTTGTTGATATGGATGCGTGTCACTTAATGTTGGGAGTCTGTGGCAATTTGACATTGATTCAAGTCACCGGGGCATAAGAAACATCATAGAGTTCACCAAAGATAAAGGTGAAATTTACTCTATGCCCTATAACTGATGGACAAGTTACCAAAACTAAAGAGAATTTGATGGTGTCACTTTGTACTATGAAAGAGCTCCAAAGTGAATCTGCTCAATCTTCATTTGTGTTAGCGGTAGTCAGTGAAGGATTTTCAAATTCGCCTAATGACATTCCCCAATAGCTAAACACTCTTTTATGGGAAATTCGTGCTATTCTGCCAGAAGAATTACCAGTGCGATTACCACCATTACGAAACATCCAACATCATATCGACCTTGTACCTAGAGCTACTCTTCCTAACCTGCCCCATTACCAGATGAGCCCAAAAGAACACGATATTTGGTGGGAGCAAGCTCATGACTTATTGCAGAAGGGTTATGTCCAAGAATGTATGAGTCCTTGTGCTGTACTAGCCTTTCTCATGCCTAAAAAGGATGGGACTTGGTGAATTTTTCTTGACAATTGGGCCATAAATAAAATTACTGTAAAGTACAGATTTTCCATTCCTCGGCTAGATGATATGTTAGACATGTTAAATGGTGCTAAAATCTTCTCTAAAATTGATTTTCGGAGTGGTTGCCATCAACTTAAAATAGGGCCTGGGGATGAGTGGAAAACTACATTCAACACTAAAAAAGGCTTTTATGATAGGCTTGTTATGTTTTTTGGACTTTCCAATGTCCCGACCACATTCATGCGACTTATGAATCAGGCTTTAAAACCATTTATTAAGAAATCAGTTGTCGTTTATTTTGATGATATTTTGATTTTAGTAAATCTAAATATGAACATATGGAACATTTGAGGGAGGTATTACATGTACTGCAAGAGAATGAATTGTATGTGAATCTGAAAAAATGTAGTTTTATGCTCCCAAAATTGTTATTCCTAGGGTACGTTGTTTCTGCTAATGGGATTCAGGTTGATGAAGAAAAAGGTGCGAGCAATCTGTGATTGACCCCGACCCAAAATTGTGAGTGAAGTGCATAATTTCTACAGGTTGGCTATGTTCTATAGGCGATTTATTCGAAATTTCAGCTCCATAGTTGCACTTATTACCGAATGTATGAAAAAAGGAAAATTTGAGTGGGAAGAAGAAGCTGACACCAGCTTCGCTGTTATAAAGGAAAAATTGACCACTGTCCCAATTCTTATCTTGCATGATTTCAGTAAGGCATTTGAACTGGAGACTAATGCTTCTATTATTGGTGTTGCTGCAATACTTTCACAAACTGGCCGACTAATATCTTTCATGAGTGAAAAACTGAGTGATACAAGAAAAAAGTGGACAACTTATGAAATTGAATTATATGCGGTTGTTCAAGCAGTCAAGCATTGGGAGCATGATAGATGCATGTTAGATGGGTGTCTTACTTGCAACAATTCACTTTTGTCATCAAACATAAAAGCGGACAACATAAAAAAGTGGATGCATTGAGTCGTCAAGCATAGTTATTAGTGACAATGCCCAATGAAGTAATAGGCTTTGATTGCTTGAAAGATTTTTATCAAGATGATGTTGATTTTTCTAATGCATGGGCTGTTAGGATTATGCCCTCTGATGCCAAAGACTATAGAATGATAGGGCATCTCACTTGCAAATGACTTATTCTCGTTTAATAATAAAAGACATTGTTTTTTTTTTACTTAAATCTTATTTGCATCAATAATTAGCGTAACATTCTGTCGATATTTTCAGTGCAATCTCTCTACTTCCTATGGGATAGGAAAATCGGCACTAGTGAGATTGATCTTGATTACTTAACTCGTTCGCAAGTGATATGAAATCTTTAGTGGACAAATAAAGACTTGGAATACTTGTACAATCTGAGCTTTTGACATGCGAGTTCAAGTCGAACACCATGTGATGGTGGAAGCTTAAGGTTGTAGGCACATGAGCGGAACTGATATGCTCGAACACGACTCGCATCGGTTCTATCACATTGGTTTGTCACTCTGTGACTGTCAATGACAAAACTGATTATTCGTAATAGGTATAAGTGATCCTATGACCTCAAGTATCACGCTAAAGATACACTCGTGACCTCAAGTTTGTCACTAGAGTAGTTAGACCCAATTCACCCATTGGTAGGGTGCAAGTGGTAGTCTTAGCTGATAACTAATATGGGATATGTTCTCTCAAAAGTGAATGAGAAATTGTCCAATTGATTATAGATAATAGAGATTAAAGTTTTTGGCCAAAGCAATGGAGTCGATTTTGCAAGGCATAAAATCTAACTCAATGATCTTGTATTATTATAATTAATACATATGGTCAAGTTCAGTTAGTTTGACAATACCGTGACTCTCACCTGATTGGGACGCATGAACAAAGGGTTTATACGTATACAAAATTTATGATTGTAAAGTTGTGGAATGATCCATTCATTCCATTTCATTTGGCCTATGAAGTGGGCCATGTGACTGACTAGATGTTACCCACTTCCTTTGGATTCCTCTCCTTGCTAAACGAAATGAACCTAAAGAGTCGCGCTAAAGGATTGATAAAGAAAAATAAAAAGGATTTTCTATTTGAAACTAGAAGATTTAATTTATGGGATAAATTAAATGGATTAATTAATTGCTTATTAGACGAGTTAATTAATTATAAAGATAAGATTGATTATTAATTATTTTCTTATGAAAATGAATTAATGAATTAATTTATCTAATTAATTTGGTTTTTTTAATTAATTAATTTAATTATTGATGTTATAAGTAATTAATTAAATAATGGAGAATTAATTAAAACAAGAGACGACCGGATCAAGTAAGGGATGTCTGTTTGGACGCCTCCTTTGGGCTAGTGGGGGTGTGCACTTGGATGCCCAACATGGGCTCTAGACTCTTGTCTTGATCAACAAGTCAAGTGATATTAAGTATATCACTTAAAAGACTTTTGACTTAAATGAACATCATAACTCTCCTAAAAAGAAAAAGAAAAACTCCTCCCCCTCTCCTAATACACTAGCCGTTAGTCAACAAGGAAGAATGGGGGAAATTTTTAGTCAATCAATCAGCATGATAATTTAAAGACGACGTTAATTCGTTGTTCGGATCAAACTTCAGGAAAACCTCAAGGATTTCGAGAAGACTGGATTATACGAGGATTGGAGATTTCACCACTTCATCAAATCAAAACTTGGAAGAAGGATCGAGTTCTCCAATCGCCTCGTTTCAGTGGGTAAGTTTTAGCAAGCTTTTTTTATTCATGTATGCAAATCGAGATGATATTGTTGGTAATTTTATCCCGCAGCGTAATTTTTTGTGAAACCCAACAGTGGTATCAGAACCAATCTTTGATCTGCATATTGGATCACAATTATGTGATTTTGATATGCATATTATGTGTTTGAAGCATGCATTAATTTGATTTCTTATGTTTATTGTAAATCTGGGATTTTTATGGAGCATGCATTAATTTGATTTTTATGAATAGCACTTCGAATAGAACTATGCGCGGCTCCCGCTATGCGCAGCGGGTGCATGGCGCCCGGTAGTGTGGCCTGGCCATGCGGCCACATGGCCTGATCGGGCCGTGTGTTTAACACACGGCCCATTGAAATGGGTCATGGACCCCGGTCTGAAAATTGGTCTGTGAACTTGGTCAAATTTTAGTATTCAGGTTTTGGGTAAATGTAATTATCCGGGGGGGTCAAAAGGATGATGACCCGGAATAATTCAAATTAAGCCCAATTGGAGAATTACTTAAATTTTGACTTATTAATTGATTTGGGATTAATTTAAATTTTTCCAAATGGACCAACGGATTGGTGATTTGGATTTAAATTAAAACTAGCCCAATAAAAATTAATAGCACCTCAATAATTTTCTAATTAATTAATTTTAGGCCCAATTAAATTAAATTCAAGTGGACCAAAAGGATGGTGACACGGGTTTGATGAAATCGAGCCCAAGTATGATTAATTGGAATAATTAATTATTTTTCTTGGAGATTAATAATTAATTTGTGGATTAAATATTTTTTTTCATCTTAAAAAATACTTAAATATATGAATAAGAAATATAAATGATTTTTCTTGAATGAATAATAATTAATTCTTTAATCAAATTAAAGTTTTTGCATTTAATAGTGGCTTTAAATCATAATAAAATAAGATTCGGTATTTTATGTATTCAATTTAGTTGGACTAATATTATTTTAATTAAAGCTAGATATACTTAATTTATAAATTTGTATATCTAAGTCATCTAATAGATTGATTTTAATTGAAATAAAGAATACATGAAGTTGGGAATTTTATAAAGAACTTTTTAGTTGGACTAAAATTTTAAGTAAACAAGATAATTGTTTTAATAATGTGAGTATTGTTGTGATTCGGTCTAGCGGATAAATTTTTTAATCTGAATCACATCGAGAATCGAATCCGGGAATATTCATAATATTGTTGATGAACACAATAGGAACGAATTATGACAGAGAGTAATCGAATTACCTTTTGACAATTCAATTCTGAATTATCAGCAGCAGCCCCAGACTCCTGCCTCTAGATAATCATGTGGAAGAAAAATTCTCTGAGAAAAGCTTCGATCTCCTCCCGGCAACGGCGGCTAGTTGGAGAAAGGGGGAGGGAATTTTTTTTCCTGTTGCTTTAGGCTTCTTTTAGGCTCTTTGTCAGATTCTGAAACAATGACTTGATTATGTAGAGTTCTGACACAGACTGAATACTTATATACATAAGCATAACCCCTTAGGTATACAGTGAGGGGCGCCCACTAGGCCTTATGTAGATGGGCTTCCGAGCTTTGTTCCATCTTAACCCATGTGTAATTAATTAAATCCATGTCCAATCCAATTGACAATTAATTAATTACTTTAATCTAATTAAAATTCACCTAATTAATTTAATTCAACTTATAAATTAATTTCCAATTCATCTAACTTATGAATTAATATGATTTCATTTATTTATTTAATCCAATTAAATATCTTTAATTAAATCATGTCATCCATTTTGTCAATCAATTCACATCTAATACCAAAATACCCTGAGCATGGAAATAATCCTTTTCTTCACCTAGCAGGACCTCTAGGCTCGATTCAATTGGCAATGGGAGGATTCCAAAGGATAAGGTTGTCACCTAGCCAATACCGTGGAACCAAATCGTAACCCAATTGAATACGAGATGAACATGTCATCACGAACCTTGATTACGACTACCATATGTGTATAAACTCTTCACCGACATGACCCGATCAAGTAAGAGCCATGGTACGTCAAACTCATATAACTTGATGTTGTTTTCAGTAATCATAACAATGTGAAATTACATAAACTACCCTTAGTGACTATCACTAGTTTAGTTTATTTGCTTTGGCCAAAGACTTTGTAATTTCTATTGCTTATGATCATACAGGTCACATACTCGTTTACTGTCGAGATGGTGAATCCCATATTGGCAGTTATCTTATAATGTAGAATGCACCATGTGGATCGTACTTCGAGGATGACCCCACCTTTCAGGTGATACAGGTCTAACTACTCTGATAACATATCCAATACTATAAGCGCATCATAAATAACTCCTCGGGTCCAAAGCTCACACATACTATTGTAATCTTAATCCCAATCATTGACTGTCAAAGAGTAAAGACCCATGTGATTGGATTAATGCGAGTCGAGCTCAAATATGTTAGTTACATTAATCATATTCATGACACTAGCTCCCCTATCTAATCATTGTACGAATGGCACTTCCTTGTCAAAGAAGGTGTCATACGAGTTGAATATTAATGCCCAATTAATATTCCTTAACTTGCGAACTCCCGGTTTAAGAGATTAAGTACTTGGATCTTCCAGTGCCTCCTCTTTTTCATAAAAGGTGGAAAGTCTATCTTCAAATCTCATGGACTTATTTGTTCAACACATTTAAATGCCATTAGATTTATATGAACAAAATCAAAACCTTTATTCTATAAATAGAAACAATAAAATGTTTGTATAAATAACTTATCAAAGCCCTACTCAATCTAATTTCTCATAGGCATTGAGGGCATACACCTAACAATCTCCCACTTGCACTCAACGCCAATCGCTATGGTATTTGATGCCCATCTTCTCAAGATTTTTATCTTGCACCTCCTGTGATAATGAATTGGTGAGTGGGTTAGCCACGTTTTCTGCTGAGGCTATTTTCTGCACGGTGATATCTCCTCTTCCAACGATTTCTCGTATTATATAATATTTCCTGATCACGTGTTTAGATTTGTTGTAAGACATTAGTTCTTTAGCTTGCGTTATTGCGCCATTGTTGTCACATCACAATGGCAACGGAATTTCCACGCTAGAAACTACTTGAAGTTCAGCGATGAACTTTCTCATCTAAACAACTTCTTTTGCTGCCTTAGAGGCTGTCACATATTCTGCCACCGTTGTGAAATAAGCAGTTGTGATTTGCTTGGAACTTTTTCAGGACACTGCTCCACCATTGAGTGTGAATATGTACCCAGAGATGGACTTGAGGTCATCTGGATCAGATTGAAAATCTGAATCGGTGTAACCATCCACCTTCAATTCTCCATTTCCATATATCAATAGCATATCTTTAGTTCTTCTTAAGTACTTTAAGATACACTTCACTGCTGTCCCATGTTTGCTTGAAACGTACTGACCATGGTCACAGCATGTGCCAGATCTGGTCTTATGCACAACATCGCGTACATGATACTTCCTACTACTGATGCATAGAGTGTATTCCTTATTTCCATTATGTCCTTGTCCGTTTTAGGACTCATAGATTTGGAAAGATGAATGTCATGTCTCATGGGCAAAAGTCCTCCCTTAGAGTTATGCATTTCATATCTCTTAGGACTTTCTCTAGATAGAGCGCTTGGGAGAGACCAATCATTTTATTCACTCTATCTGTATATGGGTAAATTCCCAAAATATAGGTCACTTCTCCCAAGTCTTTCATGGAGAACGTATTTGAGAGCCATGTCTTCACTGATGCTAATAAGCCCATGTCATTCCCTATACGTAGTATGTCATCTACATATAGAACCAGGAATGTCAACTTGCTCCCACTGGCAATTTTATAAACACATGGTTCGTCTTCATTCTTGATGAAGCCATATTCTTTGCTTCTTCATCGAACCTTAGATTCCAACTCCAAGAGGCTTGCTTCAGTCCATAGATGGACCTATTAAGTTTGCAAACTTTATTAGAATCTGTTTCGAATATGAAGCCCCTGGGCTGTTGCATATAAATGTCCTCCTTGAGGTATCCATTTAAGAATGCGATCTTCACATTCATTTGCCAGATTTCATAATGTAAGTTTGCAGCTATGGCTAGTAGAATTCTAATAGATTTGATCATGGCCATTGGCGAAAAGGTTTCCTCATAGTCAATGCCCTCCTTTTGACTATACCCTTTCACCACCAGCCTGACCTTATAGGTATCCACCATGCCATCCGGACCAATCTTTTTCTTGTAGATCCATTTCCATCTAATTGGTCTTACTGCATTTGGTAGATCAGTAAGAGTCCTGACTTGGTTCAAATACATCGAATCAATCTTTGATTTCATAGCTTTAAGCCACTTTGAGGAATCTATATCCGTCGCTGCTTTATCATAGCTAGATAGATCATCTCCATTGCATCCTTCTACAACAACATACAAATAATGTTGTGTATTATGCAGATAGCCATATCTCTCAGGCTGCTGGAATACTCTGCCAGATCGTCGCTGCGACGGTTGTGTCAAATTGGGTTCTGATTCTTGAACTAATGTCTCCAAAGGGACATTATCTTGTTCTTCCAAAACAATCTTTCTATCTGTACCATATTCTCAAATGAATTCTTCTTCAAAAAAGTGGGCTTGCAAGGCCACGATGATCCTGGGATCATTTTGCTGGTAAAAGAGGTATCCCATCGTATCTATGGGAAAACCGATAAAACGTCTTTTCAAGGATCTATCCTCTAGTTTCTCTACCTTGGTCTTCTTTACATATGCTAGGCAACCCCACATCTTTATGTACTTGAGACTAGGCTTCCTACCGCTCCATATTTCATATGGTGTAGTGGGAACAGATTTCGAGGGACATTTGTTCAAAATATGCGCAGTTGTAAGCAAAGCATGTCCCCACAAGGAAAGAGGTAAATCAATGTAGCTAAGCATGGAGCGGATCATGTCCAACAGAGTCTGATTCCTTTTTTCTACTACCACATTGAGTTTGTGGAGTTGCTGGAGAAGTTAGTTGTAATACTATGCCTTGTTCTTTTAGGAACTCGTCAAACTCGGCACTCATGTATTCACCAACTCGATCAGATGTAAGTGTCTTAATACTGTGCCCAGTTTGTTTTTCAGTTAAAGCTTTAAATTCCTTGAACCATTCAAGTGCTTCGAACTTATACTTCATCAGATAAACTAGACCATACCTAGAGTGGTCATTTGTGAAGGTTATAAAGTACTAAAAACCTCCAAGGGCCGCATCCTTGATGGTTCCACAAACGTCAGTGTGAATTAATCCTAAAACTTCACTTGCCCTTTCGAAATGTCCAGTGAATGGTGGCCTAGTCATCTTGCCTTTATGACAGGATTCACAAGTAGGATATGGGTCAGACCAAAGTGGGACAATAAGCCCACTATTTTCCAACTCATGAATCTTACATTCACCGGCATGTCATAGTCTAAGGTGCCATATGAATTTTTAGTTTACTCCACTCATTCTACGTTTCCAAGTCATAGTATTAACTAGACATTGATTTTCGATATTCAAATAGTATAAACCATTAATTAAAGATGCAGAGCCAACACACTTATTTCCAAAATAAATATCACAAGACTTATGTTTAAAGGAAAACAAATATCCTTTCCTGACCAATACATGAATAGAAAAAATATTCTTGAGCTCATTGGGAAAAACTAGGCAACCATCTAAAATAATAGGATGTCCAGAAAATAATGTAACAGAAGTAATTCCAATGTGCGTCGCAGCCACGCTGTGTCCGCTTCCAACATTGATCATCACTTCCTTCCCATCCAGCTATCTACTTGCCTCCAGATCCTGGTTCAAAACACATATATGAGCACTATCTCCGGAATCAGAATCCAAGAAGTAGAAAATATCATCATATAATAATTTGGTTAAAAAACATAGAGTTCTACATTTGCTTTATTTTCTGCTTTCAGCTTCGGATAGTCATGCTTCCAGTGCCCTGCTTCTTTACAGTGGAGGCATATGCCTGTCTTCTTAGGGCCCCCACCCTTGAACCTCTTCTTTTGGTTTGCCTTGCCTTTGCTTTTCCCAGAAGTTTTTTCCAATCCCAGTTGCTTCTTGTCTCGTTTCTTCTTCTGAGTTTTTGAAGTCTCAGTAGAAAGGACCAAAGCAGTCTCTTTCATCTTGGGGTCCATTTGTGATTGAGCATTTGTGAATTTGTTCAAAAGACCCGGCAATGAACACTCAATGTCATTCATATTTAAATTCACTAGAAATTGCGAAAAAGACTTGGGTAGTGACTGCAGGATGAGATCAGTTTGAAGCTGGAAGTCCATAGAGAAGTCGAGGGCTTCTAATCTCTCAAACATGGAGATCATCTTCAATACATGATCCCCAACTTTCTCTCCTTCTTTCATTCTCTCCCCGAAGATTTGACAGGAGATCTCATAACGAGCAGTCCTGTTGTGCTCTCCGTAGAGTTCCTTCAGATGCACCATGATTTCAGCAACTGTTCCCACTTTTTCATGAGATCGCTGCAGTTCATTGGTCATCGATCCCAGCATGTACCCCTTGACACTAGTGTCAGCTTTTATCCAGTCTTCACAAACAAGCCTATCTTAAAAAGATCTGGGGTTCGGGACTTCAGGCATCTCTTCATCGAGCACATGTCCCAAAGATTCAAGGCTGAGGACAATCCTCCGATTTCATATCCAATCAACGAAATTTGGTCTTGTGAGGACATTTTTCTCAAGTAGTATTGTCAAAGGGTAAGTCATTGTGTAGGAAATAAACTGCAGAAAAATACAAAGATTTACCATTAGATTTGTTATTATGTACTTTCAAGTAAAATCAAGGATTTCAATATTTACTTGACTCCTACTATTTTTCTCGAAACATTGTACTCTCACAAAAATAATCAAAAACCTCGTTGGATTGGTTTCATAGTGAGCGATTGAGTTCGTCAACAATCTAAACAAGTTGCAACCTTGAACGATATATGGCCTACTAGATCATTGAGGTGATGTCATACATGAATCGGTCTAACTGATGATTCAATCTCCTTTAGCTCATGGATCACTAAATCGCAAACGTTTTCGATATATAGGTGGTGATCCATCTGAGTCTGGCAACCTTGACTAAAATATAGGGCGGAATTCACTTCGACATGAAGGCATCAAATGCACTAGAGAAGATAGAGTACCACGTCTTGGTGTATAACCCGTTATTCCGGGAAGATGCCATGCAATGAAGCCACATTCTAAAGTTTGATGGAGAGCTAGGACATCCAATGCACCTTTACTTACTCAGTATTTTTAATGGGAGAATTATAACATTCGATACTGTTAGTTATGTTGGTCTCACTTCGCACATTAATTTCTTTATCGCGTAATTATAAAGGAAATGCTTAAAAATAAGCCTAGCAATTCTAACAACACACACATGTATGAACTATCTAGATCATTTCGAGCCAATGAGTGATTGGGGAGGGGTTCTATCTATTACAAGGGTCACTGCCTATACAAGATCTAATCTTCATACTTCTCCAAGACTTCATGTGCCACCATGATCCTCCATTTGGGCCTATCTCTAAAACAATTACATAGAAATAGCCTATACAAAAATTCTATGAATTGAAGATACAAGCTGGAGGGCTCAAACTCCGGCCCAATACAACCCAGGTAAGACAGTAAAGATAAATCCTAAGTCCATACACGGTGTCACCATCACACAAATAAGGAGCATATAAACAATTTAAACACTTATATGAATTTATTATTAAATCTAATTTAATGTATCAAATCTAATTTAATACATGATCAAATCCAATTTAGTCTTTGATTAAATCTAATTTAATCTTAGATCAAATCCAATTTAATCTTTGATTAATTCTAATTTATTCTTTGATTAAATCTAATTTAATATCTTCAAAATTAAATCTAATTTAATATCTTCAAAATTAAATCCAATTTAATTTGAATACTTTAATCTAATTAAAGTGTGACTACTATCAAATAAAGTCACATGGGTAATTTAATCTAAACACATAGCAATATCATGTAAAAAAGAAATTGGTATTTAAATCTAATTTAACATACACCAACCTATTATAACAAGAAAGTTAAATCCAATTTAAAACTTTTGAAGAATTTAAATCCAATTTAAAATTTTCAATAAATCTAATTTTATTAAAATATATTTAAATCCAATTTTGAATAAACTGAAAACCAATTTAATTTACAAAATCTAATTTAGGGTTTGAATAAACTTAAATCCAAATTAATTTATTCACTAAATTCAATTTAGAAGTTGAAACAAAATATAATTAGGGTCAATTAATTGATAAATAGTTCAGTTGAGCTTCCAATTGAGTCAAACCCACATAATTAATTAATTCAATCGGGCAATCCAATTAAATCATTGGGCCAGGCCCGACATAATTAATTATGTTGGGCCCGACCCAAAAACATTAATTAAAACATAGCTGAGCTTGGCCCAACACTTCAAATTAATGTGCTGGGCTAAGCCCAACATTTATCCAACCGCGCTGGGCATACTTGCGCTGGGCTCGGCCCAGTGCTGTATTTCTAACCCAAGCTGGGCTCTGCCCAGCGCTTATATTATGCTCGGCCCAACAAGCTAGCCTCCATCACCAGCAACACGCGCTGCTACTGCAGCAACGCGGCGGCACGTCGGCCTTAAAGCGACTTTTTTTTCCAAAAAAAACATGTAATTTTCAAAAAAAATATGAATCCAATTCAATTTTTCGTTTTACCTGGTAAATTCAATTCAACTCATGAAAATTCAATTTTATAGATTTGCATGCATAACATAAATTACCCAAATTACATACGATATGTAAAAACATGTTTATGATATTATAACAATTAAAGCACATAAACATACAATGAATATCATGAATTTCCCAAATTTTGGCTCTGATACCACTGTTTTGATTCAGTCTAGCGGATAAATTTTTTAATCCAAATCACACCGAGAATCGAATCCGGAGATATTCATGGTATTGTTGATGAACACAATAGGAACGAATTATGACAGAGAGTAATTTAATTACCTCTTGACAAGTAAATTTTGAATTATCAGCAGCAGCCCCAGGCTCCTTCCTCTAGATAATCATGCAGAAGAAAAATTCTCTGAGAAAAGCTCTGATCTCCTCCCAGAAACAATGGCAGCGGCAGCTAGTTGGAGAGAGAGGAAAGGAATTTTCTTTACTATTGTTCTAGGTTTCTTTTTGGCTCTTAGTCAGATTCTGAAACAATGACTTGTGTGTTTAGAGTTCTGACACTGACTAAACACTTATACACATAAGCAGAACCCCTTAGGTATACAGTGAGAGACGGCTGCTAGGCCTTATGCAGATGGGCTTTCGGCCTTTGTTCCACCTTAGCCCACGTGGAATTAATTAAATCCAAGTCCAATCCAATTGACAATTAATTAATTACTTTAATCTAATTAATTTAATTCAACTTATAAATTAATTTCTAATTAATTTAAGGAAAAATTGGTAGAAAATCCCTAATTTCTAATTTAACTAAGAAACTAGTCCATATGTTTATTAATAAAGTCTGCACTCCCTAGTTACAAATACATATTTGGATCCACTCCCTGCCTAAATAAAATGACTGATTTGCTCCTGAGTTTATCATTTTCCCTCTAATTTTCCTGCTTGTCCATTTCCCCTCTTTTTAACCCTAAATTATAGCTCTTTACCCATCATTTTCACTGCTGTAAATTGCTCCCAGCAGCTCCGCCGGAGAAGTCTTTCTCCACTGTGCAACCTCCGTAAATATACTATCTCCGTCGTGATACTGCAGCAGTTCCACCACTCACATTTTCCCGCCATTTTCAGAGTACAATATGCTACCGCTGGGAAAAATGTCTACCAATGAGAAATCAAGTGTTCTAGGAAATTTCCACCACAAAATCGAGCTTCATGTGATGAGCATCGATCAAAATACTGGTATGATGGATTTATACCTGAGTTACAGTGGCAAGTGGCCGGAAATAAGGCAGAGAACATACAATTTGAAATATAAAGCCCCCCAGTACAATGAGTATGTTATTATGTTAGATGACCTTGACGTCAACAATATGATTCGGTTGTGTTCGGTCATGAAAACGACCATGATTGACTTTGTAACATGCTACAAAGATGAACCACCAAGTCGTGGAGGGCAGAGCAGTAACGGGGTCGGGTAATACATTATTTTCTATAAATACTACATGCGGTTATTATTATCATACTACACACTAACAACAAAAATATTGTATGCTTAATACTACATACAATACGACACTGATAAATGCACGATACGTCAATTGCCAGTCTATATACTGTATGCAAGTTGCCTTCATACTGCACTGCTGATGTTTGTTATTATTTCTCTGTTTTTCTTATCCCATTAGGACTAACATGGGGGATGAGGAGGGCTTGGGTGTAAGCATTGTATGTGGTAACTCCATAGACGTGTGGAGGAATTGCATCTGTGAAAAAGGTCAAACATTCAACGATCCTGATGACTTCAGAGTGAACCTGAAGAACTATTGTGTTACGATTAGGCACGACTTCAATTTTGTGAAGAATGACACAAGGAAAATCATAGATATTTGCCCATTTTCAAAATGAAAGTGGAGGGTATGCGCCTCATTGTATGCATGTGACAAAATTTGCCATTAGAAAATGCAATTTGGTGCACACTTGTGAAATTTGCCATCCGTGAAGGCACTCTTGGAATCCGAGGTCATCTCAGGGCTGATTCAGCATGGGTTTCGAATATTGTGTAGGAGAGGCTGAGAGGAGAGCCTATGTGCAAACCTTGTAACATGCAGAAAGATATCCTCATAAACTTTGGTGTGCAACTAAAATATCACAAAGCATGGTCTGGTAAGGAAATGGCAATGCGGGATATTCACCGTGTAGATAAGTTGTCTTATGACAAGCTGCATTGGTACTGTAGCGCGGTGAAGGAATATAATCCCGGCAGTATTGCAGATTACGAGATTAACCCAGTTAACAACAGATTTCTACGATTGTTTATATGCTTCAATGCATGTCTTCTTGGTTCTTTTCAAGGGTGCAAACCCTTAATTTTTCTGGACGGAACTCATTTGAGTGGTAAGTACAAGAGATGCCTACTTAGCTCAGAGACCAAGAATCCCAAAGATGATCTTTTCACACTAGCATACGCCGTTGATGATGCTAAATGATTTTTATTCACAAATTTCACCTTCTTTTCCAACCGACATAGTGGGCTTATTAAGGGTATAACGAAGGTCTTTCCCGGCAGCCACCATTCTTATTGCTTGAGACACTTAGTTGACAACTTCACAAAGCAGGTGAGATCTTTTTTGAATTTTTTTATTTAATTGTGAAAGTCAGCATGGAATGTATGATGGGTTAATAGTCTTATAATCACAATTTTAGGTGATGAGAAAGTACCCTCTGCACAATAAAAAATAGTGGAGTTCCGTTTTCAAGAAAGCTGCATATGCTCCTACGGTGCAAGAGTTTAAAGAGTATATGAATATGATAACTCAGTCTATGCCTCTCTCTGTTAATTTCATACATGACAGCGAACCGCAATGCTGGGCGAATTCACTTTTCCTGGGTGACAGATGGGGAGTGATAAACAACAACCAGGAAGAAAGCTTTAACAGTTGGGTAAAATTGGCTCGGTTGCAGACATGGTTGATCATATTTGCGGACAAATCATGACTATGATGCATGAGAAGAGGAGAAAAAGGGAGACATTTACTGGTAAGCTTTGCCCCAAACATGAGAAGCGGTTGCAAGTGAACTACTTGGGATCCCGTACCTTAGTTGTCCAAATGTCTAGTGGGATGAGGTTTGAAGTTATTGACAAGAACAAATCGTGTGCTGTGGATCTTGAAAAGTTCACTTGTAGTTGCAGGTCATGGCAAGTCAATAGAATACCATGAAAACATGCTTTGGCGTGCATAGAGTCAAAGGGGCCTTGATATCTACAAGTTCTGTGACGAGCTCTATTATGTTGAAAGGTAAAAGCTCTCCTACCGTGCAGTGCTAAATCCTATTCCTAATTTTGATAGGGAATTAGTGCGCCAGGAGGAACCGCAAGTGGTACTTGCACTTGATGAGCGGGATCAGCCCGGACGTAGAAGAACACAAAGGATCCCATCACATTGTGGTGATTCGCGGCCCAGAAAGTGTCAACTGTGTGGTATTGCTAGACACAATTGTCGCTCTTGCAAGAATGCTAGAACTTCAGCCACTTGACATTTTTTGATGTTTTTCTCTAGCAATATTTGTATTGAACAAGTTTGTTTTGTTTTCAGATTCACTGATGTTAGGATTGTTGATCAATTGTATCGATGTTTTGTTTTGTCATCCAGTATTGTCGTATTATTTCTTGCAGTTTGATGTATACTTTCATAACCATTGACGTACTATTGTCTTTTTATGTACTAATACATCGAACTAAGTGTACCCATACGTTGATTGATGGACCAAAATACGTCGATTGACTGGCATGCATAGGTCAATTTGAGACAAATATACATCGATTGATGTTTACTAATAAGTCAAACTGAGTATACCCATACGTCGATTGACTGGCCTGCATACGTCAATTTGAGAAATATATACATCGATTGATATATACAAATACGTCGAACTGAGTGTACCCATACGTCGATTGATGGACCAAAATATGTCGATTGACTACTGTGCATACATCAATTTGAAACAAATATATGTCGATTGACTGGCCTGCATACGCCGATTGATATGTACAAATACGCTGAATTGAGTGTACCTATACGTCAATTGACTGGTGCGCATACGTCAATTTGAGACAAATGTACGTCGATTTATATGTACTAATATGTTGAATTGAGTGTACCCATGCATCGATTGATCGAACAAAATACGCCTATTGACTGGTGCGCATATGTTAATTTGAGACAAATATACGTCGATTGACTGGCCTGTATACGTTGATTGATATGTACTAATACATCGAATTGTGTACCCATACGTTGATTGATTGTGCGCATACGTCAATTTGAGACAAATATACGTTAATTGACTAGCCTGCATACGTCGATTTATATGTACTAATACGTCGATTTGAGACAAAATATACGTCGATTCATATGTACTATTACGTGGAATTGAGTGCACCCATACGTCGATTGGCTGGTGCGCATACATCAATTTGGGACAAATATCCGTCGATTGACTGGCCTACATACGTCGATTTATATATACTAATACGTCGAACTGATTGTACCCATATGTCAAATGATTGGCGTGCTTACGTCAATTTGAGACAAAATATACGTCATTTGATATGTACTAATACGTCGAATTGAGTGTACCATACCTCGATTGACTGGTGTGCATACATCAATTGGAGACAAATATACGTCGATTGACTGGACTGTATACGTCGATTTGTATATACTTATACATTGAGACTGATTGTTCCAATGCTTCAATTTGTGACAAAATATACATCGATTGATATGTACTAGCAATTGATAGAAAAATATACGTCAAGTGTACTAATAGTAGTGTCTACACACATTACATTTGTGAAAGAAATGCACCATTATCAATTCAACTCCTATGATCACAACATAAAATATTACTAATTGATACATTCGTTCGTAAAATACTTTTCCAAATATATTCACGCGTGTCAAATGGATTTAAAATTTAGGGTTTAGGGTTTGCGGTTTAGGGTTAAGCGTTTAGGTCACAACTAAAAGAATGTATTACTGCATACAAAATGATGTATTGTTACAACTAAAATGATGTAATCTTAAATATAAAGGCCATATGTCAACACACGGCGTATAAGTAGGATCTAATGAAGTATGTGGTGAAGTGAATGACGTATGATTCCATTTACATCGACGTACTTGTTGCTGGAATACGATGTACGATGAGACTTAACCGACGTATTAACATATTTAATTGACCCAGTATTATTTCATCGCAAATGACGTATGGTTTCGTTTATATGAACGTACAAAATGCATTACACTGACTATGTGGACACTTAACTGACGTATTAGTACATTTAATTGACCCATTATTATATCATCGCAAATGACGTATGATTCCGTTTACATGGACATACAAAATGCATTACACTAACGTATGTGCATGATAGGAGTCATTTTTACGTGTTTTTAAGCCCCTTGCGTTTATGTTTTAAGTTCATTTATCGCTTGATCCTGTCACTTGTACGTTTAACTCGTGCGTTAAGTGATTTCAGGCCTTAAATGGATACAATCGAAGAAAGGGCGGAAACAATGACGTATAAAACAAGTTTAGGACAAAATGTTTCACACCTCCACACCTAAACAAGCCAGAAATAAACTGGAGTTAGCCAAAATCACGCTTTGGTGCCATTTCTGCATACCTGGGCGCCAAATCAGAAACAACCGCCACGTTGGAACGCCATTTAAATATTATTAGAGACCGAATTTGATAAAGTGTTATTCTAAAACGTTGTATATGTATGTCTTAGGTTCACATGGCGACTTGAATCATCCAATTCGGAGATCTGTGGAAAAGGTTATGAGGAAACTACTATCACTGCGCTGGAAAGAAAGAAAATGGCAGCATACATGTGTTTTGTTGAAGTTTTCACATGGGGATGCTTGGTGGAATGCTTAAGGGCCAAAAGTTCAGCATTTTTTGGCTGGATGAAATCTTAAATGCCAAACTTTAAGCATCACTCTTAGGTGGAATTCTCATTGGGGAACTTTAATGGGAATTCTTAATGCATACTTTAGAGGAATTTTGGCTATAAAAGGAGGATTGGAGGCCATCCTATGACACTTGAAAACCATTCCTCATTTGGGGGAGCCTAAACACATCTTATCATCTTCTTAGTTCTTATATTAGATTAGTTATGAAGATTATCAAGAACCTTTGAAGGTGAAGAAATCAAGGAGCATGGAAGAGATGAAGATCGAAGTTCAACCATCAAAAATACGAGGGAGTTTCTTAGATTTAGATTTGTTTTCGTCTATAAATATGAATCTTAATTCAAGTTTCTATCTTTTATCTTTTATGATGAATTAGATTCTTCAAACTAAGGCCATGTTGAGGCTAAATTATGATAATTAAGTTATAAATTGTGTTTTTCATATTAATTCTATTGTTGCTTTGTGTCTTGATCTTGTTTGAATGCATCATATGCTTAGCTACCATATGCATGATTTATTGCTTAAATTATTCGTTCGAGAGAACGTAATTTAAGGTGCAAAAAGGATCATCGCATAATCCGTAAAAAATAGGGAATTGCCCCTAGAGATAGGTAGAAATTCCCGGGTGCAGTTAGCCGGATTAATCCGGGAAAATTCTAGAACTTGAATGCATGATTGTTGGTTAGATTCTCGGATAGACATATCTAGAAAACCGTCAATTAATCATAGGATTATTATGAACCGAGACATTTGGTAATAATTAACTATGGAATTTCCACCAAAGCAACATTAGTCTAATAATATGGGAACATGTTTATAATGAAAATTGATTAATTTATGCCAACACATGTGTCTTAGTTGCTCTCTTCTATAGCTATCTTGATTTCGACATCTTGTTTCTTATATCTTGCTTCCATAATATTTTAGTTCATTTTTGTTTTAGTTTATTTTATTGCCTTTAAAATCTTTAAATCATTAGCTTTAGTTTAAGTTCTTCAATTGCTTTAAAATCATAAACTAAATAACAAGTCCTTGAGGTTCAACAACCCGGACTTCATTGTCCACTTTATTACTACACACGACCAGTCCACTTATTATGCAAACACGTGAGGATTTCTCATGTCAAGTTTTTGGCGCCGTTGTCGGAGACTTGTTTATTTTAGTTTTTTATTTTATTTTGCACTTTCATAATTCTTAGATTCTCGTTTATTTCTAGCTTTTCTTTTATTTTCTTGTTATTCTAATTTTGTTTCTTGTGTTTTCTTTACTTGATTTTGAGCTCAAGATTAAACGTGTTCTCCGGGCCAGTAATAAGTTTGAGAGATGGCGGACAATATCTATCAATCAAATCCGAATGCATGTTTTCCAGATATGAATTTACCGGAGAATCGGGAGTGGTTACAAGGCATTCTCCAAGCCATGCAACCGCCTCCTCCTCAACAACTTCTATCGGTCTGGGATAGTCTACCACCGACCGTCTTCACCATACAGGAGGGATATCGTTTATCCCTGACTCTGGAGGAATGAGATTGGGTTCGACAACTCATACATAACTTACAACTCACACTAGATGATTTGGATCAGTCGGAAAATATGAAATTGGTACACAAAGCCATTGATGCTTTGTATGAAGGTGTCATCGCCTTAGCGTCGCACACCTAACATTCAAGCGTCCGAGGCAAAATCTCCAAGCTACGAGAAATCTACTCTTATTCCTTCTCAAGCGGTACCCAACCCCATTTTTATTGAAGAATTGATATCAAAGAAACCGAGGTTGAAGGAAAGGACATTCGAGTCTTTACCAGAAGCTTCCTTGGTATCTTCTTCCCTCTCCATGGGTATAGAGGTAATTAATGCCCATGATGGTAGGTTGTCCTCTAGTGTAGGACTTAATATGGTTATTTGTGATAGCTATGAAGTTTTTAAGCATCCAGTTGTTTCTAATTATTCTTTACGCATTGATGCTTTTGATCCTTTTAGTGATAAGCTTTCTCAGGTTAAAAGAACCAATAATCTCCTCGAGTCCTACATCATGAACTCCAAGTTTACCACCTCAATGGGTGAATAAAAATGGTCATCTACTTATAACTTGGAGAATAGTCCAAATCATCACTCGGCGCAATGGAAAGAAAGAGTGATGGAAGTGGTGATGGACTATAAAAAATATGTAAGTAGATGATTGCTTGGTCACTACTTATCGTATTTTCTACTAACACCGGGCCAAATTTTATCCTTACTTGGAAAATGAACAAGGCATTCATTCGGAAACTGCCTTAAATGAACTCGGTAAAGTCAAGCTAGTGACTTTAAAAGAGCACTTCGTGGGAGGCAACCCATGTTTCTTGTTTTTTGTGTTTTTGTTTAGTTTTCGATTGCTTTGGCTTTTTTTTTTCTCGCAGGAAAATTTAGCCGCGACTACCCATCACCATAGCCACGGCTAAGAATTTGAAATCTCTCTATCCCGGTAGCCACGGCTAAATGGCAATTTTTTGTTTTAAAAAAAAAATTGTTTTTGTTTTGTTTAATTTGTTTCTTTATGTTGTATTCTGGCATGCACTTTTGGCATGTATGTTTTCATATGCTTGATGGTTTGTTTGATAAGTATGTTGCACATGTTAGTAGCAATTTCCCGTTGTTTTGAGAGGCCTATTTTGATGAGATGAGCTTGATTTGGAACATATTTGTGATGAAGGATTGTTTTTCAACATTCTTGGTTGTAAGTTCTCTTATACCCTTTTACATGCTTTTATGTGAGACAACATTGGAGACAATGTTGAGTTTAAGTTTGGGGGTATATATGGGTAGTACTTTGTGGTTTATGTACATTCATATGATTGATCACCATGTGTTTGCTATTATTTTTTTTTTTGCTGCTTTGTCATATCATGTGTTGCTAGTTTATCTCAAGTTTGGGGGAATTTGTATGCTATCATGTTTATATGCGTTTATGTTGAGAAAATCAAGCATGAAAATTTTTAGTCCTTCCAATTGATGCATTGAAGTAGATTAACTTGAAAAACATGACATGATTTCTTGAAATAATTTGAATTTAATGGAACATATATATCTTTGAAATTGCCCTAGACTAGGATTAATTTCTTAGATGATTCACATTGCATAATAAATCGAGGGTAGAGGAGTTGAGTGGATAACCATCTTGAGACACTTAATGAGTTTTTCCCGGAAATATTAACTTAGATTTTTCATAAGGTTGTAAGTTGAGTAGTAATTTTGTATGCTAAACATGAATTGAAAAGGTTGAATTTTGTATGACCAAAAGTGGTCAGGCTAATATGTACTGGAGGTGAAAACTTTCATGCCTATATACTGTACTATTATGCTAATTTGAGCTAAGTTCAAACCAAAAAGAAGTGAATTGTTTAAAAGATCTAGTTTTATTTCCTGGTTTGACACTCAAGTGATTAAATCCTTAGGAGTGTCTCTACAGTTAATGCCCTAAAACTATCTAGTTTGGGAGCCATTGATCTAAAGTTTGTTACATGGGTGCCATAAAAAACCTAATGGAATAAAACATTTCACATGATCTAGCCTTACTGAATTTAATGGAAGTTTCATATGAATTGAAAGTTGAATGTTTGAGATAATGAAATTTAAATGGCTATGAGATTTTCTATGATTCTTGTGCTTTGTGTTTGATCAAAGTTGATAGATATGGGATTAATGTCCAAAATTTGGTAAGGATGCCTCTCGACTATAATGCCTTAGATTTATTTTTCACTACACCCTAGGAGTCTTTTCGATTATTGGTGTCACATGAGCAAAAGTAGTTTATACGTATATATATTTGTGAGCTTTAAAAGGTTGATTTTATGCCATTCATTCTTGTTAATTATGTTGAGATGTATTGATTTGGTTGGGATTGAAAATTTGTTAGATTTTGTGGGTATATCGTATGCAAAACCTCATGAGACTATAACTCGTCCTTTGAGGTAACTCAAAGGTTTAAAGGCTTGTTGCACCTGCTAACAATCGTTTACTCCACGAAAGTGAGTTAGTTAGTTGTTTTTGTTTTCTCCCATTGGTTGATGATGTTTTTTGTGCCCTAGACCTTTAATTGTTTGAGGTCGAGCAATTGATAAGTTTGGGAGAGTTGATAGGAGTCATTTTTTCATGTTTTTAAGCCCCTTGCGTTTATGTTTTAGGTTCATTTATCGCTTGATCCTGTCACTTGTGCGTTTAATTCGTGCGTTAAGTGATTTCAGGCCTTAAATGGATACAATCGAAGAAAAGCCGGAAACAATGACATATAAAACAATTTTACGTCAAGATGTTTCACACCTCCACGCCCAAACAAGCAAGAAATAAACTAGAGTTAGCCAAAATCACACTTTGGTTCCATTTCCGCACACCTTGGCGCCAAATCAGAAACAACCGCCACGTTGGAACGCCATTTAGATATTATTAGAGACCGAATTTGATGAAATGTGTTATTCTACAAAGTTCTAGATCTATGTCTTAGGTTCACATGGCGACTTGAATCATCTAATTCAGAGATATGTGGAAAAGGTTATGAGGAAACTACTATCACTGCACTGGAAAGAAAGAACATGGCAGCATACATGTGTTTTGTTGAAGTTTTCACATGGGGATGCTCGGTGGAATGCTTAAGGGCCGAAAGTTCAGCATTTTTTGGTTGGATGGAATCTTAAAAGCCAAACTTTAAGCATCACCCTTAGGTGGATTTCTCATTGGGGAACTTTAATGGGAATTCTTAATGCATACTTTAGTGGAATTTTAGCTATAAAAGAAGGATTGGAGGAATCATTTCTCATTTGGGGGAGCCTAAACACATCTTATCATCATCTTAGTTTTTATATTAGATTAGTTATGAAGATTATCAAAAACCTTTGAAGGTGTAGAAATCAAGGAGCGTGGAAGAGATGAAGATCGAAGTTCAACCACCAAAACTACGAGGGAGTTTCTTAGATTTACATTTGTTTTCTTCTATAAATATGAGTCATAATTCAAGTTTCTATCTTTTATCTTTTATGATGAATTAGATTCTTCGAACTAGGGCCATGTTGAGGCTAATTTATGATAATTAAGTTATAAATTAAGTTTTTCATATTAATTCTATTGTTGCTTTGTGTCTTAATCTTTTTTGAATGCATCATATGCTTAGCTACCATATGCATGATTTATTGCTTAAATTATTCGTTCGAGAGAAGATAATTTAAGGTGCAAAAAGGATCATCACATAATCCGTAAAAAATAGGGAATTGCCCTTAGAGATAGGTAGAGATTCTCGGGTGCAGTTAGCCGGATTAATCGGGGGAAATTCTAGAACTTGAATGCATGATTGTTGGCTAGATTCTCGGATAGACATATCCAGAGAACCGTCAATTAATCATAGGATTATTATGAGCCGAGACATTGGGTAATAATTAATTAAGGAATTTCCACTAAAGCAACATTTGTCTAATAATATGAGAACATGTTTATAATGAAAATTGATTAATTTGTGCCAACACATGTGTCTTAGTTGCTCTCTTCTATAGCTATCTTGATTTCGACATCTTGCTTCCGTAATATTTTAGTTAATTTTTGTTTTAGTTTATTTTATTGCCTTTAAAATCTTTAAATCATTAGCTTTAGTTTAAGTTCTTCAATTGCTTTAAAATCATAAACTAAATAACAAGTCCTTGAGGTTCGATAACCCGGACTTCATTGTCCACTTTATTACTACACACTACCAGTCCACTTGTTGTGCAAACACGTGAGAATTTCTCGTGTCAGTGGACACTTAACCGATGTATTAGTACATTTAATTGACTCAGTATTATTTCATCGCAAATGACATATGGTTCCGTTTACATGGCCGTACGAAATGCATTACACTGACGTATGTGGACACTTAACTGACGTATTAGTACATTTAATTGACCCAGTATTATTTCATCGCAAATGACGTATGGTTCCGTTTACATGGACGTACGAAATTCATTACACTGACGTATGTGGACACTTAACCGACGTATTAGTACATTTAATTGACCCAGTTTTATATCATCGCAAATGACGTATGGTTCCGTTTACATGGGCGTACGAAATGTATTACACTGACGTATGTGGACAGTTAACCGACGTATGTAAATAAGCAAATATTTAGAAAAAAACATCATAAAATTGTAATACAAAACATAAATATAACAAATTGTTTCATACAGGATGGTGAAGTTTGATTATTTAAGTTTGACTATTTTCTAAAAAATCCCAGAATAATTGAGGCCATACATACTCGGTAATCATCTATGTTAACCTCTTTCTCGTATTGCCAAAATTCCTCCGTGTCTACTTGAAATACTCTGCCCAGAGACAAACAAAGATCCCGTTATCCTCTTCTTTTTCTTGTTGGCGGGAATAGACTTGTTCAGGAACATCCTTCTTAATTCTATGCCCTATCATGTGGTGCAGGTATCCTTTTAAGAACGTCGCCTACAAAATTTAAATTATTTATTAAATTTATTTGCATTCTGTATAAAAAAAACTCAATTGGAAAGGAACTTACAAAGACTCGGGTTGTAGCTTTTGTCTGGTTTGACCGAAAGGGGTTTTTCTGGACACATATATTGTTGTTTACATAAAAAACAAGGAGGGACTAATGCTCATTTTTTTTCAACACGGAGCTGTGTGAGGATACAATATCTGCACTCTTTCACGGTGCGTACGATCAACCACTCCAATGCAGTGCGTGTCTCTTTGCTAAGTTTTGTGACAAACTGGCCATATTTAGTTTGCTTATGCAAACCGCTTTCTGTTGTGTTTCCGAAGGTAGTTATTAATTTCAACCTATATATTGCTAGTGTTAGTTTCCACCATAAACATATGCGATTAGTGTTTAGAGATTCTGAAAGTGTATACCTGAGCATATACGGGCAAGAAGCAGACAGAGTGGCGGCAGGTGTGTTTTACATAATTGCTACACATAATGTGAATGTAGCAACTTATCAGTTCAAAGCTCACTGCATTGGCCCCCAATAAGTAAATCAAAGCTACCCTATCAATGCTCAAGCCATGTTCTTCCGAAATCGTCAACCTATGAAAAGTTTTACACCTCATACATATTTGGTGATGATGATTTAAACAATATAGTTAATAAATATAATTTGCTATTTATATCTCAAACTCTTGTCATCACGAATGAAAGTATTGACCATCTCGTGCCCTGATTCCCCTAGGGTGTCCCGCCCTTTGTACTCTACCGTCATAGTGTCTTGAGAATAATGAAGTGCTATAGCCAGCACATTGGTTTCATCCTCGTCCAAATTCTGTATATACTTGTGATATGTTAAATTGAAATATGCAGTATGTGAGATATAAAGTCGCAGTATGATAGAGATGCAGTATGGGTGACTTCTATATTACGTATGAGAGTCTGGACAACGACGTATAAACTATTGAACGATGTCGTACTTAAGATAATGTTTTACTTCTTAGGGCTGGTAGGTTTGACCTTTGTTTGTGTTGTGGTTTCTTGGGGGGTGACAGTGTCTCTTTCCTTTCTTCTCCAGGTCATCTTTTGGAATTGAAGAACTTCCATCATTTTTTGCCTTAGTGCGGAGTTTTTTTTTTTTTCATCTTCGTCTTCGTCTTCATCATTCCCTGAACCTTTGTCTGCCTTTATTTCATCTTCGCCAGCATCCTCAGCAGCAACATCTTCATATTCAAACTTTATGTCATCACCAACACTATCATAATGTTTCATACCATCAACATCTTTTTTCTTTGATTCATCTTCTGCTCTAATAATGGGGAAGGTTGGAAATTCGACCTCCGACTTGCTGGCCACATCTTGGTGGAAGAGTTTAAGCTCCTCGTTCAATGGAAGATGCGTACTACCTAGAGATAACAAAATATACAATTTTAAATTTAAAATATCAAATATAAAAAATTTCAAATTCTTACAATTACCTCATCATTCGTAAGTCCCATAAATTGTTGCTGAGCTTTCGCATGGTCGTTTGGGATGTTCGTGCCACCCCATTTCAAAAATCATGGGATCGCTCGAACAAGGCGCTGACATCCCAAACAGGGTATACACTCATACACCCAAGCCTACATTTGAATGAGGAAAACAAAAATTAATAGTACAATCGAAATCATTGATTACTGTTTGCATATGAAAAATAGAAAAATAATTCACTTACCATAAGCCCAATGATACATCCGTCCATGTACGTATTAGTTCTCGGTGCTGCAAAATGGAGGCGTATCTGCTTCATCAAAACTTCATGAGTAGCCTTGCCCTAGGCATACTCCTGGATAGCAGTCCAATCATCCAAATAAGCTACTATAAATTCTAAAGTGCGATAGTTTTTTGTCGGAAATAAAATGCAGTTACAAACATAGACAAAGTACATTTTACAAAAATCCTCTACATCCTCATTAGTCATCCCTTTTACCAACACACCCAACTTCTCAACGATTTTGGTCCGACACATTAATTGATTTTCCGTCAAAATGTCGTCGGACAAAGTTGGACTCCAACTTCACATTTTGGTTCACAGGCTCACCAAAATGAGCCACTCCCATCCCTATTGAGAAATCAAAAGTAGTGAAGGGAATAGAAATGCGATCAGGAATTCGTACAAAAATTAAATTTAAAGTTAGACAGCAATTCTCCTACTCGACAGAGCTTATAATCAATATCAGGCATGTCCAAATACTGATAAAATGGAGTTTGCCTCAAGCCTATGTGATTCTGTCATTCATAGAGCTCTTTAGTTTTTCCATATCCCTCGCGAACTTCATCGGGTGACACCGTGTTGTAATCTGAAGTTTATTTGCCATTGTACTGTAAAAAGTTCAACAACCAAAAAAACAAATTAGGATTGCACCTTCAATACTCAACCTTACTACTCAGAATACCCCATTAAGGCAAATACGGCAGTTCAAATGTGGTTTAACATCAACAAATATGTGCTTCAAAATGCATGAGCATAAAAAAACCCAGCGAATTTTGAGTGACAACTTTGTTTCTGAGAGTGTAGTGATACGCGTGATGATAATTTTATCATCAAACACATATATTCTATATATAACCCAAAACATAGTAAACTCTAAAGCACGACGTATGCATTCATCATAAACTAGGTATTTACTCAATAATCTTCAAAAATGTAAAATTGAGTGTGGAAATTGATTACCCAGGTAGTTTTGGAGCAAATACCGCTGCTGTAGGTTGTTGACGGGGACACAATAGGGCGGAAATTGGCAGGAAGTCGCCGTAGAAGATGTTACTTTGGTGATAATGGTAATCCCGAACTTGCTACTCGCTAGAACTGACTTCAAATGGCCGAAAAAGGTGTTGGGGAGCAAACGCTGGACAGAACAAAGAATCGGACCTAAGAGAGAAGGAAGACAACGATGAGAGACTTGAGAATTGTAAATGGACGAAAAAGTGCAAACATGTAATTTTAGTCTTTTGTGAGGGTATTTTGGTCTTTTCACAGTAAGTAGGAAGTTAATCCAAAGTTGAATTTGCAAGTAGGGAGTGCAGTCTTTGGATATACTCCTAGGGACTGATCTTAAAATTGAATATGGGATTATGGATTTATCCCTAAAAAACTCTTAATTTAACTTATGAATTAATATGATTTAATTAATTTATTTAATCTAATTAAATATCTTTAATTAAATCATGTCATCCATTTTGTCAGTCAATTCATACCTAATGTGATTTTACCAAAATACCCTTAGCATAGAAATAATCTTTTTCTTCACATAGCGCCACTCTCTAGGCTCAATTCAATTGGCAATGGGAGGATTCAAAATGATAAGGTTGTCACCTAGCCAACACCATGGAACCAAATCGTAACCCAATTGAATACGAGATGAACATGTTATCACGAACCTTGATTACGACTACCATATGCGTATAAACTCTTCATCGACGTGACTCGATCAAGTAAGAGTCAAGGTACGTCAAACTCTTATAACTTGATGCTGTAGTCAGTAATCATTACAATGTGAAATTACCAAACTACCCTTAGTGACCATCACTAGTTTAGTTTATTTGCTTTGGCCAAAGACTTTGTAATTTCTATTGCTTATGATCATATAGGTCACATACTCATTTACTGTCAAGACGGTGAATTTTAGATTGGCAGTTATCTTATAATGTCAAATGCACCATGTGGATCGTACTTCGAGGTCGATCCCACCTTTCAGGTGATACGGGTCTAACTACTCTGATAACATATCCAATACTACAAGCACATCATAAATAACTCCTTATGTCTAAAGCTCACACATACTATCGCAATCTTAATCCCAATCATTGATTGTCAAAGAATAAATACCCATGTGATTGGATTAATGCGAGTCGAGTTCAAATATGTTAATTTCATTAATCATATTCATAACTCCAGCTCCCACTATCTAATCAGTGTACGACTGACACTTCTTTGTCAAAAAAGGTGTCATACAAGTTGAATATCAATGCCCAATTAATATTCCTTAACTCGCGAACTCCCGGTTTAAGAGATTAAGTAAATAACTCTTCCAGTGCCTCCTCTTTTCCATAAGAGGTGGAAAGTCTATCTTCAAATCTCATGGACTTATTTGTTCAACACATTTAAATGCCGTTAGATTTATCTATAAATAGAAACGATAAAATGTTTGTACAAATAACTTATCAAAGCCCTACTCAATCTAATTCCTCATAGGCATTGAGAGCATATACCTAACAAGTATGTATTAAATGTTGCGAACATGTCTTATGTGATGTTGACACTGATCATGGACTTAGGTTTTATTGGATGTATCTTTCTTTTTATGGGTTGTAAAGCCGGAATTGAGACTATTTATTGCTTTTCTTAGAAATAATGTATAGGTTACTTTTAAAGCATTGTAATAGAATAGTTCAAGACTGATGTAAAAAATGAGCCCATGAAGAATTGATAGGTTTCATGTTTACCTTTTTGTGATGGCCTTCTAGCTCGGGTCCTCTAGTAAAAGTCCATGATCAAGTGTGGTAGTTTTATTTATTTAATTCCTTTTATATATTGATAGGCATGTTTATTAGCAGTATAAATTATGCATGTTCAATATAATAATTGTGCTATATAAATTGACTGATATGCAAAGTGAGACCAAATAAAATAAATAATACCAAGTTAGTAAAGGAGATGTGTTAGGAAATTTCATGTTAGATGTTTTGATGATGACAAGATAGGATTTTATGTTAGATCCCAAAATATAATGTAAGTTTATGTTACATAGATCAATTGTATAAGCGTTTGAAAGTATGTAATTTTGTTAGGCTTGTAATTTTTATATTTATAGATTTTAGACTAAGTAATAGATACCGAATTGATAATAGAATTCTAGGTGAGTCTATTAGATATGAAGTTGAAGATCAGCGTCTGAAGTCAGAAGAAGATGAAGATTTATCCTTAGCGTCTGTCAAACGCTAAAGAACTATTTCAGGATTTATGGATCAAGCGCTCAAAGCACTCTAGCGATCAAAATCAGATTCACCTGAAATAAATTCTCAAGTCATGAAGGACTTAAATGCAATCATTCAATGGACATTTATTTCAAAAGGGAAATAAATTCAAATGCATTAAATACCTGTAAGAGCATTAAATGTGATAAGCAAATATGATTTGTAGACAAACCACCTTTTGACTAGATTATCAGAACTTCAGAGTTTATAGCTACCCCCATCCAATCGGAACTAGCAGAATTTCAGGAATGTCAGAGAAAAAGTTATACTCACGCGCCGCGTGAAAGGCACACTCCTACATGTGTCCAACGGACATAATCCGAAGAATTGCCTATAAATACATTACTTCCAGCAAACCCTAAAGATACACAGAGAGATATATACACACAAGAGAAATATACGTAAACACACAAGGAAACTTTGCTGAAGAAAAAGCTTAGAAACTCCATAGCCAAAATCCTTCAAGATTTTTACATACTTTTCATACAGTCACAAATATCTCAAATATCTTCAAAAGAAGAAACCTAAACGCTTACTGAGATATTCTAAGTTGTTTGATCTTTCCCAAAACAAACAAAACCTTGTGATAAAACCCTCAACCTTTCATCTGAGTGAGAAAGTTGTTGAAACCCTTTACAAGCAGTATTTCTGAGTGAGAGAAGCTTGTAGAAGAAGATCTTCATTGGTGCTAACATCTTTGTGATTAAGGAGCCTGAGATCATTTTTACCTATTTACTATCTTGTAGAAGATTCTGTGTGATTCTTTGATAATCAACTTAGTAAATTTCCCTCCGAGTGAAAAAGGAGAAGAATGACGTAGCTGGGATTACATCACCCAGTGAACCTTATATATCTTGTGTCATTTAATTTTATTATTGTCTTGCTTTATATTATTCTATCGATTCTGAAAAAGACAAGTTAATCTGCTAAGTGACTATTTAACCCAAACGAACGCTAAAGCTTTAAAATCATTTCTGCTGTGCTAACCCTGATTAAGTGATTAAAGTTTTTACCCTACCTTGGTAAATTGCTAAAATCACTAAGTCTAAGTTACCTTTACTGAAGCGCCTAAACCAAGCACTCAGCTTCCTAAGCGTTCTAATTTTTAAAAGTGATACGAAATTTTTTGAAGTCAAAAAAGATTTCATGGTCTATTCAACCCCCCCCCCCTCTAGACCCTTTCGTATGCCACTTGGGACCACCAAGTGGTATCAGAGCGGTTGAAGTAGAAACCTAAGTGTTTCCAAGCGTAACTGCTTGTTTAGATCCATTTTTCTAAAACTTAGCCATTTTTAAGACTCTCTCTCAAAACATCTCATAATGGCTTTTAACAAAATGCCTAAGTTGGTAGAATCAAACTATGATTCTTGGAAACTTAGAGAATTAACGTATTTATGTTCTTGCGATAATGAAATGTGTGATGTAATCATAGATGGCCCCATTCAGATTATGAAAGTGATAACTCGAGCACCTGGAGCTGATGAAGCAACTCCAGATGGTTATGTCGTGAAACCTAAGTTAGAATGGATGCCAGAGGATAGAAAAAGAGCAAATCTGGATAATGTTGGACGAAGTTCACTTTACTCAGCGTTAGGAGACAATGATGCATTGTTCAACAAGATCAAGCAATGTAAGACTTCCAAAGAAATATGGGATAAGTTGGCTATAGTGTGAAGGCTCAGCACCAATGAAGGAGAAGAAGCTCTCCATAGCTATGCAAAGATTCAAGCATTTTAAGATGCAAACCAATGAGACGCTAGAACAATTGGACGCAAGGTTTACTTTGTTCATCACAGAGTTAGCGTCATTAGACAAGGAATGGACCAATAAGGAAATGGTCAATAAGATTTTTAGAAGTCTTCCAAGCAAGTATTTGATTAAGACTGTTGCTATGAGAGAATCACAAACATTGGAGACTCTTACTCCAGAACATGTGTTTTCAGAGTTAAAAGCATTTGAGTTCGAATTGGGTGAAGTCAGCGACACATCGACTTCAACGATTGAATCAGGAGCTTTAATCGCTACAACTAAGAGTAAGGGTAAAGCGGTTAGTGAGGTTAAATCAACGGAATCCAATGAAGATAAAGAGATGGCTTTATTGGTCAAGAAATTCAAAAAATTTCTAAGATATGAAAAGAGAAATCCTATTGGACAAACGTTATTTCAAACCCCTCCCACTGCACCAGCGACTCAGTATCAAGCGCCAGTGTACTCAGCACCTCAACCAGTAGCGCCAGTACCATATCGCGCCATAGTCTCCTACTCAGAATCTCTCAGCGCCAGCCATTTCCAAGCGATTAACTACTGAACAGAAAATGAAAACTAATTTATGTTATAATTGTAGGAAACCAGAGCACTACCAGGAAAATTGCCCTTATCCAAATGTGTCTAAGCCCACAAGGCAAGATTATGCGGATAGAAACCAATTCAGGAGCAACCTTCATCAACAAGGTTTGCTAGCGGAATCTGAACCATTCTCCGCACTTGAAGAGGATTTGGAATCATCAGATGAGAGTAGTGATGATGAACCAACAAGCGACTCGGCGTTGATTTGTCTTATGGTAAGAAATGATGAAGCATCTGATGACTCGCTACCAGAGGTAACCACTGAATTATCTCATCCTCTCTCATATGATGAATTACTTGACAAAGTCAATGAATATTATAAAGATAGTCAAGATGCCGCCAAAATATATCAAAATCACTTCGCTATTATTTCATCGCTCACAAATGATAAAGTAATGCTCAAACCAAAGTTGCAAGTGCAGCAACAATGCTTTGAGAAGAACCAATCGCTTGAGAGTGAGATTACTCAATTGAAAAGCGATCTTGATATAATAGTCAAGAGAGAAGCTGATCTGATCGCTAGACTTACCAAATCAGAGCAGCTCATCTCATCATTATCAAAAGCTTCAAGAAAGTTAGATAATGTGACTGAGGTAACAAGAATTTTTGGTGAAAAGACCGGTTTAGGATGTAATAAATTCGGTAAACAATCGAATAAATCTAATGTTACGGCGAACAACAAAGGAAATGGTGTTTTCTTTGTTTACAAAGGTTCACAAGGACAAACCCTAAATGAACCGAGCGATACTGGTACGAGGCCAAATGAAAAAGCCAAAGCTGACTCAAGCAAGGGAAAGGCGAAAGCAAATGATCCAGAAAGATGAGTTCATCCAAACGCTCAAAAGGCTAAGGATAAAACCTGACCACTGTGAATCAAGCGCCAAGTGTCAAGCACCAAAAGTGCACCCTAAGCCAGCGCCAAGGAAATACCGGCGTCAATATCCACAACGTATTCCTACAATGAAGACTAGGTAAATATGGGTTCCTAAAGTTTTAATTCAAAACAAAGTCACTAACAATGAAGGACCAAAGACAACATGGGTACCTAAGAAGAATTAGAACTATCCTTTAATGCAGGTACCTAGAGCCAACACCGATACTTCTGTTTGGTACATTGATAGTGGGTCATCGAGGCACATGATTGGATCAAAGGATCTCTTAGTCAACTATCATGCAACCAATGGTCCTCAAGTTATATTCGGTGATAACTCCAAAGGAAAAACCAAAGGTATAGGTATCATGCATAGGGGAATCATCATGATCAGTGATGTATATTATGTTGAGGGTCTTACGCATAATTTGTTAAGGATTACTCAATTTTGTGATAAAAGCTTGGAAGTAAAATCTTCAAGTGACTTCTGCTATGTTAACGACGCTAAGACTAAGTCTACTAAATTAAGAGGAAAAGAACAAATAATGTTTATTTAGTAGATTGGGATTCTACAATTGATAACAACCCCACATGCTTTGTTGCTAAAAGTCAAAATGAATTGGGTTGGTTATGGCATCGAAAAATGAATCACCTCAACTTTAAGGCAATCTCTCAGTTAATATCGCTAAATCTTGTAGAGGAATTACCTAAGGGTTCCTTTCAAAAGAATCGCTTATGTGATGCATGTCAAATGGGTAAACAAGTTAAATCATCTTTTAAGAAGAAACCATGCCTATCTACTTCTAGAGTTCTTGAATTATTGCATCTAGATTTGTTTGGTCCTATTCAAATCATGAGTGTGAGTGGTAAAAAGTACTCGCTAGTGATAGTTGATGATTTCTCTCGCTATACATGGGTAGAATTCCTAACGACCAAAGATGAAACTAGTGTCAAGCTCACATCGCTAATTTGTCAATTGCAAACTTATAAAGATTTAAAAGTAACGAGAATTAGAAGTGATAGAGGAATTGAATTTACTAACCAATTTGTTGAGAAATTTTGTATAGATTTTAGAATACTTCATGAGTATTCTGCTCCTAGAACACCTCAACAGAATGGAGTTGCCGAGCGACGGAATAGAACGCTTAAAGAAGCCGTCAGGACAATGCTTCCAGAGTCTAAGATGCCCCAAAGGTTTTGGGCCGAAGCTATTAATACCGCTTGCTACACTTAGAACCGGTGTATGATCAACAAGCAACATGAGACGAATCCATATAAGTTGTGGAAGGGACGTAAGCCTAACGCTTCATATTTTCATATATTTGGTTCAAAATGTTTCATTCATAACAATGGATCCCACAGCCTAAAGACATTTGATCCTAAAGTAGATGAGGGAATCTTTCTAAGCTATGCCAAGAATGGAAAGAGTTTTTGCATCCTAAATAAGATCAAATCGAAGGTTGAAGAGTCCATTCATGTTGTGTTTGATGATGATAACCAAGAACCGAGTAAGGTTAATCCTGATGATGTAGGAATTGAAGATCTTACCCAACAAGCGTCACAAATTAATCTTGGTAATGACAGTGATGACGAGGATGAGGAGATCTTCATGCCTATTCCTAAAGTTACTCGTGAGGTTACAAATGATGATATTGTCAGAATCATTGATGATCATGAAGAGAATGATCATCAAGAGCAAAATGGAACTGTGAATGATGCAGCGACTGCGCCAGAGATAAATGAGGGTCAAGCGATTGATAATCAAGAGTCTCTCAACCCGTTCTGACCAAATCGTAAATGGCTTAGAGACCATCCACCAGAGTTAGTAATTGGAGATATTGAAGCACCTGTTAGAACTAGGTCCGTTACAATCAATGACGCCATGTTTGCAAGTTTCATATCTCAAATGGAACCAAAGAAAGTGGATGAAGCACTCAGTGATTCGAGTTAGGTAGAAGCAATGCAAGAAGAGTTTAACCAATTTGAGAGAAGCAAGGTTTAGACGCTAGTACCAAGTCCAACTCACCAAGGAGTTATTGGGACTAGATGGGTTTTTAGGAACAAGATGGATGAAGATGACATTGTTATAAGAAACAAAGCCAGATTAGTCGCTCAGGGTTATTGTCAAGAAAAGGGTATTGATTTTGATGAGACGTATACCCCAGTAGCCCGTCTTGAAGCGATTAGAATGTTCTTAGCGTTTGCCGCATTCAACAAGTTCGCAGTACAACAAATGAACGTGAAGAGTGCATTCCTGAATGGTGAACTCCAAGAAGAAGTTTATGTGGAGCAACCTCCAGGATTCATCAACAACCATGGCAAAAGTATGGTCTACAAATTGGATAACGCACTCTATGGCCTTAAACAAGCACCAAGAGCATGGTATGACACTCTCTCTATCTTCCTTATAGGTAAAGGCTTTTCAAAAGGCAGTGTTGATACAACGTTATTTAAAATTACCCATAATGAAGATATTCTCTTAGTCCACATCTATGTTGAAGATATTATATTTGGTTCTACTAATAAGTGATTGTGTGAGAAATTTTCGAAAATGATGCAAGATCGATTTGAAATGAGCATGATGGGTGAATTAACTTTCTTCCTAGGATTACAAGTTAAACAACTTCCTAATGGCATATTTATAAACCAAGCTAAATACACACGTGATATGATTAAGAAATTTGGTATGAAAAATGCATCATCTTCAAAAATTCCAATGAGCCAAATGCTTAGTTAGATAAAGATGAAAGTGGAAAGAAAATTGATATCACTAACTACAGAGGTATCATTGGACTACTTCTTTATCTTACCGCTAGTAGACCTGATATTATATTGTCGGTATGCACGTGTGCACGCTTTCAAGCTGATCCAAGAGAATCACACTTAGATGCTACCAAGAGAATCCTTAAATACCTAAAAGGCACACAAAATGTGGGCTTATGGTATCCAAGGGACTCTCTTTTTGAACTAATTGGTTATTTAGATGCAGATTTTGCAGGATGCAAAATAGATAGAAAGAGTACTAGTGGTACATGTCAGTTTCTAGGTGATAGACTGATTTCGTAGCATAGTAAGAAACAACAATCCATAGCGACTTCTACCGCTGAAGCAGAGTACGTAGCCGCTGGGAGCTGTTGAGCACAAATCCTTTGGATGAGACAATAACTTAGAGATTATGGAACAATCCTAGGACCTACCCCAATCCATTGTGATAACCAAAGTGCTTTAGCTATGACCCAAAATCCTGTTCTTCATTCTAGAACTAAACACATTGACATTTGATACCATTTCTTGCGTGACCATGTTCAAAAGAAAGATATCTCCATGCACTTCATTGGAACTGACAAACAATTGGCGGATATCTTCACCAAAGCGCTCAATGAACAACGCTTCCTTACTTTAAGAAGTGAATTAGGTATGATTGATTTAAATGCTTATATCATAGAGCATCATATTTTATAGGCATATAATTTAGGGGGAATCCACCTTATGATTATGTCTAAATCGTTTTTCAAATTAAAAGGAGTTATTAATTTTAAGGGGAACTTTAAAATTATACTTATCTCAATTTATGAGCGACTGTGATCAAAATTGACTTTGAAAATTTATGCATTGATCACTAGCGCTTATCTATTATGCATGACAAAATCAATCTCCAATAAATGAAAATATCTTTTATAAATCCAAGCGATTGATTTTATCCTTAACTTTAAGAAAATTAAATTTTGTTCTTAAAAAGACTTCAGCTTTAAAAAGATTCCCACTTTAACGCTAAGTAATCCTTTTCTAAAACTCATGCATAGTTTTTAACGCTAAAAGTAGTGTGTGGATAGTCCAAAAGATTAGATTTGACAACTGCCCACACGTGCTTATCACATCAAACTGGCGGTTAATGATTCCTATCTAAAAACTAGGTGGTTCAGTAACTGCACCAGTCTGAGTACGTGTTAGTGTACTATCAAACGCATGTATTTCACGATGAATATTTCAAATTTATTCAAACGTTTTTGAAAAAGTAACTACGGATTTCAAACCATTATATTTCACAGTAGTTACCCATTTTACCGCACTTTTTGACATCCGTCTTTATGGGTAAATGATTCAGATTTACTTTTCATTATTTTCAAAATTAACTTCTGAACACGTGTCATTTATCTACCTATTGAGGAGTTATTTTTGCCTTTTATTTAAACCCTTCATAACCCTTACAATAAAACTTTATCACTCCCAAATCTCTCTACTGTAAAAGTTCTCTCTCTAAGGCAAAAAGATTATATTTTCTCTCCTCTACCAAAGCTTTAATCTTTCATAAATGGCACCCAAATCATTCAAGTCTGCTGCCGAAAAATCTTCCAAATCAGAGAAACCAGTCACTGTTAACGCCGACTTTCTTGTTAACTGGGACTATCTCTTCGATAACCAGAATTTCCCTATTCGGACTGTTCTTCCTTTTGTTCAGGAATCTTGTTTACGCGATATGATAACTACCATTTTCAACTACTTTGAGGAAGAAACTCTCTTTTTCTTCAAGAATGCAAAAATCTCCGACGACGGAAACTTCATTTCCTGCGTCTTTCCCTTCGCCCGTGAGACCTTCGTCCTCACCCCTTCTCTGATTTCATCTCTGCTAAATTTGCCAATCGATGGTGTTGAAGTTGAAAGTGTAACTCTTGGGGATGCTACTAAGGTCTAAGCACTGATAAAGAAGGATGAAGTTGAGGCTGCCTATGAACCAACTTCAAGAAAAACGACATGAAGGGCGAATATGTCATTCTTGCGGATATATGCGCCAAGATGATTGAATGCAGAAAGGGAAGCTTCGATAAAGTTTTAAACCTCCAGTACAAGATGATGGTGGCCATTCTGACCAAACTGAAGATAAATTGGTCCCTTTACGTTTTTAATCGCTTCAAGCAAGCGATGGCCAAGTAGGTAAATCCCAAGCCTTACGGGATTATTTTAAGTCGCATTCTTAGAGCTAGCGGTTTCACCAACTCCGCTGGAAAAAAGATCCCAGCGCTAAAGTTTTATGGAAAGAAAATGATTGGCAAGCTGTTAAGGCCAAGGAAACGTGGCAGTGCAGTGGTTCCCAAAGACAAGCGTGAGCGACTTCTTGCCGAAGGAGTTGTTCGGAGTGATGATGAAGAACAAGCGTCTTCGTCTTCGTCATCATCTGCATCGAAAGAAGAGGTGGTAGTTAAGCGACCAAAATGAAAAATCACTTTGAAAGTCGCTGATCCATCAAAACCAGCAAAGAAGCAGAAGCAAAAGTCGGAGACTAAGAAGAAACAAGAGTCTCCCTCTCCTTTTCCTAAATCACCCTCTCCCCCTCCAGCGTTTATCTTCAATGTAAACGAAGAAGAAGTACCGCTAGCACGCAAGCGTACTCCTTCATCCACTCCAGTTGCATCAACAAGCGCTCCAGTCGAGCCAGCGCTTGAAGACTCAGCGAGTGTTGCTCCTCCGTCTTCAGTCGATGTTCCTGAATCTATTCCTGAGCCTAGAGCCACTACTCTTTCTGAAAAAGCTGTTCATTTTCAGGGTAAGTACTTATGAAAAACAAAGTAGTTTATCCTTTCCTCGTTAGGCTTCCTTTTCTAATGCTAGGATAAAACCTCTTACAGCCGAAGTTGACGCGGATATTCAAAATGCTCTTCACACTCTTGAGACTTTAAATATACCTATTCGTGCTGATCCCCTCACTTCTTTTCTCGATTTAGATCCTGATGAAGAGGTCCCGGAGCCTGAGAAACTGTACCAACTGTTGAAACAGATCAAGCGACTGACAAAGTCGATGATAGTCATCAGGGTAAGCGTTGTACTATCATAGTTTAATTTCTACTTAGTAAAAATTTTGCTTGCTTTTCTCAAACTCTTACATGTATTAGCTCAAGATGCTCTAGACGCTGATGCACCTTCACCTTCCGAAATTCCTATTGAATTGGATGTGGATATGGAAGCAGTAGTAGATATCGCTAAGGAAGCCGCCCATGTCCTTCCTGACACTGACACATCACCAGCCAGTGAAGCGACTGAGCATGCTGAGTGGTTGATAGAAGTGGCCCCTATCCCAACAGAATCTATTGTCTTCGTTCCCACTCCAACCCAGTCTCCTCCTCGTGTCATTGATTTCTTTCCTCTCGGTTCTTCTGCAGATGTTGAATTTTATTATGCTGTTAGAGAATGGGACACTCAGACCCTTGCTGAATCAGAAATCTCCTTTCAAACCACTCTCCATAGGCTTGATATATCTAATTCTGCCAAGTTTGAATTCTTCGAGCGATTCGCTGATCTAGGTCTTTACAATCTTGAGCGACTCCAATCTCGACTTGAGTATATTCGTCGACTAGCGTTCAACATAACTGAATTTGACGAGAAGCGTTTTAACTTCACTGGTCATTCTGAAGAGTCCTTTTATCCTTTACACCAAAATAAAGTCGTCATCAAGAATCCCTATATGGATGATTGGTCAAAGAATCCAGACGAAGAAATCCTCAACCGAATTGGATACTCCGCTTTCCTAAAAATAGTTCATTCTCCTCAAAACGCTCTATCCCCAAAACCTCTCAGATTGTGGAAAGGAAAAGGACCAGTAGTTGCTGAGCGTCCCAATCCTATCAACTCGAGGATAGAAGATGAAGCCCCACAATACCTTGCAAGTCTATGGGCTGAGGATTATCATGAAGAAACTGAACGCTTTGAGAAATTCCTTGCTGCCAGAAAAGATCAGAAGAAAGCTGACAAACTTGGTAAGCGATGGATGATGGATACAGCCAGATAGGCCAAAGAGTTTGTGTTACACTTCTATAACCTTGAAGAACTCGTGAGATATCCATTTCTTTTTTAATTTGGAATAGAATACAGACGCCGAGGGTTTGGGACCTTTTTACTACATCAGCGTCAGCATATTGTTGGAGATGTTAGCGATCTGCCAAATTACAGGCAATCCATCGAGAGCTACATTCACCATCAGCTAGCCTTATTCAGTCAAGGCAGACGCTATGTGTTTCACCCCCGTCAAGCGTTTGTTCAGCGCATATTTCCAGATTTGAACGAAGAAGCCTCCACTAGTAAACAAGCGCTTCTTCCAGGACAAAGTGAAATTCGTGTCGGTGTTGCAAATGAGCACGCTGAGTTTGATGAACTCCACAGAGACAGAAGAGCAGTGATAGAAATGCACAAGCGTTGGATATCACTTTCAACCACTATTCAGGGCTGAGCGAATTCCGAGGATACAATCTTCACCCTGTGCCCTTTTGTGAACAGAACATTCAAGTGGCCAAGATGATATCGTTGATCAGGCCAGTGGACCAAGAAGCAGCTCAAGCGCTGATGCAATTTATTTTAAACTTCTACAACTCTTATACTTCAGGAGTTGATCTGCCAGAAAGAGTGCAACTCGCACTAAGTAATGAAGAGCGCAAAGACGCCATATTTTTCATCCCGCAGACAAACCTGATTAGTCCAAGGCACATAATGGAAGCAAGTAGCCCACTCTGGGTCATACCTATTGAGAGTCCAGCGCCTCAAATTGAAGTTGTTGCAATAGAAGAAGAACAAACTCCTGCTATGGAAGTCGTTCAACCCATAGACGCTGATATGCAAGATTTTGTCCCCAGTCCAGCAGTCGAGGTTCCACTTAAGGAACAAGTTGTTCAAATTGACTTCGTAGCTCAGACGCTCAACTCACCGATAGAAGAGGTTCATGCTGACTTAGCCGCACAGCCTGCAGAGCCTATTATTAGAGACAAATCTAAAGGCAAAGCTTCAGCAGTCTCAAGCTCTCACGGACCTGAGCGTTCATCTTTCGATTCATCAGATTCAGACTATGACAGTGATCCAGAAGCTAAAGATTTCAAAAAAGTAGTTCGACATTCTCTTAGCGATATAAAGGGTTTTTGTTCTCGATTGGAAGAGCGAAACACTTCCACGCTCAACCAAGTAGAAACAGTTCTCAAAACTGATATGTGAAATGCCAGCAAGCTTACAATCTCCATGACGAACTCTATCGCTCCTCTCATCAAAGAGCTTTCAGACGATTTCAACCGGTCGCTTGCATAGAATGCTTCAGCTGATACTGAGCATCACAATTCCTCCAACCTTATATCTCAGAGTATCTCTGAACAGATTGCTCTCTTTATTGATGAAGTCAAGCTTCTCTGAAGGGACATCGCTGACTTAAAGAACTCTTTTGCTAATGTCAAGAAGGGGGAAGATAAAGAAAAGTCCAAGGAAATATCTAAAACAGATAATAAACTCTGGCGATCAATGTTTGATAAAATAGCGAGCATAAAGAAAATGCTAACTAAAAAGAGAAAACCAAGGTATTATCTAGGAAGGTACTTGCTCCCGGACTTGGACGTCGATTTTTTGGAAAGTATGGGATTTCATCCTTATGCCGGACTGCTTAGACGACCTATCAACTGGAAACCATCCAACGACAGAAGACAAGACATCTATTATGATTTAATTCGTGAACTTGGTATTCCTCCAAGGGAATGGGTGGACAGGCTGAAGGAACTCAATGAAAGCGCTAGACAACGAAGGCATGACTATGATGAACTTCCACATACAATCATGATAGACGTTGATCGACTCCTCATTGACTTAGCAAATGAGATCTACCAAAAAGAAGAAAGCGAAAAGCGACAGAAAAGATAAATGCCTTATATTTTTTTTCTTTCAATTATCTTATATTCAGTATAAATCATGTATGCTTATGTTTCTATATAAATGAATGATTTATCACTGAAGCACCTTGTTGAGGCTAATCTAACTTTAGCTAACTTTACTAACTTTTCAAATGCTAACTTATAATTATTTTTTGGGCACTTTTTTGAACTCGTAATCTATAAAAGAGTTATAAGAGTTAAGGTCTTGACATCATCAAAAAGGGGGAAATTGTTAGGAAATTTCATGTTAGATGTTTTGATGATGACAAGATAGGATTTTATGTTAGACCCCAAAATATAATGTAAGTTTATGTTTCATAGATCAATTGTATAAGCGCTTGAAAGTATGTAATTTTGTTAGGCTTCTAATTTTTATCTTTATAGATTTTAGACTAAGTATTAGATACCGAATCGGTAATAGAATTTTAGGTGAGTCTATTAGAGATGAAGTTGAAGATCAGCGTCTGAAGTCAGAAGAAGATGAAGATTTATCCTTAGCGTCTGTTAAACGCTAAAGAACTATTTGAGGATTTATGGATCAAGCGCTCAAAGCACTCTAGCGATCAAAATCAGATTCACCTAAAATAAATTCTCAAGTCATGAAGGACTTAAATGCAATCATTCAACGGACATTTATTTCAAACGGAAAATAAATTCAAATGCATTAAATGCCTGATAAGAACATTAAATGTGACAAGCCAATATGACTTGTAGATAAGCCACCTTTTGACTAGATTGTCAGAATTTCAGAGTTTATAGCTGCTCCCGTCCAATCGGAACCAGCAGAATTTCAGGAATGTCAGAGAAAAAGGTATACTCACGCGCCGTGTGAAAGGCACTCTCCTACATGTGCCCAATGGACATAATCCTAAGAATTGCCTATAAATACATTACTTCCAGCAAACCCTAAAGATATACAGAGAGATATATACACACAAGAGAAATATACGTAAACACACAAGGAAACTTTGCTGAAGAAAAAGCTTAGAAACTCCATAGCCAAAATCCTTCAAACTTTTTACATACATTCCATACAGTCACAAATATCTCAAATATCTTCAAAAGAAAAAACATAAACTCTTACTGAGATATTCTAAGTTGTTTGATCTTTCCAAAAACAAACAAACCCTTGTAATAAAACCCTCAACCTTTCATCTGAGTGAGAAAGTTGTTGAAACCCTTTACCGGCAGTATTTCTGAGTGAGAGAAGCTTGTAGAAGAAGATCTTCATTGGTGTTGACATCTGTGTGATCAAGGAGCTCGAGATCATTTTCACCTTTTTACTATCTTGTAGAAGATTCTGTGTGATTCTTTGATAATCAACTTAGTAAATTTCCCTCCGAGTGAAAAAAGGAGAAGAAGGACGTAGCTGGGATTACATCACCCAGTGAACCTTATATATCTTGTGTCATTTACATTTATTATTGTCTTGCTTTATATTATTCTATCTATTCTGAAAAAGACAAGTTAATCTGTTAAGTGACTATTTAACCCAAACGAACGCTAAAGCTTTAAAATCATTTCTGCTGTGCTAACCCTGATTAAGTGATTAAAGCTTTTATCCTACGTTGGTAAATTGTTAAAATCACTAAGTCTAAGTTACCTTTACTGAAGCGCCTAAACCAAGCGCTCAGCTTCCTAAGCGTTCTAATTTGTAAAAGTGATACGAAATTTTTTGAAGTCGAAAAAAACTTCAGGGTCTATTCAACGCCCCCCTCCCCTCCTTCTAGACCCTTTCGTATGCCACTTGGGACCACCAATGTGGGACATCCTCTCCCCCCACTAAGCTTATTAAAATTAAAATTACTACAAATGTGTAATGCTTCCCAGTTTTGGGGGTTATGCATTTGGAAATAATTTGAAATTTTATTAAGTGCATGAGATGCCTTAGTCGAAGCATATTTCACCCCAGAAATTGATTAGGTTGCAAGGTGAAATTCAAATATTAAGCTAAAGGAGTTAGATGGAATAAACTCGAATAGTTCACGAGCTTAGAAATCGGTTAGGTTGTTGCTTGGTGAACTATGGGGAAAGGTATTCGAACATTTATGGGATAAATTGATATAAAACATCACTTCAAATAATTAATGGGCTAGAAATCGGTTAGGTTGCAACCCATTTAATTAATTAAAAAACTCAATGCCCACTGTGGAATCGATGCCAATGATGATTTTCGATTTCCACATGGGAGTGTAGGATTCGAAAAATATAGTGGAAGCCAAGTTAAATTTTAAAGCCCTTAATTTTTCTTGGTTAAGTCAATTACAAGTAATCTAATTAAATCTGGTTTATTTCTGCAATTATTTTCTTGTTTATCTCTCTCAAAAATGACGAACTCACTTTCAATTCTACTCGAAAAGAATACCCTGAATGGACCCAATTATGTGGACTGGCTTAGAAATTTGAGGATTGTCCTCAATATGGAATCTCTGGTATACGTCTTGGAGGCTGATATCCCAGTGGCTCCAGCTAGGACACGAGCTAGTAAGAAAGAGGTCCAAGCCCATGAAAAATAGGTTAAGGACGACGTCCGAGTTAGGGGATACATGTTGGGATCTATGATCAATGTACTTCAAACGCCACATGATAAGATTCCCACTACAAGAGATATCTTGGCACATCTGGTTGAGCTCTATGGTGAGCACATTCGAACTGCACGATATGAGATATCAAAAGAGCTATTCGAAGCCAAGATGAAAGAAAGTGAGAAGGTTGGTGATCATGTCCTCAAAACGATATCGAAGATTGAGAGATTGGAAGCTCTCGAATTTACCATGAACACCACTCTTCAAACTGACCTAATCTTGCAGTCTCTTCCTGATTCTTTCTCCCAATTTGTGGTTAACTTCAACTGCAATAAGATAGAGTGCAATTTAGCAGGGCTAATGAACAAGTTGGTTACTGCACAATCTTAAATAAAGCCCTAGGGAAAAGGAATTGCCTTAGTCATCTATTCTGGACCTAAAAAGTCAAAGTATAAGCAGAAGAAGGCAAACAAAAGGCAGGTTGGTGAGCTAGGAGCTAAAGAGGGAGTTCAAAAGGGCAAGGGAAAGACTCAAGGGTTTTATAAGAGCAAAGGGCCTAAATGGACAGATAGATGTCTCGAATGCGGTGAGCTAGTCCACTGGAAGAGAAATTGTCCTAAGTTAGGCAAAACCGCATCAGGTATGGAACTTTTCATTTTTGAAACTAATTGATCTATGACCATTTTTTCTACTTCATGGATTCTGGACTCAGGGCTAGTGCTCATGTGTATTGTATGGATCAGGATCTGGAGCGAAGTAGAAAGCTGGGCCGAGAAGAACTGTTGATCAAAGTAGGCAGCGTGCAAAGCGTCACAGCTACTAGTATTGGATATACTTCTTTAATTTTGAATTCTGGACATTTATTGTTTTTAGAAGATGTTTTCGTTTTGCCCAAAGGGATTAAGAATATTTTTTCCATTCCTATATTAGTTAAAACTGGTTAAACATTCCCTTTTTCTGAATTGAATTGCAACATTTATTATGGTAATAAATTGATTGGCAGTGCCATTTTAGTTAATGGTTTGTATTATTTAAATGTCCAAAATTCATCTGTTGTGAATGTTGTAACAAATAAACGTGGTAGGCAAGAAGCTAATCTAAGACTTAAATGGCATCTTAGACTAGGTCATGTTGGAGATCACAAAATCCACAAAGTGGAAAAGGATGGGCTTTTAAGATCATTGGGATCGGATCAATATCCAATATGTGAATCATGTCTCTTAGGCAAGATGGCTAGATCTCCCTTCACCGGGACTTTTGAAAGAGCCACTCAAGTCCTAGGATTAGTACATACTGAAGTTTGCGGACCATTTGGAGAAATGGCTCGTGGAGGTTTCTACTACTTCATCACCTTCACAGATGATCATTCAAGATATGGTCTAGTGTATCTGATGAAGCAAAAGTCTGAATCTTTTCAAAGGTTTAAAGAATTCAAAGCTTTACTAGTAAATCAAATTGGCTAAAATATAAAGACTCTACGTTCGGATTGTGGAAGAGAATATATGAGTGTCGAGTTTGATGAGTTCCTTAGGGAACAAGGAATAATGTTACAACTAACACCACCAGCAAATCCTCAATTCAATGGAGTAGCCGAGTGCAGAACTCCACAATTAAATGGAACAACTCCTTAATTAAATGCTTAGCTACACTGATTTACCCATTTCATTATGGGGACATGCGCTTCTTATTGCTGCTTATATATTGAAAATGTCCATCTAAATTTGTTCCTAAAACTCCACATGAGATGATGAATAATAGGAAACCAAGTCTTAATCACATCAAAATTTGGGGATGTTCTGCTTATGTCAAGAAGACTAAAGTAGAGAAATTGAAGATAAAATCCCTAATGAGGTGATTCATTGGATATCCTAAAGATTCCATGAGATTTTTCTTTTACCTACATGATGATCAAAGGATCATTGTGGCCCTTTAAGCCCACTTCCTTGAAAATGAGTTCATCTTGGAAGGTGGTAAAGGTAGAAAGATTGTTCAACAAGAACAAAATGAAACTCTCACTAAGACATTTGTCCAAGAACCAAATGCTAACCCAATAGTAGCACAACCACTACGTAGATCTAGTAGAATACCGCATAAACCTGAGAGGTATGGGTACCTGCTGCAGAGAAAGTTGGGACTCCACACTATAGTGGATGAAGATCATGGAAATGATGCCTCTACCTATGATCAAGCGATGGTGGATGTCGACGCTTCAAGATGGTGAGAAGCAATGGAAATAGAGATGGATTCTATGCAATCGATCCAAGTCTAGACCTTGGTAGATCATCCTAAAGGTATTGTACCTATAGGGTGCAAATGGATCCATAAAAGAAAGATTGGTAGTGATGGTAGGGTTGATACATGTAAAGCCAGGCTCGTAGCGAAAAGCTATAGTTAAAGAGAAGGAATTGACTATCAAGAGACCTTTTCGCCCGTGGCCAAGATGAAATCCATCTGAATCCTGTTATCCAAAGCTGCATACTTGGACTATGAGATATAGCAGATGGATGTCGAAACTGCTTTCCTAAATGGATTCTTGGAGAGGACATCTATATGGAAAAGCCAAAAGGTTTTGTATCTGAGACCAATATCCATAAGGTATGTAAACTTGAGAGGTCCATATATGGTCTTAAGCAAGCATCTAGAAGCTAGTATCTTTATTTTGATGTAGTCAAGGGATATGCCTTCATGAAGAAAGAAGATGAACCTTATGTCTACAAGAAGACTAGTGGGAGAAGATCTCATTCTTAGTACTATATGTAGATGACATTCTACTTATAGGAAGTGACGTGGGAATGCTAATGACTATCAAGAAATGACTTTCGAGTACGTTTCCCATGAAAGATTTGGGAGAAGCAACGTACCTTCTAGGAATTCATATCTACAGGAATAGAACGAATAGAATGATCAGTATTTCACAAGACCTTTACTTAGAGAAGGTCCTAAAGAGATTTAGGATGGATAAATCTAAGAAATGGTTCATTCCCATGCGACATGAAGTACATTTATCTAAGTCTATGTGTCCTCAAAGTGAGAAAGATAGAAAGGAGATGAATAATGCACCCTATCCATCTACAATGGGTAGCCGGATGTATGCAATATTGTGTAAAAGATCTGACATTGCTTATGCAGTAAGCGTGGTGAGTTGATTTCAGGTAAATCCGGGAAATGAACATTGGATAGCTGTGAAGAAAAACCTAAAGTATCTTAAAAGAACTAATGATATGATTCTCATCTATGAAGGTGGAAATCCGAAGATGGATGGTTACACTGATTCGGACTTTCAGTCTGATGTGGATGACCGAAAATCCACTTCAAGGTTTGTATTCACGCTTAATAGTGGGGCGATGTCTTGGAAGAGTTCCAAGCAAAGCATAACTGCTGATTCCACAACTGAAGCAGAATATGTGGTGAGGAAGTTTCTAGGAGAACTTCAAGTGGTTCCTAGTGCAGAACTCCCATTACCACTTTATTGTGATAACAATGGGGCAATAGCGCAAGCCAAGGAACCAAGGTCTCATAATAAGTCTAAACACATTGAGAGAAGATTTCACATCATCAGGGAGATCGTTGGCAGATGAGAGATAGCAGTGCGGAAAATAGCCTCAGCTGACAATGTAGCTAACCTATTCACCAAACCACTACCTCATGTTGTTCTGGATTGACACCTGGAAAGCGTGGGTATAATATACCACAAAGAGTGGTATTTAGTGCAAGTGGGAGATTGTTAGGATTATGCCCTCAAATGCAATTAAGGATAGAATGATAAGGCATCTCACTTGTAAATGACTTACTCTCGTTTAATAATAAAAGGCATTGTTTTGTTTTCACTTAAATCCTATTTGCATCTATAAGTAGTGTAAAACATTTTGTCCATATTTTCAGTGCAATCTCTTTACTTTCTATGGGATAAGAAGATAGCACTAGAGCGATTGATCTTGATTACTTAACTCGTTTGCAAGTGATATGAAGTATTTAATGGACAAATATAGACTTGGAATACTTGTACAATCTAAGCTTTGACATAAGTGTGCCAGTCGAATACCATGTAATGGTGGGAGCTTAAGATTAGGCACATTAGTGGAACTGACATGCTAGAACACGACTCACATCAATTCTGTCATATGGGTTTTCACTCTGTGATGGTCAATGACAGAACTGATTATTCGTAATAGGTATAAGTGAACCTATTGAAACTGCTGTATGCCCGGAGAGCCATATGTTGGCTTGATCACTCGATCATAAACACTATGTCAGTCTTATCATTTAGATTATGTCAAAACTGTCGAAATGCTTCGTTATTATCGACTACTCAGGAGAGTATAGATAAAGATCCCATGGATTACATTTGGTTAGGGGAGTCGGTCAGGATACCTAAGGAATTCTCTCAAAGATCGTAATCCTAAAACACGTTCCAAGTCATAGAGGATGTGACATGTGGGATCTAACTAACCTCGCCAAGACTTGTTCGTGCGTGTAACTCTTCCAAGAGGTTGACGTATTCCATTTTTGATAGCTTATATGGCCAATACATGTATGAAGATTCATACTTTAGGTGAGTATGGAATTGAACGGCCCCGCTAAAGGTTCCTCGTTAGTGCTGTCGAACTTGGATTCCTTGGGTCTCGTAGTGTGAGATAATCCTTAGACCTGAGATGTCATTGGAAAAGGTACTACCCACTATACATTGATATGCACGTGCATTCCAGGAGAGTCATACAGCGTGAATATTCTATATAGTCTCGTAGTACAGCGGAACAAGTGGCAGTCGACAAGGGATCCATCCAGGGCTGTCTGCCTAGTATTTTCTATGTTGTTGAGTGAAACTGAATGATTGAGAAAAGTCTCTAACCAGAGCATTGTCTTATAAAAGGGATTGGTGATCCCTGCTTGGAAGACCGGATCATTAGTGAAACCAACATAGTCAAAGTTTCCGAGACTACCAGGGTTTCGACCGTCGCCAAACCCTAAGTCTTAGACGGGGAAACGATGGAGGGATTCGACTCACACAAAGATTGAAACCTGGATAAGTTTGCTAGTTAATTATTTGTGAATTAATGGAGAGATTAATTAATTGGCATTAATTAATCGGGAAAAAGGAATAAATTAGTTAAGTGCTCTTAATTAATAATAGTCTTATAATTTAATATTGGAATACTAAATTGGGAAAGACTAATTAATTAATTAGTGGTCTAATTAATTAATGTGTGAAAGAGGAAAATAAATAAATATATATATGTATATGAATACACGTTAGGCATGTATGTGTATGACTTTGGGGTATGATTTTATCTTGTTCACCAAGTCTATGTATATATATATTTAATATACATCTTATAATATATTTGGTAGATCTATTCTAATTAATTAGATGACTAATTGATATGGAAAGATCTTATAAATATATTAGGATAGATATTGTGGATATGGCAAGATCTATTTAATTAGTTAGTTGACTAATTATATGGAAAGATCTTATTTGGATAGATCTTATATAATTGGGAAGGATCTCAAATATATGGAAAGATCTTGTTTGTTAATTAATGGATCTAATTAACTAAGTAAGAGAAATAAGATGGAAAGAAACTAAGTACAATATATATATATGGAAAATATATATACACGCCTATTATGGGCGTGTATGTGCATGTGTGTGAGTTTGATTTATGTTGGACTCTAACTCTATATATATTTGTATTAATATTTTATGCAAAGGTTAACTAATTCACTTATCACAACTAAGAGTTGTGTGTTCTTTTTCTCTCTTCTTTTTCTCTCCATCTCTTTCACAAGAACTTCTTCCAACGTATGTGTTGAGAACGAAGAACACAGAAATATATTCCGACCCCTTTTTTCATAAAGCCAAAATTCGATATTCTCTTGGCTAGCACTGGTGGAGATAATCGAGGGTACGAGCTAAGGTGTGGATAAACTTAGAGGTGCAACACTTAGGCCCTAGGGCAAAACCAATCCGGAGAGGTTTAGCAGGGAGTTGCTTAAAAGGACGTTGATGTTTTAAGTTTTTCAAAAGGTGAACACGAGAAAACTTACGTTTAGTCCGATAGTACCATTAGTGGTTCCAAGTGGCATACGAAATGGACTAGAAGGGGGGGTTGAATAGACTCTGAAGTCTTTTTCGACTTCAAAAATTTCGTATCACTTTTACAGATTTGAACGCATAGAGAGTTGGGCGCTTGGGTCAGGCGCTACAGTAAAGATGATTTAGACTTAGTGATTTTAGCAATTTACCAAAATAGGGTAACGCTTAGATCGCTTAATTAGGGTTAGCACAGTGGAAATGATTTTAAAGCTTTAGCGTTCATTTTGGTTAAAATAGTTGCTTAACCGTTTTACTTATCCTTTTCAGGATAAATGATAAATAATAGATAAGATAATGAAATAGTAAATGACAGTAAATAACACAAGAATTTGTAAGATTCACTGGGTTGTGTAATCTCAGCTATGTCCTTCTTCTCCTTGAACACTTGGAGGAAATTCCACTAAATTGATTATCGAGGAATCACACAGAGGCTTCTACAAAATACAGGAGGAGATGATAATCTTGGGCTCCTTGATAACACAGACTTCAGCACCAATGAAGATCTTCACTAACAAGCTTCTCTCACTCAGAAATACTACTTGTAGAGTCAACAACTTCTTCACACAGACAGAGGATGTTGAGATTTTGATCACGGGTTTGTTTGATTTAGAAAGTTCAAACAACTTAGGATATCTCAATAATAGTGTATGATTCTTCTTTGAAGATGTTTGAGATATCTACGACTTTCTGGAATATATGTAAAAAGCTTGGAAGATTTTCGGCTATGGAGTTTCTAAATTTTTTCTTGAGAGGGAATTTCAGCAAAGTTTTGACTTTTTTGTGTATGTACGTGTATTTAGGGTTTGTTGGGGTAAGGTATTTATAGGCAATTTCTTGAGATTTTTTCGTTCGACACATGTAGGTGCGTGCCTCTCACGCGCGAGTAAGTCAAACCTTTTCTCTAACATTCTTGAAATCCTGTTGCACTGATTTGATGTGGCAGGTTTGAACTCTGAAATTCTGACAGTCTTAGCCAATAGATAGCTTACTCCGTATACAATCTGTCCATATCACATTTAATCCTCTTATCAAGCATTTAAAGCATTTGAATTTATTTCCCGTTGGAAGTAAATGCCCGTTCAATTATTGCATTTAAGTCCTTAGTGACTTTGGAATTTATTTCAGGTGAATCTGATCCACTTGATCGCTTGATTCATAAGTCCTGAAACAGTCCATAGCGATTGGTAGTCGCTTAAGACCAAATCTTCATCTTCACTTATCTTTGGACGCTGATCTTCAACTTCATCTCTTATAGAATCACCTAGAATTCTACTAGCGACTTTGTATCCAATACTTAGTCTAAAGTTTACAAAGATAAAACTTACAAGCTTAAATAAAATTACAACCTTTCAAACGCTTATACAATTGATCTATGAAAACATAAACTTACATTATATTTTGGGGTCTAACATAAAATCCTATCTTGTCATTATCAAAACATCTAACATGAAATTTCCTAAAAATTTTCCCCTTTTTAATGATGTCAAGACCTTAACTTTTATAACTCTTTTATAGATTAAGAGTTCAAAGAAAAGTCCAAAATAATCAAGTTAGCGTTTGGAAAGTTAGTTAAGTTAGCTAAAGTTAGATTAGCCTCAACAAGTTGTTTTAGCGATAAATCATTCATTCATTCATATAAGAAAATTAAGCATACATGATTTATACTGAAGGCATATAATTTAAAGCGACAACATAAATATATAACACGATATAAGCAATCACCTTTTCTGTAGCTTCTTGTTTGCCTTTTCTTCTTGGTAGATGTTAGTCGCTAAGTCCAGTAGAAGTCTATCAACGTCTATCATGGTTGTGTGCTGAATTTCTTTATAGTCATGCTTTCTTTGTCTAGCGCTTTCATTCAGCTCCATCAATCTTTCCACCCAATTCCTCGGAGAGGGATTCCAAGTTCACGAATCAAGTCATGATAAATGTCTTATCTTCGATTATTGGTGGATTTCCAGTTGATAGGTCTTCTAAGAGGTCCGGCGTATGGATGAAAACCCATACTCTCTAAGAATTCAAAGTCTAAGTCCGAAAGCAAGTGTCTGCTTTAATAGTATCATGGCTTTCGCTTCTTAGTAAGCATTTTCTTTATGCTCACTATTGCTTTGAACATAGAGCGCCAATGCTTGTTATCTGTTTTAGAGATGGACTCCTTCAAGACTTTGGACTGGGACTTTTCTTTCAGATCTTCCCCCTTCTTGGCATCATCAAGGCAGGTCTTTAACTTTGCAATGTCCCTACGAAGAAGTTTGACTTCATCCACTAGAAGAGCAACTTGCTCAGCGATACTTTGAGAGATCAAATTGGAAGAAGTATGTCACTCAGTATCAGCGGATGCATTCTGGGCTAGCGACTGATTAACATCATCAGACATTTCTTTGACAAGAGGAGCGATACTATTCATCATAGAGATCGTAAGCTTGTTGACGTTTCTCATGTCAGCTTGAAGAAGTCTCTCTACTTGATTAAGCATTGAGTTGCTTCGCTCTTCCAATCGAGAACAAGAGCCTATGATATTACTAAGAGAATTTCGAACAGCTTTTCTGAAATCTCTAGCCTCTTGATCACTTTCGGAGTCCGAGTTTGAGTATGAAGATGAACGCTCAGGTCCGTGAGAGCTGGAAACTACGGCCTTGCCTTTAGTTGGATCACAAAGAATAGGTTCTTCCTCAGCCACTTCTATCGGTTCAGCTTACACCTCTTCAATCGCTTGCTCAAAAGATTGAGTCGCAGCATTAATTTCTGCAACTTGAGCAACAAGTGGAACCTCCACTATTGAAACGCTATCAGTATGAGTGACTTCCATAGCAGGAGTTTGCTTCTCTTCAATTTCAACGATTTAGATCTGAGGAGAAGGTTTTTCAATGGCAATGACCCAGAGTGGGCCAATCGCTTCCATAACATGCCTTGGACTTAGGATGTTGGTCTGCGAAATATAAAATATAGCGTCTTCGCGCTCTTTGATAAGAGGTGTTTTTACGTGTTTTTAAGACCGTAATTCTTATGATTTGGATTCACTTATTGCTTAAATCATGTCACATTTGCATTTAATAGGTGTGTTAAGTGAATACAGGTAATAAATGAGAATACATGAAGAAAAGGGAAGAAAAACGATGTACAAAACAAGTTCAAGCATGTTTTTCAACACCTAGGCGGTTTATGCATCTCCTACCACATTCGAGCGATAATTCCGTACATTTTAAGACCGACTTAGACAAAGTTTCCTTCTACAAAGTTTTAGATGTATGTCTTAGCTTCAAATGGGAACTTGAAACATCCAAATCGGAGGTCTATAGAGATAATTGTGAAGGAAATACGATTGCTGCGCCGAACAGAGAAGTACATGTGCGAAGATACGCCCCAACGCCCTCCTAGTCATGCCTAGGCATGGATAGTCCGAATGTTACTCCTTTTCAGCCTAAATTCCAGCATTATATGATGGGTAAGAATCACTTTTGGCCATAATTCAGCACATGTGTTGAGGGGTTGTCATAAGTGTGTTTCTTGGTAGATTTACTTTATGGGCGCCAAATCAGAAACAACCTCCATGTTGAAACGTAATTTAGGTATACTTAGAGACCGAATTGGACAAAATGTCCTTCTGGAAAGTTGTAGATCTATGTTTTATCTGAACATGGGGACTTGAATCATCCAATTTGGAGATCTGTGGAGAAGTTTATGAGTAAAATACTAAGACTGCGCTGGAAAGCAAGAAAATGGCAGCATGCATGTGTTTTGTTGAAGTTTTCACATGGTTATGCTTGGTGGAATTCTTAAGGGCCGAAAGTTTAGCATTTTTTAGCTGGTTGGAATCTTAAAAGCCAAACTTTAAGCATCACCTTAGGTGGAATTCTCATTGGGGAACTTTAATGGGAATTCTTAATGCATACTTTAGTGGAATTTTGGCTATAAAAGGAGAGGGGAACCCATACTCTTCATCATTCACTATCAATTTCATATTCTTAGAGGAGAGGGGGGCAGCCCCTAATCTGATTTCTCCACCATTCATCACCATTCTTCATCACTCTTGGAGGGGAAAACTAGAGGAAGGAAAAGAGCTTGGGGATTGAAGGCTCAACTTCAAGATCCATCATTATTCACTTTTGAGGGAGTTTTTATAGCTTTTCATTTCAATTATGTCTATGAACATGTGTATTAATTCATTTATGTTTTTCATATTATCCATTATGAACTAAATTCATAAGACTAGGGCCATGTAAGGCCAAATTGTGATATATGCTTATAATAGATGATTGTTGAGGTTGTTCTTATATTGTTATGTGATGTGAATTTGTGTTTTTGCCTATCTTGCATATACTTGATCACTATATGTTAGAATCTTATGCCTAGGTTAATATTTCGGAAGAAAATTGACTTAGGGTGCAAGAAATTCACATCATGATCCCTAACTAATGAGGAATTGCCCTAAACATAGGTAAAGATTCCCGGGTGAAGTTGTTCGATTCAAATCGAGTGAACTCTAGTACGTTAATGCATGTTTAGTGGTTAGATTTCCGGATAGGAATATTTGGGAAATCACGATCTAAGCATAGGAGTTTATACGCGAGACATCGGTTATTCTCTACCCTCGGAGTTCTCACCATAACAATATAAGCGTAATCCTTCAACTAGAATCTTTATAAGTATAATTGATCAATTTGAACCTAGCATGTGCCTTAGTCTCCCTTTATACTCTGTGTAAAATCAATTGTGTAATCTTGTTCTTATTGTATGCATTTTACCTATAATTTACTTTAATTATATTTGTTCTTTTTTTTTCGTTAAAATCATAAACTAAAATTCAAGTCTCCGTGGTTCGACAATCCGGACTTTTAGTCCACTTATTACTACACACGACTAGTGCACTTGCTATCATAGCACGTTGGCTTTTAGCGTGTCACTCTTCATTGCTAAGTGCAAATTGCACATCCTCCGACAGATCAACTCCTGAAATATAGGAAGTGTAGAAGTCCAAAATAAATGGCATTAACGCTTGGGCTGCTTCTATGTCCACTGCCCTAATTTGCGAGATCATCTTGGCCACTTGAACGTTCTGTTCACATACAAAAACAGAGTGAACATTATAGCCTCTGAAGTCATTCAAGTCAAAATATTCAACGAAGGAGATGCCCAGCGATTGTACATTCTCAAGAATCGCTCTCCTGTCTCTGTGGAGTTCTGCAAACTCAACATGATCATTGTCAAGGCTCAATGGAACTTCACTTTGCCCTGGAAAAAGAGGTCGCTTACTAATGGAGGCATCTTCATTCAGATCAGGAAGAATACGATGTACAAAATCTTGAGACGGATGATAAACATAGCATTTTCCCTGAGTGACTAAAGCTAGATGTTGGCAAATATAGCGTTCTATTGACTATCTATAATAAGGAAAGTCGCTAATATTGCCCACCAGATTCTTGCGCTGCTCGAGTAGAAACACGGCAAAACCTCTATGTCTGTAATCTACTCCAAATTGAAACAAGAATGGATACCTCACAAGTTCGTCTATCGTTGTAGAAATGCAACACAAACTCTTCAGTCCATCTTGCGGTATCCATCATCCATCACTTACCAAGCTTGTCAGCTTTCTTCTGTTCTTTTCTAGCGGCTAAAAATTTTTCAAAGCATTCAATTTCTCCAACATAGCCCTCTGCCCATAATCTTGCAAGATACTCACGGGCTTCAGCTTCTATCCAAGTGTTAATAGGATTAGGACGCTCAGTGACAACTAGACCTTTTCCTTTCCACAACCTGAGAGGCTTTGGGGATAGAGCGTTCTAAGGAGAATGAACTACTTTGCGATAGGCAGAGTATCCAATTCTGTTAAGAATTTCTTCATCAGGGTTCTTCAACCAATCACCTATATGGGGATTCTTGATAACGATCTTGTTCTAGCGCAAAGGATAAAAGGATTCTTCAGAATGGCCAGTAAAATTGAAACGCTTCTCGTCAAATTCTGTCATATTGAACGCTGGTCGCCTTATATACTCAAGACAAGAATGAAGACGCTCAAGAGACTAGAGACCCAGATCATCAAAACGCTCGAAGAAACCGAACTTATCAAAATTACAGACATCAGTCCTGTGGAGAGTATTTTGAAAGTTTATCTCCATATCGACCAATTGCCTGGTGTCAAGCTCCCTGGTGGCAAACTAAATCTCGTCATTTGCATCATAGCCACGGGGAAAGAAATTGAAGACACGAGGAAGAGATCTAGTTGGAGTAGGGATAAGCAAATGATTCGATTCGGATAGGGGCCACTTCTATCGACCGCTCAGAGTGCATAGTCGCTTCACTGGCTGGAGATGTTTCGACGTCAGGAAGGACTTGAGCTACTTCCTTAGCGATATCCACAACCTTTTCCATATCGACATCCACTTCAACAGGAACCTCTGAAGGTAGAGGTGCATCAGCGTCTGGAGCATTTTGAGCTGATACAAGCAACCAAAATTTCTACTGAGTAGAAATGACAAATAAAGACTACAACACTTACCCTGAGGACTGTCATCGACTGAGTCAGTCGCTTGTTTTGTTTCAACAATTGGTACAGTTTCCTTAGGCTCCAGGACAACTTCTTCAGCATCTAAATCGAGGAAAGAAGTGAGGAAAACAACTTTAATAGGGATTTTGCAAGCATCCAATGTATTCAGTACATATTGAATATCATGATCTATTCGAGTTGTAAGAATTTTATGCTAGCGTTAAAGAATGATAACGAGGAAAGGATAAAAATACATTGTTCTTCACAAGTACTTACCCTGAATGAGCTTTGCCTTTTCAAAAGGTGTAGCAGGCTCTGGCTCGGGAACAAGAGGAGATTCAAAAATGGAAGGAGGAGGAGAAGGGACACTCGCTTGTGCTTTAAGCACTGGCTCGGAGGGAACATTAGTGGATCCTCCCAGAGTGGAACGCTTGCGTGCTAAAGGCACTTCTTCTTCTTTAGCCTCTTCTTCTTTCGGAGAAATAACAAAGGAAGGAGGGGGATAGGGTGATTTAGGAGGAGGAGATGGAGATTTCTTCTGTAGGGTCTTTTTCTTCTTCTGCTTCTTGGAAGGCTTGGCTGGCACAGGGACTTTAACAACGATCTTACATTTTGGTTGCTTAACCACCACTTCCTCTTCTAATGATGATGAAGACGAAGTCACTTGCTCTTCATCATCGCTGCGAACAATACCTTCCATAAGGAGTCGCTCACACTCTTCCTTGGGAACCGATGCTCCACGCTGTCGCATGGGTTTGAGCAACTCACCGGTCATCTTTTTCCCATAAAACTTAAGCGCTAGGACTTTCTTTCCAGTGGTGTTGGCGAAACTGCTAGCGCTTAAAATGAAACTTAACACAATCCCATAAGGCTTGGGATTCATCAACTCAGCCATCGTTGCCTTAACGCGATTGAAAACGTAAAGCGACCCATTGATCTTCAACTTGGTCAGAATGGCTACCATCATCTTGTACTGAATGTTGGAGATCTTATCGAAGCTTCCTTTCCTATATTCGATCATCTTTGAGCATATGTCAGCCAGAATGACATATTCTCCCTTCATGTCATTCTTCTTGAAGTTAGGTTCATAGGCAGCTTCAACGTCATCTTTCTTGATCAGTGCCCAGACCTTGGTGGCATCGCCAAGAGTGACGTCTTCAACTTCTCTACCATCATTTTGGCAGTTGCAGTAAGGAAGGTAGAAGTTGAGGAGTGAGAACAAAGGTCTCATGAGCAAACGGAAAGACTCAAGAAATTGAGTTTCCATGAATGTTTGAATGGGAAGTTATCATTTCACGTAAACCAGATTCTTGAACAAGAGGAAAGACAGTCCTCAGAGGAAAGTTCTGGTTTTCATAGAGGTAGTCCCAAGTCACAAGAAATCCAGCATTAACAGTGACTGGTTTCTGAGATTTGGAAGATTTTTCGTTGGTCAATTAGGAGGATTGTGAAGATTTTGGTGGCGCCATTGATGAAGGTTTGAAGCTTTCTGAAAGTTAAGAAAAAGTCTTTTTGCCTTGAGAGAGAGAAAGAGTTGTTACAGAAAGAGAATTTTGAGAGTGATAAAGTTTTTTCTGTAAAAACATGGAGGGTTTAAATAGAGGCAAAAAAAATAACTCCTCAGTTGCTTGGATTAATGCCACATATTAAATCATTGATTTTGAAAATTGAAGCATTTAATCTGAGCCGTTTACTCATAAATACGAATGTCAAAAAGTGCAGTAAAATAGGATAACAGCTATGAATTATAAAAGTTTGAAATCCGCAATTACTTTTTCAAAACGTTTGAATAATTTTGAAATTTTTAGCGTGAATTACACGCGCCTGATAGTACACTGACACGTACTCAGACAGGTGCAGTTACTGAACAGCCTAGTTTTTAGATAGGAATCATTAACCGTCAGTTTGATTTGATAGACACGTGTGGGCAGTTGTCAAATCTCATCTTTTGGACTTATCCACACGCTACCTTTAAGCGATGAAAACTATGCATGATTTTCAGAGAAAGTTACTTAGCGTTAAAGTGGGAATCTTTTAATGCTAAAGTCTTTTTGACAAAAATCAATCGCTTTCGATCTTTAAAAGACATTTTCATTTAATTTTGGTAGAGATTGATTTTGTCATGCATGAAAGATAAACGCTAGTGATCAATGCATAAAATTTTCAAAGTCATTTTTGATCACAGTCGCTCATAGATTGGAAAAAAATACAATTTTAAAGTTCCCCCTAAAATTGATAACTCATTTCAATTTTGTAAAATGCTTTAGGCATAAAAATAAAGTGGAGTCCCCCCTAAACTTTATGCTTATAAAATATGAAGCTTTATGATTTAAGCGTTCAAATCAATCATACCTAATTCACTTCTCAAATTTAGAAAACGTTATTCGTTGAGCGCTTTGGTGAAGATATCTGCCAATTGTTTGTCAGTACCATTGAAATGCATGGAGATATCTTTCTTTTGAACATGGCCACGCAAGAAATGGTAGCTAATGTCAATGTGTTTAGTCCTAGAATGAAGGAATGGGTTTTGGGTCATGGCTAAAGCGCTTTAGTTATTACAATGGATTGGGGTAGGACCTAGGATTGTTCTATAATCTCTAAGTTGTTACCTCACCCAAAGGATTTGTGCACAACAACTTCCAGCGGCTACATATTCTGCCTCAGTGGTAGAAGTCGCTATGGATTGTTGTTTCTTACTATGCCACGAAATCAATCTATCACCTAGAAATTGACATGTACCACTAGTACTTTTTCTATCAATTTTGCATCCTGCAAAATCTGCGTCTGAATAAGCAATTAGTTCAAAAGGAGAGCCCATTGGATACCATAAGCCCACATTTTGTGTGCCTTTTAGGTATTTAAGGATTCTCTTAGCAACATTTAAGTGTGATTCTCTAGGATCAGCTTGAAAGAGTGCACACATGCATACCGAAAACATAATATCGGATCTACTAGCGGTAAGATAAAGAAGTGATCCAATGATACCTCTATAGTTAGTGATATCAATTTTCTTCCCACTTTCATCTTTATCTAACTTAAGCATTTGGCTCATTGGAATTTTTGAAGATGATGTGTTTTCCATACTAAATTTCTTAATCATATCTCTTATATATTTAGCTTGGTTTATAAATATGCCTCTAGGGAGTTGTTTAACTTGTAATCCTAAGAAGAAAGTTAATTCACCCATCATGCTCATTTCAAATTGATCTTGCATCATTTTCGAAAATTTCTCACACAATCGCTTATTAGTAGAACCAAATATAATATCATCAACATAAATTTGGACTAAGAGAATATCTTCATTATGGGCAATTTTAAATAACGTTGTATCAACGCTGCCTTTTGAAAAGCCTTTACCTATAAGAAATATAGAGAGAGTTTCATACCATGCTCTTGGTGCTTGTTTAAGGCCATAGAGTCCCTTATCCAATTTGTAGACCATACTTTTCCCATGGTTGTTAATGAATCCTGGTGCTTGCTCCACATAAACTTCTTCTTGGAGCTTTCCATTCAGGAATGCACTCTTCACGTCCATGTGGTACACTGTGAACTTGTTGAATGCAGCAAATGCTAGGAACATACGAATCGCTTCAAGCCGGGCTACTGGGGCATACGTCTCATCAAAATCAATACCCTCTTCTTGGCAATAACCTTGAGCGACTAATCTGGCTTTGTTTCTTATAACAATTCCATCTTCATCCATCTTGTTCCTAAAAACCCATCTGGTTCCAATAACTCAATGATGAGTTGGTCTTGGTACTAGCGTCCAAACCTTGCTTCGCTCAAATTGGTTAAGCTTCTCTTACACCGCTTCTACCCAACTTGAATCACTGAGCACTTCATCCACTTTCTTTTGTTTCATTTGAGATAGAAAGCCTGTGAACATGGCCTCATTGATTGTAGCGGCCCTAGTTCTAACAAGTGCTTCAATATCTCCAATCACTAGCTCTGGTGGATGGTCTCTAAGCCATTTACGATCTGGTTGGAACGGGTTGAGAGACTCTTGATTATCACTTGCTTGACTCTCATTTGTCTTTTGCGCAGTTGCTGCATCATTCACAGTTCCAATTTGCTCTTGATGATCATTCTCTTCATGATCATCAGCGATTCTTACAGTATCATCATTTGTAACCTCACGAGTAACCTTAGGATTGGGCACAAAGATCTCACTATCCTCATCGTTATCACTATCATAACCAAAATTGATTTGTGACGCTTGTTGGGCAAGATCTTTAATTCCTACATCATTGGCATTAACCTTACTTGGTTCTTGGTTAGCATCATTAAACACAACATGAATGGATTCTTCAACCTTCGATTTGATCTTATTTAGGATGCGAAAACTCTTTCCATTCTTGGTATAGCCTAGAAAGATTCCCTCATCCGCTTTAGGATCAAATGTCCTTAGACTTTGGGATCCATTGTTATGAATGAAATATTTTGAACCAAATACATGAAAATATGAAATGTTAGGCTTACGTCCCTTCCACAACTCATATGGAGTCTTTTCATGTTACTTGTTGATCATAAACCGGTTCTGAGTGTAGCAAGCGGTATTGATAGCTTCGCCCCAAAACCTTGGAAGCAGCTTAGACTCTGCTAATATCGTCCTAGCGGCTTCTTTAAGCGTTCTGTTCCGTTGCTCAGCAACTCCATTCTATTGAGGTGTTATAGGAGCAGAATACTCATGAAGTATTCTAAAATCTGTACAAAACTTCTCAACAAATTGGTTAGTAAATTCAGTTCATCTATCGCTTCTAATTCTCGTCACCTTTAAATCTTTTGAGGTTTATAATTGACAAATTAGCGTTGTGAGCTTGACACTAGTTTCATCTTTGGTGGCTAGAAATTCTACCCATGTATAACGAGAGAAATCATCAACTATTACCAGCGAATACTTTTTACCGCTAACACTCATGATTTGAATAGGACCAAACAAATCTAAATGCAACAGTTCAAGATTTCTAAAAGTAGATGGGCATGGTTTCTTCTTAAAAGATGATTTAACTTGTTTACCCATTTGACATGCATCATATAAGCAATTTTTCTGAAAGGAACCTTTAGGTAATCCTTCTACTAGATTCAACGATATTAACTGAGAGATTGCCTTAAAGTTAAGATGATTCATTTTTCTATGCCATAACCAACCCAATTCATTTTGACTCTTAGCAACAAAGCATGTGGGGTTGTTATCAATTGTATAATCCCATTCTACTAAATACACATTGTTTGTCCTTTTTCCTCTTAATTTAGTAGACTTAGTCTTAACGTCGTTAACATAGAAACAATCACTTGAGAATTTGACTTCAAAGCCTCTATCACAAAATTGACTAATGCTTAATAAGTTATGCTTAAGACCCTCAACATAATATACATCACTAATCATGATGTTCCTCCTATGCATGTACCTATACTTTTGGTTTTACCTTTGGAGTTATCACCGAATATAACTTGAGGACCGTTGGTTGCATGATAGTTAACCAAGAGATCTTTTGAGCCAGTCTTGTGCCTTGATGACCCACTGTCAATGTACCAAACTTAAGTCTCGGTGGTGGCTCTAGTTGCCTGCATTTAAAGGGCAGTTCTAATTCTTCTTAGGTACCCATGTTGTTTTGGGTCCTTCAACGTTAGTGACTTTGGTTTAAATTAAAACTTTCGGAACCCATATTTGCCTTATCTTCATTACGGGAGATTGGCCTTCTTGGGTTTCGGTTTGTGTCGTGTGTGCTTTTTAGGTGTGTAGTAATACCCTCGATTATAATATTAATCATAGTCATAATCATAATCATAATCATAATCATCATAGTACAGATAATATGATCTAGATCTTTAAGGATATTGACGCTGGTATTTCCTCGGCACTGGCTTAGGAGTCGCTTTGGCGATTGACACTTAGCGTTTGATTCAATTGTAGATGGTTTATCCTTAGCCTTTTGAGCGTTTGGATGAACCTTCTTCTGTGAATCATTCACTTTCGTTTTCTCCTTATTGCCTAAGTTGGTATTGACCTTCTCATTTGGCCTCTTACCATTGTCCTTAGGTTCATTCAGTGTTTGACTGTTTGAACTCTTCTCAACAAAGAATACACCTTTTCCTTTGTTGGTTGCCGTAACCTTAGATGCTTTTGATTTTTGACCAGATTTATCACAACCTAAATCGATCTTTACACCAAAAAGTCTAGTTACCTCAGTCACATTATCTAGGTTTCTTGACGCTTTGGATAATGATGAGACAAGCTGCTCTGATTTAGCAAGTCCTGCGATCAGCTCAGCTTCTCTCTTGACCATTATATCAATATCACTCTTCAATGCATTGTTGTTGAGCTTGCAACTCTGCCTTGAGCGTCATTTTATCACTTGTGAGCGATGAAATGATATCAAAGTGATTTTGATATAATTTAGCGGCATCTTGACAATCTTTATAATACTCATTTACCTTGTCAAGTAATTCATCATAAGAAAGAGGATGAGATAATTTAGTGTTTACCTTAGATAGCGAGTCATCAGACGCTTCTTCATCTCTCGCCATTAGACAAATTAACGCTGAGTCGCTTGTTGGCTCTTCATCACTGCTTTCATCTAATGATTCCAAATCCTCTTCAGGTGCGGAGAATGGTTCAGATTCCGCTAGCAAACCTTGTTGGCCAAGTTTGCACCTGAATTGGTTTCTATCCGCATAGTCTTACCTTGTAGGCTTAGACACATTTGGATAAGGGCAATTTACCTGGTAGTGCCCTGGTTTCCTACAGTTATAACATAAATTAGTTTTCATTTTCTGTTCAGTGGTTAATCGCTTGTAAATTACCGGCACTGAGAGATTCTGAGTAGGGGACGGGGGCGCTTGGTATGGAACTGGCACTACTGGTTGAGGTGTAGAATATACTGGCTCTTGATACTGAGGTGCTGGTGCAGGGGGAGGGGTTTGAAATGAAGCTTGTCCAATAGGGTTTCTCTTTTCATATCTTAAAAATTTCTTGAATTTCTTGACCAATAAAGCCATCTCTTTTTCCTCATTGGATTCCGTTGATTTCACCTCACTAATCGCTTTACCCTTACTTTTGGTAGTTGTGATTAAAGCTCCTGGTTCAGTCGCTGAAGTCGATGTTTCGCTGACTTCACCCAATTCGAACTCAAATGCCTTTAACTCTGAAAATACATGTTCTGGAGTTAGAGTCTCCAAAATTTGTGATTCTCTCATGGCAACAGTTTTAATCAAATACTTGCTTGGAAAACTTCTGAAAATCTTATTGACCATTCCTTTGTTGGTCAACTCCTTATCTAGTGACTCTAACTCGGTGATGAGCAAAGTGAATCTTGCGTCTAATTGTTCTAGTGTCTCGTTGGGCTGCATTTTGAAATGCTCAAATCTTTGCATGGCTATGGAGAGCTTGTTCTTCTTCATCTGTGCTGAACCTTCACACACAATAGCCAACTTATCCCATATTTCTTTTGAAGTCTTACATTGTCTGATCTTGTTAAACAATGCATCATTATCACCTAACGCTGAGTAGTGTGCAGTTCGTCCAACATTATCCAGATTCGCTCTTTTTCTATCATCTGGCCTCCATTCTAACTTGGGTTTTTCAACATAACCATCTGGAGTTACTTCAGTCGCTCCAGGGGCTCTGGTGATGATTTTCATAATCTGAATGGGGCAATCTGTAATTACATCGCACATTTCATTATCGCAAGAGCATAAATAAGTGAATGGCTCTAAGTTTACAAGAATCATAGTTTTATTCAACCAGCTTGGGCATTTTGTTAAAAGCCATGATATGCGATTTAAAATAAGTAAAGCGACTATGTTCAGAAAAATTTATCTAAACAAGCAGTTACGCTCAGAAACACTTAGATTTCTACTTCAACCGCTCTGATACCACTTGGTGGTCCCAAGTGGCATACGAAAGGGTCTAAAAGAGTGGGGTTGAATAGACCCTGAAGTCTTTTTCGACTTCAAAAATTTCGTATCACTTTTAAAGATTTGAACGCTTAGAGAGCTGAGCGCTTAGATAACCCAGACTTAGTGAATTTAACAATTTACCAAAGTAGGGTAACGCTTAGATAGCTTAATCAGGGTTAGCACAGCTGAAATGATTTTAAAGCTTTAGCGTTCGTTTTGGTTAAAATAGTCGCTTAACTGTTTTACTTATCTTTTGCAGGATAAATGATAAATTATAGAGTAAGATAATGAAATAGAAAATGACAGTAAATAACACAATAATTTGTAAGGTTCACTGGGTAGTGTAATCCCAACTACGTCCTTCTTCTCCTTGAACACTTGGAGGAAATTCCACTAAATTGATTATCGAGGGATCACACGGAGGCTTCTACAAAATAGAAGAGGAAATGATGATCTTGGGCTCCTTGATCACACAGACTTCAGCACCAATAAAGATCTTCACCAATAAGCTTCTCTCACTTAGAAATACTGCTTGTAGAGTCAACAACTTCTTCACACAGACAAAGGATGTTGAGAGTTTTGATCACGGGTTTGTTTGATTTTAGAAAGTTCAAACAACTTAGGATATCTCAATAATAGTGTACGGTTCTTCTTTGAAGATGTTTGAGATATCTACGACTGTCTGGAATGTATGTAAAAAGCTTGGAAGATTTTTGGCTATGGAGTTTCTAATCTTTTTCTTGAGAGATAATTTCAGCAAAGTTTTGACCTTTTTGTGTATGTATGTGTATTTAGGGTTTGCTGGGGTAAGGTATTTATAGGCAATTTTTTGGGATTTGTCCGTTGGACACATATAGGTACGTGTCTCTCACGCGCGAGTGAGTCATACCTTTTCTCTGACATTCCTGAAATCCTGCTGCGCCGATTTGATGTGGCAGGTTTGAACTCTGAAATTCTGAGAGTCTTAGCCAATAGGTATCTGCTCCGTATACAATCTGTCCTTATCACATTTAATGCTCTTATCAAGCATTTAATGCATTCGAATTTATTTCCCGGTGGAAATAAATACCTGTTAAATGATTGCATTTAAGTCCTTAGTGACTTTGGAATTTATTTCAGGTGAATCTAATCTACTTGATCACTTGATTAGTTTGATCGCTTGATTCATAAGTCCTAAAACAGTCCATAGCGATTGGCAGTCGCTTAAGACCAAGTCTTTATCTTCACTTATCCTCAGACGCTGATCTTCAACTTCATCTCTAATAGACTCACTTAGAATTCTACTAGCGACTTGGTATCCAATACTTAGTCTAAAATCTACAAAGATAAAACTTAAAAGCTTAAATAAAATTACAACCTTTCAAACGCTTATACAATTGATCTATGAAAACATAAACTTACATTATATTTTAGGGTCTAACATAAAATCCTATCTTGTCATCATCAAAACATCTAACATGAAATATCCTAACAATCATGTCTGCCTAGCCCTAATTTGGGGATGCCAGATTTTTTTATTAAATTCCATGTGCTTCCGCTGCACCGGCGTCCCAGGGGCTCCACGCGATCCCAACACCAATGACCTGAAGTATCAGGCTGAAGATACACTTGCGGCGTCAAGTCTGTCACTAGAGTAGTTAGATTCAATTCACCCACTGGTTGGGTCAACTTCGAAATGCGGCTTGATGGGCAAGTGGTAGTCTTAGCTGATAACTAATATGGATTTGTTCTCTGATAAGTGTCCTATGTGATTATAGATAATAGAAATCAAAGTCTTTAGCCAAAGCAATAAAGTCAATTGTGCAAGGCACAAAATCAAACTCAATGATCTTGTATTATTATACTTAAATACATATGGTCAAGTTCAGTGAGTTTGACAATACCGTGACTCTCACTTGATTGGGACACATGAACAAAGGGTTTATATGTTACGAAATTTAAGATTGGAAAGTTGTGGAATGATCCATTCATTCGATTTCGTTTTGGGCTACGAAGTGAGCCGCGTGACTAGCTAGGTGTTACTCATTTCCTTTGGATTCCTCTCATTGTCAAACAAAACGAACCTAAAGAGTGACGCTAAAGGATTGGTAAAGAAAAATAAAAAGGATTTTTCTATTTGGAACTAGAAGATTTAATTTATGGGATAAATTAAATACCCATAAATTAAATCTGATTAATTAATTGCTCATTAGATGAGATAATTGATTATAAAGATAAGATTAATTATTAATTTATTTCTTATCAAATAAATTAATGAATTAATTTATCTAATTAATTTGGTTATTTAATTAATTTATTTATTTATTGGATATAATAAATTATTAATTAAACCATAGAGAATTAATTAAAACAAGAGACGAGTCGGACCAAGTCCTATGGGTTAGTTGGGCGTCTACTTCGATGCCCAACATGGGCTCTAGACTCTTGTCTTGGTCAATAAGTTAAGTGATATTAAATACATCACATAAAAGACTTTTAATCTAGATGAACAACATAACTTTCACAACTCTCCTAGAAAGAAAAAGAAAAACTCCTCCCTCTCTCCTAATACACTAGCCATCGGTCAACAAGGAAGAAAAAGGGGAAAAAATTCGTCAATCAATCCGTGTGATAATTTAGAGACAGCATCAGCTCGTTGTTTGGATCAAACTTCAAGAAAACCTCAAGGATTTCGAGAAGACTGAATTATATGAGGATTGGAGATTTCACTACTTCATCAAATCAAAACTTGGAAGAAGGATCGAGTTCTCCAACCACCTAGCTTCAATGGGTAAGTTTTAGCGAGCTTTTCTGATTCATAAATGCAAATCGAGATGATATTATGGGTAATTTTATTCAGCTGCGTAATTTTTTGTGAAACCCAACATGGGCACGATGCAATGTCGAAACAATAATAGGACCTTTTATGTAATATGATGGTTTTCTATTTTATAAGGATCGGTTATGCATTCCACCTGGGTCTATATGGGAGAATCTAATTTCTGAATTACACAAGGGTGGTCAATTTGGTAGAGATACGACTACTACTATAGTTGAACGAAGATATTATTAGCCACAGTTGAAGCGCGATGTCTCTTGTTTCGTGATGAAGTGTATGGTTTTTCAGAGTAATAAAGGACAATCACAGAACACTAGTTTGTATATGCCTCTACCTGTTCCCTCCGGCCCTTGGGAAGATGTTTCTATGGATTTTGTGTTGGGACTACCGCGTACTCAACGAACTTATGATTCAGTTTTGGTAGTGGTTGATCGGTTCTCGAAAATGGCTCATTTTTTCCTTGCAAGAAGACATTCGATGCTGCCCATATTGCTACTTTATTTTTTTGGGAAGTGGTTCGTTTGCATGGTGTTCCTAAAGCCATTACTTCTGATAGGAACACTAAGTTTCTTAGCCATTTTTGGCATTCTCTAATCTAATTGGTGATCTAATTAATTAATGTGTGAAAGAGGAAAATAAATAAATATATATGAATACACGTTAGGCGTGTATTTGTATGACTTTGGTGTAGGATTTTATTTTGTTCACCAAGTTTATGTATATATATATTTAATATATATCTTATAATATATTTGGTAGATCTATTCTAATTAATTAGATGACTAATTAATATGGAAAAATCTTATAAATATATTAGGATAGATATTGTGAATATGGTAAAGATATATTTAATTAGTTAGTTGGCTAATTATATAGAAAGATCTTATTTGGATAGATCTTATATATTTGGGAAGAATATCAAATATATGGAAAGATCTTGTTTGTTAATTAGTGGATCTAATTAACTAAGGAAGAGAAATAAGATGGAAGGAAACTAAGTATATTATATATATATATATATACACACACGCCTATTATGGGCGTGTATGTGCATGTGTGCAAGTTTGATTTATGTTGGACTCTCACTCTATGTATATGTGTATTAATATTTTATTCAAAGATTAACTAATTCACTTATCACAACTAAGAGTTGTGTGTTCTTGTTCTCTCCATCTCTTTCACAAGAACTTCTTCCAGCTCATGTCTTGAGTACGAAGAACACCAAAATATATTCCTACCCCTTTTTTCAGAAAGCCGAAATTCGATATTCTCTTGGCTAGCATTGATTGAGATAATTTAGGGTACGAGCTAAGGTGTGGATAAACTTAGAGGCGCAACACTTGGGGCGCTGGGGCAAAACCAATCCGGAGAGATGTAGCAGAGAGTTGTTTAAAAATACGTTGTTTTAAGTTCTTCAAGAGGTAAACACAATGAAACTCAATTTTAATTAGTTTTTGAATCCAATGGTACCATGTCTACCCAGCCATAATTTGAGGATGCCGGATTTTTTATTAAATTTCATGTGCTTCCGCTGCACCGGCGTCCCCTGGGCTCCACGCGATCCCTACAGCGGTATCAGAGCCAAGGTTTTGACATGGCTCGGATTCTTTGTCTGTGTTTACGTTTATATGATTTAAATTTTATTTTATCGATTGTAAAATGAATTGGATTTTCTAATTTTGTTTTTGGACTAACTAAAATCGTTTAAATCTGAAAATTGATTTGGATCTGAAAATAGATTTTTGAAATCTGAAATTGTGTTTATGATAAATCTGAGGAGTTTAGAATTTGGATCAAAGGTTGCGCGAATAGCAGTTGTTTGGACATGGCAGGGGAGCAGCCGAACAGCCACCATTCGCACAGTGACAGACGACGGCATCGCGCCATCACGCAAGACACACGCAAACAGCGTGTTCACTGTACACGCAACAGCTACGCGTTACAGCAAACAACGTTGTTTCGTGTGTATGCTGCCACGGGCGTTGTTGCACCGCTGCTACGCCGCCGAACGTGGCGGCGCTGCTGCTCACTGGGGCAACCGGACGTTGCCCCATCCGAAAATAGGTTTCCGTTGACGGCGGTCCTCCTAAGGTTTAGACCCTAGGTTTTTTGCAATTTTATGTTTTGGGTTTAAAAATGCAATTGAATATATTTTTAGGCTTGGGCTTAAAAATGGACTTTTCAATAACATGGGCTTTTATTTAAATTTTGAAAGGAAGAAATAAAATTGGTATTTTATTTACTTTTGAAATTAAAATAAAATTTAGTTTTTGAAAAAGGGCTTCTTCATGGATTTTCGAAAATAGGGTTTTTATTTATATTTTGAAAAGACGAAATAAAATTGATATTTTATTGACTTTCAAAATTAAACTAAATTGATTTTTGAAATTAGGCCCTTGTGTGATTAAATGAAGAAGTGGGCTTCTTTATGGACTTTCAAAGAATATGAGTTTTATTTGAATTTCAAGTATGAGATAAAATTGGTATTTTATGGACTTTGGAAATTGAATAAAATAAATAATTTTTGAAATTGGGCTTTTTCGGATTAAATGGAAAAGTGGACTTTTTCATTGGTTTTTCAAAATGTGTATTTATTATTTTGTTCGTGGAAAATTCATATGATATTAATTGATTCCCAAAATAGAATAATATTAGAGTTTTGAAAATTGAATTAATTTTCGGATTAATGGAGAATTATGATTTTCCATGTGATTTTCTGAAATTCGTTTTTAGAAAATAGTTAATTGGTCCACTAATTGAATTAGATTATCTTTAATTAAAGCCGGTAAATTTATGTTTATGAAAGCATGATGCGAGCATGTATTATGTGATTATGTGGTGATTTGGGTCGAGCCATAGACTAGTAGTTTTAGTTTGAGGCTTGCGTGCCATATTTTGATATTATGTACATGAAGGGTGAGGTTTTCTTTTCTCTTGTACGGTTGTAATTTAGAGACGGAGATGAAGACATCTTGAAGACGAAGTAGAAGACATTCAAAATCGAGGAGCTATGAAGACCTTAGTATAGGGTCCGCGTCCTTAGATTAGATTGGTCACCACCTTGTTGGCTCGGGGTGTTTTAGGATTGGCTTGACTAGGATCACATTTACTGCTTTACGTATAGCATGCTCATTGTTATTTATCGCTGATATCTTGTATATGATATGATGTGTTGTATGATCACCTAAGAAATATAAATAACTGAAAATGGTGAGACCTTGTATGTGAAAATCCCATATTAAAATATTAAGTCCATAAATGGAGAAATCGAGGGCCCAGAAGCTCCTTGATTAGGTCCAGTGCCTTCCATCACTAAACATGAGAGGGAATAGCGCGAGGCTTGTCATCATTGTGTCACGAGTCGTGGAATGGTGGCAAGATTAAGTGTGCTAATCTCACATTTAAGCATTCTATACAACAATGATGTTATATTAGAAGTTTCAATTTCGCTAAGAAGTCGTCCATGAGTCGTGGGACCACCTGGCTACTGTTATGTTGTGAGAATTTGATGGGTCAGTGTTGGGTTTCGCAAAAAATAAATTGCGCAGGGGAAGTTTTTAAATTTAAATCCCAAAGAGAATTCTCGATTTGCATAAGTGAATCAAATAATCGCCAAAATGAATAATTACTTACTCGTTGAAGCGAAGTGGTTGGCGACTCAATTCTACCTTCAAAAATTCGAACCTTGTAGGCTTGAAGACTTCAAGAACACGTGCAATCCAATTTTCTCGAATCCTTGATCCTTTCTTGAATTCTTGATCCAAACAACTAACGTAAGTTGCCTCTAAATAATCACGCGGATTGATTTGAAGAAAAATTCCTCTTTTTCTCTATGTGACCGACGGCTAGTGTATTTAGAGAGAGGGAAGAGTTTTTCTTTTCTTTCTAGGAGAGTTATGAGATCGCTTGTTTCTTGGTTTCGGTCAAGGAGTCTTTTTATTATCACTTGACTTATTGACCAAGACAAACAAAAGAGTACTCGTTGGGCATCCTAGTGGACGCCCAACTTAACCATAGGACGCCCTCGCCTAGGCCCAACACTTCTTTTTGTTTTAATTAATTATCTATTTAATTAATAATTCATTATATCCAATAAATAAATAAATCAATTAAATAACCAAATTAATTAGATAAATTAATTCATTAATTTATTTCTTTAATAAATTGATTAATAATTAATCTTATCTTTATAATTAATCATCTATCCAATGAGAATTTAATTAATTATAAAATTTATCCGATAAATTAAATCTCCCAAAATAAAATAGAAAATCCTTTTATTTTTCTTTATCAATCCTCTAGCGCTACTCTTTAGGTTCGGTTTGTTTGGCAATGAGAGGAATCCAAAGAAAGAGGGTAACACCTAGCCAATTATGTGGCCCACTTCGTAGCCCAAACGAAATTGAATGATTGGATTATTTCACAACCTTCCAATCGTAAATACCGTATAAGTATAAACTCTTTGTCCATGTGCCCCAGTCAAGTGAGAGTCATGGTTATGTCAAACTCACTGTACTTGACCATATGTATTAATTATAATAATACGAGATCATTGAGCTCAATTTAGTGCCTCACACAATCGTCTCTTTTGCTTTGGCCAAAGACTTTGATCTCTATTATCTATAATCACATAGGATACTTTCTCATTCACTTATGAGAGAACAAATCCGATATTAGTTATTAGCTAAGACTACCACTTGCCCATCAAGCCGCATTTCAAGGTCGACCCCACCAACAAGTGAATTGGGTCTAACTACTCTAGTAAAAGACTTGATGTCACAAGTGCATCTTCAACCTGATACTTCAGGTCAAAGGTTCACTTATACCTATTACGCATAGTCAGTTCTGTCATTGACAGTGACAGAGTGAAAACCCATGTGACAGAACCGATGCGAGTCGTGTTCGAGCATATTAGTTCTACTAATGTGCCTACATTCTTTAGCTCCCACCATCAAATGATGTTTGAATGGAACTCCCATGTCAAAGCTTAGATTGTACAAGTGTTCTAAGTCTTTATTTGTCCATTAAAGACTACATATTACTTGCAAATGAGTTTAAGTAATCAAGATCAATCACTCTAATGACAATCTTTCTCTCCCATAAGAAGTAGAGAGATAGCACTAAAAACTTGGACAAAACGTTTTACACTACTTATAGATGCAGATAAAATTTAAGTGAAAACTAAACAATGTCTTTTATTATGAATAATAAATATGTTTATTACAAGAAAGATACCCTATCATTCTATCCTCTATGGCATCTGAAGGAATTATCCTAACAATCTCCCACTTGCACTAAATGCCACTCATTGTGGTATCTTATACCCATCCTTTATAGGTGTCAGTCCAGAACAGCCAGAGGTAGTGGTTTGGTGAACGGGTCAGCTACATTGTCAGCTGAGGCTATTTTCTGCACTGCTATCTCTCCTCTGCCAATGATCTCCCTGATGATGTGAAATCTTCTCTCAATGTGTTTAGACTTGTTATGAGACCTTGGTTCCTTGGCTTGTGCTATTGCTCCATTGTTACCACAATAAAGTGACAACGGGAGCTCTGCACTAGGAACCACTTCAAGTTCTCCTAAAAACTTTCTCATCCAAACAGCTTCTTTGGCTACCTCTGAGGCTGCCACGTATGCTGCTTCAGTGGTGGAATCAGCGGTTGTACTTTGCTTGGAGTTTTTCCAAGACACCGCCTCACCATTAAGCGTAAAAACAATCCCTGAAGTGAATTTTCGGCCATCTACATCAGACTGAAAGTATGAATTAGTGTAGCCTTCCATCTTCAGATCTCCACCTCCATAGATGAGAATCATATCCATAGTTCTTTTAAGATACTTTAGGATATTCTTCACAGCTATCCAATGTTCCTTTCCCGGGTTTGCCTGAAATTGACTCACCAGGCTTACAGCATAAGCAATGTCAGGTCTAGTACACAACATTGCATGCATCAGGCTACCTAGTGCAGAAGCATAAGGTACATTATTCATCTCCTTTGTATCTTCCTCATTTTGAGGACACATAGATTTAGACAAGTGTACTCTATGCCTCAGCAAAAGGAATCCTGTCTTAGAGTTATCCATCCTAAATCTCTTTTGGACCTTTTCTAAGTAAAGGGCTTGGGAGAGACCGATCATCCTATTCATTCTATCTCTATAGATATGAATTCCTAGAATGTATGTCGCTTCTCCCAAGTCTTTCATGGAAGACATACTCGAAAGCCATTTCTTGACAGTGGTAAGCATTCCCACGTCATTTCGTATAAGTAGAATGTCATCCACATATAGTACTAAGAATGAGATCTTACTCCCACTAGTCTTCTTGTAGACACAGGGTTCATCTTCGTTCTTGATGAAGCCATATCCCTTTACTATTTCATCAAAACGAAGTTCCAGCTTCTAGATGTTTGCTTGAGACCCTATATGGACCTCTCAAATTTACATACTTTATGGATATCAGTCTCGATTACAAAACCTTTTGGCTATATAGATGTCCTCTTTTAGGAATCCATTTAGAAAAGCCATTTTGACAATCCATCTGCCATATCTCCTAATCTAAGTATGCATCTATGGATAATAGTATTTGGATGGACTTTATCATGCCCACGGGCGAAAAGGTTTCTTGATAGTCAATTCCTTCTCTTTGACTATAGACTTTTGCTACGATCCTGGCTTTAAAGGTGTCAACCTTGCCATCGCTACCTATCTTTCTTTTGTAGATCCATTTACATCCTATAGGTTTGATACCTTCAGGATGATCTACCAAAATCCAGACTTGGTTTAAAAGGAAATAGAGTCCATCTCTGTTTCCATTGCTTTTCGCCATCTTGAAGCTTCGACATCCACCATCGCTTGATCATAGGTACAAGGATCATCTTCATGACTTTTTTGTACTACACTGTGAAGCTCTAGCTCCCTCTACAGTAGATACACATACCTCTCAGGTTCATGTGGTATTCTACCAGATCTACGTGGTGATTGTGCTACTATTGGGTCAGGCCTTGGTTCTTGGACATATGTCTCAGAGGGAGTTTCATCTTGCTCTTCTAGAACAATCCTTCTACCTTTGCCACCTTCCAAGATGAATTCATCTTCAAGGAAGTGGGCTTGTAGGGCCACAATGATCCTTTGATCATTATGTAGGTAAAAAAAGAATCCCATGGAATCTTCAGGATAACCAATGAAATGTCCCATTAGGGATCTTGTCTCCAACTTCTTCACTTTAGTCTTTTTGACATAAGCAAAACATCCCCAAATCTTGATGTAGTTAAGACTTGGTTTCTTATTATTCCACATCTCATGTGGAGTTTTAGGAACAGATTTGGAAGGACGTCTGTTTAATATATAAGCAGCCAGTAAGAAGCGCATGTCCCCACAACAAAATGGGTAAATCGGTGTAACTAAGCATGAAATGAACCATGTCCAACGGTGTTCGGTTCGTACGCTCAGCTACTCCATTTAGTTGAGGAGTTTCTGGTGGTGTTATTCGTAACATTATTCCTTGTTCTCTAAGGAATTCATCAAACTCGGTGCTCATATATTCTCCTCCACAATTCGAATGTAGAGTTTTTATATTTTATCCAGTTTGATTTTCTACTAAAGCTTTGAATTCTTTAAACCTTTCGAAGGATTCTGACTTTTGCTTCAACAGATACACTAGACCATATCTTGAATGATCGTCTGTGAAAGTGATGAAGTAGTAGAAACCTCAGCGAGCCATTTCTCCAAAAGGTCCGCAAACATCAGTATGCATTAATCCTAAGACTTGAATAGCTCTTTTAAAAGTCCCGGTGAAGGGAGATCTAGCCATCTTGCCTAAGAGACACGATTCACATGTTGGATAGGGATCCGACCCTATTGAGCTTAAAAGCCCATCTATTTCCATTTTGCGGATCTTGTGCTCTTCAGCATGGCCTAATCTAGGATGTCACTTAAGTCTTAAGTTAGTTTCATGCCTACCATGTTTATGTGTTACAACATTCACATCAAATGAATTAAGGACATTTAAATAATACAAACCATTAACTAAAGATGCATTGCCAACTATTTTATTTCCATAATAAATGTCCCAATTCAGATTAGAAAAACGGAATGTATAACCAGTCTTAACTAATATAGGAATGAAAACAATGTTTTTAAGCCCCTTGGGCAAAACCAAAACATTATTTAAAAACAATAAACGTCCAGAATTCAAAATCAAAGATGTAAATCCAATCCTAGTAGTCGAGACGTTTTCCCCGCTGCCTACTTTGATCTGCAATTCTTCTTAGCCCAGCTTTCTACTTCTCTATGGATCCTGATCCAAACAAATTACATGGGCACTTGCCCCCAAGTCCAGAATCCATGAAGTAGAAAAAACGGTCATAGAATAATTCATTTCAAAAATGAAGAGTTTCATACCTTTTACGCCTTTGCTTAATTTAGAACAGTTTCTCTTCCAGTGTCCAAGCTCACCGTACTCAAGACATTTATCCGTTTTCTTAGGCCCTTTGCTCTTATACAATGCTTAAGCCTTTCGTTTACCCTTTTGAACAACCCCTATTGCTCCTAGCCTGCTTCTTGTTCTTGTTCTTCTTAAACTTGGACTTTCTAGGTCCAGAAGAGATGACCAAGGCAGTTTCATTTTCCTTTGGTTTCTTTTGAGATTGTGCAGTGACCAACTTGTTCATTAGCCCTGCTAAATTGCACTCTATCTCATTGCAGTTAAAGTTAAACGAGAAAATAATTGCAGAAATAAACTAGATTAATCAGATTACTTGTATTTCACTTATCAAAGAAAAATTAAGGACTTAAAATTCATCTTGGCTCCTACTGTATTTTTCGAATCCCACACTCCTATGTAGAAATCCAGAATCATCATTGGCATCGATTCCACAGCGGGTATTGAAGTCCTCAATTAATTAGATGGGTTGCAACCTATCCGATTTCTGGCTCATTAATTATTTGAAGTGATGTCTAACATCAATTTATCAAATAAATGTTTCAATACCTTTCCTCATAGTTCATCAAGCCGCAACCTAACCGATTTCTAAGCTCGTGAACTACCCGAGTTCATTCCCAATAACTTCTTTAATCCAACATTTGAATTTCACCTTGCAACCTAATTGGTTTCTGGGGTGAAATATGATTTGACTAAGGCATTTCATACACTAAATAAAATTTCAAATTATTTCCAAATGCATAACCCCCATAACTGGGAAGCATTACACAATTGTAGTAATTTTAATTTTAATAAGCTTAGTGGAGGGCGAGGATGTCACACATCCTTTACTAACTAAATATTTTTTATTTGGGAGAATTTAAATTGTCTAATGTTTGGTCTTACTTTGTACATTAATCAATTTATATAGCGCAATTATCACATATTGAACATGCATACTTTATAATACTAATAAACATGCCTATCAATATAAATATACATGTAATTAAATAAATAAAATCATCACACTTGATCATGGACTTTTACTAGAGGGCCCGAGCAAATGGGTCATCACAAAAGGGTAAAAACAAAAACCTATCTAATTTTCATGCGCTTCTTGTCTCCACCAATTTTGAACTATTCTATTACAATACTTTAAAACAACCTATACTTTAAAACAATAAATAGCCTCAATTCTGGCTTTACAACCCATAAAAGAAAGGTAAATCGAATAAAACCTAAGTTCATAATCGGTGTATCCATCACATAAGACATGTTCGCAACATTTAATACATGCTCACAATATTAAAACATTTATGTCGATTATTTAAAATTTTAGTCCAACTAAAAAGTCCTTTATAAAATTTCTAACTTATATATATTCTTTATTTCAATTAAAATCATTATAGTCCTACTAGATGACTTAGATACACAAAATTATAAATTAAGTATATCTATCTTCAATTAAAATAATGTTAGTCGAACTAAAATGAATACATAAAATATGAAATCTTATTTTATTATGATTTACAACCATTATTAATTGGAAAAACTTTTATTTGATTAAAGAATTAATTATAAATCATTCAAGAAAAATTGTTTATATTCCTCATTCAAATATCTAAGTAATTTCCAAGTTGATGAAAAATTAATAATATTTAATCCATAAATTAATTATTAATCTCCAAGAAAAATAATTAATTATTCTAATTAAATATTTTTATTCCAATTAATCTTGTTGGGCTCTATTTCAACAAACCCAAGCCACCATCCTTTTGGTCCACTCGGATTTAATTTAATTAGCCCAAAATTAATTAATTAGAAAAAATGTGCACGCGTTATTAATTTCTATTGGGCTAGTTTCAATTTAAATCCAAATTACCAACCCATTGGCCCATTTGGAATTAATTAAATTAAGCCCAAACCAATTAATAAGTCAAAATTAAGTAAATTTTCAATTGGGCTTAATTTGAATTATTCTGGGTCATCATCCTTTTGACCCACCCGGATAATTAAATTTACCCAAAACCCAAATATCAATTTTGACCCAAACCCACAGCCCATTTTCAGACCCAGATCCAAGACCCAATTCAGTGGGTCGTGTGTCGAAACACACGACCCGACAGGCCGTGTGGCCAGGCCACATGGCCCAGCACCGTGAGCACAGCGCCGTGAGCACAGCGCTGCACGCGTGCCTTTCGAGCCCCGTTTTTCCTCGTTTCTTGATTTTTTCGCACATCATAAAAATACCTAGATTTATAATAAACATAAAAAATCAAAATCTAAGCTAAAAACATTAAAAAAAATGCAAATTTAAGAACGCATAAATGCATACTTCAAAAACACATAATATGCATATCAAAAATCACATAATCATGATCAAATATGCAAATTAGAGATTGGCTCTGATACCACTGTTGGGTTTCGCGAAAAATAAATTGTGCAGATGAAATTTTTAAATTTAAATTCCAATGTGAATTCTCGATTTGCATAATTGAATCAATTAATCGCTAAAACGAATAATTACTTACCCGTTGAAACAAAGTGGTCGGAGACTCAATTCTACCTTCAAAAATTCGAACGTTGTAGGCTTGAAGAATTCATGAACATGTGCAATCCAATCTTCACGAATCCTTGATCCTTCTTGAATTCTTGATCCGAACAACGAACGTATGTTGCCTCTAAATAATCACGCGGATTGATTTGATGAAAAATCCCTCCTTTTCTCTATGTGACTGACTGCTAGTGTATTTAGAGAGAGGGAGACGTTTTTCTTTTCTTTCTAGGACAGTTATGAGATTGCTTGTTTCTTGTTTTAGGTCAAGGAGTCTTTTTATTATCATTTGACTTATTGACCAAGACAAACAAACGAGTCCTCGTTGGGCATCCTAGTGGACTCCCAACTTAACCCTAAGAGGCGTCTAAATGGACACCCCCACCTAGGCTGATACTTCTTTATGTTTTAATTAATTATCTATTTAATTCATAATTCATTTTATCCAATAAATTAATTAATTAACTAAATAGCCAAATTAATTAGATAAATTAATTCATTAATTTATTTATTTAAGAAATTAATTAATAATTAATCCTATCTTTATAATTAATCATCTCATCCAATGAGAAATTAATTAACTATTTAGTTTATGCAATAAATTAAATCTCCTAGAATAAAATAGAAAATCTTTTTATTTTTTTTTATCAATGCTTTAACGCGACTCTTTAGGTTCGTTTCGTTTGACAATCAGACGAATCCAAAGGAAGTGGGTAACACTTAGCCAGTCACGTGGCCCACTTCGTAGCCCATACGAAATCGAATGATTAGATCATTTCACAACCTTCTAGTCGTAAATACCGTATAAGTATAAACCCTTTGTTCATGTGCCCCCAGTCAAATGAGAGTCATGGTTATGTCAAACTCACTGGACTTGACCATATGTATTAATTATAATAGTACGAGATCATTGAGATCGATTTAGCCTCGCACAATCGTCTCTTTTGCTTTCGCTAAAAACTTTGATCTCTATTATCTAAAATCACAAAGGATACTTTCTCATTCACTTATGAGAGAACAAATCCCATATTAGTTATCAGCAAAGACTACCACTTGCCCATCAAGCCGCATTTCGAGGTCGACCCCACCAATGGAAAAATTGAGCCTAACTACTCTAGTGAAAGACTTGACTTCACAAGTGCATCTTCAGCTTGATACTTCAGGTCAAAGGTTCACTTATACCTATTACGCATAATCACTTCTGTCATTGACAGTCACAGAGTGAAAACTATGTGACAGAACCGATGCGAGTCGTGTTCGAGCATATCAGTTCCATTGATATGCCTACATTCTTAAGCTCCCACCATCACATGGTGTTCGACTAGCACTCCCATGTCAAAGGTTAGATTGTACAAGTGCTCTAAGTCTTTATTTGTCCATTAAAGACTTCATATTACTTGTGAACGAGTTTAAGTAATCAAGATCAATCCCTTTAGTTTCAATCTTCCTATCCCATAGGAAGTAGAGAGATCGGACTGAAAACATAGACAAAATATTTTATACTACTTATAGATACAAATAAGATTTAAGTGAAAACTAAACAATGCCTTTTATTATGAATAATAAATAAGTTTATTATAAGAAATATGACATATCATTCTATCCTCTATGGCATCTGATTGCACAATCCTAGCAGTCGGAATTAAACGCAGACTAGTGTACGGTTGCATCGTGTTCTCAGGACGTACATGAAATATAAGGCAAACATCTCAAGTACCATCTGGAGGTGGATAGGGCTGGCGTGCTTGATGAAATGTTACCGCCCATTGTCTCACGAGTCGTGGAATGAGTATGGGACATTTGATGCTCGAACCCGCTAGAAATTGTTACATTTCCCATCTTCTGTCAGTGGGGTGATGGAATTCGAAAAGCAGTGGGAGCATACATGATCTTAAAATTTCCATAATATCATATGGATATAATCTATGATTGAATGCTAATGTTTTTCCGTTTTCGTAAAGTAACAGTCAAATGGCTAAAACTCCACTCTCAGTAATCCTTGAACATAATAAGCTAAATGGCCCGAACTTCCCTGACTGGTATCGCAACCTGAAGATTGTGCTGCAATTTGAAGGCCTTGAATATGTCTTTACCTAGCCTAATGAGCCTGCCCTTGAGGCTGCCGCTCCAGGGGCTGCTCGTGATGCACATGAGAAATGGCACAAAGACGATATCTATGTGCGTTACCTCATTCTTGCCTCCATGACTAATTAGTTGCAGAGGTAGTTTGAGACTGTAGAACACGCATCAGAAATTGTTTTTGCATTGGAGGAGCTATACAGCGTTAAGACACGCCGTGAGAGGTTTGTTATCTCTGGCGAGTTGTTTAGAACTTGCATGACTAAAGGAACATCAATCACCGACCATGTGTTGAGAATGATTGCCTTGTTAAACAAACTCAACGATATGAAGTTGCCGATAAATCCTGACGTGGGCATTGATTTAGTCCTTCGATCTCTCTCTCTTACTTGCGATCAGTTCGTAGTGAACTTCAATATGAACCAATTGGTTGCCACTCTTCCAGAGTTATTGGACATGAGGCAATGATCAAAAAGCTAAACCTGTGCTGCTTGCTGAGACTTCTTCATCTCCCGCTTTTGATAAAAAGAAAAGCAAAGGGAGAAAGAAGAAGAAGAAGAAGGGCAGTGTCAAGAAAGTCAAAGGGAAAAATGGGAAATACTTTAACTGTACGAAGAAGGGATGCTGGAAAGATCAATGCCTTGAGCCTCCTCCTGAGCGCACTAAAGGTACATTTGTTGTAAAGTTAACTTGTTAGTTAACTGTGCTTCTTAAGTGTTATGACACTGTTAAGGTACTCACTTTTGCAATGGATTGCAGATGGTGAGAAGAAGCAAGGAACAAAGAAATGAAGTCGTAGTCCTGAAGATGCTAGAGAAGCATTTTTCTTAGCCGAGGCTGAAGGACAAGAAATCATTTATTTTTTGATTTTTATTATGAGACACTGTTTTTGGAAGAATGTTTTATCATGTTTTGAATTAATGTTATGAACCATGTTTTTCTCCATCTTGGTTTATGTGTGGAGATTCAATGTTTTATTAAAATGCGTTTTATTATTTTGGTTCTACAATTAATTCTTGATAACATGTTATCTTCATAACATTTGATTCATATAACACAACAAATGTATACATTGATCTAGTTGTCAAGGTAATAACCTATGCGAGCATATGAATCTATTTGGACATAGAATAATGAGTGTAATCCTAAATTGATCGCATAAGATGTGACATGTAAACCACAGACATCAAGGATGTGAGAGGTATTTCTTATGTCAAGCAAACAGTGGGAGGAAATGAGGACTGGAAATCCTCTTGTCCTGTATTTACGAGCATCATAGAAACTTAGGAATATTGTGTTCGTTACACCTTGAAACGAAATGGATAATTTCATAATATCCTACAGTTCTTTTATGAAAGAATCAGGATACTAATGGAAACTCGAGACTCAATAAACATAAATGCCAATGGCAGTTAAAATGAGTAGACTAGTAAACTTATAAACCTATGAGCACAAGTTCCATACCCTTCGAGCTAAGAAATGTTGTCAGGGATATGACGAAAGTCAAGAGGTCTTGACAATTAGTGGGAGCCGGCCTAAAGCGTAACTGCTTCAAAGATCAATCTACGGATTGAATCTTTTTAGAAACTTAAGTTCTAAAGGTTAATAGGTATACAACTAGCTTGCTAGTATCATATGTTGGTAACGTTGCATGAGTAACGTACATGTGGTCATCATCTCAATTTTTCGAAATGGACTTAAAGGGAATAGCACCCCCATTGCACGAGATAGCAATATGTGCGGGCCATTGGGTTGCTATAATATTCTTTGTCCGAACATATAGATAACATGTTGGCTAAAGTTCAACAAAGAAAAATTAAAGGAGATTGTTTCTGTGAAGGCATAACCAAAAGGTACATACAATTCTATGATTTAAAATTGATGTTGACTAATACATCTTATGTATCGAGTCGAACTCCTAATTGATCCAATTGATTGGATTGGTGTTGTTTATTGGAAAACAACAAGGGAAAATTAGAGCTAGAATCTCTAGTCTTAAGACATGAACTTGTAAAAGCTGATAAAGTCTCTTGAGAAGAGACAAAGGCTAACTCTACCATTTAATCGCGCATAATAATGCGGCGATAAAAGGTATCTAGATAGGTGAACCTATCTTATGGAGAAGATGAGGTTCTACCAATCGAATATCAAGTACAAATGTACTGTGATTATCGATAAGGGTGTAAGCTCTTGAGAAAGAGCAAGGTCTTACCTACTATCTGTACATACCTAGTGGCGAGATGAATAAGAGATTATTTTATCAAAGTCGACATTTGAGTTGAACAAGTCAACTCGACAGAAAACGTGGCAAACCCCTTTCACCTAAACCCTTGAGTAGGAGCTATGTTCAAAAGGTCATCTGGATGATGCACCTGTGTGGGAACATTAACAGTAGGCTCTTGAGCAAGTGGGAGATTGAAAGTGTTGTATGCCCTGCGAGCCATATGTTGGCTTGATCACTGGATCATAAACACTGTGTCATTCTTATCATTTAGATTATATCAAAACTGTCGTACTGCTTCTTTATTGTCAACTACTCAAGAGAATATAGATAAAGATCCCATGGATTATATTTGGTTAGGGGAGCCGGTCAGGATACCTATGGAATGCTCTCAAAGACCGTAATCCTAAAACACGTTTCAAGTTATAGAGGATATGAGATGTGCGATATCACTGGCCTCGCCAAGACTTGTTCGTGCGTGTAACTCTCCCAAGAGGTTGACGTGTTCCATTGTTGACGACTTGTATGGCCAATACATGCATGAAGATTCATACTTTAGGTGAGTATGGAATTGAACAGCCTCATTAAGGATTCCTGGTTGGTGCTGTCAAACTTAGAGTCCTTGGGTCTCGTAGTGTGAGATTATCCTTGATCCTGAGATGTCATTGGAAAGGGTACTACACACTATACTTTGATATCCACGTGCACTCCAGGAGAGTCATACAGCTTGTATGTTTTGTATAGTCTGGTAGTACAGAGGAACAAGTGGCAGTCGTCAAAGGATCCATCCAGGGCTATCTGCCTTGATAGAGAAAATTCTCTGGCCAAAGCATTGTCATATAAGAGGGATTAGTGATCCCTGCTTGAAAAACTGGATCATTAGTGTAACCAACATAGTCATAGTTTCCGAGACTACTAGGATTTTGACTGTCGCAAAACCCTAAGTCTTAGACAGGAAAAAGATGGAGGGATTCAACTCACATGAAGATCGGAATCTGGATAGGTTTGCTTTTCATCGTTAACATCTAGAAAGTCATGGCGACATTGCTAGACATTGATCCACGATAGATAGGTTCCTTGGGTTAATTGGTGAAGTTAATCCAAGGCCTAGTTAATTGTTATGAATAATTAAACTAGCCTATGGAAAGACTTATTGCTAGCTTGTTAATGAGCCTAAGGGGTCACACACTTAACTTAGTGTAGTACCTATTGGTTATTTAATTCTTTGTGAATTAATGGAGAGATTAATTAATTAGAATTAATTAATCGGGGAAAAGGAATAAATTAATTAAGTGGTCTTTAATAAAAGTCTTATAATTTAATATTGGAATATTAAATTGGAAAAAACTAATTAATTAATTAGTGGTCTAATTAATTATTGTGTGAAAGAGGAGAATACATATATATATATATGTATATGTATGTATATTAATACACGTTAGGCATGTATGTGTATGACTTTGGTGTAGAATTTTATCTTGTTCACCAAGTCTATGTATATATATATATATATATATATGTATATTTAATATATATCTTATATTATATTTGGTAGATCAATTCTAATTAATTAGATGACTAATTGATATGGAAAGATCTTATAAATATATTAGGATAGATATTGTGAATATGGCAAGATCTATTTAATTAGTTAGTTGACTAATTATATGAAAAGATCTTATTTGGATAGATCTTATATAATTGGGAAGGATCTCAAATATATGGAAAGATCGTGTTTGTTAATTAGTGGATCTAATTAACTAAGGAAGAGAAATAAGATGGAAGGAAACTAAGTACAATATATATATATGGAATATATATATATATATATATACATGCCTATTATGAGCGTGTATGTGCATGTGTGTGAGTTTGATTTATGTTGGACTCTCACTCTATATATATTTGTATTAATATTTCATGCAAAGGTTAACTAAGTCACTTATCACAACTAAGAGTTGTGTGTTCTTTTTCTGTCTTCTTTTTCTCTCCATCTCTTTCGCAAGAACTTCTTCCAACTTATGTGTTGAGTATGAAGAACACAAAAATATATTCCAACCCCTTTTTTCATAAAGCCGAAATTCAATATTCCCTTAGCTAGCACTAGTAGAGATAATCGAGGGTACGAGCTAAGGTGTGGATAAACTTAGAGGCGCAACACTTAGGCCCTAGGGCAAAACCAATCCGGAGAGGTGTAGCAGGGAGTTGCTTAAAAAGACGTTGTTTTAAGTTTTTCAAAACGCGAACACGAGAAAATTCACTTTTAGTTAGTTTTTGAATCCGATAGTACCATGTCTACCTAGCCCTAATTTGGGGATGCCAGATTTTTTTATTAAATTCCATGTGCTTTCGCTGCACTGGCGTCCCCGAGGCTCCACGCGATCCCAACACCTATGACCTAAAGTATCAGGCTGAAGATACACTTGTGACGTGAAGTCTGTCACTAGAGTAGTTAGATCCAATTCACCCGTTGGGGGGGTCAACTTTGAAATGCGGCTTGATGGGCAAGTGGTAGTCTTATCTGATAACTAATATGGGATTTGTTCTCTCATAAGTGAATGAGAAAGTGTCCTATGTAATTATAGATAATAAAGATCAAAGTCTTTGGCCAAAGCAATAAAGTCGATTGTGCAAGGCACAAAATCAAACTCAATGATCTTGTATTATTATAATTAAATACATATAGTCAAGTTTAGTGAGTTTGATAATACCGTGACTCTCACTTGATTGGGACACATGAACAAATGGTTTATATGTTACGAAATTTATGATTGGAAGGTTGTGGAATGATCCATTCATTCGATTTCATTTTGGGCTATGAAGTGAGCCACGTGACTGGCCAGGTGTTACTCATTTCCTTTGGATTCCTCTCATTGCCAAACGAAACGAACCTAAAGAGTCGTGCTAAAGGATTGGTAAAGAAAAATAAAAAGGATTTTTCTATTTGGAACTAGAAGATTTAATTTATGGGATAAATTAAATATGATTAATTAATTGCTCATTAGATGAGATAATTAATTATAAAGATAAGATTAATTATTAATTAATTTTTTATGGAAATAAATTAATGAAATAATTTATCTAATTAATTTGATTATTTAATTTATTCATTTATTTATTAGATATAATAAATTATTAACTAAACAATAGAGAATTAATTCAAACAAGAGACAAGTCGGACCAAGTAAGGGGTGTCCGTTTGGACGCCTCCTATGGGCTAGTTAGGCGTCCACTTGGATGCCTAACATGGGCTCTAGACTCTTGTCTTGGTCAACAAGTTAAGTGATATTAAATACATTACTCAAAAGACTTTTGATTTAGATGAACAACATAACTTTCACAACTCTCCTAGAAAGAAAAAGAAAAACTCCTCCATCTGTCCTAATACACTAGTCGTCGGTCAACAAGGAAGAAAAACGGGAAAGAATTCGTCAATCAATCCGTGTGATAATTTAGAGACAGCGTCAACTCGTTCTTTGGATCAAACTTAAAGAAAACCTCAAGGATTTCGAGAAGAATGAATTCTACGAGGATTGGAGATTTCACCACTTCATCAAATCAAAACTTGGAAGAAGGATTGAGTTCTCTAACCACCTAGCTTCAATGGGTAAGTTTTAGCGAGCTTTTCTGATTCATGTATGCAAATCGAGATGATATTGTGGGTAATTTTATTCATCTACGTAATTTTTCATGAAACCCAACATGGGCACGATGCAATGTCGGAACAGCAATGGGACCTTTTATGTTACATGATGGTTTTCTATTTTATAAGGATCGGTTATGCATTCCACCCCAGTCTATGTGGGAGAATCTAATTTCTGAATTACACAAGGGTGGTCACTTTGGTAGAGATAAGACGATTGCTATAGTTGAACGAAGATATTATTAGCCACAGTTGAGCGCGATGTCTCTCGTTTCGTGATGAAGTGTATGGTTTTTCAGAGTAATAAAGGACAATCACAGAACACTGGTTTGTATATGCCTCTACTTGTTCCCTCTGGCCCTTGGGAAGATGTTTCTATGGATTTTGTGTTGGGACTACCGCGTACTCAACGAACTTATGATTCAGTTTTGGTAGTGGTTGATCGGTTCTCAAAAATGGCTCATTTAATTCATTGCAAGAAGACTTCCGATGCTGCCCATATTGCTACTTTATTTTTTGGGGAACGGGTTCGTTTGCATGGTGTTCCTAAAGTCATTACTTCTGATAGGGACACTAAGTTTCCTAGCCATTTTTGGCATTCTCTATGGTACATGTTTCGGACTGAGTTGCAGTTTAACAGTGCTTTTTGACCCTCAAGCTAATGGACAGACGAAAGTGGACAATAGAACTTTAGGGTCAATTATTCGTTGTTTGTGTAGTGATCGACCAAAACAATGGGACTTAGTTCTCGCTCCTGCTAGATTCGCATTTAATAATATGGTCAATTGTACCACTGTGAATACTCCATTCGAGGTTGTGTATCAACGAACCCCTCAACACACTCTTGATTTGATTCCATTGCCAAAGCTACCAGGTTATAGTGTTGCTTGTGAGCATATGGCTGCAAGGATTGATGAAGTACAAGCTGAAGTTGCTCGGAACATTGAGGCATCCAATGCTAAGTATAAACAAGTTGCTGATAAGAAACAACGATCTAAGGTATTTACGAAAGGTGATCTGGTGATGGTTCATTTGCACAAAGAACGATTTCCTGCAAGTACATATAATAAGTTGAAACCGAAGAAGATTGGGTCGTGCAAGATTCTAAAGAAAATAAATGATAATGCTTATGTTGTCAATTTACCAGAAGGTTGGACAATCTCTCCTACTTTCAATATTGTTGATTTGGTTCTATTCATTCCCGATGATCCACTTTATTCTGAGTTAGACTCGATGACGAGTCCTTTTCAAGCTGAGGTGACCGATGTAGCGAAAACACAGGAAAAATTCTATTATGTCGGAATGACACGAAATTCGCTCGGTCATAGAAAAATGGCTTTATGAACAAGACGCACAACATGTAGGTTCGTGCTTTTAGCCATCTAAGATCGTTTAGGACCTCAAATTGGCATTTTATTAGTTTTGGGGGGTATTTTCATAATTTTTCGTATTATTTTAGGGTTTCCTTGTTTTTCCTTTGAGAACCCTAGCTGCATTGGCTATTTTCTGAGAAAATCCTTGTGGTAAGGTTTTCTTCTTTAATTTGTATATTCCGCTGCGTCACTTGACTAAATAGTAAATACTACTAATTCAAAGAAGACTGTTAAATATTAGATAAATTATTTAATAGAATAGCACACTTGAGGGAGAAATGAAAAGTTACTCAAAATTTCAACAACTTTTGGAGCTTCTCGGCTGTGCAAACAGCTGTGCGCGTCTTCACAAGAAAATTCATAACTCATTGTAGAGAGCTGGGATCCATGAACAATTTTCTTCCCATGAAACTAGACACATAGGGCTATCCACACATATATGGCAGATAATCAGGAGACTTCTAGAAAGAAGCAGTTTAGTTCAAAGTCAGCTAAAAATTTGTGAATAAACTGTTAGTATTCTATTGAAAATTTTGAATGTCATGCACTTCTTCCACAGAGATCATTACTTGGGTAAATTTAGCATGATAAGAGAGTTTTTGGTGTCACGATTGGACATCCAACTCTATAAATAAATCCCCTCATGTCAAATACAATATGAGATTTTTACAATATTCAAAAATTCATTCTTTAGTTGTTTCATCAAAGAGTGTTCAAAACAAATATTTTGTTCGCCGACCTTTCATCAAATAGAGTTCAAAACAATTGTTTTGTTTGTCAATTCTCGAGATTTGTAGTGCTACTATCACGAGAAATAAGTTATTGTATATTGGGAGACAATTGCCATATTCCGTAAGCACTGAGTGCAGGCCAATATTGTCTTAAGAAAATCGAGTCTAAACTCGAGCCTCGAATTTCCCCTTAAATCGTTTCTTCATTCTACATTACACAAACCCTATATGAAAATTCTCCCACAATAGATACCTTTATAAGCACTGTTTTGAGCAATTGATATTCTTTATTTTAGGTTACAATTTCAAATTCCAGCCGTACGAAGGAGATTATCGGGTTGATCTTACAATTCTCAAAGAGCATACACAAGTTGGTGCACTGAAAAAAATTAGAGGAGCTACTTCTTTCATCACGTTTGAGTTTTTACAAGTGCAGAGAAATTATTTGATTTCTGATGAAGTGCTATCATGAAGTAGAGTCAATCCTATATATTTCTATGTCATATCAAGAACGAGTGTGTTTGTTGATATCTGTTGGTTCATTAGAAACAAATATATTTATTTTTCAGTGTACTTTTATAATTCAGTATTTTAACCAATTTCTAATCTGAAACTTTTAAGTTCCAGTACTATTTTATCAAACTTTTCATTATTATGTTATCAGTACTATTTTATCAAACTTTTCATTATTATGTTATCAGTGCTATTTTATCATTTATAATATGACTCATTTCCACCGTAAGTTCTTTTAGCCCAATTAATTCCCTTTCAGGCATTTCACTACTTACAAATTATGTTTGATTATTTGTGTGTGTCAATGATCGAGTTAGAAAGATGATGAATGAATCTAATTAACCGGAGCCGACTTTTATTTATTAATTGTACTAGTTATTTCTGTCCTTTTAAGTTAATTTAATTTAATTTTTGTAGTCTTAATCTTATTCGATCCGAACCCCCATATCTTCTTGGAAACTGTTTTTTGGTACTAATTAATATCTTCTTGGAAACTATTATATACTATTAGTGTACATATTGTTGCATATAGTTAGGCCCATATCTTTATAGTTAGGGCCCTAATATACATCTATATATACTCTTGTATTGTATTGTTTATATTCATTCAAAAATAATGTTATGTACTGTTTCTCGGTCTAGGATTGAGTCTGAATACCAATCCATTGTCTATGTTTTTTATGAGACTTGCTGGCTTCGTTATGTTCTTCATGATCTTGGTGTTTTTCTTCCCCATCTTGTTCGGACCTACTGCGATAATATGATCAATGTTATCTATATATCTCGTTCTCCATCCCGTGTTTCATAGCTCCTATGAAACATATTAAAATCAATTATCATTTTGTTTGTGAGGAAGTCGTCGTTGGAGATGTTTTGATGAAGTATGTTTTCATGTTGGGTCAGATTGCTGACATCTTCATTAAAGCTTTGCCTGCTCCAAAGTTCTCTTAATTAGTTACGATCCAATCTTCGCATTGGACCCACTGCTCAGCGGGGTGTTTGTGTACATAGTGTTACATATAGTTAGTCACATATTACTATAGCTATTGCTCTAATCTGTCTATATATACCCTACTGACTTATATTGTTTATATTCATTCAGAAATAATATTTATGTATTCTCCAGAGTTCTTATACATTATGTACTTGAACTCTATCATATACTACTATTTCTATATCACCGACCGTTGATTTAGAAAGTATGAGTGTATTAAATCCATTAAAATCAATTAATTGCAATTGATTTCTTCTTAAAATTAGGAGGTGAAAATTCAGTAATATATAGAAGGTGGTATATAACATTACTCTATTTTCTATTTTTTTAAAGCATGATTAACTACATATTATTGCACACAATATCTTTTGTGGTTTGACTGACCTTGTTGGACACTATTCATATTTTAGGTAGCAAGGTAATTATTTTTGGTGTATTATATATGAAACCGCTTTGCTTTCAGTCACTGATTAATTAATTAATTAATTATAAGGACATGGAGTCAAACTTATTTTTGGTGAAACAATGCATGCATCTGGAAAGTGTTTTCTTGAGTATGCTGGAATCACAAATGTGGGCGGTAGAATTTAGTTTGATTTTTCTAATACCTTGATTGAATATATCTATTATCAGGACAAGAGGCACAATAATCTAAACATATAAAATGCATTCATTCTAACAAGATACAAACATGTACTAGAGAACTGATTTAAGAAGATAAACAAAGATGAAGCACTTGAGCTTTTATACTTCATTCAACTTGGTAAAACAAAATTCCGTTACCAACATATATAGTAATAATATTCACTAAGCTTTGAATTTCCTTTTTCCTTTTCCTCCATTTGTTCTAAGTGAATCAAATTAAATACTTTATATTTATTTTCATTCATTCATGAACCAGAAAATTGAAATATATAAAGAACAAAAATTCTTAGTCTAAACTTCCTCATATAAGTTTTATGAATATACATGATATATATGTGAACAGAGACTTTTTGTTTTCGTCCCACATTTTCACTTATTTTGAAGAACAATTTTCCTAATATATATTTACAACGATATATAAATCACACTCAAAGGAAACTAAACCTCAAATAAACACACTTGACTTATTGTATATGCATATTAACAATTTTCATCAACTCAAGAACACCATAATTAACCACACACAAAAGAAAAAATAAATTATGCACCAGTGACACATGCGAACATTCTGTGGCTCCTAAACCTCACAAGTTGCTTCGGCTTAGCAGCATCATCCTCCAATGCAAACCCCCCAGCCCGATCGACCTGTACCGAGTTGCATCTCCGGTGGTGGGACCCACGGAGGCCCGAAACCTTATCGGGCTCGGGCGTTTTGGTAAAATATTGATGATCATCTTCTTTTATGTAGAAATCTGCTATGTTGTACGTTTGTGCTGCACCAGTAGAGAGACATTCGTATCGTCTTCGAGTTTTGCTCTTCTTGAGGGATTTGTAAACCATTGGAATGAGTCCTTCCATTTTATTGTTTTTTCTCTCTTATTTCTGAGTCTTTCTGGTGAATCTAGCTAGCTGATATAGTTCTTAAGTTGTTGAATTAATGTTTTGTAAGGTTGGAGGGGGTAAGTGAATTATGTGAAGACTTTTTGGTTTATATGGGTTTGGTGGGAATTTGATATCGTGTTTATTTTTTCAACTCTAATATCCACTTTTATAAAATAGTAGAGACTATAAAGACTTAAGAGTTGGAAGCAAATAACACGTCACCTTTATTTGACTTGAATAATCATACAAGAGAATAAAGGAAAGTTGAGTGGTTTTATTTGATGGTCCATTCGGCCAAAGTATATTTCGCTTAGTTATCACATTTTGAGTGTTGTTACACTTGTTGATATGCACCAAAAATATTTAGGGGCCTTATGGTAATTAATATACTCACAGCTCGGGCTGGGACGCCACTCATGAATCAAGTCCACGGTTAATATACTAGTCGAGCCCAAAGGGCTGACGACCCAATAAGAGTAATTAGGTTATTTTAATAGTCTAAGAGCTAAATAAGAGGTATATTATTAAGCTTGATGGGCTACTGATAAAGTTGAGCTCAAGGCCCATAGCCCACTACCAACTCTATATAAGTACCTTAGAGGAGCTGGGAAAGGATCATAATCTACTATCTCTAGAAAAATACACTGGCTAAGTTTGAGAATAACTTTAACAAAGAACTACGAATTGATTTGATTCACATTCATCGTGTACGTAGGCAGCTCACTTAAAGTGTGTGCAGTCTATACATTCATCAAGCCACGGCCTAGTTTTTCGGGAGTTGGATCGAATTCTCCACCACACGTGTAATTCACGTGATAAATTCTGACTTACGATTTTTACCATCATCAGTTTGGTGACGTCTGTGGGAACAGCGCTCCAGCCATTGAGTATGCAAACTAGGTCTCAAGCACATACGAGCGGTCATAGGATGACTAACAACAATCAGCCAACAGCGGTTGATGAAATTCCTAACCTAATGCCTAAAGATCAGCCCAACATTCAAGTAGGTAGAGAAGATCCTACTAACGGTCAGGATGACGGCGAAGGTCCTGACATAGCACCGCCAACGAATGAGCAGAACGTGCCTCCCATAACACTAGCAGTGATTCCACCCCCTGCAATCAGGGTGTTCAAGATCACACAAGAGGCAGCACTGGCTCTTGTTGAAGACGCTTCAGTGAGAGCAGCAGCGCGGGCGGTCTGGCGATATGCCCCTGCACACTCATCATACGCAACGCCTATTCCATCAGCTGTCAGGGGGCAAGACCCCCACGTGAGGAGTAATCAAGTGGCACCCCTACCTCAAGAGAAGGGGCCTCAAGTTCCACCCCCTCACTTAATTCGTAGGGGCCAGGAGCCTCGAGAGAAGTGTCTCCCCTATAGAGTGGCGCCTAGCAAATCCACTCGACGAGACCAAGAGTCCTTGACCCCCAGCGGAATTGGATCAAGGCAGTCCAACTCCCCAGTGAATGGGGCAGCATGCGAAAAGGAAGAGACTGAAGGCCATCTCCTCCAAGGTCAACACGTAGAGGTTGGGCATCCTTAACCCCCGAAGAAACCTTGCCAAGGCGCGAAGTCCGACATAGATATGAACCCCGCCATGATAAAAGTTTGGAGAACCGTGGAAGGTAGGAGAACCGAGGAAGAGACTATCGGTCCGACAAAGCACTAGGGGAGGTGTCTCTCCCTATATCTTTGGGTGCATTTCCAACCCACTCTACAAAAATGGTGAAGTCCTTGGTGATCAAAGCCCCCTCCACCTACAATGTCCTTTTGGGGAGGCCGAGCTTAAACCTATTCCAAGCCGTTATATCAACCTTTCAAATGAGGGTCAAGTTTCCCACCCCCCTTGGGAATGGGAGAAGCAGTTGGCAACGTGAAGGTAACGAGAGAATATTAAGCTAAAGCCTTGAATAAGCCTAAAAGGAAGTACGGTGACAATGATCACAGTGACAAGGGGAAACAAATTGCCATCAACTTAATCATACTGGAGGAAATCACTCAGGAGGCGAGACCCAATCAGACAGCATTTGTCCAAAATCCCAACAGTCAGACGCCTTTGAAGAGGATGAGGACCACGACGTGTCGCCCCAAGAAGGCAATGCCCATCTCAAAAGTAGGGCGCCCTTCACCAAAGAGGGAAATCCCAAAGTGTATCAAGTGACGCACACAAGGGCGCCAATGGAGGCGACAGGTGTGCCGAGATCGGACGCCAAACATGAGATAACCACCCCTAGGGAACACCTCCCAAGCTTGACAGGGTGTTATGCTTAATGAGGCATCAGCAGGTATCAAGTGAATTAAAAAACTATCTTAATTTCAATATTGCAATTGAACATTTGCAGGTTGGCCATGAGCTACACATTGAGTAGGGGTGCCCACCAGCACAACCTACCTTTCTTGAGTTTTGAGATGCCTATATGCACCCCCATACATTTTGCATTGATGTTTGTATATTTCTGAATGGTCACTATCTGTTTATTGGGTGCCGAAAGGCACCTTTCTCATTATACTCGGGTATATGTTAGTTTTATTTGATAACGTCCTAGCATATCATATGAATGTGTATCACGTTAATGAACGGGTGATTTAACAACACCCAAAAAATGCTCCGAGGAACCAATGTTTCCGACCGAAGCAACTCGAAAAACTTGAAGTCCCTTTTCGAGGCTAACATAGGTGGAGCAACAAAAGCATTTCGAACCCTTGAGAGCTCGGTTGAGGCTAGCCCACCTTATGATCCTTCCAGTAGTACCGAGAGGGAATGTGGTTTGAAAAACTACCCCTCTCTGACATGGACTCTGGACCAAGATCATATCAATATGGCCGGCGTGATAATTCACCTTATGCCACAAGTAAATAACACTTATGGCTATTCAAGCCTCCTAAAATTCTAAAAATCATAAGGAATGGGGGGCACTAATACCCTAAAAATTGGATGTTGGTTGTCAAACATACGACAGCCAATAGTACTAAAACTAACGGCCCCCAGGTTCGAAAAATAAACATTTTCAAACAACCATAAAAAAGGCAAACAAATAATGGCGCAAAAGAGTTTAACAAAAAAGACAAATATCACCCTAGTGAAAAAAGTTGCAAGGCTATAAGTCTCAAGGCATTAGGCCTCAAATTCACAAGGATCGACACTCAACAAATAGGGTCTGGTGCTCTCGTTATCAGCGAAACACTATACACTACTTAAAAAAAGTTTAACTCCCAGGTGTCGAAGAAACACCAGGTGGGGGGTACTATAGTGTTAAAAATTGGACGATGGCTTGCAAAACACACGCAGCCAATAGTACCAAGACCAATGGCCCCCTACACAAAAATCACCTCTTACGAACTTACTCCTTAAGGAGTAGGGAGACAAGGAAGTATCGAACAGCTAGCGCTAGTAGCCGCAAGTAGCTAAGCGCTAGTACCTAGCTGGTGAAGCTAGTAAATATTAAGCCGAGCGTTTGAAACGCCTAAGAGGCACTCATACCTAGCATTCATAAATTTCCGCCAATGGCACGTTAAAATGGCTAAGTACCCGGGCTAGGTCTCAAGTGAAATATATCAATATGACCACTTGGAGCCAAAAAAGCCTCCAATAGAGGCATTATCAAACTATCCGCTACCCCATTAGAGGTCAACATGGATGGAACGATAAAACTATCCCGAGCTACCAAAGACTCGAACTAGGATAGTCCACCCGATAATCCTTCCAGCAATACTGAGAGAGGTTGAGGATGCAAAAAAGGATCTCCCCCCCTCCCACTAAGGTTCTGGACCGAGATTATACAAGAATAAAAATACGAGAGGCAACCCAAGCCTCCACATAAAAACATTGCCACTAGTGTCACAAACCATGCCACTTGCTCAAAAGGCATAAATATAGGGCGAAATCAAACTCTAAGTTAGCCCTCCATTAGCAAAAGATGTCTTACTACTCCGAGCATTTCTCAATAAAAAGTGCTAAGTAATGGGGGGCAGGGAACCTTATGAGGTGCTAAGTTAGAGCCGCTAAAATCGTCCACCCACCAATCAAATCATGGGGGTAGGAAAAATAAGACATACTCAAAGTTACACTAAGTTATGATAAGACGAAAGCAACAAGCGAAAAGTAGGCTTACAAAACACAAATAAATGGAAGTCATAAAGGCTAATAAGAATAACATACCAATATAGCCCTTTGGAACTATAAATGTCCAATCGAGGCTGCATTTAATAACTCACGACCCATTATAATAACTCACGGCCCTATTAAAGGTCAATATAGGTGGAACATGAAAGGCCTTTGAGCTAGAAAAAGATCGAATGAGGCTTGTCCACCTTATAACCCTTTCAACGGTGTTGAGAAGGGTTGAGGCTCCATTCAAAACGTGCCATGAGCATAGTAATGCCACCATTGACACCCATTTGCATCACATGGTGCTAACAAATAACGCCACCATTGGCACCCAGACAAAGCTCATGAGGCAACGAGGTTAGATAAATAAAATATTTACTCAAAGCCTATGAAGGGACAATGAGTAACGCACGAATGTGCTATATGCTAAGTCGAAAACAAAAAAAAGACCAACAAGGGCTAAGCCGACTTCAACGTCGCGCCCCGAACCATAGCCCCGAGGCGCCTCATGCCACGGAGGGCAAACGTAACACCTCGTGGCAAGGCCGCGAGGCACCAAGGCCTCGCAGCAAGGCAGCGATGCAACAAGGCCTCGCGCCCCAACTGCGAGGCCAAGTGTCCAGGGTCGCCACCCGGCTCCCCCCATTCCGAATGCGAGGCCTAATGCCCACCTCTATTTAACCCCAATGTGTGGATATACATCTACCTAGGAGGATACAAATCTCATTATAAAACACCCCCCAAGTTGGTGGGTTTAAACAAGCTAGCAAAATGCTAGTGCTTTCAAAACGCTAGTGAGTAATTAGCTAACAAAATGGTAGTGTTTTTTAAGTAAGATGCTAGCAAGTGATTCTCAAGTATAGCAAAACGCCAAAGAGGCTAGGACTCTTGACACTCATAAAATCCTACTAAAGGCGCATAAAAATAACTAAGTAGCCCGCTAGCGCTCATGAAGCCAAGGGGTACAAAACACCCCACTAGCGCTCATGAAGCCACGGGATGCAAAGCACCCCACTTACACTCATGAAGCCAAGGAGTACAAAACACCCCACTAGCGCTCATGAAGCCAAGGGGTACAAAACACCCCACTAGCGCTCATGAAGCCAAGGGGTACATAACACCCCGCTAGTGCTCATGAAGCCATGGGGTATACCCCGCTAGAGCTCATGAAGCCACGAAAAAAGAAGTAAAGACTTACTTGAAGCCTAAAAAGGCCCAACATACGTTTCACGGGTAAAGGTGCCATACGAAGTTAGACCAGGGCGTCAAATATCACCCGCCTATACGAGGTAACTCGTACAACATCTAGGCGAAGAATTACCTGGAGGCAAAAGACCTCAGCAAAAATCCCCAAGACTACATGCCACAACGGCACACATTCGTGAGGTTCTAGATGGGGGGCCCGGGAACAACGGTGGGGCGACCACCTCGTCACGTAAGGGTGATACGTCTGCTTATTGCCAAAATCCCTCTTGAAGGGGAGAACTCTCCTACCCAATGGGTGAGCAAAAAATATTTTCAACATATGGTCCATCGCAAAAGGCCATAGGAAATAAATCCAACACTACAATGAGGAAAAAACAGCCACCACACCTAGAGGCAAAGGACTTTGCCCCCTCACTTCGAGGCAAAGGATCTAGCCCACTCGCCATGAAGCAGAGACCCTTGCCCCCTTACCACGAGGCAAGGGACCTCGTCACCACACCTCAAGCCAAGGCCCTTGCCCCTTTATCTTGAGGTTAAGGACCCTACCTATTCTCCGTGGAACTAAGGCCTTGCCCCCTCACCTTGAGGCAAGAGACCTAGCCCCCATACCTTGAGACCAAATCCCTTAGCCCCTCACCTTAGGGCAAAGGCATGCCTAATAGATTCCAAGTCCCCTCCAGAGTGCAAATTCTCAGATTGAGATAAAAAATTATAGGTCCCCTCTGGGATGTTGAAACCCTGGATAGAGACCTCAAAATTCTATGTCTCCTACGAGACGACAAGCTTTCTATGGGCAAGGCGTAAGCCTCCCCTTAGGCCAGGCATACGCCTCTTCTTTATGAGGCACACCTCACAAATAAAGGTGTGCTTGGAGCACATCTCACCAACTAAAATTCTTCTAAAGTGCCTCATCAACTAACTTAATAACCCCTCTGAGGTTATCAGTCAATTAGGTTAGAGGTTCGGAATTTAAGAGCTCTCCCATAAGACATGAAACCCATACCCAAATTGAAGTACCTCGCACACGTTGCATTGCAAGGCATCCGACCCCTAGTGCTTGACCCCGAGGCATCTTACCTCGCGGCGCTCGATCCCGAGGAACCAGACCTCACGGTGGCCACGGGTGCTGCCTTAAGTCAACACCTACATTGCCTCAAAATAACACTTAAGATATCCCCCTTCAAAAGGGTGACTCGTTAGACTCCCCGAGGCAACCGAAGTTTGTCATACACCGTCACATATTTCTACTCCTGGGTATCCTATTCGGTACACCCGGGAGTGGGGGGCATTATGATGTGCACCAAAAATGTCTAGGGGCCTTATGGTAATTAACATACCCACGGCTCAGGCAGGTGACCGTGGATCAAATCCACAGTTAATATACCAGTCGAGCCCAAAGGGCTGACGACCCAATAAGAGTAATTAGGCTATTTTAATAGTCTAAGGGGTATATTATTAAGTCTGATGTGCTACTGATAAATTTGAGCCCACAGCCCCATAACCTACTATCAGCTCCATATAAATACCTTAGAGGAGCTGGGAAAGGATCATAATATACTCTCTCCAGAAAAATATACTGGCTAAGTCTGAGAGTAACTTTAATAAAGAACTACGAACTGACTTTATCCTCATTGATCGGGTATGTAGGCAGCTCACTTAAAGTGAGTGCAGTCTATACATTCATCAACCCCCGACCTAGTTTGTTGTGAGTTGGATCGGATTCTCCACCCCACGTGGTAATTCATGTGATAAATTCTGACTAACGATTTTTACCATCATCAATTATTAATATATATATATATATTATGGTTTTATCTTAATGAAATGTTTTTTTATGAGCATAAGTAGCATCAAATCAATATCTAGAAGGAACAAACTTATTAAAAGGTTAATTACAGAAATGAATAACTTCCTCATATATTCTTCTATTTATAATTAAGTAAACTATAATATCTTCTGTATTATTGATTTGGTCAAACCTAGTTAGCTAGTTACGTTGCTTGCCAGGTCAAACATTTTCAAGGAATACTTTGCCAACTGATGTTAGATATATATGATAGTGGAAGTCTTCCATGTCTTTGTCAAGGAATACCTTTTTTTCTCTTCTTTAATTAGTTAATTATTTATTTCATTTTTAGACTTTTTTTTATATAAAAATGATTGTAAGTGGTAAAAAATCGACTACCTCCTCTTAATACTCTCGTGTTAAACACTTGACATTGATATCTATATATAATAAAAGACGAACATATCTCATTCAGGTAAGCACACATATGATAATTTAATTGAATTTAATTGTGCCACATAAATAATTAATATATTTTTTTCTATTAAATATGAATAGATGTAGTTATCAATCTTTATTTAAAATAGCAAAATTGAAAAATTCAAGATAAGACAATTACCAACTTAACATGAATTCAAATTAAAAAAAAAAAGGTTATTTTTCTCTCTATCGATTTTTCTTATAAATGATAGTTGTCAGTATTTATTTTTAAATATTTGTTTTTATTATGCTCACAAATCATGCTTTATATTTTTTAATATAAATTAATATGGTTTAACACTTTATAAAAGATTTTTGGATAGTAATCATCAAATTTGAATAAAATCTTATAATTTTTCCTATTACAAATCAAAATATTATATAATGCATGCTCATAATTGTTTTTATTAATTACTAATCTTTACATAATTACTATTCCGCACCAAGACACGAGATTACAATAAGTGTAAATATAAAGTACCACTTTATGATAAAGTGGATACTGATATTACATTTACCATCCACCAAATAAAATTAATTGTTGCAACGAATGATGATTCGTAATTGTGTTTTTCACCTTAGTCCACACTGACTACTAATACTTTAAATTTAGGTGACTGCTAAAAGTCCTTAGTCTTATGATTTTCTTGTTCACCCAATCCACTTTGGTCTCTCAAAAACGAGTTAGTTATAACTTATAATATTGGAAAAGATGTCAAAAGTGAAAATATTTTCCTGCACCAAGAAAAGAAATTGCTTATCTTCCAATAAGCATACATTTATTTACGTTAGTATAAAGTAATAAATCATGAAACAGACACAAATTTATGTGGTTTATTAAAATTGAGCTACCTCCATTGGTAAGAAAAAGAGAATTTGTTTAATTTGATAAAATTACCAAAATATTACAAATGTTGTCAAAAATGTGTGAACTCTTCTAAAAAATAATAGTCACATATTCGTAGCATATTGTATCGCGTGTAGAGGTTGGTGCCCCTTAAGCAATTCTAATCCGAATAGGTAAACAAAACAAGGGATAGCTAACAAAGCCTTTTCTCAATGGCGTTGCCCTATGCGAAAAAGACCACTTAATTTTAAGAATTCTGGATTCAAAACTTTATGACACAACACAATAATTTCAACTGTTAAAATCTTGAAATGCTTACCCCAAGTCCCAATCATTTCATTTTAAACTTTTTGTATTGTATGTTCTCAGATTTTCTTAGAATTAAGTGAGAAAGAAACCAGTTGAGAAGATGTTGGGAGCTACCACACTAAAAAAGAAATGAAAAAAAAAATAGAACATTGGTGACAAAATGTCATGTGACAATGTCAAAATTGTTAGTAATTATTAATTTTTAGTGATAAAAACTTTTGTCTTGTCACTAAAATAGATTTTACATATTTTATAGTGATCACAAAATTTGTATAGAAGTTGTCACTATTGATAACTGGTGACAAAAAAATTGTTATCACTATTGACAATTAATGACACACTTTTGTGACAACTTAATAACGACAATTATAGTTGTCATCATTGTGTTGTTATTAAGTTGTTACTATAAGATTGTTTGCAAACTTTAAAAAAAAAAAAACACTTTTGAGCTTTTAACTAAAAATAAGTAATTTTGCAGTGTTTGCAAATTCTGCTTTTACTTAAGATTCTCTAAAATTAAGCTTCCTAAAGCCAAAAGTTCCAAACTGGATAGGGGGTGCCTCTGGTGCTTTTAAAATTTTTGCAATTAAAATAAATTTTGTATGACAATATTATCATTGAAAATCTTGTACTTTTTGAAAAAATTAATTTATAATCACTTCTATTTGCAAACATTCCTTGCAGCTTTTTTCTATTTTCTGTTTGTGTTTTCAAACACTACCCACTTCTGCTTCTCAAGTGATTATGCTCATGTTTTTCTTAAAACCACTTCTTCACAAGCAGTAGGGTTTGCAAACATTCCCTATACATCTATCACTAGCTAATTATTAAAAGTGGTAATTTTAAAGAAACTATTGTTACTAAAAATCCTTCTTGTAAGAAAGCAAAAATTGTTGTCACTCATTAGGTATATTTAGTGACAATTTTAATATTATCATTTTAAATTTTATCAGAAATATTATTTTTTATTGTAGTGCCAGAAGTGTTATCTTCAGATTTTATATAATTAGGAAGTACGTTTCTTGGCTGCATTAATATAATTAAACAGAAAAAATATATTAATTAAATTAAAATAACACACGTATTCATCTCTCAATCATGTCCCATACTAGAACCGACTTCTTAATCATTCATAATTTAAAGTGCTAATCCATTACGGTGAAATTTATCAAAAATAATTTTTCTTTAATATTCGAAAGGTTTAAAGAATATATAACAGAAACAAATTAAAGTGTACCCAAGAGAAAAAATTAAGATGAAGCGTAGGTAATAAAAATGGAAAGAGGAAGTATTGACTAATTCACCAGTAGAAAAGCATGCTAATTAACACACACACACACACAAAAAAAAAAATCATTTTTTTGAGGATATCCATAGTCCATATAGTAATGTGATTTATTGTGGAAGATAAGCCAAGATGGAGAATAATTCTTTTGTACCAATTCGTGTGTGAAATTAATCTTATATTACACATACATGAATGGCTGCCTAATAAATTTTATCTTTTAGTTGAAAGCTATGTTTGAGCCACTATTTGACATCATCTAGAAGAGTTTAGTGGTTTAAGCCATAATTAAAAAATTATGGTTTTCTTGTTCATCTTTGTCTCAATAATTAATGGACCTCTCTATAACTTTCCTAGCAATTTCCACTAGGTATAATTAGCATTTACTGAATCCTTATAATGTCATTTTCCGACTTTATTGGGAAAATTATTTTTTTTAGCCCGTTAATTTGATTTTTCTTGCGTTTTAGTCCTTTACATTGACGTGTTGCAAAATTGGTCCGTTATCATCTGACTTTTTGTAATTCTAGTGCTTTTATGCTTAAAAAATTGATAAATTTAGTCCGTCGATACCCATCAATACCACGATCACACATTAATATTAAATATCATCAATTAGAAGCTAAAAAATACAAAGCCACAAAACCTTTATTGTATGAAAGAGATAACTTTACGTATTTCAAAACTTAAAATTGCAGTGAAAATCTTCCTAATCTGATTTCTTAATTTTTACCAATTGACTATGTCACTGACTAAATCGATGGACTAAATTTACCAATTTATTAAGCACAAAAGGACTAAAATTACAACAAATTAGAAAATAACAGACCAATTTTGTAACGCATCAACTTAAAAGATTAAAACTCAAAAGAGACCAAGTTAACGGACTAAAAAAATAATTTTCCTGACCTTATCTATCCCTATTTGATATACATTCATTATTTTTCAAAACGAACATCATCAACAAATTTGAATAAGATATTATTTGTCTAGATCCAATTCGTTTACACTAAGAATAGTGCCACATCCGAATTATTCTATTTGGTATTATATGTTGTTAACTTAATCTTAAATAAATATTTCTGTCCATTCACATAGAATTTTATATTCACAAATTTTTAGAATTTATGTACAAGTCTTGTAAGCGTTGAACTAAGTATTTAATTAAAATTTAATAACTAATTTTTTTTTATAATCTTAATTCAAAAACTGGCAATTAAGACTATATTAGACTAATTTTTTCATAATTAAACAATAAGCATCATGTTAATAGAATAATTCGATGTAGAAAGTGCAATACAGTTTCTGGGACGAAATGCCCTCTCTGCGTCGTCCCGAAAAATGGTCAGAAAGAGAGTGGGATGCAGAATGCAACCGTTTAATGCTTTTGAGGGTGAAAATTGGGATTTTAAAAAGGAGCAAACTCGAGACAATAATTTAGCTTCAATCCCTAACTTTGCAATTAATTTAGTTTCAATCCTTTTGTCATAATTGTCCATAACTTTTCAACTTTTTGGCAAAATCATGTCCTTGACTTTAATCTTTGTTAATTATAAAATAAATCATATTTAAAGGACTATCAACCACATTAACAATCCCTTAAGTAGTTAATGGAGTACAATTTTCTAAACCTTTTCGAAAAGAATAAATTAGGGAAAATTACACACAAAACCCCCTCACTTATTAGATAATTACCAAAACTCTCCCTTACTTATTGAAAATTACCAACACACCCATGATGTTAAGAATTTCTTACAATTACACACCCTGTGTGCTTAATAATTCTTACAAATTTACCCTTATAAACCTAACAAATAAAGCCTTTGAGGGGGTGTGTTGGTAATTTTCAATAAGTGAAGGGGAGCTTTGGTAATTACACAATAAGTGAGGTGGGTCTCTGTGTAATTTTCCCTAAAATTTAAAATAGTTAAGAGGGAGCAAATTTAATAAGGATTGAAATTAAGTTAGGAGGAAAAATGAAGGACAAAGAGTATAAATATCCAACAAAGCCTATAATATATGACTTAACTCTGATATCACCCAAATAAAACCAAGTCTTGTTAGAGACATAGGAGGACAAAGATGAGCATGATATGAAAAGCCTAATGAATTGGTATGTAATGTAAGTATTTTATCTTCTTGTGCCATTTATTAACAGTTGAACGGCCCTGGCAATTGAAGCTACAAAAGAGCTGCAGAAAGATGGTAAAGAAGTTGTTATTCGAGACTTAAAGATGAACAATCGATATCATGAAAAGAAGCACGATACATATCAAAATCGCACATATCACGTTCTAGCATCCTCGAGCACCACCATACTCAATAATAATTTCTCAGACACTTCAAATTTGTCGGGAGAGCATGAGCAGAAAATTAGTACAAACAAGATAATTCATTACAGATAAATCAAACCTAATGCATTCTCATTTTCATCAGATGTGAACCTCATTGCTATAATTCAAATAACAGTTTGCTAGGCTTTTCAAAATAACGACTTCGATGAGAAAGCAACCTATTGTGAAAGACCATTCCAGTGGTCTTAAAGAGGTAAGATTAGAAATACAAGGAAAACTACTTTATTTGATCTGAAACAAGTGATTTTCATGGAAATATGTCCAATCTGAATCACCAGAGGCAACTAAGTCATCCCCATTCGTGCATATCGACTCTGCACACACATTATTACTTGTATTTGGCGACATTTTTTCCTTCCCTCCTCGTGCAGAAATGCACGGCTCATACTCAACGAGCATAGGGCATAAATCACTGTCTATCCCAACGTCATTTTCTTCATTTCCAACAAACTCAGTCCCCAAATGAGATCTTAGATCAATATTTCCTTCATCAGAACAACCATCAATGCCAATTTCTTCATCAGACAAGCACCGGCAACAATCAAATTCATCATTTTCATCTCTCCACGATATCTTCATCTGAGATAGTCTCAAATTATCCAATGTAGAATCAGACACCCAAGAACAAACACTATCCACATTCTCTCGAAGTTGAGTATGGCCAAAATCCATACCCGTTCCATCACACAGTGTCATCTCACTTTTCGGTGATAGGCCCACTGCATTTAATGTCTCTCGTATCGAATCAAGTTCAAAATGAATGTTTGATCTCCCCACACACCCTTCTGAGCTCGAATCAGAGTTTGGCGTCTGAATGATATTCCCACTGCTTAAAGATCCTAAAGATAATGCAGAAGCTTCCCCAATCACATTATCCCTCAAAAATTTCTCATTCAAACTTCTCAAACTACAATCTTTTCTACAATCACTGTCATCACTTACTAAACCAGATACTACATCCCCACATGAATTCAAAGGTGAATATAAATCCTCACGCCCCTCATCACAGGGCGATAACACCAAACGCACCGAGGCCTCAGCAAGTAATGGAATCGAAGAATCGTGCAAAGTACTAATCACATTCACATCATTGATTTCATCATCATCAAAAAGCTTAGCTTTTTCACAACCTCCCTTCAAACTCCCTCTCCTCCTGCACTTTCTCTTATCAGTGACGCCCGATAGAAGGTGGCCAGCGCCATAACAAACAGGCGTTGCTGCTGATTTTGAAACCAGCATTTTCGACTGGGAATGGATTTCAGGAGATTCAGAGGCCTCAACAGGAGGTGTTCTGATCACACTATTCACATTAGCTGTTTTCGAACTCGAATTCTCTCTCACGCTTGAAGAATCTAAACCACTCCCACTTGATAATTTTCCCATAGGAGTACAGTTATCAATATAATAATTTAAACTATTAGTATAATTGGATTCAACAAATAGCTCACCTGAACAACCACTTTCACGCGAATTCGTCATTTTTGCCTCCGATTTTTTCTTCAATTTACTCAGCTTCGATCTTTGGGTATTTTTATTGGTGGGCTTGGTGTTAATTTTAGCAGATTGCATCTTTGAATTCTGTGAAAAGGGTTTTGTAGGTACTCCAATAGTCTGTTTAGATCTGGGCATCACCTTCTTTGCTGATTTGTTGGGGATACTTTTTGTTATGGTGGATAAAGTATTGGGCTTTCTGTGAAGACCAATTCTTCTTGAAGAAGAAAAAGAAGGAGAACTAAATAATGATAATGATGTTGAAGAAGAAGAAGAAGAAGAAGAAGAAGAAGCAGCAGCATTTGAGTTGGTTTTATGCATCTGAGGACCATTTGTGTTCTTAAAACCTTCATTTTGAGTCTTCTTGTGATATCTGCTTTCGATCTCTTCTATCTCCATTATCAGAGGCAGGCTACCAAAGCTTTGATGTGGCCGCAAATTGAAATGATGAACAACTATTGTAGTGACCGTTGGAATTTCAAAACAGTGACAATGGAGGGCAACTTTCTGTTGTCTTCTTTTTGTCTTTTGGGCTTTGGGTCGAGAGGATCTCGTATCCAATTATTTGGATCCTTTAGTTTCGACCCACGTTCATTTCATTTGTAACTAGTCGCGGGGGCACTCTTAGAGCTGTCAATGAGCTCAAAGCGACTCGAAATTCGAAAACTCGGCTTGAATATTTTTAAGCTTAAACTGAAGTTTAGGGCTTGAATTCATATTCAAACTGAGCGTGAGCGGAAGCAAGCTCGGACTCGTATAAATAAATTATATATATATATATATAATATAATATATATGCATATAGTTAAAATAATTTACTAACATGTAAAACTATATAAATATCACTTATACCTTATAAATAAAAATAAAAATAGAAATAATAAGGAAGCCAAATTGGACGAAAATAAGTCAAACGTATTTTAGTCGTGAATGTTCTCAAGTAGCGAAACAATATAGGAAAATAATTAGTGCTTTTGACTTTATGAAACCAAGTTTGACGATTTTTAGTATGATTATAGTTTGATTGTGATGATTTTGAAGTGTTTTGAAATTGTTATGTGTTAGGAATTTCATGGTAGATGTTTTGATGATGACAAGATAGAATTTTATGTTAGACCCCAAAAATGTAAGTTTATGCTTTCATAGAAATATTGCATAAGCGTTTGGAAGTTTACTTATTTTGTTAGGCTTGTAATTTGTATCTTTATAGATTTTAGACTAAGTTTGTGATACCAAATCACTAATAGAGTTCTGTGTGAGTCTATTAAGTGATGAAGTTGAAGATCAGCGTCTAAAGTCAAAGTAAAGAAGAAGATTTGTTCCGAGCGCTCAGTTAAGCGCTCAGCGACTGCTATCAGCAACTGATCTCAGCGACTGATCGCAGCGACTGTTATCAGCGACTCAAGAGCTCAACTGTCTCAAGCGTCCGAGCGACTCAAGCGTCCAGCTTTCAAATTTACCTGAAGGATAAAACCCAAGTTATCAAGGACTTAAATGCAATCACCAACGGACATTTATTTCCAACAGGAAATAAATTCAAAATGCATTAAATGCTTGATAAGTGCATTAAATGTAAACAAGACAATATGACTTGTGGACAAGCCACCTTTTTTACTAGACTGTTAGCTTTTCAGAGTTCAAACCTGCTCCTATCCAATCTGAATCAGCAGAAATTAAGGAATGTTAGAAAATGGACTATTTGAAGCTCTAGGTTAGGTACACGCGCATGACTTGTGTCCAACGGACAAATCCTGAGATTCTCTATAAATAGTACCCTTCAGCTATCTCTGTGCGAGTGTAAAAAGACGAAAATGTGAAAGAGAGCTGAGAAATAATTTGAGAGAAAAGCTTGCAAACCCTATAGTCAAAATCCTTCAAGCTTCTCAAATATATTCCAGACAATCACCAGATATCTCAAACCTCTTCCAAAGAAGAAACCTAAATTCTTACTGAGATATCCCAAGTTGTTTGAACTTCCCAACATCAAACAAACCTGTTACAATAAACCCTCAACACTTTTCATCTGAGTGAGAAAGATTATTGACTTCCACAAGCAGTATTTTTCAGTAAGAGAAGCTTGTTGAAGAAAGGTCTTTATTGGAGCTGAAGTCTGTGTGATCAAGGAGCTCAAGGCCATCTTGGAGAAGATCTTTATTAGAGCTGAAATCTCTGTGATCAAGGAGCTCGAGATCGTCTTTCCAGAAGCAGAGGATTGAAGTGGCTTGTAGCAGAAATCTGTGTGACCAAGGAGCTCAAGTCATCCATATCCATCTCTTCCTTTGTCCCTAAATTGTAGAAGGTTCTGTGTGGTTCTTTGAGAATCATTTTAGTGGATTGCCTCCAAATGATCAAGGAGAAGAAGGACGTAGTTGGGATTACATCCCCCAACGAACCTTACAAATATTGTGTCATTTACTTTACAGTCAATTTTCTTATTACCATCTCATTGCATAAATTGATTAAGTAAAACACAATCAAACGCTAAGCAACTAAGAAACAACTTGTGACGCTAAAGCTTTCAAAAAAAGAAGACTCTAAAATTATTCCGTTGTGCTAACCCTGATTAAAGAACTGAACGCTTAAACCTATCTGGTTATAGTATTCAAATCTTGAGTCTAAGTTAACTTTATCAAAACAGTCTTCAAGTAAACGCTCAGACAAGCGTTTACATTTTAATACGAAATATTTTTGAAGTCGAAAAAGACTTCAGGATCTATTAAACCCCCCCCCCCCTCCTCTAGACCCTTTCGTATGCCACTTGGGACCACCATTATGCTTTTTCTTTATTTGGTAGATTTATTTTATCAATTGTACTAAAAGGATAAAAATGTTGATATTCTAAATTTGAGCTGGCTCGGGCTTGGCTTTAAGCTCATCAAGACGGATCCAAGCGTTGAACACAAAAGCAAGTTTAGTATCAGCCCTAGGCACATTCGACGGGTGTGCAAAATAAATAAAATTTTTAAATTAAAATTTGATTATTTAAAAATTGATTAATGTGTAATATGAATATTTTTGTTTTAACTTGTGAAAAAGATCGTTTTACCTAAATTTTATGCGAAATTTTGTAAATAAATAGAAATGAGTTGGAGAGAATATTAAAAATTTTGGGAGAAAAAAAAAAGAGAAAATATGCCACTAGAGAGAGAACGAAGGAGAAGTTGAGGATATGTGATAAAGTAAAGAGAAGGGTGGACAAAAATTATGTAAAATATTCCTTTTAAATTGGGGTAGTTTAGTCATAACACTCTAAAATACACCAAAGGTAGTTAGTCTAGGGTGTTGGTGTTTTATAAAATAGTATAGATTAATAAAGCTTCTAGATCCATAAGTTATGGAATTTTTTTTAAAAAAATCAATTTCCCATCACGAAACAAATAATCAAATACTAAGTACAATTTGATATTTACCCAAAAAAATGATGTCATTCGTAATTTATTAACATTCATCAAAACTGCATGATAAATAGGGGTGTTCATCGATCGGTTTTTGGACCAAACCTAACCGAAATTTCAGTTTTTCGAAATTTTGAACCAAAATTCTGAAGAACAAAAATTAGATATAAATAAATAATTGGAATTTAACTATGACTCATTTTAATTCATTTTCTTTATTTTCCTATAAGCTGCCACTAGGAAACACACTTTTTATAGTTTTTGGTCTATATTATACTATATAAAAAATAATAATTTTAAAAATGAAAAATTCAGTTTTCGACTAACCGAACCTCTAAACCGAAACTGAATTTTCGCAAAAAAAAAAAAATCAAAAATTGAACCGAATTTTTCGGTTCAGACCAAAATTTCAATTTTTGATCGGTTCGGTCAATGCGTGAAGACCCCTAATAATAAATTTGATGTAATCGCTCGTGTAATTTAGAACAATGATGCGGGATCAAAATGTAAGTATGTAAACGTGTCACGTGATGGCCACAATGCCTTTTATTATAAAATAAGAATAAGTCATTTACAAGTGAGATGCTCTATACATTCTATCCTCTATAGCATCTGAGGGCGTAATCTTAATAGCATCTTCCTCATTTGGTAACTTAGTTAGCTTCTCCTCGACTTGGGATACCGTATTGACCACTACTCGCTCTCCTTCATCACCTTGATCCGGGTCGTCACGTTTCCTCTTGGGTCTTCTAAGGGCGTTGGCATAATATTCTCTTGCCAATCGGACGTCTCCCACAGCTTCTCCTGTCCCCGCGGGGGTCGAAAACTTTATCTTCATGTGGAAGAAAGATATGATGGCCCGAAAAAGGTTTAAGCTCGGCCTCCCTAAGATAACATTGTATGTGGAGGGGGCTTTGATGACTAGGAATCTTATCATCTTAGTAGTCTGCGACGGAGATGTACCCAGAGACAGGGGCAGGGTCACTTCTTCCAAAGCTTCCACTACTTCGCCAAGTGAGTGGGGTGTTAACCGCTTGAAGCTAGGCATTATCAATTCCCAGCTGTACTAAGGTGTTATAAAAAATTATATCAGCGAAGCTTCCACTATCTATCAAAAACTTATTGACCCAGGAGTTTAAGATCGCGGCCTGATCACCAAAGCATCGTTATGCGAGGGGATTCGGCTTTCCAAATCTCGTACCCCAAATTCAATGCTCTGTGCCTCCGGCTCTACTTGGATACTTCGCCTCATAGGGGGGGTGTCCAGCAAGCGACACTGTGGCGATTGTGACGGTTGTCCGAATTGATGGGTCCTTAATCAGAGCAGAGAGGGCCTCTCGGGTGATCTTGAGCGTCCCGATGCTTGGGGGCGGAATCACTTCTGGAGTTGCTGGGAGTACGCCCTGCATGCTCAACGAGGGTAATAGATTCGGAGGACCCCCTTCCATCAGTGTGTTCGGGGTTTTCTCATTTATTATCCCATCACTGTTGGTACGTGCTTGAGACTACTCTGCATACTCAGTGGTTGGACCGCTGTTCCCATAAACGGCGCCAAAATGATGCGGGATCAAAATGTAAGTATGTAAACGTTTCCTGTGATGGCACGTTGGGAGGGAATCCGACCTAACGCACAACAAACTAGGCACTAAGTTGATTAGTGTTTAGGCTGTTGGGAATGTGCCCTCGATGCCAACGAGAAGTTAGACTATAAGGCACAAGTTTATATTGTGCAACCTCTAATTAATATAAAGGCAACAATATGTTGTTCGTATAATTCTTGATGGCATCTATAAAGTTTTAAATGAACAACTAGTCCGTGTGTGCCAAGGCTAACCTTCGCATTCCCTAAGGAGATGGGCACTGGAAAGTTTTGATACTTGATTATTTAAATAGTTCGCAAGTCAGAAAATCTCAATTGGGCATTGAGATTCGTACAGATTTGTATGACACATACTCTGACAAAGGAGTGTCAGTCGAACACTATGGGATAGTGGGAGTTTGTGTCATAGATACATTGATGGGATTAGTGTATTCGAGCATGGCTCGTTGTTGGTCCAAAGTGGTATACGAAAGGGTCTAGAAGGGGGGGGGTTGAATAGACCCTGAAGACTTTTTCGACTTCTTAAAAATTCGTATCACTTTGAAGTATTTGAACGCTTTGACAAGTTTAAGCGCTGGAGGTGACGCTTGAGAAACGTTAACTTAGACTCGGTGATTTCAACGCTTACCAAAGTAGGGCAGAGTTTAGTCACTAAATCAGAGTTAGCACAGCGGAAGTATTTTATAGCTTAGCGTTCAGTTAACTGATCGAAAGTAGTTGCTTAGTTGTTTTAAGACTTTATCAGAATGTATGCAGTATGAATAGTAAAGCAGTAAAACAATGAATGCTTGAAGAGGTAAATGACACAAGATATTTGTAAGGTTCACTGGGTGATGTAATCCCAGCTACGTCCTTCTTCTCCTTTTATCAGGGAGGTTTTTCCACTATGATGATTATCGAAGAGTCACACAGAGACTTCTACAAGATAGAGGGAGATTGGATATGATCTTGGAACTCCTTGGTCACACAGATTTCAGCTCCACTAAAGATCTTCTATCCCCTTGCTTCTTTCACTCAGAAATGGTGCAAGTTACTCTTGATCTCGGAACTCCTTGGTCACGCAGATTTCAGCTCCAATAGAGATCAACTTCAACAAGCTTCTTTTACACAAAAATATTGCTTGCAAGTCAACCAGCTTTCTCACTCAGATGAAAGGTGTTGATGGTTTTGGTCACGGGTTTGTTTTTTTTTTTTTTTGTTTTTGTTTTGGAAAGTTCAAACAACTCGGGGATATCTCAATGGTAGTATAGGTTCTTCTTAACAAGAGATTTGAGATATGGGTGACTGTCTCTGGAATATTTGTGAAAAGCTTATATGGATATTTGGCTATGATTTTTAGTAAGCTTTTCTTTCAACAAGGTCGGTATTTTTGTGTGTGTCACTTTTTCCATCATATTACTTGTTTGTTGAAAGAGCTATTTATAAGGTATTGGTGGTTTTTTTTGTCCGTTTGACTCGGTTGGAGTCTCGTTTCCCCAAACATTCCTTGAGTTCAGACATTTCTAACTTTGGGTATATTTAATTGGTTAGGCATGGTCTTGGTTTCATAAATCTGACAGTCTAGGTCAAAGATATGGCTTGCCCATAAGTTATAGTGCTTATATTTTAATAGCACTTATCCGACTTTTAATGCATCTTGTCTTATTTCCGTTGGAAATAATTCGTCCGTTTGATTCATGCATTCTTTTAAGTCTTTGGATGGTTTTTTTTTTAACAGACGCTTGGACTGATCCTGAATTTCAGACGCTTACTCTTCAATCTTGTCTTGATAGTCTCACTGAGAATTCCGTCATTTCACTTGATGTTGAGTATTCGGCCTGAGTTATCCATTCGTAGTTTGAGCACTGGGATAATCCCTAAAGCGTTTGACGGACGCTTCAAGATATCTTTATCCATTGTAGCTTTAGACGCTTGATCTTCACCTTCATCACTTGGTAGATTCACCCAGAATTTTCCTAAGTGTTTTTTAGTGTCACATACTTAGTCTAAGGAATTCTACAAAGATGAATACTATAAGCCTAAGATAAATAAGCTTTCAGGTACTTATACATAACATTCTATGAAAGCTTTTACACTTTTCGGAGTCTAACAGAAAGTCCTATTTGTCATCATCAAAACATCTAATATGAAATTCCTAACAATTTCCCCCTTTTTGATGATGGCAATACTTATTTGGTTCAAGCGTTAGATACCTGAAGGTTAGCGTAAGTTAGTAAGTTAGTTTGAGCTTTAACGAGATGTTTCAGCTGTAAAATGCATTTTATATATATACTTCACAGTACAGGCATTTTACAACTAAAAAGAGAGAGGCACAAGTAAAAATTAAGATCGTGGCTTGATCTTGTATCTCTTAGTCATTTCAGCACGGATTGCTTCAGTTATCTGATCTTCTAACGTCATCATTGCAGCATGATCTTTACTGATTATGTGCTTGTTTTCTTGAACTTGTCGTGCCTTAAAGGCAATGAAGTGTTTATCCCATTCCTCTGGACTGATGCCTATGTATCGTAGGCAAATTCTGAAGGTTTGGTCGAAGTCAGACATTTTTCTTTCTAAGGCTAATACTGCTGGATCAGTTGGTTCTGGAATTGATGCTCTGAGAAGAGGAATGTCAAACTGTTCAAGCAGTGCTCTTGAAGGCAATGGAAGAGTTGGATAGAGTACTCTGGGAGTTTCTTTCTTATTGGACGCTTCAACCGATGTGGTTACCCAAGAGGGATAGGGATACCTTGGTTCTGCACTCATTGTGAGAGAAGTATCAATGTGTTGACGCTTGGATGGTGGAGGAGGAACTTGATCTTTAGATGTTGACGATTTCCTCTTTTCTCCCTTCTTTTCCCCCTTATTGCCATCATCAGTCTGTATGAAATGCTGAGTAAGAAGACTGACTTGAGCAGCAATCTGAGCGATAGAGGCCTCAAGAGTGGTTAGACGCTGGTCGAAATGTTCTTTCATGACCAGGAGTTGAGCTTGATTAGCGTCTGTGAGAGAGGTCTCGAGAGCAGTGAACCGGTCTTGTAGATCATTGGTTAAAACCACATAACTTGCCTGAGTAGCTGTAGAGAGTTGTTGTATTTGAGTGAGGCATTCAGTCATGGACGGTTGAGCGTGGGGAAGTGCAGGGCGGACTTGAGGTTTAAAACGAGATGTGTGTTTGAGAGATTCAATAGGTACTTGATTAGTAGGATCAAATACTGTTCCTCGAAGCTCTGGAGCAGTGTTGGACTCGGTGGATGCAGTAGAGTCGGATTCAGTTGGACTGGGAGAATGAGGCGCTTGAGGTAACTCTAATAGGCGCTCAGGAGCAGTTAACAGTTCAGCGGGTGCTGCAGGAAATTCTGATTCTATTCGGCTAAAGTCCGTAAACCGAAAGTCCAAGCTGGCAAACGGTTCATCTGCATATGGATACGTAGCAGTCTGCAGGAGTTCATTCAAATGTAGAGTGGGGAGATGAGTACCTTGAATGAACGTTCTGATAGGACTATCCAGTGCCCTGATATACAGTGGCCCGAGGATATCCAGCACATGAGTGGGAAAGAGTTTGGAGGGCGCTTTGCAGATAGAGAATAAGGCATCTGGGCAATAGTGTTGTGAGAAGCCAATTAGCCGATCTGTTGGGAGAGTCTTCGGTTTCCGAGAGGCGGGAACGCGGAGCTGGTAATACTCTTCCAAGTATGGGTAGATGGCTGAAGCAAGCGCTTGAGATCTTTCTAGCAGCGATAAACCAAAATCATAGTGACTGGAGACTTCTTGTCGAATAGACGGAAGTAGTGGATATCCTCTGAAAGAATTGATCCGAGAGCCATCCCATTGTCGCAGATTGTCTGTGAAGATTTTGTCGAATAGAGAGACTGGAGGCATAATTGCCATCATGAGAGAAAAGTTGTCTTCACATTGGCTAGGGGTGCAGTTCAGACAGGACATGGGAGAAGAACCGCTGGTGGACGCTTGATCATCAAAGCGTAGAGAAGAGTTGGCCAGTTTGTGCAACGCTTGTCTTAAGCGGTGTTCAGGTTGATGGCGGATCAGAGGCAGCTTCAGAACGGGTCCAAGTCTATGCTGGCGCTGCGTCAGCATGTAGCGTGCAAATTTGGTCCTTTTATCATGAATCCCTATTCTGAACAGATGGGGAGCACTAACCAAGTCTTCAAATTTATACGTGTCACCCATGTAAGCTTCAGCCCATCGTATCTCAGTCATACAATACTCAGTTCCTGCATTAAGTATAGCACGAAACCCTTGGTGATGAATATCACAGATGGATTCAAAACGATACCTGTCGGGTTGGTAGTTAGCGTTCCAGACGCAGTCAAAATATGCATCGGTTTCAAGTTGAATCATCTCGGTCAGGGATGCTGGACGCTCACCGGCATGTACTCCTTTATTCTTCCACAGGAGGAGAGGATTAGCTGAGCGCTTGTTTTCCTCGCTTTTGACCAGTGTTAGAGAGTGAGAATAGCCTTCTCTGTTTAGTAGCTCTTCTGTTGGGTTCAGAAGCTGATCCTGACGCTCATAGACTCTGATGTTGTAGTCGCGGAGAGCGAAGCCAGTGGGTTTGCTTGTCCCACAGTCCAGATAATAAGCTAAGTCAACATCAGCTCTAGGAGTCGTGCCTCCTTGCCGCTGAGCTTGGAGAGTGACAGAAGCCGGGATGTGTGTGGGAGTCTTTCCGAGTTCAAGCGCTGTGTAGTAAGCTTCATCAGCTGGGGTGGAGGCTGTATTAAAGAGAGTGTTGCGTACAGCCAGATCAAACTTTATGAGCTTGGCGATATCATTTTCGGCATTGATAAGACTTTCTTCATTGTAACCTGCAGGTATGAAGTTCTCTGCGGGCGCTGGAGGCAAATAATCGACTGAGTGATCGATAGTCTTTGAGGGATCCAGCTTGAAGAAATGTCGATGGATCACAACGTCGTTAGCATCGCTCTGACCTTCTGAGCGTGCCTCTGTTGTACTAGGTAATGCAAGCAATGGTTGAGCCCTTGGGATTTCAGGTTCATCCGGCTCGAGATTTGTAGATTCGATGGCAGCTTCATGTGCGATGGCCACAATTTGGGTCATATCAACATCCAGATGGACATCAACTGGTGGTTCGGAGGATGATATCGGGACAGCAGCGATAGCTTGATCTCTTTGTGTAGCCTCAGAAGAGATGGCAGCAGTTGGACGCTTACGCCTCTTGAAGATACGCTTCACATTTATACCTTCGGCGGGGAACGCTTGAGTCTGTGGAACTGCAGGTTCTTCAAAGTCAATATTTTTGAGAACCTTTTCCAGATCTTTTCGACTAATGAGGGGTATAGAATCCTCGTCATCTTCATCGTTTTTAATAGGTTGAGCCTTGGGCTTTCGAGGAGCCCGTTTCTTTGTGACAGTGGGACGCTTCATAGTACGTGTGGCTTTCTCCTGATCTGGACGCTCAGCCTCCTCATCTGACGCTGCGCGGACAACTTGGCGCTCAGAGAGAGGCTTAGCAGCACCTCCAACTTTGGGTGGATTGAAGAGATTATTGATGATTCTTGGCCCATAGAACTTATGCTTGGCCACGGTGACTCCTGCTGAAGAGGTGCACTCTGCTCGAAAGAGTAGATCACTTAAAACTAGACCATAAGGTCTGTTTGAAGTGCGTAGACTGTCTCTGAACCTGCTGAATATATAGGCGCTCCAGTTGATCTTAATCTTGAGTAGGATGGCAGTCATCATCTGGAACTGGGTTGGGTTGATTTTGTCGAAGGTTCCCACTCTGCATTCGATGTTTTTACTGCAGAAATCAGCCAAGACTCGATACCTGTTCACTATATCTTTTTTCTCAAAGTACGGTTTGTATGGAACATCATCGTAAGCGCTAATCTGAGTCCAGACTTCTTGAATTTGTTCTTCAGTGATAGTGTCTAAAGTGGCTCCAGCATTAGGTAGAGAGAAATTCTGGGCAATGGAGGCCGCAGAGAGAGTGAACGTCTTTGATTCCTTCTTGGAGACAGGAAACAAACACGTGATGGAAGTCTCATCGTCAGACAGTCGAGCATTTCTCCAGAACAATTCTAGTTCTTCAGGAAACATATATGAGTATTTCGTGAGAAATTTCTGAAGCCCAGCCTCTGCTACAGAATCCATTATTTCCGTTAAATCAATTTGGGGGTTTTCATAGAGAAACTTCCAATCAACTATAAGGCCTTCAGTGATCTTGACAATAACTTCAGAGGTTCCAGCAGTAGCTTTCTTGGGTGCCATGAGTGAGCAGTAGACAGAGATTACGAAGGAAAATTTTTCGTTTTTGAAAAAGAGAGAGACTTGTTTTTGCACGAATGGAATAGAGTATAAGAGTGTTTGTGTTCTGCAGAAACTTCAATTTGAATGTTCGGTGTGTTTGAAGTTTGAGATGTTGACACGTGGAGGAATATAAATCTCAGCCATTAAAATATAACTGTGGACGTGAATTTAGATTAAACAGGCACGGTTTCTTTTAGTAACTGCCACATATACTATTTTGAAGTCCGTTTAAAAGTTTAAAACAGAGACTGAGAGTGATACGTGTGCCCATGAAAAGCGGATACGTTCTTTATGAAAACTGTTCGGGAATCATAATTTTGAACACTATTCAAATGCCCGCCAAAAATTTGTTAAAGCGTCCGGACTTATTCAGAATGACGCTTGAAACAATTTAGTGTTATGTGGACGCTTGAAAATCTTGGGAGTCTCTTTCAAGTAACAGGTTGTGCTTTAGCGGTCATTGTAACATATAGAATTATTCCTTTCAGGGTGTATATGAGGACACAGTTTCCCAGTACTTATCATTAGGTCTTGGTAGTAGTGTTTTACTTTTGGTTTAAAATATTCAGCGCCGGTTGTACTCGTCTAAGATACATGGTAATTGTACTGACGCGTGTACATGTGCTGAACCATCTTTGAAAAACGTGATGAGTACCCATGGGTTTTCTTGAGCGAAGGGTGAGGAATGTCAAGTCAGCATTAATTGCATTGATTGACTAATCCACTTTCTCGTTTTAGCGTAGGGTAATGTACGCTTGCTTTTAAAAGGGTCTTTTTACTAACTGCTTTAGCCGGGAATAAAGCTAAGCGTTTAGTTTATTTTGAAAGAAGTGCAGACGCTAAGGCAGATTTGTGTAATAAGCGTCAAAAGGTTTTAAGTGTATGGTGCTAAGTGCGTATGACCGATGCAAGGGAAAACATTTTTGGTCATATTCACTTAGGTATAGTTTGCTCTTTGAAGGTTCCCCCTATGTAGGTTCCCCATAAATTTCATAACATACATTGAATTCCCCCTAAATTTCATGCCTAACAAAAGTATGATGTTTCGAATGATTAAGCATTTAGATCAATCATACCTAGTTCACTTCTTAAAGTGAGAAAACGTTGTTCGTTAAGCGCTTTGGTGAAGATATCTGCCAGTTGCTTTTCTGTGTTAACGAAGTGCATGGAGATATCTTTCTTTTGAACGTGGTCACGTAGAAAGTGATAGCGAATGTCAATGTGTTTGGTTCTAGAGTGAAGAACTGGATTTTGAGTCATTGCTAAGGCGCTTTGATTGTCACAATGGATAGGAGTTGGATCTAGGATTATTCCATAATCTCTAAGTTGTTGCCTCATCCAAAGGATCTGTGCACAACAGCTTCCAGCGGCTACATACTCAGCCTCAGCGGTGGAAGTAGCGATGGACTGTTGCTTCTTACTATGCCATGAAATTAGTCTATCACCTAGAAATTGACATGTTCCACTAGTACTTTTTCTATCTATTTTGCATCCTGCAAAATCTGCATCTGAATAACCGATTAGTTCAAAAGGAGAATCCCTAGGATACCATAAGCCCACATTTTGTGTGCCTTTTAGGTACTTAAGGATTCTTTTAGCAGCAATTAAGTGTGATTCTCTAGGATCAGCTTGAAATCGTGCACACATGCATACTGAGAACATAATATCGGGTCTACTAGCTGTAAGATAAAGAAGTGATCCAATAATACCTCTATAGTTAGTGATATCAATTTTCTTTCCATTATCGTCTCTATCTAGCTTAAGCGTTTGGCTCATTGGAATTTTTGAAGGTGATGCATTTTCCATACCAAATTTCTTGATCATATCTCTAGTATATTTAGTTTGATTTATGAATATGCCATTAGGGAGTTGTTTAACTTGTAATCCTAGGAAGAAAGTTAATTCACCCATCATGCTCATTTCAAATTGATCTTGCATCATTTTCGAAAATTTCTCACATAGACGCTTATTGGTAGATCCAAATATAATATCATCAACATAAATTTGAACTAGGAGAATATCTTCATTATGGGTAATTTTGAATAACGTTGTGTCAACGCTGCCTTTTGAAAAGCCTTTACCTATAAGGAAGATAGAGAGAGTGTCATACCATGCTCGTGGTGCTTGTTTAAGACCATAGAGTGCCTTGTCCAATTTGTAAACCATGTTTTTCCCATGGTTGTTGATGAATCCTGGTGGTTGCTCCACATATACTTCTTCTTGGAGTTTACCATTCAGAAATGCACTCTTTACGTCCATTTGATACACTGTAAATTTGTTAAATGCTGCAAACGCTAGAAACATGCGGATTGCTTCAAGTCGGGCAACTGGAGCGTATGTTTCATCAAAGTCGATGCCCTCTTCTTGACAGTATCCCTGAGCTACGAGTCTGGCTTTGTTTCTAATCACAATCCCATTCTCATCCATTTTGTTTCTATAGACCCATCTAGTTCCAATGACCCCTTGGTGGGTTGGTCTTGGTACTAGCGTCCATACCTTATTTCTTTCAAATTGGTTTAGCTCTTCTTGCATGGCTTCTATCCAACTTGGATCGTTAAGCGCTTCATCCACTTTCTTTGGTTCCATTTGAGATAGGAAGCTTGCAAACATGGCCTCATTTATTGTAGCGGCTCTCGTTCTAACGGGTGCTCCAATATCTCCAATAATTAGTTCTGGTGGATGGTCTCTGAGCCATTTTCTGTCTGGTTGGAACGAGTTAAGAGATTGATCTAACGTTTGATTACACTGTGTAGGCGCTTGACCAATTCCTTGCGTAGGCGCTTCAGTGTTTGTAGATTGAATTTGCTCTTGATGAACATACCCTTCATGATCATCAGCGTTTCTTGCAATGTCATCGTTGATGTCTTTATGAGTAGTCTTAGGATTAGGTATAATGATTTCATTATCTTCATCAATATCACTATCATCACACAGATTGATTTGTGACGCTTGTTGAGATGAATCTTCAATTCCTGCATCATTAATATTAACCTTACTCGGTTCTTGGTTAGCATCATCAAACACAACATGAATGGATTCTTCAACCTTCGATTTGATCTTATTTAAGATGCGAAAGCTCTTTCCATTTTTGGCGTATCCTAGAAAGATTCCTTCATCTGCTTTAGGATCAAATGTCTTTAGGCTTTGAGAACCATTGTTATGAATGAAACATTTTGAACCAAATACATGAAAGTATGAAACATTCGGCTTACGTCCCTTCCATAACTCATATGGAGTCTTTTCATGTTGCTTGTTGATCATACACCGGTTCTGAGTGTAGCAAGCAGTGTTAATAGCTTCGGCCCACAACCTTTGAGGCAGCTTAGATTCGGCTAACATAGTCCAGCGGCTTCTTTAAGCGTTCTGTTCCGCCGTTCAGCAACTCCATTTTGTTGAGGTGTTCTAGGTGCTGAATACTCATGAAGTATTCCAAAGTCTTTACAAAATTTCTCAACAATATGGTTAGTAAATTCAGTTCCTCTATCACTTCTAATTCTTGTTACTTTTAGATCTTTTGAGTTTTGTAGTTGACGAATTAGAGAGGTGAGCTTGGCACTAGTTTCATCTTTAGATGCTAGAAATTCTACCCATGTATAGCGTGAAAAATCATCAACTATTACTAGTGAATACTTTTTACCACTAACGCTCATGATTTGAATAGGACCAAACAAATCTAAATGTAGTAATTCAAGTATTCGAGAGGTCGATAGATGAAGCTTCTTCTTAAAGGATGATTTAACTTGTTTACCCATTTGACAGGCATCACATAAGCGATCTTTATTAAAGGAACCTTTAGGTAATCCCTCTACGAGATTTAGAGATATTAATTGAGAGATTGTTTTGAAATTGAGGTGATTCATTTTTCTGTGCCATAACCAACCTAATTCGTTTTGATTCTTAGCTACGAAACATGTAGAGTTGTTATCTAATGTTGAATCCCAATCTACTAAGTATACATTGTTTGTTCTTCTTCCTTTTAATTTGGTAGATCCTGTCTTAACATCGATTATCTCGCACAAGTCACTAGAAAATTTAATCTCAAAGCCTTTATCACAGAATTGACTTATGCTTAGGAGATTATGTTTAAGACCCTCAACATAGTATACATCATTGATCATGATGTTCCCCCTATGCATGATACCTATACCTTTAGTTTTACCTTTAGAATTATCACCGAATATAACTTGAGGACCATTGGTTGCACGATAGTTGATCAAGAGATCCTTTGATCCAGTCATGTGTCTCGATGATCCACTATCTATGTACCATACTGAAGCGTCGGTGTTGGCTCTAGGTACCTGCATTCAAAAGGGCAGATCTAATTTCCTTTAGGTACCCATTTTGTTTTGGGTCCTTCTTTGTTAGTGACGTGAATTAGATTTTTGGAACCCATACTTGCCTTATCTTCACTATGGGAGAAAGATTGGCCTTCTTGGGTTTCGTTTTGAGTTGCATACCTTTTCTAGATGTATAGAAATATCCTTGATTATAGTGATAATCATAATCGTATTCACAATTATCATAGTGTTGATAATATGAACTGGATTGTTTTGGATATGGACGTTTGATTCTGTTTGGTACTGGCCTAGGATGCACTTTTGGTGCGGGACGCTTAACGTTTGATTCACTGGCAGAAAATATCTCCTTAGCTTTTTGAGCGTTTGGATATATTTTCTTTTGTGAGACATTCACTTTGGTCTTTCCTTTGCCTGAGTCAATGTTGACTTTATCATTAGCTTTTGTACCAGTATTTGTTGATTCATTCAGCGTTTGTCTGATTGAACTTTCTTCAACAAAGATTACACCTTTTCCTTTGTTGATTGTTGTAACATTGGACGCTTTGGCTTTATAACTGAATTTATCAAAACCTAGACCGGTCTTTTCACCAAATGCCCTGGTTACTTTAGTCACATTATCTCGTTCTAGACGCTTTTGATAATGAAGAGATAAGCTGCTCTGATTTGGCAAGTTTAGCGATCATTTCAGCTTCTCTTTTGACTATTATATCAAGATCACCTTTTAGCTGAGTAATTTCACTCTCGAGTGATTGGTTTTTCTCAATGCACTGTTGCTGAATTTGCAACTCTGCTTTGAGCGTTAAGTTATCACTTCTGAGTGTTGAAATAATACGATGGTGATTTTGGAATAATTGGGTGGCATCTTGACAATCTGTATAATATTCTTTTACTTTGTCAAGTAATTCATCATAAGAGAGAGGATGATACAGATCAGTGGTTACCTCAGATGGTACGTCGTTAGATGCTTCATTTACTCTTGCCATGAGACAAATGAATGCTGAGTCCTTTGATGGTTCATCATCGCTGCTTTCATCTGATGATTCCAAGTCCTCTTCAGCCGTATAAAGAGGTTCTGATTCTGCTAGCAAGCCTTGTTGTCTCAGGTTGTTCCTGAATTGATTTCTATCCGTGTGATCTTGCTTTGTAGGTTTAGACACATTTGGATATGGGCAATTAACTTGGAAATGCCCTGGTCTCCTGCAGTTGTAACAAAGATTGGTCTTCATCTTTTGTTCGTTTGTTAATCTTGTGGATCATTGGTTTAACGCTGCAGGCGCTGAGAGATCTTGATGAGAAGGAGTTTGATATTGAATTGGCGCTAGGGAGGAGGACGCAGGATAGTGAGGCGCTTGATATTGTGGTTGTATTTGAGGAAGCGCTTGATATGAACTTTGTCCTGGGTGCTTAGGACTGTTTCCCTTCTTTTCATATTTCAGGAATTTCCTGAATCTATTTAGAAGCGCCAGTTCTTCTTCCTCACTTATGTCCGAACCTTTTTCTTTGATAGGTTTTCCTTTGATTGATGCTATTAGCGCTCCAGATTCGATCACTGGATTACTTACTGCATCACTGGCCGAATTCAGCTCAAACTCAAATGCTTTGAGTTCTGAAAAAGCATCTTCTGGAGTTAGGCTATCCAGATTGTTTGATTCTCTCATTGCAGTTGTCTTCATCAGGAATCTGCTTGGAAGACTCCTAAAGATTTTGACCACCGTTTCTCGATTTTGTAGCTCCATTACCAGAGATGTTAGTTCAGTGACAAGGGCTGTAAACCTCATGTCTAATTGCTCTAACGTCTCATTAGGTAGCATCTTGAAGCCGTTGAATTTTTCTTTGGCAATTGATAATTTGTTTTCCTTTATTTGTGCTGAGCCACCACAAATAGTAGCCAACTTATCCCAAATTTCTTTAGTTGTATTGCATGATTTGACTTTGTTGAATAAGTTGTCATTGTCACCAATGGCTGTGTATAATGCATTCCGACCGACATTGTCCAGATTGGCTCGTCGACGCTCATCGGTGGACCATTCTTGTTTGGGCTTCTCCACATACCCGTCAGGTGTTTCTCCTGTGGCTTCGGGCGCTCTGGTGATAACTTTGTATATTTTGATTGGCCCATCTGAAATGATATCACACATTTCATCATCACATGAACACAAATAAGTAAACGCTTTGACCTTCCAAGAGTCATAATTTGACTCGGTCAACTTGGGGACTTTAGAAAATGCCATGAAGAATTTTAAAGTAATTTTGAAGCGACTATAAAAAAAAATGGATCTGAACAAGCAGTTACGCTTGGAAACGCTTAGGTTTCAACTTCAACCGCTCTGATACCACTTGTTGGTCCCAAGTGGTATACGAAAGGGTCTAGAAGGGGGGGGGGTTGAATAGACCCTGAAGACTTTTTCGACTTCTTAAAAATTCGTATCACTTTGAAGTATTTGAACGCTTTGACAAGTTTAAGCGCTGGAGGTGACGCTTGAGAAACGTTAACTTAGACTCGGTGATTTCAACGCTTACCAAAGTAGGGCAGAGTTTAGTCACTAAATCAGAGTTAGCACAGCGGAAGTATTTTATAGCTTAGCGTTCAGTTAACTGATCGAAAGTAGTTGCTTAGTTGTTTTAAGACTTTATCAGAATGTATGCAGTATGAATAGTAAAGCAGTAAAACAATGAATGCTTGAAGAGGTAAATGACACAAGATATTTGTAAGGTTCACTGGGTGATGTAATCCCAGCTACGTCCTTCTTCTCCTTTTATCAGGGAGGTTTTTCCACTATGATGATTATCGAAGAGTCACACAGAGACTTCTACAAGATAGAGGGAGATTGGATATGATCTTGGAACTCCTTGGTCACACAGATTTCAGTTCCACTAAAGATCTTCTATCCCCTTGCTTCTTTCACTCAGAAATGGTGCAAGTTACTCTTGATCTCGAAACTCCTTGGTCACGCAGATTTCAGCTCCAATAGAGATCAACTTCAACAAGCTTCTTTTACACAAAAATATTGCTTGCAAGTCAACCAGCTTTCTCACTCAGATGAAAGGTGTTGATGGTTTTGGTCACGGGTTTGTTTTTTTTTTTTTTGTTTTTGTTTTGGAAAGTTCAAACAACTTGGGGATATCTCAATGGTGGTATAGGTTCTTCTTAACAAGAGATTTGAGATATGGGTGACTGTCTCTGGAATATTTGTGAAAAGCTTATATGGATATTTGGCTATGATTTTTAGTAAGCTTTTCTTTCAACAAGGTCGGTATTTTTGTGTGTGTCACTTTTTCCATCATATTACTTGTTTGTTGAAAGAGCTATTTATAAGGTATTGGTGGTTTTTTTTGTCCGTTTGACTCGGTTGGAGTCTCGTTTCCCCAAACATTCCTTGAGTTCAGACATTTCTAACTTTGGGTATATTTAATTGGTTAGGCATGGTCTTGGTTTCATAAATCTGACAGTCTAGGTCAAAGATATGGCTTGCCCATAAGTTATAGTGCTTATATTTTAATAGCACTTATCCGACTTTTAATGCATCTTGTCTTATTTCCGTTGGAAATAATTCGTCCGTTTGATTCATGCATTCTTTTAAGTCTTTGGATGGTTTTTTTTTTAACAGACGCTTGGACTGATCCTGAATTTCAGACGCTTACTCTTCAATCTTGTCTTGATAGTCTCACTGAGAATTCCGTCATTTCACTTGATGTTGAGTATTCGGCCTGAGTTATCCATTCGTAGTTTGAGCACTGGGATAATCCCTAAAGCGTTTGACGGACGCTTCAAGATATCTTTATCCATTGTAGCTTTAGACGCTTGATCTTCACCTTCATCACTTGGTAGATTCACCCAGAATTTTCCTAAGTGTTTTTTTAGTGTCACATACTTAGTCTAAGGAATTCTACAAAGATGAATACTATAAGCCTAAGATAAATAAGCTTTCAGGTACTTATACATAACATTCTATGAAAGCTTTTACACTTTTCGGAGTCTAACAGAAAGTCCTATTTGTCATCATCAAAACATCTAATATGAAATTCCTAACACTCGTAGTAATCCGATCACATGAGTTTTTACTCAATGACTGTCAATGATTGAATTATTGATTATGAAGGTATGCGTGAGCCTTAGACCTGAGGAGTTACGATCACAGTGTGCTTTTGACGTTGGATTCTGTTACTAGAGTAGTTAGGCCCAATTCACCTGTTGAAAGGTGAGGTCGACCTCGAAATGAGTTCCAATGGGCATGTAGCATGTCAGGTAATTACCAAGAGGGAATTCACTGTCTCGAAAGTAAATGAGAAGTATCCTATGCGATCATAGGTAAATGAAATTGAAAGTCTCTCTGGCCAAAGCTGATGAACTAACTCTTGTTTAGTAATCTCATATTTCTATGATTCTTAAGCAGAGCATCGAATCCTGTGAATTTGACATATTCCATGACTCTCACTCGATCGGGATACGTCAGTGAAGGGCTTATATTCATACGATATTCATAATCTAGAGGTTCGTAATGACATAGTCATTTCGTACTCAATTGGGCTACGATATGGGGCCACGTTGCAAGCTAGGAGTCACCCGCATCCTTTGGTATCCTCCCATTGCCAATTGAGACGAACCTAGAGAGTCGCGCTATAAAGGAATAGACGAGGAAATCAAGTCTTGTATTTAGAGGGTGTTCTGTAATTTGTCCCTGAGTAGGACGAATTAATTAATTGGACAAATTAATTTAATTAGTTGTTTAATTGGATTAAACAATGATAAATTAAATTAATTAGTTTGAATATTTAATTGACTAGGTTAATTAAACATTTAAACTAGAATAATTAATTAATTAATTAATGTTGATTTAATTAATATATATTTAATTGAATTAAATATTAATTGATTAAATTAATTTGATTAAATTAATTTGATTAAGTTGACTGGGTCAACATAGCACATGATGGGCGTGTACTATAGGGGCTTTGTTGGAGGATTAATCCTCCAACACATGCCACAAAACACAGTTGAAAGTTAATTTTTCAGTAGAGAGAAAAACATAACTGAAATTCCTCCATCAGAAATACAAGAGAGAAAATTATTTTTCTCCCAACTCGATCTCGCTAGCCGCCATGGAGATTGGAGATGGATATTTCTCGGAGTCAATTCCGCCGCGTGATGATCTAGAGACGGTACAATTGAACCGTTGGAGAAGATTGAAGATTTACGAAGATCAAAGTTGAATACGCGAAAAGGTAAGTTTTTCGTATTCATCCTTTTCATGATTAAAATCAACGAAAGCCACAAATTGATCTTAATTTAGGAATTCAAATCTATTTTTATTTCTGCTGCACATGCCCAACATGATTCCCTACAGTGGTATCAGAGCCAAATTTATTGGCTTCGTTGATTTATTTGAGTGTTCTTCGTGTTTATTTGATATCGTGTTGAATGCGTAAATTATTGATTAAGAATCAATATGTTAAGATCGAAAAATCTGTTATTTTGGAATTTAAAGATTGGATCAAAATTCCGAATTTGTTAAATCTGCAAATCGATTTTCTGTTTTACTAAATCTGGAAAATCAAGAATTGAAGAGTTTGTGAATGTCTTCAATCCGAATTTGGGGCTAAAGAATTCGATTCATATTTCTGAAATTGGATTAAACTCTCGGCTGAAATTGAATTTCAAGAAATCGGAATTTCTAAAAAAATTGAACCAAATCTGAATTTCGGAATTCTGGAAATTGGGGGCTAAATCTGAATCTGTAAATCTGGGTTGGTTTTGAAATTTCGATTGTGTTTTTTTTGTGATTTCTGAAAATTCTGAATTTGGTGATTGAAGTTTCTGAAATTGCGGATTGAATTTTGATTATGGGCTTGATGTTTCGGGTTTCGTCGGAGAATGGGAATCGGGTTTTGACCCGCCGGAGCTGAATGAATTCTGAAAAATAGGCGCCGCTAGAATCGCGCTGATAAAAAGGGGTGCTACGCATCTCTGAAATCGGCCTTGGATTCGTCGGAGATGGTTGCTATGAAGACGTGTCCGGCGAGGCCGATTTCACCGAACAAAACGCCGCCTGAAACCGTAGCTTGAGTAGCCGAAAAAGACGGCTGAAACAACCATTTTTTCCGGCTTCTTACGCTGGTAATCGGGCTAGAGTTTTGACGGCGAAATAGCCGTTATTCGCCGGTCCGGTGGTGATGGTGAATTCAGAGAAGCCGGTGGAAGTGGCGGCGTTAGACGCCGCTGTTATCACCGGCGAATCCTCCGGAACGGCGTGACGGCGCGGCAGTCAGGAAGATGAGGGCTAGGGCTGCAAATGTTTGGGCTGGGCTGGGCTCAACACATATTTGATATTGTGTTGGTCTCGGCCCAACGTAATTAATTCCATTTATTCGAATTGGGCTTGGCCCTTGTAGGGATTAATTACACAAAAAGGGCCCAACCTAATTTCAATTAAGAAGTATTGGGCTTGGCCCAACACGAATTGATTAATTGCTCCCCACCTCAAATTAATTCAGTTAGGTATTGGGTTTGACCGAACACCAATTAATTCAATAGGATTGAATAAGATATGGGGCTTGGACCAAAATTGTAATATAATTATTAATTGGGTAAGACTTTTTTTTTTTGAAGAAAAATCGGTCTTATATATTATTCGATCGAAAGTTTACAACGCTTGGAACAATACAATTCATATCGACTCAAACGATGTAGTAAGAATATCTGAAACCACTAACTATCAAATTCTTGAAGATAACAAATCTTAAAAACTCACAACCAAATATAAAAAAATTCTTGTGCAACTCCTATTCAAGAAGAGATAAAACTCTCATTTGAGAGAGAAAACAAACTTTCATGCGAAAGAGAAAGGAAAATAGTACGCAAAAAATCTAAAACACTATATAAAAGCTTATGCATCACCCGTCTTCATCTCGTCAGATCTGTTTCTATCTCGTTAGATCCATAGCCGTCTCGTCAGATTTAAAGATGTGATGTACAAGTTGAAGAAGGGTGCTCCAACCCAACCCGCCGACGATGGTGGTGGTAACAGTGGTAAAGAAGACAACTGTTTCACCAAGCCATCGCCGGCGGAGGAATATAGAAGAAAAAGAAGACCAGGGTTTAGAGAGAAATGGGGAGAGAGAAGAGTGAAAATTGATTAATTGGGTAAGACTCAAATCCAATTTTAACTAATTGGGTCAATCTTTTTCAAGCCTTCTTTGTAAATTGAATTAAATTTAATTGTTGTTAAATTAGATTTAATATAAATTAAATTATATTTGATTTACGTAAATTAAATTAAGATTTAAGTTATTACGAAATTAAATTGGATTTAGTTTTGTTGATATTTTGAATCTATTTAATTTACCCGTCAAAATTAAATAAGATTTAATTTTGTAATTGATTAAGTGCGACTTAGTCAGTGATTCGTGAGCCCATAGAAATTAAGTAGGACTTAACTTCACCTTGATTGAAATTAATTTAATCTTTTATTGAAATTGAGTAGGACTTAATTTCACTAAGATTAAAATTGATTTAATCATTCCCATTGAAATTAAGTGTGACTTGATATCACACTAATTGAAATTAATTTAATCTTTTTATAGAAATTGAGTGTGACTTAATTTCAATAAGATCAAAGTTGATTTAATCATTTTCATGGAAATTATGTGAGACTCGTTTTCACAATGATTGAAATCGGTTTAATCTTTTTCATGAAAATTAAGTAGGACTTAATTCCACTTAGATTAAAATTGATTTAATCCTCTCATTGAAATTAAGTAAGTATTAATTTCAAATAGATTTAATATTGCTTTGATTAAATTAGTATTAATCTTCTAATGGAAATTGAATTGGATTTAATTTCATGAAGAATAAATTGGATTTAATCATAATATCAAAATTAAATTAAATTTAGTTTTGCTATGAACAAAATTAGATTTAATTGATTATGATATACATTTTTCGATCACATAAAATTAAATTGGATTCAATTTCACTTTGATTACATAGGATTTAGTCTTAGTGATAAAATTAAATGGGATTTAATTTTGTAATAATCAAATTGAATTTGATTAACAAAATAAATTAAATTTATTTTATGCTCTTATCGCATGTGTGCTTTTATGTTTAAATGCTTGTTATATGTGATGGGATGTGTTAGGAATCCTATACATGAAAACAGAGAATTGCAGTGGAAGATTCGAGGATTCCTACCGGCAGATCACAAAAATAGATCTGATGATTTTAATAGGTTTCGCGAAAAAATAAAACGAATAAAAATACCTTTTTGATTCGTTTACTGATTCTGCAGAACAGCAATCCTCCAAGGGCTCTTGTTTCTAAAGCTTCACGCGAAACGAGCCTTCCAAAGATCCCGAAACTCCTCTTTCTTTGCAGTAGTGGACGGCTAGAGAGGAGAGATGTGAGATAATTCTTTTCCTTTTGTGTTGTGTTTCTTTTTTGTCTTAGGGTTTGTTCCAATGTAGGAATCCTTTTAAACTCAATTAACTTGTGGAACAAGTTGGAGGCTACTCCAACCCTAAATGGTCGCCCCTCCTAGGGCTTCCTTAGACTGGGTGGGCTTTTAATTGGCTTGTCTAATTTCTAGCCCATCTGTATATACTTAATTTAAATCCAATTTAAATATAATATATATTATTAATTAATTCATTTTAAGTAATATACTAATTAAATTAAATATTTAATTAATTGATTTAATCTAATTAAATCAATCAGTCCATTTAATTCTTTCTAAAAGATTTACACAAAAAGATACATCCCGTTTGTTTCTTATAGCGCGACTCTTTAGGTTCGTTTCAATTGGAAAAGAGAGGAATTACCTAAGGATGTGAGTGTCACCTAGCCAGTCCCGTGGACTCACATCGTAACCCAATTGAGTACGAAATGAATGAATCATTTTACGAACCTCTTGATCATAAATGTCGTATGAGTACAAGCCCTTCATTGACGTATCCCGATCAAGTGAGAGTCATGGAAAATGTCAAACTCACTAAACTTGATACTGTGCATTAGATTATAGCATAATGAAATTACTAAACTACCCTCAGTGTCCCACATGAGTTAGTTGTTATGCTTTGGCTAAAGACTTTATAATTTCATTAGTCTATAATCGCACAGGATACTTACTCGTTTACTATCGAGACAGTGAATCCCATCTTGGCGATCACTAATCAACTGCTACTTGTCTCATTGATATCGCAGTTCGAGGTCGACTCCACGGACGGGTGATATGGGCTTAACTACTCTGGTAACAGATCCAATAATACAAGCACATTGATCATGAACCCTCAGATCTAAGGCTCATGCATACTATTACGATCAGTAATCCAATCATTGACAGTCACTGAGTAAATACCCATGTGATCGGATTACTGCGAGCCGTGTTCGAATATGGCAATTCCATTGACATATCTATGATACTTTCTCCCACTATCCTTATAGTGTTCGACTGACACTCATCGTCAGAACATGTGTCATACAAGTCGAATCTTAATGCCCAATTAAGATTCTTTGACTTGCGAACCCTTTTAAGTAATAAGGTGTAAGACTCTTCCCATGCCACGTCTTTATTCCATAAAGGGCAAAGAGTCAAACGTTTGTTCACATGGACTATATGTTCAATACTTATTTAGATGCCATAAAGATTTAGATGAACAAAATTTAGATGAACAAAATACAGATGCCTTTATTAATATCATTTTAATAGTTTGTACAACATAATAAGATACCCTAATCTAACTATTTGTCCTCATTGGCATCTAGGACATATACCTAACAAGATGCACATTTCATGGACTTGGATTTATGTTTTATTATGCATGCTTAAAATATATATGGTAATTAGTCCATTGGCTCGGGCCGATCTAAATAGTCCATAAAATGTGTAATAGTAGAATTGCTAGGTTTTTCTCCACTTTATATGCATGTTAGCATCTATGATGCACCGACACGGACATGGAGAACGGCATGACACGGACACGGGGAATGGCATTTGTAAAAAAATAGGAAATGACACGGCTTCGATACGACTGTCCAATTTATTTTATATATATATATATTATATATAATCACATAATTCAACACAAATGAAATATAAAAAGCCAAAAACACCCCAAATCAAACACATATAATAAATGGATCTATATAGATACATATAACTCAAACAAATTCAATCAACAAACCTTTGAGAGATACCTTATACCTTCAATTCTCTATTTCTCTTATATAGGTTTCTTCAATTTGGGGATTTAAGGTTTCCAATTTGTGAAATAGGAGTTGGAAAGTAAGAAGATAAACCTGCGATTGTGGCTGCCGGACGATGGCGATGGGCGACGGGCGTGTCGGAGACGTGTCGGAGGAGTGTTGGTGTCCGAACGCGCCCGACACCGCCCGTGGTGGTTTTTTGGAGTGTCGGTGCATCATAGGTTAGCATGTTAGGAGTTAATATGCATTGTGAGACCTTAAATCAAAATATTTAAAATTCTCCCAAATTAAATAAAACCAAGTTAGTAAAGGATTTGGGACATCCTCTCCCTCCGCTAAGCTTAATGAAATTAAAATTACGACCAATGTGTAATGCTTCCCAGTTATGGGGGTTTATGCATTCAGAAATAATTTGAAGTTTTGTTAAGTGCATGGGATGCCTTAGTCAAAGCATATTTCACCCCAGAAACCGGTTAGGTTGCAAGGTGAAATTCAAATGTTAGATTAAAGGAGTTAGTGGGATGAACTCGGGTAATTCACGAGCTTGGAAATCGGTTAGGTTGCGGCTTTGTGAATAATGGAGAAAGATATTGAATCATTTATTAGATAAATTGGTGTAGGACACTACTTTGAATAATCAATGGGCTAGAAATTGGTTAGGTTGCAACCCATTGAATTATTTGAAGAACTCAATACTCACTATGAAATCTATCCAACGAGATTTCCGAAAATTACAATGGGAGTGCGATGTTTCGAAAAATGTAGTGGGAGCCAAGTAAAATTAAAGTCCTAATTTTACTTGTGTACAATATAAACATCCTAATTGAATCTTGTTTATTTTCTATGTTTATATCTCTCTTAGAAATTAACCCGTTTAATATTATGCTTGAGAATTTTGTCTATACTGGCCTAATCAAATCAACAGACTTAGAAACTTGAGGAAGGTCCTCAGTTCAGAGTCGTTGATTTGTATGGTTGAAACAAGCATTACACAAGTCTAAGAATGGGACGATGAGTAGGGCTTAAATATGAGGCGCACTGTACATAGAACCATGTGTTTTGGAAACAACTGTTCTATGATCAGTTTTCTCAACTTTTTGTATTCTACATTCTAGAGCTAGTGTTCATGATTGAAGAATTAGAAAGAAGTACAAAAGCTGGAAAAACAAGATGTGATCAATATTGGAACCAGACATGGTGTCGTGTGTATCCAAATATAATCCACCTAATCCACCTCTGTTCTTTTATAATTCTGAACATGTTGGATAATTGATTAGTTTCACCACATGGTACTAAGAACGTTACCATTTTCTAACGTGGTCAAGAAATGGTACTTCTTTAAGTTTGGTAATAACTTTCATGGCATTTATTTTGAAAATAAGTGTAGGAACAATACATCCTTACTAAAATTGTTAACACAATTTGAAAGTTCGGAATTAGTATATTGTGAACACATAAGCTGGAGAACGTAGCATGCTAGAAACAAACTAGAGAAATTGTTTGGCACCTAAGATTAGGTCATGCCTTACGAGCATAAGATTTACTAGTTAGGAGAAACGTGGGGGTATAAGCCCATTGGGATTGGATCCCTATCCAAACTTAAGAATCTTATCGCATAGGCAAGATGACCAAATCTCCCGTCACAGGGAACATATTAAAGGGTCATTCAAGTTCTAAAGTTTGTGCGTGCTGACGTCTATGGTTCAATATATGGTATCATATTAAGACGCTACAATTGGATTGTAAGGTCAAGGATATGATTTCCTAATTTGACCCGTTCCTAAAAGAACGTAACATAGCTTCACAATTTACACTTCCAGCAACTCTACAAATGAATAGGGTAGTAGTATGCAAGAACGAGACATCGTTGGACATGACTCATTCTATGCTAAGCTACATAGAATTACCTAATTCATAGTGAGTCTTGCGCTACTCATAGGTTCATCTTGAATAGATCCTTCCAAATTCATTCCTATGCCACCATATCAGTGTGGCGCCAGTGGAAGCCTGATCTTAAACACATGACGGTATGGGAATTCCCAACCTACATAGAAAAGATAAAGGTAAAGAATCTGGAGGCTTGGTCCTTAAAAGGGTGTTTTGTTAGTTATCCCAATGATTCAGTGGGAGAGCTCTTTTTACCTACATGATGATCAGGGGATCATTGTAGCCTTAGAGGTCTGTTTTATCGAAGATAAGATCGTTCGAGAAATTGGAGAAGGTGGAAAGATTATTCTAAAAGAATAAAACAAAACATCTTAGGACACTACTATTCAAGGAACCAAACTAAGCCCATTAAAACACAACCACCAACGATTGATATGGAAGAGTCTCTCAACCGCCTAAGAGAAGTGGTTGTCTGCTATAAAGAAAGCATAGGATGAATGATATAGCAGAGGAGAACCAAGGATACAATCCCTCTACCATGACAAATCGACGGTGGATATGGACTCTACGTGAAGGTGTCAAGGTTATGAAAGTGAAGACGGATTAGATGACTTTGAATCAATCCTAGACTCTAGTAGATCACCCCAAGAGTTTTGTACTCATAAGAAGCAAATACATCTACAAGAGAAAGATTGATTCGAATGGCAAGGCCAGGCTGATGGCGAAAGGGTGTAGTCAAAAGAAGGGCATTGACTATGAGGAAGCCCTTTTGCCGCAGCTACAATCAAATCGATTAGAATCTTACTTTTGATAACAACACACCAATATTATGAAAATCTGGCACATGGATGTGAAGACTTGTTTATAAATAGTTTCCTCTAGAAGGTACAATTGAACCGTTGGAGAAGATTGAAGATTCGCGAAGATCAAAGTTGAATACGCGAAAAGGTAAGTTTTTGGTATTCATCCTTTTCATGATTAAAATCAATAAAAGCCACGAATTGATCTTGGTTTGGGAATCCGGATCTGTTTTTATTTTCGCTGCGCATGCCCAATAGGATTCCCAACATAGGCTGGACTCGCTATAGGCAAGCTGCCTACATACTCACTTTGGTGGGATCAAGTCTTTTTGTAGTTCAATGGTGGGATTATTCTTTATAATTGCCAGCTACTTTCTCTCTAGCACACATTTTGGCGGGGAGAGCAGATAATGATTTTTGGTTACCCTCATGGGGTTTTTATAGAGCTGGATATATAGGCATGGGCTAATTCCTTGTTATTAGCCCATTGAAATATACATTAAACTATTAGACCAATTATTATTGTAGTCCCTTTGACAGAATGGGCAGATTTCGTAATAAACTTTTAGCCATCTGGACTCGTCCAACTTATTTACACCAGCTATATTAAATTTTGCCCTTGAAAGATAATCTAACCCAAAATTACAAATAAAATAATAACAACTATGCCCCTAGAAAATTTGGTGCACATCAAACGAATAAACAATTTTAACATGTTTCACGACAAACTTCATTCTAACTAGAATCCACCTAACAACTAAGCATAATAAACTACATTTCAACGTCACCTGAGCAACTTTTTGGATCAAAACTTGTACGACACAGCCAACAAAGCCACCTCAAGTTTAAGGTTCATTCTTAAATTTCAACACAAGTCATTTACAATTTTCCTTGATTTTCCAACAAGCGGTGGATCTACCCAAACGAATGCAACAAGAAGAATGTCTTCAGGTTTTAATTTAATTATACTAACAGTCGTTTTTATTTAGTATAATTATAGTTCAATCCATTTATTTTAAACACATAACAAACCCCTGCCTTTTACAATAAAACTTTAATTGCACCCCAAACGTGATGGAAAGATGATAATAACAATTTTACCCTTGATTTGAAAAAAAATAAATGAAAATTCTTATTTGGACAGATAATAGACACCCCTTATAATAGAACAGTACATTCGTCCCCTCTAACTAATATCCCTTAGTTAAATGTGATGAATAGTGACAAATGACAATGTCACTCTTGTTTTATGAAATAAAAAAATAAATCGACAAAAAAATGAAAACTCAAATGATGGAATAACCGTCACACTAGCTCTAACACCTAAATAAGCGATTTAAATACATCTTCAAAGGAAAAAAGGAAAAGAAAAAGCATATCATCTTAACACAGTCGACGAGAGGTGTTGGGTAATAGCTCATCGAAAGTCATGATATTGCTTTTAAAATCGAAAATAAAATTGATATTCATTTTTTTGACCCTTTCATTATTAATATGTTAACAAGATGTTACAAAAATCATATATTTGTAGATTGAATTATGTAATTTACATCCTTTTCTATTGGAATAGTTATATTTATCCCTTTAAAGTTTTTTGTAGTAATTACAACTCAACCCGCTTATTTTGGACAATCTTCTTTTACAATAAGACCTTACACGGATCCTCTCAAAATTATTTTGGTCAATGACCAAGACAAAGGCAGTACAAAAAGTCTATATTTTTATGGCGTCAGCAATCTTCGTTAGTTTTTCAACAGACGGGGCTATTGTAAAGGTTTATTTATAAGGAGGGGTGTATGTTATGAATCCAAAATAAGCGATTTGTGTTGTAATTCCACTAAATAATATGGGTACTTGGTATAATTAACCCAAATTTAAGGATGTGATTTGGGGCAATTTTCCTCTTAAACCTTTTCCGGAGATCACGTGGCCGACACGTGGCCGTTAGCGGCAGAAAAATGATATTAGTCCTCAATCCCCACTCCTCAGTTGGCGGCCTATAACTTAAATGTTATGGGGCTATCATTAGGTGAAGAAACTTGTAAGAATTAATTAATGATCATTAATTCTAGATTTTAATCAAATAGACTTCTGGACGATTTTGGCAATTTTGTCGTTGCGTACCTGTGACTCATCTATTGGTTAGAAAGATAAAGAGGGAAAAGAAGTAACAAGCTCAAAGTTTATTTAAATGAGGGCCGTCGGTTGAAAGCTTAATAATAATAATAATAATAATGAAGCATCCACAATTAAGTTTTTCTAACAAACTCCTAAATGAAAATTCCATTAGTTTAATAGTGAATTTGATCCGTTTTTTAATCTAAAATGTGTTGTTCAAGTATGTTAATAGTATTCAAACATTCTCCATAAACGTGAATAATTCTAATTTACTAGTAATTTGTAGATAAAGTACTTAGTCAAGTTTGTTTCAGTTAACGTGTTTAGAAAATGTTTGAATTAAATTAACATACATAAGCAATAAGATTCTTAGATGATCAAAGAAAATTCATGATTAATATAGATGATATTCTTTAGGAGTTTAGCTTATATTTCTAATTTTTTTAATTGTGGATGATTCGTTATTTTTATTGCTATCAGTCGCGTTGGCACACTCGATGAGTGTGCTTAATAAACGAGAATTTTAAATAAAAAAAATGATTGAAATAAGTTGGGAGGTGGTATTCTATTTTTCACAATAGAAATGATGAGAATGGCATATGTAAAGGTAAGAAGAGTAGAAATACGTGATGAAGAGAAAGAGAGAAAAATTGGACAAAAAGTACCTAAAAAATTCTTTTTTAATTAGGTGTATTATAGTAACATTTTATAACACATCGAATGATATTATGATAATTTTTTTTTCATTTTTCGACACATTATTTAGTGGTAGTTAATTCTTTTAAATCCAAAAGCGATTATTTAGTGATAGTTAATTCTTTTAAATCCAAAAGCGAATGGTACGAATTTTAATTTTAACTAGTAAATATAATAAAAAAGTTGAAGGAGGGAAAATTCGTATCAATATACCACTGATAAAAAGTATGGATGTGATATATTCATAGTTAAATGTAGCTGGTTGATGCAATTATCCAGCTAATTTTAGGACTACGAGCTGAATTACAACTTACAGTCCGTACTCAATAGAGCCTCCATAGCTGGCATTATTTCAATTAACAAAACCAAACTTTGACAAGAGCTTCTGAATTTTTTTAAGAATAATTAAGAGCACAAATTATAGAACTCCGGTAGAAGCGTGGAGATTCAATAGCCATTAAACCCGTTAATTTATTTACAACTTAATTTTCATGCACTTATTTAAGTTTTCGATCCCTACTGAATTCCAGGAAAAAGAGTATCAAAAAATAATAGAATAAAAAGCAATGTTATATACCATCGTTTTTATGCCACAATTTTTTTCATTGATTTGGAAAATTATTGATATTTGCATTTATTAATCTTGATGGATTTAATACGTACATCAATATTTTTTGGTTCAAAGGGAGGTAAGAAACTGGTGATATATTGTATTTTTATGAACTAAATTAGTCGTTTATGAATTTAAAATATTATAGCTAGGTATCCTATTTGAATGGGGAAAAAATCATGGTTAGTACATTAATCGGATTAGACTAAGGAAATACCACAAGGTAATTATTTATATAAGGTGATATATATAATATTGTACATTAGTCACGCTAGAAAATTTTCCTAAATTTGACATAAAAGACAACTACATTGGAAATTTATTTTATTGCCAATACAGCTCCATCAAGAATCATTTCGGGGAATTTTCAGGATGTGTAGCATTGTCTTGGTTTGAATTTGAATTCATTTCAATATCCTTGTCGTCTGAATTGGAAACACTCTCCTCCTCACCAAACTTCGTCTCAACATCCTTCTTTGCCTCCTTGTAGATGAAGTACAAGATCATTTGAGCAATTCCGAACAAAAATCCAAGAACATTTGGAAGCTGGATCGATCATGGGGAAGGCAGTCGAAAATCACATTAGATCATAAGTATACGAAATGAATTTAAGACGTGATCGTAATTTCTAGTGTTTATTTGGCTACTTACAGCAATGTAGTAGTCTCTAACAAAAAATCCATAGAAGAACCACATTGTGGCGCAAAGCGTTAGGAAGAATGATAGAGCGAATGGCATGAACTCTACGCTTTTCGTTCTTATCACCTGTCTCTACTCGAATAAGATAGAAAAGAAAAGAAAAATTAAGTTTATGCTGTGTTTTAATAAAATAATAAGATCCTACACACACACACACACACACATATATATAATATCCATTGTTTTGATTTTGAGAAATATTCCTGAATTTTGTTAAATTTTGAATACAACCAATATATATAAATATATTTCTAATTTGTCTTAGAACAGCATATACCGCATTTCCTTTTTATTACAAAATTTCATAAAGAAATGAATACAAGGTTAATTAGCTAGGGTTAATTAGGACATTAACGTACGTACCATGATGCTTAAAGGAGCAGCAAACACTGCAAGGTTAATAATGGCACACGTCCATCCCACTAGAGTCACCCTTTTTGAACCTTTAACGACTAGTATAGATAGTATTATGATTAGCCCTAATCCTCCAATATTAAATAAGATGATCAATCTTATTGTGAAAATCTGCAAATATTAAACGACCATTGTAAAAATTAATAACTAAGCACGATTGGGTAGGTGAAAATTAATAACGAAGAATGAGTAGGTAAAAAAATTAATAGCTTTCAGTTTATTAATTCACGGCGTACTATCCCTTTATTTAAGGGGTACATACATACATGCAGTTCAAATGTTACAGAAGATTTGAACCGACATACATATATTTATTTAAGGTGTACATACATATATACATGCAGTTCAAATGTTACAGAGGATTTGAACCGACGTACATATATTTAGGGTTTCATGTTTTACCTTAGCTTTTCTCGGTGCATATACAACGTAGATTAAGAGGTAAACTGCTTCAATGACACATCCGATGCCGTTGATGCAAACAATCATATAAGCATTTGTCTTGAGCAAAGCATAGTATAGTAATAACGAAGCACTAAAAAATGCCACTGAATAAGGTATCGATTGAAACCCTTCTGATGATTTCCTCTTGCAAATTGTGTAAAATGCTGGCCTGCATGTGTAGTAATTAAATAAAAACAATGAGGAATATTTAATTACTGATCAGAATATATACTTTCATTTTTCTTGGAAATTTTTAAACTTCAAATTAGAAATTGAGATAAACAAGTTTGTGGGACTTACACTGGTGCCAAAAATACCAGGAAAGATACTATATTTCCTGTGCAAAATTTTAAGTAAATGTACAAGATTAAATATTGAAGAGGCAAACAAATAAAGAATAGATAAAACATATGTATATACATTGCTATATATATATATTGGAGTGCGAATAACTTTACTGCTAGGAAGATATAAACTGGTCGTGTACTCGTAGCTAGCTAGCTTGAGATGAAAACTTGCTGTGTGCAGTACTTAATAAATCTTACCCAAGAGGCCAAATACGAAAGCCAAGTCTTTAACACTTACTAATGCCATTTAGTTATTTATTTGCTCAGTGGAAGTTCTTTTGAATGGAGAATACCTTCAAATTAAATAAAGGGACTTGAATCTGATTGGAAACACTTCGATCTTATTTATAGTAGAAACCAGGTAGTTGAGTGGAAGCAATTGCGGCAAGTCTTTGGCCAACACCTGTCCAATTTGGGATTAATTGTTTAATTTATGCTTGGTTTAAAGTCATAGTACCGACGACAATATTAATAAATGTTATTCGAGGCTTGTTTGATTAATCCTATCAGCTTCTATTTTGGGAGATGTTAAGTTTAATTTCAGAATCTTACAAGTTGTGATTTTCTCTTTTTATTGGGGATATTACAAGGTCAGTGTGACCTATGATTGAAAAACTATTGACCCGAGTTTGACGAGTCAAAATTTCCCATTTTGTCTAGAATTAATCATATTAAGGGAAAATCACTAAAAAAAACCTTAAAATAAATTTTATATCCAAAAAAGTCCTTGATAAAAAATTTCAATCCAAAAAACACATTCCACCAATTTTTCATTCGAAAAGCCCAAAATTTAGGGTTAATAAATTTACGAAATTTATTGCCCTTAGCCTTAAAGACTAAAAATTTATTTAATTGTAGTTTTGTATAAAGATTTAGTTATTTAGAAATTTTATATTGATAATTGAATAAATAAATTTTTATTTAAAAAATTTTCAAATTCTAATTTTGTTAAAAAATTTAAAAAATATACCTTTTTTAGATAATTATCATAGTAAATTAAAGAATAAATTTATAAAAATATTGAAAATATTTAATACTAAAAATATAAAATTTGTATTATTCAACCCATGAATTTGAAAATTCTAAAACAAAAAAAAATTTATAAAAAAGATCAATTGATCAATTCTTAACTTAATAAATGAAGGGTGGTTTAGTTAAAAAAGTTATTAATCTTAACTTTTGGGGTTTTTTGAATGAAAAGTTAGTAGAGTGGGTTTTTGAGATTGAAAAATAATTACATGGTTTTATTTGGATATAAAAAATTATTTTAGGGGGGTTTTAGTAATTTTCCGTAATATTAATAAATGTTGTTGATGATGTACGGAGACTTCTATAATTAAATGGATGTTGTATAACAGATATTCGAAGGACAAAATATATAGTGCTTGAGTAAGGCTCCGATATATACGTCACGTAGCGTGTCAAAAAATACAAAATAAAAGAAAATTATTAATACCGCGTGTGTCGAAAACATTTTATAGTTAGAAACTCGACGGAAGAACCACTACTAATATATGTGATGACAGTTCCGTGCTACGTGATAGATGCGACAATGGATGAATCAAGGATAATCGAGCTTAAACTAGTAGAAAAAAGAGAAACATTAAGATCAAAGGAGGGGAAAAGTGGGTAAATAATAGGGCAGATGACGAAAACAATGGTGGTGCGAGAACATGAGATGGTAAAACGAAATCACAATGAACAACAAGAAATAAGTTAATAGACGGACGACACGCTGAGCACTCAACCCAAGTAATTACGTTTAGTAATAGGGCTTGGTTAGACTTTTTGTATATATATATATATATATATATATATATATATATTATTTTCTTGATATGTTTAATTTTTTATTATATATGGGTGAGGTTGGTTTGAAGTTATACATTACTATTACTATTTGAAGTATTTTATAGTTCAATGGTGATTAAACGGAAAAACAATTGTATACATGGATAAAATTATATGAGAACACTTGTCATTCGTAACAAGAAAACATATCGTTCTCCATCGTTATCAGGAAAAAATCGCATTTTTCTTTCCATAACTATGACACGTTTCAATCTTGATCACATTCTATGAGTTTCTTACATTTAATTGGGTAACTTTCAAAATATCTCACATCAACCAAAACTTTTATCGGGAAGAATTTGTATGTGAATGACACTCATACACGATATTTATTTTATATCACTGTATTTTTATTTAATATCACGTGTCACTTATGCACTAATCTTCCCTAACAATCTGGCAAAAATATTGACTAACGGAGCATATGAGTTTGACCAAAAAATTTTGGACGAAAATTTTGATTGAAATTAAATTCGAGAAACCCATAACAAATAAGATGAAAACTAAAATAGAAAAAAAATTATGGGATAAAAAATGTAATTCCCATGTGCATCTTTTAGATCCAAAAGTCTCTAACATCGAATTTTTAAATCTTGATCTTTCATTCTTTTTCTCTTTTTTCCCCCCTAAGATTTATCTCTCATTCGTCTCCTCCTGTTATTGCTCCCACTCTTCGTGTTATGATAATTCACGAAATAAGAATATAAAGATTAAAGATACACAAATTTACGTGATTCGACAATTGCCTACATCTACGGGAGAGGAGAGAGTATTTTACTATTGATGAAAGAGGTACAAATTACAATAAATGTCAAGAGCACTGAACTAAAACTCAACCCCTTATTTTCCCCTAAAACCTAACCTCTTCAGAACTGACCCTTTTGATAATGAGCTTGCTGCATAATTTTGGGCTTAAGACTACATATCACAACACTTCACAAATTCTCCTAAATCTAAGCACTCCCATAAAATATATGCTCGCATATCAGTTGTTAGAGATTAGGCTAGAATCAACAGATAATCTACTAGAAATAAACAAGAACAATGAATAATTGTAGCTTAAATGATAAAAAGATTTAATGTGGTTAATCCAAAAATGGTTACTTCCACGATCATGAGATGTCTTTATCACTTTTATGGATTGATACTTCCTTATTTATGACTTTTATGATTCATGCATATTACAATGCATACACATATATGTTGATGAAGGCTTATAGCAGGAGGAATTACGAACCTAGTCAAAAATTGTCTAATATAGTCAAAACATGTCACATACAACAAAAAATATTAATGATCTAGGTTGGTTATTACCTTGCACTATTTCACTCAAGATGACTTCAGATACAAACCGAATGACGTGCTATCAAGAGTATAGACTGCACTTAAGTGTGACCAAACTGCCTACGTACCTCAAAGGGATCAAGTCTAAATGTAGTTCAAGTGAATTGGTTAAGATATCGATGATTTGTATTCTAAGAATATCTCGTATTTGTAATATAGGATCGTACTCTCTAGTCTGTAGACTCTTGTGAACAACACGAAGGATACCTCATTGGATTTATTACTCAGATTATCCATCCGTGAAACTCAATAAATGACGGTATTTATAGAGTTTTCACCCTGTACTGTAGAGTGATTGACAGATGGGACATCCCATGCTAGATGTCCTATACGTGTATTTAGTAGACGGTCTTGATTGAATGTTGTAGGGTCGGGTCATGGGTCGGCCCTATCCGGATAAGTAAAAACACACAGATCTTGGAGTGTAATGCAAATATTATTATATTAGGGGTCTGTATGTGAATCTTGCCTCGTATCATCGTTAACGGCCACTCTTAAGGTCATACAGTGTAGTAAATACGAGGTGTCGAAGGGCCTTTAGGTAATTTGGCATATCAATTATTAGTGACGATGTCAAAATCATCACTAATATACATAATGAGTCACAATATTTTTTGCTTTGTCACATGAATGATTTTTAGTAACAAGAGTTTCTTTTAAATTGTTATTATTTGCGACACATGTTTGTGACAAGAGTTCATTTTAAAATGTCATTTTTTGTTATCACTAATTTGTCAGTAAAAGTGTGCGACTAATTAACAGTAGTAACAATTGTTAGATTAGAGAAAACTCCGTAGGGAACTTGTATTACTGAGTAATATATTTATAGCGATACATGAACTTGGTAGACAAGAAGCCCTATGTTAGATAATATAATATCTTTCCATATCTTAATAGTATTTATGTTAATTTAGGTTTCCTTATGTTTTTTTGTATTTATCTTTTCCTTATTTTAGTTAGGGCTTCTTGTCTACCAAGTTCATGTATCTCTATAAATATATTACTCAGTAATACAAGTTCCTACTGGGTTTTCTCTAATCTAACATGGTATCAGAGCCATGGCTTTGAGCCATGGTCTCTCGATCTCTTACTTCCGCCTCCATCCTCAAGTCGTCGTCCCCGTCCGGCGCCCCTTATCTAGCTTAGTTTTCCTATATCTAATTCTTTTTTTCTTCTTTTTTTCTCCTATGGCAGCCGCCGCCGCCAGCTTCTTCTTCCTTATCTCGTTTTCTCTTCTTTTTGTGATCCATTGGCTGCAGCCGCAGCCGCCGCCTTATCTCTTTGGCGGCCGCTTCACCGCCGCCGCCTTTAGTTTTGTTAGTTGCCGCTGCTCACTATTGGAAAAAGAGGATTTGGAGCCCCCGCCACCTTTTATTTTTCTCAAAATTTCTATGACCGGATTTCTTTAGTCCAGTCTCAACGTTCAGGACTCTCACGTTTCGACGGAGAGGGGGGAAGTGTTAGATAATAATTATATCTTTCCATATCTTTATATTATTTATGTTAATTTAGGTTTCCTTATATTTTCTTCTATTTATCTTTTCCTTGTTCATAGTTAAGGCTTCTTGTCTACCATGTTCGTGCATCTCTATATACTATGTGAAATTAGAGAAAACCCTGTAGGAAACTTGTATTACTGAGTAACATATTTATAGAGATACATATACTTAATAAACAAGAAACCCTAACTATAAATAAGGAAACGATAAATACAATGAAATATAAAGAAACCTAAATTAATATAAATACTATAAATGTATGAAAATATATTACATTATCTAACACTCCCTCACAGTCGAAACATGAGAGTTTTGAATGTTGAGACTGGAGAAAAGAAACATCTAAAACTTATTTTTGTGCAACAGCTTATATATAATTCTTGTCATTAATAAACATCTAAAACTTATTTTTGTGACAAAATACACTTAAGATTTCTAATTATTATCAAAGTTAATATTGTCACGTGATATTTTGTTATTAGTATTTTATTTTTCAGTGCGCGCGAACAAAAAATATTGCCCGTTGCACCTGTTCTATTGCCGCTGCCATGGCGTATGAATTTACTTTGGCTTTTTCTTTGACTTCTCTCTATACTCACTTTTGACTTCCTGTCCTACGTACAATTCCATCAATTTTGAACCCAATAAGCAATTAAGCATACATGTTTTCGTAGCTTTTGGTATCAAACATTTTGAATGATACGTCTTTTGTTGATGTATTAAATCTATTAGTACGGAAATCATGTGACGGAGCCACGTAGCTTCTATATGTACTTACTTTTCACAGTACTATTTACCTTGGCTGCTACATCTATGACTACTCATTTATTTGCTTGACGTTAGCCTAAACTTTTAGGGGTAGGTACTATAAGATCAGGCCTAATTTTGCCTTCAATTTGGCACGGTTAGTGAGGTAAATAACAACCACCTACTATTCTTATTACAAGTATATTAGGTGAATAAGACATATAATTGTTAAATTTTTATTATACACAATTATTCATGCAATATTTTACAATAAAAGATGCAATATGTATAGAGTTTGCAATAGAATATCGTATTAGTTATATAATGGATGTAATTTGTGGGAAAAATTCTATGGTTGTGTTTGGCCATATTTTCAAGTTTATTCTTAAAATTTATTTTGAAAGTGTGAATTATCAATATTTGTGGAATGTATGGTTGTTTTTTTTTAAAATTGTTGGAAGTATTGTTGATGTGATATAAAGATAAGATTTTATTTGTATTTGATGTATGAAGTGATTAGAGTTAGTTATAAAGTAAGAGAGGGAATAAGTTTAATAGTGAGGGTAAATTAATTAATGATCAAAGATAGTGTGATATGAGTTGAAAAGTGTAATGATGAGTGCTTATATATTAAAAATGTGTGATAGAAAATGAGAATGTGTATAATTTGGAGAAAATGAGTTTGGGTGTGAATTTTCATTTTCTGGTGATCCAAAAAATGAAAATTCACCTCAGAAAACACAGCCAAACATATCCTATGTATCTTGCAATAGGATTAACATATGATGCACCGACACGGACACGGGGAATGGGGAACGGCACGACACGGACACGGGGAACGACATTTGTAAAAAAATAGAAAACGACACGGCTGGCCAATTTATTATATATATATATATATATATATTATATAATCACATAATTCAACACAAATGAAATATAAAAAACCAAAAACACCCCAAATCAAACACATATAATAAATGGATCTATATAGATACATATAACTCAAACAAATTCAATCAACAAACCTTTGAGAGATACCTCATACCTTCAATTCTCTATTTCTCTTATATAGGTTTCTTCAATTTGGGGATTTAGCGTTGCCAATTTGTGAAATAGGAGTTGAAAAGTAAGAAGATAAACCTGCGATTGTGGCTGCCGGACGATGGCGAAGGGCGATGGGCGTGTCGGAGGCGTGTCGGAGGAGTGTTGGTGTCCGAACGCGCCCGACACCGCCCGTGGTGGTTTTTTGGAGTGTCAGTGCATCATAGGTATTAACTAATTGGACCGTATCTTCTATTACACAATATTATCATACAACAGTGTCACATCAATGTGAGATTGATAAATGTTCATTTAACTTGAATTATTAGCAATTTTTTTTATAATGTAACAACATTTGAAGTAAGGGAAAATTGGTAAAAAAATCCCCAATTTCTATTAAAACTGACTATTTAGTCTTTATGCATGTTTTTAAAGTCTGAACTCCCTATCTCAAGTTAAAACTTTGTTTTAACTCCTTAATGCTGGTGAAATGTCTAAAATACCCCTAAAGAGCTCTTAATTACACTCTACCATTTGAGGGAGTTTCTTTCTGCCCGCTTTTTTCAGTTCCCGTTCCCCCTATTTAAACTCAAGCTCTTCTCCTCTTCTCTTCATCGTTTTTGACGCCGGAGCTTCGCCGTCTATCTTTCTCACCGGAGTTTTAAGTCGTGTTTGTTTCTCCCCAGTGCTATAGCCATCGTCTCTCTTCCTCCTCTTCATTTGTGCAGATTATTCGAAGTCAATTTTTCATTTTAAGTTGAAAAATTCTTCATTTTGGTTTTAATTTTTGATGCTTCAGTTTAGAGGTGTTCATAATTCAAACAAATTTGGACACAATTGTGTCAATGTGTACGGTGATTGAAACAAAAACTCAATTTTATTTGGAAAACCCTAACTATTAGCTGTTTTGGTCTTAGAAACAGCCTAAAGATTGGGTTTTTTTTAGCTGATTTGATGCCAAATTGATGATCTCACATGAGTTTTATCATACGTCATTTTGGTTATTTGATACTTCGACTTAGTGGTGTTCATACGTGAAACAAATATTGGGCACAATTTTGTGAATGTTTACTGTAATTGAAACAAAACCCCAATTTAATTTTGAAAACCCAAATTTCTCTATTTTGGTCTTATAAGCAGCGTAAAACCTAGTATTTTGTAGCTGAATAGAAGCCAATTTGAAGATCTCACATCAATTTTATCATACGTCATTTTGGTTATCTGATACTTCAACTTAGTGGTGTTCATATGTCAAACAAATTTGGGAATAGTTTTGTGAATTTGTACTGTTATAGAAACAAAATCCCAACTTTATTTTGAAAATCATAATATAATTATTCTCTGTTTTGGTTTGAATAATTCATCTCAATACTATGAGTTTGTCATTTATTTGGTGATTAATGTATGATTACTTCTCTATGCTTTGCTTAATACGATATTTTACTACGATGGCTAATTCTTGATGCTTAATGAATGACATACTACTAGTCCGATACTTCATATGATGTATATCCATACTGAATGTCTATTACTTCATACTTAATAAGCTTTATATAAATACTATAATAGTGTTCATTGCTTTTGTACAGATGGCTAAGAAATCTGAGGTAAACAACAATGCAGCATCCACTCTATACCCAATTCACCTAAGAGTATTGCAAATAAACGCAGCAGAACTCCTAACCCGGTGTTCTCCTACTTACTTCCTCAACATCGTGGAGAAGTTGGGGAGGAGATGAAGGTGGAGCACAATATTCTCTTGCAAAGAACTCCTTTTGCATCATATCTGGACATGCCTCATCTAGGCATATCCATGCACCGATTGCAAGCTGTTCTTGCAAGGTTCGATGAAGAGGCCAGTACCTTCTCGGTGGGGAACAATATCACTATCCCATTCTCCTCCGTCGAGTTCTCGCTTGTTCTTGGGCTGCACGATGTTGGTGGACATGTTAATTTTAACATTGCAGCCTGGAGCGAGACATTGGACCGACTCTTCCCGTGTAAGAAGGTCGAGTTGATTACTCGGGATTTGGTTGCTGAAAAACTGAATATTTATGTACATAGGAGTTCGGAAAAGGATATTGAAGATTTGTTTTCGGATTTTTGTCCTTTACTGCTTAGTTTTTTTTTTTTTGATAAAAGTAACTATTGTACTGCAAAATTTGTTTATCCGTATCTTGATGGCTTGAGTACCCTGGGGACATATGCTTGGGGACATGCCTCATATTCATATCTGGTTTCCCAGATAGCGCCTTACGGGAAGGGGGAAACAGATCAGGCTATGTCGAGGGGTGCGTCGTCGGCTTGATGGTAAGCATGTTTTGTGCTAATATATTCAGTAGTTTGATTCAATAATTATTCTCACAATGCTTTAAGAATTGTAGGCTTGGTTCTATGAGCACGTACCCTCTTTAAGGACGTTGGAATAGGTGAATATGTTACACCGGCTGTTCCAGTGAGGTGTAGATAAGAAGGTCCATGGTGTCGACTCTTCCGATGTTATCCTGACCAGCCTTCCCCCGCGTGAAGTAATATTTTTAGTTATTTGATGTTTCCTTAGCTATTCTTTATAAATCTCAAATAACTAACAAAGATCTAAATTTTGTTATTGTCACCAGGTTTATCCCATCATAGCCTATACTGTCGAAAGAAAATTTATATATGCAATGCAACAACCAATTGAGGTAAATTAGCATTGGAAGTTTATGCATTAAGATTTATCCTTTACAAGATTATGTACTAATAATTTGTATATGCAGAGGTCATTTGGCACTAATAGTGACCCTGACGCCTTGATATATCACTTTCAGAGATTAGAGGCGGAGTTGAAGGTAAAGATGGAAGAGAATGAGGCTTTTAAGAAAAGAATTTTTTATCTGGAGAATGGACTGAAGGAGGAGGACGAGGAGACTGAGGATGAGGAGGCTGATGAGGCTTACAATGAGGAAAAGGATGGGAAAGGGGCTAAGGAGGAGGCTGAAAGTCCTGGTCTCCTGGACACGGACACGATGAGCCATGCAGAGCATTAAGGTGAGGAGGCTCAAAAAAAGATTGGTGCCCCACAAACTTCCGATGTACTGGAAGATGTGGCTGAAGTGGTGAAGAGAGTAAGGAAAAAGAAACAACATTCAGTTGACTTCATGACACCTCCGAGCATCACACCAAGGCCGACAAGAAGGGGGAGATCGGAGCAATACCGATGAGCAGGAAGTTGTATTTTCTTATTTTAAACAATGTTAGATATAGAATGATGATGGACAATTTCTTTTTCTTTTTCTTTTTTGATAGATGGTAGTTGGTTTTTTTGTTTTTTTTTTTAACAGGGTGTTGACAGTATATGTTTCATTTTGATGTATATATTCCGTACCTCTTAGTTTACATCATATATCCCAATTAAATTGCAACCATACGTCGCTATTATGTACATACGTCAATTTGAGTATATTAATATGTCATATCAACTGTACTATACATGGATTGATGGAAAATAATATGTCAATTGATTGCCAAACATACATCAATTTCAATGTACTAATACGTCAAATGAAGTATACCTATACATCGATTGATGGAAAACCATACATCAATTGGTAAACAAACATACATCAAATTCAATGTACTATACGTCAAACGAAGTGTACCTATACATCGATTGATGGAAAACAATACGTCAATTGGTAGACAAACATACGTCAATTTTATTGTACTAATACGGCAATGAAGTGTACCTATACGTCGACTGATGGAAGATAATACGTTAATTAGTAGACAAACATACGTTAATTTCAATGTACTAGTACGTCAAATGAAGTGTACCTATACATCGATTGATGGAAGACAATACGTCAACTGGTAAACAAACATACATCAATTTCAATGTTCTAATATGTTAAATGAAGTGTACCTATACGTCGATTGATGGAAAATAATACGTCAATTGGTAGACAAACATACATCAATTTCTATGTACTAATACGTCAAATGAAGTGTACCTATACGTCGATTGATGAAAAACAATACGCCAATTGGTAGATAAACATACGTCAAATAAAGTGTACCTATACGGCGATTGATGGAATTGACATGCATTCATACGTCAATTTCACACAAATATACGCCGATTGATATGTACCGAACGTCATATTAAGTGTACCTATACGTTGACAAATGGAAACTAATATGTCGATTGACTAGCGTACATACGTCAATTTGAGACAAGTACACGTCGATATTATGTATTCATATGTCATAATAAGTATACCTATACGTTGATTAATGAACAAAAATACATCAATTGACATCATTCATAGGTCAATTTAAGATAAATATACGCAGATTGATATGTACCAAACGTCATGTTAAGTGTACTTATACGTCGACTAATGGAAACTAATATGTCCACTGACTGGCGCGCATACGTCAATTTGAGGCAAATACAAGTCGATATTATGTACTCATACGTCCTACTAAATGTACGTATACGTCGATTCATAAAAAATAATACTCGATTGATAGACATCCATATGTCGATATTATGTATAAATACGTCATATGAAGTGTACCTATACATCGATTAATGAACAATAATACGTCAATTGACATCATTCATACGTCAATTTTAGATAAATATATGTTGATTGATATGTACCAAATGTCATGTTAAGCGTACCCATACGTCGATTAATGAAAAATAATACGTGTACCTAGTAGTAGTGTTTACACACATTATGTTTGTGAAATATATATAATCATGTCTATAAATATCTCAAACTATAAATATTTACGCATAGAGTTAAGTGACTACTAGTAGTAGAGTGGCTACACACAGTCTTTGGTACATACATTGCTAAGTCAAGTGATTACTAGTAGTAGTGCCTACACACCTTATGTTTGTGAAAGAAATGTAACGTTATTGATTCAGCTAATATGATCACAACATAAAATATTACAAATTGATGCATTCGTTCATAAAATGCTTGTCCAAATATACTCACGTGTGTCAATAGATTTAGGGTTTGGGGTTTAGGGTTTGGGGTTTAGGGTTTGGGGTTTAGGGTTTGGGTAAGTGTTAAACCGACGTACTATTTCTTATGAAATATTGTATTGTAATGACTAAAGGGATATATTTAATAAATATAAAGGCTGTATATCAACATTGAAGCTGACGTATAAGTTGTACAGGAACGACGTACTTGGGTGACCTAACGACGTATGTAAGTTGTCTAATGACATACGTGGTCTACTAGGTTGACATATTTGTATAAAAAAATTTACATTTCAAATGACGTATTTCAACAGCAAACCGACGTACTATTACACATAAAATGTTGTATTGTAACGACTATCGTTTTTACTATTGGGTCTCATGAATGGTATCTTTTTATGATAATTTTATAGTGATTTCATATGATTGTATTGATTTATATTTCTTAATGTCTATGCAGAATAACCCAAATGCTGCTCGGTACCGGTATGAAGGGGAAGTACATTGGCAAAAGATTAAGGTCTTATTTAACGAGAACTTCATCTCTGAGACAGATGTATGGCCTGCACCACAACTATATGCAGGGCTGGAGAATGACGATTAAGACCCTATTAAGAATGACAATCAAGACCCTATAGAGAATGACAATCAAGACCCTATGGAGAACGGATATAATGAAGATCATCAAGACCCTATGCAGAATGGTGTGATGGAGAATGATGTGGTGGAGAATGGTGTGATGGATAATGGTGTGATGATTAATGGTAGTGACTCTGAATAGGTTTATGTTTATGACCGCTGGCTACATATTAGGTTTTTTATTTTTAATTAACAATGGTAATGTAATGAAGGGGGATACTATTTAATAGTAATATGAATTATTATTTATGATTTATGGTTACTTTTTTAGTACAATATCTTCAAATATAATTGACTTGCATTCATATGTCAATTTGCATGTACTAGTACATCATGTCAAGTGTACCTACACGTCAATTGATAGACATCCATACATTTATATTATGTATTAAAACGTCATATCAAATGAATCTATACGTCGATTGATGGAAAATAATACGTCAATTGACTTCCACTCATACGTCAATTTGAATATACTAGTACGTCATATCCGGTGTAACTATACGTCAATTGATTGACATCCATACGTTGATATTATGTATTAATATGTCATATTAAATGAATCTATATGTCGATTGATGGAAAATATTACGTCACTTGACTTGCATTCATAAGTCAATTTGAATGTACTAATACATCATATTAATGTATTATTACGTCAATTGATAGACATCCATACGTCAATTTAAATGTACTAATACGTCATATTAATGTATTATTACGTCAATTGATAGACATCCATATGTTAATTTCAATGTACTAATACGTCATATCAAGTGTATCTATATGTCAATTGATTGACATGCATACGTTGACATTATGTATTAATACATCATATCATTCGTATCTATACGTCTATTGAAGAAAGATAATAGGCCAATTGACTTCCATTCATACGTCAATTTACCTATACGCCAATTAATAGACATCCATACGTCGATATAATGTATTGATACATCATATCAACTATACCTATACGTCAATTGAAAGAAAAAATATGTTGATATTATGTATTAATACGTCATATCAATTGAACCTATACGTCGATTGATGAAAATAATACTTCAATTGATGGAAAATAATACGTCGTTTGACTTCAATTCATATTGTTATTTATGATTTTATGGTTACTTTTTAGTACAATATCTTCAAATGGAATGTCAATGAAACACATGATCGTAGATTTTGTGCAACAATTGGTGGTATCTCCAAGAAAATGATCCACCAAAGTATTTATTACAAGCCAACAAACGTAATATTTTTGGTAATACAAGTGAAACAAGATAATACAACACAACTATAGTACAAATCATAATATTACAACTCTTCGAATTGGCCTCTCTCATTTTCTAGCAACTAGTTTGTCTACATGACCGCTTTGGTATTCCTCTATTGCTCAGCATTTCTCGGGTCCGTTTTCTACATATAAAGAGTGAAAACAACGAGAAAGATGATTGTTAGTAATAAGTAAAGGTAAATTGAAGTTGTACAACACCACCCTAATGTTGTCCTAATAATTTACATCCGACGTAATATCCATGAACAAATGCAGTATCCAAATATACATGTGCAACATTTGTATTATTATCCCATATGAGGTAATTTTAGTGCAGAGTAGATACATACATTAATTCTTCAAACATACTCCTGATACATAAGTAGCGTAAGAAAGTGCAAATTAGACATATTTTTACTTCATAAATGTCATACTTTGTATTTCAAACGCAATATTTCTGTCTCGCTACATGAGGTAATTGCTAAGTATTCATAAGCCATACACATACGTAATTTCAATGATTAATGCAGTATTTTATAACTTGAGTAATACTACTAAATGAGCTTTCTTCTTTTCATAGCAAACAAACAAAGAGCCAGCATTCCCCAAAGTAAATGCCACAAAGTATTACCTGCCAGTATAGCTGTTTTTGCCTCGGCGATCATTTAGCTCACTATTGGTAACTGCCATCATGTCAATGATAGGCAGTTTGAGGAGTTTATGCAGCCGACACATATTGAGGACGTCCTCATCCTCTTTTAAAGTCACATACAATTCGTAAGGAGGAGCAAATTATCGCAATTGAATACATCCTAATTTCATTTCAGGCCACTTTCTTGCAAAAACAGTGAAAACATCCATCAGAGTGGTTCCTTTAAAAATTGAAATCACATCAAGCTCATCGTTGTAAGTGCAAATTCATAATATTTGAAATTCACCTGTTTGCGCAGTTGTATCCATTTGCTTCACTACTTATGGTGGTGGTGGTGGTTACAGACTCAATTCAGATGTTTGCACAGTTGTATCCATTTGCATCATCGTCGGGTAACAGAGCCAATTCAGATGACGATTATCATATTATGAAACTACGTTCCGAATAGATATCGATAACATTTTGAATTTCTTAATTCCAATTTTGGATGAATGAGAAATCAATGGTTAAAGTTTGGCATTTGAATTGTGGAAATGTGGATATCCCACATAGGTTCAACAACTTAATATAAGTAAGCTTATATATTGGACGGTTGAAAATAAGTTTTGGCCCTTGGGTCATCCACTTTGGGCCTTTGTGTGAAAGGGGGAGGAGCTATGCAATTAGGCTTAGGCACAATTTCTTAGCTTTTCACTCTGGACCAGACTTCGGACCCGGACCCGGACCTGGACCTGGACCTGGACCGGGTTCAGGCTTTGGCTCGGGCACGGCTACGCCATGGACTTGGTCTTGGTCTTTGGCTTGGACTTGGGTCGCGGGTCATGGTTCATGGGTCGGTCCACCCATATTTATTTTTTTGGATAAAAGTTTATTATATTAATTAATTATTAATTAATTTAATTAATACTTTCACATTAAGTTTGAACTATTAGATTTCAATTTAATTAAACAGTCGCGATGGTGAATCACAAGCTTTCGATCGATGGCCACGATCGAACGAGTGTATTACACCAGTAGTCCATGTATGGATCAGTTGACCGAACGGGTGCGCTGTGCATCTGTTGCACCGAAACAATGCCTGCTTGGACTGCAAAGGCGCCTTTTCATCTTGCTGGGGCTATTTTGTAAAGTCCAAAAAGTTGCAACTTTTCAGTCCCCCAACTTTTGGAAGTCTATAAATAGGACCTTCCTATTTTCGGATTTTTCACACCAAAGTATTAACTTTATATCTCTTTTCTCTTTTAAGTACTAAATTGAGTACATAAAAGAATTCTTCATTCATAAATCGAGAGTTCTAGTAGAAGCTTGTTCGCTAGGTTTAGAAATTTGGAGTGGTTCTATTTCTAAGACGATAGTCATTGTATCTTGGGACAAAAAAGCCGTATCCCGTGACCACTAAAAGCGAGATGTTATTATGTTAAGGAAATCAGGTAACCCGTGTTTTGACTATACCAATTTCCATAACAAGTGTTAGTATATTTTAGACTACACTTTATCTCTAAAAACTTGTTGAAATAATAGGTACGCTCCGATTTTCAATACCAACATTTTTTTTTGGAGCTCTAGTCCTGGCCAGTAGATGAGAGTAGTCTAATAAAAAAATGAATTTTGTGCTGTTGGATTTGATAGATCAGTTGCATGCGATTCTTGCAGGTTGGAAATTATCTGAAACGTGTATGGCATTAAAGTCCGACTTTTGTTAAAGAATTGCCATAATCATGTCAATCAAACGACCACATGTATAAAACTAAAGGACCAATGCCAGATCCACGAAAATGTGTGTCCTTCACAAGAGGCAATCAAAAATTGAGATACGCTACAATTTTGTCTCATCACCTCCATTTCTTTTGGAAAGAAAGGGGAATAGGAATAGCAATTCCATTTGTTTCTTTCGCGTTTTTTGTCTAATTTTTGACAACGGCTCAATACTAGTGATTTGACCACATTATTGCGCCTCCAATGTGTAAAGTATGTACAATTTTGATCCAAAAGATAAATCTAGAGTGGGAATAATTACGTGCACGCCAGGTGGCCGTTAAGCCTCAATCGACTCATTAAATCTTTAGCCAAAATGGTTACATAATGACTTTCTTTCCAATTTTCATCTCATTTGCTGTTTCCTTTTTTATTTCTCGAGCTTTCGTGATCCTTTCCCTCTCTTGAATTAGGAAAACTTTTGGTGTACCCTAGATAATATACATTAAGTGGTATAAATTATTCCACATCAACACATTAGGCGATTATTTTTTAAGTTACAACAGCACATTATATGATCATTTACTAATATTACATTATTTACAACATTTGATGTACAACACCGCACCGATGAATTTTTCCCATTGTTATTGTATCATGAAAATCTTGGATGAAGAGCCATTCGATCAATGGAGCATCAGCCTTGTCAAATATGAATGATGAGCCTAGAGTTTAGGTCTTTTTTTGTTAGTTACCTAGACTGTGTGAGTATATTAGTTTTTATACGAATTTCCGTGCTAAAGTTTTAAACAAATTGTGCACTTCTTTAAAAAATTCAAAAACTAAATTATTCAAGTTCTGAACTTTTAACAGATTAAGACGACCAAATAATTTTTAGAGAATTAATTTTATATTAGGGTAAGAATTGAGCTCAAATATGACATGTATAACAAATTTTATTAATAATATAAATCAAAAGTTTGTAAATTTGTGATTACATTATAATTTATGTTAGTGAAAATTTTAATCTGGACCTAACAACCCTTTGAAGATTAATCAGTCCAAACTACTTGTTCAAATACTTACAATAACTAGTAGTATCTTCTGAAATTTGTAAATCAAATATGCTATAACAACGTAACAAGAATTTTTCTATATTTGCGTATCATTATCGAAAATTCTTAAAGAAAAGAAAAAGAAGAAGAAGAAAAGGCTGCTTAGTCCATATATAGATTTATATATATATATATATATATATATATATATATTCTTTTTCTATTTATTTTAATTATATATCAATATATTACTTCCATTTTAAACATTGAAGTAAAATTAAAATTATCTACAACTTATTTCTTCATTGAAATTAAAAAAGAATTAGTTGGAAAAACAATTCAATTAGCAGAGACAGTCTGTAGTTAGAAGAGAAGTTGGGCTCATGATTAGCTAGGTTTAAGAGAGAAAACTTTGATATGTTAGGAATTTTAATATTAAAGTTGGCAGATTTCTCACATATTCGCCACTAGAGAGGTTCTGTTTATGATTTAGGTTATCATGCATGGTTTTGGATTTGGCTTGTGCTAGGGATAGAAATATATAGTTGATACAGGAAACTTATCTTATCATCAGTTTTTTACTATATTAATGTGGAGTTTAAAGTGGGTGTGACAGCTTTTTGAGAACTTTTATTTATCATTTAATTCTTCCCATGTTTTGAATTTATCATTTGGCATTCGTAGTAGATGGATTTTTTTTGGGGAGGTCGCGGGGCGGAAAAAAGAATTTGAATGGTAATTGGTAATTTTAGAGACATAAGGCCTGGTTTGTTTACGTTTTTTAGTTGCAATCCCCGAAATTTTTTTGGGAATGCATATTATTGATATTTGTGTGAATTTGATACGGTATATTGGTGTGTTTGTTATGTTTTTAAAACATAATTGTAATTTCGAAAATGTGTTAAATCAATCATGATTAGTTAATATATGATGGGTTAATGATTGTAAAATATGAAAGAGATGTTAAAATATATCTTTTAGATTAGTATAAGATCTTTTCTTATCTTATATTTCTTTGTATTTATCTTTATAATTTAGGATATATTTTCTTGTATTTATCTTTCTTTGTTTATAGCTTAGGGTTACTTGTTTACCAAGTATATGTAACTCTATAAATATGTTATTCAATAATATAAATTTTCCACGGGGTTTTTTCTAATCTAACATGGTATCGAGCTAAAAGGTTTCTTCTCTCAACCCTCACGATCTATCGCTTCCGCCAGCCGCTACCATCGCCGTCCCTATCCGGCTCCTTAATTTTTTTTCTCTCTTTTCCACACACAACAATGGCAGCCCACAATTCTTTGTGTTGGTCCCAAGTGGCATACGAAAGGGTTTAGAAGGGGGGGGGGGGTTGAATAGACCCATAAGTCTTTTTCGACTTAAAAAAGATTCGTATTAAAATGATTTTGGACGCTTGAAATGTAGACGCTTGACTGAGCGTTTACTTAAAATATAGACGCTTAGGCTAAGCGTCTGATGAAGACTGTTTTCAGAAAGTTAACTTAGATTTCAAGATTTGAATACTTTAACCAAGTAGGTTTAAGCGTTCTGTTCTTTAATCAGTGTTAGCACCGCGGAATGATTTTTGTAGTCTTCCTTTTTAAAGGGCTTTAGCGTCGCAGAAAGTGTATTTAGTTGCTTAGCGTTTGATTAAATTTTACTTGATCAGTTTATGATATGACAATATGAAAAACTGAATGTAAAGTAAAGAACACAATATTTGTAAGATTCGTTGGGTGGTCTAATCCCAACTACGTCCTTCTTCTCCTTAAACACTTGGAGGCAATCCACTAAAATGATTTTCAAAGAATCACACAGAATCTTCTACAAATTAGGGAGAGATGGATGTCGATGACTTGAGCTCCTTGATCACACAGATTTCTGCTCTAAATCACTTCAATCCCCTTGCTTCTTTCACCCAGAAATACGGCAAGTATCCAACTTCGACTTCACACAGATCGCGAGGCTTGGATAAGGGTTTTTCTAAAAGGTTTGTTTGATTTTGATAAAGTTCAAACAACTAGGAATATCTTAGTAGTATTGTGGGTTTCTCTGAAAAGAATGTTTGAGATATTGGTTGACTGTCTCAGGAATTGAAGAAAAGCAAAGAGAATGTTTTCTTGAAAATTCTGGCTTTTCTGAGAGTTTAAGGAATGAGACTTCAATGCAACAACAATTTGGCTTGGAAATTAATCGTGTTCTATGTTTGGCTTGTTGTTGAAGTCCTATTTATAGACATTCTTGGAGAAAGTGTCCGTTTGACACATGCACAAGCGCGTGTCTCTCACTTCCACGAGTGAACAACTTTTGTCCTTTTTCCTGAAAATCTGCTGCACAAAGTTGGTGCTGCAGTCTATGAAATGTTGACAATGCAATAGAATGGCTTCTCCGTACGTCTGAAAGTGCTTATCACATTTAATGCTCTTATCAGCATTTAATGCATTTGAATTAAATGCCCGTTGGCACTTAATGCATTGAGAATATTTGCATTAAACTCCTTCTGGACTTAGAAATAAATTCAGGTGAAATCAGTCATTGATAGACGCCTGTTCATCCTTGAATTACTTCTATCCTATAAGGTGACGCTTGGTGTAGCTGGTCATTCTAGACGCTTGGAATCTTCATCTTTATTCAGACTTCAGGCGCTTGAGTCTTCAAACTTTACTTCTGATAAAATCACTCAGAACATATCAGACGCTCAGTCTAAGACAACTTAACCTAACAACCTAGAATAAAAACAAAGCCTATTACAAATCTAACGCTTCAAAGCTAAAAACAAACTTACATATTTTGGGGTCTAACAGAAAGTCCTAATTGTCATCATCAAAACATCTAACATGAAATTCCTAACAATTTCCCCCTTTTTGATGATGGCAATACTTACTCCTTTATAGTTCAAGAGTTAGACAGCCAAAATAAAAGTTAGCTTTGATTAGATAAGGTTAGTTAAAGTTAGTTACGCTTCAACGAGATGTTTCAGCTGAAAAAAATGCATTTTATATATATCAAAGATTACAAGCATTTTTACAACTAAACAAACAAAATATAAGAGACAAGAATATAGATAATGCAAATCAAAAAGCTTTAACGACTTGATCTAACTTTGTATCGCTTGGGCATTTCAGCTCGGATAGCTTCAGTCAGATTATCTTCCAAGGTCATCATCGCTTCATGATCTTTGTTGATTATGAGCTTATTTTCTTCTTGTTGTCTCTTTTTGAAAGCAGTAAAGTGTTTATCCCAATCAGTTGGGTCAATACCAGTATACCTTAGGAAAATTCTGAAAGTTCGGATGAAGTCAGACATCTGCCTCTCTTCAGCTAAAATTCTTGGATCTGAAGGTTCTGGAATAGATGCTCTTTGAAGAGGGATGTTAAACTATTCAAGCAATGCCCGAGAAGGTATTGGTAGATTTGGATACAGTGCTCGTGGAGGTTCTCTTAGCGTCCTACTAGGCGCTCCAGCAGAATCACTTACTCCAACAGCAGTTATCCAAGAAGGGAGACTTAGCGCAGAAGATGAAACTTGACGCGGAGGCTCTTGAGCTCTTGAACTAGACGCTTTCCTCTTTTCTCCTTTCTTCTTCTCTTCCCTCTTATTGTCATCATCAGACTTTAGAAAATGTTCTGTAAGTAAACTGATCTGATGAGCAATCTGAGACATAGACTCTGTAATGTCATCCAGACGCTTGTCGAAGCGTTCCTGCAGTGTGAGAAGCTTGGCGCTGGTAGCATCATTCAGAGATGTCTCTAGGGTTTCGAGGCGCTTTTCGAACTCTTCTTTTATGGAAAGTTGGTTGGCGTGAGTAGCATCATGCATTTCTTGAAAAACTTATCTGCACTCACCAACAACCGCTTGAGCTGAACTACGCATATGAGCAATTTGAGCGCTCATAACGTGAGACTCAATGTTTGCTAAATCTTCTTTAATCCAGTGGAGAGATTTTTCATTCTGATTAGCATGAGCACTGATATCCTCCAAAACGGATTTGAGCAAAGGACCAAAAGATTGACTCGCATCTGATTGAACCGCTTGAGGAGCCGGTCGCTTGAACCTGGATGAGTGTTTAAGAGAGTCAATGGGAACTTGATACGCGAGATCGAAGACAGTACCTCGTACGTTAAGAGAAAAATCCTCAGCAATATCATCAGTAACGAGTTCAGGAGCATCAGGAATATCCTCTGGTTGAGACGCTTGAACTGGTTCCTCAGCAGACGCTGGAATACTTGCAACTTCAGAAGTGTACGCTTCAACTAACTTAGCAGGCGCTTCCTCAAGCGCTGACTCTGTTTGGCGAAAGTCATCGAATTGGAAGTTCCAATTTGCTAAATCGGCATAAGAAGTGTGTTAGGATCGGTATGCCCCCACAAGCGATGCCGGCGCAACGGAAGAAATAAAGTATATAAAACACATATATATCGGCATCCCAAGCTAGGGGGTCAAAGTAATGCACAACAAAAACTAATACGAGTAAAGGGGTTTTAAACCGATTACAAGATTTAGGGTTTTATTAAAGTGAGGGTGTAAAACCACAACACAAGGAAAACCACACTAATAACTTTGGCTCTCATTTTCGAATCCTCACCTCAACATGGAGGGGTTCGAATCAAACCACCATAAGCTCCTAAAGCAAGAAGCCTCTACAAGGACACACCTCAATTAAGTTCATACCTTAAGCAAAAGATTGGCTAGATATATGCTCTAAGGAAATGGAGTCTATGTAGTGAAAGGTGGAAGACAAGAAGAGTTACTAGAAGAAATATCTATGGAAGATAATCTTCTATAACTAATCTTCAAGAAGAAGTTCTATGGAAGAAAGTCTTCAAGAATCACAAGATAAGCTAGAAGAAAACTCTAGAGAGGAAGTACTAAGCTCAAAGCTTTCTTTCCTTTTAGTTTTCATCAAGTTCTAAATGAGAGCAAGAACACCTCCTTTTATAGCCACCAATTTTCGGCCATATGGTGTTAGGTGGTATAGAAGACTTGTTTTTCTTCACCTACCACCTCATTCTCACCTACCATTCCATTCTCAACTACCACCACATGTGTAAGAGAATATTTTTCATTTTCTTCTTCATTTAAAAAACATTACAAATCAAACTTTGACTAGCTTTGAATTTCACTCTTGTGACTTCATTTAATTAAGTCCAACTTAATTAAAATGACTCCCAAGTCTTCCAAGACTTGTTAATTAAATAATCTTCATGATTAATTACTAGTAAAATTAGTAGCTTAAATAAATTCCCGGATAATAATAATTTCCGTTAATGATTAATCTCCAAGATTAATTAATAGAAAAATTATTTTCCCAAGCCTACTAATTAAAATGTCTTCCACTTAATCAATTAATCTCATTAATCAATTTCACTTTAATCCTAAATCGGATTAATATTCACATAGTAATTGAACTTTCTTGAGTAAGTGTGTAACCCCATTGTAGGTTCGTTCATGTACTAGTAGTAGGAACACAACTCCGTTGTGCCTTTGCAATTTTCATTGCTAGATTTAATTACTCCAAGTATTTTAATCTGACCAAGAATTAATTACCGATTAATTCATGGTTCCTACAAATCAAGGTTAGTACTAGCCACGCGCCAAGAAGACCTAGCCATGAACGATTATTAGGTGACCTTTCCGCATTACGATTTTCGCATAAGTAAAATCCTTCCATCAAATATCCCGATCGAATCTAGGACTTGGATGTCAGTCGAAATCCTAGTAACTCGATTCTATGTATATCGATCTAAGTGATATTGACCAATTTATCAATCAAGCGAGGAAACACTGCGCCTCCTTATTGATACTACTCCGGCCGGAGGTTCCCATGGTCAATACACTGTGAAGTACATAGGATATGTGCCGATGCTAATGATCAGTGACGGATTCTCTCTTGGCACTCACGCGCCTCCGTACATAACCAGACTGGACCCAATATGCCCCACTTTATGACTCACCTGGAATCGTGTGACAAATCTAAGTACAGTGAGCGATGCACGAGACGACCAATGGTGCCTCAAGTCAAGAGGACCAATCTTACGCCTACGTAACCGAGGAGATTCCAAATTCGACATTGACTCCAATATGGAATCTCGGCGGGGTTGTTCAGTTTACTCGATCCAACGAGAACCCACATACATGCACTGATGTACATTGTATCAGTATCCATGGAATAGGATACACTCTCCAAGAGTGTGCATTGTACGTGCAAGTCTTTACGAGTCATTGATATCCCTATCTCAATGATTCTATGACTTGGAACATTTTTAAGACCACAACCTTAGAGACAAATTCCATGATTGGCATCCCCGATACCAAACACATCTCATAGCTTAAGAGTGATCTAGGGGACTTTATCTAATTGCATATAATGATAAGATAAAGAAGAATATGCCTTTTATCAAATAACTTGACAAGATACAATATAAGACTGTTTAAAGAGTCGGCTACTACGCCCAACAAATGGCACGTCGGGCACCTAACTCTTTCAAAGTGGACGCAGCTTCCAAAAGTTCAGAGAGTCTGGTTCTTGAAAAGCAAGTACCGGAAATGAATGTGCGAAGGGGACTATCAATGGCCCTGATGAGTTGATAGGAGTCATTTTTACGTGTTTTTAAGCCCCTTTGCGTTTATGTTTTAGGTTCATTTATCACTTGATTTTGTCACTTGTGCGTTTAATTCGTGCATTAAGTGATTTCAGGCCTTAAGTGGATACAATTGAAGAAAGGGTGGAAAAATGATGTATAAAACAAGTTTACGCCAAGATGTTTCACACCTCCACGACCAAACAAGCAAGAAATAAGCTGGAGTTAGCCAAAATCATGTTTTAGTACCATTTCCGCACACCTGGGCGCCAAATCAGAAACAACCTCCACGTTGGAACGCCATTTTGATATTTTTAGAGACAGAATTGGATGAAGTGTCCTTCTATAAAGGTTTAGATCTATGTCTTATCTTTACATGGGTACTTGAATCATCCAATTCGGAGATATGTGGAGACGTTTATGAATAAAACACTATCCCTGTGCTGGAAAACACGAAAGTGGCAGCTCATGTTCTTGTTAGGTGGAAAACAAGAGAATGGTAGGTGCAAATTCTTGGTAGGTGGAAATTCTTGTTAGGTGGAAAACAAGAGAATGGTAGGTGCAAATTCTTGGTAGGTAGAAATTCTTGGTAGGAGGAAAGAAAGAGAAGGGTAGCTCAAATTCTTGGTAGGTGGATTTTTTGGTATTTAAAGGGGAGTGGGGAGCTCACTTGAGGACATCAAAAAATCATCCTTTGAGAGTGTGAGGACGAAAATTCAGGGGTCTGGGGGAGCATTCTCTTGGTTTTGAGTCATCCTATCATCATACTTGAAGAGCTAAGAAGAGGAAAAGGAGGGATTCAAGCTTCCAATCAAGAATCGATCATCAATCCAAAATAGGGAGTTTCTTAGTTTGATATTCATCTTTATCTATGAGTAATTCTATGTTTTTATTGTTTTCCCAATTTCAATTATGAACTAATTTTCCCTTAACTAGGGCCATGTGAAGGTCAAAGTTATGAGTATATATATATGATATTATTCTTCGTATTAATTCTACAATTGCTTTGTGTTTTGATTTTGTGCGTAATTACTTGCATATGTTTGATCGCCATATGTTTGTCATATTGCCTAACTTAATAGTTTGAAAGAATATAAGTTAGGGTTCAAAGAAATCATCACATCATCCGTAAAAAATAGGGAATTGCCCCTAGAGTAGGTAGAGATTCCCGGGTGCAGTTAGCCGGATTTATTCGGGGAAATTCTAGAACTTGAATGCATGATTATTGATTAAATTCTCGGATAGACATATTTAGAGAACTGTCAATTTATCATAGGATTATTACAGCCGAGACATCGGGTAGTAATTAATTAAGGAATTTTCACCAAAGCAATAGTAGTCTAATAATACGAAGAATAGTTCATATTTATATTAACAAGTAAATTTGGTTGAAGCATGTGCCTTAGTTGTTTTATCTCATAAGAATCTAAATCTATTTGCTAAGTCTCGTTTTTACATTTTTATTGTAAATTAATCACAATCTTTTAATTCAATTTTAATTGCTTTTAAATTCCTAGCTTTAAATAATCTTGTCTCTGTGGGATCGATAACTCGGACTTAAAGTTCACTTTATTACTACACACGACCAGTCCACTTTCTGTTTAATACATGTAAGGATTTTTCGTGTCACAAAACAGTCTTCAAGTAGACGCTCAGCCAAGCGCCAATATTTTCCAGCGTCCAACTTATTTTAAGTACGAATTTTTGAAGTCGAAAAAGACTTCAGGGTTTATTCAACCCCCTCCCCTTCTAGACCCTTTCGTATGCCATTTGGGATCAACAAGTGGTATCAGAGTGGTTGACGTTGAAATTTTAAAAGTTCTAAAGTACCTAAGTTGATCGAGTCAAATTATGACTCATGGAAGGTCAAAGCTTTCACTTATTTGTGTTCATGTGATGATGAAATGTGTGATATCATTTCAGATGGTCCAATCCAAATTCTTAAAGTCATCACTAGAGCGCCTGGAGCCACAGAAGATACTCCTGACGGTTATGTGGAAAAGCCAAAGCATGAATGGTCGACAGATGAGCGTCGAAGAGCAAATTTGGACAATATTGGATGAAATGCTCTATATACAGCAATTGGTGACAATGATAACTTATTCAACAAGGTTAAGTCATGCACTACGACTAAGGAGATATGAGATAAGTTAGCTACTATATGTGGTGGTTCAGCGCAAATCAAGGAGAACAAACTTTCAATTGCAAAGGAAAGATTTAACGGTTTTAAGATGTTGCCCAATGAGACGCTAGATCAATTGGACATAAGATTTACTGCTTTTGTTACGAAATTAACATCTTTAGGCATGGATTTACAAAACAGAGAAATGGTGGTTAAGATTTTCAGAAGTCTCCCGAGTAGATTTTTGATGAAAACAACAGCAATGAGAGAATTAAACATGTTGGATCTTCTAACTCCAAAAGATGCTTTTTCGGAACTCAAAGTGTTTGAGTTTGAGTTAAACTCAGTAAGTGATGTAGTAAGCAGTCCAGTGATAGAGACTGGAGCGCTGATGGCATCAATCTAGGGTAAATCAGGTAACAAAGGAAAAGTGTCAGATATAAGTGAGGATGAGGAACTAGCGATACTGAATAGATTCAGAAAGTTCTTAAGATATGAAAAGAAAGGAAAAGGTCCTAAACATCAAGGACAAACTTCATTCCAAGCGCCTCCTCCAGTTCAATAACAGTACAAAGCACCTCAATATTCTGCACCTTCTCCCTCAGCGCCGATTCAGTACCAAGCATCTTCTCCAAAAGATCTCTCAGTGCCAGTGGTTTCAAAACCACAAACTTCTAGGTTGACAAATGAACAAAAGATGAAAACTAATCTTTGTTATAATTGCAGGAAACTAGAGCACTACCAGGTAAATGGCCCTTATCTAAACGTATCTAAGCCCTCAAGGCAGGATTACTTGGATAGAAACCAATTCAAGAGCAACCTTCGCCAACAAGGTTTGCTAGCGGAGTCAAAACAAGCTTCCTTACCTGAAGATTTGGAGTCTTCAGAGGAGAGTAGTGATGATGATAAGCCAGTGGATGACTCGGAGCTTATTTGTCTCATGGCCATAGATGATGAAGCGTCCCCTGAGGTAAACACTGAATTATCCTATCCTCTCTCTTATGAAGAATTACTTGACAAATTAAAAGAATACTATAAAGATTGTCAAGACGCCACCAAGTTATATCAAAATTACTTCGATATCATTTCAGCACTCAAGAGTGATAATGTGACGCTCAAGGCAGAGTTGCAAGTTCAGCAACAATGCAATGAGAAGAACAAATCACTTGAGAGTGAGATAACTAATTTGAAAAGTGATCTTGATATAATAGTCAAGAGAGAAGCGGAGCTGATTGCTAGACTTACTAAATCAGAGCAGCTCATCTCATCATTGTCTAAAGCGTCAAGAAAACTAGATAATGTGACTGAAGTAACAAGACTGTTTGGTGAAAAGGCTGGATTAGGATGCAATAAATTCGGTAAACAACCAAACAAATCTAATGTTATGGTAAACAACAAAGGAAATGGTGAATTCTTTGTTAAGAAAGATTAAAAGGTCAAACACCTAATTAACTGAAAGACAATGGTACGAGGCCAAATGAGAAAGTCAATACTGACTCAGGCAAGGGAAAGACGAAAGCAAATGATTCACAAAGAAAGGTTCATCCAAAAGGCTAAGGATAAACCTTACCACTGTGAATCAAGCGCTAAACATCAAGCACCAAAAACGCACCCTAAGCCAGCGCCAAGGAAATACCAGCGTCAATATCCACAACGGTCAAGATCATATTATCAATACTATGATGATTATGACTATGATTATGATTACTATTATAATCGAGGATACTACTATAGACCTAAAAAGCACACACAACACAAGGTGAAACCCAAAAAGGCCAATCCTCCCGCAATGAAGACTAGGCAAATATGGGTTCGTAAAGTTCTAATTCAGACTAACGCTACTAATGTAAAAGGACCCAAGTTACAATAGGTACCTAAAAAGAAATATAATTGCTCTTTTGATTGCAGGTACCTAGAACTAGAGCCAATACATCTATTTGGTACATCGATAGTGGATCGTCAAGGCACATGACAGGCTCCAAGGATCTCTTGATCAACTATCGAGCTACCAATGGTCCTCAGGTTGTATTTGGTGAAAACTCCAAAGGTAAAACCAAAGGTATAGGTACTATGCATAGGGGGAACATCATGATTAGTGATGTTTATTATGTTGAGGATCTCAAGCATAATTTGTTGAGCATAAGTCAATTTTGTGATAAAGGCTTTGAAGTCAAATTTTCAAGTGACTGTTGCTATATTAATGACGCTAAGACTAAATCTACTAAATTAAAAGGAAAAAGAATGAACAATGTGTATTTGGTAGATTGGGGTTCAACAATAGATAACGACCGTACATGCTTTGTAGCTAAAAGTGAATCTAAAACGGGTTGGTTGTGGCATAGAAAAATAAACCACCTCAAATTCAAGACAATCTCTCAGCTTATAACGCTAAATCTTGTAAAGGGATTACCAAAAGGACCATTTCATAAGGATCGCCTTTGTGACGCTTGTCAAATGGGCAAACAAGTTAAATCATCTTTCAAGAGAAAACCTTGTCTATCTATCTCTAGAATACTTGAACTACTTCACATGGATCTATTTGGACCCATTCAAATGATCAGTGTGAGTGGTAAAAAGTATACTTTGGTGATAGTGGATGATTTCTCTCGATTTACTTGGGTGGAATTTCTTTCATCCAAAGATGAAACATGTGACACACTCACAATGCTTATTCGGAAACTTCAAACTTTGAAAAATCTTAAGGTTGCAAGAATAAGGAGCGATCACAGTACTTAGTTTACTAACAAGATCGTTGAGAAGTTTTGTTCAAAAAATGGAATACATCATGAGTATTCAGCTACTAGAACTCCTCAACAGAATGGTGTTGCTGAGCGCCAGAACAGAACGCTCAAGGAAGCTGCTAGGACGATGTTAGCAGAGTCCAAGCTTGCTCCTAGGTTTTGGACTGAAGTGATCAACAATGCTTGTTACACTCAAAACCGATGCATGATCAACAAATAGAATGGGAAAACTCCATATGAACTGTGGAAGGGACGTAAGCCAAATATTTCATATTTTCAAGCCTTTGGTTCAAAATGTTTTATTCATAACAATGGATCCCAAAGCCTAAAGACATTTGATCCAAAAGCGGATGAGGGAATAAAAAATTTTCACATCCTTAATAAGATCAAATCAAAGGTTGAGGAATCTATTCATGTTGTTTTTGATGATGCTAACCAAGAATCGAGTAAGGTTAATGTTGATGATGTAGGACTTGAAATGCGTGTCATCAAGCGTCTAAGATTATTATTGATGAAAGTAACGACGATGATGAGATCTTGGTGCCCCCTCCTAAGAATACTCGTGAAGCTATGGATAATCATGTTAGATTTGCTGATCGTGAAGGGAATGATCACCAAGAGCCCAATAGGATTTATGAATTGGAAGCGCCTACGTAAGAGGGTAGTCAAGCGCCCGCGCAAGAAGTTAGTCAAGCACCTGCTCAAGCAGTTAGTCAAGCGCCTGATCAACCTTCTAACCCATTCCAACCAGATGGACTATGACTACGTTATCATCCTCCAGAGCAAATTATTGGAGATATTGGAGAGCCTGTAAGGACTAGGGCCGTTACATTCAATGAGATCATGTTCGCAAGCTTCCTATCTCAAATGGAACCTAAGAAAGTGGGTGATGCGCTAAGCGATCCAAGTTGGATTGAGGCCATGCACGAAGAGCTTAATCAGTTTAAGCGTAGTAAGGTTTAGACGCTAATACCAAGGCCAACTCATCAAGGAGTTATTGGAACTAGATGGGTTTATAGAAATAAGATAGATGAGAATGACATTGTGATGAAAAAACAAAGTCAGACTTGCGCTCAAGGATATTGCCAAGAAGAGGGTATTGATTTTGCTGAGACATATGCTCCTATTGCCCGTCTTGAAGCAATTCGCATGTTTTTAGAGTATGCAGCATTCAACAAATTCTTAGTGTATCAAATGGACGTAAAGAGTGCTTTCCTAAATGGTAAAATCCAAGAAGAAGTTTATGTGGAGCAACCACCAGGATTCATCAACAACCATGGTAAGGGTATGGTCTACAAGCTAGATAAAGCACTTTATGGGCTTAAGCAAGCACCTAGAGCATGGTATGACACTCTTTCTATTTTCCTCATTGGTAAAGGCTATTCAAAAGGCAGCGTTGATACAAAGTTATTCAAGATTACCAATGACGAAGATATTCTCTTAGTCCAAATTTATGTTGATGATATTATTTTCGGATCTACTACTAAACGTCTGTGAGAAATTTTCGAAAATGATGCAACAACAATTTGAAATGAACATGATGGGTGAATTAACATTCTTCTTAGGATTAAAAGTTAAACAACTCCCTAATGACATATTTATTAACCAAGCTAAGTACACACGAGATATGATTAAGAAATTTGGTATGCAAAATGTATCCCCTTCAAAGATTCCAATGAGCCAAACGCTTAAGTTAGATAAAGATGAAAGTGGGAAGAAGATTGATATCACTAACTATAGAGATATCATTGGATCACTTCTTTATCTTACTTCCAGTAAACCTGATATTATGCTTTCAGTATACATGTGTACACGTTTTCAAGCCTATCCTAGAGAGTCACACGTAATTGCTGCCAAGAGAATCCTTAAATACCTAAAAGGCACACAAAATGTGGGCTTATGGTATTCAAGGGACTCTCCTTTTGAGCTAATCAATTACTCAGATGTAGATTTTGCAGGATGCAAAATTGACCAGAAAAGTACTAGTGATACATGTCAATTTCTAGGTGATAGGTTAGTTTCATGACATAGTAAGAAACAATAATCGATAGCTACCTCTGCAGTTGAAGCAGAGTATGTAGCTGTAGGAAGTTGTTGGGCACAAATTTTATAGATGAGGCAACAACTGAGAGATTATGGCATAATCCTAGGTCCAACTCCTATTCATTGTGATAACCAAAGCGCCCTAGCCATGACTTAAAATCCTGTTCTTCATTCCAGAACCAAACATATTGACATTAGATACTATTTTCTTCATGACCATGTTCAAAAGAAAGATATCTCCATACATTTTATTGGAACTGACAAACAATTGGCAGATATCTTCACCAAAGCACTTAACGAACAACGCTTTCTCACTTTAAGAAGTGAACTAGGTATGATTGATTTAAACGCATAATCATTATGCATCATACTTTCATTAGACATATAATTTAGGGGGAATCCACTTTATTTATGTCTAAAAGATTCTTGAAAAGTATTACAAGTTATCAAATTTAGGGGGAACCTTAAGACTGTACCTGTATATATCTATAAGCATTAATGATCAAAAACTACTTTCATATGCATATATCATCAACGTGTATTATTATTTGTGCATGATATGTTGGACGCTCAAACATAAAAAGAATTTAATTTCAAGCGTCAACATAAATCTTACAACAAGTGGTATATGTTAAGCATTGAACATATTCCCTTCAACACTTAATATAAACTTTTAGAAAATTCATGCAAAATTTTAAAACTGACTAGTGACATGATGGATAGACTCAAAGTTCTATTTTGACCTTTATCCATACGCTCCCATCACATCAAACTGGCGGGTAGTTAAAAAATTTTCAAAATGGAGGTTCAGGGTCAGTACGTGTTTATATACATGTCAGTGTATCATAAGCGCGTGCATTACACTCTGAAAATACCAAACGTTTTTAAAATTTTACTCAGACGTCAAATTTTCATATATGGGAGTTACCAAATATAACTTAACTTACTTTCCTAGAACTTGCACCGTTAAAACAAATAAAGGTTGAGATTCATTCATTACCTTTACACGTGTCAAAATCTTAATGAGACAAGAAAACACAAGTTTCAAAAATTTTAAAATGTGTCATTTAAAACAAAATACTTGTAGAAAATTACTCACTTCTCACACAAGTTCTCTGCAAAACCTCTCTCTCTCTCTCTCTCTCTCTCTCTCAAAAGAATCTCTGTTTTCTTGCAAAAACAACTTTCAAATGGCACCAAAGAAATCTGTTAATGTTGCCGAGGACACCATCAAGGTTACTGAAGGCTTTGTGGTGGACTTGAAATATTTGTATGAACAAACTCAAATCAACATGACAGACATGATGGATTCTGTTGCCAAGGCTGGGCTTCAGACGTTCCTGATGAAGTACTCATACTTCTTTGCTGAAGAAGTGAACTCTTTTTGGAGAAATGCTACACTTTCAGAGGACAAGACTTCCATTTCCTTCCTCTTCTCATTTTCTAAGAAAACTGCTCAAAAGGAATTTTTCTTTTTGCTGATTCCATTGCCCAGAACTTCAAGATGCCAAATCAGGGTGAAAATTTAGAATCTATTACTAACGAACAGATCGAAGAAGCGTGGTCGAAGATGCGTGTGTACGATGATGCACCATACAAGCTCCACTTTGAGAAGAAAGACATTATTCCAAAGTACAGATTGTTGGCTGATTTCTACAGCAAGTTTATAGAATGCAGAGTGGGAACATTTGACAAGGTTTCCTCACTGCAGTTCCAGATGATGACTACTGTACTCCTGGATATCAAGATCAATTGGAGTGAGTACGTATTCGGCAGGTTTAGGGATTGTTTAGGCGCCACAAGCAAACCCTATGTTATTATTCTTAGTGATCTAATGTTTAGGGCAGAATGTGTCAATTCTGCTGGGCAGCCACTAGCCAAAGCTAAATTCTTAGGGAAGAGGGTACTAACGAATCTTCTCAACCCTCCCTGAGTTGGTGGTGCTGCCAGACTTCTATCTGAGCGCCAAGTGATTCTCCAAGCATCAGATGAGGAGGTTGAGCGTCCGACTCAAGAAGATGTCCCATCTCCTCCCAAGGATGATAATGATGATGAAGAGATGGATGAGGACGTAGAGGACAAGATTTTGTTGATTAAGAGACGGAAGTTGGCGACTATTATTAAGAAAATAAATTTTGAAGAAGAGACAACTGACGCTCCAGTCCAAACGCTAAAGGCAATCGAAGGGGTCAATGTCAAGAAGATATTCAAGCGACCCAGAGGAATAGTGAAGTGTCCATCTGCTCCCGCTCCTGTAGAGCCTGAGACTGTTGAGCCAAGCGCTCAAGGAACTGTTGCTGTTGAGACTAGTTCTCAGGGTAAGTTTATTTCTTCCCACAGCGTTCCTTTACTTACATCTGTAGAAGATCTTGCTCTTATAGAGGATATATCTTGTGCTACAGCTCAGATTTCAGCTACTATTGAAGCACTAGTTGACGTCCACCTGGATGTTGACTTAGATGAAGTGGTGGCCATTGCCAAAGACATTGCGACAAAAGTTGCAGTGGATGCTGAGGAACCTAATATAGAAGGGGTCCAACCATCACTCACCTCAGAGGTTATAACAGAGGCACACTCCGTAGGTCAGAGCGTTGTTGTGGACGTTACAAAACCCAGGCAATTCTTCTTGCTGGATTCGATAAAGACTATTGATCATGCGATCAACTGTATGCCACCACCACTTGAAGAAAATTTCATTCCTTCTGGTTACAACGAAGAACGCTACATAGTTGAGGAGAATGAAGTGACCATATTGATAGAGCGTGATCGATCTATCTGTGAGATGCTATTCAGCTCGGAGTTAACTGATGTGGATCGGGCATATTACTTGGCCATTACCAATGATGAACCAGTAGATCAGATCTCTGCTTCTATCCTCATTCATGACAAACGTAAAGATATTAGAACTCCCGGTGCTGATGTAGACTTAGCCTACTTTTTGGATATGGGGCATAGCAAACCTTTAGGCTTTGCTCCAAGAAACTACAAGATCAAAGTCTACGAGCGTCAACCTTTTTAGTTTCTCAACCCATCAGAGGAACTCTTAAATAGAGAAGGCTACTCTCATATTCCAGAAGTGGTGCACAACGTTGCCAATTGAAGTTTAGCTAACCCACTTTGCTTATAGCAAAATAAAAGTCCTTATGTTGGTGATTGTCCAGCGTTTGTTTCTGCTTTGGTACAAGAAGAAGCTGATGATTATTTCAATCTTGTATGGAATGCCAGCTACCAAACAGACAAGCATCACTTTGAAGCGATAATAGACATTCACCACAAAGGAATTAGAGCTATCTGCAATGCTGGAACAGATTTTTGCTTGAATGAAGCCAACTGGTGTGAATCGTATGTAGGTAACAAATTTACATTTTAAGAATTGGTTACAGCCCCTAATCTATTCGGCGTAGGCATGCATGATAAAAAGCGTCAGTTTGCCAAGTATTGCCTGGATAAGCGACAACAGATGGTGGGACCGATTGAACAGTTACCAAGCGTCCGACAGCCAGTTGAGAGATTTCTGTGTGAAGCGTTACATCGGCTTGCTGAGACTCCTCTTCATTTCTGTAGCCAAGCGTCCAGTAGTGACTCTACACCTGTATCTAATCTGACTATCACTCCTAGCCACTGTGAAGAAAATCTGAGGCAGATGATCAAGATCATGTCTCCTACTCCTCATTTTGATAAAAGCTTCACTGAAAACCTGAACAAACCAAACAGCTCAAGAATTCGTTCTTTTCAGGGATATCCATTGCTCTCGTCCATCCAAAAAGAAGTGAGTGAACACTATGAATATGTGCTCTCATTGCTGGAATGAAATCAAGGCATCGCTCAAGCCGTTTATCCGTACTTGGAAGAATATTACAGAATTTATGTGCCTGAATCCACGGTTCAAAGTTTCTTTTCTTTTCCACCGAAACACTCGAAAAGTTTCTATTTTTTAACTTACGGAAAAGAAATCACTATGTAGTTTCGAAATTACATTGTTTCCTAGAAAATTTTTAATATTTCCAATGTTTCCAGGGAACATGAAAACCAAAGAAACATTGAGAGTTTGGTAATTTCTTTTCAAAAAGATTTACTCTATCGCCAACAAATTGAGAGTTTCAAAAAGATTTCCATGGAAAGTATAGAAACAATGAAAGTTTGGTATTTTCTTTTCAATAAGATTTGCTCTATCGCAAATGCAATGGAGCTCTCAAATCTGTCAAGTTAGGGAAAAAAGCAAAAAAAAAAAAGAAGAAGAAGAAATGAAGAGTAATAAATCTAACAATCAAACAAATATTTATTCAACGAAGAGCGATTTTTTATCATGCGACTCGAGAATGAAGATTATTGTATTATCGATTAAAGTAATTTTTTCATTAAATTTGCAGATGAGTTTGAAACCATGGTATAATCCATATTAACTTTTTATTTTGTTCACACCAACACTTTTAGAAGTTTTTATTTCACAATTTAAGCTACTAAAATTTTATCAATTATATGCTTTGTGAATGCTAAACTTGAATCAAATTCACCACTTTTCATTTTTTTCACGACAACACTTTTAGAATTTTTTATTCACAATTTAAGTTACTGAAGTTTTGTCGGTTATATGTTATGTGAATGCTAAACTTGAATCAAATATTACCACTCTATTTATTAGTGTAATTTGGTCGATTAGTGATGTAGATAAATAAACATTTTACACAACTATTGTTGTTTGCTAGTGAAAAGAGGAAGCAATTCTTTACTCTTTTTTTTCCACACTTTCTACCTTGTTTCTGGCATTTTTCAAGTTTTCCATGACGTTTTCGACCGATATGTTTCTTATATTCAAGAACTTGAAACTTATCATCGAAAAAAAATTTTAATGCTCGCCTGAATCTCAACGCTTTCAACGTCTTCCAACCGATCTGATTATTGCTTTTTCCTTGCATTACTGCTCGGATATGCTCTTTCAGATTCCTAAAGGACAGTCAAGGATTTTTCTGACTCATGTGCTGGATATCATGGGTCCTATGTATGTCAGGGCCATGGATAGTCCACTTCGCACACTTGTTTAAGGATCTTCCCTTCCACTTCATCGAGTGAATAAACTTCTTGCTGATGCATCAGATTTCTATGCAAGTATGCCTTTTAGCCCGGTTGAAATTCCGATTTACTGACCTTCGTTAAGAGATGTCAGCATCCGAGGATGTACTTGTGAAGATTATTGAAGAGTATGAACCTCAAGCAACAAGTATCTCTGAGTGTGCAGAGGAACCAGTTCAAGTGTCTCTACCAGAGGCTATTCCTGACGTTTATGAACCTGATGTTCCTGATGTTGTTGATCTTCCTATCGAAGCGCAAGGCACAACGCTTGATCCAGCACATCAACCATCTCTTGAATCATTGAAGTTCACATCCAAATTCAAGCATTCGATTTCTCAAGCGGTTCTTTCTGATATTGGTCAAGAGTTTGGTCATCTTCTGAGAGAAGTTTTTGAAGAAGTTAGAGATCAAGCGAGTCAAAATGATGAAGCTCTACACTGCATAAAGACTGATTTAGCCAAGATAGAATCACAGAATATAGACTCTCAAATAGCTCATATGCGTGGAGCTGCTCAGGCTACGGTTGCTGCTCAGGAAATGGCTGACGCTACTCGGGCAAATCAGATTGCTATGAAGGAGCATTTTGATAAACGTATTGATGATCTCGCGACTTCTATGGCTCAGATTGCCAATCAGGTTAGCATTCTCACAAAACATTTTCTGAAGACTGATGATGGCAGTAAGGGGGAAAAGAGAAAAAGAGAAAAGAGAAAAGCATCTGGTTCAAGAGCTCAAAGTCCTCCTCCACCAAAGCGTCGAGAAATTTTTCCTCCTTCTCCTCCGCTTAACAGAGAGCTAAGATACCCCTCATAGGTAGCTGCTGTCGGAGTACCTAGTAGAGTATCTGGGTTCTCTCCAATAGAGTTCAATGCCGATTTACAAGTGCCTTCTCAAGCATTGCTTGAACAATTTGACGTTCCAATTGAACGAGCACCTATTCCAGAGTGTACCGATCCAAAGCTTATAGCTAAGGAGCAGAAGATGACAGATTTCAATAGAGCATTCAGAATATGTCCTAAGCATATTGGTGTTGACCCAACTGAGTGGGATAAGCAATTTGTTGCTTATAAGAAGAGACAACAGAAAGAAAAGAAGACCGTAATAGACAAAGATCATGCTTCTATGATCACACTAGAAGAAAATCTTTCTGAAGCAATCAAAGCTGAAATGCATAGGAGATTCCACGCTCAATCAGGACAATAAGAGTCTTTGCGTTTCATTATCTATATTCTTGTCTCTTTATGTTTTTTGATATTTTAGTTGTAAATGCTTGCATTGATATTGAAATATAATGAAGTGCAATTTCAGCTAAAACATCTCGTTGAGGCTTAACTTACCTTAACTAATTATATCTAACCTTTCAACGCTAACATTTGTATTTTGGTTGTCTAACTCTTGAACTATAAAAGATTAAGTATTGCCATCATCAAAAAGGGGAAAATTGTTAGGAATTTCATGTTAGATGTCTTGATGATGACATTTAGGATTTTTTGTTAGACCCCAAATTAAATGGAAGTTTATGCTTTCATAGAAGATTTGTATAAGCATTTGGAAGATGTAATTTTGTTAGGCTTGAAATTTTTATCTTTGTAGATTTTTAGACTAAGTATTAGATACCAAGTCTATGATAGAATTCTAGGTGAGTCTATCAAAGATGAAGTTGAAGATCAGCGTCTGAAATCAAGTGAAGATGGAGATTTGTTCTTATCGTCCGTCAGGCGCAAAAGAATTGTTTCAGGAGTTAGGAATCAAGTGCTCAAGTGTTCAATCAAGGGATTCACCTGAAATAAATTCTCAAGTCATGAAGGACTTAAATGCAATCATCAACGAACATTTATTTCCAACGGGAAATAAATTCAAAATGCATTAAATGCCTAATAAGTGCATTAAATGTGATAAGGTATTGTGACTTGTGGACAAGCCACCTTTTGACTTGACAACTCAGTATTCAGAGTTCAAAACCTGCTCCTGTCCAATCAGAACCAGCAGAATTTCAGGAATGTCAGAAAAGGTCTATTTAACACGCTGCGTGATAGACACGCGCCTACATATGTCCAACGGACAATTCCCAAGAAATCTTTGTACATAATACCTTTCAGCAACCCCTAAAAAACCACGTTCATGCACAAAGAGCCAAAAATTTGCTGAAATTGTTTGAAAGAAAAAGCTACACATCTCATAGCCAAAAATCCTCAAAGCTTTTTCTATACATTCCAAGATAGTCGAAAATATTTCAAACCTCTTCATGGAAGAATCCTACACTATTATTGAGATATTCCAAATTGTTGGAACTTTCCCAAAATCAAACAAACTGTTAGAAAAACCCCATCCAAGCCTCGCAATCTGTGTGAAGTCGAAGTTGGATACTTGCATTATTTCTGGGTGAAAGAAGCAAGAGGATAGAAGTGTCTTGAGGCAGAAATCTATGTGACCAAGGAGCTCAAGTCATTAATATCCATCTCTCCCTATTTTGCAGAAGTTTCTATGTGATTCTTCGAGAATCATTTTAGTGGATTGCCTCTAAGTGTTCAAGAAGAAAAATGACGGAGTTGGGATTACACCTCCCAACGAACCTTTAAAATCTTGTGTTCCTTACTTTATTGTTATCTTTATTATTTTCATATCATCACATAATCAGCTAAGTAAACACATTGATAAAATCACTTAAAGATAAGAAACTAAGGAAAACCTTTGTGACGCTAAAATCTTTCAAAAGGAAGACTTAAGAAATCATTCTGATGTGCTAACCCTGACTAAGGAACTGAACGCTTAAACCTATTTGGTTATAGTATTCAAATCTTGAGTCTAAGTTAACTTTATCAAAACAGTCTTCAAGTAGACGCTTAGCCAAGCGCCTACATTTTCAAGCGTCCAACTTATTTTGAGTACGAATTTTTGAAGTCGAAAAAGACTTTAAGGTCTATTCACCTCCCTTTTTAGACTCTTTCGTATGCTATTTGGGACCAACGAATTCGAAAAACTCAAAACTCAAAACTCAATAATTAAAAATCATTACAAAGTCTTCAAATAACTCTAGTCTAAATGAAATTAGTTTATACTTGCAAAAAGGAATAAATCAATAATTTTCATAGAAATAGTCTCACTAATCTTAGAAGAAAAATTGAAAACTCCCTATTACAAAGGATGAATCCTTGCTCTTAATGTTTCCTTGAATTTTCCCTTGTTTTCTCCAGATTCTCGCACCAAGTACATCTCTCCAAAGTGTTTAAAAACTCCAAAAATCTTATCTAAAGTCGGCTATTTATATTTAGGGCAACAGACGCACAAACCGCGGTTTGGAGATTTTTAAACCTCAATTTGGCAGATTTGAAACCGCAGTTTCAGCACACTTTTTCACCACTTCTCAATCTCGAATTGATCCTTTTAAGATTTTATCCCCACACACATACAAACAACACCATCAAAGCATAATGTAGGAATAAATCAATCAGTTGCAATAAAAATTGTCTAATTTAAGGGGATATAATCTCGTAAAATAAGAACTTATCAACTACCCCCAACTAGACTTTGATCGTCTCGATCAATAAATGACGAAGAAGTGTTCAAAAGTTCAGATTTTATGTCTTAGTTAACTACCTTACTCAGTTTAATGTCTCAAAAATCAAACGTACTTCTCAAAACATTTGCTATTCAACATACTTCCAGCAATTGAAAATCTCAAAAGCGAGACAAAATATATCACGTCATGAGTTTTGAGGTGTGTGTGTGCATAGCCAAAAGTAGGTGTACATGAACATAGTATATCAACATGCCAAATCCTCTCCATTAAGTCAACAACTGATTTCTACAAATAAATTATTCATTATTGCAAAAAATTATCATTATTGACATACATTGTCATTCTCGGCATATGGGTCTATGACGAATCAATACCCTATGCAATGTTTTGTTTTATGAGGCATTTTATAACACCCATGTAGCGGACTTTAGATTAATCACGTTCAAACCAGACAATTTTAAGGCATTAGGTGTAGAGACACCTCAAATGACTTAATTAATTGAGGGAACAATTACACATAGACCCCCTCACTTAATGTGTAATTACCAAACCCCTCCTCAGTTATTTAAAATTACCAACATACCTCCTCGTGTTAAAGACTTCTTATATACACCCCCTGTATGTTTAAATATTCTTACAATTTTTGTTAAGGTTATGCCTTCAGATGTCATAGAGGGTAGAATGTATAGGGCATCTCACTTGTAAACGACTTATTCTTATTTTATAACAAAAGGCATTGTTTTGTTTTCACATAAATCTTATTTGCATCAGTAAGTAGTGTAAAACGTTTGTCCATATTTTCAATGCAATCTCTCTACTTCCAACGGATAGGAAGATCGACACTAGAGAGATTGATCTTGAATACTTAATTAGTTCGCAAGTGATATGAAGTCTTTAATGGACAATAAAGACTTGGAATACTTGTAAAATCTGAGCTTTGACATGGGAGTGCCAGTCGCACACCATGTGATGGTGGGAGCTTAAGATTGTAGGCACATCAGTGGAGCTGATATGCTCGAACACGATTGTCATCAGTTCTGCCACATGGGTTTTCACTCTGTGACTGTCAATGATAGAACTGATTATTCATAATAGGTATAAGTGGATCTATAACCTGAAGTATCAGGCTGAAGATGCACTTGTGACGTCAAGTCTGTCACCAGAGTAATTAAACCCAATTCACCTGTTAGTTGGGTCGATCTCGAAATACGACTTGATGGGCAAGTGGTAGTATTAGATGATAACTAATATGAGATTTGTTCTCTCATAAATGAAGGAGAAAGTGTCCTATGTGATTATAGATAATAGAGATCAAAGTCTTTGGCCAAAGCAATAGAGTCGATTGTGTAAGGCACAAAAGGCGAACTCAGTGATCTCGTATAATTATAATTTATGTACATGGTCAAGTTCAGTGAGTTTGACTTTACCGTGACTCTCACTTGACTGGGATACATGAACAAAAGGTTTATATGTATATGGCATTTACGATTGAAAGATTGTGAAATGATCCATTCATTCGATTTTGTTTGGGCTACGAAGTGAGCCACATGACTGGCTAAGTGTTACCCACTTCCTTTGGATTCCTCTCATTGCCAAACGAAAGAACCTAAAGAGTCGCTAAAGGATTGATAAAGAAAAACAAAAAGGCGTTTTCTATTTATAACTAGGAGATTTAATTTATGGGATAAATTTAATATGATTAATTAGTTACTCATTAAATGAGATAATTAATTAAATGGATAAAATTAATTATTAATTAATTTCTTGAGAAAATAAATTAATGAATTAATTTATCTAATTAATTTGGTAATTTAATTAATTAATTTATTTATTAGATATAATAAATAATTGACTTAATAATTAAAAATTAATTAAAACACAAGATGAGCCGATCCAAAGGGAGGGCATCCGTTTGGACGCCTATGATGGACGAGTTGGGCGTCCACTTGAATGCCCAACATGGGCTCTTGAGTCTTGTCTTGGTCAACAAGTCAAGTGATATTAAATACATCACTTAGGATTTTTGACTTAGAAGAAGAGAAATACACAATTTACAACTCTTCTAGAAAGAAGATAAAAAACTCCTTATTTGTCTCCATAAGCCTCTATCCGTCGGCCACCAAGGAAAAAAGAGGGCGTTTTTCTTCATCAATCCGCGTGATAATTTAGAGACAACGTAATTTCATTGTTCGAATCAAATTTCAAGAAAACTTCAGAGAATTCAAGAAGACTTGATTATATAAGGATTGGAGATATCAACTATGCATCAAATTTGAATTTTGTAGAAGAGTCGGATTCTCTAACCACTTGGCTACAATGGGTAAGTTTTAGCTGTTTTTAGATTCATATATGCAAATCAAGATGATAACTGTGGGTAAAATTTTATTCCACTGCGTATTTTTCATGCAACACAATAATTTTACTCTCTATAACCCTTACAAATAGATCCCTTGAGGGGGTGTATTGGTAGCTTCCAATAAGTGAGGGGAGGTTTTGGTAATTACACAATAAGTTAGGGGGTCTGTGTGTAATTTTCCCTAGAGAGAAGTAATAACCTAGTTTTGTTTTGAGCCCTTTGTCCGTTTAAGAATATTATAGTTACAATACTTTCATCACACTTGAAATGGCTCATTCAATAACTGTTCATTCACAAATTCCACAAAACTTAAAGAGAAAAAGGGCAAATCGCATACAAAGATTCAAAAGCTCACAAGCACCTAAAATTAGCTACATGGCTCTGAAAGCTCATCAACTCTTAAATCAACACATTTTACTCAAGATTTATCAACTTATCAATTATTCAAAATATGCATCATAGTTACATGTCTATGAAAGTGTGCTCAATTTAAACTCATCATTGTCTACAAAGTTTGACAATTAACCAAGTAAAGATCTATAAACGAGAGAACACTTGTTGCCCATATCGCCATAGAGTAACATAAATAAAACAAAGAATAAACCACCCAACTAGTCTAGCACATTGTCTTCAATGCCCGAGAAAACAAAATAAAATGAAAAAGTAAAAAACTTTCGTGAACAGCTAAAGCATGGATATCCATATGTCAAGGGCAGAATGCAACGAGTCTATAAAGGAGAAACAACCGCTAAATGTGAGCATAACAAAATAAACAAATCAACAAGCAAAGGAACAAAAGATGACTAAGGAGACAAAACAGACGCAACTACAAAATGGAAATGAGTATAAAAAAAAGTACCAAAGAGGAGAAAAATACAAGAAAACTGCCCACAAAGACAGAATCCCAAATCTAACCCCGTAGTAGTAGCCAGAGATGATGCGTCGTTGGATTAACGGTAGGTGGTGTGCACTGACACGGTAGAGAGTCCCAATTTAGAGGAGTCGTCATCCCTTAAATTATGGAAGATCGAGCGAAAGTGGTAAGGCACTCAAGGTGATACTTCCATATGCGATGAGCACGGCGATTAATACGCAATATTTTAATCATCTAGGTGATATAGTCTGCTGCTGCAAGAGTTGTACATCTTGGCATAATTTACGAATAGACCCCTCAAGTCTTTCAAAATAGGTCGTCGGGGATGGTGGTGCAGGGGCAACAAGAAGGTGCTCAATTGGGGACTCATGGTGAACATCTGCCATATACTCATCATGATCTGTGGGGGTAATAGGATGTGGAGGCGCATCATCTTGAGCACTCTTATTCTTTAAAGTCTGTCGAGGAAACTTCCGAGGCTCATCATCATAAAACTCAAATATTACAGGTCGCAATTGATTCAACAATTGGATTATTGGAGTTATCAGGTTATTAGTAGATTGGATTGATTCATTATTGGAATTGGGTTTTCCAATTAGGTAATCAAAGACGAGTGAAGCATATTTGGCTTCATTGTTGATTGATGTAAGCATGGATCAAATACTGGATGATAAGACCAACAACAATAGTCACCCCAGTACCAATGGCATAGATCAATGCCACCCGCTCATTTCGAACAAGAGATATCCCTTTCGTCGGTATCAAGCGGGCGATGATGTAGTAATACTAGATTTTAACATAGGGCAATAGATGATGACTATCAAACTTATAATTCGCCCTCATTTTAATTGAGGTTGAGTCATCATAAGGCAACGAGTTAGAATATATCTCCCGCACCACATTAACGACACAAGGGTCAGGTTGGGCCACCAATTTATCACATCCCTACTTCTGTATCTGATCTAAAATCATCTGATATGCCCTAGTCACTCGTAATCCAGGATGGTATGGTTTTCTTGGTGCGAATGTTAGGTATATGCCCTCAATGCCAATGGAGGAATTAGATTAAGAAGGACATTTTAGTTATATTGTACAAATTATCATATTATATAAGGTACTGGGTTTTGTTCATATAAATCTAATGACATTAATTGTATTGATTGAATAAGTCCATGAGATTTCAAGGTAGACTTTCCGCCTCTTATGGACAAGAGGAGTCACCGGAATAGTCGAGTACTTAATCTCTTAAACTAGGAGTTCGTGAGTTAACGAATATTAATTGGGCATTAATATTCAACTCATATGGCACCTTCTTTGACAAGTAAGTGTCAGTCATACACTGATTAGATAGTGGAAGCTGGTGTCATGAATACGATTAATGGAATTAACATATTTGAACTCGACTCGCATTAATCCAATCTCATGGGTATTTACTCTTTGACAGTCAATGATTGGGATTAAGATTGCGATAGTATGTGTGACCTTCAGACCTGAGGAGTCATTTATAACATGATTGTAGTATTGGATATGTTATCAGAGTAGTTAGACCTGTATCACCTGATAGGTGGGGTCGACCTCAACCTCGAAGTACGGTCCAATAGTGCATTCGATATTATAAGAAAACTTGCCAAAATGGGATTCACCGTCTCGATAGTAAACGAGTATGTGGCCTGTATGATCGTAAGTAATTGAAATTATAAGTCTTTGGCCAAAGCATATAAACTGTCCCGTGATTGTCACTGAGGGTAGTTTGGTAATTTCACATTATTATGATTCTAAGTACAGTATTAAGTTCTATAAGTTTGACTAAACCATGGTTCTTACTTGATCGGGTCACGTCGGTGAAGAGTTTATAAGCGTACGGTATTCGTAGTCAAGGTTCGTAATGACATGATCATCTCGTTTTCAATTGGGTTACGATTTGGTTCCACGGTGCTGGCTAGATGACAACCTTATCCTTTGGAAACCTCCCATTGTCAATTGAATCGAGCCTAAAGAGTCGTGTTATGTGAAGAAAAGGAATGCTTTTCTATGCTAAGGGTATTTTGGTAAAATCACATTTGATGTGATTGACTGACAAAATGGATGGCATGATTTAATTAAATATATTTAATTGGATTAAATAAATTAATTAAATTGTATTAATTCATAAGTTAAAGTAATTGGATTAAATAAATTAATTAAATCGTATTAATCCATAAGTTAAATTAATTGGATTAAAGTAAATAATTAATTGTCAATTGGATTGAACTTGGATTTAATTAATTACACGTCGGCTAAGATGGAACGAAGCCCGAAAGACCATTCTATGTTGGCCCAACTGGACACCCCTTACTTATTGGATTAGGGGTTCTGAGTGCTTGGTATATATATATTATTAGTCAGTGTCAGAATTCTAGACAACTCACAATTTTGAATCTGACTTTGAGCCAGAAAACCTACAGCAAAAGAAAAGAAAAATCCCCTCCGTCTTTTCTAACTAGCCGCCGCCGCCACAGTTGTCAGGGAGGAGATTGGAGCTTTCTTAGAGATTTTTCTTCCGCGTGGTATCTAGAGATAGGATTCTCGGGGATTGCTACTACCCTCAAATTGATACGAATCGATTAACGCTTCGAGAGGTAAATTGTTCATCTCCTTTTTCTGTCAAGAAATCAACAATGAATCGGATTGATTCATGGTTTGGGAATTGTTTTATCCGCTTCGTTTTTATTTGCACGATTCCCAACAGTGATATCTGAGCCAGTTTAGTGGCTTTGTTGATTTTTTTGCGTTTATGTATCTTGTATTTGATATTTACATGAACATGAAAATTGCATATTGTATGTTGCTTGGTTTTGAATCAATTTTATGTGGGTGAATTAAACTAATCTGAAAATTAAAATTGAATCTGAAAAATTGGATTTGGAATTTTATGATAGGATCAGAATCTGGAAAATCAAAGATCGAAGTTTCAAAAAACCAGATTGGATCGGTTTTTCACGGCGACGTTGCACAGCCAGTGACGCAACACCTCCAAATTGCCAACAATGGTAGCAACCGAGAGGTCCGAGACGGTGCTGTACAAAAATCGATCGCACAACATCTCTGTTTCACCAATGGCGGCGCTTTTGGCACCACCAGGCAACGTCAATGGCGACAAAATATGCGTCGCCATCCGCCACTGAAAGGGGGCGATTGTACGCCGCCACATGCCAACGACAAGCGCGGCTATGCAAATTTGATTTTCACAGCCACGCTACTTCGCACAAGAAGATGGCAGCGCTTCGTGGGTTTCTCATTAGCGAGCCATCGTCGCGACAGCAACCGGCGATTAGCGCCGATGTTGACGGCACGGTCGGGATGAAGGGGGTGATGAACAGTAGCCCTAAAGGGCTACTGTGTCAATTGTGTTTGGGCCGAGCCCAACACAATTTTCTAGTGTGTTGCGCTCTGCCCAACTGGAAAGTAATCTTGAGCGCTGGGCTTATAAAGCGTTGGGTTGGCCCAGTGAGTTGGGTAGGAAGGCTGGGCCAAGTTACTGGGCTTGGCCTAGCAAGTATAGTATGTGTTTGGGTTTGACCCAATACACTAATCCTAACCCAATTGATTAATTTCAAGAGCCCCTTTTATGAATTGGATCTTTGTCTTCAAATTAAATTGGATTTAAGTTATTTAAATTAAATTTATTTTCTTAGGTGAAAGGGCATATAAATTAGATTTATTCTAAAGTTAAATTAGATTTAAATACCCCTTAGTTAATTTAGAAATTTGATCTTCTCTAGTGATTAAATTTGATTTAATTACACTTTGATTAAATTATATTTAGTCATAAGAATAAAATAAGTTGGACTTGATTTTATTCTTGATCAAATTAATTTTTAACTGGCCTATCAAAATAAATTAAATTTAATAAAGTAAATTAAGTTTTAATATCCAAATTAAAGGGTATATAAATTAGATTTGTTTTAAAATTAATTTGGATTTAAATACCCTTTAGTTAAATAAAAATTTGATCTTCTCTAGTAAAAAAAATTAATTTAATTACACTTTGATTAAATTATATTTAGTCAATTGAATGAAATAAGTTGGGCTTGATTTTATTCTTGATCAAATTGAATTTAGCTAGTCTATCAAAATATATTGGATTTAATTTTGATTATGTAAATTGGATTTACACTTAAATAATTGGATTTGATTTGGATTATATGAATTGGATTTATACTTAAATCGGATTTAATGGTTTTTGGAATTAGATTAAACTTAATTTCTTATGTTTTTGGATTTGTTCACGCATAGAGATTTTATTGGATATAGTCCCACTTTAATTAAATTTAATTTAATTAAAGAAGTCAAAATAGATTAGATTTATTTTGCAATGATTAAATTAAATTTAATTAAAGAAATCAAAATAGATTAGATTTATTTTTCAATGATTAAATTAGATTTAATTCTTTATTAAATTAGATTTAATTGTTAAATTAGATTTAACCCTTTAAATTCACATATGTGTTTAAATTATTTATATGCTCCCTTTAATATGTGATGGTTGACACCTCTTATGGACTTAGGGTTTTTAACTGGGTTGTATTGGGCCGGAGTTTGAGCCCCCCAGGATGTATCTTTCATTACATAGAATACTTGTATAAGCTTGCTTCTTTGTATTTATGTTAGATAGGCCCAAATGGAGCTTGGCGGAACCACGAAGAGCTTGGAGCCCGAAGATTAGAATCTTTTATAGGTGGAAGCTCTTGTAATAGATAGAACTCCTCCCCTGATTGGCCTGTTGGCTCGGGCCAATCTAGAAAAGTCCATATGAGTGTGTGAGGATAGAATTGCTAGGCTTCTTCTATATTTACGTTTCCTTTACTGCGCTATAATAAATTAATGTGCAAAGTGAGACTAAAATTTATATTAACATTATCAAATGTTATAATTCTCCCATTAGAAAATATAGAGTAAGTAAAGGGGCATTGGATGTCCTAGCTCTCCATCAAGCTTTAGAAGGTGGGTTCACTTCTAGTGTATGGCATCTTCCCGGAATAAGGAGGTTATGCATTAAGACAAGATACTCTATCTTCTCTAATGCATTTGATGCCTTCATGTCGAAGCGAATTCCGCCCCATATATTGTTCAAGGTTGCAAGGAGGGATTAAATTGTTAGACTGAAAGGAGTTGATGGGATAAATGACTCAAATGAGTCACCACCTATATATCAAAAAAGTTTGCAGTTCAGTGATCCATGAGCTAAAGGAGATTGAATCTTCAGATGGATGGAATGGTGTATGACACCAACTCAAAGATATAACGAGCCATATATCGTTCAAGGTTGCTACTTGTTTAGATCATTGGGGAACTCAATCACTCACTACGAAACCCATCCAACGAGGTTTTCGATTATTGCAGTGGCAGTGCAATGACTCGAGAAAAGTAGTAGGAGACAAGCAAACATTAAGTCCTTGTTTACTTGAGTACATAATAACATATCTAATCGTAAATCTTGATGTTTCTGTTTTTTAATTATCTCTCTCAACATAACCCGTTAGTGCTTGAGAAAATGTCCTCACTGGACAATAATACACTGATTGGATCAAAAGATTGAGAATTGTTCTCAATGACCATTCATTGGAATACATACTGACCTCGAACGACATCAATGCCATAGAGTTGATGACGTTGACAAGGTCTATGTTCCCTTCATAGACCAAGTCATTGATAACCACAAATTCAGGGGATAAATGATGAGTTCAATATGCAGTGAAATAGGTAGCACACATGAAAAACTATGATAGTCCTAGATCAATCATGCTGCACTTAGAAAAGCTTCTTGGAAAGCACTGTAGAACCGTTTGATATTTGATATCGAATGAACTCATCAAATACATAAATGACGGATGGGGAAATGTGGGAGACCACATGCTTAAAGATGATGTCCATGTACGAGAAATTGAATTCTCTGGATTGCTACATGAACCTTCATTCAAGTTAATTTCATCCTTCAGTTAACCCCCAGATCCCTCACCTGCTTTGTCAAGTTTTGATATATTTGACAATGAAGGATCGCTGACTGAGCTTATAGACAAGCTTAGAAATGCACTAAAATCATAGGGTGCATTTACTATTCCAATTAAGAGGAAACGGTTGGGTGTGTCCAAAATTGGAAAAGTGCATCAAGAAGGAAATTCCATATAGAAAGTTCAGAGGAAATTGCCCAAAGTAGACAGACACTTACCCTACTACATAGAGCAGGGGCATTGAAAAATGTGACTTTCTTAAGCTGAAAGCTCAAGGTGCTAGAAGCTATAGAACTTAAATGTTCTATGACTGTTTTTCTACTTCTTAGATTCCAGATCCCAGAGCTAGCGTTCATGGATGTATTTTGAACCTGGATCTGGAGACAAGTAGAAATCTGGAGGATCGAGGAGATTGGATCTGCTTCGATCACTAAAGTTTTAAGATTGACATTTGTGGGCCCTTCCAAGAATGTGGCCCGCAAAGTTTTCAGTACTTTATTACTTTCTCGAACAACCATTCTAAGCATGGTCTAGTGTGCTCGATGAAGTATAAGTTTGAAGATCTTAAATTATTCATGAGATTCGAAGGCTGAACTGAAAACAAAACTAGGCAACGTATTAGAACACCTTGAGGTGGCAAATACGTGAGTGCCAAGTTTGACAAGATCTTAAAAGAACTAGTCATAGTCTCACAACTTTATCCTCTATAGATTCCACAACTAAATGAGATAGCAGAAGTGATAGATCCGTACATCGTGGGACATGACACGTTTCATACTCAGCTACGCATCTCATTGTGGGATCATGCACTTCTTACAACTTCACTTATTCTGAACACATGTCCCTTAAAATCTGTTTCGAAGACACCATATGAAATATGGAGTGGTAGGAAAGCTAGTCTCAAATACATAACAATGTGGGGTTGCTCCGCGCATGTAAAGAAGACAAAGGTAGAAAGACTCGAGGATAGATCCTTAAAAGAAGGCTTCATTGGTAATCATGGGATACCTCATTTACCTTCATGGTGATCAAAGAATCATCATGGCATAAGATCCTTCGTAAGAGAAGGAATCGCAGGAAAACAGATAGCTCTTGGAGAACAAAACGATACTCTTTAGGAGACATCTGTTCAAGAAACCTAAACTAAACCTAACACGACATAACCGCACTGTCAAGAAGATTATCTCAATCGCCTGAAAGATATGGCTACTTGCTATAAGTGCATTATTTATGCCTTAGAAGAAGAAAGCCATGGATATGATCCCTCTGACTATGACCAAGCAGCGATGGACATTGGTTCTGCAAAATGGCTGGAAACTATGAAAGCAGAAATGGATCTGATGCATTTAGACTAATTCTAGACTCTTACCAATCTGCCCAAGGCGTCAGTTTAATAGGGCATGAATGGAGCTATAAGAGAAGAATCGGTCCGGGTGCTTGGGCCAGCTATGGCGAAAAGATATAGTCGAAAGAAGGGCATTGAATATGGGGAAACCTTTTCACCAATAGTCATGATCAAATCCATTAGAATTCTGCTAGCCATAGCTGGAAACCTACACTATGAAATCTAGCAAATGGATGTGAGAAACCACGTTCTTATATGAACTCCTCAAGGAGGACGTTTATATTGAACAAGCCCAAGCGTTTCATATCCAACATAGATTCTCATAAGGTATGCAAACTGAATAAGTCCATTTATGAACTTAGACAGGCCTCCTGTAGTTAGAATCTTTGATTCGATGAAGAAGTTTATAATTTTAGCTTCATCGAGAATGAAGATTACCAAGTGTCTACAAGAAGGTCAGTGGGAGCAAGATGACATTCTTGGTGCTATATGTGGATGGCATTCTACTTATAGGGAATGGCAAAGGCCCATTGACTACGGTCAAAGACATGAATCTCAAGCACATTCTTCATGAAAGACTTGGGAAAAACTACCTATATATCCTTAAGAATTTGAATCTACTAGGATAGAGCAAATGAAACAATAGGAATTTCCCAAGCCCTCTACGTAGAAAATGTCCTAAAGGATGGAGAAATCTAAGAGAGGAAATTTGCTCATGATACATGGAATTCATCTCTCTAATCTATAAGTCCTTAAACCGACAAAGATTGAAGAGAGATGAGTGGCATACCCTATACCTACACAATAGGGATTCTCATGTATGCAATGTTAGGCAAGAGACTGGACTTTGCTTAAAAAGCATGGTATTGAGGTTTCAAGCTAACCTGGGTAAGGAGCATTGTATTGCACTGGGGTGCATCCTAAAGTACTTTTGAAGGACTAAAACATGGAGAAATAAAAAGGTGGATGGTTACATAGAATCAGATTTTGAATCTAATGTTGGAAGGATTCCAAGCAAAGCACAACTGTTGATTCCATATTCGAGGTTGAATACTTGGTGGCCTTGATGGCTGCCAAACAAGTTGTTTGGATTAAGAAGTTTATGGTCAAACTTCAAATGATTCTTAGCATGGAAATATTGTTCTCACTATGGTATGACAACAATGGAGCTATTGCCCAGGCTAAGAAATCATGGTCTCACAACAAATCTAAACACATCGAGAGTAGAAATTATTCGAGAAATTGTTGGATAGAGGCATGGTTGCCGACAGAAAATAACCTCAGCCCACAACGTGGCTGACCCACTCACTAGGCCATTATCACAGGCGGTGCTAAAGAGACATCTTAGAAAGATGGGCACTAGATACCATAGCGATTGGCTTTGAGTGCAAGTGGGAGATTGTTAGGTACATGCCCTCAATGCCAAAGGAGGAATTAGATTAAGGAGGACATTTTAGTTATATTATAGAAACTATCATATTATATAAGGCACTGGGTTTTGTTCAAATAAATCTAATGGCATTTAATTGTATTGAACGAATAAGTCCATGAGATTTCAAGATAGACTTTCCACCTCTTATGTACAAGAGGAGGCACCGGAATAGTCGAGTACTTAATCTCTTAAACTGGGAGTTCGTGAGTTAACGAATATTAATTGGGCATTAATATTCAACTCATATGACACCTTCTTTGACAAGGAAGTGCCAGTCGTACACTGATTAGATAGTGGGAGCTGGGGTCATGAAGATGATTAAGGGAATTAACATATTTGAACTCGACTCGCATTAATCCAATCACATGGATAGTTACTCTTTTGACAGTCAATGATTGGGATTAAGATTGCGATAGTATGTGTGAACTTTAGACATGAGGATTCATTTATAACATGCTTGTAGTATTGGATATGTTATCAGAGTAGTTAGACCCGTATCACCCAATAGATGGGGTCGACCTCGAAGTACGGTCCAATAGTGCATTCGATGTTATAAGATAACTTGCCAAAATGGAATTCACCATCTCGATAGTAAACGAGTATGTGACCCGTACGATCGTAAGTAATTGAAATTATAAGTCTTTGGCCAAAGCATATAAACTGTCATGTGATTGTCACTCAGGGTAGTTTGGTAATTTCACATTATTATGATTCTAAGTACAGGATCAAGTTCTATGAGTTTGACTAAACCATGGATCTTACTTGATCGGGTCACATCGGTGAAGAGTTTATACGCATACAATATTCGTGGTCAAGGTTCGTGTGACATGATCATCTCGTTTTCAATTGGGTTACGATTTGGTTCCACGGTGCTGGCTAAGTGACAACCTTATCCTTTGAAAACCTCCCATTACCAATTGAATCGAGCCTAGAGAGTCGCGCTATGTGAAGAAAAGGAATGCTTTTCTATGTTAAGGGTATTTTGGTAAAATCACATTTGATGTGATTGACTAACAAAATGGATGGCATGATTTAATTAAATATATTTAATTAGATTAAATAAATTAATTAAATCGTATTAATTCATAAGTTAAATTAATTGGAAATTAATTTATAAGTTGAATTAAATTAATTGGATTAAAGTAATTAATTAATTGTCAATTGGATTGAACTTGGATTTAATTAATTACACGTGGGCTAAGATGGAACGAAGCCTGAAGGCCCATTCCATGCAGGTCCAACTGGACGCCCTTTACTTATTGGATTAGGTGTTTTGAGTGCTTGGTATATATATTGTTAGTCAGTGTCAGAATTCTAGACAACTCACAATTCTGAATCTGACTTTAAGCCAGAAAGCCTACAGCAAAAGAAAGAAAAATTCCCTCCGTCTTTTCTAACTAGCCGCCGCCGCCATAGTTTTCAGGGAGGAGATTGGAGCTTTTTTAGAGATTTTTCTTCTGCGTGATATCTAGAGGTAGGATTCCCGGGGATTGCTACTACCGTCAAATCGATACGAATCGATTCACGCTTCGAGAGGTAAATTGCTGTCAAGAAATCAACAATGAATCGGATTGATTCATGGTTTGAGAATTATTTTATCCGCTGCATTTTTACTTGCACAATTCCCAACAGCGAAAGAGGGTGCAATAGCGCACGTGAGCAGTAGAACTAACAAATATTTTCTCATCATAACCAATTAGTGGCTCAGGTTCCAGAGATGCCTGATGGGCAGGGGAAGAACGGCCACAGGAAGAGGAGGCCCTCATGATTTGAGTTTTTAGAGGCATACTTACAATCTCAACAAATGCAACCTCAACAAACCAATAGGAAATACCAATGCACGACAATTATCCTAATATAATAATGTATATACCAACACAATGCATGATAATTGCCGGCAAGGCTCACAAATAGAGTAAAGAAGCAACCTACAGCAACAACTTACCAAAATATGATTGAGATCCCTTAAACGGAAAATATAAATTGTGGAAATGATGTGGTTGGGGACGGATATGCGATGGGTAGGGAGTTTTTGGTGTTATTTTGGGATGTGATGCAGATGGGAATGGCAAACAAGGTAGAGATATTGGGGAGATTAGGGTTTGAGTGGAGATTTAGGGCACGAAAGGGGAATGGCTTCCTTTTTTAAATTAGGGTTGTTCGCAAACTGAGGTTCTCAAAATGGTCAACCACAGTTTGTACAATAAGAAATTCTAAATTCGAAGCTGCAATTGAAAATGGGATTTAGGCTCGAAATCGCTGTGTACAACGCGGTTTATAGTTGTTATTGAAACTAGGAGCCTATATTTTTTAAATGGCTTTTTATATCGTGGTTTGAGATTGAAACCGTGGTGCATGCTGCGGTTTGAGGTGCTGTGTGAATTGGTTGAACCTAATGTTTTTGAAACTGTGGTGTTCACCGCAATTTGGCATCCAAGGTGAAAAAATACTAAAAATTGAATGAATTTAGACTCCAATATGAATTCCTTGAGACAAAGAAAAAATGAAATTACGTTAGGAAAAACCAAACAAAACAAAAACAAACTAAAAATACACGAAAACAGGTAAAAATATGGGTTGCCTCCCAACGAATCGCTCGTTTATAGTCATTAGCTTGACTATTAAGTGCGAGATCACGGTGTTGATTGTGGAGCAGGATAGTTAGTTTATCCTTGCTCCAGCCTTGATTTTAATAGTTCTTCAAGTGATAACTATTGACCCTAAACTTTCCCTTCACCAGTCTGATCTAAGCTTCCCTTGCAAAAGTCTAAGGAGAAAGTTGTACAACAACACCAAATCTTCTTCGGTGAATTCACGATCCGTGAGGAGTTGGTCATTCCACTTCTTAGACTGCTCCTTATGGAGTTTGGCATTCTTGTATGCCTCATACCAGAATTCATTCAGTCGTTCAACTGTTACAACCTGTTTTCAGCTACAACATACATATCAAAGTTAAGAAACTTTATAGCTTAAAATACACAATGTTCGAGTTCAACAGGGAGGTGACATGCTATTCTAAATACAAAGCGATAAAGTGACATGCCTACAGGGGTCTTTTACGCAACTCTATATACCCAAAGAGCATCAACTAATTTAATGGGTCAATATTTCCTAGATGAACTAACCGTCTTCTCTAGGATGCATTTAAGTTCCCTATTGGACACTTCAACTTGTCCGCTTGTTTGAGGTGGTACGGGGTGGAAACCCTATGAGTGACACCGTAGTTTCTTAAGAGAGCATCAAATTGTTTATTAATAAAGTGGGCGTCATCATCACTAATTATAGCTATAGGGGTGCCAAAATGAGTGAAAATATGCTTCTAAAGGAATTTGATTACTACCTTAGCATCGTTAGTACGTAAAGCTTCATCCTCAACTCATTTAGAGACATAATCAACTGCTATACTCCTTTTTTATCTTTAAATATCTAAGTCAAACTCTTATAATAATAAAATATAATGAATTAACCTCGGCTTAGCATCTTTTTTTGAAAGGAGACATTTCAATGTAGAATGATCAATGTAAACAATCACTTTGTTCATAACAAGGTAGGAATAAAATTTATCGAAAGCAAAAACTATTCCTAGCAGTTCCTTTTAAGTAGTAGAATAATTTTGTTGTGCTTCATTTAATGTCCTACATAGTAAATGGTTTGAAATCCCTTGTCCACTGTGAAGTCACCGTCATCACACATGAGCTCGAATGGTAAGCCCTAGTCGGGTGGCATCATTACCGATGTTGTGATCAATTTTTATTGTAGTGGTTGGAATGGATGTGAACAAGAATTATCAAAGTTAAATGATACATCTTTCAGCAGAGGGTTAGACAAAGGTTTAGAAATTTTAGAGAAATTCTTAATGAAACATCTGTAAAACCCAACATGACCCAAGAAACTCTTTTGATGGATGTAATGGAGGGAGTTCTCAATCACTTCCACCTTCCACCTTGGAAGGATCCACCACGATAACCTTATGTTATACGATGTCCAAGAACAATGCCCTCCTGCACCGTAAAGTGACACTCCTCCCAATTCAAGACAAGGTTAGTATAGCCACATTTCTGTAAAAACTAATGACAGATTATGCAAACATGCATCAAAAGATGAACCGAAGATAGAGAAGTCATCCATAAAAAATTGAAAATGCAAATGGTATTTTTCTATAAACAAATGTGGCAATAGGACAAGCAAAACTAGTTTTGTCTTGGTCCTAAGGTGCAATGGCAATTTGGTTATAGGCCCAATAGAAATTTAGGAAACAGTAAAATTTGTGCCTTGCTTAACCTTTCTAGCATTTGGTCAATAAAGGGATGGGGTAAATGGTCATTTCTAGTGGCATCATTCAATTTCCTATAATCTATACACACATGCCAACTAGTCACAATACAAGTACGAATTTACTCATTTTATCATTAGAAATAGAGATTATGACCCTTTTCTTGGTCACAACTAGGGTTGGACTTACCCATGCACTATCATAAATAGGATAAATAATACTTGAGTTGAGCAACTTAATCACCTCTTTTTTTACTACCTCTTGTATCATTGGGTTGATTCTCCTCTGAGGCTAGACTACTCGCCGGTAGCTCTCTTCCACCAGAATCTTCTGCATGTAGATGGAGGGACTGATTCACTTGATGGCTGCAATCTTCCAGCCAAAAGCCTTTTTATGCTTCCTTAAGACTCGTAACAACCGTTCCTCCATGATCCTATCAAAGATAAAAATAATATCACAGGCAAGGTATCGGAAATAGTGAGGAAATCATATTTTAAATATGAAGGAAGGGGTTTGAGTTTAAATGTAGGAAGTTCATCAATGGATAGTTTATATAGGGCAGAGAGTGGGCGATCTAAAGGACTCGAATCGTGGTCGAGAACTCCACTTATACGGCGAGTTGGCTACTATGCTAGCCAATGTCTCCTGTAGATGTTCCAACTCATCTTCTTGGTTAGAATGCCTCATTAAACAAGTGGTTAGATGTGTTGGGTAACAACGTAAAAATGCAGCGGAAGAAATTTAAATCCCAATTCGTGGTCATCTCTGATTTTCATATTCAAACTTAGAGGAAGAAATACTTACGTTTTCATCCTTATATGCGTCTTTTCAAAAATTCTGACCCGAGCAGCAAAACCGTTACTACCTGTAAAGCTTGACGCTGGAATTCAAAGAAGAAATCCTCTTCCTTCTTCCCTTGGGGGGCGATGGCTACAGAGAGGATGAGAGGGAGAGTTTTTTACAGATTTTTTATTTTCTTTCATTTTGCTGTAAAAGAGATGTAAGGCTTTTAACTCTCTTCAAGTAGTACATAAGTACACTACTCAAGAGTTACAAAAACCTTGGCAACGAAGTCACACGTGTGCTAGCCTTCGGGCTAATGCACCGCTAGTGTATTTATCATTTAATCTATTTATCCAATAATTAATTAAATAAATAAATCAATTAAAATATAATGAATTCCTCCAAAAAATTAATTATTTTGTTAATTAATTAATTAGATCATCAAATGACAAATTAATTATTTAATATAAATTAATATCAAATACCGAAAAACTCATTTAAATCAAAACCCCTTTTTCCCTTTGGAATTCCTTTTAAGCGCGACTCTTTAGGTTCATCTCAAAAAACAATTAGAAGGAAACCAAAAGGATGTGAGTAAAGTCTAGCCAGTCTTGTGGCTCACATCGTAATCCAATTGAGAATGAATGACTAGGATCACTCCAAACCTTTCTTATTGCGAATATTGTATCAGTATAAACCTTTTATTCTTATATCCCAGTCAAGTAAGAGTCACGGTGCAGTCAAACTCACAGTACTTGACTATATGCTTAAGTACATAATGAGTCGAGGTCAATAAGACTACTCTTGTGTCTAACACCAGTGATCTTTATTGCTTTGGCCAAAGATATTTAACCTCACTCATTCATGACAGCATAGGACAGTTGCTCATCCATTTATCAAGCTGCACTTCAAGGTTGACCGATGCGAGTCATGTTCAACATATAGCAGTCTCACTGATATGTCTATGATATAAGCTCCCACTACCAACTAGTGTTTGACTAGAACTTCCATGTCAAAACTTATGCAACACAAGTCTTATCTGCTCCTGATATCCAGTCAGGACTTTCTTTGACTTGCAAACTTATTTAGACATTGCATACCAAATTCTTCTAGTGCTATTCTCCCTAACCCATAAGGGGTAGAAGGTTTGCCATAATGTCATGGATATAGAGTTGTTTATTTTATCTTACAAATGCTAATAAAAAAACAACGCAAAATGCCGTATATAAATAATGTTTAATTACAAAGAATATGTCCTATGCATTCTATTATCTATGGCATCTGAGGGCATAACACCAACAATCTTCCACTTGCACTTAGTTCCATTTACTATGGTATCTAATACCCATCTTCTCAAGATGTCGATCTAGCACCCCTTGCGCGAAAAGCTTAGTCAGTGGGTCAGCTATGTTGTCAGATGAGACTATTTTCTGCACTGCTATTTCTTTCCTACCAACGATCTCTCTAATGATGTGATATCTTCTCTCTATGTTTTTGGACTTGTTGTGAGACCTTGGTTCCCTTGCTCGCTCTATTACTCCGTTGTTGTCACAGTAAATTGGCAATAGCAGCTGCACACTAGAAACCACTTGAAGTTCTCCAAGAAACTTCCTAAGCCAAACAACCTCTTTGGCTACCTCTGAAGCAACCACGTATTTAGCCTCAATGGTGGAATCAGCAGTTATGCTTTGCTTGGAACTCTTCTAAGACACTGCCCCACCGTTGAGGGTGAAAATGAACCCTAAGGTGGAATTTCTGTTATCGACATCAGATTGAATTTTCGAGTAAGTGTATCCATCCACTCTTAGGTCACCACCTCTATAGATGAGAATCATATCCTTTATGCTTTTAAGATACTCAAGGATATTCTTCACAGATATCCAGTGTTCCTTGCTTGGGTTTGCCTAAAATCGACTAACAGTGATAACTGCATAAGCTACGTCAGGTCTTGTATACAACATGGCACTCATCAAACTACCCACTACTGATGCATAGGGTACAATACTCATCTTTTTTCTATCTTCCTCACTTTGAGGATACATAGATTCTAAGAGATGTATCCCATATCTCATTGGCAGGATCCCTTTCTTAGAATCCTCCATGCTAAACCTCTTTAGGACCTTATCTAATTAAATGACTTGGGAAAGTCCTCTCATTCTGTTTGTTCAATCTCTATAGATCCAAATTCCCAGAATGTATGTGGCCTCTCCCAAGTCTTTCATGGAAAATGTACTCGACAACCATTTCTTGACAGCTGTGAGCATTCCTACATCATTTCCTATGAGCAATATGTCATCTACATATAGTACAAGGAATGATATCTTGCTCTCACTAACCTTCTTGTAAACACATGGTTCGTCTTCATTTTTAACAAAGTCAAATCCTTTGACTGCTTCATCAAAACGTAGATTCCAGCTATGAGATGCTTGCTTGAGTCCATAGATGGATCTTTCAAGCTTGCACACCTTATGAATATCATTCTCGGATACAAAACCTTTTGGCTGCTCTATATAGATATCCTCTTTCAGGAATCCATTTAGGACCTCCGTTTTGACATCCATTTGCCGTATTTCATAATTAAGGTAGGCCGTTATTGCTAAGAGAATTTTTATTGATTTGATCATGACTACTGGTGAAAAGGTTTCCTGATAGTCAATTCCTTACTTTTGACCATGCCATTTCGCCACTAGCCTGGCTTTATAGGTATCAATCTTGCCATTGGCATCAATATTTCTCTTGTAGATCTATTTGTACCCAATTGGTACAATACCATTAGGTCGATCCACTAGTGTCCAGACTTGGTTCGAATGCATCGAATCTATCTCTGCTTGTATAGCTTTGCACCATTTTGCAGCATCCATATCCACCATCGCTTGATCATAAGTAGAAGGATCATCTCCATGGCCTCCCTCTACGATAATGTGGAGACCCAGTTCCTTTTGTAGTAGATAGTCATGCCTCCTAAGTACTTGAGGTACTCTACCAGATCTTTGCGGTTGTGGCTGTGTTACAATTGGGTCAGTTCTTACTTCCTGTGTAGATGTATCCAAAGGAGTCTCGTTGTGTTCTTCAAAAACTATCTTTCTATCTGCTCCACCTTCTTTAATGAACTCATTTTTGAGAAAGTAGGCTTGTAAGGCTACAATGATCCTTTGATCATCGTGCAAGTAGCAGAAGTACCCAATTAAATCCTCAAGGTATCCAGCAAAACTTTCTTTCAAGGATCTAGCCTCCAGTTTTTCCACTTTTGTCTTGTTAACATAAGTTGGACATCCCCAAATCTTTGTATGATATAGACTTAGTTTTGTATTTCTCCATATCTCATATGGAGTCTTAGAAGGACTTGGAGGGACATCTATTTAAAAGGTATACTGTTGTGAAAAACGCGTGACACCAAAGTGAAATGGGTAAGTCAGTGTAGCTAAGCGCGGATCAAACCATGTCTAACAAGGTATGATTCCTTCATTCAGCTACCCCATTTAACTGTGGTGTCGTTGGTGGTGTGAGTTGCAGTACAATGCCATTTTCTGTGAGGTATTCGTCAAACTCGGCACTCATATATTCTGCTCCTTGGTCTGATCGGAGAGTTTTTATATGTTGCCTAGTTTGCTTTTCTACTAAAGCCTTGAATTCTTTGAACTTTTCAGTGGATTCAAACTTATACTTCATCAGATAAACAAGACCATATCTCGAATGGTCATCAGTGAATGTGATGAAGTAGTGAAAACCTCCACGAGCCATTTTACTGAATGGCCTACAAACGTCGGTATGCACCAATTTTAAAACCTGTGTAGCTCTTTCAAATCCCGGTGAAGGGAGCTCTAGCCATCTTGTCCATGAGACAAGATTCACAAGTAGGATAGAGATCTGATCCAGTGGGTCTATAAGCCTATCTTTCTTCATTTTGTAAATCTTATGTTCACCGACATGGCCTAGTCTAAGATGCCATATTAGTCCATGCCTAGACCCAGCATGCTTGAGAATGCTGGGTTGGCCCAGCACATGTGGACTAGAATGTTAGGCCTTGCCTAGCACTTTTTTAATGTATATATGATTTTGACCCAATACACATGATCTAGTCTAATGAATTAATTCATAACCTTCTTTTAAATTGAACCTTCGGTTTTAATGAAATTAGATTTAATTATGTTGATAAAGTTTAATTTAATTTACATACCAATGTGAAATTAGACAATTTGATTAAATTGGAATTAATCAACAAATCAAAATTAAATTAGATTTAGTTTTCATAGCCAAAATTCCTTCAAGCTTTTCATACATTCCGAAGACAGTCACAGATATCTCAAACATCTTCGAAGAAAAACCCTTCACTATTATTGAGATATCTTAAGTTGTTTGAACTTCCAAAAATCAAGCAAATGCTTTGTGACAAAACCCTTAACCTCTTTCATCTGTGTGAGTAAGTTGTTGATATTTGCAAGCAGTATTTCTGAGTGAGTAAAGCTTGTTGAAGAGATCTCAAGTGGAGCTAATGTTTGTGTGATCAAGTAGCTCAAGATCATCTTCATATCCATTCATTATTTGTAGAAGTCCTCTGTGTGAAGATTTTGATTATCATCTAAAGAATTCCGTCCTAGTGAAAAGGAGAAGAATGACGTCGCTAGGATTACATCACCCAGTGAACCTTTCATATCTTGTGTTATTTACATTACTGTTTTATTGCTTTATTCATCATCTACATTTTATCTTAAAAATGCTTTAAAAACAGTTAAGCGACAAATTGACTAAACTGAATGCTAAGCATTAAAATATTCCACTGTGCTAACCCTGATTAGGCTATCTAAGTGTTACCCTATTTTGGTAATTGCCAAAATCACTAAGTCTAAATTATCTTTTCTCTAGCACTTTGCTTACTAAGCGTTCAAAACATTTTAAGTGATACAAAATTTTTAAAGTCGAAAAAGACTTCAGAGTCTATTCAACCCCCCTCCCTTTCTAGACCCTTTTGTATGCCACTTGGGACCACCAACTACAATTCAAGTTAGGGTGCTAAGATCCTCAAGTTAAATTCTCTTCTCCACTCTTATAAATTTTCTTTTGTGATTCTTTGAGTGATATTCTTCTTTGATTGTCTCTTCCATATTTTGACTATCGGTCTTGATCCTATATAACAATATATATTCTACTGCAATATTTTGTGCATAACCATGGTTGACATCTAAAAGGCTGATGAAGCTGAAATAGAAAAATAAAAATAGAAAACTTACCCATCCACATGTCGACCTCTGGGTGGACTTCAAATATACACATTTTTTGGGTACTAATTCAAGTTAATTACTAGAAATTTTAAATTATTAAAAACACAGGTCTAATATACTCCCAACAATTTTTACATGTAGAATTACATGAAAATCAGCAATCAATTATTTAATATAAAATAACATGACAAACAGGGAGTTTGATAAAAGAACAGCTAGAGTCCAAATCATGATGTAATAAGTTGACTGGCTAGGTATTGAAATTATGACATTTAAACATTTTTTTTATTTTTATCCACCAAATCCATTGTAGATAGTCTTGTATCATGCTCGGCTAACAATTTTTACAGTGGATGGTCCATGATCTCCCCATATCCCAGGAATGTCTTCTATTATATCACGTAAGATGTTCATAGCACAATCAACACTTGGAACCATAGTCAATCTTCCCACCTGCATTTTGGTGTTTGAGAAAGTTAAATGTGAAGAAGCAGATTTCTCATAATGTTGTACATTTGATTAGTCAAATACTATAAAAACATAAATCTGAACTTACAATTACAGTGTGCTGGCAATCTTTAGAATACTATCATCTAAGAATATCTCAAGAAGAAAAACAAATAAGCTTCTCATTGATCATATGGTATATATGCAATAAATACTTATAATTATTATTTATTAAATAGGTTTATCTAAGTATGAATTGTTTTCTCTGGATCCGCATTTGCAATGCCAATCTTCTCAGGAAGGCTTGCACATTATTTGTTGTCCTTCACCATCTATTCCTTTAATTTGTCCCAAGAGATAGTTAAGAGTTTTAAAACAAATTACACTTTGGAGACAAGCTTCCAAGCCTTATCTGCTAAAGGACTTTTGCAACTATCTACTCACACTGCTTTTTATGGTAGTCACTTTCCCGAGGACGATTTTGCATTCCCCACCGCAAAGAGGGCAGTGGTAGCTTGTCACGACTGTCTCTTTCTACATGTGTTTCACCTACTTTTTATGGGAAGTTACTTCCCCGAAGTCGATCTTGCTTTCCCCACCGCAAAGAGGGCAGTGGTAGCCTGTAGCGGATATCTCTTGCATCATGTGCAATGATTCATTTTGCATTTTATCAATTTTTTTGGATAGTTTTTTAGCTTTGCGCTGATGCTTATTATCCATGTTCTCTAAGTTATTCCCTCAAAATTTCTAGAGAATTTTTATAGATTGAGGCATTGTTCACAAGGACACATTGAAGACAGTGCTGATTGGAGATCGGAAAATAAACTGTTAGCATAATTTATGTAATTAGCATGATATATTATCTTGATATTAAGGATTTGCATGATAAAACGGATTTGTCTATTATGTATTTTCTCAACTTCGTAGATAGTTTCTTTAATAGTATTATTGTGTTCGCATTCATAGGTAGATTCATTGATCTTGTGCCTATATAAGGGGCCTTAGTTGCATAGCTTTACACACAATTCCAATACAAGTTTCTTTCTCGTTTATAATTTCTTGTGCCTTGTTTCTAACATGGTATCAAATTCTAGTTTTCATATCATATACATCTTGTTCATTTGTCCTCGGAAATTCTTATTCCCCTTGTCTCTGCTCCTAGTTTTTTTTCCCTCCTTGTCTTGAATTCTGTCTCAGTCCATTTTATGTTCAAATATGAATCACACTGAAGTATCTAGCCTTATCAATACAATTTTGTCTGGCTCAAATTATAATTTATGGGTCCAAAGTATGAAGAGTTTTCTAATTGGGTGCAAACTTTGATGTACTGTTTCTGGAGATATCAAAAAGCCCGTTCGTGCCACTAATGAGACAGGTTACAAATATGCTGACCATCTTGAATATTAGGATAGCAAAAATCATCAAATCATTACATGGTTTCGTAATACGTCAATTCCTACTATTCATACTCAGTTTGCTACTTTTGAAATGGGGAAAAAGATTTGGGATTTTTTGTCTTATCGGTATCGAACTACTTGTCTTGCTCATTATTATCAATTATGGACGACTCTCCATAACCTCAAACAAGAAGTTGGGCAATCTATGAATATTTTTTAGCTCAAGCACACAAAATATGGAATCAATTATCTCAAAGAAAGATAAGCCAAGACCAACTTCGCCGCATTTAAGTTCTTATAGCTCTCTGTCCCGAGTATAAAGATGTTCGGGCATCATTGTTACATCAGAATCCTCTTCTAACACTTGACACGGCTATACAGGAGATCATCTTTGAAGAGACACATCTGGGACTCAATAAGCTTCACCATACCTGAAGTCGCCCTTGCCACCACTTAATCCAAACAATTTTACAGCAAATTGGAAGACAAGTCTTGCAACAATTGTCATAAATCCAGCCACTCCTACTCTAACTGCCCTACCATCAAATGTAGATATTGTCATCACAAGGACATATTCTTGCTAAGTGTCCCATCCGACCACCAAAGGCCAAGGATGGTGTCAAGCCCAAACATTTCTCTAATCCCGGATCTTCCTTTGTTGCTACTGCTGCATCCTATGAAGGTCCAACCACTGTTACCATGAGTGATTTTGAAGCACTACTTAAACAAGTTCTATCTTCTAGTTCTACTCCATCCACTACATTATCTGTTGTTCAGGGTAATTTTTCTTAGTTTTTCGACTCTACTTGTTGTAATCACGTGACCTAAAATTTCTCTTCTTTATCTACTAAAACACCAACTTATCAACTCCCGCCCATACAAACTGAAAATGGTTCTAAAATGGCCATCACTTATACTGGACATGTTTCTACTTGTTGTTTAAGCCTTCCAGACACACACTTTGTTCCCAATTTATCTTTAAATCTCATTTCTATTTGACAACTTTGTGATCTAAGTTTAACAGTTATTTTTTCTCCTTCCGGCTATCAGATATGGGATCTGCAAATAAAGCAAACTCTTGGGATGGGTCACAAGGTGGGTCGCTTATTTGAGCTTACCTTTCTCCATTTGCCTCCACAGAATCTGTCTGTTGACACCACATCTTCCTCATCTCTCTATCAGTGGCATTTGCACTTGGCTCATGCCTCATGCCTCATTTGACGTACTTCGTTCTTTAGTTTCTCATGGACTGTTAAGTCTTACGAAGTTTGAGTCTTTTAATTGTTTGCATTGTCAAGTCGCAAACAACCAGTGTTGTCTTTTAATAATAATCCATCTATTTTTAATACTCCTTTTGGAATTATTCATTCTGATATTTGGGGACCATTCCCTACTACATCTGTGAATGGTTATAGATACTTTGTCTTGTTTATCGATGATTACTCCCGTTTTACGTGGATTTATTTTTGACATAGATCTGAATTGCCAAGTATATATATCACATTTGTTACAATGATAAAAACTCAATTTTCACACATCATTAAGATCTTACGTACTGATAACGCTATGGAATATAATCTTCTCTCCTTTAGTTTCTCTCACAATAGGGCACCATTATTTAATAATTTTGTCCTCACACATCCCAACAAAATGGCAAAGCTGAACGAAAACACCTCCATATTCTTTACTTTATCTACGCGCTCCTTCTTTCTACCTCATAACCTGAAAAATTTTGGGGAGAAGCAGTACTTACTGCTGTATATTTGATCAACCGCACTCCTTCTTCAGTTCTCAAAAATGGGTCTCCCTTTGAGTGCATGTTTGGTAAGAGCCCAGATAACTCAAATCTCAAACCTTTTGGATGTGTTAGCTTTGTTTTACTCCAGCCTCATGAACATACTAGTTGGAACCGCATGCTCGATTTTGTTGTTTTTTGGGTTATGGGATAGAACATAAAGGTTATCATTGCTGGGATCCTATATCTAATAAGTTGAGAATTTCTAGACATGTCATATTTTGGGAAGACATTATGTTCTCCTCTATTTCTAAATTTCATCATTCATTTACCACGTATTCCCCATTTTTTACAAATGCATCTATATATTTGTTTCCTAGTTCTGATACAGATGTTTCTGAAAAGCTCGATGCACCCCTTACCAATGATCCGACCTTTGGAGTACAAGCTTCAAATGTTGATCCTATGCCTGATACTCTTCTTCATTCTACAAGGGTAAGAGAAACTCTCCATCACATTTCTAATTTTTATTGCCTTTTTGCTATATTTGATCTTCATGAGTCCCGCTCTTATGGTGAGGCTTGCACTAACCCTCTTTGGAAACAAGCTATGAATGAAGAACTTCAATATTTTGATAAAGCTCAGACTAGGGATTTAGTATATCTTCCATAAGGAAATACTCTTATTGGGTGCAAATGAATTTACAAGATCAAAACTCATTCAGATGGGTCTGTAGAATGGTATAAAGCACGATTGGTAGCCAAAGGTTATTCCCAAGAGTATGTCATTGACTATGAAGAGACTTTTGCTCCTGTGGCGTTAATGATCTCAATACGTAGATTGTTGGCAATTTTCGTTGTCAAATGCTGGAGTCTTCATCAGATGGATGTTAAAAACGTGTTCCTTAATGGCGAATTGACAGAGGAAGTATATATGCATCCTCCACCTGGCTACTCTCATCCTGCAAACAAAGCATGGAAACTTCAATGAGCCTTATATAGGTTGAAACAAGCTCCTCGTGCCTGGTTTGCAAAGTTTAGCTCTACTGTTACAAAATTTGGTTTCACTTCTAGCACACATGATTCCGCTTTATTCATTTGACGAAGTGCTGATGGTATTATTCTGCTTCTTCTTTATGTTGACGATATGATCATAACAGGTGATGATACATCAGGTATCTTATAAGTATAAAAGCTTCTTAGTCATCAATATGAGATAAAGAATCTCGGTTCTCTGAGCTACTTTTTAAGCTTGAGGTTTACTCCAGTTCCAATGGCTACTATTTACCTCAGGCAAAATGTGCATCTAAACTATTTTCTCGAGCCGGAATTGTAGATAATAAAATTGAATCCACGCCTCTGGAACCTAATGTTAAACTTACTCCCATTACTTCTCTTGATAATCCTACTCTGTATCTGCAGCTCGTTGGAAGTTAATCTAACTCGCAGTGATTAGGCCCGACATTGCATATGCTATTCACTTGGTTAGTCCACTCATGGCAGCTCCTCGTTCATCTCATTTTTCCGTAGTCCTTCATATTTTATGCTATGTTAAAGGCACCATGTTCTATGGTCTTCATTTTCCTTCTACTTCATCTCGTGTACTATCTGGCTATTCTGATGCTGATTGGGCTGGTGATCTCATTGATCATCGCTCTACTACGGGTTATTATTTCTTATTGTGTGATTCTCTTACTTCTTGGCATAGCAAGAAACAAACAGTTGTAGCTCACTCTAGTACGAAGTCAGTATATCATGCTCTTGTAGATGCTACATCCGAGCTACTTTGGCTCTGTCATTTATTGGAAGATATTGGTATTAAGAATTCATCAGCAACTACCATTTACTGCGATAACCAGAGTGAAAGTCAAATTGCCCATAATGATGTATTTCATGAGCGCACCAAACATATCAAACTTGATTGTCACTTTCCCCCTAGATACTCTCACATTAGTCCATATCTCCTCAGCACATCAAACAACAAATATCTTCACAAAAACTCATCAACCTGGTCATTTTCAAGAACTTGTGTCCAAACTCAAGTTGACATCAACAATGACACCTTGAGTTTGAGGTGGGGTGCTAGCATGATTTGTGTAATTAGCATGATATATTATCTTCATATTAGGGTTCACCATGATATAAGTGATTTCTCTATTATGTATTTGGTTAACTTTGTAGATAGGTTCTTTAATAGTATTATTGTGTACACATTCACAAGTAGATTCATTGATCATGTGCATATACAAGGGGCCTTAGTTGTATAGTTTTACACACACAATTCCAATACAAGTATCTTTCTCATATGTATTTTCTTGTGCCTTATTTCTAGCACTAACTGCCCACTTTTTACAGTGAGTATGTTCTTAAAAAAATATTTTTATTCATTCGTGTTTTTTACTTTTCAATACTACTTTATGGTCTTATTTTATGTTTGTTCAGTACTTAATAGTGTAAATTTTTTTGTCTGAATGTGTATGTATTCTGCGGTCCTAGAGGATGCGAGCGTGGTCCCATAGGGTCCCTAATGTCTTTTTTTTAATATTAAATTATTATTTTTTTACTTTTATTGCATTGTTCTTTTCAATATACTGTATGTTGGCTGATATGATACACGTCAGGTACATTTCGTCTTAACTAGTAATATAATGTATAGAAAAACTTTGCTTAAGGTTTGTTTTTAGCACAACTCTTTTTCTCATTCTTTACTGTCTCCAGATCCTGACAACAAAGCTATAACTATATAGTTGCATTATGCGAGTACATTTTATGAATGGGATGTGGCAACTTATGTCTGTTTATAAATTTGATTATATTGAAAGTGATGAAATTGCAATGTCAGGTATTGATGATGGTAAAAATCGTCAGAAAGTGATTGTCACATGATTAGCCACGTAGAGTAAGGGAACCGATCCAACTCACGACAAACTAAGTTAAGAGTTGGTTGAGTTATAGACTGCACTCGGTTACTTCTAGCTGCCTACGTACCCAATGTATGTGGGATCAAGTCAATTCGTAGTTCTTTTGTGGGGTTACTCTCAATAGCCAGTGAATTTTTACTGGGGGAGTAGATAATGAGCCTCCCTCTTCTCCTCTAAGTTATTTATAGGGAACTGGTAGTGGGCTATGGGTCATGGGTAAATTAATTAACAAACCATCAGGGTTAGCCTCCTTGAGATTATGGTTTCTTAGACTGATATTAGGACCTAACTATCTTTGGTGGGTCTTTCGTTCTTTTTAGACTTGTACAGAGAGTCCTCCATGGATCCGCTCGCCGGTAGCAATCGGACCCATCTTGGGGACACAATCAATTACCATAATACTCTTGGGTACTTTAATGCCCCCCACTCCCAGGTTTACAGGGTGGGATACCCGAGAGTGAATGTAATACTGCTTAGGTCGTGCCACCTAATTTCGAATTCGACTAGGCAATGAGTCATAAAGGCTCCTTATCTATTCTTGTATAAGTATGGAGGGGTAGTTGGCACTTAGCCACAATTTCTCTTCACATCTCCACCCTCTCTCATCCCTTAAAGAAATTATCTCTCTATAACCTTCCCTCACTCTACCATGGGCAAGAGCCAAGGTGACCAAGGTAAAAATAATGTAATTTTCTATTACTTTCTTCTTTGGTGAGGACATGTGATAATAGCTTTGAGATACTTGCTCGCTTTTCTTCCCCCTTTTTGATTGATTAAATCCATGCTCCCCCCCAATAGAGGTCGTTTAGGAGTCGTCGGAATCCAACCGAGGAAATTTCATAGGGCGGAGTCGTTAATGGCCCCGAGGTGAGATCCACGAGGTGTTTAGGCACTGCCTCGCGGCTGCTGTCTTAGGTCTTAGCCTCACAGCGGGGGGCCTCACGACCTGCTTTGGGTCTGGGTCTATCCCATTGGTCAACTTTCGCATATGTTTTTGCGGTGTGTTCATTTCTTGTGTGTGTGTGCTATCTTATTTAGATAACCTCTATTCAGAACCAGTTATTGACAGAGCCCTTCGTTTTCATAGGACTAGGGAATCATTATCCCCCAGGTACAGAGAACGCGGCCTCCGAAGATGGCTTTGCATTCTACTCACGTGATTCCACTATCACTGAGGCCAAACTTGTAGCTCTATTAGAGGAGACGGCAATAGAATTCGAGTTGCTCTTGCTCGTGTCAGGGTGTCGAATCTTAGATCCTCTAGAGGGGCATGTGACCCTATACTTGGAGTATTTTCATTCGGGGCTCACCTTCCCATATCATAAACTCCTCGGGGAGATATTAGACCACTATGGCATATGCATCAGTCAATTGACCCCGACGTGTTTTGCCCTCTTTGAGGACATTATTTCTTGGTTCACTGAGCTAGGTCTTAACATTAATCTAGAGGCCTTTCAGGCCATGTTTACAGTCATGGCATGTTGTTTCACGCCATATGTATAATTTTTCCCGACTCCGACCGCTAGGTTCTTGGAGGGCAATGTTAAAACTAAGGGTGATTGGAAGCTAAAGTTTTTCTATTTTCCCCTCACCAACTTGGGTATATCAACGCCTTTGCATTGGAACAGGAATCTAAGTTCTCAACAAGCCACTCCCGCACAAATGCAACTTAGAGTTGACTTTTGCAAGGCGGGCTTGCATGATGGTAGATTTGATGTTAACCAGTTCTATACTCCTAGTATATAGTGTTCTTTATTTCTTCACACTTTATGTTATAGTCCTTTCGCATTGCGTTTTCACATGCTAACAATTGATATCCCTATTTTTTTGCAGGCATGAGGATGCCCAAAGGAGCCGTACCCAAGGGTGCCAAGGTGACTTCCACCATCCCCCGCACTTCCAAAGTTTCACATGGTAGTGGCAAGGGGGCTGATCAGCCAGGTCATTTGTCCCTTGCCCCTTCAAGAGTGCCCCCATCTTCTTCCCCTTTGGATCCCGCCTTGTTGGAGCAGGTGCCATGCACCTTAAATTTTGACTCCTTGATAGCGGATTTAGGTGCCAACGGTTCTAAGGGCCCTAAGTTGGGCGTTGCTGCTAGCCCTTGGGGCACTGAGGTATTGGCGATAGGAGATGACGACAATACTATTGAGCACTCTGCTCATTTGTCTCTAAAGAACAGCCATGGGAAAGGGATGGCCCCCGATGGGGGGCGCGTGTCCTCTTATCCTTTGCCTCCACTGATCCCCGCAATGAAGCGTGTTCGCGGTGACACTCCGGGGAGTTCCAGTTCTGCTGGTCCTGACAATACCTTGTTTAACTCTGGGGGAAACTTAGACCCTAGTGTTAATTCCTTTTGGGACACGACTGATCCCGTGACGCCTTGGTTGATGATGAGGATGGTCATGATCGACTATGATGTTACCTGTTTGTCATCCCTACCGGTCGAGCGTCTTGATCAGGAGATTTACACCGGTGCTGGTGAGGTAGGCATTTACAAGTGTTGCTATCATTATTCTGAGGTTACATATTCATGCCTCTGAGATTTTCTTTCCATTCTTTCCTTTTTGTCAAGCTGTTCAATTATCCCACTGCCTTTGCCACAAGTGCGAGGAGGTGGAGAAGGAGCATCAAGAGAGCCTCTAGCAAAACCGTCAGCTGCTATCGCGGTTCTGGGGGGCTAAGAACTCCTCTAGCAAATGGAAAGGAAAGTATAAGGAAGCTCAGAAGAAGCTTGAGGCAGAGAAGTCTAACAGTAGTTGCTTCCTTGCCTCAGATGCTAGGAAAAAAGGCTTCAGTGATGCCAAAAAATGCGCAGTTGAGAATTTTCGCAAGAGTGTCGCCTATATCAAGGAGTGCAACCAGTAGGCTTATAAGGTTGCTAGGGGTTTTATGACCAAGACGGTGCACAAGTACCGTAGGACTCTTCACGAGAGCAGTCGATACCCAGATGATGACTTCACTTGGTTGTACGAGAATGTCCCCGACATCAGTGATGGGGAGACTGATACTAGAGGCAGTGCTGCCAGCTGAGGTCTTGGTAGCTTCCTCAGTCGTGAAGCTCTTTTATGTTGTCACCCTTCGGTTTTTATGCTCTCGTATTGTTTTTAGGCTATTTTATGCTCCATCAGTTGTGACGTTTATTCTTAATTGCCCATTGACGTGTCGATGTTTTTTTAGCCATGTGAGGCTTGATGGATATTTTTTCTCTTGGCATGTTGCCTTGTGAGGATTTCTTTTCTTATCATGGATCTTATCTTTAGTACTTTTGATCTTTAGCATTTGTAGCCATCTCGCTGATAGCGATTGATTTTTTCATTGTTCTAACAGTTGGCTACTTGGCTATATATTTTCCCCCGTATGCCTCCCTACTCCTTAATTGTGCTAGTCAAATTTAGGAGTAAGTGACCATATAGTATGGGAGTTAGAAAATATTTGTGCTTTTTGCCATTCGGTGATGGCTTACCCCCATGTTTAGGTGGGTTGGATGATTGTTCATTTTGCTACTACTCACTTCCTATTCTCCTCTTGGAGGGTAGGCGTGTAAGTGATAACAAGGTAAGCAGCATGTGGTGCCTTGCATATTTTACATTGGCTAAGACAGCTATTAATTACCTTCATGTGTTGTCAGCATGAAGTGAAGTTGATTCTTGGTGTTTGATAACAACACTAGAAGCAGCGAGGTTTACGCAATTGAATAGGTGACACAGTTCATGATACCCAAAGTCGCCACTTATTATGGGCTTGGGTGCCTCTTAGTTTGTTCACAATCTCAATATGTAACCTTAGTGGGGATGGGGAGACCTTTTGTAGGTCCTCTACCTCTCTCGGTATTATCGAAGGGATTATGAGGTATAATCTCAATCCATAGCCTTAATAGGAGTGGAGAGACCTTTTGTAGGTCCTCAACCTCTCTCGGTATTATGGAAGGACTATGAGGCATGATCTCAATCCATAGTCCTAGTGGGAGTGGGGAGACCTTTTATTGGTCCTCAACCTCTCTCGATACCATGGAGGGATTATGGGGTCGTCCATCCTCTGGCGAGCCATATATAGCTCGGGGGATTCTAGCGATGCCACCTATGTTGACCTCAAATGGGGTCGCGTGTGATATTTATAAGGCCTCCAAGGGGAGTTTTCGCTCCTTCCCTTATACGGGTAGAGCGGTTACTTGTTTATAGCTATCAGATAATCTAATAGCATAACAATAGTGACACAAGCATCTAAGTATGTTTGGCCAGTGGCCTAACTTTATCAAGTGTCATCTACTAGTATCATGGAAACTCAAAGAATAGTAAAAATAAACTAAGTATTGAGACCTTGTAACGGCCTCAATTGGAGCCACTAACTCTCGGTTTGCTATTCAACCATAATTTGAAAATAACATTTACCATATGCAAAGGAGAAGGGTGCTAATAAGCACTCAGCTAAATTATTCAGTCATTTATGCATGAAATAAAAGAAATAAGGGGGGTGCACATAGGCACCTCAAAACAATGTCTGCGGGTGCACTTAGGCACCTCAAAACACAAAATAAACATTTGGCTCATGGCCAACATGGTATTACCTTAAAGTTGGATATGGAATAGGTGGTGATTGATTGTTTACCTTCAGAAGCCACAAAGGGCTCAGTACTCTAACGCCGCTGAGTCGGGGGAGTGATTCCCTTGGCTCTTCATACTTTCCATGATATTTTTAGCCAGCAAAGGGGCGCCTGAGAGCGACTACCAGGCTATCTCGGCTTTGCCCCCCCAAGCTATCTTCCACCACCGAGATCAAGTTGATCACCACTTGCTTCCCTTTATCCTCAGGGTCCTTTTCTCCGTGCTTTCTTTTGGGTTTCTTCAGTGCGTTCGCATAGCATTCTCTTGTCACCTTGACGTCCCCAGTTGCTTTTCCCACTCCCTTGGGTGTGGGGAAATTAGTCTTCATGTCGAAGGTTGAGATAACGGCCTAGAATAAGTTCAAGCTCGGGCTCCCCAAGATAACGTTGTAGGTGGAGAGGGCTTTAACCACTAAGAACTTAACCATTTTCGTGGAGCGTGTGGGATAAACGTTAAGAGAGATAGGGTGAGATACTTCCCCTGGGTCTTCCAAAGTCTCACCCATGAATCCCATAAGAGGAGTGTTGACTGTCTGAAGTTGGGCATTGTCTACCCTCAGCTGAGTAAAGTCATTGTGGAATATTATGTCTGTCGAACTCCCACAATCAACTAATACCTTTTTCACCCAGAAGTTTGAGATGGTGGCGGATATCACCAAAGCATCATTTTTTAAGGGGATCCCATCCCCCACATCTCGCTGGCCAAACTCTATAGTGCGACTGTTGGATCCTATTTCATTGACTTGCCCTCCACTAGGGGAGCTTAACGCATGCAGCCCAGTAGCTGCTCTTACTAATGTTAGGATTATGCCCGCAGATGCCATAGAGGATAGAATGAGTAGGGCATCTATCTTGTATTGAACTTAAATATTATTTCTATTATAAGGCATTGTTTTTCTTTTCACTTAATTCTTATTTGCATCTATAAGTTGTGTAAAACATTTTGTCCTTGTTTTCAGTATGATCCCTCTACTTCCTATGGGATAGGAAGAATGGCACTAGAGAGATCGATCTTGATTACTAAAACTAGTTCGCAAGTAATATGAAGTCTTTAATGGGCAAATAAAGACTTCAAATAGTTGAACAATCTTAGCTCTGACATGGGAGTGCCTGTCTAGTATCATGGGATAGTAGGAGATTGAGATTGTAGGCACACCAGTGGAATTAATATGCTCGAGCATGACTCGTATCGGTTCTGTCACATGGGTTTTCACTCTGTGACTGTCAATGATGGAACTGATTATGCGTAATAGGTATATGTGAACCTTTGACCTGAAGTATCGGGCTGAAGATGCACTTGTGACGTCAAGTCTTTCACTAGAATAGTTAGACCCAATTCACCCGTTGGTGGGGTCGACCTTGAAATGCAGACTTGATGGGCAAGTGGTAGTTTTAGCAGATAACTAATATGGGATTTGTTCTCTCATAAGTGAATGGGAATGTACCCTATGTGATTATAGATAAATAGAGATCAAAGTTGGCCAAGACAAAAGAGACGATTGTGCTAGGCATTTAATCGATCTCAATGATCTCATATTATTATAATCTATACATATGGTCAAGTTCAATGAGTTTGACATAACCATGACTCTCACTTGACCGGAAAACATGAACAAAGAGTTTATACATATACGGTATTTAAGATTAGAAGGTTGTGGAATGATCCATTCATTTGTATTTCATTTGGGCTACGAAGTGGGCCACGTGACTGGCTAGGTGTTACCCACTTTCTTTGATTTTCTCTCATTGCCAAATGAAACGAACCTAAAGAGTCACGCTAAAGAATCGATGAAGAAAGTTGAAAAAGGATTTTCTATTTTCTATTTTATTTTGGAGAGATTTAATTTATTGGATAAGTTAACTAATTAATTAATTACTTATTGGATAAGATAATTAATTAAATGGATAAGATTAATTATTAACTAATTTCATGGAGAAATATATTAATGAATTTATTTATCTAATTAATTCTATTATTTAATTAATTTATTTATTGGATAAAATAAATTATTAATTGAATAAAGAATTAATTAAAAGCAAAAGAAAAATTTTTCGGGCCCCATATAGGTCATCCATGAGGATGCCCATTAGGTCTAGAAAGATGATCAAGGTGGTCTCTTTTGTTTTGTCTTGATCAATAAGTCATTGAGGTATAAAAGACTTCTCTTGACTTTAACCTAGACAGACAAAACACAAGATACAATTCATTGTAACTCTCCAAAAAAAATAGAAGAAGAAAAATATCCTCCCTCTCTATAATACACTAGCCGTCACCCTATAGAGCAAGAAGAAGGGAATTTTTCATCATCAATTCGTGCGTGATAATTTTGAGGCAACGTGATTCGTTGTTTGGTTTTATCTACAATCAACTTCAAGAAATCAAGACTTGAAGAACATAACGATTGGAGAATTCAAGGAGTTCGTGGATTCAAAGTTTTGAAAAGGAATTGGATTCTCCTACCACTTCGCTTCAACAGGTAAGATTAATTATTCGTTAAGGTATTTTAGATTCAATTATGCAATTAGAGAACACTTTGGGTTTTAATTAATTTTTTGAAATCCTTCCGCTGCGTTTATGAGTTTTTTTGCGAAACTCAACAACTAAGGCTTTCCTCGAGTTCACCGAATCGCCTCCAGCCGGGCCACCCAAAATCACACCTATAATCCCATTTACCGGGAGATTGTCCATGTCTGAGTCCACTGTCGGGGGGTTTCTCTTGCCTCCATCTCTACCCCGGGGTCTTTGGGGTGTCTGAACGGTTACCTCTGATGGGGCAATCACCTCTTGTATGTAGCCTCGTTTGATCAACTTTTCAATCTCCACTTGAAGGTGGTGACATTCTTCCGTCGTGTGACTTTGTCACGATGGAACCTACAATATTTCTTAGACTTGAGGCGGCTGGGACTATCTCTCATCTTCTTTGGCCAGGAGACTATGCCTTGCTACTCCGCTATTTCCAAAACTTGCTCCCTCGAAAGGGTGAGTGGAGTGTACTTGGCAAACTCCGACGGGGGCATAGGCTTTCTCTCTTTTGCCTCCAGCACCTTGTCTTCGTCCCTGACTTTTCTCTTGTTGCCTATACTCTCATTCTTTAGTGACCCGATGGTCTCTTCAATCCTTATGTACTTTTCAGCTCTAGCCAGCAACTCCACCATGGTGACCGGGGGCTTCCCTGCTTTCGACTCCTTGAACCTACCATTTCATAAATTCTTTTGTATGATGCTTGACAATAACTCGTGATTCACATGTCTCACCTTTGACACCGCGTTGGAGAAATACCTCACATAATCCCTCAAGGATTCTCCGTCCTTTTGAACCACCGTGAAGAACAAGAAAGACACTGTCTTAAGGTATTTCTTGTTCATGGAGAAATGATTGAGGAAGCGCCTGGTCAGCTGATCAAAGTTGGTGATAGTGCCGGCTAGTAGCCTATTGAACCAACTCAGTGCCTTCCCCGAAAAGGTGGTTCGGAAGATCTTATAGTATGTGGCATCGTTGATATCGTACATGTCCGCCTTTGCGTTGAACTTGTCAACATGCTCTTGAGGGTCTCCATCTCCCTCATACTCACTCAAGTGTGGAATCTTAAGCCCTGGGGGCAAGGACTCAGCCAATATTGCTGAACAGAACGAGCATCTCTTCAATGGAGCCACTGCTAATGGCACCAATTGCATGTCTTCATACCTTCTGTAGTCTTCTGGGCTTCTATCACAGAGAGGTTCACGCCTTGGCAAGGCCTCCTTGAGGGTCACGGAGATGTGACCTCGGCGTGGAGACCGGGGAGGCGTTGGCCCTCTATCTCTGCCTCTTAGTGGCCTCTCAGGGGGTGAGGCCACACTGTTCTCTTCTTCTCTGGCAACGCCATTTGACGGGGAGTTGGATCGTTTCGAACCAATCCCGTCGGGGGTCAGATATTCTCGACCTCGGTGGGGGAATTGGCCTAGCGACCCTCGGTGATGGCGACTCTTCTCACGAGGCTCAGTACCCCTATAAACAAATGGTGGAGGCAGATCTTGCAACCCCTGCTCCAGGGAGTGGGGAGCCTCTGGTCGGCTTCTCTCTTGGGGGTTTTGCCCCCGGCTGGCTGCTGGACCTTGGGGTATAGGGGAAGGATGTGCCAGGGCGTATTGCTGAACAGCCCTTGCCGCTGCTCTCACTGAGGCATCCTCTGCTAGAGCAAGTAACGCGTCTTGGGTGATCTCGAACACCCTGGAAGCAAAGGGTGGAATCACCTCTAGTGCAACAGGTGATGCATTTTGCTCTCTGATCGGGGGTGCTATTTCCGGACCTCCACCCTCAGTCTGACCGTTGGGAGTATTTTCTTCTCCATTTGGATGACCGGGCCATTCCTCAGGCACTGGGTTGAGAGTTCCATCAGCAGCAATTGGGTGATGTTGGCTGGTTCTCCAGTGGTACGAGCTTGTGACCTAGTCTGCATACTCAGTGGTTGAGACACTGTTCCCACAGACGACGCTAATTTGATGATGGTAAAAATCGCCAGACAGTGATTGTCATGTGATTGACCACGTGGAGTAAGGGAACCGATCCAACTCACGACAAACTAGGTTAAGGGTTGGTTAAGTTATAGACTACACTCGGTTACTTCGAGCTGCCTATGTACCCAATGTATGTGGAATCAAGTCAGCTCGTAGTTCTTTTGTGGGGTTAATCTCAATAGCCAGTGAATTTTTATTGGGTGAGTAGATAATGAGCCTCTCTCAGCTCCTCTAAGGTATTTATAGGGAGCTGGTATTGGGCTATGGGTCATGGGCCTAAATTAGTTAACAACCCATCAGGGTTAGCCTCCTTGAGATTATGGTCTCTTAGACTGATATTAGGACCCAACTATTTTTGCTGGATCTTTCGTCCTTTTTAGACTTGTACAGAGGGTTCTCCACCGATCCGCCCGCGGATAGCAACCCGCCCCATCTTGGGGACACAATCAATTACCATAATACCCTTGGATACTTTTTGGTGCACATCAATTATAAAGTATATGCATGTGTGAAAGCTTGGTATTCAAGGGATTAACAAAGGTATAAATAATAAATAAAGGTAGGGCATATTTGTATATGTGGAGTCTGAATTACAGTTTTTGAGGATGATAATAAAAATACAAAAACCGTATTGGACTAGTACACTTTCATAGATAAAGGTAAAGAACCAATAGGTAAGAAAAATGTTTAAAACTAAAAGCCATAGTGGAACTAGTGGGGATGGAAATGAAACTAGTTATTCTCACATAAAACTTGTTATATGCAAATTTTTCAGTTATATTTATTTTTAATTAACTTCAGCCACATCTTTATTGTACTTCCATTTTTATAAGTCTTTATCTAAATGTTTATTAAAGTTATAAGTAAAAACTTGTTGTACAAGAACAACGCACATGCACTTTACTAGTATGAATAAATGCGTGGTTGGATGATTTGGTTAATGTTCATGAGTAAATTGCTCAAAAATGTGTATATTTTACACATTTGTCATGGATTTTATAATATGTTGATCACCACTTATTTGAATAATGAAATATATGTATGGATGAATTGAAATGGTGAATCAATCCTATTTGAATAATGAAATATATGTATGGATGAATTGAAATGGTGAATCAATCACATTGAAAACTCTGTTTGAAGTCTTCGAAGAATTGATAGCTAAAGAAGTTTTGATTGGGATCTTCTAGTCAAATGTGTTTTATTTTCTATTTTATTCACTTATATATATATATATATATACATATGTATATATATATATATATATGTGTGTGTGTGCATGTCACTTGTCAGTTAACCTTGAAGATGAACTTGGGTAACTGAACTCGCTCTGATATCATGTAAAAATATTTATAAAGAATGAAATACCATGCAAAAATTAAGAAAGAAATAATACACAAAATAATAAAAAGAAAAAATAGCAACATGAAACATCAGATGAGTGTTGATCTCTTATGACTCATAAGAGATCAACACTTATCCAATGTTTCGTGTTGCTAAGTTTTGGTTTTTTTTTTTGTTTTTTGTATGTATTATTTCTTTTAATTTAGTGGTCATTAATAGCGGACAAATACTTTTTTTTTCTCTATCTTAAGCTGAAAACGCTATTTGATTAATAGTTTGACAGATATATATAAGATAGTGCGATTAAACAACAAATATTATAATATAAGTATATTATTGTTAAATGGATATATCCACATTATTTTATTATCATAAATTAAATTATATAGTGAAGCATTTATAAACTCTTTCATATAGTTTCAAAGTGAGTGCATGATAAAAACAAAGCTTTAAAATCTATTTGTTCGTATTAAATACGAACTTTTTAGTGCATATTTAACTAACTAAAGACAATAGTAGGTCAATTTTTTTTATTTTTTATTTTTTGTTGTTCCATAATATTTATTTAATGTACCGTGCATTTATTAAGCATCAAAAGGGAAATTTTAGCCCGCTCCCGACTCGACCAAATTCAGGTGTATTTATGGCAAGTGTAATACACTCTCCTTATGAAATACATTTGGGTGTGGTCAATCCAGATCAGGGCTAGAATTTCCCGCATCAAAATGTGGCAAATATGAGGCCCCTAATACTTTCCAAGACAATGCTGTAACTTTATTTCATGCCCCAATAGCTACCGAACAAGTTCAACACTATGACTTATTGTTGCTTATACGACATACAATATTTAATCAACTTAACACTTGGGCTTATTTTCTAGGTCGTTTGATCTTCAGTTCATCTTTGAGACGTTTTCACGATCTATTGCCTCCTCGAGGTTTACATTCTTTTCGATATCCTTGTTTGGCTCGAGCTGATCACCACCATTATTTGTGTTCTTGTAAATGAAGTACAGTATCATTTGAGCAATTCCGAATAAAAATCCAAGAACATTTGGCAACTGGATAAAGAGGGCGTGGAAGTCGAAGAAAATTACAATTAGATCATGAATATATGAATAACTTAAATAATTGAGTAATAATTGATCCGACTTTGTTTGACTATATACTTACAGCAATGTAGTAGTCCTTAATGAAAAAGCCATAGAAGAACCACATTGTGGCACAAAGGGTAAGAAACAATGATAGAGTGAATGGCATGAATTCTACGCTTTTTGTTCTTATCACCTGTCTCTGCACAAGAATTCAGGAACAATAGAGCTGGTTATAAAAGTTCGTATTAAATTCAGGCATGCTTTTATATATCTTAATAAAATCAGAAGCCAAGATTAGTATAAGTCCTGTTAGTATAATTGCACATAATTTACTTGCATATGGAAACTACTTTAATCATGTGATAATAATATTATAACCTTAGCTTCTTTATAGAACATCTATTCTTTTTCTTTCTCTATTTATAATATGGATATATATATATATATATATATATATTGAGTTTTTTCCACAAAAATAAAGAAAAATAATGTGAGTGTATGTCATGCATGACATATTTGTGGCAACTATGTCATGCATGACATATGAGGGGGCAAAGTGGTTGGTGGAAATGGATGACCAAAATTGAAGGAAATAAATAGATGGCTTGGATTCAATCTTGTGCCTTTGAAAATTGCCTATAAATAGGTGGCAATTTCATTCATTTGAACCATCCCAAACCAAGAGAAAAACATATAGAGCAAAGTGTGTGTAGTGTAGTATATACTAGGAAAAGTGTAGTGTATACTAGGGAAAACAATTTGTGGTAGATACAAATTGTACTACACGGGAAACACTTGTTGGGTTTTTCTTTCGGGGCAATACAAAGGGGGGTTGAGAGTAGTGTTCTATATAACTTTGAGAGTGGTTGTACAATAGTGGTTTTCTTGAGTTTGTCTATAAATTCAAGTGTGTATTTTTTTTTGTACCGGTAAATTTCTCTCATAGTGGAAGAACGGAAACTCTCGTGGACGTAGGCGGATTTTGCCGAACCACGTAAATCTTGTGTGCATTATAGTTATATTTTTCGGGGTATTATTTTGTCATCAGCTTGTTGGTGGGACTTGCCGAATCTTAATAAGTTAAATCTCGGGCCCAAAACTTCTGTTGCGCCTAACAATATATCCATACATGACTCGTACATAGATGCATGCATTTGTGAAATGAAATAATAGCGATAGGTTAAACATGATCAAATCGGTATAGTTGATCCGAATTGATCCCAACCCTTTGGATCCTAGTTATATTCCAATTTGTATTACATTTTGAGTTCCATATAGATACATGTCAATTAAGTATTTAAAATCCACATATAAATGTACATTAAGTACATACATATTTTATATGCTTGGTTTCCGTTTGTGAATTAAAAAACTAAATTAAAATAGAAGATTAATCTCCAAAGCAAGAAAACAACCAAAATATAAATTTACCATAATGCATAAAGGAGCAGCAAATACAGCTATGTTTGTAATGGCACACATCCATCCCACTGCAGAGACCCTTTTGGAACTTTTAACAACTAATAAAGAAACTATCATGATCAGCCCTAAACCTCCAACATTGAATAAGAGAATCAATCTCACAACGGAAATCTGCAAAATGTACGATATTGTTAAAATCATTCCTAGGTAAAAATTAAAGAAGACGTGAAAAACGATATTATGATCTAGAAATACGAGTAGCTTGCAGTTCAAGTCATGTACAACCCTTTTAATGGGTACATATATAGGCGTAATTTGAGATTTTAGCAGCAAAATTGCAAATTAAATCCTATAGATATGGCCGTTTTTATTCTAGATATGTGCTTTAAGTGATTTTAGAAATATTTCCAATAATTTGAAAAAAAAAATTAAGTTTAGTCCTCCTTTTAAGCAACTTAGTCCAATTAACGCTTTATTTTCTGTAACCATTCCGTTAAAATCTAATAGAATGGTAAAACCTCAAAATTTCATGTTTCCCCATAATTAATATATATAGCTTGTAGTAAACACCCCAAAACTAAATTTGTTATCACTAACCCCTGTAAATAAATATAATAATTAAAAAAGAAAACAGAAAATACAACCTTCCCCCAATCCCCCATCTGTAACCCTTCCCCCCACCCCTCAAAAAAAAAAAAACCTTTGTCACGCTGACAGCCTCCTCCGCCACCTTAGCCTTCCTGGTCGCCGATCGGCCGTCGCATCACAGATTCCCTCCTCCCTGTACTGATTTTGTTTTCCTTTAATTTCTCCCTGTTTCTCTTTGATTTTTCTTATAAAATTAGTTCAATTTTCATTTTTTTAATTAAAATATATTTTTATGTATTTTTATTTTTTTTTTAACTTTAAGGGGGTTAAGTTTCACTAACTTTTGTTTATGGGTGTGTTTGGTAGAACATGTACAGTTTGGGGGAGGGGGGAATGCAATTTCCAGAAGTGCATTTCGTTGGTTGCTGTCAATTATAAAAATAGAACATAAAGCGCGGGAATAACGTTGTTTAAAGAAATGACTAAAGTTGTAAATTCTTTAAATTATTGGGATCATTTCTGAAGTCACCTAAAGGGCGGGACTAATTCTCAATCGGCATGGGACCAAAGTTGCAATTTTGCCATATTTTAGCCTAGATCATTTTACCTTAGCTTTCTTGGACGCATATATAAGGTAGATTACGAGGTAAATCGCTTCAATAACACATCCGATGCCATTGATGCTAACAATCATATAAGCATTTGTCTTAAGCATGGCATAATATAGCAATAATGAAGCACTGAAAAATGCCACTGAATAAGGTACTGGCTGAAACCCGTCTGATGATTTCTTCTTGTAAATTGTGTGGAATGTTGGGCTGTGCATAAAAAAATATTAGACAAAGGAATTAGTGAGAATTACTTTCATTTGTGTATGGAAATATTGTGTGCCTCGAAATTAAGATACAGAAGTAATTTTTAGAATAATGATGAGACTTACATTGGTGCCAAAAATACCAGGAAGGACACTATATTACCTGTACATAATCACATATTAGTAAGTTTTTTACTCGAACTTAAAGTTGAATTCTGATTAAGATAAAACATGAAACCTAAGAAATAACGCAATTATTTCTTACCCAAAAGGCCAAATATGAATGCCAAATCTTGAACACTCAATAAGCCCATTTTGGGTGAAGTTTCCTGGAATCCTCGTAAAAAATATTACAAAGAGACTCGATGTTGTTATACACACTGGCTATCTTATTTATAGTAGAAACTAGATAGTTGGGTGGAAGCAATTCTGGTCAGGGTTTGGCCACAACATCTGTAACATTTGGCTGTGTTAAGAGTGTAAGTATAAACAGGAGATCAGATCTATTCATGGTTAATTTGGCTTGGAGTATGGCATAAAAATGTAGTTTGTAACATATATCTTAAAAGAAAAATTACCAAAACTCCTGCAACATATGTGCTAAATTTACAAGCACTCTCGTCAAGCTTGGTAATTACTAATACCTCCTCTACCGTCATACTTCGTCTAACAAATAGGTTGTTCAGTTAATTTTTGTAACAAAAAATGCTGACATCACACGTCAATTGTTTTTAAATCCAATTTTGCCCTTGGTTTGAATGTTGACCATGTTTTGGGACCGATTTATCCTTCCATTTGTGGGGGTAAACTCAGTAAAATGAAAACAAATGAGGATGGGTTGTAATAACATGAAAAAAGACTTGTTTTGATTAAAATACTTAGGTATTCATTCAAATTTGATTAAATACGGTAATGGGGTTGTAATAATATGCAAAGGAATTGTTTCGATTAAAATACATAAGCATTCAATCAAATATGATCAAATACGGTAAATTGCACCCCAATATCAAGACTAGGATTGAATACCTATTTTTCAAAAATTATAATGGAATATCTATCTATTAAATTATAATCAAGCACTTTTTGCACCGATAACATGTGATATAGTCTGATATGTTGGGATATAGTGGAGTCAGATCAAATAAAGGATCAAGAGATGGAAACAATGGAGTCAAAATAGAGCCAAGTTGAAGCCGAGATGGGTCGAGGAGACCCGGGATAGTGAAAGGGTTGAAAAGGGATGAAAACAGGCTAAAACGGTGTTCCTGGACGGAACACCGCAACATCGGAGGAGGAACGCCAAGGCGTCGATGTGTTTCGTCAGAATGCCTAGGCCTTCGCGGCAATAGCGGAAAAATGAACGCCACGGCATTCGAAGATGGCAGTTTTCTTGTGTGAAAAGAAATCGGTTTAGGCGAGAATTTGGCAGTTTTTGGTATGTTTATGCCTCTTCCCTTTGTATTAGGAATGTGTTCCCTAATTTGATAGGGTTTAGATTACTCTAACTATTATAAATAGGAGAATTCAACTTGTAATTCATTGATGTACTCATTGATTGACTTTGAGAAATAAAGATGTAGATCTAAGTTGGCTCGTGGATGTAGACAATTATGTCAAACCATGTTAAAATTCTCGTGACGTTATTTTCATGTTTAGGCTTAAGTTTTTTATTTTTTCTTTATTTTTTCTTCGTGCTCTGATGATACCATCCCTAACAATTGATATTAGAGCCATAAGTTGTAGTTTTAGGAAAAGCGCGTCTTAAATCTAGATCTATGGGGAAGTGTTTTTGGTTAAACACGGATCTCGTCATGGGAACAATGGTAGGAGATGGAAGGGTAATCAAGCTCGAAGATTCATTACAGAGAGCACGAATTGAGGTCGTGATGAAGCCGGAGAAGATGACAGAGGAGGATGGGGTCAGTTAGATCATCAACCAAAGAAGAGTAATCCCGTTGAACATTAATGAGAAGCAGAGACAGAATCCGCAGCAGCAGAGGCAAATTTGTGTTGCCAGGTAGGTAGACAAGAAGCCAGTGGGAGCAGTTACAGGGCCGGAGGCAGATCCGTAGAGCTAGAGGTCAGAGAGTAAATCTATGTTGTCGAGAGGGAGCAAATGAGTTGCTAGACCAGGGGGCAAAGTTACGGTGCCAAGAAAGCAAATCCACTGAGCTAGAGGTCAGAGTGAAAAAATTAATAGCCGAAAGGGTAGAGTCATGTAGTCGAGAGAGTAGAGGGCAAGGTTGTAGAGGCATAACCACGGTTGACCGTGAAGTCGGAAGTCATGGGGACAGGATGTGAAACCGGGTAGGCAAAGTCGCGAAGCCATAGGATTTTTTGGTAGAGATATGTGACATAGCTCGTGAGTGGGAGCTCAAGCAAATGTATCAGTGGCACGTGTTAGCCATTAAAAAATTGAGTTGGCGGATGGATCAAACATAGCTCATGTGAGGGATCCGAGATTATCATTGAAAAAAGTCCTTAGTGGAATGATGTCAGTGAACGGGTTGACCGAGGCGGTTTGGGTTGTGACATGTTTCGAGTTTTGGAGTAACCTATATCCGATGGTCAGTTGGGCCGACATGGATATGCCATGGTATTCAGGAGTTGGCTGATCACCAAAAGAATAGAGTAGTGGCAAGGGTTCAAAGAGAGGGAATGATGTTCATAGAGAGAGTTCGCCAAGTGGGTGACACTAAAGGATGAATAAATTGACGAGACATGGAGAGGTCTTGAGATTTGATCTCCATTGGATTTGGAGATGTGCCGACTAGATTGAGGTTCACTTAGGAAAAGTGAAGTGGTGGTTCGAGTTTCTTATCAGTTTACAAGTGGGAGATTGTTGGGATATATTGGAGTCGGATCAGAAAGAGGATCGAGAGATGGAAACAATGGAGTCAAAATAGAGCCAAGTTGAAGCCGAGATGGGTCGGGGAGACCCGGGGTCGCGAAAGGGTTGAAAAAGGATGAAAACAGGCTAAAATGTTCTTGGACTGAACGTCGTGGCGTCAGATGAGGAACGCCGTGGCGTTGGCGTGTTTTGTCGGAACGCCTAGCCGTTCCAGTGACGAACATCTAGGCGTTTGCAGCAGTAGCAAAACAATGAACGCTGCGGCGTTCGTGGCAAATACCGTGGCGTTGGGTACCGAGATGGCAGATTTCTTGTGCGAAAAGGAATCAATTTTGGCAAGAATTTGACAGCTTTTGGACTCCTTATTTGTTTCCTATTATGTTTATGCCTCTTCCCTTTGTATTAAAAATGTGTTTCCAATTTTGATAGGGTTTAGATTACTCCAACTATTATAAATTGGAGAATTCAACTTGTAATTTATTGAAGTACTCATTGATTGACTTTAAGAAATAAAGATGTAGATCTAGGTTGACTCACTACCACAAAAAAGTCCTATTACAGCGCACCTATGACAGCGGTTTTGAAAACTGCTGTAATAGGGGGCACTCGATTCGGACCTATGACAGCGGTTCGAGCCGAACCGCTGTCATAGGTGTCAAAAAAAAATAAGATTGGACTTTTGGCAGCGGTTCGGCGGAACCGCTGCCAAAAGTTGTCAAAAAAAAAAAATTTGAACTTTGTGGCAGCGGTTCTGCCCGAACCGCTGCCAAAAGTTCAAAATTTGGGCGGGTTTACTTCAAACCGGCCCCCCCTCTCTTTCACTCTCTCTCTCTCTCTCTCTCTCTCTCTCTCTCTCTCTCTCAACTCTCTCACCACCACCACCACCGCCTCCGCCGTCCGCCGCCCCTCTCGGTTTCTCTCTCTATTTTTAGATCTACTTCTCTCTCTCTCGGTTTCTCTCGGTATAGGACCGCCGCCGCCCACCTCTGCCAACGCCGACGCCCACCTCCGCCTCTGCTGCCGACGCCGCCGCCGCCCACCTCCACCGCCGCCGCCTTCTTCCATTTAGTTTTGGTATTTTTTTTTAGATAAATATATATACACACACACACACATAGAGTATATATAGATGTATGTATATGTGGGTGTATGCATATATGTGTGGGTGTATGTATATTTGTGTATGTGTGGGTGTATTTATATTTGTGTATATGTGGGTGTATGTGTATGTATATTTGTGTATGAATATTTGTGTATGTATATATGTGGATGGGTGTATTTATATTTGTGTATATGTTCATGGGTGTATGCATATATGTGTATATGTTAATGGGTGTATTTGTGTATGTGTGGGTGTGTGTATATTTGTGTATGTATATATGTGGATGGGTGTATGTATATTTGTGTATATGTTGATGGGTATATATATATTTGTGTATATGTTGATGGGTGTATGTATATTTGTGTATGTGTGGGTGTACATATATTTGTGTATTTATGAAAATATTTCTCGGTTGAAATTTTGCGGTGTTGGAATGACACGAAATTCACAAGGTCATAGAGAAACGGCATTCTGAACAAAACGCAAGTTGCGCTCTCGTGATTTTAGCGATCCGAGATCGTTTAATGCCTCAAATACGTGTTTTATTACAAAAATACGTATTTATGTAATAAAACGCGTATTTGAGGCATTAAACGATCTCGGATGGCTAAAATCACGAGAGCGCAAGGCATAGCCTTGCGTTTTGTTCAGAATGCCGTTTCGCTATGACCGTGCGAATTTCGTGTCATTCCAACATGACAATATTATAAACGATAAAATAAAATTAAAAAAAATAAATATACCACCCTATGACAGCGGTTCAGCCGGAACCGCTGCCATAGGGTCCAATTTAATTTATTTTTTTTTGAATAAATGACCCTATGACAGCGGTTCTGCCCAAACCGCTGCCATAGGGTCACCCTACTGCAACGGTTCCGGAACCGCTGCCATAGGGTTTTGACCTATGGTAGCGGTACCTATGGCAGCGGTTCAAAACCGCTGTAATAGGCCCAAAAAAACCGCTGCTATAGGTCATTTCTGTAGTAGTGACTCGTGAATGTAGACAATTATGTCGAACCACGTTAAAATTTTCGTATCGTTATATTCATGTTTAGCCTTAGGTTTTTTATTGTTTCTTGATTATTTTTCACACTCTGATGCTATCATTTCTAACATGATATTTGACTATATTTGACTCCTTTTGCAATATACTTCTCTCTTCATGGCTCGTGGATATAGTCTGATTTAGAAACAACTTAAATATCTAGATTGATTTCGATTTTATTATTAATTATTGTGATTTGCTTGTCATAGACTTTTATGATATTTCTCATTGATTCTATGAATACTCTTACTGGTAGGTCAACTGACCAAACTACATAGGTCACTTCTTTTTTTTGTGTCTGGTTCATGAACTAATACTCATTTGTTTGCTTAACATTGGCCTAAGATTTTTCTCAGGCCTAATTAATTCTATGACTATTCAATTTTGGCATCGTTAATCTATGTGGTAATTCATATTACCACCACACGTACAAATAATGGTTAGACTAATCATCGATTCAGTTATGTTAAAATTGTACTAACTGAAACGTAAAGTAACATAAAATCAGTCATTGAATATTTTCGGGCTTTTGTCATCTTGAAAAATGAATTTCCCTGTCTTGAATTGGGTAGATCGATCACTTGGAGAGAGTTTCAGGTTTACCCCAACATAATTAGTCAGATACGTCTGGAGATTAAATCTTATCTAAATTTAGTATTGCATTAACGTCTTAAGTTGCTCATAGAATTGCTATAATCATGTGAATCCATATATCTACGTACACCATTACATGCATGTTACACAACTAAAGAGGATAATGCAAGATCCATGCAAAAACAGCTGTCCTCGATCGATCTAGTTCAATTGAGTAGAGCTACATATATCAATAAAAATATTGATAAGCTAAATTTTCTCTTTGCACATGCAATCTCGTCTAGTTTCGATTCTAATTGTCAAGTTTTGATGATAAGCTTACACCAAAAATGTCGTTCTTATCTTGATGGATCAAATTAACTAATTAGTACGATGAGATTTGGTAGGATTACAATTAGAAATTAATTAATTGACTTCAATTTTGTTTTTAGCTAGAAGCGATCGTTGAAGCTTTTGAACGTGAATCTTTTGATCGAGGAGCTAGTTCCAGTTTGGATCTTCTATTGCAAATCGTGTTGCAATCTCCTATTATATTTTACATATAAATATCAAGTGTATAAAATATTTCCTTGAATATAAATTTATTATGAATTGTATACATTTTTTGTGGAAGCATGATATGCAATAACATTTTGCAATAAAAGATCTCATGTAGCTAATTCCACTCTAGTTTGGCTCATCAAATTTTAATTTACTTTGAGAGAGTGATGAAAGTTTTCAAACATTTTCTTACGTAGTAGTAATTTGGAAGATCAATTATGTACCGACAACGTGATGCTAAAACTTCAGTTTTATGCATGTTTTAATTTTTTTTCGAATTCCACTGGCCTTGCAACGCGCAACATTTGCAAAAGGAATGCACGTCAACACCAAGGACTAGATTTGAAATTCAAACTTAAAAGTTGAGGATGATTTCGATATTCGAACAAGAGACAAAATTGAAGTGGAGCATGAGTTTGAGTTTTTAACTCCAAATTTAGGGCTATGATTTTGTATGTTATCAAATCTTATTGTTTATTTTTTGGATCACGATATCCTAAAAATTCACACTATAAACCATTTCATTTAAATACACATTTTTGCAACTTTATTTTTTCAATCTCATATGTGAGTATCAATTACTGTATGATCAATCATTTTACACAATCATCAATTAATAATCATTTACTCCAAACAATACTTTTCTCTTCCTCTTTCACACTTTACAATTTTTAGTTTATATTTTAATTATTAGCTAAATCATTTAACTCATCATACATCAACCAATCATTTTTTGTTTGATGCAATTTACAATTTCTAATCATATTCCAAATACATAAATAAACACATTACAATAACACATCATTTTTACATGAACACCCATAATATGCAGTCCCCGAAATTTTTTCAAAAACCAAACCCAAAAAAATAGACAGACATGGTCTAAATTTGCAAGGGTATTATAATAAAACAACCAAAAAATCAAATTTTTGGACGGAAATTAATTCAGAAGAGCCGTTAAAGAACTATATTGAGACAAATTCGAACTATAAGGTGTTAGGTATGTGCCCTAGATGGCAATGAAGAATTAGATTGTATAGGGCTATTTACGTTATTTTGTAAAAACTCATTATTTGGAATAAAAGGCATTTTATATTTGTTCATATAAATCTTAATTGGCATCAATAGGCTTGAAAATATAGTCTAAATGTAATCTGGAGAAACCTTCTACTCCTTGGGTATGAGGAGAGAGACACTAGAAGTGTTAGATTATATGAAATGAGTTCGCAGGTCAAAGAGTCTTAATTTGGCATTAAGACTGAACTTGTATGATATGAGCTTTGACAAGGAGTGTCAGTCAGTCACTACGCAGTAGTGAGGATCACTATGCAATTTTGAGAACTCATAACATAGATATATCAATGGAATCGATATATTCAAATATGGCTCGCCGTGATTCTACTACATGGGTATTTAATCGGTGACTATCAATGGTAGGATTATTGGTCTCATGATAGTGTACGTGAGCCTTATACCTGAGGAATCATGAACAATGTACTTGTGACACTGAACTTGTTATTAGAGTAATTAGATCCAATTCACCCATTGGTGGAGTCGACCACGAAGTGCGGTATCAGTGGGCAAATAGCAGTTGTTCGGTGATTACCAAGATGAATTTCACTGTCTCGAGTAGTAAACGAGTTTATGCCCTATGAGACCATGTGTATATGAAATGACAAGTCTTTGGCCAAAGCATATAAACCATCTTGTGTGGAATATCGAGTCTTGTGAGTTTGACACTTTCCATGACTCTCACTCGATTGGATATAACAGTGAAGGACTCATACTCATAAGGTATTCATGACTATAAAGGTTTGTAATGATCTTCTCATTTCATTCTCAATTGGATTTCGATATGGGTCCACGGGACTAGCTAGGTGACTACCCACATCCTTGGTTTCCTCCCATTACCACTTGAGACGAACCTATAGAGTCAGGCTTCTAAAGATGAAAGAAAGGAAAAACTTCAGTTGTTTTCTAAAAGGATGTTTGATAATTCGTTATTTGATAAACGAATTACGACATCTAAAAGGGTTAATATATTGATTAGATTAATTACTCATAATTAATTTTATTTAATTAATTGAATTAATTAAATTAAATTAATATGTAAAATAATTAATTAGATTTAATTATTTGATTGTCTAATTAAAAAATAATTAATTAGATTAATTATTTAATTATTTAATTAATTATCTAGTTGGGCTAGGTATTTGATTAAACATTGGACTAAGTTGAAAGTCAACTTAGTCCATAGGCGTGTGGGTTAATCAAAGATGGGCTTGGGATTTAATAAAATCCCTAAGCTCATCTTAGACAATCACACTCTGCAGAATCCTATAGAAAACATAGGTGAAAATCTCTTCCCCTCTCTCACCGACTAGCCGTCTTCTTTAAGGAAGATAAGAGGAGTAATTTTTCCAATCTTTCGTCTGTGTGTTATCTGGAGGGGGGAGCTTAGAGTTGCTGTTGTGCAAAGATCGAAAAATCCCACAAAAGAAAAACGATAAATTGTTTTTTGCGTATTCTTCTTTGTTTTCGTACAAAACTCATAAATCCCCGGAGTGGTCCATAGATTGGGATTAATCCATTTTATCTTCCGCTGCGCTAGGCTCGACGAATCCCAACAGTGGTATCAGAGCCAACGTTAGGAGGATTTATGAGTTTTTTGAATGATTGCATTTATGTTGATATATTTCATTGAAAATTCGATTTTTGATGTTAGGATTTAATTCAAAATTTGATTTTGATGTATAACATGGTTTAACTTGTGTATTATAACATGTTAGATGTATTTTGGTTGATTGGATTCAAAAACAAACAAAAACTCGCGGAGTCGTTGGGTTTGATGGAGGATGCTGTTTTTTTAAAATTGCACAACAGGTCGTAAGCCGATGTTCAAACGTGCAATGGTAACACGTTCAGACATCGTGCACATTGCAATTTTTCCAAGAGGTTCTAGATCCAACATTCGAACGTCCTCAGAGGTACATTCCGACGTTGGACACTTCAATGTTTGAACGTCCTTAGAGGCACGTTCAGGCTTTGGAAACAGAATGTTTTGAATTACTTGTATGCGGCTTGTTCCGACGTGATAACTTGGACGTTCGGGCGTGCGAGACAGTGTGTTGGACACTTATACAATCCATAAACATGAATGGTTGGACCATCTATGCCATTTGGATTGATAAACACGAGCCACACTCGGTATATTTAAATTTTGGTATTATCTTGCTAACTGGATGGGTCAAATGGTCGATGACCCGGATTAATAAGATCTAACCCAAAATGGAAAACATACCAAGAATGACCGAACCCACCTCTATCAACGGGTTGACCCATAGATAGTTCTAATTTTGAAATATTAATAAATTTGATTTATTTTAATTTTAAAAGTTAAAAATTAGGATTTATCAAACATTTTGAAAATGTAATGCATTTTCAATTAAAATGTAATGCATTTTCAAAGTTAGTAAATGTCATCATCTCTGAATCCCTAGGATAGTTAAAATTGGATTTCAATTATACCAACATAAATGTAATGCATTCTTTTATGCTTTGATGCATGTTGTGGGATGCATTCCATGGATTAAGCTTTATGTAATTTTGGGTTTTTAATTAGGTTGTATTAGGCAGGAGTTTGAGCCCCCTGGATTGTATTCTACTTTCCATAGATTTATGTATGAGTTTCATTTATCTATGTAAATACTAGAGTAAGGTTATTGGACCTGAAGATCTTATTAGAGCTTGGAGGCCCGGAGGCGTTAGGTGTAGATCTTTTAGAGCCTAATTCGCTTTCCCCAATGGCCCAATTGAATTCAAATCCAAGGAATGCATGTGTGGTAGATTGATAGGCTTTTATCACTTTGATTTATATTGTCCATGTCTGCGCGCTAAACCGATTAATGTACAAAGTAAGACTTAACACAAACGCGATAGATTCTCCCATTTAACAAACATTGAATTTTTAAAGGGAATTGAGTATCCACGCTCTCCATCAATCTTGGTGAAAGACGAGTGTGCATCTAATGAATAATTTCATCACAATTGGTAGGGGTTATGCACTAAGATATGCATTTGGATTTCTCAAGAGCATTATATGTCATTGGTCGAAACAAATTTTGCCCCATATATCATCAAAGGGTTGCAAGGTGGGATTAAATTATTAGATTGATAAGAGTTGATAGACCCAAGTTCAGATAGATCATAACCTATATATCGTTAAAGGGTTGCAGTATTGTGATCTATGAGTTGAATGGAGATTGAATCGTCTATTAGACGATGCTAGTAAGGATTGCCACTTTGATAAATCAATGAGTCATATATCATTAAAGGGTTGCAACTCACCGGATTTATTAAAAAACTCAATCACTAACTACGAAGAATATCCAACGAGGCTTCCGACTATTGCAATAAGAGTGTAATGAATCGAAAAATGTAGTGGGAGTGAAGTTAAAATGAAAGTCCTATTTTACTTAGAATTTACAATATAACGACCTAATTAAATCTTAATTATTTTCTGCAATTTAAATATCTCTCTCAAAATGATTAATAACCCACTCACAATTTTGCTTAAAAAAATGTCCTCACTGGACCCAATTTCACCGACTGGCCCCGAAACTTAAAGATTGTCTTTAGTTTGGAGTAACTGAACCATGTTCTCAAAGTCAACAAGCCCCATATACAAGCAATCCTTGTAATGAAGGATACCTGATTTTCATAATTGCTCGAACGATTGTTCGGTTATTCCATACTTGTTTAAATCTCCTCCGTTAGGAATAAAATAATAATATGTAATAATAATTAATTATTTCATCAATAATTCCAAGGCTCTAATACCATTTTGACTGTGGTGCTCCTTGTTATTGGAGTGTCCCATCAACTGACACCTATCAGTTTGCTAACCCAGAGCACCATGCGTTCGGCTTAGGTGATGGGTCATCCCCTACAGAGAGCTACGATTCGGGACTATATGCCAATGCATACGTCACGCAGTAGAGGCTCGGGGTTTTTTCTATAAGCTCTGATACCATTTTGAAAGTGCAGGTAATAGAGATATATCTTTTTGCCGAGTTGGTCAAATTCAGGACTAAAAGTGCAAAATGCATAGAAGATACGAGACTAAAAGTGCACTTTCCATAAATTTTGGGACTAATAGTGCACACGCAGTTACACTATAGTACTAAAAAAACAGCGAGTGCCCTTTCACAAATTATGTGCCCTTTATCAACTCCGCAATCCGCCTCCACATCCCCGCCCAAAATTTCCAACCCCACATTTTCATTTTCATTTTCTCATTATATTATTTCGTAAAATCCCCTCTATATAAAAAAGCTTAAAAAACAAATAGGCAACTACACTACAAAAACAATGGCGGAAGCAAAATTGGATCCTGAACCTATCGCCGACGGAAGCGGCGGCGGAGGATTAGGATTGTTCCGATTGGGGGGGCGTCCGAAGGTGCGAGTGACATCAGAGTACGACAGTGACAGCTCCGTGTTCCTTCACAAGGTGTCGTGTAAATTGTTGGAAAATATAGCAGCAGCCAAACTGAAGCTCTCCTTCCTCAACAACAGCAAGGGCGAAGTGACGGAGCCTCAAATTTCATTCACTTCCAAATTCTTCTCGCTCCACTACGATGTCGAGGAGAGTGATGCTCTGCTCAAAGCTTCCTATGAAATTGTGCCTGGATTGCAATTCAGAGCTGTCCATCAAGTCAAGGTCTTATTATTTATTTAAATTGATTCTTCGATTTCAATTTTGAATGCATTTAACCCTTTTTTTTTATCTTCTCTAGAGGTTGTGCTGTTTTTCTTATATTTCGTATGTAAAATGAACACTGTAGTTTTGTCATAAATCTTTTCCTTAAATAGATAAGTGATATGTATCATATACACTTGTCAGACATATAAGTTTATGGAATAGGAGATGGAACACGATTTGGAATAGAGGATCCGGTTTGCCTCGATTCTGTTGTTGTCTTGGATGTGTAAGTTTTTGGGCGAAGGTGATTTTTCAATGCAGAGATAATTTCTTCCAGTAGCGTTGTTTTATCCTGTTCCAAGTTACTATACAAACTGATAGACTTCAGAGCACACTGGTATTTCAAACTTAAAACATGAAAAGTATGATTAAATACATTGAAGAGTGGACGATTGTGTGATTTGCCAATCATTGTTTAGTTGTCTTTTCCTTTTCAATATCTGGAATTCATGTGGTTTGCACTCTTCTGCTCACAATACTGCTATATAACGTTTAGGCTCGACAAGGAGAGGTTGCAATGGTGGCAGATGTTGCAGGTCCAGCCTACAAATTTGAATTGTCATCTGCTGTTCCATATATTGGCATGGTGAGAATTGAATGGCATGTGATTCATTAATATTTTCTGTTGAAGATGTCTGCAATCTTCATTTTGTGAACATCTAATACAGCTTGTCTCGAAATAATTACTCTCTTTGCTACAGTACAAAATCAAATCTTCTGAGTAACTTATCAACTTCTTATTTTTAATTTCGGCCTTGCTTAATCTCTCAGTTCTTAGTATTTGTTATGCTAATTCAATATTAGCAGAAAAGTTTTTGAAAAAAATTGACTAAATTATTTGTTGTTACACTAAAAAAAATAGTTAATTTGAAGGTTAAACATATGAAACGAAACATATTTTGGAAGGAGGGAGAATTATCAAATATATGCATACTTTTCAATGGAGGAGTCACAAACACCCTTTGTTTCTTTAGTTATTATTTTTAAAAACAGAAATTGAATCCTGGTATTAATTTTAAAGTTATTTTTGCGGAGGAGGTGGGTCAATGTCTTTAATGCCTTATTTTATTCATGTTGCTGCAGCCAAGAGCAACTCTTAAATTTCCTCTTGGTGAAGTCTCCCTGGAGGAGAAAGAGGAGGAAGAAGAGGAGCAACAGAAGAGAACTTTATCAGTGAATGCGATTGTTAAAAGTCACATTCTGAACGGAGTTTGTACTGCTCAATACAATCAGGAAAATTTGGATTTGAGATATGCATTCAAGGTAGTTTCTTTTGGGCATTCTTTCAAGGAACACTCTTCGTTTATCCTTCTTTGTTTTTTATTTTTTATAAATGGATCATTATCATATCATATGTTACTAAATATGAACGTAGTTTCACCTAATAACTGAGTCCCTTTTCACGAAACTTTTCTAGTTTTCTGACAATTAACGATACTAAATATGGAATTTGTTTTGCCTCATGATTGATTTCCTATTTGGCATACTTTCAAGATTCCTTTTCCACATTGCAATCAATTTAATTTTTTGTTCATGTTTTATGGTTATTTTCACAAAATAATAAAATAGACCGTTTAAGTGATATCTAAATCTGTATATTCTGGGATTCTCATCCCTGGAAATGTTTAGTCCATTAGCTTGTCATAACACACAGCTAGTTTCTTGGTGAATTTATTTGATGAAATTCATTGGTAGGATGAGCAAATGACGTTCATTCCGAGCATTTCTCTGCCTTCAAATACGTTATCGTGTGCATTTAAACGGAGATTTACTCCTTCAGACAAGTTGAGGTGCTCTCTCTCTCTCTATACACACACACACACACACACACGCACGCACGCACAGACACATGCACATGCATATGCATATGTGTGTGTGTGTGTGTATATATATATGTATAATAAATGCAAATTGTCTAGATTTCTAAGATATCTAACCCAAAATCTTTGCTGTCCTTGACATCATAAAAAAGCCTATCGAGTTAACTTTTCATGGATCTGCAGATTACACTGAATTAGTGTCAAAGTTTAGGTATACACATTCTTAGAAAATCATGGAGGATGTTTTACTTTATATATGTATTACGAAAAGAGTAAGATGTGAATTTGTCTAATTTATTTACAGTTTACAAAACTCACTGGTTAAAGTTATTTTGAATACATGTTCGAATCATTTTCGAGACAAGTTCCAGAGCTGTATTTAAAATATCGAACTCTGATTAAAGTTCTGTTTCGCAACATTAGAGAACTATTATGTATGGTTCTTGGTTGTGGGGCTACAAATTGAATTATTTCATTATTACGAAAATAGAATAAATATTAAGCTAACCCTTGTTAGGAACTAATCCCACTGAACTAGGGAGGTCCATAGGATAGTCATTGCATAATCTTTTCCAATGCAATAAAGTTATGCAGTGACTCTTTTACGTTTGATAAAGGGGTGTTTTCCATGGCTTTGGTTACATTTATACTGTTTCATTGAATAATCCTTGCTGATTGCTTCCCGCTCATTGACTGATCATGTAACTGGGGGAACCCTTTATTAACCCAAAACCATTGCCACCTCTGGTTATATTTAAATTCTAATCAGTGATGAGGTTTTTGCTGTTAACCGTTTGTTCAACTATCGTTTATCAGAAACCGTTGTAAAAAATGCAATTTTTTAACTATATTTTGTTTGGAAGACTTAAAGCTTTGTTTGGATGTGTTTTCATTTTATTTTCAGCCGTTATTTTCTAAAATGTATAGGGCAATGCGTTTTTTGGTTTTTGTGTGACGAAAGTAGGTATGTTTTGTTTTGTTTTTGAAAATGGTTCGAATTAGTGATTGATGACGTGTGGAATGATTGAGTTAGTGAAACGTAATGATTATGTGAGGAAATGTGTGAGGAGAGAGAAACTGAAAAAGTTGTGAAGAAGAGAGAAAAGTGATAGATGAGAAGTGAGAGAAATATGATGTGAAATGTAATTTGAAAAAATGATTGGAATTTGCTGGGGAATGTAAAAATGAAAATGAGTATTTTTAGTTAAAAACGGTGTAAACTGTGTATTTTCATTTTCGGATGAAAATGAAAAAAAGTAAATTGAGAATACATGCAAACAAGCCCTAAGTATTGGTTTGCTCTGTCAGCTACTTGTACTACTTTGACTCAAACAACTGGAGTTCCGTCTACAAACACACAGTTGGAAAGGACTACAAATTCAAAGCTGGTTATGATTCTCAAGTGCGACTTGGTTGGGCATCTCTCTGGGTGAGTTTCTCAATCTTTTTCCCTGATAATCCTTGATCTCTGGATGATAATGTTAGTAATTTACTTATCCTTTTGCTGCCATAATGCGATCTACTAGTTATATCTCTCTTTAATTAAATTTCAAAAACCGTGGGTTGCCACAGAGAAACCAAACCTGAAATAAAGCAAAACAGTGAGGGAATGGGAAAATAACAGTAGGTAGTCCAACTAACAACTAGAGTTTTCTAAGCTCACCCTAGTGGGCGTCAAATTTGGGAGGTTACACTACCTCAGCAATCACAAGACTCCTAAGTTCTTTCAGCTACAGTCAAAGTTATGCATCTCAAATTGCTAATTCATCTTAATTGACCAAATCTATTGATTTCTAATATCAATAGTTCTTTCTCTTTCCATTTCCAAGTAAAATCGCTTTACGTAGATTGCTATTGATGATGTCTGCATTTCTGTTTATGTATCATCATCGTGCTTTGTGAGTTTTGTTCAAGTACTGTATTGTATCAAAAGAATTGATTTACATTTATAAGGGACAGTTTGAGCTGGTGAATCGAGAAAATTACCATATTAAACTTGATGTGTTTTATACGGAATGATTAGGTTGGAGATGAAGATGGGAAAGCCAAGACAGCCCCGATGAAGATGAAAGTGCAGTTCATGCTCCAAGTTCCTCAAGATGATGTAAAATCTTCAGCTTTGATGTTCCGTGTGAAGAAGAGGTGGGACATATAATTCTCTATACGTCGGTATGGCTGATCTAATATCGTGTTTGCAGAGAAAACGTTCTGTTTACTATATAGCCTGTTGACTGTTGCAGATTTGTTGAGTACTGGAAGCATAATGTTCATCCAAAATTCTTTTATGTGTGTCTTGAATTTGCTAAAAGTTATAGTTTATACTTAACATATAGACTATGGCTCTAATCGGGTCCAAAAATCGTTCAAATTTGATCTGGATCTAATTCTATTAATATTGAAGTTTTCAGTCAGCAGTCAAGATTCTTAAAGAATCTGATTTCCTATATTTCAGACCTAAATCTCTAATAGTTATCCTCAAGATTCAGAGGTGCAGTTTAAAGGCATAAATTCAGTTTTAGCCCTAAATGTATAGGTGAGAATAAAAAATACTCCAGTAAGTATAATAATTGTAAGTTTTGAAAATCTTCCAAGTTGTCTTGAATCAAATCTCCTTTAATTTTAGTCCGACCCGCAATTAGTCGATGTGACTTAACGTTTCTTCCTATGGAAGCATCAAAGATGTGGATTGTTGCTGAAATTTTTATCTATTCAATAATAAAAATCAAATAGCTCGAAAGCTCTTGGATTTGGCTTCAAGTCTTCATGTCTATGTAAAGAGTAGCAGAGGCACGAAAATGCCATGTGAAAATGCCTATTAACAGAGTACATGCCGCTGTTACTCTTAAAATATGCATGAAAAATGCCCCTGTTACAAGAAAGAGAGAGTGGAGAGCAATTTCATGACTATGTTTCCCGGGCATTTTCATGCCTCTGTTTTCGGATCCTTGGAAGATCTTTGGAAGGCATATAATAAGTGGTAAAGAACATTTTTCTCTCTACTTATATCGCAAGCACTTTGGCCCTCTATTCTAAAAGTTTTTGCACTTTGCCCACGAACTTCTGATTTTTATTGCAAAACACCCCATTCAGCTGAATATTCATGGAATATTCTATCGGAAGTGGTGTTTTGCAATAAAAATCAAAGTTTGGGGGTATGGTGCTAAAATAATTTGGAATAAGAGGCAAATTGCAAAACATGTCATACGTTGGGGATTGGAGTTTTACCCTAATTTTTTCTTTTCCCTGTGAAATTTTAACAGATCCCTGGAACAAACCTAAGTCACGTTAATTGATTAATTACAGGCCGGATTAAAATTAAAGGAGATTTAATTCAGAACTAAAGTTGAAGATTTTCAGAATTTACAAGACTAAAATTAATGTTGCTGTATCATAGGGCTATTTTTTTTTCTCACCTAGGACCAAGACCAAAATTTTGCCGCAGTTTAAATATTCACCCAGGACGTTTTCAAATTTAGTGTTGCAGTTCAATTTCACTTTTAATGGTTTACAATAGTTTTTAAATTACCATGGTAACAACGTTAATAAATGTACCCTATGTTTAAGGAAGCTATACGTATGCTATATATATGAAGCAGTATTATTTGTTGCGCTTCTAATATTTCATTTGTATTGATGAATAAATTGCATCAATATGTCATATAAATATAATACATACTAAACAATTACATTAGTTTTCTTTATGTAACTAAATAAACTTGTATGTGACAATGTTGAAAAACTACTTTAACTCATTCCAAATGAAAGTCATCTTTTTATTTGTACTAGTAAAAACTACGTGTGTATTGCACGTAAATACCCATTCTTTTAATATACAAATGATCTAGAAATATAACTTATATTTCATAAGACAAATTTTTGCCTAATTTTTTGTGATAGCATTCACTATTTATTTTTTGTTGATTATTTTCTTTAAGAAAATACTGTTAATTTATCATCATCTATTAATTTGGCACTTAAAGTTCCATTATTTATTATTTATATACACATATAAATTTTAGTTTAATTAAATTGAGTTTGGCCAACCATTTTCCGTTCAAATTAATTTTAACAAACCTGAACGTTCTTGTTAATTAGATATATACATCACAGACATGCTCAACTCTTTATTCAACTAACTCTATACAATATTAAATACTAATTCAAGTCATCTTTCTAGAATTTTTTGACATAATTTGCCGATCATATATTCAAGAAATTTGTACTTTTTGCTGCACTTTGACCGACAGTAAACTATTTTATAATAAATTAATTAAACTATTAGGCATTCATAACCGTTGAAAAAATTATGAAAAATATCAACATTTAATACACTACTAATGAAAAATATTAGCATTTATAAAGATTGACATGCTACCTTTGCATACGAAAGGCTTGTCAGAAGAGTTGATCAATCATTAAAGTTGTCATTAATTTATTGAGTTATTGTTATCATATGTATTAACAAAATGTAACTATTATTTTTAGTTTTAACATTTATAATAAATTGATAGACTACCTTTGCATGCGAAAGGCTTGTTAGGAGAGTTGAAGAGTTGTGATTTATCATGTCATTAATTAATAATTAATAGAATAATTGCTATTGTATGGGTTAACAAAATGTAACTATTATTTTTGGTTTTAAAAAGGGTAAAGTAGTCAAATCACAAATGGAAGGAACACTTTCAAGATCCACACTTTTAGATTAGTATAGGTATAGATATAGATATAGATTAGTGTAACGTAGTATTGATAAGCGGGTAATTCTATAGTGGACCGAGAGAGTTGCTCCAGGTCTATTTTTCACCACACGAACACTTGGGGTGGAGTGATTTACACAGGGTAGGTGAGTGTGAAAATCATCCCATTCACTTTAAGCGTGTGGTGTAAAATGAACCGAGAACAAGACTCTCGGTCCACATTAAAATTTTCCTAAGATAAGCAACTCTAAATCACTACAGTGCTTTTCAACAAGCTTTAAAAGACCAACTCGTATATTAGTTGACCAATGTCTTATTTGTAGAAGACAACATCACTCGAACTTAAAGATACTTTTAACCAGGGATAAACCACCACCATCCTCTTTGGCGAGGACTAAGCATTGGCATGAAGAAGCAAAAAGAAGTCAAAACTCAGGCTCTAGATTCACGAGATACCCAATGGGAGTCGAAAACATCTTATGGGAGACGACATCTTATCTCCGAAAATTGCTTGGTAATTAAAATAAGCGGGACGATACATGGTTTAATGCTATAAATATATCAAATCTCCAAAAGGTTAAAGGTCATTTCTCCGTCTAGTGATTTCCTGCACCACAAAATCACTTTGACAGTGGTAAGTAACACTCGGATGAGACGTTGATGAAATTGGAACTGGAAGGCATGTCGATAAACTATAATGTCTTGTCAACAAATATTGACACCTTGGAGGTGACATTGAGTTAACAAATTTAGGCACTAGTTACTAATCTCTAAAACTCAAAGACATGAAGATGGAATATATCCTTACTGAAGGACTATCGAGTATTTTCAATCAATACCTAAGGTGAGGAAGTGGGTCCTCGAGGTTAGAGCCTCGATTGATAAAGCTGCATCTGTCATCACTTGGGTGAAACTTGGACCATACTTTGGATCTCCCGAGAGAAGGGCTCCCGTTCATACATGTGTAGCAGGTCCATCATCACATATTAAATGTAATGGTGGAGATCATTTCGGAAGCGGGATGTCACGACTTAGCCTTGATACTAATGTCTCGTGCGGCACTTAGCCCTCCAATCCGCCCAATCCGCCTCTTGCGAGATTGTACTAAGTCGGTCTCGACAATCCCCCACGTGCTCATGTGTGAAAAGGGAATTTGGCAATAGAGTAAGAAATTTGGAGAGAAAAACACAAGAGTAGAACTTGAGAGAATACTACACTATTACTCTCTCAATGACTCACAAGAATTGTTTTACACTTTCTAGAAACTTCTACACTGTTCCAATTTTATCCAGAATATTCTAGAATCATCTACACTATTCCGGAACTTTCTACTAATATTTATATTATTTTAGAGTAATCTAGAACATTCCAGAATATTCTAAATCTTTCTAAAATCTTCTAGATTTCTCCGGAATATTCAAGTAGCCTCTAGTCTCTCGTTAATGGGAAAAATGTCATGTCCCCGTCGCCTCAAAATACTTTAAATTGCCGGTGCGTGACAGGGAGCTCCTAAGTATGACCCTGCAAATTTCAACAACTCCTATTGAATATTAGAAATAAAAATTTGCTCCATTTTCCTTAGTCTTCGTGTCCCTATTGAGGTCGACCATAATATGTATTAGGCTGATAGAGGCGAATTGTGCCCAAATTCGCAAACAAAAATGTTTGAGGAAAGCGATGCATTTAATTTGAAAAATTGTAAGTGGTTTTTTGATAATCATTTTTATGAGGAGATTTTTCAAGAATTAAACTACTCAGAGGCGTTTCGTGTATTTTTCCCTTAAATCACATGAAGAGAGAATAGTAACAAAATTGAATGCACCCAATTCACATGTTAGGCGTAGCTGATGTATTCGGCCGCTTCCTATTTAATGTTATGCCAGGCTCTTTGATAACTTCTAATTTGATCAGGAAAACCACAAAAATGAATCTTCTAATAAAGTTTACAGATTTGATTAAGAGGAAGAAAGAACTACTATCGCTTGACGGATTTTTCACAAAAACTTCCACAATTTTCCACTAATATCTTTAAGGAAGTTTCCCAAAATATCTATTTTCTCAATTACCCTACTATGGTTTCTACATGAATTTTTTCTTATCAAAGTCAAACACTGTGTACCTAATTTTTCTTAACAAAGTCAAAGACTGTGTACCTAATTGGTTGACAACCTTAATTATGAAAAAAAAAAAAGTTTTCAGACATTTTTTCTCTGATAACATGTTTGATTGACACATTGTTTAAAAAAAAATCTCAAAATTTTAGCTAATTTTAAAGAAATTCTTGCAAAAAAGAAAAAAAACAGAAGAGAAAAGGTAGATTTTTACGATTTAGGATTTGACAGTCCATTTATCGATTGAAAAAGGTTTCTTCCGACTATTTTTTAACAGCGAGAGTCAAATTAATCATATATTCAAATGCAAAATAACGCAACTTGTAAAATAAGATCCATTTTGCTATTTTTTTATGTCTAAATCGATGAGTTTGGCTAAGATGTGTTTGCAAAAAATTATATCTAAATATCAATGCAAATAAATTTCTCATAGCAAAAAATATATTACATCAACCACAATCATTACATGTTTTCTCTAAAAAAAACTCATCCAAACACACTTTTAAAACCACATTATTTATCTCTAAAATTATTTTTTCTCACTTTTGTCATGTAAAAATTTCCCCAAAATAGATATGGCATGCAATCAATGTTGTGAAAACCGGACCAGACCGGACGGCCAGACCGGTTAAAATCGGAATCGGCCATCAATCCGGTCCGGTTATGTGAAAAACCCGTTCGATGCTCAAAACCAGTCAAACCGCCGGTTCAACCGGTAAAACTGGTCAAAACCGCTTGAACTGGGCGGTTCTGAAAAATAAATGAAATCCAACCTTTTAAAATCTAAGAATCTGAAATTGGCCCTCATTACTTTTATGTTTCTTCCATTTTGAATTAGTATTGTTTTAATGAAATGTATTTTGATATGTATATTTTGTGTATACTTGAGATACTCTTGAGGTAAATAAGAAATTTTGATGTTTTCTTTCAGTTCAATATATATATATATAAGAAATATTTTTTTTCTTCATATTTTATATATTTAATAGTATATTAATTATTATTTATTGTATAATTATGATGTCACCGGTTCGACTGCGATTGATTGAACGATTGAACCAGTGACCCGTAACTCGATCACTTTTTCGATTCGCTGTCCAATTTGATTTTCAGAACACTGCATGCAATTAAGCCCCTAACTGCTTGTACATCTTATCTGTTCAAAAAACAAAAAAAATTGCTTGTACATCTTAGAAGTTAGAAGTTAGAACAACAAAAATAAAAAAGGGCACAAAAGGAAGAAATGGAAAAGGATCTTGGCTTTTCCAATACAGTAAGAAATATAAAATAATAATAATAATAATAATCATATCCCCTCTCTCTCTCTCTCTCTCGTGAAATGAAATGAAAAAAAGGGCTTTTTACAAGAAAGAAAGGATGGCAGAAAGAAATAGAAATAGATTCTCTCAAAAACTCTGAGCCAACCAATTGAACACACACCATTCAGACTCAGACCCCCCTTTTCATCTTAGTTGATTTTTCCAATTACAACACTAATAATAATTGTATAAATCAAATCCAAAATTCTTTTTTTGAAATCGTTTCTGAGAGAGAGAGAGAGAGAGAGAGAGAGATTAGAGAGACAAAGAACGGAGGGAAGAAATGACATTAGCAGCAGCTATTACTACTCATTTTAATTCTTCCCTCAAACTCTCTCCCCATTTTTCTTCTTCTGCAACTACTACTAGCGTTAGTGTTAGTTGTTGTTTAAGCTATTTCGATTCACTTTCTTTTGCTTCCCTCAATCACACAAGATTTCCATTTCCTGCCTCCTCTTCTTCTTCTTCTTCTTCTTCCCATAAAAACAAGGTAAGTTTTTACTTCTTCTTTTCCCTCATTCCTTATGGGTTTTCTGAAATTTGGTGTTGGAAGGGCAAATTATTGTAGTTTGCGATGTTTCATTCGATTTTGTGATATGGGTTTCTTTCTTTTTATTTGCTCTGTTTTTGTACTTTTTTAAGCTTTGATTAATTGATTTTACTACAACTATTTCATTTCACTAAATATAAAGCTAAAATTAGAGACTCGACTCGATTTGTTTAATTGTATTCCAAGTCTTGTTATTTTGGGCTTTGGCCATGTGTGGTTAAATGTTCATTTACGATAGATATAAAGTTGTTGTTGTGCATTCAGAACTACTGATTGTACTCTCTTGTTGCGTTTCCACTGAATTCTTGGTTTTAGCACATTTCACTTGTGAGAGAGTGTCAACATGATTTGTAAGAAAATATATTCAGTTAAATGAAATTAATGGGATAATGAATGTGGAAAGTTGGATGGCTTCGTCGTTTGTAGTTATTCACGGAAGGGAAGCTTAAGTTTTATTGTTATTTTTGATAATCTTATATACATTTTGTGGCTACATCGTGGTAATTTTGTTGTTTAAAAGGCATTTGAGAACGAACATCTTAAGCATGTTATCATCACAAGGCTCAAGCCGTGAGCCTGGCACCTTTTTTCTCGAATAAGACTGGTTTCCTATCAAGAATTGTATTCTAATTGGCATGTAATGACATAAATTATTTCCATGAGATGATGAGATCTACAGGGCTTGTTGTTTAAGAATAAGAACAATGATGAATTGATCTCTTAGATTATAATCTGTACCAGCAAAAATGATTAAATATGCATTTATGATGAGATTAAAAGACAAGTGTCTCCAATATGAGGTATCTGATAGTGTTGCATGTGAATCTAAATGCATGATTTTCATGCTTGACGGGCGCGACTGATACTCAGTTTATGAAATTATATGGAAAAAATAACATAAATACCTACAAAAAGTTTCTGATACGAGTTAATGAATAACCTCGAAATGTGAACTAAGTAATTGTTCCCACTGTTAGTTCGTCACAACACTACTGCACTTCAGAGGTGTTTAAATTTTTCACAAAGTTGGAAATGAACTTAGTTTCCTTTCCTTATATCTTGTATTCTCTTTTTATGGAGGTCCCTTGAACGGTTCTTTATTGGTTTATATATTCCTTTGAATGATACAATCAGCGTGTTATATTGTTGTAATTTAGTTCAAGAAATGATAAATGATTTATTTACCTGTCATAGCCACCTTAGGGCCGGTTTTTAGAGGTTATTTATTGTTTGGTTGTCTAATTCCTACAGGCATGAGATGCCAATTAAATGTTCGTATCCTTATATTTAGCGACATTAGGGAAAAAAAGAAGAGGTCATTCAGATCAATAAGCTCCCTTGGGGAAAACCAACATCGCACTCATAAATAATGAAATTTTTGAATAGGGACAAGCATATAGCCTAACCATAGACTTGTAAAAATCTTTCTTCTTTCTTATTTATTTAAAATATTTTTTGCAAATCTTGTTCCTCTTACGGCACAATTCTTCAAACACGTCCTAGCATTTGAAACCTTTATTCACGGCAATCTCACTTAATTTATAGGATAGTGTGACAATTCTAACGAATTTTGCCTATTTAGAGCATAAAAGTCAACCTTCCTTGATCATGCATTTCCATGCATCAGTTGGTTTTCACTAATGATTTACTACCAGGGGCCTCTGTTTTCTATGTGCTAGTATAGTGGCTTTGTGGATATGAGAGATCACAGCAAAACATAGAGAATTCGGGAGATGGACAAAAGAATGAGATCCAGATGTTTGGTTCTGATGATGAAGGGTCAAGACAAATTCCAACTCAAGCACAATCTCTTGTTGAAGGGTCTGGATCCGTTTTGGTATCCGAGTATAAACCTGTCCCTGATGTTGATTACCTACAGGTTTGTTGATCATTATGAAATCCATTTATGATTTCCATGGCCGAATTTAGGCCTCTTTTTTATTTTATTTTGTGGCATGAGTGCGCTATTCTTCAGTTGATTGACTCTCTCGGCTCAACTTCACTTAATTCTTGTTTGAGGGCCTGTTTGGTTTTTTCTTAGATTAAATAGAGAAAATAATTTAATCGTCCTTGGATAATCCATTCAGCTGTTTGGTAAAGTTCAGAATATTTGACCAACGATATTGATTATTTTGATAATGCCACTTGGTAAGTGAAAATGATTGATGTTCCTTTTGAGTAATTTAATATTTTTTGTCATTCTGAATCAAATATAAATCAAACCATCTTTCAGACGCATAGACAAACATGGTTTGGTAGAGGGTAGCTTTAAATTGTTTATCTTATGATTAAACTTTTCAAATGATCTTATTCAGAAAATTAATCTAAACCAATCAATGTCTGAAGTATTAATTATCTTCAGAAGTACAGACAGTTTGGCTTTCCAGCCTAACACCAATATTTATCAAAAGAGTACTGTAAGTATACACCCAACAACAATCTTTTATGTCTTTATCAGGAGTTACTAGCAATTCAACAACAAGGGCCGAGAGCAATTGGTTTTTTTGGGACACGAAACATGGCCTTCATGCACCAAGAACTCATTGAGATTCTCAGCTATGCTCTAGTTATAACGGTATATCTCTCGCTATATTTCTTTCCCAATTTATTACCTGGATAAAGTCTTATGTATGGATGCCCTATTTATCTATTTATTTCCTTGTAGAAAAATCACATTTTCACATCAGGAGCATCAGGCACTAATGCTGCTGTCATTAGAGGAGCTCTTCGTGCTGAAAAACCAGATCTACTCACTGTGATATTGCCACAAAGTTTGAAGAAGCAACCTCCCGAGAGTCAAGAATTGCTCTCTAAAGTAAGAATAAGGGATCATAATGTCTTCTTAAATATTAAAATTGATGTGGGCTATCTTTTTCAAGTTATATTTCTTTATTTTAAGGATTTTACTCAAAAATGGTTGTTATCGTGCAGAATTGAGGAAGAGATATTTATGATTCAAGTCTTAACATATAGGCATTGGATTTGCTGAGTCTTGGTTGCTTAAGAGAAGAAAATAAAACTGAACAGACTCAAAGTCGTATTAATTATTCGAAAAAATGAGGAAAACCAGATACATAGGATGTTCTAATGATTAGTAGCTGAGTTTAAAAGTGGAAATGCAGAAGATACCTGTAAAATCACAATTGTTAGAAACCTAATTTATGACGTTTTGAGAAATTACACTCTTTTATCCAAGACAGTCAACCTATTATTTCATCTATACTAACTGGGATTAATGGGCATGTAGGAATACGTTTCCGAATCCTAATATGCATTTCTTTCTGTGTTTGCAGGTACAAAATGTAATAGAGAAACCCCACAATGATCATCTTCCACTGATAGAGGCCAGCAGGTATAAAGCACTATATCTTACATGCATATTGCTCATAATTTCTGGTTTCCTGTCGAGCGAATATAAATTTTTTTTTCGAAATGTATGACCTTGTTTTATATCGGGTTATGCAATGCTCAAGAAATGCTGTTAAATCCTTTATTCAAATTGATCTTTTTAGTGCAACATATCACAGCTGAAAAAATGCAAATAATTGGTATAGCAAATCAAAGTTCTCCCCTTGTTCTTAAATCAAGTCTTGTCTCCGGCATTAGATGTTTCTTTTTGTGGCTTCACATATCTTCCATTTAGAATAGCTAATCCGAAAGGATATATACATTCGGGAAAAGCTAAAAAGCAATTGAAAGGAGTTATGGAAACTCAATCCAGATGTTAACAAGTTTACACTATTATGAAAGTTTTATGTGTATTTACACTTAAAAACACAATTTGGAGGAAAAATATTTCATATTTTATTTTTGGAAGTGTGAAAAAGAAAATGAAGGATTTACTTAACCAAACCTGTGTTTTTGATAAAATGCAGGTTGTGCAACATGGACATCATCTCACAAGTACAGCAGGTTATTTGTTTTGCATTTCATGATAGTCGATTGCTCATGGAAACCTGTCAAGAAGCAAAGAATATGCGAAAGATCGTTACTCTCTTTTACCTGGATTGACTTTTGATTCTGCCTAAGGTTATGTTAATTGTCAATATTATTTGTTCAGAGAACTGAATATTAGAATGCAGCAGATTTGATGTCTTCTGTCTCGTGCAATTGGAACAACGGTTAACTCTGGTGTCCTCAAAACGATAGTATTTCCTTGTTGATCACATACTCAGCAATTACAAGTATTTTTAGGATATATGTATTCTTAAATATAAAGTGATTGCAATGAGTATCCCATTCCTTTCCTTGCACATTGCAATACTTTTAGCATTCGGCCAAATAAAATTTACTTTGAATGAAAGGTTCATTATAGTTGGGGTTGAAATAAAAAGGAACAAGCTAGTTGATGCTCAAAATAAGATCGATTGTTAAAGGCTCTTGTTGACACACCATTTGAACACTTCTTTTATACGATAATATTATAAATTTAGTTCGACCTAGAGCTCGATTAGTTAAAACAATGGTAATGTATGACTAAAAATATCAAGCTGATCAAGTATGATTAGATCTAGTGTTGGTTTGCTCGGAGAATAGTGAAGTATGTGTGAAGATATTAAGCTGTTTGAGTTTATCTATTGTTCGGCTTGATTAAAGTTTGTAATTGTTTAACAATAAAACCAATTACAAAGCCAACTCCAAACTTGATTAGAAAATAAACCAAACTAAGGCTTAATTGTTTAACATCTATCCTTTCATTGTGAACGGAAGTTGGTATATTCTTCCTTTTAAAGTGAATTAAATGAAACGAAATGTAGGGCATTCGTGAGACTTGTTTGTACTTTTCTTTTAGCTTTTTGGGCTTTTCGTAGAATGGAGGAAGTGCTCACTTTTTATGGTTTTCGTGCACAGAACAGATCTTCTATCCCACAATGATGTGCCACAATAGTGTCACATTATTGTGGGATTGACAAGTGTCCATTTAATTTAAATTATTATTAACAGTTTTTTTTAAATGGACACTTGTCAATACCACAATGATGTGACACCATTGTGGCACACCATTGTGGGATAGAAGACTATTTCGTGCATGCTACTTGCATATTTTGAAAAGGTAATGCATTTAATATAGAAGGGAGAGAGACCCGAAATATCCTCCGCAGCAAGATGATTTATTTTCAAAACTGAAAAACGAAAAAAATTGAAATGGAATGAAATAACGGAAAAAGCATTTTATACTTCAGGACCGTCTGTCTATATATGATTGTCTGCACAAGTTATAAAGGTGTTCAAAATTTGAACTTTATTGCATATAATTAGGGTGTTAAGGATTATTCTTTAGGTCATTCTAAGACAAATAGACAATCACAACCGTTTATGCAGTGGGACACAAAGGACAGGTGGTTGGATTAAAAATGGAACCTGAAAGTCAGGAACTCAAAACTCACCCGAGCTCAAAGAGTGTCCCATGTCAAACTTAGGAAGATTATATCGCGAAACAATTACCACATATATGCAACAGTACTCGCACAATGTCTTAAACCAAAAACAAAGACCGACTTACTGTACACAATGAGAAACAGAAACATTTGAGTGTCGCAAAAAATTGTACAATTACGTCACATAGTTTAAATATAAAATATATAAATCGAGACATAAAATTACAGTGACTGGTGCTGGCAGGAAGAACGCCCCTTAAATCCTTCATGAAGAGAATGATCTTTCCTATTTTAACAACGTTTTTGGTGCACAGGTAGCAGCACTAGACCCTCTGGATCATGCTGGTAATGGTTCCTCCATAACTGCAGTTAAGTGAAAAAGAATCATATAAACATGTGCATGTATATTGGGCAAGTACGTAGCACGTGCTCGTTTACAATGAATTTCATATTCCTTGGAACTCAATTTGAGCTATTTTTTCAATTACTATGGCGGAATGACACTAATGATTTTTAATTATTTGGAGTCATTTGAAATCCTTCCTCCAAATCCATTCCTTGAATCCAAATCAATCGTTCCAACCACAATCTTAATTTATGTATAAGACTTGGGATTATGGAGAAGTAAGGAAGGAGACTTCTGGGTCCTACTCCTCCCCCCACTCAGAGCGTCTCTGCTCGTTTTGTGTGTGTGTGTGCGCGCGCGCGTGTGTGTGTGTGAGAGAGAGACCTTTTCTATGTGCAGAAATTTCAGACGATTCTGCCATTTGCTCGGGGATGACTGGCACTTTGGTAGGCACATCAGGAAGATCCAGTTTATCGTCTTCTTCTTCTTCTTTAGTCGATTGTGGTGCGGCTGAAGGAACTTTGGGTAAATCTTGAAGGCCTAACTGTTGAAATAAAACAGAAGAGCCTTTAAATGTTAGCTATTGTATTTCCTTTTATTTATTCTTATACAAATCAAGTGGACACTGCCTTCTGTTTTAAGTATTATGTAGATAACGGCATATTTGAAAAACATAAATAAAAGAATGCAGACCTGAGTCTCTAGATCCTCGAATTCTGCTAAAACTTCCTCTTCATCTTCTGCTGATAGTTTCTCTCCCAAAATGGCATTAATTTCCTATACAAGAAGACGACGACTTTATCAGTACATATAAGACTCCAGGTCAAGAACTAGAAAGTGTAAAAGACTTAAATGACAAATATGATGTGTTGTATTAAATTAGAAGTTTATTCTAAATTTTGATGGCGATACAAATACAAATATTTGCAATCCCATGGACCGTTGAATATAACCAAATCTCGTCTTTGGTTTGGAATGCACAATCAAATTCAAAAGAACCAACAAATAAAATGTACAATTGTTAAGACCAGCTGAATATTTAGAAACTTATGTGCGCAGAGATATACGGGGTTATATAATGTGTTTGATAATTACTCTAGAGACTGCTCCGATATTCCTAACATGTTCAACATCAACCAGCTAAAACAAATCTATAAATTCTATTTAACAATCATTGAATCAAGGAGCACTAACCGGAATCAAGGAGCACTAACTGATGGTTACCTTGCTGAATATAATATAAGTTCGAAGATTAAGTATATTTTGTTGATAAGTAAGGATGGGTTTCCAAAGTTACTCGCAACGGAAAAGAAAATAACTTATCAGCCATTAGAGAATGAATACCAATAATCTTATATAATATATGGTATCCGTCCCAAATTTACAACTAGCACTTCCTTTATAGGACTGTCCTAAAAGGAACAAAATTTTCGATTTCCTAAAGATTAAATTTTTACCACTTTTAAGAGCAATAGTTTAAAAATATACAAAACTTCCAGTTTAGCAACTCTCGTCTAAAACTTCGCGTCTGCTCAAACGGGCCTACTTTTATGGGACAGAGGGATGGTATTTTCAAAGATTAGACTTCCTTTCAGAAAAGAAAAGCCCAGTGGGTCCTTATTATTGGCCTATCCCTCAGTCCGATAAAAATGGCTCAGGCAAATATCAATTAACAAAAACAGGTCATTTTGGAAAACTAGAGCTTGTAAAATTGAGTAAAAACGATGATCCAATGATTTGCTTCCCTAACATAGTGAATATAATTGATCAAATTAGTGGAGCAAGTGATGTTACTAAGACAGGGCATAGTATAACAAAGAAGAAAATTGAAAAACTCACATCTTGATAAGCTTTTGCCTCGGCAGTATCGTCCATCAGTTTTTGAACGTCATCAAGGTTTATCTCACTTTGTATTGCTTTTACTGCACTATTTCCAGACTTCAAACTCTCAAATACTGCTTTTTGCTTGCTTGCCAGCTCAACATCTGCCAACTGAAGCAATTGAACTCGAAAGTACCAACACATTTTATTAATACAAGTCGGCAGCGCATACTCCATGCGTGTTCAGAGAATTAACCAGACATTTTTCAAAATAATAATAATAATTGAACAGAAAGAGAAAGAAGAGAGATGGAGATGTTAGATAAAAATTACAAAAATTAATATAGATTAAGAATAAAACAAATTAGATAGAGGAAAAGGAGACACGGTTCTGAGAGAGAGGCTAATGAGAATAGAGATGAAAACTATTCACCATTCTTCACCGATTCGTATTAGTATAGAAATCAAATCAAGAGGAATGTTCAAATGAGCATGTGAAAATATGAAAATGAAAATAGCTTGATATTTGTCAAAGTAAACCCTACTTGCTGCTCAACATTGATTAGCCAACCATCAACTTGCTTCAACAGGTCTTCTTGAACTTTCTTCTTCTTCAAAGCTAACAATGCTCTATCTTTCTTCTTTTCACGAACCAAGTCTTTTGCAGCTTGCTTCTCAGCATCAATCACAGCCTCTAGCTAAAAACAGTATAGAACGTAAAGATTATTACAAGAGCATCACCACAATAAAATTATAAATATTTCAGCAATATAGGAAGAGAAATTCTCTCTCAATTTTGATATAAAGTTAAAACTCAGTAAAGGCGTCTATAGATAATAGGGTTCATACTAGACTCAGTGTCATTACAAATGTAATCAAGATGTCTATAGAAAAGGTTTTAATCATATCTTTCTTCCCAAACTCGAAGATTGATAAAAGTTACCACCCTTTATAATAATTTGTTAGATTCTCTAAAAGTTGTGCTGCACCGTGATGATTGATCATAGGCGATCTCCAGAAAGCTAGTTTGATACATGTTTTGAGGAGATCAAATTTATGAATTAAAGAAAAAACGAAACCATTGTCTTCACACGAAAAACTTTATACATTTAGTCCTGTTCTATTCAAATTCATCAATAATGTAAAACATTGTCTGAATTAGATAGTTTCATGAGGTTATATGACTTAACACCACTTTGTTTTAATGAATAGCGCAGTTTGATAATGAACCTGAACCACATGAGTTCCAAAAAAGGGACCAATCTTCTTAACCAGAATGAACATAAAACTCGTGTCTTTCTCAATGAAAAGCAGGAGGAACCATTTCTACTAGGAGCTTTCATTCATGGCCTTTTGTATTACAGCTTGATGTTGTAATGAATGTTTTGCAAACTAACATTACATCTTATTCTACTATAAATATCAATCAATCACCAGGTATGAGCATATTGAGGCGAATCACGTTGAATGAATCCCAACCAGTTCAAAGACAAAATCTGGAGATGGCAGTCAACGGGAACGCGGAAATCTATAACCGAAGTTCCCCAATGACACACAAAAAAGTCTACAATAAAACATAATTATAACAACAAAAATAATATTCATATTTTTGAGCATGAAAAATGGATAGAGAATAACTGAACTCCAAGCAAAACACATTATTAAGATTCCCTTTCAACACTACTTCCCAATTACCAAATTATAGTCTAATCATAAAGTGAACAAAAACATGTAATGAAATAAAATTTGAATTTAAAAAAATTGCGCATGTCAGTTTAGCTTCCCCTTTTTTCTTTGAACTGATTGATCATACAATAAAAATCATGATTGTTGCAGGACAACATAAAGATTGAAACATTAAAGCGACAATCCATCAAAAATCAATCAAGAATTCTTTATAAAAGAAACCCACAACAGAACAGTTAAATTAAATTGAGAGGAAATAATATATATATATATATATATATATAAAATTGAAAAAGGAAGGGTAGTTACCTGTAGCTGGTATTGAGCAAGCTTACGCCTTTGGGTTTTGAGGGAAAGAATGGCTTTGTCTACTTCCGTGATCTTTGGTTTCTTCACAAATATATTCCCCATAATTCTTCCCCACCAAATACAACACAAAAATTCAAACAAATCCCAGATTATGATGATGATGATTCTCTTCAATCACAGACAGAAACACAACAATAATAAATCTCTCTCGGTTAAGAAGATGTTGATTTCTATTGGGGGCGGGGGGCAATGTAGAGAGAGAGAGAGAGAGAGATTGATTATAGAGTTTGATTGGGTTTTGGTAATTTTGGGAAAACTTTAAAACCATCCCTAATATTCAAGGAATCGTTAAAAGGAAAATCGCACTTTTAGTCTCATAACTTTGGTCTTTTTTTTATTTTGGTCTCATTCTTTATTGATTCTCACATTATATCACATAACGTTTAATTTTTCTCACATTTGGTCCTATGGAAGGATTTCGTCCAATATTTAACGGTCAACTCCATTAGTCAACATTTTGACCGAAGTTTTGGGGCACAATTCGTGCATAAATGCACTCACGTACGAATTATATTCAATATCACGAGCTTTTTATTCAATATTACGTGCATTCATGCACGAATTGTGCCCGAAAACTTCGGTCAAAATGTTGACTAACGGATTTGACTATTAAATATTGGACGGAATCCTTCCATGGGACCAAATGTGAGAAAAATTGAAAATTATGAGATATAATGTAAAAATCCGTAACAAATGAGATCAAAATTAAAAAAAGAGCAAAATTATGGGACCAAAAGTGCAATTTCCCCTTGTTAAAATTATGTCATAAGGTTTTTAACTTTTTAATACTGTCTTTTTGACCAAACTCCAACAAATAAGGTTATTTTTTTATTTTATTTTTCTTAGAACACTTAAATACCATTTGAGATACCTCCATCGACCTCCTTCTGAACTATGTTCATATGACATTCACATCCTTCACTTTTAAAAACTAGCATGGACATCCCCTTTTTAACTTTTTCCATTATATTTTCTAGTTAAAGACTAAAATTCCTTTAATTTTTTTTTTTTTGGAAATCTCAGGGTAAATTTCCGCCGGTCATCCAACAGAGCAAACCTGTCCATACGCAATAGCCCGCAAATCACGTATGGAGGTAAGCCGCCCTAGGTAACCCATAGGCGATGGGCTCGATAAGCGCAGGGCCCCCAGGGCAGGACGGAGGAGTTAACTCCCCAGACCAAGCATTACCTGGGTTTTGAAATCATCCCCCCCCCCAGGACAGGATAGGGGAGAAAACTCCCCTTACTAAGCATCACCTGGGGTTTGAACCTAGGTGGATTCTTACGGCCAAAGGCCTTGTGACCACTAGGCTACACCCCCTTGCTTAAATTCCCTTAATTTTTGAATTAAGCAAAGTTAACTTTTACTTATAATGTGTTAGAGAACAAAAAATTATCAAAAGACATAATAATAATAAAAAAAAAAACAAATAATGTGGCATTCACAATTTAAAATTTTTAGAAATATAACTCTAAATTAGTAAAAATAATTCTCTTGATTAACCGTGAATTCTTTTCGTGATCTAAAAGTGTTACTGCTGAATATGTTAATATAATTCAAATGTTTTCCATAAACTCGAATAATTTTAATTTCATTTAAAAAAAAATAATAAGTACAAAAGTAAGAACCTAAAAAAAGTAAGAAGAGCATGAGGCGTCTTAGTCGACCTACTAAGATATTTGATATGATTTTATAGCTTACGTTACAAAGATTTATGGGTCTAAAGCGACCTTGTAACTTATGGGTCTAAAGTGACAAGGTCGGGATGAATTGTGTATTTTAGGAATTAAAACGATATTGGTATTGATTTATGTCTTGTGGGAGGCAGCCCGTTTGGAAAAAGTATTTCAATAGGTTGGTAGTTGGTACTGGACTCTTTGATTGTGGGCCAGTGGGAAAGGAGAAAATAGGAAGTAATTCCATCTGGCCCAATCCAAGTGAGAGCAGTCAAGTGGGCTCGATTTTTGTGTGTGAAAGAAATTCAAGAATTCTTTGTGAATAACTTTGGGATCCGAGGTGCAGATATTATTATCCAGTTTGATACCTTGAACAAATATTTTGAGGGAAAATTTGTATTTTTGGTCTTGGACTTTTTCAATTTTGACGAGATTATTCCGTAATTTTTAAAAATTCACATATTTGGTTTTAGCCTAATTTTTCATTCAAAATCAACTTTGTTAGTCAACACTTTGACATGTTGTTTTAGGAGAATTTGTGCGTGAATACATTCACACACGAATTTTATTAAATATCATGATATTTTTATTTAATATCTGTCAGATCAACCACTAAAAACTACCCATATATGGACAACATTTATTTTTGTTCAACCCCACAGATCTCATGGATAATCTCTGGGCCATGTAACGTACAACTCAGCTATAAATTGATAGCTAGCTCACCTACTCTTTCAACTAGCTTACATATTTTCATTTGAGGCTGGCTGGCCTTCTTGGGTTGAGTGACGTTAATGGATAAAATAGATCAAGCTGCATTCGGAACTAAATAACAAAAATTTAAAGTAATAGATCCGGAAGGAAAGAAATGGACCAGTAAATACTAATACATCATAACAATATTTTTGTCCTATAAATTCATATTCTTTTCGCATGCATGAAAGTACCTTCTCATTAATTTTTTTTTAAGGGAGCAATTACATCATCATATTACATCAATTGCAAGAGAATATTTATTACAAGTAAGCATCATCAACAAATTCTATAATAAACTATTACAAGCTACCATATAGGTAGAGAAAGCAACCCATATCCTCTAAATAATTTCTCGGCTTAAGCATAGGAGGACCTACGTTTTGGAAATTAGTGCCCCTTTTAATAATGCCCTAGTATATTGTTGTCTTAAAATCATAGATTAACGGTAAATTTCAAAATAAAAGACATTAAAGTAACGTAATGCAAAATTTGTAAGCAAAATTATTGAGGGATTGAATTCAGGGTCTTAAATTTCGCCCGAAACATCGAAATTTAGGTCGAAATTTCGGGTTTTTGGAAGTCTCGAAACGAAATTGAACTTCCAATCCAATTTTGTAGAATATCTTTCAAAACTTCCCTATATTTTGTCGAAACCCGAAATTTTTCAAAATTTAAAATAGTATCTACTAAATATCCATTGAAAATTTGATCGAAATTCGAAATTTCCCGAAATTTTTATCGAAACCCGAGATTTTATGAAATTTAAAATAATATTTATTTTTTTTACTTTTTAAAATATTTTATAATTAAAAATTAGGTCAAATGATCATTCATATTAAAAGAAAAGATAATAAATGACCAATTATGTAAACCAATAAGCAATAAACTTAAATATGAATGTGAGAGCGATATTAGGCAATAAGTTAATAAAAATTCGGGTTTGAACACAAATTATTTTAATAAGATCTTATAAAAATCCTCTTAGAAGCTTGATGTGGTTTTGAAAAATGATTTTTACTAAAATTGTGGTACACTTTATTTTAATGAAATTTTTATGATATTTGATTATTACATTACTACCATTTTTTCATATTTTTCATACCAATTTTTGGTTATTCTATTCAACAAGATTCATTATGCATATATTATCCATAGAATATTATTAATGTAAAAAATGCATAATTATGATATTTAAAGTTATACAAGATTTTATTGTAAATTTTTAAATATTTTTATAAATTTTCATGATTTCTTTAAAATCGAAACCGAAATTTCGATCGAAATTTTTGTAAATTTATTATCCTGATATTGACACCGACACCGAAATTTAATACCTTGGGTGTCTCCCACATAGTCAACAGACTTGGAATTTTGTCTTCTCATTTTCTCTCTTTCTCTCTCTCTGTGCAATAGAGCCCATACATATATTTCCACCTGTGTTGCACGGATACGCCGGATTTCATCACCGTGCAGTATCCGATACGCCTCGGATACGGATACGCGTCCTATACGCGTGGGATACGTATCCGAGGCGTATCAAACAATATAAAAAACTCAAAAATCAAAAATAAAGATCGGATAGGGTATCCGCCGCCATGGACACGCCTCCCACATCAACTTAACGGGTAGCGACACGGCGGCGGTGGATGACATCTTGTGGTGGTGACGAAAGTTGAAAGCTTTGAAGATTACCGAGGATGGAGGTGATAAGAGTTGTAAACTTGTAATTGGTAAAGCTAAGCATACAACAAAAAGACGAAAAGAAAGAAAGAAGGAAAGAAATGAAAGCAAAAGTGAGAAGAAACAAAAATGGAGTTTTCTTACCTTGTCGGCGCTGAGGATGATGAATGAAATGGTTTAGGTTTTCTTTCTTTAATTCCTTTTCTTATCTAATTTTTTTCTTTTTCTTTTTCTTATTAGGCCATCGATGGGCTTCAATTGCAAATGTAAAAAAGGCATGGGCTTGAGTAAATTGCTTAAATTGGGCTAATTTACTTCATCATATGGGCCATTTTTATTTCTTTTTTTATTTTATTATTATTACTTAAGTTGGGCTAATTTCTTAGCATCACATATGTGCCCTCTTAATTTTTCCTTTTTAAATTATTATTATTGCACAAGAATATATATATATATATATATATTACAATCGCGTATCCCCTGCCGTGTCGTATCCTCAAATTTTTGAAAATCCGTGTCGCCGTGTCCGTATCCCCGTATCCACGTATCCCCGTATCCGTATCCGTGCAACCTAGATTTCCACCCTTCTCTCCAAAAGCCAAAAAGGTTCGATTTCTCCAAAATAATCTTTCATGGAGCATATATGCATTAGGCAACTAGAATCTAAGATATAACTATCTCAAGATGAAATATCCATACGAGTAGAAATTGTAAGAACATCTACATCGTATGCCACTACAACATCACTACCGTTACTGTGACTAACATTATCCTTCATTTTATAAGGACAACTCTTTTTAAAATGGCCCGCTGTAGTATCTCCTGCCCTTTCCCCTGACCTTTGAACCCGACCTGCTGCTTGCAGATTCACCAAGTTTAGGCTAAACCTTAAACTTCATACACTGGTACAGACTTAATTCTCGAGCAAAACATGGTGGAAACAGGAAACTCGTGCAGAAATCTGTTATAAATTTTCTGTTAAAAAATTTCCTTTTAGGAGAAACCAATCAAACTAAGAACTAATTAATTAATAATAATATCCCATTTGAAGTCGATTAAGGAATAATTTTCTTCCCATCCTTTCTCCTCAGATATAACTTAGCCTTCAAATCATCAACAAATTGATCAAAATTTCTCTGTGACGAGCCATCTTCATCCAATGAATCATGCAAATTGTGGGACACTTTCTTGATCTCTTGCTTCATTTGAATAGATTTTTCTCCCATAGTAAAAATTTTAATCTTTTTAACAACTTCCTCCCTCGTAACTTGGCCCCCATCACAAAGATTAATTCCAATTTTCCAATCATCAACCACCAACTTTCTATTAGTAGGTTGGTCGACTAGGAATGGATAACAAATCATTGGTACGCCATGCCACATGCTTTCCAATACTGAATTCCAACCACAATGCGTTAAGAAGCCTCCGGTGGCCGAGTTAGAGAGCACCATGTTCTGATTGCACCATGGAACGATCAATCCTCGATCTTTAGTGAGATCCTCGAAACCTACTGGTAAAATATCACTTTCATTTGGTCCGACAATATCATGCCGGAGGACCCAAATAAAATACACTCGACTTAGGAGAAGCCCATGAGCTAACTCTCGAATTTCATGTTTGTTACTTTGCGCAACGCTACCAAATGAGATGTACAAAACCGAACCACAAGGCTTGGAGTTGAGCCAGTGGGTGCAATCTGATTCAGACCAGAGGCTCTTTGCCATGCTGATTTTGGTAAAATCGGAGTAGAAATTGATAGGGCCGATGGCGTAAGTTGGGTGTTTTTGATTCAGAATTGACATGGTTTCGGGTTCTAGTTCTTGCACCGTGTTACATAAGATAAAATCTGCAGCTTTTACCTGTTCGAATCCTTTTATTAAAACCTGAATCAACATTGGTACGATGTCGGGATCTCGAATATACGACATCAAGTCCTTGGTGCTAATCGATTCAACACCGGGTATGTAGGTTATGTCACTGTCACAATTGCCTGAGATTATCCAAACCAAAATGGAAATGTATAGTTAGATATGAATTTTGAAACCCAATAGAATAAACTTTTTGAAAGCCCTAAATCTAAAAAGTATTTAATTATGTAAGTACCAAGATTTCTTATCAAGTCCAGTCTTTGACTACACAATACAACCGAGAAAAACTGATCAAAATGAATAATTGAGCCTAACCTTTATATGGAAAGTGGCCATTGCGGTGAAGAAGATCCAAGTGATAGTTAATAGAAAAGGCGATAGCTGGTTCAGTCCACAAAGAAACGTTGACCATGTTGTATTTCTTGGCTATTATTGCTGGCCATGAATATACAGTGTCAGCTATCAGCAAATAATTATAATTAGATGATTCTTCTTCATCAGCTTTGATTGTCCTTTCCACAATATCACCCACACGATCAGGAAAATCTCGAAACATAGTCTGCCAAAACTCGTCGAAATTGACGTCCCGGTCGAATTCCATGGGAAATCCATCGGAGATTGTTGCGTAACGTATGTCAAGACCGGATTTTTTGGCTTCGGAAAACATATCGAAATGATCATCATCATCAGTGTTGGTGGATTTAGATATGGAGTGATGAATATATTCAGTCTGGACAAAAGTGATGGTGAAGCCTGTATGAGCAAGTTTTAGGGATAGATTGATCATGGGAGTAACGTGGCCTTGATAAGGATATGGAAACACTATGGCATGAGCCTTTGAATTCTCCTCCATATGTTTTTTTTGAATAATGGCCAATTTTGTGTTGTGTACGTTCACGGTGGGTGGTTAGATATAAATGAATCTCATAGGCATTCTGAGAAGAGTGATTATATATATGTTGGACCAGAGATGACAATGGAGTCGGGCAGAGCGAGTAATCGCCCGGCCCTGGGCTCGTCTTGCTTGGGGCGGATCTGGGACTAGTTAAATGGGTTGGGGTTGTGAGGTTGGGGCTAGTACTGAGTATGTCCACTATCAAAGCAGATAGGCAAAAATAAAGAGGACTAAGTGACCCATCTTCGTTCGGGGCAGCGTGGAGCTAGCCATCACTTGAGCCGGGTGTGGTGGATCTCAGCTCTTGAAAAATTAGACGGGGTGGGTCCCGTGTCCTGCCAAACCTGCCCCAAACCTATCCCATTGTCATCCCTATGTTGGACTGGGTGGCATGGTCTAACGTGTACTTGTATATACCACCGTTTTTACACTAGTGCCTTTACATTGCCATCGTTTACTTGTATATACCACTGTTGATTTAGGAAATATTGATGTACTAAATTTAAGTTGCAATTAATTTCAATAATTTAAGCCTGAGCGGGGGAGTTTCTTAGGCCTTGTCTGTTTATGTTTTCAAATTTTATTTTCAATATATTGGATTACAAAATCCTAAAAATTTACGGTACAAACTATTTTCATCTAAATTCACTTTTTTTTTAAACGTAACTTTTTCAATCCCCTATATAACTATCTATCACTCACTATTTCTATCGTTCCACACAATCATCAATCAAAGTCATTTACTCCAATCATTAATCTTTTTTTTTTCATAATTTACAAATTTTAATTTATATTTTATTGTTTTTTTATTCACATAATCATTATATAAATAACCAACTCAATTATTTAACACATCAGACATTATTCTATCACAATTGATTTGACACATTTTACAAATTTTAACCATTTTTATAAAACATAAACAAATATAACATATATCACATCATTTTTCATACAAATCTCCATAGTATACATTTTCTGAGTAATTTTCTGAATTCTAACTCAAAACAATAAGCAAACATAGCCTTAATTTGTTAAATGTGGGGTGTTTTTGGTAAAATGATCAAATGTGGAGAATTTTTGATAATTTACTTTTAATATTAATTGAGTATATATACATTGTCAATAGTCCATAACTCCGGGTTCGGTGGGTTGTTGATAATCTTTGTTCGTGATTAGAATTTTGATGCAATAATGTATCTAATTCCTACCGATAGTGGGAAAAATTCTGAAGTGGATCGGGAGTGTTGCTCTCGATTCATTTCACACTACACATTCACAATAAGTGAGGTGATTTTCACACCCACCTACCCCTGTGTAAACCACCCAACTCCAAGTGTTTAGGTGGTGAAAAATGAATCAAGAGCAACTTCCCGGTCCACTATAGAATTACCACCGATAATGGCTATCTTTTTTTTCCTTAAGGGAAAGCGGTATTTTATTTCATCTAATAAAAAGTTTAAAACATCAAGAATAATACAATTAAGATTGTGTCTAACGATGTAGTAAGGAACAATTAAAGCACCCATTATCGAGATTCTTCAAAATAATAAATCTGAAAAACTAACAAACGAATTCAAGAAAATTCATGTGTAACTCATACTCAAAGAGAGAGAAAGCAAACTCTCATGCGAGAGAAAAAATAAAATACTAAACAAAATATCTAAAACGCTATATAAAAACTTATGCATCACTCATCTTCATCTCGTCAGATTTGTCTTTGTTTCGTTAGATCCATATCCGTCTCCTAAGATTTGAAGATATGATGTACAACTTGAAAAAGGGTGCTCCAACTCAACCCGCCGACGATGGTGGTGGTAACAGTGGTGAAGTAGACGACTGCTTCACCAAGCCCTCTCCCACGGAGTAAAATAGAAGAAAAAGAAGGTTAGGGTTTAGAGAAAAATGGGGAGAGAGAAATGGTAATGTACATAAAATTTGTTGAATAAAATAAACAATTTTAAATTTGAAAAAATCCTACCAATAGTGGCTAACAAAAACTCAATAATTTATTTTGGTCAACACCAGTTTAATTAATTTGTTTATTTTATTTCAAGGCAAAAATGGTGGAAAATCCCTAAACCCAATTCAAAGTTAAAATTAGTCCCAACTCCTAATTTACAACTCTTCACTTCATAGTTTCTAATTGAAATTTATCTAAGCTCCCTAACCCTTGTGAAAGGACAAAAATGCCCTTAACTCGAACAAAAAATTACGTGATCCCATAAGTGTATCAGTATCAGTTTCTTCCCACCTTCAACCCGTGTGTTCTCTTCTTCTCAACATGATGCCTCCTTCTTCACTGTCTTCTCAAATTCCAGCCAGAAATTTCTTCCAAAATCAATTTTTGCCTTGCTTCAGTTTCTTCCTCCATTGCCGCCGTCACCTGGGTAATTGATTTTCGTCGAAGTTTGTTCCCTAAGTTTTTAATTTTTCACTTGGAAGTCTCACACCACCGTCGTCGCTCACACCACAACCACCGCGTGGACTGGGTGGCATGGTCTAAGGCTTACTTGTATATACCACCATTCTCACACTAGTGCATTTTCTTTACTATTGTTTACTAGTATATCTGTTGATTTAGAAAATATTGATGTATTAAATTTAGGTCAACTAATTTCAATAATTTAAGCTTGTCTGGGGGAGTTTCTTAGGCCTTGTTTGTTTATAATTTCAAATTTCATTTTCAATATCAAGGATCACAAAATCCTAAAAAATTACAACACAAACTGTTTTCATTTAAATTCACTTCTTCTTTTTTAACTTAACTTTTTCAATCTTCTATATAACTACCTCTCACTCACTATATCTATCATTTCACACAATCATCAATCAAAGTCATTTACTCCAATCATTACTCTCTTTCTTTTTCATACTTTACAATTTATATTTATATTTTATTATTTCTTTATTCACATAATCTTTATATAAATAACTAACTCAATCATTAAACACATCAGACATCAATCTATCACCATTGATTTGATACATTTTACAAATTTTAACTATTTTTATAAAACATAAATAAACACAACAATCAACATATATTACATTATTTTCACACGAATCTCCATAATACGCATTTCCCAAGAAATTTTCAGAATTCTAACTCAAAAACATAAACAAACATAGCCTTAATTTGCTAAATGTGAGGTGTTTTTCGTAAAAGGACCAAAGGTGAGGAGAATTTTTGATAATTTACTTTTAATAATAATTGAGTATATATACATTGTCAATAGTCCATACCTCCGTGGTTGGGTGGGTTGTTGATAATATTTGTTCATTATTAGAATTTTGATGCAATAATGTATCTAATTGATTTCCTACCATTAGTGGCTATCAACAACTCAATAATTTATGTTGGTCAAACCAATTTAATTAATTTGTTTATTTATTTCAACTGCTGCGGCACCTACATTGCAGTAGCATTTATTGATCACACGCAGATGAGCGAATGCATAATTTAGTCAGGCTCACGTGAATTATTTTATGGATGAGTGTAAATAAGTATAATATTACATTGATTGAATAGAAAATCTTTTGGATCTTGATCTTATTCACGGTTTCTTTTTCAGTTCATGCGTTCAGTCAGGCAATTAATTAACAATATGCATGATGATACCCCCTGGTAGAGTTGGTTAGGCACTCAAACCTGTATACCTAAGGTCATAGGTTCGATTCCACCAAAAGGAATGCCCATTTGGCCTTCTTTGCTGTGAGCCTGTTAGTTATGGGCAACCTAGGCTGGTTTACCTCTCTTGTGTGGTTTGCAGGCTATTGCACAGAAGCGGGATTTACTCAGTGCGCCAGGAGCGGGGTTTACCCAGTGCGCACCCTAAGGGTAGCGCTTGCGGGTTCCCTTGTCACCAAAAAAAAAATGATAAAAGGATAATAATATGCATCAATCTTGCAATGATGCAATGGAATTTGGCTTTAGAAAAAAAAAATGTAATTTGGTAAAATGGATAGTGTCACTCTGGACCTTCATATTTAATGTGAAAATAATCCCTTAGGTTTAAAACTATAAATCATGATTTTAGCTTTTCTATTGTTCCTTTTAGATATTTGTACCCTTAAATGTGAGCATGTATTGCTTACATAAAGAGAGTAAAGTGAAATCAAATTTAAGAGTAAACTTAAGTGCAACCAAATGTGAACGTTAGCGATATGCTAAAATCATAACTTAAACATGAAAACCAAGCATAAACGTTAGCCCTTATAGGTAAAATGGGCCGAGCTACATTCAGAATCAGTGAAGCTATTTGAATTTACTTCGAGCTCTTCCATGCATGCTCTGGATTCATGATAAGAAAATCAAATCAAATCTCTTTTAGTTTCATCCAAATAAAGAAGTAAAATCCTAGTATGAGAAGGAATGATATTGTGTGCCAAGCTGACGAAATTGCCAAGCTGCCTCAGCTGCATAGCCACTTGAGCTATGAAGTTAAGACGAACCTTTCTCTCCAGATAGATCGAAAGAATCGTAACCATCGATTGACATTTTTGTACTCCACTTCTTCTTTAAGTGTTTAATACTCCATTCTTCCAGGAAACTTCAAATGGCATTTTTGGTTTAGTCGTGGCGATGGTCCACCAGTCGCCATAGGGTCGGGTCCACTTACTATCCTAGAGGTGAATCCTCCCCCTTCTTTATGTTGGACCTCCTGCAGGTCTGCAACCACGAGTGGTGCAACCTATAGTAACTTCTCTCACTTGTTCAGGTCGTGCAGCTCCAGGTAGTTCATCCTTTTCAAGTGATCTCCTTTCATCCTCTGGCATCATCATCTTTAGCTTTGGATGTCCAGGGGTGGGTACATCAGGTCTCTACTTGCTTTCTTCGAACCATGCAGACCTTCGCAGCTCGGGTAGTCGCATCCATGATCCTTCTTAGTTGATTCACGGTCAATTTGATTTATGTTGAGGAGAAAATTCTTTCCTTGAGTGCCGACATCACAAAGTTACTTTTATCGTTATGATCATGGGTGTGACTTTTCCAACTACGCCCGAGAATCCTTCATCTGCAGGTCCGGTCGTCCTTCCTGTAGTTGACCAGCATGTTGCTGCCTCACTTGGGCAGCCTGTTGCTGAGGCCACCCTTCCTGATTTAAGTACTGTTATTCCTTTCTTTTACTTGCAAAGTAATTTTCCTTCCTTCATAAATTGTGCTTTTGAACAAGAGCGTGTACCCCTCTCTCCTGCTTCTGCTTCCTCATTCTCTTCACCTGTCTAAGCTGGGGTGCCCAACCTCCCAGATCGTCTTCATCATCCAGGTCTAGCTAATGCACGTGACATCCCTCTAGAGCTAAGTATTTTTTCCAAGACGTAAGGTCTCCTTTTTCTCCTTCCTCTTCCAGATGGTGCTAATATTACTCCTTCTATTGCTGCCAGGATAGAACCCGTATATGTTGGGAAAATTCTATGCTGGACCGAGACCATTGGTCTTGATCCAGCTTTGGCCTTTGGATCAACAAATAGGGGGGGTTAAATTGCTAAATGACCCCCCTATTGGTGATCCAACGGCCAAAGCTGGGCCAAGACCAATGGTCTCGGCCCAGCATAGAACAACCCTATATGTTGCTTTTAAATGTGCATGTGTAGCTCCTAAACAATTTCATTTCTTTCGCTTTTTGTTATTTTTGTTCCTGCCCAAGTTAGGGCAGGAACCTCCCTGCTAAGGCTTTAAAAATTTGCCATTTGTATATTTTTCTCGTCTTGCCTGACCTACCCAGGTTAGAAAAGGGACATCCACAGGCTTCTCCCAGCTTGGGGTTTGTTTTGCGTTTGAGACATGTACTGCTCAGCTTTACCTTTGCCTTTCCTACCTTGTTTCACAAAATCAAAAATAGAACCAAACTTGGTCTACCTCCTTAGAGGAGTAGGTTAGCCTTAGTGTTACTTCCTCACAAGATAAATTTAGTAGGATAAACAGTTAATCAAATTGTTATAAAATATTGTGCTCATAAAATTGTCATAAAATATCGTGACCATACCTCCATCCTGACATTTCAAACATTCCCTCAGAATTTCCTGTGGAATCCGACATCCAATATTCCTCACAAAAAATCAAACAAAATTTATTAGTTTCCAGGTGGTACCTACCAGACATGCACCGAGCTATAGCTACAGCTGGGTCAGGTGGTCCACTTTCTGCAATCATAGGGAGTTGCTTCTCAATCTCCGTCAATTCTTAGTAATTACTTGACGCGTACAATCTTAGGGAATTGCACTGTCATTGTGCAATCATGGAGACTTGCACTCATTCTTTCTCTTATGCAATCATGGGGACTTGCACCCATTCTTTCTCTTATGCAATCGTGGGGACTTGCATCCATTCTTTCTCTTATGCAATCGTGGGGACTTGCATCCATTCTTTCTCTGATGCAATCGTGGGGACTTGCATCCATTCTTTCTCTGATGCAATCGTGGGGACTTGCATCGGGATCAAACACCCTTTTACCATCTCTGTGCAATTGTGGAGACTTGCACACGCGATTGAACACCCGTCATTAGGCGCTTACAATCGTGGGGACTTGCACCGCAACTATGCAATCGTGGAGACTTGCATTTACCTCCTACCTTATATCCCCTTTTTCTTCCCTCCTTACCAAAATATTCCTAGACGGGCTAGGGTGGCCAGCCCATATCGAAGGTATCCTTCCTTATATCCCACATTTCTCTATACCTTCCCTCCTTATTTCTTCTCCAACCTTATGGCTGCCCTTTTCTCCTTGTCCCTCCAAACCCCGGTCTTCCTAGGACAGGTCCTGGAACCATCCCGAAGATGATTCCTCACCCAGTCCCTCTTTATCTCTTATTGATATAGGGCCTTCGGGTCCGTCACCGATTTTACGCCTGGCGTCACGGACCCCAGCTACCTACCCAGGTGGTACATTTCTAGTCCTCCGACTCTTTACTCCACAATTCAATATCCATCTTCTATACATATATATTCATAACTTAATTTCAAAATTTTCGCAAAATAAAATCTTACTAAATTATTGGAGCTTTGCATGTGACCTTGCAAAGAAGGCTTTACAATCTCTAGGCTTTACCTGAAAAACATAACAATCATAACTTCCAAAAAATCATTAGCAAAATGGGAATATTTTCAAATGTAAATAAAACATAAAATGATAACAAAGCATAATTCCTGCCGTTATATAAAGAACTTTTTTAAGTTTTGTATGTTCCATGGACGAGGGAGCTGTTTTCCCTTGTGGACTCCTCTAGCTAATAACTTTTCTGAAAGGATAAAAAATCATAAATTCACGAAGACAAATGTTAGTGAAAATTGTAAGTCCTGCGAAAAACCTTATAAAAGTCTCAGTAAGTATAACTCTTTAATCCTAATTGAATAATATTACAACTTAGTTTAAGATGTGGATAAATAGCATGCACATGATGCGTAGATGATGCCTAACCATGCCTATGATGCGCACGCATTGCTATGCTCATGAAACTTGAATGATGTCCAAGGAAGAGATTTGTTACGGAACTTTTTAAGTTTCCTTTCGGTCATGCAAAGACCTAACCTAGATTCCCACACTTGCTGAGTAGCATGAGCTGCTTCAGCTATTACCGCTTTTCCTAAGCAGCATGAGCTACCCCAGCTATTACCGGTTTTTTCCACCTTTGCTGGGCAGGCTGAGCTGCTCCATCTATTAACGATTTTTCCCACCTTTGCTGGGCAGCCTGAGCTGCTTCAGCAATTATCGATTTTTTCCACCTTTGCTAGGCAGCCTGAGCTACTCCAGCTATTACCGATTTTTCCTACCTTTGCTGGGCAACCTGAGCTGCTCCAGCTATTGCCGATTTTTTCCACCTTTGCTGGGCAACTTGAGCTGCTCCAGCTATTACCGATTTTTTCCACCTTTGCTAGGCAACCCGAGCTGCCTCAGTTATTACCGATTTTTCCCACCTTTGCTGGGTAGCCTGAGCTGCTCTAGCTATTTCCGATTTTTCCCACCTTTGCTAGGCAGCCCGAGTTGCTCCAGCTATTATCTATTTTTTCCACCTTTGCTGGGCAGCCTGAGCTGCTCCAGCTATTATCGATTTTTCCCAAGTTTGCTGGGCAGCTAGAGCTGCCTCAGCTATTGCTATCCTTTGCTGAGCAACCTAAGCCACTTCAGCTATTACCATCCTTTGCTGAGCAGCCTTAGCCACTTCAGCTATTACCATCCTTTGCTGAGCATCCTTAGCCACTTTAGGTATTACCCACCTTTGCTGAGCAGCCTTAGCCGCTTCAGCTATTACCATCCTTTGCTAAGCAGCATGAGCTGCTCAGCTAGTACCATCCACATACGACACCAATTGATGTGTGTGGGTTTCACACCAATAATAATATGCAATATAATATATAAAAATATAGTATAAAACACGAGATTAAATGTAAAGAACACAAGAGATTTGCGTGGTTCGGTCTAATGAAGACCTACGTCCACGGGTGTAAAGTGGTTGCTTCCTTTATTCATCCTCATAGGGGGTATTTATACAAATAATTGATGGGTATGCTAGAATGGTAAGTCAACTATGCCTAAAATACATAAGGTGATAAGAATTTTAGAATATATCCAATATGGTATAAATAATGGGGAAATTTAAATAAATAATACAAAAGTAGATAAAAATTATTTAAATAATACAATTTTTATTGGAGATCAGAAACTAGCACATTCCGCGCTCGGGCAACAGGTAACCGGGCAGATTCTGCGCTGCCCGAGCGCAAAATGTAATAAATATTTTTTTAAAAATAATTTGCCCATTCTGCTATGCCCGAGAGCGGAATGGGCTCAAATCCGGGTAGCTGCATTATTAAGTATTGCAGAAGCAGCATTCATTCCTATTTACACTATACATTACAATTTCTCCAAAAAAATCCTTCCTTCAAATTTCCTCTCCAAATTTCTCCAAATTTACGAATTTAAGGTAATATTTTAATTTCATATACCTTTTGTTTTGTTAAATTCGTTTGTAAATTACATTGTAGAATTTATGTGAATTCAAATCAAATTAGAGTTTAAATTAGTTCGATTTTTAGGGTATAATTTCTAATTTAATGTTTATGGTTTGAACTTTGATATAATCATTGGGTATAATTTTGAATTTGTATGTATAATTTTAAAATTTTAGGTGTAACTTGTATTATAATTTTGAATTTAATGTTTATGGATTGAATTTTGATATAAGTTTTAGGTATAATTTCGGATGTTTATGTATAATTTGTACGTATATTGTTGAATTTTTAGTTATATCTTGTATGTATAATATCGAATTTAGTGTTTAGGTATGTTTTGGTTTGAACTTTGATATAAATTTTATGTATAATTTCAGATGCTTAGGTATAATTTGTATGTATAATTTTAAAATTTTAGTTATGTTTTGTATGTATAATATCGAATTTAGCATTTATGGTTTGAACTTTGATATAATTGTTAGTTTGTTATATCATGTTGAATACAAGTTATGTTTACACACTATTAAATAATGATTTATATTATGTAGAAAATGTCAAGGCCGAACACAGTAGATGTTTTTATATACATGGAGGCCAAATAATTGAAGAGTCAAATTCGGTGAGGTATAGCACTCGTGCAAGCACTAACATGAGAATACATCGTACAATCAAATATGATGATTTGTTGAAGAAGTTATATGGGAGAACAAGTATTGATAAGAGTCAGTTCTTTTTGAAAGTATTTATTAAATATTCATATGAAGATGGGAATGACCGAGTGCAGAGCACAATGGAGATCAAAGACGATGAGTCTTTAGTATTTTTCTTGGATCCTAATGTTGGGTAGAACACAGTGCACCTTTATATTGAGAAAGAACCAATTCAACCTCAGGGTCAGTACACATCGTCAATGCCAAACCAATTCATGCAATATCATACACAATCCACATTACTAGATTTAAATACGCAATCACAATCACATGTGTTGAAAAATCGAGACTATCACAATCTTTATCAAAATTTGCATCAAGGTAATGTTATTCTTATATTTACATTGTATTCTCATATTTTCTAACAACTTTCATACTTAGTGTAGATTATTTTTCTTATCTTTGCAAAAATTATAAAATATTTAATTTTTTGTGATTTGGTTTTTTAGGTGGTTCTACATCAGTTCATTTGCATGGGCATTTTGCAATTGCACAAAATCCCCCTTTGGAAAATCCTGGTGTAGGGAATTTTGAAATTCCTGATGTGCAAGCGGGTAATTTCATCTTCTATCAAGTTTTATAATCGTTGTATTACTTTGATTCATAATGTTATTATTATACATTATGTCATTATGTCATCACATTTATCTTATTCTTAGGTCCTCCTACACAAAGTTATCATGGCTTTGAGCATCCCAATTTTGGGTCGAGTGATTTTGCAGACATTGGGAATGATAATATTGGGAATGACAATGATAGTGTTCATTCTCCATGTTCAATCCATGATCATACAGACATTGAAATGGGTGAACACGTCAATAATGTATCAATGGATGAGGATGAAGATGATGAGAGTAATGTACCAGTTAATGAAGATGTCCCCCCCTCAAGTACCGAAACAAGACTTCATGGAGTGCTCCCATTCTACTCCACCACATACCCAGAAGTAGAAGACTATTCATTCGATCGACCACGTGCTAGTGTGAGAAGGAGTACAGTTTATGATTTTACAAAAAGTAATCTTGGTTTGGGCCTGATTTTTTACAACAAACTCAGTTTGCATAGAGTAATGAAAAACTACCATCTGCAGCATGCACGATGCGAGTGTTGGGAATCCTGTCAGGCATGCGTAGTGAAAACAAAAAACAGATCCGGATTCCCAAACCAAGATCAATTCGTGGCTTTCGTCGATTTTAAACGAAAAAAAGATGAATACGAAAAACTTACTTTTTCGCGTATTCAACTTTAATCGTCGCGAATCTTCCATCTTCTCCAACGGTTCAATTGTACCGTCTCTAGATCATCACGCAGGAACGGACTCCGGGAAATCTCCATCTCCAATCTCCAAGACGGCTAGCGAGACTGAGTGGACTGAGAGATAATTTCTCTCTTTGATGTATTTCTGGTGGAGGATTTCACGTTATGTGAATTGTTACAACTGTGTAATCTGGCTTGTGTTGGAGGATTAAATAAATCCTCCAACTTAAGCACACCGGATCACACACACACGCCCATATGGGCCATTGGACAATCAATTTGGCTATGTTGACCAAGTCAACTAAGTTCAATTAATTTAATCAATTAATATATAATCCAATTAAATATATATTGATTAAATCAAAATTAATTAATTAATCAAATAATTAATTATTATTCTAGTCTAAATAATTAATTATTATTCTAGTCCAAATAATTAATTAACCTAGTCAATTAAATATTCAAACTAATTAATTTAATTTATCACTGTTTAATCCAATTAAACAACTAATTAAATTAATTTGTCCAATTAATTAATTCATCCTTCCCAAGGACAAATTACCAGAACACCCTCCAAATACAAGACTTGATTTTTCCGTCTATTCCTTTATAGCGCGACTTTCTAGGTTCGTCTCAATTGGCAATGGGAGGATACCAAAGGATGTGGGTGCATGACGCCTAGCCAGCATCGTGGCCCCACATCGTAGCCCAACCGAGTACGAAATGATTATATCATTACGAACCTCTAGATTATGATACCGTATGAGTATAAGTCCTTCACTGACGTATCCCGATCGAGTGAGAGTCAGGGAATATGTCAAACTCACAGGACTCGATACTATGCTAAAGAATCATAGTAATATGAGATTACTAAACACGAGTTAGTTCATCAACTCTGGCCAGAGACTGTCAATCTCATTTACCTATGATCGCATTGGATACTTCTCGTTTACTTTCGAGATAGTGAATTTCTTCTTGGTAATCACCTCACATGCTACTTTCCCATTAGAACGCATTTCGAGGTTGACCCCACCTTTCAACGGGTGATTTGGGTCTAACTACTCTAGTGACAGAATCCAACGTCACAAGCACACTGTGACCGTAACTCCTCAGGTCTGAGGCTCACGCATACCTTCATAATCAGTAATCCAATCATTGACAGTCACTGAGTAAAAACCCATGTGATCGGATTACTACGAGCCGTGTTCAAATACACTAATCCCATTAATGTATCTATGACACAAACTCCCACTATCCCATAGTGTTCGACTGACACTCGTTTGTCAGAGCACATGTCATACAAGTCCATACGAATCTCAATGCCCAATTGAGATTCTCCGACTTGCGAACGATTTAAGTGATCAAATACCAAACCGTTCCAGTGCCCATCTCCTTAAGTAATGCGAAGGTTTGCCTTGACACACATGGACTAGTTGTTCATTTAAAACTTTATAGATGTCATCAAGAATTATACGAACAACATATTGATGCCTTTATATTAATTACAGGTTGTACAATATAAACTTGTGCCTTATATTCTAACTCCTCGTTGGCATCGAGGGCACATTCCCAACAATCTCCCACTTGCACTCAATGCCATCGCTATGGTATTAAATACCCATCTTGGAGAGAAAGTTATGTAAGTTGCCTTGTGTTATTTTTCACCATGTGATATATTTATATCATTATGAAACAATAACCCTAGCATGTAAGAGCCCTATTTTGGGCGTCTATTTGGCCGCCCCTTAGTGGGCTCGGAAGCCTTCAGGCTTTCGTCTTGCTTGCTAATTAATTAATTGGATAATTTATTTATCCAATAAATAAATTGATAATCCAATTCATTCAATTCCTAATTAATTTATAATTCAATTTCTCCAAGAAATTAATTAACTCATTAATTTAATTAATTGGTTAAATTATCTAATAATTAATTAATTAATTATAGCATCCAATGCCGTGAATTTCTCTCAAGTCTTTTTCCCATGTTTTTCCTTTTGCACTTCCGTTAAGCGCGACTCTTTAGGTTCGTCTCAAAAGGCAATTGGGAGGAATCAAAGGGGTGTGAGTGACACCTAGCCAGTCTCGTGGCTCACACCGTAACCCAATTGAGAATGAATGAATAGGATCATTTCCAAACCTTTACGCTGTGAATACCGTACGTGTATAAACCTTTTATTCTTAAATTCCAGTCAAGTAAGAGTCATGGTTTAAAGTCAAACTCATATAACTTGACCATATGCCTAAGCTCATAATAAGTCGAGGTATTTAAATGCTTTGGCCAAAGACTTTCATCCTCACTTATTCATGATCGCATAGGATATTTTATTCATTCACTTATGAGAGAATAAATTCCATATTGCAAATCAGTTAACAATGCTACTTGCCCATCAAGTCGCACTTCGAGGTCGATTCCACCAACAGGTGATTTGAATCTAACTACTCTAATGACGGACTTGATGTCACAAGTACATCTTCAACTCGATTTCTCAGGTCAGAGGTTCACACATACCTATCACTACTTATCAGTTTCATCATTGACTATCAATGAGTGAATACCCATGTGATGAACTGATGCGAGCCGTGTTCGAACATATCAGTCCAACTGACACGTCTATGAGATAAGTTCCCACTACCATTTCCATAGTGTACGACTGGCACTTTCTCTGTCAAAACTTACATCATACAAGTCTTTATTCACTATTGATACCCAATCAATATTTCTTAGACTTGCGAACCCTTTTAGATGTCAAGGATCAAACCATTCTAGTGTCTTTCCTCCTATCCCATAGGAGGTAGAAGGTTTGCTTTGTCATCAAGGACTTTACGTTGTTTATTCACACCTTATAAATGCCTATAAGAAAACAACAATCAACTGTCTTATATTAATAGAAAAACCATAGTTTAGTTACAATGTTTATGTCCTATAAATCTATCCTCTTTATGGCATTCGAGGGCATATACTCTAACAATCTCCCACTTGCACTCAATGCCATTTGCTGTGGTCTTTAAAACCCATCTTTTCGAGATGTTTTTCCAGCACCGCCTGTGCCAATGGCTTGGTCAATGGATCAGCGACATTGTCGGCTAAGGCTATTTTCTCAATAGCTACTTCACCTCGTGCAACGATCTCTCTTATGATGTGATATTTCCTCTCTATGTGTTTGGATTTATTGTGAGACCTAGGTTCCTTCCCTTGCGCTATAGCTCCGGTGTTGTCACAATAAAGTGGCAACAAGAGCTTTATGCTAGGAACCACTTGAAGTTCCTCAACGAACTTCCTAATCCAAACAGCTTCTTTAGCTGCCTCCGAGGCAGCTATATATTCAGCCTCTGTGGTGGAGTCTGCGGTTGTGCTTTGCTTGGAACTTTTCCAAGTCACCCCTCCACCATTTAGAGTAAATACAAATCCCGAGGTGGATTTCCGATCATCAACATCAGATTGGAAATTCAAATCAGTGTAACCGTCCACCCTCAGGTCACCACTTCCATAGGTGAGAATCATATCCTTAGTTATTTTCAGATACTTTAGGATATTCTTCACAGCTATCCAATGTTCCTTACCAGGGTTTTCTTGAAATCGACTAACAACGCTCACAACATAAGCAATGTCGGGTCTAGTACAGAGCATCGCGTACATCAAGCTGCCCACAGCAGACGCATAGGGTATAATATTCATTTCTTTTCTATCTTCCTCACTTTGAGGACACATAGATTTCGAAAGATGTATCCCATGTCTCATTGGTAGGAACCCTTTCTTAGAATCTTCCATCCTATACCTTTTAGGACCTTTTCTAAGTAAAGGGCCTGAGAAATTCCTATCATTCTTTTGGTTCGATCTCTATAGATCCGAATCCCTGGAATATAGGTCGCTTCTCCCAAGTCTTTCATGGAAAACGTACTCGAAAGCCACTTCTTGGTTGTGGTGAGCATTCCTATGTCATTCCCAATGAGTAATATGTCATCTACATATAACACTAGGAATGTCAACTTGCTCCCACTGACCTTCTTGTAAACACAGGGCTCGTCTTCATTTTTGATGAAGTCAAATCCTTTGACAACCTCATCAAAACGTAGATTCCAGCTACGAGATGCTTGTTTGAGTTCATAAATGGATCTCTCAAGTTTACACACCTTATGAATATGCTCCTCGGATTCAAAACCTTTAAGTTGTTCCATATAGATATCCTCTTCTAGGAATCCATTTAGGAAAGCAGTTTTGACATCCATTTGCCATATTTCATAATCTAGGTGTGCTGCTATTGCAAGTAGAATCCTTATTGATTTGATCATAACCACTGGAGAGAAGGTTTCTTGGTAGTCAATTCCTTCATTTTGACCATACCCTTTCGCCACTAGCCTAGCTTTGTAGGTGTCTGCTTTGCCATCAACACCAATCTTTCTCTTGTAGATCCATTTACACCCGATTGGTTTTACCCCTTCAGGTTGGTCTACAAGTTTCCAGACTTGGTTTGCATGCATCGAATCGATCTTAGTTTGCATAGCTTCACGCCATCTAGCAGCATCCACATCCACCATCGCTTGATCAAAAGTGGAGGGATCATCTCCATGATCCTCCTCTAACACAGAATGGAGATCCAACTACCTCTGCATTAGATATCCGTACTTCTCAGGCAGTTGAGATACTCTATTCGATCGTCGTGGTTGTGGTTGTGTTACAGAAGATTCGGTTCTCACTCCCTGTGTAGATGTATGCAATGGGGTTTCATTTTGTTCTTCTAGAACAATCTTTCTACCCGCTCCTCCTTCTTGAATGAACTCATCTTCAAGAAAGTGGGCTTGTAAGGCTACAATGATCCTTTGATCATTGTGCAGGTAAAAGAGGTATCCCATAGAATCTTCAGGATATCCAACGAAACGTCCCTTTAAGGATCTAGCCTCCAACTTGTCCACTTTAGTCTTTTTGACATAAGCCGGACATCCCCAAGTCCTTATGTGGTTAAGACTTGGTTTCCTATTTCTCCACATTTCATAGGGAGTCATAGGAACGGACTTGGATGGACATGTATTTAAAATGTGTGCAGCTGTAAGCAGCGCGTAACCCCACAGTGAAATGGGTAAATCAGTGTAGCTAAGCATGGAGCGAACCATGTCCAACAAGGTTCGATTCCTTCGCTCTGCTACTCCATTCAACTGTGGAGTCGCTGGAGGTGTGAGTTGCAATACTATACCATTCTCTCTGAGGTATAAGTTAAACTCGTCGCTCATATATTCTCCTCCTCGATCAGATCGAAGAGTTTTTATACGTTGACTTGTTTGATTTTCTACTAAAGCCTTGAATTCCTTGAACTTATCAATGGATTCAGACTTATGCTTCATCAGTTACACTAGACCATATCCAGAATGGTCGTCTGTGAAGGTGATAAAGTAAAGGAAACCTCCTCTGGCCATTTCTCCAAATGGACCACAAACGTCAGTGTGCACTAAACCTAAGATTTGTGAGGCCCTTTCAAAGCTCCCTGTGAAGGTCGATCTAGCCATCTTGCCTTTGAGACAAGATTCACAAGTAGGATAGGGATCCAATCCCAGTGGGCCAATTAGCCCATCTTTTTCCATTTTGCGAATCTTTTGTTCGCCAGCATGGCCTAGTGGAAGGTGCTATATCAATCGTTGGTTTATTTCATGCCTACTATGTTTCCTTTGTAGAGTATTCACTGCATACTCATTCTGGACACTAAGGTAATACAATCCATTTATCAAAGAATCAAAGCCTACAAATTTATTACCATAATAAATGTTGCATCGTTCATCAATAAAACGGAAAGTGTAACCATTATTAACTAAAACGGGAATAGAAACAATGTTTTTTAGCCTATTAGGTAAAACCAAAACATTATCCAGTAATAGTACATGTCCAGAATTTAAAAACAACGAGGTAGATCCTATTGTAGTAGCCGCGACGCTTTGCCCGCTTCCCACTCTGATCTTCATCTCATCGTTGTCCAGCTTCCTTTCTTGCATCAGATCCTGATTCATACAACATATGTGAGCACTAGCTCTAGAGTCAAGAATCCAAGATGTAGAGAAGACGATCATAGAACAATAAGTTTCATGAACATAAAGTTCCATACCTTGTGCGCTAGGCCCCATATTAGGACAATTCCTTCTCCAGTGGCCTAACTCACCGCAGTGTAGGCATCCGTTTGTCTTTTGTGGCTCCTTTCGCTTGCAAATCACAGGAGCTTTCCCTTTTCCTTTATCGACACCACCCTGAGCTCCAAGCTCGCCAACCTGCTTCTTGGTTTTTCTCTTCTTATTCTTCGCCCGTTTGAGACCAGAAGTGATAACCAAGGCAGTCTCTTTTTCCTTGGGCTTCAATTGAGATTGTGCGGTGATTAATTTATTCATTAGCCCAGCTAAGTTGCATTCAATCTCATTGCAATTGAAGTTCATGACGAATTCGAAAAAAGAATCAGGAAGGGACTGCAAGATAAGATCGGTCTGAAGTTGCGGGTTCATTGTAAAATCGAGAGCTTCCAATCTCTCGATCCTCGATATCATTTTGAGGACATGATCCCCAACCTTCTCCCTTTCTCTCATTTTGGCTCCGAAGAGCTCTTTAGATATTTCATATCTAGCAGTCCTACTGTGCTCACCATAGAGCTCGACCAAGTGCGCCAAGATAGCCCTCGTTGTGGTCATCTTGTCGTGGGACCTCTGTAGCTCATTCGTCATAGAGCCAAGAATGTACCCACACACTCGGTCGTCGTCCTTCACCCATTTTTCATGAGCTTGGACTTTTTCCTCATTGGCACGTGTTCTGGCAGGAGGAGCAGGGATATCAGTGTCCAACACGTATCCTAGAGACTCCATATTGAGAACTATTCTCAAATTCCTTAGCCAATCCACGTAGTTGGGTCCGGTAAGTATATTCTTTTCGAGTAATACGGAAAGTGGGTTGATTGTCATTTTTGAAAAACGAGAGAGATAAAACAAATAACTGCAGAAAATAAACCAGACTTAATTAGAATATTGGACTAAACTAAGACCAAGTTTAAAATCAAGGACTTCGACTTATAACTTGGCTCCCACTACATTTTTCAAAATTCCACACTCCCACTGTGAAATGACGGAAGCGATCGTTGATGAAAACTTCGTAATGGGGATTGAGTTCTTTAATTAATATAATGGATGGCAACCCTTTAACGGTATTTGATCCATTACTTAATTAAAGTGATGTCAAACATGAATCTATCAAATAGACGGTTCAATCATATTTATCCCATAATCCACAAATACCGCAACCCTTTAACGATTTATTGGTAATGTGGACTATCTAAGTTCATTCTCACTAACTCCTCATAATCTAACATTTGAATTTCACCTTACAACCCTTTAATGATATTTGGGGTGAAATATGTCTCGATTAAGGCATCCAATGCACTTAACAAAATTCTAGAATTAAATCTTAATATATGACCCCCACTTACTGGGAAGATGCCACATATGGATTTAATCCTTGATCTTATTAAGTTTAGTGGAGGAAAAGGATGCCTAGCACCCCGTACTAACTTAGTATTAATTTTGTTTGGGAGAATTCATGTTCAAAACATTTATTTCGTCTCACTTTTCACATTTGCCAATTTATATAGCGCATATTGATAACACACATGCTTCATACAACTAATAAACATGCATCAAAAGCAATAAAACAACACACATGTCTATGGGCTTTTATCTAGAGGGCCCAAGCCAATGGGCCATCATAAAATTGAAAAAGAAAAGCCTAGCTAATCTTCATGGGCTCCAAGCTCCTCTTCTTTTGCATGATCTCCATTTTGAAAGGCCTATTCTATTTCTATTTATTACAAGAGGTAATTTAAAACCTATACATAAATCTAGAAATAAAATTGAAATGGGCTCAAACCGGCCCTTACAACCCATCAAAAGAAATATATAATCAAAAGAAGCAACCTAAGCCCATAGACATATGTCACTATCACATAATACATGCTCGCGATAAATAAAGCACTTATGTTGGTGATTAATAAAAATTAATTAGTCCAACTTAATTAATTTCCACAATAAAATTCCAAATTTTATTGATTCATATGAAAATAATCCTATTTATGAGAATTCTTTATTTAAATAAATAACTTAATAAATAAAATTCTCCAAAAGTTTATTAATTAATTATTTCATTCAAATAAAGATCAATAAAAACTATATTGGGCTTAATTTTATCAAAATTAAATTACCAACCATTGACATATTCAAAATTAATTAATTAGGCCAAATAACTAATTTATTGAATTATCCACAATTTTAATCAAAACAATTTGGGCCCCTTTTTAATTAAATCCGGGTCATCATCCTTTTGACCCACCCGGATAACTAAAATAGCCCAAACACCTATTCAATTAAAATTTGGACCTTAGGAAAATATAACCCGATCCATTAGGGCCCGAGTCACGAAAACCCGGGCCCCAAAACAGGTCCGTGCACTGGGCGTATTGCACGGTGGGCGCACAGTTTAATTGTTCTTGGCCGGACGCCGGCATTGGGGCCCACCCAATGTGTGCAGTGCGCACGCTGTGTGCGCAACGGGAGGCCGAAAAGGCCTCCTATTGCGCGCACAGCGCGCGCAGACTGCGCACGCGTTTTGCATCGCGCTCGTCTCGGAGTTATACTTCTCCGATTCTCATAAAATTTATATGTCCAGATTCGAAACTCATTAAACTACAACTTTCATAAAGAAACTGCAACAAGATTCAGAATATTTTCATATGAAAATAACGTTCAAATCAGGCCTCAAAAACACCAAAAAAAAGTCAATCACACAAGCAATTAAACACAGAATTCAGAGATTGGCTCTGATACCACTGTTGGGAATTATTCGAATAAAACGCAGCGGAAAGTAAATTTAATTCCCAAAGCCCGAATCATCTCTAATCCTCGTGTTTAATTGTGTATAGAAAGATTACCGTTCTCGCGTATGTTGATTTCTGAACGTGATCCTTTTCTCTAACGCCGAATTTGCCAACGTCTCTAATTCATCACGCCGGAATTAAAAACAAAAAACTCCCCCTTTCTTTCTTGTCAAAGACGGCTAGAGAGAGAGAGAGAGAGAGGTGGGAGACTTTTTCTTGGAGAGAAAGTTATGTAAGTTGATCTATTTATATCATTATGAAACAATAACCCTAGCATGCAAGAGCCCTATTTTGGGAGTCTATTTGGCCGCCCCTTAGTGGGCTCGAAGCCTTCAGGCTTTCGTCTTGCTTGCTAATTAATTAATCGTATAATTTATTTATCCAATAAATAAATTGATAATCCAATTAATTCAATTCCTAATTAATTTATAATTCAATTTCTCCAAGAAATTAATTAACTCATTAATTTAATTAATTTGTTAAATAATCCAATAATTAATTAATTAATTACGGCATCCAATGCCGTGAATTTCTCTTAAATCTTTTTCCCATGTTTTTCCTTTTGCACTTCCTTTAAGCGAGGCTCTTTAGGTTCGTCTCAAAAGGCAATTAGGAGGAATCAAAGGGGTGTGAGTGACACCTAGCTAATCTCGTGGCTCACACCGTAACCCAATTGAGAACGAATGAATAGGATCATTTCCAAACCTTTACGTTGTGAATACCGTACGTGTATAAACCTTTTATTCTTATATCCCAGTCAAGTAAGAGTCATGGTTTAAAGTCAAACTCATATAATTTGACCATATGCCTAAGTTCATAATAAGTCGAGCTATTTAAATGCTTTGGCCAAAGACTTTCATCCTCACTTATTCATGATCGCATAGGATATTTTACTCATTCACTTATGAGAGAATAAATCCCATATTGCAAATCAGTTAACAATGCTACTTGCCCATCAAGTCGCACTTCGAGGTCGATTCCACCAACAGGTGATTTGAATCTAACTACTCTAATGACAGACTTGATGTCACAACTACATCTTCAACTCGATTTCTCAGGTCAGAGGTTCACACGTACCTATCACTACTTATCAGTTTCGTCATTGACTGTCAATGAGTGAATACCCATGTGATGAACTGATGCGAGCCATGTTCAAACATATCAGTCCAACTGACACGTCTATGATATAAGCTCCCACCAACATTTCCATGGTGTACGACTGGCACTTTCTCTGTCGAAACTTACATCATACAAGTCTTTATTCACTATTGATGCCCAATCAATATTTCTTAGACTTGCGAACCCTTTTAGATGTCAAGGGTCAAACCATTCTAGTGCCTTTCCTCCTATCCCATAGGAGGTAGAAGGTTCGCCTTGTCATCAAGGACTTTACATTGTGTATTCACACCTTATAAATGCTTATAAGAAAACAACAATCAACTGTCTTATGTTAATAGAAAAACCATAGTTTAGTTACAATGTTTATGCCCTATAAATCTATCCTCTTTATGGCATTCGAGGGCATATACTCTAACACCTTTCATGCACGTGAACTTCATTTCATCACAGTAAAGTGACAATGCAAGATCTGCGCTAGGGACCAATAGAAGTTCTACCATGAACTTCAGATCCAAACAGTTTCCTTCGACAGCCTCCAAGGCTCCAAGGCATTTCATATTCATTCTCAGTAGTAGAGTATTTTACTTGGAACCTTTCCAAGTTACTACTCCACAATTGGGGGTGAATACTAACCCAAAGTGGAATTTTAATCTCCTTTGTCAGCCTCAAGGTCCGAGTAAGTATAAAACTTCCACTATCAGTTCTCCATGGGCATAGACGAAGAATATATCCTAAGTTCTTCTCAAGTACTTCATGATATATTTTTGTCTACCCATTGCTCTTCCTCTCTAGGCAAGAGCCCTTTCTCAGATCTTCTTCCTACATTGCTTTAGGATTTATTCTAAGCAAAGGGCTTGGGAAGGGCCCATTATCCTATTCGCCCTATTTTCATAGATGCAAATTATAAGGATAAAGATGGCTTCTCCCAAGTCTTTCATGGAGAACATGCTCGATGTTTATGTTTTGACATAGTCAATGAGCCCACATCATTTCTCATAAAATGATATCTCGCTCCCACTGACCTTATTGCACACAAATGGTCTCTCTTCGTTTAGATGATATCATAATTCCAAATTATGTCATCAAAGTGAAGATTCTAACTACGAGAGGTCCGCTTAAATCCATAAATGGATTCATACATCATGTAAACCTTATGATAATCGACCTCAAATGTGAAACCCTTGGGCTGTTCGAAATGGATGTCCTTCTAGAGGAATCTATTTATGAACGAGTCTTCACATCCACGTGCTAGATTGTCATAATATTGGTGTGTTGTTATTGAAAGTAAGATTCTAATGGATTTGAGTTTAGCTATGGCAAAAGGGCTTCCTCATAGTCAATGCCCTTCTTTTGACTACACCCTTTCACCATCAGCCTGGCCTTGCCATTCGAATCAATCTTTCTCTTGTAGATGTACTCACCTCTGATGAGTTCAAAACTCTTGGAGCAATCTACTAGAGTCCCGGATTGATTCAAAGTCATCTAATCCATCTTCACTTTCATAACCTTGACACCTTCTCGTAGAGTCCATATCCACAATCGATTTGTCATGGTAGAGGGATTGTATCCTTGGTTCTCCTCTACTACATCATTTATCCTATGCCTTCTTTGTAGTAGACAACCACTTCTCTCAGGCGGCTGAGAGACTCTTCCATATCAATCTTTGGTGGTTGTGTTTTAATGGGCTTAGTTTGGTTCCTTGAATAGTAGTGTCCTAAGATGGTTTGCTTTATTCTTTTAGAATAATCTTTCCACCTTCTCCAATTTCTCGAACGATCTTATCTTCAAGACAACAGATCTCTAAGGCCATAATGATCCCCTGATCATCATGTAAGTAGAAAGAGTTCTCCCACTGAATCTTTGGGATAACTAACAAAACGTCCTTTTAAGGACCAAGCCTCCAGATTCTTTACTTTTATCTTTTCTACGTAGGTTGGAAATTCCCATACCGTCACGTTTTTAAGATCAGGCTTCCACTGACGCCACATCTGATATGGTGTCGTAGGAATGAATTTGGATGTATATCTATTCAAGATGAACTTATGAGTAGTGCAAGACTCATTATGAATTGGGTAATTCTATGTAGCTTAGCATAGAATGAGTCATGCCCAACGATGTCTCGTTCTTGCATACTACTACCCTATTCATTTGTAGAGTCACTGGAAGTATAAACTGCGAAACTATGTTACGTTCTTTTAGGAACTGGTCTTAGTAAGATACCATATATTCAACCATAGACGTTAGTATGCACAAACTTTAGAACTTGAGCGGCCCTTTAATATGTTCACTGTGAAGGGAGATTTGGTCATCTTGCCTATGAGATAAGATTCTTAAGTTTGGATAGGGATCCAATCCCAATGGGCTTGTACCCCCACGTTTCTCCTAACTAGTGAATCTTATGCTCGTAAGGCATGACCTAATCTTAGGTGCCAAACAATTCTTCCAGTTTATTTCTAGCATACTACGTTCTCTAGTTTATGTGGTCACAATATACTAATTCCAAACTTTCAAATCGTGTTAACAATTTAGCAAGGATGTATTGTTCCCACACTTATTTCCAAAATAAATGCCATGAAAGTTATTACCAAACTTAAAGAAGTACCATTTCTTGACCACGTCAGAAAATGATAACGTTCTTAGTACCATTTGGTGAAACTAATCAATCATCCAAACGTGTTCAGAATTATATAAGAATAGATGTGGATTATATTTGGATACACCTGACACCATGTCTGGTTCCAATATTGATCGCCTCTTGTTTTTCCAGCTTTTGTACTTCTTTCTAATTCTTCAATCATGAGGACTAGCTCTAGAATGTAGAACACAAAAAGTTGAAAAAACTTGTCATAAAATAGTTGTTTCCAAAACACATAGTTCTATGTTCAGTGCGCCTCATATTTAAGCCCTACTCACCGTCCCATTCTTAGACTTCAGTAATGCTTGCTTCAAGCATACAAATCAACGACTCTGAACTGAGGACCTTCCTCAAGTTTCTAAGTCCGTTGATTTGGTTAGGCCAGTTCAGACAAAATTCTCGAGCAAATATTAAACGGGTTAATTTCTAAGAGAGAAATAAAATAAACGCAGAAAATAAACAAGATTCAATTAGGACGTTTATATATAAGTAAAACTAGAACTTTAATTTTACTTGGCTCCCACTACATTTTTCGAAACATCACACTCCCACTGCAATTGTTTGGAAATCTCGTTTGATAGATTTCGTAGTGAGTATTGAGTTCTTCAAATAATTAAATGGGTTGCAACCTAACCGGTTTCTGGCCTACTGATTATTCAAAGTGGTGTCGTACGCCAATTTATCCAATAAATGATTCAATACCTTTCCCCATACTTCACCAAACCGCAACCGAACAGGTTTCTAAGCTCGTGAACTACCCGAGTTCATTCCCACTAACTCCTATAATCTAACATTTGAATTTCACCTTGCAACCGAACAGGTTTCTGATTCAATTAGGTCTCACAAAGCATATTAACTCATATCAGGCTAACATGTATATAAAGCGTAGAAAAACCTAGCAATTCTACTATTACACATTTTCATGGACTATTTAGACCGGCCCAAGCCAATGGGCTAATCAACATATATATTTTAAGCATGCATTATAAAATATAAATCCAAATCCATGAAATGTGCATCTCATCACATATAACAAGCATTTAAACATAAAAGCACACATGCGATAAGAGCATAAAATAAATTTAATTTATTTTGTTAATCAAATCCAATTTGATTATTACAAAATTATATCCCATTTAATTTTGTCACTAAGACTGAATCCCATTTAATCGAAGTGAAATTAAATCCAATTTAATATTATGTGATTGAAAAATCTATATCATAATCAATTAATTCTAATTTTGTTCATAACAAAACTAAATTTAATTTAATTTTGATATTATGATTAAATTCAATTTATTCTTCATGGAATTAAATCCAATTCAATTTCCATTAGAAGAATAATACTAATTTAATCAAAGTAATATTAAATCTATTTGAAATTAATACTTACTTAATTTCAATGGGAGGATTAAATCAATTTTAATCTAAAGCGGAATTAAGTTCTACTTAATTTCCATGAAAAAGATTAAACCGATTTCAATCATTGTGAAAACGAGTCTCACATAATTTCCATGAAATGATTAAATCACCTTTGATCTTAGTGAAATTAAGTCACACTCAATTTCTATGAAAAGATTAAATTAATTTCAATCAGTGTGATATCAAGTCACACTTAATTTCAATGAGAATGATTAAATCAACTTTAATCTTAGTGAAATTAAGTCCTACTCAATTTCAATAAAAGATTAAATTAATTTCAATCAATGTGAAATTAAGTCCTACTTAATTTCTATGGGCTTGCGAATCATTAACTAAGTCCCACTTAATCAATTACAAAATTAAATCCCATTTAACTTTGATGGGCAAATTAAATAGATTTAAAATATCAACAAAACTAAATCCAATTTAATTTCGTTTAATAAATTAAATCTTAACTTCATTTATGTAAATCAAATATAATTTAATTTATATTAAATCTAATTTAACAATAATTAAATTGAATTAAATTTACAAAGAAGGCTTGAAGAAGATTGACCCAATTAGTTAAAATTGGGTTTGAGTCTTACCCAATTAATAAGTCAATTACAATTGGGTCCAAGCCCAATACCTAATTGAATTAATTCGTGTTGGACCAACTATTAATTAATTCATGCGGGCCAAGCCCAACACTTCTTAATTAAAAATAAATTGGACTATTTGTTTAATTAATTCGAGTGGGCCAAGCCCAACTCCCTTTTAATTAATAAAATCAGTTTGGGCTTTTGCTTAATTAATTAGAGTGAGCCAAGCCCAACCCATTATTAAATAAATGAGCATTGGATCAAGCCCAAGCTCGACCCAATCACAACAAAATACCCTAGCCCAACATCATCATCTTCTTCCCCTTATCACCAGCGCCGTCAGGCGCCGCCGCCGGAGCTGCGGACGTGAATCCGATGGACAAGACTGCGGCGCCAAGCGCCGTTGACGTTGTCCATCGCAACTCCATCCATGACATCCGGTAAGGTGAGGAAAACGGCGAGCTCGAGGCTTATTTCAGCGACGAACAGCAGCCGGCTTCCAAGGCGATTTCCGGTCATCTTCAACGGCGAGTCGAGCCTTCAACCGGTGTGATTCCAGCGCACGCAATCGCCGGCTCACAGCGCAGTCAAAACCACACGAAATCAACCCCTTCGCAGTCAAAACCAGAATGAATCCTTTCGACTCAGTTCGGTTTGTCGACTTCACCAGCGATGCAGTCTCCGACGTCTTCCACGGCCACCAATGGCCATGTCCACCGGCGAACAGACGCGATTAGCCGGTTAGAGGCGGAGTTGAATATCGGGCCAAACTCGGTGATCTTCAAATTTCCATATTTGTGGATTTTCAGAAACTCGCGATATGATTTTCAAGTTCTTGAAATTCAATTTCAGCCCGATAACAGAATTGATTTCAGAAATTCATTATCCCAAAATCAATTTGCAGCAACAATTTTCAATTTCAGTTTTCGCCCATTGCAAAAGAAAACAAAAACCCCTTTGCAGATTTAATAAATTTTAGAATTTTTCGATCCAATCTTTAAATTCCAAAATAACACAGCAGATTTTTCGATCACAATACATATTGATTCAAAATCAATAAATACGAATTCAACACGGTATATCACATAAACATGAAGAACACGTAAATAAAATCAACGACGCGAACAAATTTGTCTCTTATACCACTGTTGGGAATCCTGTCAAGCATGCACAGTGGAAACGAAAAACAGATCCGAATTCCCAAATCAAGATCAATTCGTGGCTTTCGTCGATTTTAAACGAGAAAAAGATGAATACGAAAAATTTACCTATTCGCGTATTCAACTTTAATCCTCGCGAATCTTCAATCTTCCCCAACGGTTCAATTGTACCGTCTCTAGATCATCACGCGGGAACGGACTCCGAGAAATCTCCATCTCCAATCTCCATGGCGGCTAGCGAGACTGAGTGGATTGAGAGATAATTTCTCTCTTTGATGTATTTCTGGTGGAAGATTTCAGAATTGTTACAACTGTGTAATCTGGCTTGTGTTGGAGGATTAAATAAATCCTCCAACTTAAGCCCACCGGATCACACACACACACCCATATAGGCCATTGGACAATCAATTGGACTATGTTGACCCAGTCAACTTAGTCCAATTAATTTAATCAATTAATATATAATTCAATTAAATATATATTGATTAAATCAATATTAATTAATTAATTAATCAAATAATTAATTATTATTCTAATCTAAATAATTAATTAACCTAGTCAATTAAATATTTAAACTAATTAATTTAATTTGCCATTATTTAATCCAATTAAACAACTAATTAAATTAATTTGTCAAATTAATTAATTCATCCTTCCCAAGGACAAATTACCAGAACACCCTTCAAATACAAGACTTGATTTCCCCGTCTACTCCTTTATAGCGCGACTCTCTAGGTTCGTCTCAATTGGCAATGGGAGGATACCAAAGGATGTGGGTGATGGCACGAAAAATCCTTACGTGTATTAAACAGCAAGTGGACTGGTCGTGTGTAGTAATAAAGTGGACAATAAAGTCCGGGTTGTCGAACCTCAAGGACTTGTATTTTAGTTTATGATTTTAAAGAAATTGAAGAACTTAAACTAAAGCAAGAATTAACTAAAATATTATGGAAGTAAGATATAAGAAACAAGATGTCGAAATCAAGATAGCTATGGAAGAGAGCAACTAAGACACATGTGTTGGCATAAATTAATCAATTTTCACTATAAACATGTTCTCATATTATTAGACTAATGTTGCTTTGGTGGAAAAAACCTTAAATAATTACTACCCGATGTCTCGGCTGTAATAATCCTATGATTAATTGATGGTTCTCTAGATATGTCTATCCAAGAATCTAACCAACAATCATGCATTCAAGTTCTAGAATTTCCCCGGATTAATCCGGCTAACTGCACCCGGGAATCTCTACCTATCTCTAGGGGCAATTCCCTATTTGTTACGGATTATGTGATGATCCTCTTTGCACCTTAAATTACCTTCTCTCGAACGAATAATTTAAGCAATAAATCATACATATGGTAGCTAAGCATATGATGCATTCAAACAAGATCAAGACACAAAGCAACAATAGAATTAATACGAAAAACACAATTTATAACTCAATTATCATAATTTAGCCTCAACATGGCCTTAGTTCGAAGAATCTATTTCATCATAAAAGATAAAAGATAGGAACTTAAATTAAGATTCATATTCATAGACAAAAACAAATCTAAATATAAGAACTCCCTCGTATTTTTGATGGTTGAACTTCGATCTTCATCTCTTCCATGCTTCTTGATTTCTTCACCTTCAAAGGTTCTTGATAATCTTCATAACTAATCTAAGGATGATGAAGATGATGATAGGATGTGTTTAGGCTCCCCCAATGGGGAATGTGTTTTCAAGTGTGTTTGTAGGATGACATCCAATCCTCCTTTTATAGCCAAAAAAATTCACCAACCAAGAACATGTGCTTCCATTCTCTTTTCTTTCCACCTACCATTCTCTTGCTTTCCATCTACCAAGAATGTGAACTACCATTCTCTTGTTTTCCACCTACCATTCTCTTACTTTCCTCCTACCAAGAATGTGAACTACCATTCTCTTGTTTTTCACCTACTAAGAATGGGAGCTGCCACTTTCGTATTTTCCAGCGCAGGGATAGTGTTTTATTCATAAACGTCTCCACAGACCTCCGAATTGGATGATTCAAGTCCCCATGTAAAGATAAGACATAGATCTAAAACTTTGTAGAAGGACACATCATCAAATTCGGTCTCTAAATTTATCCAAATGGCGTTCCAACGTGGAGATTGTTTCTGATTTGGCGCCCAGGTGTGCGGAAATGGTACTAAAATATGATTTTGGCTAACTCCAGCTTGTTTCTTGCTTGTTTGGTCGTAGAGGTGTGAAACATCTTGGCCTAAACTTGTTTTACACGTCTTTTTTCAGCCCGTTCTTCGATTGTATCCATTTAAGGCCTGAAATCACTTAATGCACGAATTAAACACACAAGTGACAAAATCAAGCGATAAATGAACCTAAAACATAAACGCAAAGGGGCTTAATAACACGTAAAAATGACTCCTATCAACTCCCCCAAACTTATCAATTGCTTGACCTCGAGCAATAAAAGGTCTAGGGCACAAAAAACATCATCAACCAAAAGGAGAAAACAAAAACAACAAACGAACTCACTTTCGTAGAGTAAACGATTGCACTTAGCATGTGCAACAAGCCTTTAAACCTTTGAGTTACCTCAAAGGACGAGTTATAGTCTCGTGAGGGTTTGCAGACGATATACCCACAAAATCTAACAAACTTTCAATCCCAACCAAATGAATACATCTCAACATAATTAACAAGAATAAATGGCACAAAATCATCCTTTTACAGCTCACAAATATATATACATATCAACTACTTTTGCTCATGTGACACCAATACTAGAAAAGACTCCATAGGGTGTAGTGAAAATAAATCTAAGGTATTATAGTCGAGAGGCATCCTTACCAAATTTTGGACATTAATCCCATATCTATCAACTTTATGATCAAACACAAAGCATAAGAATCATAGAAAATCTCATAGCCATTTAAATTTCATTATCTCAAACATTCAAACTTTCAATTCATATGAAACTTTTCAATTAATTAACTTCATTAAGGCTAGATCATGTGCAATGTTTTATTCCATTAGGCTTTCTATGGCACCCATGTAACAAGCTTTAGATCAATGACTCCCAAACTAGATAGTTTTGGGGCATTAAGTGTAAAGACACTCCTAAGGATTTAATCACTCGAGTGTCAAAGGCCACGAAATAAAACTAGATCTTTTAAACAATTCGCTTCTTTTTGGCTTGAGCTTAGCTCAAATTAGCAAAATAGTACAGTATATAGGCATGAAACTTTTCACCTCCAGTACGTATTAGCCTGACCAATTTTGGTCATACCAAAATTCAACCTTTTTAATTCATTGTTTAGCATAAAAAATTAACTATTCAACTTATAACCGTATGAGAAATCTAAGTTAATATTTTTGGGAAAAATTCCTTAAGTGTCTCAAGATGGTTATCCTCTCAACTCCTCTACCTTCGATTTATGTGCATTGTGAATCATCTAAGAAATCAATCCTAGTCAAGGATCTCCATGAGCAATTTCAAAGATATATATGTTCATTTAAATTCAAATTATTTCAAAAAATCATGCCATTTTTTAAAGTTAATCAATTTAAATGCATCAATTGGAAGGACAAAAAAAAAACCATGCTTGATTTTCTCAACATAAACACATATAAACATGATAGCATACAAATTCCCCCAAACTTGAGCTAAACGAGGTACACATGACATGACAAAAATAGCAAACACATGGTGATCAATCATATGAATGTATTAAAACCACAAAGTACTACCCACATATACCCCCAAACTTAAACTCAACATTGTCCCCAATGTTGTCTCACATAAACGCATGCAAAAGGTATAAGAGTACTTACAATCAAGGATTGGTGAAAAAAATCCTTCATCACAAATATGTTCCAAATCAAACTCATCTCATCAAAATAGGCCTCTCAAAACAACGGGAAATTGCTACTAACATGTTCAACATACTTATCAAACAAACCATCAAGCATATTAAAACACATGTCAAAAGTGCATGCTTAGACAAAACAAATAAAACAAAAAGCAAAAACAAAAAAAGAAAGAAAAAAAACAAAAGAAAACTCACAAAGCTTGGGTTGCCTCCCAAGAAGCGCTCTTTTAAAGTCACTAGCTTGACTTTATGTAAGAGATTGGCTTAAGGCGGTTTATGTATGAATGCCTTATTTGTTCTCCAATCCACTATTGGGTATCGCTTCAACCTTTTGCCCTTTGTAGTGAAGATTGACCAATTATTTGTGATACATATCCTAGGGTTAGACCAAGCAATCATCCACTCACGAGTTTTTTTATGGTCCCTCAATACCTCTATTACCTTTTCTTCCTCATGCTCCAGATGGTGGTGCAGATTTTTCTCCAAGCTAGAGATAATGTCTCGTTTTTCTTCACCAATCACCTTGACATATTTCAGCTCCATCATGTATGGATGTTGAAGATTATTGGCTCGTTTTTCATGAAAGTGCTCAACACAAAAAGGATCAAAAACATCAATGTGTAAGGACAAATCAAAATCAATTAGATGCTCAAAAACCTCATAGTTATCGAAATTAACCATATCATCTCCTACATTCAATAACAACTTACCATCGTCGGCATCAAATACCGATTTACCTGTGGCTAGGGAAGAAAGTAAAGAAATGTCAACACCCTCAGAAAGGATAGGAGTCGAATGCTCATCGTTGGAGGAATCTGCTTTCGAATTTTCCAACTTCATTTCATTCAACATTACGGTGTTGAATTCCTCCTTTTGATCTATCTCAGTGGTACCAAGCAATGCCCATGGTACTTTCTCAGATATGTCGCTCGTTAGTTGCTTGAGTTGATGATTCATCTCCTTCATTTCCCGCCGTGCGTCCTTCATCATAAAGTGGAGCTCTCCAATGGTGTTATCAAGTTGTTCCTCTGGAGTAGGAATTTTTTCTTGGTAATGTTGTGGAAAGAACCCTTGTGCATAACACGCTTCAATGACGTTTTGCAGCCATAATTGATTCTCCGGTAGTGTCATATCAGGAAAATTGCTATCCTTTGCGAATTGAATGACGCTTTGCAGCCATAATTGATTCTCCGGAAGGGTCATATCTGGAAAATTTCTAGCCATTGCGAGCTAAGAGTGTAAGAAAAAAAATAAAAATAATAATAATAAAAAAAATTAATAAAAATAAAATAAATACTTAAAACTTGCAATAAAATCAAAAACTAAAATTAAACAAGTCCCCGGCAACGGCGCCAAAAACTTGGCACGAAAAATTCTTACGTGTATTAAACAGCAAGTGGACTGGTCGTGTGTAGTAATAAAGTGGACAATAAAGTCCGGGTTGTCGAACCTCAAGGACTTGTATTTTAGTTTATGATTTTAAAGAAATTGAAGAACTTAAACTAAAGCAAGAATTAACTAAAATATTATGGAAGTAAGATATAAGAAACAAGATGTCGAAATCAAGATAGCTATGGAAGAGAGCAACTAAGACACATGTGTTGGCATAAATTAATCAATTTTCACTATAAACATGTTCTCATATTATTAGACTAATGTTGCTTTGGTGGAAAAAACCTTAAATAATTACTACCCGATGTCTCGGCTGTAATAATCCTATGATTAATTGATGGTTCTCTAGATATGTCTATCCGAGAATCTAACCAACAATCATGCATTCAAGTTCTAGAATTTCCCCGGATTAATCCGGCTAACTGCACCCGGGAATCTCTACCTATCTCTAGGGGCAATTCCCTATTTGTTACGGATTATGTGATGATCCTCTTTGCACCTTAAATTACCTTCTCTCGAACGAATAATTTAAGCAATAAATCATGCATATGGTAGCTAAGCATATGATGCATTCAAACAAGATCAAGACACAAAGCAACAATAGAATTAATACGAAAAACACAATTTATAACTCAATTATCATAATTTAGCCTCAACATGGCCTTAGTTCGAAGAATCTATTTCATCATAAAAGATAAAAGATAGGAACTTAAATTAAGATTCATATTCATAGACAAAAACAAATCTAAATATAAGAACTCCCTCGTATTTTTGATGGTTGAACTTCGATCTTCATCTCTTCCATGCTTCTTGATTTCTTCACCTTCAAAAGTTCTTGATAATCTTCATAACTAATCTAAGGATGATGAAGATGATGATAGGATGTGTTTAGGCTCCCCCAATGGGGAATGTGTTTTCAAGTGTGTTTGTAGGATGACATCCAATCCTCCTTTTATAGCCAAAAAAATTCACCAACCAAGAACATGTGCTTCCATTCTCTTTTCTTTCCACCTACCATTCTCTTGCTTTCCATCTACCAAGAATGTGAACTACCATTCTCTTGTTTTCCACCTACCATTCTCTTACTTTTCTCCTACCAAGAATGTGAACTACCATTCTCTTGTTTTTCACCTACTAAGAATGGGAGCTGCCACTTTCGTATTTTCCAGCGCAGGGATAGTGTTTTATTCATAAACGTCTCCACAGACCTCCGAATTGGATGATTCAAGTCCCCATGTAAATATAAGACATAGATCTAAAACTTTGTAGAAGGACACGTCATCAAATTCGGTCTCTAAATTTATCCAAATGGCGTTCCAACGTGGAGATTGTTTCTGATTTGGCGCCCAGGTGTGCGGAAATGGTACTAAAATATGATTTTGGCTAACTCCAGCTTGTTTCTTGCTTGTTTGGTCGTAGAGGTGTGAAACATCTTGGCCTAAACTTGTTTTATACGTCTTTTTTCAGCCCGTTCTTCGATTGTATCCATTTAAGGCCTGAAATCACTTAATGCACGAATTAAACACACAAGTGACAAAATCAAGCGATAAATGAACTTAAAACATAAACGCAAAGGGGCTTAATAACACGTAAAAATGACTCCTATCAGGTGACACTTAGCCAGCACCGTGGCCCCACATCGTAGCCCAACTGAGTACGAAATGATTATATCATTACGAACCTCTAGATTATGATACCGTATGAGTATAAGCCCTTCATTGACGTATCCCGATCGAGTGAGAGTCATGGAATATGTCAAATTCACAGGACTCGATACTATGCTAAAGAATCATAGTAATATGAGATTACTAAACACGAGTTAGTTCATCAGCTCTGGCCAGAGACTTTCAATCTCATTTACCTATAATCGCATATGATACTTCTCGTTTACTTTCGAGACAGTGAATACCTTCTTGGTAATCACCTCACATGCTATTTGCCCATTGGAACGGATTTCGAGGCTGACCCCACCTTTCAACGGGTGATTTGGGTCTAACTACTCTAGTGACAGAATCCAACGTCACAAGCACACTGTGACCGTAACTCCTCAAGTCTAAGGCTCACGCATACCTTCATAATCAGTAATCCAATCATTGACAGTCATTGAGTGAAAACCCATGTGATCGGATTACTACGAGCCGTGTTCAAATACACTAATCCCATTAATGTATCTATGACACAAACTCCCACTATCCCATAGTGTTCGACTGACACTCGTTTGTCAGAGCATGTGTCATACAAGTCCATACGAATCTCAATGCTCAATTGAGATTCTCCGACTTGCGAACGATTTAAGTGATCAAGTACCAAACCCTTCTAATGCCCATCTCCTTAAGGAGTGCGAAGGTTTGCCTTGACACACATGGACTACTTGTTCATTTAAAACTTTATAGATGTCATCAAGAATTATACGAATAACATATTGATGCCTTTATATTAATTACAGGTTGTACAATATAAACTTGTGCCTTATATTCTAACTCCTCGTTGGCATCGAGGGCACATTCCCAACAACGAGTTTACGGTGACAATCAGTAACACGACAATGTATGCTGTGAAATGCAAAAATAGTTGCCCTTTTAAACTGCGGGGGAGTTTGATTAAGAAATATGATTTTTGGAAAATTACAAGGTATGAAGGAGGGCCACATGATTGTCTCTACGAGGATGTGTCCGATAACCACGGTAACTTGGATACAAACATGATCGCACATGAACTTATTGAAGAAGTTCAGAAGGAACCATCATATAAGATCAAGCGAATTGCACTGTTGGCGAAGATAAAATGGGATTATGATATTTCATATGGGAAGGCTTGATACAGTTTGCGACGTGCAAATGAGATTGTATACGAAACTTGGGAGAATTCCTTTACATGGTTGCCAGGGTTTTTGGGAGCTATCCAGAAGTGGAATCCGGGCACAGTTGTTGAATGGCAACACAAAAGACCCAATCAAAATCCAAAAATGCTGAAATTTCTGTTTTGGGCGTTCAAGTCATGTATAGATGGATTCCAACATTGTCGCAGAGTCATATGTGTTGACGAGACTTATTTGTACGCACGCCACAAGGCTAAGTTGTTGATCGCATCAACAATAGATGGAAATCACAATATTTTGCCTCTTGCATTTGCAGTTGTTGACAATGAATCGAATGAGTCTTGGTTATGGTTCCTGAATTTGGTAAGCAAACATTTTGTTCCTAGTGGTGAAGGTGTTTGCCTTATTTCTGATCATCACAATGACTTATTAAACGCTACTCGGTATTTGCCCGCGTTTTCCCCTCCTCTTGGAGCTCATAGATTTTGCCTATGACATGTGACTTCAAACTTTAACAGTTAATTTAAAAATAAAGTTATGAAGGAACTATGTTATGCGGCAGGTATGACACATAACATCTGAAAATTTGACAATGCAATGGAAGCTATAAAAAGGATGTGGTTGCGTTCAATTATTTGAAAGGCATCCCACAAGAAAAGTGGACATTGGCATATGATGGAGGGATGCGATGGCATTATGACGACGAACATGGGAGAAAGCTTAAATAACGTGTTGAAAGGTACGCGACATCTTCCACCACAAGCTATTGTTGAGTGCACATTTTATCGTACTGTAGAATATTTTTTTAATCGAATGCAAACAGCTTTGGCAATGAGGGAACAACCTATGACGACATATGCATATGCCATGTACAATGAATGGACCCAAAAATCCCAACACCACAACATAGCAGTTTTTGCTTGGACGCAAAAACTTGACCAAGTTAAAACACCCCGACAAATCGGGTTTGGTAATCATACTTATGTCGTCCAAATCAAAGATAAATATTGCTCTTGTGGAAAATGGACGCTTCATCGAATTCCATGTTCAACTGCGATTAAGATATGCAGTAAATTAAACATTAGGCCATCTTCATTGGTTGAAAAATATTACCTCGTCGATGAGTATTTGAAAACATATCAATGGATGTTCTATCCGTTGTTTGACAAATATCATTGGGATACTCCCAAATTTGAGTTGGTCCATGATCCTGATCTGAGGAAGCAACCAAGGGTAGGCCGATATAAGAGTACTCGCATTCCCAATGAGATGGACTGGTAGCCCAGACGGTGAATTTTTCCTTGTTTTTTTATTGTTGTATTTTATTTTATTTTTGAATAAATAAAGGCTTTTTCTTTGTTTCCGTCTCATTTTTCTCCCTTTTTCGTGCTTTTGGGTTTGACTTGAACATAAAAATTGTAGATTTACATATAAAATTCGTAAAATAGCAAGAATTGGCTCGTTTCGATGCCCAGGTCAACAAATACGACATTGCAAAAAAAAATAAATAAAAAAACAGGTTTTTTTTGAACAAATAATGACTTTTTCTTTGTTTCTGGCTCATTTTTCTCCCTATTTCGTGCATTTTTGGGTTTCGACTTGAACACAAAAATTGTAGATTTACATATAAACTTCGTACAACAGAAAGAATTGGCTCGTTTCGATGCTCGGGTCAACAAATACAAATGAAAAAAAAATTAAAAAAAAACAGTTTTTTTTGAACAAATAATGACTTTTTCTTTGTTTCCGGCTAATTTTTCTCCCTTTTCGTACATTTTCGGGTTTCGACTTGAACATAAAAATTGTAGATTTACATATAAACTTCGTAAAACAGCAAGAATTGGCTCGTTTCGATGCCCGTGTCAACAAATACGGCATGGCAAAAAAAATAAAACAACAAGAATTGGCTCGTTTCAATGCCCGGGTCAACAAATATGGCATGGCAAAACAAATAAAAAAAACAATTTTTTTTGAACAAAAATGACTTTTTCTTTGTTTCATGCTCATTTTTCTCCCTTTTTCGTGCATTTTTGTGATTCGACTTGAACATAAAAATTGTAGATTTACATATAAAATTCATAAAACAGCAAGAATTGGCTCGTCTTGATGCCCGGGGTCAACAAATATGACATGGTAAAAAAAAATAAAAAAACCAATTTTTTTGAACAAATAATGACTTTTTCTTTGTTTCCGGCTCATTTTTCTCCCTTTTTAGTGCATTTTCGGGTTTCGACTTGAACATAAAAATTGTAGATTTACAAATAAATTTCATAGAATAGCAACAATTGGCTCGTTTCGATGCCCGAGTCAACACATACAACAAGGCAAAAAAAAAAATAGTAGTTTTTGACTAAAATACAAACCGACAAACTAAACTACTCATGTGGCCACGTGCCCCGATGTCCCTCTATGCCACACTATGGGAGGTACCCCATCCTACTTGACTGTCTTGGCCTTACGGTAACTTCATCACTCCTCTGGTTGTTCATATCAAAAGAGAATGGAATAGGCGATGTACGAATGTAATGTTCCACTGGTGAATGTTGGTTCAAAGTTTGGGGAGGTGGATCATTGAATAAGTAGTCAACGAACGAATGCTCCGTTGGCTTCGCGTACAAATTCGGATCTACAGACATCGTAGGACGGTAAACCTCGAACATGGATGGCTCGGCAGTTTGGGGAGGTGCAAAAGCCGAAGAAGATGGTCCGCCTCGGTACTGAGGTGCAGAAGCTAAAGAAGATGGTCCGCCTTGGTACTGAGGTGCAAAAGTCGGGGCTGAAGAGGATGGTCCGCCTCAGTACTGAGGTGCAAATGTTGGAGCTGAAGAAGATGGTCCGCCTCGGTACTGAGGCGCTGAAGTAGAAGAGGATGGTCCGCCTCGGTACTGAGGTGCTGAAGCCGAAAAGGATGGTCCGCCTCTGTACTGTGGTGCAAAAGTCGGGGCAGAAGAGGATGGTCCAGCTTCATTCTCATCATCTTCTACGTTTTCATCCTCATCATCTTCTATATCTTCGGAATCTTCCAATGCAGTCCGATTTCTTCTCTGTGGAAGCATGGATTCTCATCCACGTCTATGAGTGTGAGAACCAGATGCTACATTGCCACCACGTCCACATGTGACCAAATTTGCCAGGCTGGTCAGACCTGGTCGCACTTGTCCAAGTACCTTCCTAACTCAATGTCTAGTTTCAGGGGCTTGTTCAATGTATTTTGCATCCCTTGAATGCGATTATACTAAAAAGACGAAACTAAAGAGTTAAGCAAAAAATCATAGAAAAAACAAGAAGTATTTAGAACAATAGCTATATTTACTAACCATATTCTGCAATGAGGGGCCGACCTTGCTTGATGTCCCACGGTTCTCTTAGTCAAGGTAGGTGAAATATAACGACGAGTGATTACATCATACCATTGGTTGTATCCTGGTTCTGTGTCGTTTCTACCCTGAATAGGTTGCCCAGTCACAATTTTGTTGCCCCGATCATTCCAGATTGCAATGTAGGCAATGTTTTTGTTTTCCCAATTTACATTTATCCTCATACGGTCCTTCCTCCGAACATTACCAACATGAGGTGGAATATTTTGTCGGAGTCTAAACTGCCACAAAACACGCTCAGGACGATGATGCTCCACGACATCAAAGAATATCATCGGAACTGATGCTTTCCACACAACACTGTCCAAACATTGAGGTGGCAACTCACCAATGTCTTCATCATTGAAATTGTATGGAGTCCAAACAAACTGAAATATGAAAAAGGTATTAAAATTTTTTTAATACAAAAGGATATAATATCATAATATAAAAACGTTATGATAATTCTTTTACTCACATGTCCTTCACCCATCTAATTAAGTCCATCTCTAATTGTCTGGAGACTGTGAGGGACGACAATGTCATTTGCAACAGGGCGATGCTACCTTCAAACATCAATCACGCAATTAAGTAGAAAAATAAGGTTTTTCTTGATTAAAATTCTTAATTAATTGAAATTCTTAATTAATTTAATTTCTTAATTAAGTAGTAAATTACCGTGCACCATAAGAAGCTCGGGTAATGCCATCTTCATCAAGTCCCGCCACTGGCCCAGGAACGTGACTAGGTCTGACAACCAAAATCCTAGACCACGCCCATATCTGTTAATTAATATATACACATGATTAAAAATCACGAATTATCATAAAAAATAATATAGCAATATTTAAATAATCATTCTCCCCACCTGTAACAATGGGGAGATGATTAAATAATTTTTCTGACCGGTATGAGATGCTTTGCTTAGCCCTCGGTATACCCACGCCAATACACCACTTCCCCAACTATAGGTGTTTGTTGCGTTAATATCTTCAAATAACGTCAATCACAATATCGGAGCAACATCTCCGGTGGTGTTGGGACACAACACGCCAAGCAACATAAATGCCCAACAACGGGCTATCTGGTCTACTTGCATTTCGTCAAATTTAGGGGTGATTTGTGCAGAAGCCGAGTTCACACAATCCTCGCGATTTTTATTTGAAAACCTTTCTTTTCAAAATTTGGCCTACTCAATTGAAGCCCTAATTGTTCAAAAATATAGGCTGCACACTCATCATATCCCCTGAACACACGACTAGTTACTAGAGGTCGACCATCGACTGACAGACCAAATATCAGTGCAATATCTTGAAGAGTAATCGTAGCCTCTGTAGTTCTGAGATGAAATGTATTGGTCTCTGGTCGCTATCTCTCGACTAGTGCACTCACAAGACCCATATCATTTTTCAATGGCCCTAACTTGTATACCTGATATAAGCCCATATGTTGTAATTTTAATAAGACTCGATTGTGTGGAGTCTTTGTATAAGCATCCTTAAAATAAGCATTGTGCGCCCGTCTAGCACGCAACACAAAATCGGTGTACTCACCAACCTGCCCGGACCTATGATTTGCCTGACTGGTCAACACCCTACAATCTATCAGGCCATATATATGATCACTCAATTGTTGCCATCCTACATTAAAATAAAATAAAAAGTTATTTTCAATTAAAACGATACTTGAGCTAATTAGAATAATACGAATCAATATTTCATAAATTCAAACACACACATCACAAATAAATAACTTATAAGGCAAAATTAAACGATACATCTATAATTTGAAATCATACCAAAAAATTCAAGATTATACCTATTAATTGGAAATTATACCTACTAATTGGAAATTATACACACAATTCAAAATAATACCTACAATATGAAAATTATATATAAAAATCGGAGTTTCTACCTAACAATTAAAGATTATAGATAAAAAAAATTGATATTCAACATACTAATTAAAAATTATACCTAAAGTAAACATACTATTTCAAGATTATAGATACCAATTCAAGAATAACATGATAATTAAAAATTAGAGCTAAAAAATAAAAAATAAACAAATTATATCAAAAGTATACCAACAATTCGAAACTAGAGCTAAAATATCAAAATTATGCCAACAATTCTAAATTAAACTACAAAATTTCACAAATTTAAACCCTAAATTGATAAATTACACAAGAAGTCGAAATTACACAAAAACCCTAAATTCAAAATTACACTACAAAATTCCACAAATTTAAACCCTAAATTGATAAATTCCACAAAAATTTGAAATTACACCTAAACCCTAAATTCGAAATTACACTACAAAATTCCACAAATTTAAACTCTAAATTGATAAATTTCACAAAAATTCGAAATTACACCTAAACCCTAAATTCGAAATTACACTACAAAATTCCACAAATTCAAACACAAAATTGATAAATTCCACAAAAAAATCAAAATTACAATTTACACATTAACCCCAAATTCAAAATTACACTACAAAATTCCACAAATTTAAACCCTAAATTGATAAATTCCACAAAAATTCAAAATTACACCTAAACTTTAAATTCAAAATTCCACAAATTTGAACCCTAAATTGATAAATTCTAAAAAAATTCAAAAAAATAATGGCTTCTCCACATTTCATAAAGCAATAATATATTAGATTTACCTTGTATTGTTGAGGATGAAGAAGAAAATGAACATGAAAAATAAGATGAAGAAGAAATGAGAGAAGAGAGGAAGAAATGGTAGAGGAGAGGAAAAAATGAGCAAGAAATGAAAGAAACCCCGTGTTGGGGTTTCTGTGCCCATTCCGCGTTCGGGCAACGTGGAATGGGCTTTTAAATTAAAAAAAATATATTCTGCCCATTCCACTCTCGGGCAGAGCGGAATGGGCATATATTTTTTAAAAATATATATTTTAATACATCCCACTGCTTGATTCCGCACTACCCGAGGGCAGAATGTGCTATTTTCTGATGCACAATAAAAAATGTATTATTTAAATAATTTTTATTTATTTTTGTATTATTTATTTAAATTTCCCATAAATAATGGTTCTACTGGCTTGACCTTCATAGGTCCGTATATGGAAAGCATCTTGATTGGTTAATTCTTGTCTCCATGCTCGCCTTAAATAGATCTGCTCCATTTGCACAGGTTGGGTCGTCGGGGCCTCCAACTATGTCCTATGCTTTCTGGAAGAGCCTAAGTCCTTGATCCAATGGGTTTAAGCCCAGTAAGTATTGAGTTAGTTAGATTGGCCCAAATACTATTTTCCACTTACATCAATAAGTTCCCCCTACTTTAAAGTTTGACGTAAGTTTATGGGCCAAGCTGACAAAATTGCCAAGCTACCGCAGCTGCATAGCCACTTGAGCTGTGGAGCTAAGACGAACCTTTCTCTCCAGATAGATCGAAAAAATCGTAACCATCAATTGACATTTTTGTACTCTACTTTTTCTTTGAGTGCTTAATACTCCATTCTTCCAGGAAACTTCAAATGGTATTTTTGGTTTAGTCGTGGCGATGGTCCACCAGTCGTCGTAGTGTCGGGTCCACTTACTATCCTAGAGGTGAATCCTCCCCCTTCTTCATGTTGGTCCTTCTACAGGTCTACTACCACAAGTGGTGCAGCCTCCCGCTTTGTCTAAGTCGTGCAACTCTAGGTAGTTCATCTTTTTGAAGTGATCTTTGACCACCTCTGGCATCATCTTCTCCAGCTTTGGATGTCCACGGATGGGTACATCGGGTCTTTACGTGCTTTCTTCGATCCCTCCAGACTTACGCAGCTTGGGTAGTCGCATCCACGATCCTTTTTAGTTGATCCATGATCAATTTGATGTATGTTGCGGAGAAATTTCTTTATTTGAGTGTCGGCATCACAAAGTTACCTTTATCATTGTGATCACGGGTGTGACCTCTCCAGCTACGCCCGAGAATCCTTCATTTGCAGGTCTAGTCGTCCTCAATGTAGTTAACCAACATATTGTTGCTTCACCTGGGCAGCCTATTGCTGAAGCTACCCTTCCTGATTTATCTAATTTTATTCCTTTCTTTTGCTTGCAAAGTAATTTTCCCTCATGAATTGTGCTTTTGAACAAAAGTGTGTACTCTTCTCTTTTGTTTTCTCCTTTTCTTCACCTGCCTAGGTTGGGGGTGCCCAACTTCCTAGATCGTCTTCATCATCCAGGTCTAGCTAACGCACATGACGTCCCTCTAGAGCTAAGTACTTTTTCCACGATGCATTGTCTCTTTTCTCTTCCAGATGGTGCTAACATTATTTCTTCTACTGCTACCAGGATAGAACCCATATACGTTGCTTTTGAATGGGCCTGTGTAGCTCCTAAACAATTTCATTTCTTTCGCTTATTGTTATTTTCATACCTGCCCAAGTTAGGGCAGGAACCTCCTTGCTCTTCTCCCTGCTAAGGCTTTTCCCCAGCTTGGGATTTGTGTTGCATTTGAGATATGTACTGCTTAACTTTACCTTTGCCTTACCTGCCTTGTTTCACAAAATCAAAAATAGAACCGAGCTTGCTCTACCTCCAAAGAGGAGTAGGTTAGCCTTAGTGTTACTTCATCACAAGATAAATTTAGTAGGATAAATAATGAATCAAATTGCTATAAAATATTGCGCTCATACAGTTGTCATAAAATATCGTGACCATACCTCCATCCTGGCATTTCAGACATTTCCTCAGAATTTTCTGTAGAATCCGACATCATATATTCCTCACAAAAAATTAAACGAAATTTGTTAGTTTCTAAGTGGTACCTACCAGACCTGCACTATGCTATAGCTACCGCTGGGTTAGGTGGTCCACATTTTTGCAATCGTGGGGACTTGCCTTTTCACACCCTTCAATTCTTAGTAATTTGCTTGATACATACAATCATGGGGACTTGTATTGTTGTTGTGCAATCATGGGGACTTGCACTCATTTTCCTTTTCTTATGCAATAGTAGGGACTTGCACTCATTCTTTCTCTTATGCAATCGTGAGGACTTGCATTGGGATCAAACACCCTTTTCCAGATGCGTACAATCCTGGAGCCTTGTACCACCTCTGTAAAATTGCGGAGACTTGCACACGGGATCGAACACCCGTCATTGAGCACGTACAATCGTGGGGACTTGCACCGCAACTATGCTATCGTGGGGACTTGCATTTACCTCCTGCCTTATATCTCCTTTTTTCTCCCTCCATACCATAATATTCCTAATTGGGCTATTGTGGCCAGCCTATACTGAAGGTATCCTTCCTTATTTTCCACATTTCTCCATACTTTCCTTCCTTATTTCTTCTCCAACCTTATGGGTGCCCTTTCCACCTTGTCACTCCAAACCCTGGTCTTCTTAGGACAAGTCCTGGAACCATCCCGAAGATGATTCCTCACCCAGTCCCTCCTTATCTCTTCTTGGTATAGGGCCTTCAGGTCCACCACCGATTTTATGCCTGGCATCATGGACCCCGCATACCTACCCAGATGGAACATTCCTAGTCCTTCGACTACCTCCATTTCACCAACTCCCCTTTCCTCCACAATTCAATATTCATCTTCAACACACACACACACACACACACACACACATATATATATATATATATTCATAACTCAATTTCAAAATTTTCGCAAAATAAAATCTTACTAAATTATTGGAGCTTTGCATGTGGCCTTGCAAAGAAGGCGTTACAACCTCTAGGCCTTACCTGCAAACACAACAATCAAAACTACAAAAATATTAGTGGTTTCGTGAGTCCATTAAATCATAAAAATAAAGCACATTGTAAATAATCAAACATAAACTTTGCAAGTTTTGTATGTTCCATGGATGAGGGAGTTGTTTTCCCTTGTAGGCTCCTCTAGCTAGTAAATTTTCTAAAAAATCATAAATTCATGAAGATAAATGTTAGTGAAATTTGTTAGCCCTGCGAAAACCTTATTAAAGTTTTTTACCTTCTCAGTAAATATAACTCGTAACTTTTTATTGCGAAATTTTTTACATTTTCTTTTGGTCGTGCAAAGACCTAACCTGGTTTCCTGCCTTTGCTGAAGCATCATGAGCTGCCTCAGCTATTACTGTTTTGCTGGGCAGCCCGAGCTACCTCAGCTATTATCACCTTTGCTGAGCAGCCTAAGTTGCCTCAGCTATACCCATCTTTGGTTAGCAGCATAAGCTGCTTCAGCTATTACCGTCTTTGCTAAGCAGCCTTAGCTGCTTCAGCTATACTTGCCTTTGCTGAGCAGCATGAGTTGCCTCAGCTATTACCATCACTTTTGCCTTTGTTGGGTAGCATGAGCTGCCTCAGCTATTACCGTCTTTGTTGAGCACCATGAGCTGCCTCAGCTATTATCGTCTTTGCTGAAAAAGGCATCTTCAGATATACCCGCCTTTGTTGAGAAGCATGAGCTGCCTCAGCTATTACAGTCATTTTTTGCCTTTGCTGGGTAGCATGAGCTACCTCAGCTATTCCCATCTTTGCTGAGCAGCATGAGCTGCCTAAGCTATTATCGATTTTTCCCACCTTTGCTGAGCAGCATGAGCCGCCTCAGCTATTGCCAATTTTTCCTACCTTTGCTGAGCAGCCCTAGCCGCTTCAGCTATAACCGTCTTTTGCTGAGTAGCCTTAGTCGCTTCAGCTATTACCGTCCTTTGCTGAGCAGCTTAAGCCGCTTCAGCTATTACCGACCTTTGCTGAGCAGCCTTAGCCACTTCAGCTTTAACCATCCTTTGCTGAGCAGCCTTAGCCGCTTCAGCTATTAGCGTCCTTTGCTGAGCAGCCTTAGCCGCTTCAGCTGTTACCGACCTTTGCTGAGTAGCCTTAGCCGCTTCAGCTATTACCGACCTTTGCTGAGCAGCCTTAGCCGCTTTACCTTTGCTGAGCAGCCTTAGCCGTTTTAGCTATTACCGTCCTTTGCTGAGTAGCCTTAATCATTTCAACTTTTACCGACCTTTGCTGAGCAGCCTTAGCCGCTTCAGCTATCCAACTTTTTTGGCCTTTTCCTCGGGTATGCTCCGGTCACACCTGCGTACCTTACTCGTCCACGCCTGGATTTGCCATTGATCTACACACACTCCAGAAAAGATAAGAGCAATCATATCTTTCTACATAAATCAATTTATGCTATAATAATATTAGTGGGGATCTAGAGATTCACCTTTTTATTTTTGACCTTCCATTTCAATGTTATAAGATAATTGAGGATTTAGCTATTTTAATATAAACATGGTAAGTAGCTTGATTTACTCCATGATTAAAAAATAATATAATGACCTATTCCATATGTGTGGCTTAATTTCTACTCTTAGTAACAACATTAAAAAAGGAAATACAAGTATGAAAAATTGTCTATTATACTCCATAATTTACTCCCTAAAAATAACATAACATAATAGGACATGGAAAACTAATTTGTCGTAGTAACTCATGCAGGAGAATTAACCCAATAAAATAACTAGAGAGGGGAAGATATGACATAAAATATTCTCTAATATTTTGTCAACATATTTTACCGACTTAGACAATAACTTATCGAGAGGTGCTTTAACATTGTATCATCGAACTAAAGACATTAAACTAATTCTCCATCTTTACATATGCACTAATCTTCTGAAGTAATATATAATATATCACATCTTGTTGTTAGTGGTATTTTACGTCTAACTCAAAGGGAAAAAAAAACAAGAAATGAAGATAGATCACATATTTCTAGAGTCATTTTTGTCTCTGACGCTAATGTAATTAAATCTGGTAGTGGACTTTATCCAAATGATAAGTTGAAAAAGAATTTAAAGTAACTAAGACATATATATATTTTCATAGCCATTAATCTTAATCTAACTACTTTCCTGAGATAATGATATTTCATAATTGGTTTGCATAATACATTACCCATATACAGTGGCACGAAAATTGAAATTGTAAACCTGTTTAATTGAGTATCCCTCGTAGGAAAATAAGTGCATTTTTTTTTCTTTGGAAATCTTTTTGCAAACTTGATTAATTCGTCATCCTACACCTCGTTGCACCCTCAAACCTCTTACAAACAACTTACTCGAAAGATAAAAATAACTCACGTCTCGCTTAATATTCCCACAAACGGCGCAAATTGATGTGTGTGGGTTTCACACCAATAATAATATGCAATATAATATATGAAAATATAGTATAAAGCACGAGATTAAATGTAAAGAAAACAAGAGATTTACGTGGTTCGGTCTAATAAAGACCTATGTCCACGGGTGTAAAGTGGTTGCTTTCTTTATTCATCCTCATAGGGGGTATTTATACAAATAATTATGGGTAGGCTAGAATGGTGAGTCAACTATGCCTAAAATACATAAGGTAATAAGAATAAATCATGATCCCCTCCATTTTTGGATATATCTAATATGATATAAATAATGGTTCTGCTGGCTTGACCTCCGCAGGTCCGTATATGGAAAGTATCTTGATTGATTGATTCTTGTCTCCAGGCTTGCCTTAAATAGATCTGCTCCACTTACATCAAATACATAACTACATTCTTGGTTTATAAATCCCTAATATTTTCTCATAGAAAATACATCCTGATTAATTTTAAAATTTATTAAGAATTCCCCTAGAATGATTCTGACTTGAGAAATGGAGGGTTGATGCTAGAAAACAGCATTGTGCCTCCTAATGCTCTATAATTTTGAAGATGAAAAGACGAAATCATAGATTTACCGTAATTGAAAAGCAAAAATAAAAATCCATAGTCAAACATAACATACCATGTAGACAAATATAGTAATTTCATCAAATCCATAGGAATAAAGGAGAGAGTGTTATGAAAATAACCCCAAAATATTATGAAGTTGAGAGAAAATAAAATGAGAGAATGAGAGAATTCTTTTATTGATATTTTTGTGTGTCTTTAGACTCTTTACAATACAATGTCATAGCCTATTTATAGGCACAAAACAAGAATCTCAAAGGTTTGTTACCTAAAGATAGTGGTAAATTATATTTACTCATATTAATGATGGAAAATGAGAAGTCATGGATATGAAGAGGTTTTGGGAGTTGTATGGACATCCACAAAATAATTATTCATTAAACTCCTCCTTGGATGTTCATCACTTAAAAATATGCCTCGTTAAAACTTTTTAGGAAAAACCCAATGAGACAAAAACCTAGTGAAGGAAAAAGAATACATATCAATACGCGATCATATAATGCCTCATTAAAAACCTGACCAGAAAAACCCATTGGGAAAAACCTTGGTAACGAAAAAAGAGTGCAGCGCGTATTATCTCCCCCTCGTGACAATATTAGCCAAGATCTTTAAGTCTACGTACGCTAATATTGTAGACTAGTTTTTCAAATGTTGCTGTGGGAAGTGCCTTTGTGAAAAAATCAGCAAGATTATGATTGGAACGGATTTGTTGAACAATGATATCACCATTCTTCTGAAGATCATGAGTGAAAAAGAACTTTGGTGAAATATGCTTTGTTCTATCTCCTTTAATGTACCATTCTTTCAATTGTGCGATACATGCAGAATTATCTTCATATAAGATCGTCAGGATCATTTTTCTAGAAGATAAACCACAAGTCCCTCGAATGTTTTGAATCATGGATCTTAACCAAACGCATTCTCGACTTGCCTCGTGAATAGCCAAAATTTCTGCATGATTAGATGATGTGGCCGATATAGTTTGTTTCATAGATCGCCATGAAATGGCTGTGCCACCACATGTAAATAAATAGCCTGTTTGTGAACAACCATTATGAGGATCAGACATATATCCAACATCTGCATATCCAATCAATTTGGACTTGGGTACATTTGAATAAAACAAACCCATATGGATTGTTCCTCTAAAGTAGCGAAGTACCTGCTTAACCTCATTTCAATGCCTTCGTGTAGGAGAAGAACTATATCTGTTAATAGATTAACAGCGAATGCTATATCAGGTCGAGCATGACAAGCAGGATACATTAGTGCACCGATTGCACTTAGATATGATACTTCAGGACCAAGTAGTTCTTCATCATCTCGAGGTCGAAAAGGATCAAAGTTCACATCTAGTGACCTTACGACCATCGGGGGTGCTCAATGGATGTGATTTATCCATGTAGAATCGCTTTAGCACCTTTGATACATAAGCGTCTTGATATACAAAAATTTCGTTCTTTAAATATTCAATTCGCAACCTAAGACAAAATTTTGTTCTTCCAAGATCTTTCATCTCAAATTCTTTCTTTAAGCAGTTAACAGTTTTTGGAATCTCTTCAGGAGTTCCAACGATATTTAAATCGTTAACATAAACTGTAATTATAACAAACTCATTTTCAGATCTTTTCATGAAAATACAAGGACAAATTTGATCATTCTTATATCCTTCCTTCAACAAATATTCACTGAGACGATTATACCACATTTGTCTAGATTGTTTCAGTCCATACAAGGACTTATTTAATTTAATTGAATAATGTTCTCAACAACTTGAATTATATGCTTCAAGTATATTAAATCCTTCAAAAATTTTCATATATATATATATATATATCATTATCAAGCAAGCCATACAAATAGGCTGTAACAACATTCATTAGACGCAAATCCAATTTTCCGTGCACTGTCAGACTTATTATATAACGAAAAGTAGTTGCATCCACCACAGGAGAATAAGTCTCCTCATAATCTATGCCAGGTCGTTGCGAAAACCCTTGGGCAACAAGACGTGCCTTATATCTTAAAATTTCACTTTTCTCATTTCGTTTTCGTACAAATACCCATTTGTATCCTACTGGCTTTACATCTTCAGGTGTACGGACTACATGTTCAAAAACTTTTCATTTTGTAAGCGAGTTTAACTCTGCCCTAATTGCGTCTTTCCATTTTGGCCAATTATTTATTTGTCGACATTCATTAACAGACTTTGGTTCTTGATCCTCATTATCATTCATCATATTTAGTGCTACATTTTATGCAAATTTATCGTCAACGTTGACTTTATTTCGACTCCATTGTATCCCGCTCATAACATAATCAATTGAGATCTCATTATTTTCACAATTTTCAGGTACATGAGGTTCTTCTTGAACCAAAATATTAGTTATGAATGGGGACTCTTCTGGAGTTATTTTATCCTCACTTAGACCATCTTGATTATTAACTCCTTTTCTTTTTCGAGGATGACTATATTTGGAACCGATAGGTCTACCACGCTTCAGGCGTGCAGTAGACTCATTACTTTGACCTTCAAGGACAACAATTCTTATTGGAGCATTAACAACTGGTACATGTGACTTAGTCACTTTCTTTAGGTCAGTAAATGCGCCTGCCAGTTGGTTAGCTAAACCTTACAAGTGAATTATCTTTTGAACTTCCAGTTCACTTTGTTTTGTCCGAGGATCAAGATGAGATAAAAATAATTTATTCCAACTAATTTTCTTTTCCAGCTGCTTATTTTCTCCCCCTAATGTTGGGAAATCTGATTCATCAAAATGACAATCAGCAAATCAGCCGTAAATAAATCTCCAATCAATGGCTCTAGATACTTTATTATCGATGGAGACTAGAATCCAACATATATTCCCAATTTCCTTTGAGGACCCATCTTAGTGCGTTGTGGTGGAGCAATTTGAACATATATCACACATCTAAAAATTCTTAGATGGAAAATATTTGGTTCTTGACCAAAAACCAAGTGTAATGGGGAGAACTTATGATAACTTGTTGGCCTTATGCGAATAAGTGCTGCTGCATGCAAAATAGCATGTCCCCAACAAGAAATAGGAAGTTTTTATCTCATAAGTAAAGGTCTTGCAATTAACTGAAGACGCTTAATAAACGATTCTGCTAGACCATTTTGTGTATGAACATGAGCTACAGGATGTTCAACATCAATTCCAATAGACATACAATAGTCATTGAACGTTTTGGAAGTAAATTCACCCACATTATCAAGGCGTATCTTCTTAATTGGATAATCAGGAAAATGTGCTTGTGGTTTAATCAATTGAGCAAACAATCTCGCAAGCGCTAGGTTACGAGTTGATAACAAAGATACATGTGACCATCTTGTTGATGCATCAATTAGAACCATAAAATATCTAAATGGTCCACACGACGGGTGTATTGGTCCACAAATATTGCCTTGAATACGTTCCAAAAATGTAAGAGATTCACTTCCTACTTTTGTTGTTGATGGTCGAATAATCAACTTTCCTTGTGAACAAGCAACACATGAAAAATTATTCGATTGAAGAATCTACTGGCTCTTCAATGGATGACCATATGAATTCTCAATTATCTTTCCCATCATAATTGATCTGGGATGACCCAACCGGTCATGCCAAATAACAAACTTATTTTGATATGCAAACTTCTGGTTTACGATAACATGTGTTTCAATAGTAGATAAATGTGTGTAGTACAAACCGGAGGAAAATGCAAGCAACTTTTCCAATATTCATTTGTTAACAAATATTGTATTAGTGATGTAAAGATACTCAATATTGCCATCACTTGTTGTCTCAATATGATATCCATTTCGGAGGATATCTTTGAAGCTTATTAAATTTCTTTGAGACTTGGCAGAATATAATGCTTCATTAATATAAAATTGCGTTCCTCCGTGTAACAATATTTTAGCTATGCCGGAGCCTTAACTTTGTACTACCAGATATAGTACTAACATTGGTTTCTTGCATTACTAAATAAGAGAAGTAGTTTTTTTATTCTTGAGGATGGTGTGAGTTGTTGCACTATCAACGAGACACATATCTTTATTATTAATGTTGCTACCGATCGAGTAAATACTGATTCTTTAAAACAAATATTCTTTAAAATGATAAATGACAATTTTATAAATAAATACTTCATTGATCAAAACAACACATTTTAATATTTATTTTAAAAACCTCTAAAAATAAGATTTATAAAATTGATTATGAACACTTCTACCTATATTCAGTGATCAATTTTTCTATCAAGATCAGTAAAAAAATTAGCAACATCTAAATGAATGTCATGGACATGATCAGAATCGCCTTCTTCAAAAGGAAAGTTTCTTTCTATTTTCTTTCTTTTACTTTTTAGCGATTCTTGGTAAAGGTCAACAAGATGCTTTGGTGTACGACATGTACATGACCAATGACCTTTATCGCCACAATGATAGCAAAAATTCTCCACAGATTTGCTATTTTGCCCGCCTTCATTTTTCTCTGCAATAATTTTTCACTTCTGGTGGAAAGATGTGCTCTTAAAATAACTACCACGATGTCCATGACCATATCCACGTCCACGACCTCCATTTTGTTCATGATTAAAATGATTATGTATTGCTACATTCACTTCAGGGAATGGAGGAGAACTATTATGTGTTGCTATATTCACTTCAGGGAATGAAGAAGAACCAATTGGACGAGGCTCGTGATTTTTGATTTTATCTTAATTAGATGCTTTGTTTCCTTCTTTGGATTTGTCTTCAAGACCATTTGCATCTAAATGAATTTTAACATCTAATACAAAAGATAAATATTTATTTCCCGGCCCGTAATGTCAAGAGCCACAAATTTAAATGTTTTCAAGATTCCTCATCAGAGTATAAAAACGGTTAGAGATCAATCAATTGCATAAAACCGAGTGTGCTCAAATAAATATGGATGAGCACCAACTTACATATGAATCAAAATACGCCATAAAATAATAATTGAATTGGCAGATGCAAAGTGTTATATTACTCAGCAATCGACTCCTTCCCTAGGAGCATGTTTTTATGGAAAGAGCATCAAAGCTCTCTTTTGACCACTAGGAAGTAAATTAACAGCACAGATACATTGGAGGGACGAAATATTGCTGTAAAGTTGATCATATTTGATGTTTATGAACTCCATTAGATACTATACTAAAAAAGTATGATGTGCTTAATTTTTATATCCCCCTCTAGATTCAGTTATATCAAATGGTTTCTTTCATTTTCTTCAATTGAAGTAATACAATAACACAGTGCAACCTTGAACTCTTTTTGATTCCTTCATCTTTGTATTATAGTTTATAACATGTATTAACCTTTTTCCTTGGACATATTGTTAGTTAATATAATGTCAATGCAAATTACTCACCTTAATTAGCAGAATTAATATTAGGCAACAACCACTTCTTTAATGATTTATACACCACCTCCGAATTATTTGATAATTTTGTTCTCAAAGTTGTGGCTTGTGGCATGCATGTAACACTCCCTTCTTTTGACAACGTGAAATGACTAATAACTTGAGACAAATCGTGCTGATAACCCCAAAATATTATAAAGTTGAGAGAAAATAAAATGAGAGAATGAGAGAATTCTTTTATTGATATTTTTGTGTGTGTTTATAATACAATGTCATAGCCTATTTATAGGCACAAAATAAGAATTTCAAAGGTTTATTACCTAAAGATAGGAGTAAATTATATTTATTCATATTAATGATGAAAAATGAGAAGACATGAATATGAAGATGTTTTGGGAGCTGTATGAACATTCAAAAATAATTATTCATAAAAGAGAGCATATTATTTATTGTTGAAGAAACTCTCTCACACACACACACCAACACACACATCCAAATCCCGCTTGATCTAAGTGGTTAACAATTTGATATCTTCATCTTGCTGGAAATGAGACATGTAAATGTGGTTCAAATGCACCCATGCCTCAATCCCATCACCCTCTTTATTCCCCATTAGTACCGTAAGTTTCTCCGCCGGCATTGTCCCGATTCCGGTCCAAACAGGTTTTCCCCAACCAAAATCAGCTTCTTCATAAAACCCAAACTTACTCCAATCACTAAACCACAAAACATTCATCTCACCACTTCCTATTTTTTCAAACGCATCTATTACAGGATCTATCAGAATTGATGGCAATGATGACGATGATGAAATCTCATGACAACCCGCGATGGTTTTATCGATGGCATCACCTATTAGATAAACCAAATCTTCAAATCCCAATAATTTTTCTTTCTCTTTACTACTAGTTGTGGCCACTGCCTGTGCCACCAAATTCCCACAACAATGCTTAGACAGAGCTTTTATTGATGTTCTTTCCCTTATGTTAACTGCTTGTGCCACAAGGCAAGGTCTAGATCGCCCCTGGACCGTTCGATCTACACCAATTAGAGCCTTGGCTATAAGAGCACACACTAAACGCACCCTTGAGGCCCGACCACCTCGGAACTTGGCTCTCAGATTCGTTATTGCATCCTTGTTAAATAAAAACTTCTTCACAACAATCATCGGATCTGGAGATCTGGACGGTTCAGGATCAAGATCATCATCAGGGAAATTCATACACGGAAAGAATGAGGGAGTGTCGAAACTCGGGTTGATTAATATCTTGAGCCCGGATGGATGGTTGGCGTTAGCCCAAGCGGAAATGAACGTTCCGATTGAAGATGCATCTACGATTTTGTGGGATACGCTGATGCTCATTACAATCCCACCGCAGTTGAATTTTGTTAATTGAATGGATAGAAGTGGATCTGTGACTTTGTTGGCTTGGTAGGATTGACGTGGGAGGATGAGATTATTAATATGATCCTCGGGCTTCCTTTTAATTAGCTCGAGCAACTCCACATCGTCGTCTTCATCATCATCGTCATCATCAACAACTTGTGCTTGTACGAATTCAGCACCTTCGTCATTACAGTCAACAACGAGATCCTTTTTTATGTATCTTCCAGCAAGAGGGTAGAATTGGGGTAATATTTTGGACAATGATACTTCCAAGTTATTGATGATGTGATCGGAATGGAAATCAAATTGGGAATAGAAGAGAGTGGCAGCGACATTCATTGACGGGCTAAGCTCATCTGTAAATGATATTTTGTAGATTTTGAGGGTTTGGGGAGTTGGTGTACATGGCTTTATCAGTTTCCTACTACCTACCTTCACCTTCATGCTGTTCTCAAATGTTTTGTTGGATAAATCAACACCTCCTTATTGCATCATTTTATAGTATTTCCAACTTAATTCCCTGACTACCAAACTTATGAAAATTATTTGGTGCGGTGCTGATGTGCCGTAATATACAACCCAGGAGGTGTGGTGGAGTGGAAAAGACTCCTTATCCATTAATCAAGTGGCGAGGGTTCGATCCTCGATCTTGAGAATGGAGAGCTATTGAAAACTCTTGGTCAGCTGTCCAACCCTTCGAGGTGCCTCCAATCAGCGAGGGGATTAGTTACTGCGGTCGACGGTAGAAAATCAAAAAAATAATATACACTACTTGGCGCTCAACACCTGGTGCACCAAAAAATTAATGCCACCATAGATGTAATATTATTATTAAAATGTTAAAATGTCTCAGAAAATTTATTATCAAGCAAAATACGAGTAACCTAGACATAATAATATCAATAGCAGAAGTAATAGTAGTTATATTAATAAATACTAATGACCGTGGCACGCAGTCCCGTTCACATTAAAATAATTTTGAAGTAAAACAAATTGTTGAATATTTAGTAAGTCCAACGCATAGTTACAATTTAATTCTTTATAATTTTAGATAAGTAATTACAATTTAAGTCACATTTATATTAGAAAGTCCTATAAGTGAAATGTTAGGCATCCAGTTTCATTTCATGGTCAAACTGAGCAATTATTAATGTGGTTAGTATCATAATATCATTTGCTACACATTATGCAGTTAAATTATTATTTTAAAAATTCACTATTACAACAATAATAGTCCGCTTTAATTCAATTACATATATAATCTAATAATTAAATATGTATATGATTAAATTAATATTTAATCTAATTAATTAATTAATCCAAATAATTGACTAATCAAATAATGAATTTAATTTGTTGTTTAATCTAATAAAAAAATTAATTAAATTTATTTGTCCATCCAATGACTAATTACCAAAATGCTCTCCAAATACAAAAGGTGATTTCTCACTTACTCCTTATAGCATGATTCTCTTTATTCGTCTTGATTGTCAATGAGAGTATATCAAAGGATGTTAGTGATACCTAGCCAGCTCTGTGGCCCTACGTCGGTTCCCAATCAAGTACGAAAGGACTACATCATTATGAACCTCTTGGTTTATAATTTCCATGAGTATAAACCCTTCACTGATGCATCCCGGTCGAGTGAGAGTCATGAAGTATATCAAACTTACATAACTTGATGCTATGCTATAAATTATAGCAGCATGAAATGACCAAACTACCCTCTATGTCCCACACGCGTTAGTTTACTTGCTTTGCAAAAGTCTTTTATTTCAGTTACCTATGATTGCATAGGACATCTTCTCATTTACTATCGAGACAGTAAATCTCATCTTGTCAATAATTTCGCAACTGCTATTTGCCTATTAGGATAGAACTTCGGAGTTGGCCCCACCAAAGGATGAATTGGACCTATCTACTCTAGCAACAAATCCAATATCACAATTTCGTGACCATGACTCCTCAGGTCAAACGTTAACGCATATTATCTTAACCAACAATCAAATCATTGACAGTCACTTAGTAAAACCCACATGATTGGATTGTTACGAGCCGTGTTCGAATACACTGATCCCACTGATGTATCTATGACAAAAACTCCCACTATCCCATGGTGTTCGATTTACACTCCTTTTCAGAACATGTGTCATACAAGTTCATATGGATCTTAATGCCCAATCAAGATCCTCTAATTTGCAAATCCTTATTGATCATCTAAGTACCAAACCCTTCCAGTGCCTTTTTTCCTATCCCATAAAAAGTGGATGACTTGCCTTAAGACACTTCGACCATATGCTTGTTCAATACTTATAAATTCTATAAAGAATTATATGAGCAAAAGCAATGTCTTTTATTAATAGATAAAAGCACGTATAATACAATTCAGTGTCCTATTACAATCTAACTCCTCATTGGCATCGAGGGTACAATCCTATCACTACTGCTACAACGTTTTTGACATCTAGGTTGGATGTATATTTGGAGGAGAGTCTCTTGCTAAGTATGCAAAACTTCGATGCATTGAGTTGGTAGAAGACAAATGGAGTGAAATTAGGGGTGTAAGGTGAGTCGAGCTAGCTCGTGAACATGGTGAGATGGTTCGATTGGAGCTCGGCTTGAGCTTAAGCTATTTTGAGCTCGAGTTAAGTTTTTGGAGCTCGAGATTTCTCATGAGCGGAGCTCAAACTCATTTGCAGTTGTTCATAAGCTTGTGAACTAAAAGTACTCAAATTTTATAAAAATAACACTTTAAATTTTATATGACTACGACGTGCACAACATAGCACACGGGGCCGGGCACATGGCCACATGACTGAACTGGGTCGTGTATTTTACACCAGCCCGCTGAAACAGATCATGGACCCAGGTTTGAAATTTGGGTCATGAATTGGGTCAAATTTTGTATTCGGATTTTGTGTAAGTTTAATTATCGGGGTGGGTCACAAGGATGGTGACCCAGAATAATTAAAATTAATCCCAATTGGAGAATTACTTAAATTTGACTTATTGATTAGTTTGAACTTAATTTAATTTTTCCAAATGAACCATTGAATTGGTGATTTGGATTTAAATTAAAATGAGCCCAATAAAAATTAATAGCACGTTATTATTATTATTCTAGTTAATTAATTTTAGGCGTAATTAAATTAAATCCGTGTGTACCAAGAGGATTGTGACACGGGTTTGATGAAATCGAGCTCAAATAAGATTAATTGGAATAAAAATATCTAATTAAAATACTTAATTATTTTCTTGGAGAATAATAATTAATTTTAGATTAAATATTATTTTTCTCAACTTGAAAAGACTTATATATTTGAATAAAGAAGATTAATTATTTTCTTGAAAGGTAAGTAATTAATTCTTTAATCAAATAACTTTTTTTTTCAAAATTAAGTGGCTTTAAATCATAGTAAAATTAGAATTCGGTATTTTATGTATTTGTTTAGTTGAACTAAAATTATTTTAATTAAAGGTAGATTTACTTGATTTATAATTTTGTATATCTAAATCAACTAGCACGACTAGATAGATTTTAATTGAAATATAGAATATATGAAATTGAAAATTTTATAAATGACCTTCTAGTTGGACTAAAATTATAAATAATCGACATAAGTATTTTAATAATGCAAGCATGTATTAAGTGTTGCGACTATGTCTTATATGATGTTGACACCGATCATGGACTTCGGTTTTTATTCGATGTATCTTTCTTTTCTATGGGTTGTAAAGCAAGAATTGAGTGTATTTATTGCTTTATTTGAAATGATGTATAGGTTATATTAAAGCATTGTAATAGAATAGTTTTCAAGACTGGTGGAGATTTGGAGCCCATGAAGATTAGATAGATTTTCGTTTATGCCTTTTACTTTTGTGATGGCCTATTGGTTCAGGTTCTTTAGTAAAAGTCCATGATCGAGTGTTGTGGATTTAGTTATTTATTTATTTTCATTTATATATTGATAGGCATGTTTATTAGTAGTAGAAATTATGTATGTTCAATATTATAATTTCACTATATAAATTGACGAATGTGCGAAGTGAGACCAATTCTTTGACAATCTCAATTCTCCCAAATCAATAATACCGACTTAGTAAAGAATGTGGGACATCCTCTCCCTCAACTAAACTTAATAAAATTAAAATTACGACCAATGTATAATGCTTCCCAGTTATGGGGGTTCTGCATTTGGAAATAGTTTGAAATTTTGTTAAGTGCATGTGATGCCTTAGTCGAAGCGTATTTCACCCCAAAAATCTGTTAGGTTGCAAGGTGAAACTCAAATGTTAGATTAAAGGAGTTAGTGGGAACAAACTCGGATAGTTCACGAGCATAAAAATCGGTTCGATTGTGCCTTGGTGAACTATGGGGAAAGGTGTTGAATCATTTATTGGATAAATTGATGTAAAACATCACTTTCAATAATTAATGGGTCAGAAATCGGTTAGTTTGCAACCCATTTAATTATTTGAAGAACTCAATATCCACCGTGGAGTCGCTGCCAAAGATGACTCACGATTTCTACATGGGATTGTAAGATTCGAAAAATGCAGTGGCAGCCAAGATAAATTTTAAGGTCCTTAATTTTTCTTGGTTAATTCAATTACAAGTAATCTAATTAAATCTGATTTATTTCTGCAATTTTTTGTTTTTATCTCTCTCAAAAATGAGAAACCCACTTTCAATTATGCTCGAAAAGAACACCCTGAATGGACCCAATTATGTGGACTGTCTTAGAAATTTGAGGATAGTCCTCAATATGGAGTCTCTGGAGTACGTGTTGGACGCTGATATCTTGGCGGCACCTTCTAGAGCACGTGCTAGCAAGGAAGAAGTCCAAGCTTATGAAAAATGGGTTAAGGACGATGTTCGGGTTAGAGGACCCATGCTGGATCTATGATGAATGAACTTCAAAGGTTAAACGATAAGATGCCCACTGCAAGAGCTATTCTAGCACACCTGGTTGAGCTCTATGGTGAACACAATTGATAGGGTGTGAATTTACATGTTTTAGAGCCTCATATTTATTGGATTTGTATTGGTTTATGCATTATTTATACCACATTTGCGTTTAATTTGTGTGCTTATCGAGTAAAGGTGGAAAATCACTACAATAGAGGAATAACGCGCGCAAATACAGAATTTATGTATATTTTGATGTCGAATTTGAGGAAGTTTCCTTCAACAAAGTTGTAGATCTCTTTGTTAGCTCCACTTGACAACTTGAATCATCCACATCGGAGGTCCGTGGAGAAAGTTATGAAGGAAACACGATTGCTGCGCTGAAAACCAAGAAAACGGTTCAGACATTCGGCTTACCACGCCCAAGCGTCCTTCCAACCACGCCCAGGCGCATCTGACATCCAGTTCCGAGGATTTGCTTCGCACTCCCGCGCCTAGGCGCCATCATATCCACGCCTGGGCGCGGATTTCGTAACACTTGCCACGGTTGAGCGCACAATTTGTACATTTAGAGACCGAATTGGACAAAGTTTCCTTCAACAAAGTTTTAGCTCTATGTCTTAGCTACACGTGGGAACTTGAATCATCCAAATCGGAGGTCTGTGGAAAGAGTTATGAAGGAAATACGATTGCTGCGCAGAAAAACAAGAAAACTGCCCAGACTTCGCAAAACCGCGCCTAGGCGCCAAAATACCCAAGCCTGGGCGCCGCGTCGTCCGGAATTTGATTACTTTAAGCCAAAAGTTCAGCATCTTTTGTGGGGAAGAATGTTTAAAGCCAAAATGTTAGCACATGTGTTGAGGGGTTGCTATAAGTGTGTTTCTTGGTAGATTTACTTTATGGAGTTTTATACTACATACTTTAGAGTAATGGAGGACACAAGAGAGGGACAACACATGGGAGGGAGGAGAATATACACCTATAAAGGCAATCATCTCTTGCATTCTTCATCAATGAAATGAGAGAGGGGGGCAACCCCTAATCTGATTTCACCATCATTCATCACCATTCTTCATCATTGAGAGAGAGGGGAAAACTAGAGGAAGGAAATAGGGGAGGAAGGGCACCGATCATAAGGAGGGAGAGAAGGAGAGTTTTTGGAATAGGATTCATCATCAAGCTCGGAGGAGGAGAGAGGATTTTTCATTCTTCATCCATCACCATTAAAGATCATCATCAATCACACTTGAGGGAGTTTTTAATTGCTTTTCATTGCATTCTTATGTTCATGATTAGGTATATGACAACATTAGATTCTTTTAAGCCATTGATGATGAGCTAATCTTGTAAGACTAGGGCCATGTAAGGCCAAATTGTGATATATGCTTATAATAGATGATTGTTGAGGTTGTTCTTATATTGTTATGTGATGTGAATTGTGTTTTTGTCTATCTTGCATATACTTGATCACTATATGTTAGAATCTTATGCCTAGGTTAATATTTCGGGAGAAAATTGACTTAGGATGCAAGAAATTCACATTATGACCCGCAACTAATGAGGAATTGCCCTAGACATAGGTAAAGATTCCCGGGTGAAGTCGTTCGATTCAAATCGAGTGAACTCTAGTACATTAATGCATGTTTAGTGGTTAGATTTCCGGATAGGGATATTTGGGAAATCACGATCTAAGTATAGGAGTTTATACGCGAGACATCGGTTATTCTCTACTTTAGGAGTTTTCACCATAACAATATAAGAGTAATTCTACAACAAGAGCCTTTATAAGTATATTTGATCAATTTGGACCTAGCATGTGCCTTAGTCTCCCTTTACAATTGGTTTTAATTCATTTGCATAACCTTGTTCTTATTGTACACGTTTTTACATTCAAGTTACTTTTATTGTAGTTGTTCTTTGTATAAAATCATAAACTAGAATTCAAGTCTCCGTGGTTCGACAACCCGGACTTTTCGTCCACACTTATTACTACACACGACTAGTGCACTTGCTATCATAGCACGTTAGCTTTTAGCGTGTCAACAATCGAACTGCTCGATATGAGATATTGAAAAAGCTCTTTGGCACCATGATGAAGGAAAGTGAGAAGGTTGGTGATCATATACTCAAAATGATTTCAAGGATTGAAAGATTGAAAGCTCTCAATTTTACCATGAACGCCACTCTCCAAACTGACCTAATCTTGCAGCCTCTTCTTGATTCCTTCTCCCAGTTCGTTATAAATTTCAACTGCGATGAGATAGAGTGCAATTTAGCAGGGCTAATGAACAAACTGGTTACTGCAAAATTTCAAATGAAGCCTAAGGGAAAGGAAACTGACTTAGTCATCTCTTCTGGACCTAAAAAGTCTACGTCTAAGAAGAAAAAGGCAAATAAAAAGCAGGCTAACGAGCTAGGAGCTAAAGGGGACGTTCAAAAGGGACTGGTTACTGCAAAATCTCAAATGAAGCCTAACAGAAAGGAAACTTCCTTAGTCATCTCTTCTGGACCTAAAAAGTCTACGTCTAAGAAGAAGAAGACAAATAAAAAGCAGGCTAGCGATCTAGGAGCTAAAGGGGACATTCAAAAGGGTAAGGTTAAGACTCAAGGGGTTTATGCAAAGGACCTAAAAATATGGATAGATGTCTAGAATTAGGTGAGCTGGGCCAATGTAAGAGAAATTGTACCAAGTTAGGCAAAGGCACAACAGGTATGGAACTCTTTGTTTATGAAACTATTTGTTCTATGACAATTTTTTCTACTTCATTGATTCTGGACTCAGGGGCTAGTGCTCATGTATGTTGTATGCATCAGGATCTGGAGCGAAGTAGAAAGTTGGGCCGAGAAGAGGTGCTGATCAAAGTAGGCAGCGAGCAAAGCGTCACAGTTACTAGGATTGGATCTACTTCTGTAGTTTTGAATTCTGGACATTTATTACTGTTAAATGATGTTTTGGTTTTGCTCAAGGGGATTAAAAACATTGCTTTCGTTCCTATATTAGTTAAGACTGGTTAATCATTCCATCTTTTTTATTTGAATTGCAACATTTAGTATGGTAATAAATCGATTAGCAGTGCCACTTTAGTTAATGGATTGTATGATTTAAATGACCAAAATTCTAGTGTTGTAAATGTTGTGACAATTAAACGTGGTATGCAAGAAGCCAATCGAAGACTTAATTGGCATATTAGATTAGGCCATGTTGGAGAGCACAAGATACTCAAAATGGAGAAAGATGGGCTTTTAAGTCCATTGGGATCGGATCCCTATCCAACATGTAAATCATGTCTCTTAGGAAAAATGGCTAGATCTCCATTCACAGGGACTTTTGAAAGAGCCACTCAAGTTTTTGGATTAGTGAATACCGATGTTTGCGGACCATTTGGAGAAATGGCTCGTGGTGGCTTCCATTACTTCATCACATTCACCGACGATCATTCAAGATACAGTCTAGTGTATCTGATGAAGCATAAGTCTGAATCTTTTGAAAGGTTCAAAGAATTGAAGGCTTCAGTAGAGAATCAAATAGGTTAACATATAAAGACTCTAAGATCGGATCGTGGAGGAGAATATATGAGTGCCGAGTTTGATGAGTTGCTAAGGGAACAAGGTATAATGTTACAACTAATACCACCAGCGACTCCTCAATTAAATGGGGTAGCTGAGCGTAGAAATTGAACATTGTTAGACATGGTTCGTTCCATACTTAGCTGCACTAATTACACATTTCATTGTGGGGATATGTGCTCCTTACTACTGCTTATATATTGAACAGATGTCCCTACAAATCCGTTCCTAAAACTCCACATAAGATGCGAATAATAGGAAACCAAGTCTTATTCACATTAAAATTTGGAGATGTCCTGCTTACGTCAAAAAAGACAAAAGTACAGAAATTGGAGACTAGATCCCTAATGGGAAGTTTCATTGGATATCCCGAAGATTCCATGGGATTCTTCTTTTACCTACATGATGATCAAAGATCATTGTGGCCCTTCAGGCCCACTTCCCCAAAGATGAATTCATCTTAGAAGGTGGTAAAGTTGGAAATATTGTTCTAGAAGAACAAATAAAACTCGCACTGAGACATCTGTCCAAGAACCCTGAGCTGACCCAATAGTAGCACAACCACTATACTACGTTCTTTTAAGAATGGGTCGAATTAGGCAATCATACACTTGTCATTACGATCCAACCATAGTGACCTAATATGATACCATATATTCCACCTTAGACGTCAGTATGCACCAAACTTTGAAACTTGAGTGACCCTTCAATATTTTCCCTGTGAAGGGAGATTCGGTCGTCTTGCCTATGAGATAAGATTCTTAAGTTTGGATAGGAATTCAATCCCAATGAGCTTATATCCCATGTTTCTCCTAACCTGTGAATGCTATGCTCCTAAGGCATGACCTAATCTTAGATGCCAAACAATTCTTGTAGTTTGTTTCTAGCATACTATGTACTTTAGTTTATGTGTGTTCACATTATACTAATTCTGAACTTTCAAATCGTGTTAACACCCAAACATTCTATTACTACTTGGATGGTGTTGCATGGTAGACTGCTGACTAAAGATAGAATTGGGAAAATTCTGGATGGTGTTGATCAAGTGTGTGTAGTATGTGGTAATGTGAATGAAACTATGAAACATTTGTTTTTTGAATGTGAGTAGGGGAGAAATCTACTCCAGATGGTGATGCAGTGGCTGAGGGTAGAGGGCTGGCCTTATCAATTAGTTAGATGGAATAATTGGCTTATTCATGCTTTCAAAGGGTGGAATGTTAGAAGAAACATCATTATAGTTGGGGTAGTAGGGGTGATAAACAGGATATGGAATGAAAGAAATGCTAGAATCTTTGAAGGCAAAACTACAACATATGAAAGTACGTTTAAACAACTACAAATGGAAATTACATGGAAATTACAAGGTGTAAATCAAAGTAGATGGAGGCAGAGGGATAAGTTGTATATAGACAGCATTTTTGAGTAGAGCTCCTGGTTTTGTCTTTTGATGAAGTAGATTTGTGATTTTGTTTTCACCAAGGACTAATTTTTGTGTACAGCCTTGTGTGTCTATGTAAGAAGTGAATTGTGTTTGTGGGCTTTTTAATGGAATTATGATTTACCCAAAAAAAAAATCGTGTTAACAATTTTAGTAAGGATGTATTGTTCCAACACTTATTTCCAAAATAAATGCCATATAAGTTATTACCAGACTTAAAGAAACATCATTTCTTGAACAAGTCAGAAAACGATAACTTTCTTAATGCATTTGGTAAAACTAATCAATCATCCAAACGTGTTCAGAATTTCAAAAAGAACAGAGGTGGATCATATGTGGATACACCCGACACCATGTCTGGTTCCAATACTGATCACCTCTTGTTTTTCCAGCCTTTGTACTTCTTCCTAATTCTTCAAAAATGAGCACTAGCTCTTGAATGTAGAATACAAGAAGTTGAGAAATCCGGTCATAGAACAATTGCTTCCAAAACACATGGTTCTATATCCAATGCACCTCATATTTAAGCCCAACCCATCATCCCATACTTAGACTTGAGTAATGCTTGCCTCAAGCATACAAATCAATGACTCTGAACTGAGGACCTTCCTCAAGTTTCTAAGTCAGTTAATTTGGTTAGGCTAGTACGGACAAATTCTCGAGCATAATTTTAAACGGGTTTTATTTCTAAGAGAGATATAAATAAACGCAGAAAATAAACAAGATTCAATTAGGATGTTTATATTGTACACAAGTAAAACTAGGACTTTAATTTTACTTGGCTCCCACTATATTTTTCGAAACATCGCACGCCCACTGCAATTTTCAAAAATCTTGTTGGATAGATTTCATAGTGAGTATTGGGTTCTTCAAATAATTCAATGGGTTGAAAACTAACCGATTTCTGGCCCACTGATTATTTAAAGTGGTGTCTTACACCAATTTATCTAATAAATAATTCAATACCTTTCCCCATAACTCACAAAGCTATAACCTAACCGATTTCTAAGCCCATGAACTACCCGATTCTCACTAACTCCTTTAATCCAACATTTGAATTTCACTTTGCAACCTAACCGGTTTCTGGGGTGAAATATGCTTCAACTAAGGCATCCCATGCATTTAACATAATTGTTGGTCCCAAGTAGCATACGAAAGGGTCTAGACGGGGGGGCGTTGAATAGACCTTGAACTTCTTTTCGAGATTTTAGATTTTTTTTAAAAAGATAACATAGATACTAGGTTTGAGTGCTTGATCAATATGGATCAGGCGCTCAGCGCTTATATCAGGGTTAGCACAACAGAAGATTTGTACAAGTCTCTTAGTATGAATAAATAGGTGCTTAGAAAATGTTTAGTTGCTCTAGAGATTTAAGAAGGTATGCTTTATGATAATGTAAGAAGATAATAATGAATAAAGCAATAAAATAGTAAGTAATGAAGACACGAGAATTGTAAGGTTCACTGGGTTTATGTAATCCCAGCTACGTACTTCTACTCCTTTCCACACACGAGGAATTCACTAAAATGAATCACAAAGCTTCACAAAGATAATTTCAACACAATAGCAAATGGTGAAGGCTTGATCTTGAGTTTCCTGATCACAAAGATTTCAACTCGTCTAAGATCTGCTTCTGACAAGCTTCTCTCATAGAGAAATACTGCTTTATCTTCAACAACTTCGTCACACAGATTGAAGAGGTTGATAAGTTTTATCAAGGGTTGTTTGTTATGAAAAGTTCAAACACTTTTGGAATATCTCTTTAGAAATGACAGTTCTTCTTTGAAGAGGTAAGAGATATTGGTTTGGCCATATAGATGTATGAACTTAAAGATATTTTGGCTATGGAGGTTTTGAGCTTTTAGGGATAAATTTCAACAGCGTAAGTGTACATCAAGCTTTGATAATTTTTCTCGGGATTTAGGGTTGAGCTGTGAGGATCTATATATAGACTTTCTCGAGATTTGTCCATTGGACATAAGCAGAAGCGTGTTTAACACGAGGCGCGTGACTTACTCATTTTTTGACATCTCCAGAAATTCTGCTGCATAGAGTTGGCAGCAGACCTACTTTGAGTTGACAGCCAATGAGGAAGGCTTATCCGCACATCAATAGTCCTTATCATATTTAATGCTCTTATCAAGCATTTAATGCATTTGAATTTAATTCCCGTTGGAATTAAATGTCCGTTGAATGTTGCAATTAAGTGCTTATTGACTTCGAATTTAATTCAGGTGAAGACAGGCGCTTGTGGTATGATTACGTAGAATGATTCTTAAGCGCTTGATAGTCTCTTAACGAATCTCTTATCTTCAAAGTATTCAGACGCTGATCTTCGATTTCACTTTGATAGACTTACCTAGAATTCTATCATAGCTCAAACGCTAGATACTAGTCTAAAACTATAAAGATAAAAAGCGTTAGACTAAAAATTACAACTCGATAACTTTAAACGCTTAAACATATTCTAATAAAGATAAACTTACATAATCTTTGGTGTCTAACATAAAACTTATCTTGTCATCATCGAAACATCTAACACGAAATTTCCTAACAATTTTCCCCTTTTTGATGATGCCAAGACCTTAACTCTTTTATAGTCCAAGAGCTAGAAAATTAACAAAGATAATGTAAAGTTAGCATTTAAAAGTTAGAGGTTAGCTATAAGTTAGTACATATAGCGAGGAATAAGATGTTTTAGCAAAACTCATTCATTCATAATTTGTCATGCAAGCACAATGAGTTTAAAGATAGAAACATTCATAAAAGCGCTTCAAACATAATGAAACAATAAAATCAGAGCTTTCTTTTGGTGGAAGACGCTTGCGATTTCTTTTGTTCTTGCTTGAAAAGCATTTCAGTAAACTTCCGTAATCTATCATTTGCTTCCCTCATCCTCTTATGAATGCTCTTGGCGTATTGTATATTTCCCATTTTCTCGGCCAATTCCTCAAAACTATGAAGATGCTTGTTCCAAACAGAGCAATCAACTCCCAATTCACATAATAATTCTTCAAAAATTTCAAAAGTCCTTGTGATTGGAGCCCTTCGTAGGTTTCGATAACATGGAACAAAAACAGCAAAAGGAGGATGCCTAACTCTTCAAGGAGCTCTACAGAGAAATCAGGAATTGGGTAACCTTTGTAGAAACGAGGTTTGCATTTCTTAAGGACGGCTTGCTGGATTTCATAGATTGCACTTTGAAGTTCTTCCTAGCACTTGTCTTTAGAGCTTGCCACACTTTTGGACGAGCCTTTACCCTTTTCCCCCTTCTTGACATCAGCAAGAGGTTGAGAAGAATGAATCTCAGACAAGTCTCTTCGCAGGAGCTTGACTTCATTGATTAGGAGAGCTACTTGGGCAGCAATGCTTTCATCTGTAGAGTTAGAAATAATATGACTTGCAGCGTCTGCAGTGGCATTCAGGGCAAGCGAGAGGTTGACGCTTTCAGAAAGATCAAAGACGAGCGGAACCATCTTATTCATTATCGTGATAGTACTTTGGTTAGCCGCATTGGGCATATCATTAAATTGATTCCTTTCCACGGCATGTATTTTGACTTTCCAAGCAAGAGCAAGAGCCCTTGATATCGAATAGAGAGTTTTGAACCGCTTTCTTGAAGTCCTGAACGTCTGGATCATCATCACTGTCTGATCTGTCACTAGAGGAGCGCGCAGGAGGAGGCAAAGGATCTTTGGAAGTAACAACTTTTCCTCGCGCTGGATCTCTGATAAGAGGTTCCTCAGATTCAGTAACTTGTTCCTTTTCGGGAAGAGCAGCATCTGGAGCTTGGAATTCTGCAATGTCCATGATGAAATCATCTCCATTGGCCTCAGCGCTAGAAATAGATTATAAGAATAACTTGAGCAGGAGCGCTGGAAGGAGCTTTTTCCTCAAAAATTATCTCCACATCATTATCTGATGGTGCTTCTCGGACAAAAGGAACACGAGCTTCTGTAAACTCAAAGGCAGATTCTGTCAGTCGCGGCGCTGGAGAGAAGATGTGGTGAAGATTAGAAAGCCACTGGAACGACAGAAGGAGAGAAGCACTTGGAATGATCTCCGCCGAGTCATTCCTGCTGATGGCATGATCTGGGTCCATGGAATATTCTCTGAAATGGTTGATAGCTAAAGGAGTTCTCTTGTGAATATGGCAATAGGACTTTCCTTAGCAGCTACTCACATTGGACCAATTGCATCTATAGGGTGTACTGGAGTTAACCTGGCACTGGACCCTGGAATGAAGAATAGAGAGTCCTCGGTTTGCTCCTTGCTGAAGTACAACAGCCTATCTTCTGGCAATACTGGAAGATTTGAGATATAGAGTTTGCAGTAATCTTCCAACTAAGGCAGGATAGCTTGAGCAAGCGCTGGTTTGCAGTGCCCTTCCTGTTAGAGTTTATGCCCGATGCACCAATTTTGGGCGCCATTCTATGTAATAATAACTCTAGCTGAACGATCTTTTTCATATAAATAGAGTTAATCTTTTGGCATTCTTTATTCATGTATATAGCTTGGTCTTAACTTAGAATAAAGTCTCCAAAGATCACACATAGCTATGGGACATCATTGTGCATCGGGAATGGCAATGATGGAATATGTCTCTAAGGCTGTGATCCTTAAACATATGTTCCAAGTCATGAATGGGCTCGTCGAGATGAAGGGATATCGATCAGAGCCAAAAGACTTGCTTATATGATGCATACTCTTGATAGAGTGTTTCTTATTCCATAGATATTGGCACGGTGAAAGCCTATGCATGTATGAGGGTTCCTAATGTGGGAATAGGTATACTGAACATCCCCATGGAAGTTCCATTAAATGGAATCCCAGTTGAATCTGGAACTTCTAGTGGTCTTGTAGTATAAGAGTAATCCTTAGAACCTGAGGTTCCATTGGATGTCTTATACATAATCGAACATGTCTTAGTTTGTTACATGATTACTTAGATGATCACAAATGGGCAAACTCAGACATGGGCTGATTGTGTATGAAGGCACGTGAGAATCAAGATGGGATCTATCTCTGACATTAGTCTTGTCAGTGAATCTCCTATGTTTACATAGTGAATCGACTTTAGGAATCTTCGGCCAAAGTATGATATCTAAAGAGGCATAGGGTTTCCTCGTTTAGATGGTCGAAAGTTGATCTCACCGTATTTGGAAAACATAGTTATTGAATTAATAGAGCTTCGACCTTAGCCACTGCTCTAGATTCAATCGGGAGATTAGATGGAGGGATCTTACTTATACAAGGATCAAGATCACAAAAGGCGTATCTTTATATTAGTCTTTATCTAGGTCTTCGTGGCCCGTTGCTAGATAGTAACCATGATTTGTAAGTGCCGAGAATTAATATGGTGATTAATTCGAGGCTTGATTAAACCAAAGGAATGATTTAAATCTAGTACTTTCTATTTTAGGAAAGCACACTAGCACTTTGGGAAAGTGTACTTACTAGTAGGTAGTAGACGAGCCTAAGGGGTCACACACTTAACTCGTGAGAGTCACTGCTTAAATGATGTGATTAATGAATTTGAGGAAATTAGGAAAGTCTAGTCCTTTCCTAATAAGAAATATGAATTAACTGAGGCGATTCAATTAATTCGACTATTTTAATTAATCTTGTTGAATTAATTAAATTAATGGACCTAGTAGAGTCCAAGTATTTTATTTAGTTGGGCTTGGCCCAAGTTAAATAAATAAGCCAATTAGAATAAGTGATATATATAATTAAATGGGTTTTAATTATATGGAAATATTTAATTGATGGGTTTAGCCCATAATTAAATATGGAGTCAAGAATTAATTCTTGGACTCCAATTAAAGGATGACGGCAGATTTTTTGAGCCCAAGGATAGCTGGAGTTCGAATTCTTGGTGAAGAAGAAAATGGTTTTCTTCTTGTCCAAGTCTTGCAGTTGGATTAGGATTTTAGGACTCCTATTCTATATGTATGTGAATGCAAGACTAAAGCCCTAAGCCTCCTTGGAGTGTAAAATTCGAACCTAGATGGAAAAAAAAAAGAGTTTTTCCTTGTCATCCTTGAGCACAAAAATCGCCCCCTACCTTTTTCCAATACGACATCGTGTTGTTCATGTGTTGAACTCAACGATTCACATATTCCATCCCTTCACATAATCCAGCCTAGGTTTTAGACTTAGATCTATTGGTCCCAAGTGGCATACGAAAGGGTCTAGAAGGGTGGGGGGGTTTAATAGACCCTGAAGTCTTTTTCGACTTCAAAAGTTTTCGTACTAAAAGATTTTTGGACGCTTGAAGTGTCTAACACTTGACTTAAGCGTTCACTTTGAGATATAGACGCTTGGGTTAAGCGTCTGATGAAGACTGTTTTTAGAAAATTAACTTAGACTTCAAGATGTGAATACTTTAACTGAGTGGGTTTGAGCGTTCACTTCTTTGATCAGTGTTAGCACAGCGGAATGATTTTTGTAGTCTTCTATTAAAAGCTTTAGCATCACAAGAAGTTTCTTAGTTGCTTAGCATTTGATTGTGTTTTACTTAATCAATTTATGCAATGATATGATAGATAAAAGAATTGACTGAAAAGTAAATGACACAATATTTGTAAGGTTCGTTGGGTGGTGTAATCCCAACTACGTCCTTCTTCTCCTCGAACACTTGGAGGCAATCCACTAAAATGATTCTCAAAGAATCACACAGAATCTTCTACAAATTAGGGAGAGATGGATGTCGATGACTTGAGCTCCTTGATCACACAAATTTCTACTCCAAATCACTTCAATCTCCTTGCTTCTTTTACCCAGAAATATGGCAAGTATCCAACTTCGACTTCACACAGATAGCGAGGCTTGGATGGGGTTTTCTAAAATGGTTTGTTTGATTTTGATTAAGTTCAAACAACTGGAATATCTCAGTAGTAGTGTAGTTTCTTCAAAAAGAATGTTTGAGATATTGGGTTGACTGTCTCAGCATTTGATGAAAAGCAAAGAGAATATTTTTTTGAGTATTCTGGCTTTTCTGAGAGTTTAAGGAATGAGACTTCAATGCAACAGCAATTTAGCTTGATAATTGTTCTATGTTTGACTTGTTGTTGAAGTTCTATTTATAGGCATTCTTGGAAAAAGTGTCCGTTTGACTCATGCAAGGGCGCGTGTCTCTCACTTTCGCGAGTGAACAACTTTTGTCCTTTTTCCTGAAAATCTGCTGCACAAAAGTTGGTGCTGCAGTCTTTGAATTGTTGACAGTCCAATAGGGTGGCTTCTCCGTACGTCTGAAAGTGCTTATCACATTTAATGCTCTTATCAGCATTTAATGCATTTGAATTAAATGTCCGTTGGCATTTAATGCACTGAGAATATTTGCATTAAACTCCTTTCGATTTGATGCTTCAGGAGAATGTTTGTCATTTGATAGACGCTTCATTCATGAGCTGAAAGTTCCATTTAATCTGGAGGACTATTTAATGTTTAGACGCTTGAAAAAGTCTTCAGACTTTATTTAGAAGTGTAGACGCTTGAGACTTCAGTCTTCGTTATTTGACACCTCACTCAGAACATGTCAGGCGCTTAGAGTGAACTTCTTCAAACTTCATTCACTATTGATTTCTTTGACGCTTGGAGTCTTCAAATTTCGTAGCCTTGATAAGCACACTCAGAAAGTATCAAACGCTTAATCGAACCGACTTCTTGATCTAAGAGTGTCAAAAGTAAAAGATAAAATAAAGCCTATACATTTCTAATGTTCAAATGCTTATACAAGTATCTATGAAATTTAACCATACATAACTTTGGGGTCTAACAAGATTCCTAATTGTCATCATCAAAACATCTAACATGAAATTCCTAACAATTTCCCCTTTTTTGATGATGGCAATACTTACTCTTTTATAGTTCAAGAGTTAGACAGCCAAAAGTAAAAGTTAGCTTTGATTAGATAACGTTAGTTAAAGTTAGTTACGCTTCAACGAGATGTTTCAGCTGAAAAAAAATGCATTTATATATATATTAGTGATTACAAACATTTTTACAACTGAACAAATAAAGATATAAGAGATAAGAATATAGATAATGCAAATTCAAAGCTTTAACGTCTTGGTCTAACTTTGTATTGCTTGGGCATTTCAGCTCGGATAGCTTCAGTCAGATTGTCTTCCAAGGTCATCATTGCTTCATGATCTTTGTTGATTATAAGCTTATTTTCTTCTTTCTGTCTCTTCTTGATTGTCCCAATCAGTTGGGTAAATACCCATATACCTTAGGCAAATTCAAAAAGCTTGAATAAAGTCAGTCATCTTCCTCTCTTCAGCTAAGATTCTTGGATCTGTAGGTTCTGGAATAGATGGTCTTTGTAGGTATTGGTAGATTTGGATATAGTGCTCTTGGAGGTTCCCTTAGTGTACTACTAGGCGCTCCAGAGGTACTTACTTTCAAAGCAGTTATCCAAGATGGGAGACTAAGCGCAGAAGGAGAAGGAAAAACTTGACGCTTAGGAAACGGAGGCTCTTGAGCTCTTGAACTAGACGCTTTCCTCTTTTCTCCTTTCTTCTTCTCTTCCCCCTTATTGCCATCATCAGTCTTTAGGAAATGATGTGTGAGTAAGCTGACCTGATGAGCAATCTGAGACATAGAATCTGTGATGTCGTCCAGACGTTTGTCGAAATGTTCCTGCAAGGCGAGAAGATTGGCGCTGGTAGCATCATTCAGAGAAGTCTCAAGGGTTTCTAGGCGCTTTTCAAGCTCTTCTTTCATGGCAAGTTGGTTTGCTTGAGTGGCATCATGCATTTCTTGAAAGTCTTGTTTGCACTCACCAACAGCCGCTTGAGCTGAACTACGCATATGAGCAATTTGAGCGCTCATAACGTGAGTCTCAATCTTTGCCAAATCGTCTTTAATCCAGTGAAGAGATTCTTCGTTCTGAGTAGCATGAGCACTGATACTCTCCAAAACGGATTTGAGCAAAGGACCAAAAGATTGACTCTCATCGAGATGAACCGCTTGAGGAGCCGGTCGCTTGAACCTGGATGAGTGTTTGAGAGAGTCAATGGGAACTTGATATGCGGGATCAAAGACAGTACCTCGAATGTCAAGAGAAAGATCCTCAGGAATATCATCAGTAACGGGTTCAGGAGCGTCAGGAATATCCTCTGGTTGAGACGCTTGAACGAGTTCTTCAGCAGACGCTGGAATACTTGTAACTGCAGACGTGAACGCTTCAGCTGACTTAGCAGGTGCTTCCTCAAGCGCTGACTCAGGTTGACAAAAGTCATCGAATTGGAAGTTCCAGTTTTCTAAATTGGCATAAGAGGTGGACGAAGCTTCCAAAAGTTCAGTGAGTCTGGTTCGAGATATACAAGTACCGGAAATGAATGTGCGAAGGGGACTATCAATGGCCCTGATGTGCATTGGACCAATGATATCTAGCACATGATTCAGAAAGACTTTGGACGGCGCTTGACAGATGGAAAAGATTGAATCTGGGCAGTAATGTCTGGAAAATCCAATCAAGCAGTCTGAGGGAAGAGACGTAAGACGCTGATTCTCAGGTACACAATCAGCATTGTACTCTTCTACGTATGGATATATTGCTTGAGCCAGCTCTTGATTCCTTTCAAGCAGGGAGAGGACAAACTCATAATGACCGAGTACCTCGCCGCGGATAGAAGGGAGTAGTGGATATCCTTTAAATGAATTGATTACTGAGCCGTTCCAAGATCTGAGATTGGCAGTGAAGATTTTATCGAACAGAGATATGGGAGTCAAAATCTTCACCATCAGATTGAAATTCTCCTCGTAGTGGCTCGGAGTAAAATTTAAGCACGATACAAAAGAGGTACCGCTGGAAGATGCTTGAGCGTTGAACAGAAGAGGAGAAGTGGATAATCTGTGAAGCTCTTGACGCAGACACTGCTCAATTTGATGTCTAACGATTGGAAGCTTTAGAACAGGTCCAACTCTCTGTTGACGCTTCTTGAGGCAATACTTGGCAAACTGACGCTTCTTGTCATGCATGCCGATGCCAAAAAGATGGGGAGCTTGGACTAACTTTGAGAAAGTATATTTGTTGCCCAGATACGCTTCAACCCAGTTAACATCATTCATGCAGTAGTCTGTTCCCGCATTGACCATAGCACGAATGCCTTCATGATGAATATCTCTGATAGATTCAAAGCGATATCTATCAGGCTGATAGTTGGCATTCCAGACGCTGTCAAAAAATGCATCGGCTTTAGTCTGAATCAAATCTGTCAATGATTCGAGACGCTCACCGGCATGAACTGCTTTATTTTTCCACAGGCGAAGTGGATTGACTGAAGATAGATTTTCAACACTATGAGCAGTCTGAGGAAAGTGTGTGTAGCCTTCTCTGTTCAAGACTGACTTTGATGGATTGAGAAAGCTCGGACGAAGAGGCTCATACACATGAATGTTGTAATCCCTTAAAGCGAAACCGGTTGGTTTGCTGTGGCCATAATCTAGATAGTAGGCCAGATCCACGTCACATCTAGGAGTTCTTCCTCCTTGTCTGTCTTGTTGGAGAATAACGGAAGATGGTATTTAGCCAGGGGTCTTTCCAAGTTGAGTGGCCAGATAATAATTCCTCTCAATTTCTGTTAAAGCAGCGTTAAATACTGTATCCCTGATTTGACGGTCAGTATTAATCAGTAGGGCAGTGTCATTCTCAGCAGCAATGTATCGTTCTTCATTGTATCCTGCAGGAATGAAATCTTCTTCGAGCGCTGGGGGCATATAGTTGATTGAATGATCAATCGTCTTCAGCGTGTCGAGTTTGAAGAAGTGTCTAGGCACTGGAACGTCTTCAGCAACACTTTGACCTTCTGAGCGTGCCTCTGTTATAGCCTGAACAGGGATGGAAGTCTGAACCTCTGTAGTAGCAGGTTCCTCAGCTTCAATTGCAGCAACGTCTGCGGCAACATCTTTAGCAATAGTGACGACTTCTGTCATATCAACATCCAGGAGGACATCTGGTGACGCTTCAGCAGCGGCTGGAACTATAGCTGTAATACAAGAACTATCCTCTATAAGAGCAGGATCTTCTACAGATGTAGGAATAGAAATGTTGTGGGAAGAAATAAACTTACCCTGAGAACTTATCTCAATAGCAATACTTTGAGCGCTTGGCTCAACAGAAACTTGAGCGCTTGGCTCATCAGCAACTTGAGCGCTTGGCTCAGCAGACTCAGGCTCTTCAAGAACAGGAGCAACTCGACGCTTGCTAGTCCTGGAACGCTTGAAGATTTTCTTCACGTTGATTCCTTCAACGAGCTTAAGCGTTGGAGCGGGAGGATCAGCAGCTGGTTCTTCAAAGTCTATTTGTTTGATGATCCCTTCCAGCTTCCTCCTCTTGAGAGGTAACTTGTCCTTGGCATCCTCATCGGTTTCCTCATCGTCCTTTTGAGGAGAATGAACAAATTGAGCCTTGGGCTTTCTGGGAGCCCTCTTCTTTGTTGCAGCCGGACGCTTCACGGCTTCTTCTGGCACTGGACGCTCCGCTTTCTCATCGGACGCTTGACGTACTTCCAGACGCTCAGAAAGTGGTTTAGCAGCACCACCAATTTTGGGAGGATTAAAGAGATTGTTCAGAATCCTTTTTCCCAGCAACTTTGACTTATTCAACGGAGGTCCAGACGAGTATACACACTTTGATTTGTACAATAGGTTGCTTAGAACGAGTCCATAAGGTTTATTCGAGGCACTTAGACTGTCCCGAAACCTTCCAAAGATGTACTCACTCCAGTTGATTTTGATGTTGAGGAGTATAGCAGTCATCATCTGAAATTGTACTGGGTTCACCTTATCAAAGGTTCCCACTCGGCATTTTATGATCTTGCTGTAGAAATCAGCTAACAGCTGATATTTGGATACCAGTTCTTTCTTTTCAAAGTACTGAGTGTAGGGTACATCATCGTTTGCACTCATGGTTGTCCATGCTTCTCTGATTTGTTTTAGAGTAACACAATCCAATGCCTCACCCTCATTTGGAAGATTGAAGTTCTTGGCAATGGTGGAAGCAGATAAGAGAAATTCCTTTGGAGACTCCTTCTTGGATAAAGAAATTAGACAAGAGATAGACTTCTTGTCCTCTGAAAGTTTAGCAGTCTTCCAAAAGATATCGACTTCAGTAGGAAACATATATGAGTATTGGGTCAAGAACGGTTTGAGCCCAGCTTTGACGACCATGTCCATCATGTCTGTTAGGTTGATCTGAGGTTGTTCATAGAGAAATTTCCAGTCGACAACAAGGCCTTCAGTCACCTTGATGGTAAGTTCAGCAGAAGTAGACGAAGATTTCTTTGGTGCTATTTTTAGTGAAAGAGATGAACTGAGATTTTCTTTTGCTTTGAGAGAGAGAGAGAATAGATTTTGCAGATAGGTTTGAGTAAGAGTAAATGGTTTTTCTGCAGAAATTGTGTTTTAAATGACACAGTAAAGAATTTTTGAAACTTGTGTTCTCTAATCTCTGTAGGATTTAGACACGTGTAACGATTTTTGAATCTCAGCCATAAATTCATTAACTCGAATGTAATAAAGAGCAGTTACATTTGGTAATTCTCATATATAAAGATTTGACATCCGAGTTAAAAATTATAAAACGTTTGGCATTTTCAGAGTATAACACACGCGCCTGTTTGTACACTGACACGTACACAAACACGTACTATCTCTGAACCGTCATTTTGAAAAAGAATCTTTTGATTACCCGCCAGTTTGATGTGATAGAAGCGTGCGAGTAGAGTACAAAATAGAGTTTTGAGTCTACCCACTACTTCGAAAAAAGTTTGTAAACTTTATGCATGGCTTGTAAAGAAAATATTTTTATATTAAGAGTTGATTGGAATAGTTTCAACGCTTAACTTGATACCATTGTTTGGTATTCATTATAACTGTTGTAATATAGACGCTTAAAGTCAAAGCCCTTTTTATGTTTGAGCGTCCAATATTTTATGCAAAAATAATACTGAGCGTTGATGATCATGCATCTGAAAATTTTGATCATTGACGCTTACAGTTATGTTCAAGTACAATTTTAAGGTTCCCCCTAAAGTTGATAACTTGTACCATTTGTTTTGTTTTTCAAAGAAAGCTTTTAGACATAAATCAAGTGGATTCCCCCTAAATTATATGTCTAATAAAGTATGATGCTTGATGATTAAGCGTTTAAATTAATCATACCTAGTTCACTTCTCAAAGTGAGAAAACGTTGTTCATTGAGTGCTTTGGTGAAGATATCTGCCAATTGTTTGTCAGTTCCAATAAAGTGCATGGAGATATCTTTCTTTTGAACGTGGTCACGAAGGAAATGGTATCTAATGTCAATGTGTTTGGTTCTGGAATGAAGAACAGGGTTTTGAGTCATGGCTAGAGCGCTTTGGTTATCACAATGAATAGGGGTTGGACCTAGGATTATTCCATAATCTCTAAGTTGTTGCCTCATCCATAATACTTGTGCACAACAACTTCCTGCAGCTACATACTCAGCTTCGGCTGTAGAGGTAGCTATGGATTGTTGTTTCTTGCTATGCCATGAAACTAACCTATCACCTAGAAATTGATAAGTACCACTAGTGCTTTTACGATCTATTTTGCAACCTGCAAAATCTGCATCTGAGTAACCAATTAGTTCAAAAGGAGAATCCCTAGGATACCATAAGCTCACATTCTGTGTGCCTTTTAGGTATTTAAGGATCTTCTTGGCAGCAATTAAGTGTGACTCTTTAGGATCAGCTTGAAATCGTGCACACATGCATACCGAAAACATAATATCAGGTCTACTGGCAGTAAGATAAAGAAGTGATCCAATGATACCTCTATAATTAGTGATATCAACTTTCTTTCCACTTTCATCTTTATCTAACTTAAGCGTTTGGCTCATTGGAATTTTTTAATATGATGCATTTTCCATACCAAATTTCTTAATCATGTCTCTTGTATATTTAGCTTGGTTAATAAATATGCCATTAGGGAGTTATTTAACTTGTAGTCCTAAGAAGAAAGTTAATTCACCCATCATGCTCATTTCAAATTGTTCTTGCATCATTTTCGAAAATTTCTCACACAGACGCTTGTTAGTAGAACCAAATATAATATCATCAACGTAAATTTGGACTAAGAGAATATCTTCATTATTGGTAATTTTAAATAACGTTGTGTCAACGCTGCCTTTTGAAAAGCCTTTACCAATAAGAAAGATAGAGAGAGTGTCATACCATGCTCGGGGTGCTTGCTTAAGCCCGTAAAGTGCTTTTTCTAGCGTGTAAACCATACCCTTACCATGATTGTTGATGAATACTGGTGGTTGCTCCACATACACTTCTTCTTGGATTTTACCATTCAGGAAGGCACTCTTCACGTCCATTTGCTACACCATGAACTTGTTGAACGCTGCATACGCTAGAAACATACGGATTGCTTCAAGATGAGCGACAGGAGCGTATGTCTCATCAAAGTCAATAACCTCCTCTTGGCAATATCCTTGAGCTACGAGTCTGACCTTGTTTCTGATAACAGTGCCATTCTAATCCATCTTGTTTCTATAAACCCATCTAGTTCCAATAACTCCTTGGTGAGTTGGTCTTGGTACTAGCATCCAAACCTTATTTCGTTCAAACTGATTAAGCTCTTCTTGCATAGCTTCAATCCAACTTGGATTGCTTAGTGCTTCATCCACTTTCTTAGGTTCCATTTGAGATAGAAAGCTTACGAACATAGCCTCATTGAACGTAGCGGCTCTAGTCCTAACAGGTGCTTCAATATCTCCAATAATTTGCTCAGGTGGGTGATCACGCAGCCATAATCTGTCTGGTTGGTAGGGGTTAAGAGGTTGAACAGGCGCTTGAGGAACATACGCTTGACTACCTTCTTGCGTAGGCACTCAAAGTTCACAATTCCTTGTGTGCTCTTGATGATCATTCTCTTCATGATCATCAGCATTTCTTACAAGATTATCTAGAGTAATCTCACGAGTAATCTTAGGAGGTGGCACTGAGATCTCATTATCGTTGTCAGTATCTTCATCAATAGTAATCTTAGACGCTTGATGACATAGATCTTCAACTCCTACATCATTTAAATTAACCCTACTCGGTTCTTGGTTAGCATCATCAAAAACAACACGAATAGATTCCTCAACCTTTGATTTGATCTTATTGAGAATGCAAAAATTCTTTTCATTCTTGGCGTAGCCTAAAAAGATTCCCTCATCCGCTTTAGGATCAAAAGTCTTTAGGCTTTGGGATCCATTATTATGGATAAAACATTTAGAACCAAAGACGTGAAAATATGAAACATTTGGCTTACGTCCCTTCCACAATTCATATGGAGTTTTCCCATGCTATTTGTTGATCTTGCAGCGGTTTTGAGTGTAACAGGCAGTGTTGATCACTTCGGCCCAAAATCTAGGAGCGAGCTTGAATTCTGCTAACATAGTCCAAGCGGCTTCCTTAAGCGTTCGATTCCGGCGCCCAGCAACACCATTTTGTTGGGGAGTTCTGGGAGCTGAATACTCATGATGTATTCCATTTTCTGCACAAAACTTCTCAACAATCTTGTTAGAAAACTCAGTACCGTGATCGCTTCTTATTCTTGCAACCTTAAGATTTTTCAATGTTTGAAGTTGCCGAATAAGCGTTGTTAACTTGTCACATGTTTCATCTTTGGATGAAAGAAATTCCACCCAAGTAAATCTAGAGAAATCACTTGTTGGTTCCAAGTGGCATACGAAAGGGTCTAGAAGGAGGGGGGGATTGAATAGACCCTGAAGTCTTTTTCGACTTCAAAAAGTTTCATACTAAAAGATTTTTGGTCCCAAGTTTCGTGCGAAAGGCTCTGATACCACTTGTTGGTCCCAAGTGGCATACGAAAGGGTCTAGAAGGGGGGGGGGGTTGAATAGACCCTGAAGTCTTTTTCGACTTCAAAAAGTTTCATACTAAAAGATTTTTGGACGCTTGAAAAGGTAGACGCTTGAAGTGTCTAACGCTTGACTTAAGCGTTCACTTTGAGATATAGACGCTTGGGTTAAGCGTCTGATGAAGACTGATTTTAGAAAGTTAACTTAGACTTCAAGATGTGAATACTTTAATCGAGTGGGTTTGAGCGTTCACTTCTTTGATCAGTGTTAGCACAGCGGAATAATTTTTATAGTCTTCTTTTAAAAGCTTTAGCGTCACAAGAAGTTTCTTAGTTGCTTAGCGTTTGATTGTGTTTTACTTCTTCAATTTATGCAATGATATGATAGATAAAAGAATTGACTGAAAAGTAAATGACACAATATTTGTAAGGTTCGTTGGGTGGTGTAATCCCAACTACGTCCTTCTTCTCCTCGAACACTTGGAGGCAATCCACTAAAATGATTCTCAAAGAATCACACAGAATCTTTTACAAATTAGGGAGAGATGGATGTCGATGACTTGAGCTCCTTGATAACACAGATTTCTACTCCAAATCACTTCAATCCCCTTGCTTCTTTCACCCAGAAATATGGCAAGTATCCAACTTCGACTTCACACAGATCGCGAGGCTTGGATGGGGTTTTCTAAAACGGTTTGTTTGATTTTGATTAAGTTCAAACAACTGGAATATCTCAGTAGTAGTGTAGTTTCTTCAAAAAGAATGTTTGAGATATTGGGTTGACTGTCTCAGGATTTGATGAAAAGCAAAGAGAATATTTTCTTGAGTATTCTGGCTTTTCTGAGAGTTTAAGGAATGAGACTTCCATGCAACATCAATTTGGCTTGATAATTGTTCTATGTTTGGCTTGTTGTTGAAGTTCTATTTATAGGCATTCTTGGAAAAAGTGTCCGTTTGACTCATGCAAGGGCGCGTGTCTCTCACTTTCGCGAGTGAACAACTTTTGTCCTTTTTCCTGAAAATCTGCTGCACAAAAGTTGGTGCTGTAGTCTTTGAATTGTTGACAGTCCAATAGGGTGGCTTCTCCGTACGTCTGAAAGTGCTTATCACATTTAATGCTCTTATCAGCATTTAATGCATTTGAATTAAATGTCCGTTGGCATTTAATGCATTGAGAATATTTGCATTAAACTCTTTTCGATTTGACGCTTCAGGAGAATGTTTGTCATTTGATAGACGCTTCATTCGTGAGCTGAAAGTTCCATTTAATCTGGAGGACTATTTAATGTTTAGACGCTTGAAAAAGTCTTCAGACTTTATTTAGAAGTGTAGACGCTTGAGACTTTAGTCTTCGTTACTTGACACCTCATTCAGAACATGTCAGGCGCTTAGAGTGAACTTCTTCAAACTTCATTCACTATTAATTTCTTGGACGCTTGGAGTCTTCAGATTTCGCAGCCTTGATAAGCTCACTCAGAAAGTATCAAACGCTTAATCTAACCGACTTCTTGATCTAAGAGTGTCAAACGTAAAAGATAAAATAAAGCCTATACATTTCTAATGTTCAAATGCTTATACAAGTATCTATGAAATTTAAGCATACATAACTTTGGGGTCTAACAAGATTCCTAATTGTCATCATCAAAACATCTAACATGAAATTTCTAACAAGATCTATTTCGTTGACTGGTACCAATAACGAAGTAGGTGGTGACTTGAACGAGGTGCGAATACATCTTAGAGGTGTGACGTTTGGAGCACTAACCACGGGGGATACGATTGACGGGCGATTTCCTCCAAGAAATCATGTGGACTTGCACCACAGGGTTGAAAAGATCCGAATCATTGCTGTGAGAATTTAATCGAAAGGTAAAAATTCTTGTAACCTTCTTTATAGCATAATCGAGCACACCATTATTCCTGTTTTGGGTGGTTGTACATTTGTATTTTAATTTACGCTTCCACGAGCCACCCGGGGAATAAAACCCAACCCAACAGTGGTATCAGAGCCATGGTTGGCTCGATTAAGCTATATTATGTGTTAGCAAGTTTTATTCACGTGTATGTAAATTGGTGCATGTTAAAATATGTTCATCATTTAGAATCATTAATTTTTCGATTGGGATATAATTGATTGTTTTTGTGAAAAACGATTTTGGTTGTTGAAAATTCAATTGAAAAGGATGAATCTTGGGTGTGTGTGGATTTATTTGGATGGTGAAGAATGATTTTGGAATCACCGGTGGTAGGATGTCGCGAGATGATCGGGCCGAAGGCTCAATTGTTGAGTGATTATGCCTAGCCTGAGGTGGGATCAAATTCGTCCATCATGGCTGAAAAAGAGGAGAAATCCCGTACATCAACAAGTGCTGTCACCCTCGCTCAGGCGCGGGGTGACTTCCGCCTGGGCGTCGACCGGAGAGACCTTGTGGTCTCGCCTCTGTCGGCAATGCCTGGCACGACAATGTTGGCGCCTAGCCGCCGTCAGTTCTGCTCCCAGGCGTGGGTCTGCTGGCGCCCGGGCGCGGTCAGCAGACTCGGGTCAATTTGTTTTTCTCGTTTTTGATGCCGGAAGGTCGGGTAACTCAAGAACCTGACCCCAGTTGATTGTTTAAAGACCTGTAATTTCTGAAAAAGGTTTTGGAAATTGGAAATCGATATTATCCCGATGAAATTTGCATTTTTGTTTAGACGACGGATGGGTAAATTTTGGATATCGCATATATATATATGTTTGTTGCTTGTCATGCTTATGTGATGGGGATGAACTACGAGCCTAGTCTATGTTTTTTGGTTTTCTTTGAATGTAATATTCTAGAGTTGTTAAAATAGCCGGTTTGGCTTTTACTTTTCTGTCAAGTAGATTAGTAGTAGTTGATAAACTATGTAATCAAAGACGGAGCAAGAAGACGAAGCTAACATTTGAAGACTTGTATGCTGTGGTGGAACCCATTGTAATAGGCTAGTTGTTTTTTCTTTCTAGAATGTCCTGGCCCACTTTGGCTCAGTGGGTTAGTAGGTTAGGGCTCGAGGTGGTTCATCCTCGATTTACCGCTATATGGGATGTTTATTTATCTTTCCGATACGATATGTGATGTGTTGTGACATGCATGCATAGGATAGGTAACTAAAGAAGATAATTGTAATACTGATGAGACCTATTTGTATGAAATGTATTCCCTCCTTGAAACATACTAGGCTAATGCGGGAATAAAATTGGAGTTCTATTTCCATTCCTTCCATCATACGTAATTTCCATGTGATATGCCGCTGAAGTTCAAATCCATTTGCTCAGAAGGGTGGGTTAAACCTAAGAAAGACGGTGAGCATTACTAAGCATATGATGCCCTATGGGATCATTGGTTTCTTTACTTAGCTCAGAAAATGGGAATAATGGAATTGATGATTGACTACGGGATATTTGATGGGTCGAGCCTAACATCGACTACCATGTGTTAGCTCAGAAAATAGGGCACATGCGAAAGATGAGGAAAAAGATCTTGAGAACTATCAAGGAAGATGGAAAGCCCGGTAAGGCTACTATTCAAACTAGTCATATGTTAGCTCAGAAAATGGGGCATATGATGAAGTTTGGATAGATCTCAATTAACTATTCTTTGAATCACACCAAGAGGGTGGTGGGATTTGGAAAAGACCAAATTGTATAAGAACTTTATTTGAAAATCCGTTACTTATAGTCTGCCTCGTACATTTTGTAGATAACACGAAATGGCTAAAATTCCACTTTATACAATTCTCGAAACAAACAAATTGATCGGTCCTAACTTTCCCGATTGGCTAAGAAACCTTAAGATTGTTCTACAATATGAAAAGAAGGACTACATTCTGACGGTTAAACAGCCGGGAATAACTCCTGAAAGCACTAATGAGGATAAAGAGTACGTTAGGCTTTGGTCGGATGACAATATCCAAGCGAGATGCCTTATCATGACTACAATGTCAAATGAGTTGCACAAGCAACATGAGAATATGATATTGGCAAAGGATATTGTCAACCGCCTTGAAGAGCTGTACGGTACTAGAACTAGAAGAGAGAGGTATGCTATCTCGAAGCAACTGTTTGGAGCAAGGATGAGCGAAGGTGCGTCTGTCAATGAGCTCATCCTTAAGATGATTCAATTGATTCATAAGATGAACGATTTGGACGTGGTACTTGACGGAGACCTTTGCGTCAACCTCGTCCTTTAGTCTCTCCCAAGGTCTTATGACCAATTCGTCATCAACTTCAACATGAACAACTTGAATGCCTCATTAAATTAGTTGTTGAACATGTTGATAAATGCTGAGAGCACCATCAAGAAGGACGAGCCAGTGCTTCTTATGAATTCATCTTCTAAACCTAAGAAGGGTAACAAGAAGAAGAATAAAATTAAGAAGCTGAAAGGTACAGATGGTGTCAAAAAGGTGAAAAAGGTCAAATCAGATAAGTGCTTCAAATGTGGGAAGACTGGGCACTGGCAAAGGAACTGCAAAGAGCCACCGGCTCAAGGTACGTTCTTTGTTGAAATTAATTTCTCGATTAACGATTCTTCTTGGATTCTAGACACTGGATGTGGAGTTCATGTCTGCAACAACTTGCAGGAGATGACAAGAATCAAAGAGTTAAGTAGAGGAGATATGACCCTGCGGATGGGAAATGGAGTAGCAAGGCCATGGGGATGACCTACTTAGGGATAGGAGATAGAAATCTAGTAATAAATTCTGTTTATTTTGTTCATGAAATAATAAGAAACATTATCTCGATTCTGGTGTTGGATCGAGAGGGTTATTGTTTTAAGATTCGTAATAAAACTTTGTTTTTGCCTTATGAATCGTCTCTTATTATGGAATCAAAATTTCCAGATGGAGTTTATACTTTTTTCCCAACAATTTCTAATCCCAATATTCAACAAAGAAATAAACGTAAACGAGATAATCAAGCAAACGCACTAATGGAGACTAGGTCATATCTCCAAAGAAAGAATTCAAAGCTTAGCAACTCATTTAGGTCTCCAAGACCTAGATGAATTGACAACTTGTGAATCGTGTCTCAAAGGGAAAATGACCAAGTTGCCATTTTCGGGTAAAGCGGAACGAGCCACAAGTCCATTGGAATTGATCCATACGGACGTATGCGACCCTATGAGCATAAAGGCTTGAGGAGGGTTTAGCTACTTCATAACCTTCACCGACGATCATTCTCGGTATGGTTACATATATTTGATGAGATATAAATCTGAATCCTTTGATAAATTTAAGGAGTTTAGATATGAGGTAGATAAGCAACTTGGAAAAAGTACTAAAGCTCTTCGATCTGATCGGGGAGGAGAATAATTGTCTTCCGAGTTCATTGATTATCTTAAAGAGAATGGGATTCTTTCACAGTGGACTCCGCCAGGCACGCCTCAACATAACGGGGTAGTCGAGCTTAGGAATCGAACATTGTTGGATATAGTTCGATCCATGATGAGTTTCACTGAAGTTCCTGAGTCCATGTGAGGCTATACTCTTGAAACGACAACCTATTTGTTGAATAGGGCGCCTTCCAAGGCTGCGCGCAAGACCCCGTATGAAACTTGGTGTGGAAAGTCACCCTCGTATGCTCACTTGAGAATATGGGGGTGCCCCGCTTATGTAAATCATTTAGTGGGAGACAAATTGGATACCAAATCCTATTTTTGCTATTTTGTAGGGTATCCAAAGGAAACTATTGGATACTTCTTCTACAACCCTACAGAACAAAAGGTGATTGTTTCAAGAAATGCCAATTTCCTAGAAAAAGGATTCCTTTTGGATAGGAAAGGCGAGGCTGTAGAACTTGATGAGATGAATCAAAGTGATTCAAATCAAGGAGTACAAAATAACCCACCCGACACCAATGAAGCTAATTCCGATATGCCTACTGAGGACACACAACCCTTGAGGAGATCTGAAAGAGTTCCAAAGGCGCCTGAAAGATGGCTTGGCCTGTTGGAAGAAAAGAACTCAGAAGATCCTCCCTTAGACTCTGATCCAAAGAGTTATAAGGAGCAATGTCTGACATTGATTCGGGAAAATGGCTGGAAGCCATGAAGTCTGAAATGGACTCCAACAAGGTATGGACCTTGGTGGACACACCAGAGGGTATGAAGCCCATTGGCTATAAATGGGTCTATAAGTAGAAGCTTGGAGTCGATGGAGAGGTGGCAACCTATAAGGTACACCTCGTGGCAAAAGGATTCACTTAGAGACAAGGCATTGACTATGAGGAAACCTTCTCGCCAGTGGCGATGTTGAAATCCATTAGGATTCTGCTTGCTATATCTGCATATCTCGATTTCGAGATTTGGCAAATGGATGTAAAGACTGCATTCCCCAATAGAGAGATTGCGGAAGAGATATACATGCAACATCCAGAGGGCTTTACATTCGAGACGAGCGAACACAAAGTGTGTTGGGAATTATACGAATAAAACGCAGCGGAAAGTAAATTTAATTCCCAAAGCCCGAATCATCTCCAATCCTCGTGTTTAATTGTGTATAGAAAAATTACCGTTCTCGCGTATGTTGATTTCTGAACGTGATCCTTTTCTCTAACGCCGAATTTGCCAACGTCTCTAATTCGTCACGCCGGAATCAAAAACGAAAAACTCTTCCTTTCTTCCTTGTCAAAGACGGCTAGAGAGAGAGAGAGAGAGAGAGAGAGGTGGGAGACTTTTTCTTGGAGAGAAAGTTATGTAAGTTGCCTTGTGTTATTTTTCACCTTGTGATATATCTATATCATTATGAAACAATAACACTAGCATGCAAGAGCCCTATTTGGCCGCCCCTTAGTGGGCTCGAAAGCCTTCGGGCTTTCGTCTTGCTTGCTAATTAATTAATCGGATAATTTATTTGTCCAATAAATAAATTGATAATCCAATTAATTCAATTCCTAGTTAATTTATAATTCAATTTCTCCAAGAAATTAATTAACTCATTAATTTAATTTGTAACACCCCGGGGTGTTACATAATTAATTAATTAAATTATTCAATAATTAATTAATTAATTACGGCATCCAATGCCGTGAATTTCTCTCAAGTCTTTTTCTCATGTTTTTCCTTTTGCACTTCCTTTAAGCGCGAATCTTTAGGTTCGTCTAAAAAGGCAATTGGGAGGAATCCAAAGGGGTGTTAGTGACACCTAGCCAGTCTAGTGGTTCACACCGTAACCCAATTGAGAACGAATGAATAGGATCATTCCAAACCTTTACGCCGTGAATACCGTACATGTATAAACCTTTTATTCTTATATCCCAGTCAAGTAAGAGACATGGTTTAAAGTCAAACTCATACAACTTGACCATATGTGTTAGGTATTTCATGTTAGATGTTTTGATGATGACAATTAGGACCTTTTGTTAGACCCCAAAATATGTAAGTTTGATTTTAGCTTTGAAGCGTTAAATTTGTAATAAACTTTGTTTTATTTTTATTGTAGATTGTTAGGTTAAGTTGTCTTAGACTGAGTGTCTGATATGTTCTGAGTGAGTTTATCAGAAGTAAAGTTTGAAGACTCAAGCACCTGAAGTCTGAATAAAGATGAAAATTCCAAGCGTCTAGAATGACCAGCTATATCAAGCGTCACCTTATAGGATAGAGGTGATTCAAGGATGAACAAGTGTCTATCAATAACTGATTTCACGTGAATTTATTTTTAAGTCCAGAAGGAGTTTAATGCAAATATTCTCAATGCATTAAGTGCCAACGGGCATTTAATTCAAATGCATTAAATGCTGATAAGAGCATTAAATGTGATAAACACTTTCAGACGTACGGAGAAGCCACCCTATTGGACTGTCAACCTTTCATAGACTGCAGCACCAACTTTGTGCAGCAGATTTTCAGGAAAAAGGACAAAAGTTATTCACTCGCGGAAGTGAGAGACACGGGCTCGTGCATGTGTCAAACGGACACTTTCTCCAAGAATGCCTATAAATAGGACTTCAACAACAAGCCAAATATACACAATTGATTTCCAAGCCAAATTGCTGTTGCATTGAAGTCTCATTCTTTAAACTCTCAGTAAAGCCAGAACATTCAAGAAAACATTCTCTTTGCTTTTCTTGAATTTCTGAGACAGTCAACCAATATCTCAAACATTCTTTTCGAAGAAACCCACATCATTACTGAGATATTCCTAGTTGTTTGAACTTTATCAAAATCAAACAAACCTTTTAGAAAAACCCCTATCTAAGCCTCGCGATTTGTGTGAGGTCGAAGTTGGATACTTGCAGTATTTCTGGGAGAAAGAAGCAAGGGGATTGAAGTGATATGGAGCATAAATCTGTGTGATCAAGGAGCTCAAGTCATCGACATCCATCTCTCCCTAATTTGTAGAAGATTCTGTGTGATTCTTTGAGAATCATTTTAGTGGATTGCCTCCAAGTGTTCAAGGAGAAGAAGGACGTAGTTGGGATTACACCACCCAACGAACCTTACAAATATTGTGTTCTTTACTTTACTTTCAGTTTTCATATTGTCATATCATAAACAGATCAAGTAAAACTTAATCAAACGCTAAGCAACTAAATACACTTTCTGTGACGCTAAAGCTTTTAAAAAGAAGACTACAAAAATCATTCCGCTGTGCTAACACTAATTAAAGAACTGAACGCTTAAACCTACTTGGTTAAAGTATTCAAATCTAGAAGTCTAAGTTAACTTTCTAAAAACAGTCTTCATCAGACGCTTAGCCTAAGCGTCTGTATTTCAAGTAAACGCTCAGTCAAGCGTCTACATTTCAAGCGCCCAAAACCATTTTAATACGAAACTTTTTGAAGTTGAAAAAGACTTCAGGGTCTATTCCCCCCCCCCCCCCCCCGTCTAGACCCTTTCGTATGCCACTTGGGACCAACAATATGCCTAAGCTCATAATAAGTCGAGGTATTTAAATGCTTTGGCCAAAGACTTTCATCCTCATTTATTCATGATCGCATAGGATATTTCACTCATTCACTTATGAAAGAATAAATTCCATATTGCAAATCAGTTAACAATGCTACTTGCCCATCAAGTTGCACTTCGAGTTCAATTCCACCAACAGGTGATTTGAATCTAACTACTCTAATGACAGACTTGATGTCACAAGTACATCTTCAACTCGATTTCTCAGGTCAGAGATTCACACGTACCTATCACTACTTATCAGTTTCATCATTGATTGTCAATGAGTGAATACCCATAGTGTACGACTGACACTTTCTCTGTCAAAACTTACATCATACAAGTCTTTATTCACTATTGATGCCCAATCAATATTTCTTAGACTTGCGAACCCTTTTAGATGTCAAGGGTCAAACCATTCTAGTGCCTTTCCTCCTATCCCATAGGAGGTAGAAGGTTCGTCTTGTCATCAAGGACTTTACGTTGTTTATTCACACCTTATAAATGCCTATAAGAAAACAACAATCAACTGCCTTATATTAATAGAAAAACCATAGTTTAGTTACAATGTTTATGCCCTACAAATCTATCATCTTTATGGCATTCAAGGGCATAGACTCTAACAGTGTGTAAGCTCCATAGGTCCATTTATAGATTAAAGCAGGCTTCCCGAAGCTGGAATAAACGGTTTGACACTGTCATTCAAGAGTATGGATATGTGCAAAACGTTGAAGAGGCTTGTGTGTACAAGAAGGTTAGTGGGAGCACGGTTAAGTTTCTTATACTTTACGTTGATGATATTCTTTATGCCACTTGGGACCAACAAGTGGTATCAGAGTGGTTAAAGTTGAAATTTTAAAATTTCCAAGCATAATTGCTTGTTTAGATCCTTTTCAAACTTAGTTGCTTTAGATTTTAAAAATGGCATTTGCTAAAGTTCCCAAACTGACTGAGTCAAATTTTGACACATGGAAAGTCAAAGCATTTACATATCTCTGTTCATGTGATGATGACATGTGTGATATTATTTCAGATGGGTCAATCAAAATATATAAAGTTATCACACGAGCGCCTGGAGCCACAGAAGACACTCCGGTTGGTTACGTTGAAAAACCGAAGCAAGAATGGTCTCCAGATGAGCGTCGAAGAGCAAATTTGGACAATGTTGGTTCGAATGCTCTATATACGGCAATTGGTAATAATGACAACCTATTTAACAAGATCAAATCATGCAAAACCACTAACGAAATACGGGATAAGTTGGCTACAATTTGTGGTGGTTCAGCTTAGATTAAAGAGAACAAACTTTTCATTGCCAAGGAAAAGTTTAACGGATTTAAGATGTTACCCAATGAAACTTTAGAGCAATTAGACATAAGATTTATAGCTCTGGTTACAAAACTTACATCGTTGGGAATGGATTTACAGAATCAGGAAATGGTGGTTAAGATCTTTAGAAGTTTACCAAGTAAATTCTTGATGAAGACAATTGCTATGAGAGAATCAAATATGTTGGATCTTCTAACTCCAGAAGACGCCTTTTCAGAGCTCAAAGCATTTGAGTTTGAGTTGAATTCTGCAAGTGATGTTGTGAGTAGTCCGGTGATTGAATCTGGAGCGCTTATAGCATCAATCAAAGGTAAATCAGGTAATAAAGGAAAGAATTTAGCTATCAATGAGGAAGAGGAGTTGGCTTTGCCGAATAGATTCAGAAAGTTCTTGAGATATGAAAAGAAAGGAAAATGTTTCAATAATTAAGGACAAAGGTCATATCAAGCGCCTTCTCCGGTGCAACAACAGTTTCAAGTGCCTCAGTATTCTGTTCCTTCACCCCAAGCGCTTGCTCAATATCAAGCGTCTACTCAAAATCTCTCAGCTCCAGTGGTCTCAAAAGCACACATTGCAAGGTTAACAAATAAACAAAAGATGAAAACTAATCTTTGTTATACTTGTAGGAAACCAGGGCACTACCAGGTAAATTGCCCTTATCCAAATGTATCCAAGCCCTCAATACAGGATTAATTGGATAGAAACCAATTCAGGAGCAACCTTCGTCAACAAGGTTTGCTAGCGGAATCAGAACCAGCATCCGCACCTGAAGATTTAGAATCATCAGAGGAGAGTAGTGATGATGATGAGCCATTAGATGACTCAGCGCTCATATGTCTCATGGCCAGAGATGATGAAGCGTCTCCTGAGGTAATCAATGAATTATCTATTCCTCTCTCTTATGATGAATTACTTGACAAAGTCAAAGAATACTACAATGAATGTCAAGAAGCTGCCAAAATATATCAAAACGATTTCGCTATTATCTCATCACTCACAAGAGATAAAGTAACGCTGAAAGCAGAGTTGAAAGTTCAGCAACAATGCATTGAGAAGAACCAATCACTTGAGAGTGAAATTATTCAATTAAAAAGCGATCTTGATATTATAGTCAAGAGAGAAGCTGATTTGATCGCTAGACTTGCTAAATCAGAACAGATCATCTCATCATTATCAAAAGCTTCTAGAAAGTTGGATAATGTGACTGGAGTAACTAGATTATTTGGTGAAAAGACCGGTTTAGGATGCAATAAACTCGGTAAACAACCTAATAAATCTAAGGTTATGGTGAACAACAAAGGAAGGGGTGTTATCTTTGTTGAGAATGGTTCACAAGGTCAAACACAAAATGAATCTAGCGGCAATGGTAAGAGGCCAAATGAGAAAGCCAAAGCTGACTCAGGCAAGGGTAAGGCTAAAGCAAATGCTCAAAAGGCTAAAGATAAGTCTGACCACTGTGAATCAAGCGTTAAGCGTCCAGCACCAAAAGTGCAACCCAAGCCAGCGCCAAGGAAATACCAGCGTCAATATCCAAGAAAGTCAAGATCATATTATCGATACTATGATGATTATGATTATGACTACTATTATAATCGAGGATATTATTATACACCCAAAAAACACACACAACACGATGTGAAACCCAAAATGGCCAGTATTCCTACAATGAAGACCAGGCAAACATGGGTTCCTAAAGTTCTAATTCAAACTAACAATGTTACTAATGTTAAAGGACCCAATCAACAATGGGTACCTGAACAGATATAGAACTTCCCTTTTGATTGCAAGTACCTAGAGCTAGAGCCGATACATCTGTGTGGTACTTTGATAGTGGATCGTTAAGGCACACGACTGGTTCCAAGGATCTTTTTATCAACTATCGAGCTGCCAATGGTCCCCAGGTTGTATTTGGTGACAACTCCAAAGGTATAGGTACTGTGCATAGGGGGAACATCATGATAAGTGATGTTTATTATGTTGAGGGTTTAAAGCACAATTTATTAAGCATAAGTCAATTTTGTGATAAAGGATTTGAAGTCATATTCTCAAGCGACTGTTGCTATATAAATGACGCTAAGACTAAGTCTACTAAATTGAAGGGTAAAAGAACTAACAACGTATAACAACCCAACATGCTTTGTTGCTAAAAATGAATCTAAAATGGGTTGGTTATGGCATAGAAAAATGAATGACCTCAACTTTAAGGCAATCTCTCAGCTTACAAGTCAAAATCTTATAGAGGGATTACCAAATGGACCATTTCATTAGGATCGCCTTTGTGACGCTTGTCAAATGGGTAAACAAGTTAAGTCATCGTTCAAGAGAAAACCTCATCTATCTACCTCTAGAATGCTTGAACTACTTCACATGGATTTGTTTGGACCTGTTCAAACGATCAGTGTAAGCGGTAAAAAGTATACTTTGGTGATAGTAGATGATTTCTCTCGATTTACTTGGGTGGAATTTCTTTCATCCAAAGATGAGACATGTGACAAGTTAACAACACTTATTCGACAACTTCAAATATTGAAAAATCTTAAAGTTGCAAGAATAAGAAGCGATCACGGTACTGAGTTTACTAACAAGATTGTTGAGAAGTTTTGTGTAGAGAATGGAATACATCATGAGTATTCTGCTCCCAGAACTCCCCAACAAAATGGTGTTGCTGAGCGCCGGAACCGAACGCTCAAGGAAGCCGCTAGGACAATGTTAGCAGAATCCAAGCTTGCTCCTAGGTTTTGGGCCGAAGCGATCAACACTGCATGTTACACTTAAAACCGTTTCATAATTAACAAACAGCATGGGAAAACTCCATATGAACTATGGAAGGGACGTAAGCCATATGTTTCATACTTTCACGTCTTTGGTTCTAAATGCTTTATCCATAATAATGAATCCCAAAGCTTAAAGACATTTGATCCTAAAGCAGATGAGGGAATCTTTGTAGGCTACGCTAAGAATGGAAAGAATTTTCGCATCCTAAATAAGATCAAATCGAAGGTTGAGGAATCTATTCATGTCATTTTTGATGATGTTAACCAAGAACCGAGTAAGGTTAATGTGAATGATGTAGGAGTTGAAGATCTATTTCATCAAGCATCTAAGATCACCATTAAAGATGACAGTGACGACAATGATGAAATCTCAGTGCCACCTCCTAAGATTACTCGTGAGGTTACTGTGGATAATTATGTAAGAAATGCTGATGATCATGAAGAGAGTGATCATCAAGAGTATATAAGGATTTGTGGACTTGAAGTGCCTACGCAAGAGGATAGTCAAGCGCTTGTTCAACCTCTTAACCCTTTCCAAACAGATAGACTATGGCTGCGTGATCATCCACCTGAGTAGATTATTGGAGATAATAGAGCACCTGTTAGGACTAGAGCCGCTACATTCAATGAGGTTATGTTCGCAAGCTTTCTATCTCAAATGGAACCTATGAAAGTGGATGAAGCGCTAAGTGATCCAAGTTGGATTGAAGCCATGCAAGAAGAGCTTAATCAGTTTGAACGAAATAAGGTTTGGACGCTAGTACCAAGGCCAACTCAACAAGGAGTTATTGGGACTAGATGGGTTTATAGAAACAAGATGGATGAGAATGGCATTGTGATAAGGAACAAGGCCAGACTCGTAGCTCAAGGATATTGCCAAGAAGAGGGTATTGATTTTGATGAGACATACGCTCCTCTCGCCCGTCTTGAAGCAATCCGCATGTTTCTAGCGTATGCAACATTCAACAAGTTCATGGTGTATCAGATGGACGTGAAGAGTGCTTTCCTGAATGGTAAACTCCAAGAAAAAGTATATGTGGAGCAACCACCGGGATTCATCAACAATCATGGTAAGGGTATGGTTTACAAGCTAGACAAAGCACTTTATGGGCTTAAGCAAGCACCCCGAGCATGGTATGACACTCTCTCTATTTTCCTTATTGGTAAAGGCTTTTCAAAAGGCAGCGTTGATACAACGTTATTTAAAATTACCAATAACGAAGATATCTTCTTAGTCCAAATTTATGTTGATGATATTATATTTGGTTCTACTAACAAGCGTCCGTGTGAGAAATTTTCGAAAATAATGCAAGAACAATTTGTAATGAGCATGATGGGTGAATTAACTTTTTTCTTAGGATTACAAGTTAAACAACTCCCTAATGGCATATTTATTAACCAAGCTAAATATACAAGAGATATGATTAAGAAATTTGGTATGGAAAATGCATCATATTCAAAAATACCAATGAGCCAAACGCGTAAGTTAGATAAAGATGAAAGTGGAAAGAAAGTTGATATAACTAATTATAGAGGTATCATTGGATCACTTCTTTATCTTACTGCTAGTAGACCTGATATTATGTTTTCGGTATGCATGTGTGCACGATTTCAAAGTGATCCTAAAGAGTCACACATAAGTGCTGCCAAGAAGATCCTTAAATACCTAAAAGGCACAGAAAATGTGGGCTTATGGTATCCAAAGGACTCTCCTTTTGAACTAATTGGTTACTCAGATGCAGATTTTGCAGGATGCAAAATAGATCGTAAGAGTACTAATGGTACATGTCAATTTCTCAGTGATAGGTTAGTTTCATGGCATTATAAGAAACAACAATCCATAGCTACCTCCACAGCCGAAGTTGAGTATGTAGCTGTAGGAAGTTGTTGTGCACAAGTGTTATGGATGAGGCAACAACTTAGAGATTATGGAATAATCCTAGGACCAACCCTCATTCATTGTGATAACCAAAGCGCTCTAGCCATGACTCAAAACCCTGTTCTTCATTCCAGAACCAAACACATTGATATTAGATACCATTTTCTTCGTGACCACGTTCAAAAGAAAGATATCTCCATGCACTTCATTGGAACTGACAAACAATTGGCAGATATCTTCACCAAAGCGCTCAACGAACAACGTTTTGTCACTTTGAGAAGTGAATTAGGTATGATTGATTTAAACGCTTAATCATTCCGCATCATACTTTATTAGACATGTAATTTAGAGGGAATCCACTTGAATTACGTCTAAAAGATTTTTTTTAATTGGTACAAGTTATCAAATTTAGGGGGAACCTTAAAGTTGTACTTGACCATAACTGCAAGCGTCAATGATCAAGATTTTCAGATGCATGATCGTCAACGCTCAGTATTACTTATGCATAAAATATTGGACGCTCAAAGTGTCTAATTTTCTAATGATAAATCAACCAGTGGTATCGGTTAAGCGTTGAACCAATTCCATTCAACACTTAATATAAAAATGTTTTTAAAAGTCATGCATAAATTTTACAAGCTTCTTGAAGTAGTGGGTATACTCAAAAGTCTATTTTGTACTCTACTCGCACGCTTCTATCACATCAAACTGGTGGGTAATCAAAACTTTTAAAATGACGGTTCAGAGATAGCACGTGTTTGTGTACGTGTCAGTGTACCATCAGGCGCGTGTGCTACACTCTGAAAATGCCAAACATTTTTTTTAAATTTTAACTCGGATGTCAAATCTTTGTATATGGGAATTACTAAATGTAACTTTTCTCTCTTACAAAAAACTCGCGTCCGCAGTTAATAGATTTATGGCTGAGATTAAAATAACTTTACACGTGTTTAAATCTTGAAGAGATGAGAGAACACAAGTTTCAAAATCTCTTTACTGTGTCATTTAAAACAATCTCTGTAGAAAAATCATTCACTATTCTAAAAAAAAAAGATTCTCTGCAAATTTTAATCTCTCTCTCTCTCTCTCTCTCTCAAAGCAAAAGAAAATCTCAGTTCACTCTATTTTCAAAAATGGCACCAAAGAAAGCTTCGTCTACTTCTGTCGAGCCTATCATCAAGGTTAGTGAAGGCCTTGTTGTCGACTGGAAATTCTTGTATGATCAACCCCAGATCAACCTGCATGACATGATGGACACTGTTACAAAGGCCGGGCTTAAAAATTTCTTAACACAATATTCATATTTCTTTTCGACGGAGGTTGACACTTTCTGGAGGACTGCTAAACTCTCGGAGGACAAGAAGTCTATCTCTTGTCTTCTTCCTATGACCAAAAAGGAGGCACCTAGGGAATTTGTGTTGTCTGCTGCATCCATTGCCAAGAACTTCAACCTTCCCAATGAGGGTGATGCACTGGACAGTATTACTTTGGCACAAATCAAGGAAGCATGGACGATTATGAGGGCCTATGATGGTGTACCCTACACCCAGTACTTTGAAAAGAAAGATATGGTATCACAATACCGTCTGTTGGCTGATTTCTGCAGCAAGATTATTGAATGCAGAGTGGGCACTTTTGATAGGGTCAACCCCACGCAATTTCAGATGATGACAGCGATACTCCTCTCTATTCAAATCAACTGGAGTGAGTACATCTTTGGAAGGTTTAGGGACTGTCTGAACACCCCAAATAAACCGTATGTGCTTGTTTTGAGTGACCTTCTGTACAAATCAGACTGTGTTTACTTATCTGGTCTCTCTTTGAATAAGACCAAGTTTTTGGGAAAAAGGATTCAGACCAATCTATTTAATCCTCCCAAAATTGGTGGTGCCGCTAAACCACTTTCTGAGCATCAGACTGTACGTGAAGTGTCTGATGAAGAGGCTAAGAGTCCTGTTCAAGAGGAGAAGCGTCCGACTTCTACCAAGAAGAGGGCTCCTAGAAAGCCCAAAGCACAAGCTGTTCCTGCTCCTCAAAAAGATGATGAGGAAACTAATGAGGATGCGCAGGACAAGTTACCTCTCAAGCGGAGGAAATTGGAAGGAATTATTAAACAAATTGAATTTGATGAAGCAGCTGCTGCTCCTCCCGCTCAAGTGCTCAAACTCGTTGAAGGAGTCAATGTGAAGAAAATTTTCAAGCGTTCCAGGACAAGCAAGCGTCGAGCTGCTCCTGTTCCGGAAGAGCCTGAGACTGTTGAGCTAAGCACTCAAGTTGCTGTTGAGCCAAGCGATCAAAGTATTGCTGATGAGATAAGTTCTCAGGGTAAGTTTTTTTCTTCCCACAGCATTTCTATTCCTACATCTGTAGAAGATCCTGCTCTTATAGAGGATAGTTCATGTGTTCCAGCTTTAGTTCCAGCTGCTGCTGAAGTAACAACCGACATCAACCTAGATGTTGAGATGACAGAAGTTGTGGCTATTGTCAAAGATATTGCCGCAGAAGTTGCTGCAATTGAAACTGAGGAACCTGCTCCCTAAGAGGTTCAAACATCAATTCCTGTTTCGGCTATAATAGAGGCACGCTCAGCAGGTCAGAGCGTTGCTGAAAACGTTACAAAGCTATGGCACTTCTTCCAACTGGACACGCTGAAGACGATTGATCATTCAATCAACTACATGCCCCTAGTGCTCGAAGACGATTTCATTCCTGCAGGCTATAATTAAGAAAGATATATTGCTGCTGAGAATGAGATTGCCCTGCTGATTGATATTGACAATAAAATCTGGGATATAGTGTTTAACACTGAGATGACAGAAATTGAGAGAAAGTACTATCTGGCCATTCAACTAAGAAAAACTCCTGGTCAAATACCGTCCTCTCTCATTCTTCAATAAGACAGACAAGGAGGAACAACTCCTAGATGTGATGTGGATCTGGCATATTACCTCGACTATGGCCACAGCAAGCTTACAGGTTTTGCTTTCAGAGACTAACATATTCGTGTGTATGAGCCTCTTCGCTCTAGCTTTCTCAATCCATCAGAGGCAGTCTTGAATAGAGAAGGCTACACACATTTTCCTCATATTGCCAATAGTCCTGAAAATCTAACTTCGGTCAATCCACTCCGCCTATGGAAGAATAAAGCAGTTCATTCCGGTGAGCGTCTCGACTCTCTCACAGATTTGATCCAGACTGAAGCTAATGCATATTTTGATAGCGTCTGGAATGCTAATTATCAGACTGATAGATATCGCTTTGAATCTATCAGAGATATTCACCATGAAGGCATTAGAGCTATTGTCAACGCTGGCACAGACTACTGTATGAACGAAGTAAATTGGGTTGAAGTGTATATGGGTCATCAATATACCTTCACAGAGTTGGTTCAAGCTCCCCATTTATTTGGCATAGGCATGCATGACTAGAAGAATCATTTCGCCAAGTATTGTCTGAAGAAGCGTCAATAGAGAGTTGGACCTGTTCTCAAGCTCCCAATCATTAGACATCAGATTGAGCAATGTCTGCGTCAAGAGCTTCACAGATTGTCCATTACTCCTCTACATTTTAACACTCAAGCGTCTACCAGTAGCAGTACGCACATTACTAGCTTAAATTTCTCTCCAAGCCACTGCGAAGATAACTTTAACTTGATGGTGAAGATTATGACTCCCTTATCTCATTTTGACAAAATCTTCACTGCCAATCTCGGACAATGGAACGGCTCAGTAATCAATTCATTTCGAGGATATCCACTGCTCCTTTCTATCCGCAAAGAGGTGCTCAGTCATTATGAGTTCTGTTAGGAATCCCGTACAGAAAAACAGAGAATTGCAGCGGAAGATTTGAGGATTCCTACCGGTAGATCACAAAAATAGATCTGATGATTTTTTAATGGGTTTCGTGAAATTTAGAATAAATAATCATACCCTTTTGATTCGTTTATTGATTCTGCAGAACAACAATCCTCCAAGGGCTCTTGTCTCTAAAGCTTCACGCGAAACGAGCCTTCCAAAGATCCCGAAACTCCTCCTTTTCTTGCTAGAGTGGACGACTAGAGAGGAGAGAGGAGAGAGAGTTATTTTCCTTTTGTGTTGTGTAATCAGATTAGTTACCTTGTCACTTAGGGTTTTGTTCCACTGTAGGAGTCCTATTTAAACTCAACTAGCTTGTGGAACAAGTTGGTGGCTACTCCAAGAAACCCTAGAGTGGCCGCCCATTAGGGCTTTCTTTTGGACTGGGTGAGCTTTTAATTTGCTTGTGCAATTTCTAGCCCATCTGTATATATATTTAAATTTAAATCCAATTTAAATATAATATATATACTATTAATTAATTCCAATTAATTAGTATACTAATTAAATAATTTAATCTAATCTAATTAAATTAATTATTTAATTAATTGATTTAATCTAATTAAATCAATCAGTCCATTTAATTCTTTCTAAAAGATTTACACAAAAAGATACATCCCGCTCGTTTCTTATAGCACGACTCTTTAGGTTCGTCTCAATTGGCAAAGGGAGGAATTACCTAAGGATGTGAGTGTCACCTAGCCAGACCCGTGGACTCACATCGTAACCCAATTGAGTACGAAATGAATGAATCATTTTACGAACCTCTTGATCATAAATGCCGTATGAGTATAAGCCTTTCACTGACGTATCCCGATCAAGTGAGAGTCATGCAAAATGTCAAACTCACTAAACTTGATACTGTGCATTAGATTATAGCGTAATGAAATTACTAAACTACACTCAATGTCCCACATGAGTTAGTTGTTTATGCTTTTGCCAAAGACTTATAGCTTCATTAACCTATAATCGCACAGGATACTTTCTCGTTTACTATCGAGACAGTGAATCCCATCTTGGCGATCACTGATCAACTGCTACTTGTCTTATTGATATCGCACTTCGAGGTCGACCTCACTGACCGGTGATATGGGCCTAATTACTCTGATAACAGATCCAATAATACAAGCACATTGATCATGAACCCTCAGGTCTAAGGCTCACGCATACTATTATGATCAGTAATCCAATCATTGACAGTCACTGAGTAAATATCCATGTGATCGGATTACTACGAGCCGTGTTCGAATATGTCAATTCCATTGACATATATATGATACTTGCTCCCACTATCCCTATAGTGTTCGACTGGCACTCATCGACAGAGCATGTGTCATACAAGTCGAATTTTAATGCCCAATCAAGATTCTTTGACTTGCGAACCCTTTTAAGTGATAAGGTGTAAGACTCTTCCCATGCCACGTCTTTATTCCATAAAGGGCAAAGAGTCAAACCTTTATTCACATGGACTATATGTTCAATACTTATTTAGATGCCGTAAAGATTTATATGAACAAAATATAAATGCCTTTATTAATTTCTTATCAATAGTTTGTACAACATAATAAGATACCCTAATCAAACAATTTGTCCTCCTTGGCATCTAGGGCATATACCTAACAAAGTTAGACTAAGTCGTTAAAGCTTTTTGATTTGCATTATCTATATTCTTGTCTCTTATATTTTGTTTGTTTAGTTGTAAAAATGCTTGTAATCTTTGATATATATAAAATGCATTTTTTCAGCTGAAACATCTCGTTCAAGCGTAACTAACTTTAACTAACCTTATCTAATCAAAGCTAACTTTTTTTTGGCTGTCTAACTCTTGAACTATAAAAGAGTAAGTATTGCCATCATCAAAAAGGGGGAAATTGTTAGGAATTTCATTTAAGATGTTTTGATGATGTCAATTAGGACCTTTTGTTAGACCCCAAAATATGTAAGTTTGATTTTAGCTTTGAAGCGTTAGATTTATAATAGGCTTTGTTTTATTTTTATTCTAGATTGTTAGGTTAAGTTGTCATAGACTGAGCGTCTGATATGTTCTGAGTGAGTTTATCAGAAGTAAAGTTTGAAGCATAAGTCGCCTGAAGTCTGAATAAAGATGAAGATTCAAAGCGTCTAGAATGACCAGCTATATCAAGCGTCACCTTATAGGATAGAGGTGATTCAAGGATGAACAAGCGTCTATCAATGACTGATTTCACCTGAATTTATTTCTAAGTCCAGAAGAAGTTTAATGCAAATATTCTCAATGCATTAAGTGCCAACGAGCATTTAATTCAAATGCATTAAATGCTGATAAGAGCATTAAATGTGATAAGCACTTTCAGATGTACGGAGAAGCCACCCTATTGGACTGTCAACCTTTCATAGACTGCAGCACCAACTTTGTGCAGCAGATTTTCAGGAAAAAGGACAAAAGTTATTCACTCGCAGAAGTGAGAGACACGGGCTCGTGCATGTGTCAAACGGACACTTTCTCCAAGAATGCCTATAAATAGGACTTCAACAACAAGCCAAATATACACAATTGATTTCCAAGCCAAATTGCTGTTGCATTGAAGTCTCATTCCTTAAACTCTCAGTAAAGCCAGAGCATTCAAGAAAACATTCTCTTTGCTTTTCTTCAATTTCTGAGACAGTCAACCAATATCTCAAACATTCTTTTCGAAGAAACCCACATCATTACTGAGATATTTCTAGTTGTTTGAACTTTATCAAAATCAAACAAACCTTTTAGAAAAACCTCTTTCCAAGCCTCGCGATTTGTGTGAAGTCGAAGTTGGATACTTGCAGTATTTCTGGGTGAAAGAAGCAAGGGTATTGAAGTGATTTGGAGCAGAAATCTGTGTGATCAAGGAGCTCAAGTCATCGACATCCATCTCTCCATAATTTGTAGAAGATTCTGTGTGATCCTTTGAGAATCATTTTAGTGGATTGCCTCCAAGTGTTTAAGGAGAAGAAGGATGTAGTTGGGATTACACCACCCAACGAACCTTACAAATATTGTGTTCTTTACTTTACTTTCAGTTTTCATATTGTCATATCATAAACAGATCAAGTAAAACTTAATCAAATGCTAAGCAACTAAATACACTTTCTGTGACGCTAAAGCTTTTAAAAAGAAGACAACAAAAATCATTCCGCTGTGCTAACACTGATTAAAAAACTGAACGCTTAAACCTACTTGGTTAAAGTATTCAAATCTTGAAGTCTCAGTTAACTTTCTAAAAATAGTCTTCATCAGACGCTTAGCCTAAGCATCTATATTTCAAGTAAACGCTCAGTCAAGTGTTTACATTTCAAGCGCCCAAAACCATTTTAATACGAAACTTTTTGAAGTCGAAAAAGACTTCAGGGTCTATTCAACCCCCCCCCCTTCTAGACCCTTTCGTATGCCACTTGGGACCAACAATATGCCTAAGCTCATAATAAGTCGAGGTATTTAAATGCTTTGGCCAAAGACTTTCATCGTCACTTATTCATGATCGTATAAGATATTTTACTCATTCACTTTATGGTATTCGCGGGCATATACTCTAACAATGAATAAGCTCCAAAGGTCCATTTATAGATTAAAGCAGGCTTCCCGAAGCTGGAATAAACGGTTTGACACTGTCATACAAGAGTATGGATATGTACAAAACGTCGAAGAGGCTTGCGTGTACAAGAAGGTTAGTGGGAGCACAGTTAAGTTTCTCATACTTTACGTTGATGATATTCTTTTGATCGGAAACGATATTGGAATGATGCAGTCGACTAAAGTATGGCTCTCTAAACAATTTCCATGAAGGATATGGAAGAAGCATCCTACATACTTGGTATGAAGATATACCGAGAGAGATCGAGTAGCCTACTAGGAGTCTCCCAATCCGTGTATATCGATCGTGTACTTAATTGATTTAAGATAGAAGAATCTAAGAGAGGATTCTTGCCGATGGGACATGGGATTACACTTTCCAAGTCGATGTCTCCTAAGACTCAAGAAGAAAGAGTAAGAATGTCCCACATACCTTATGCCTCGGCTATAGGTATTATAATGTACTCGATGATATGCAAAAGACCCGATGTAGCGTACACATTGAGTGTATGTAGCGTACGCATTGAGCGTACTCGAAAGCCACTTATTGGTTGTGGTGAGCATTCCTATGTCATTCCCGATGAGTAATATGTCATCTACATATAACACTAGGAATGTCAACTTGCTCCCACTGACCTTCTTGTAAACACAGGGCTCGTCTTCATTTTTGATGAAGTCAAATCCGTTGACAACCTCATCAAAACGTAGATTCCAGCTACGAGACGCTTGTTTTAGTCCATAAATGGATCTCTCAAGTTTACACACCTTATGAATATGCTCCTCGGATTCAAAACCTTTAGGTTGTTCCATATAGATATCCTCTTCTAGGAATCCATTTAGGAAAGCAGTTTTGACATCCATTTGCCATATTTCATAATCTAGGTGTGCTGCTATTGCAAGTAGAATCCTTATTGATTTGATCATAGCCACTGGCGAGAAGGTTTCTTGGTAGTCAATTTCTTCCTTTTGACTCTACCCTTTGACCACTAGCCTGGCTTTGTAGGTGTCTACTTTGTCATCAACTCCAATCTTTCTCTTATAGATCCATTTACACCCGATTGGTTTTACCCCTTGAGGTTGGTCTACAAGTTTTCAGACTTGGTTTGCATACATCGAATCGATCTCAGTTTGCATAGCTTCACGCCATCTAGCAGCATCCACATCCACCATCGCTTGATCAAAAGTGGAGGGATCATCTCCATGATCCTCCTCTAACACAGAATGGAGATCCAACTCCCTCTGCATTAGATATCCATACCTCTCAGGTGGTTGAGATACTCTATTCGATCGTCGTGGTTGTGGTTGTGTTACAGAAGGTTCGGTTCTCACTTCCTGTGTAGATGTATGCAGTGGGGTTTCATTTTGTTCTTCTAGAACAATCTATCTACCCGCTCCTCCTTCTTGAATGAACTCATCTTCAAGAAAGTGGGCTTGTAAGGCTACAATGATCCTTTGATCATTGTGCAGGTAAATGAGGTATCCCATAGAATCTTCAGGATATCCAATGAAACGTCCCTTTAAGGACCTAACCTCCAACTTGTCCACTTTAGTCTTTTTGACATAAACCGGACATCCCCAAATCTTTATGTGGTTAAGACTTGGTTTTCTATTTCTCCACATTTCATAAGGAGTCATAGGAACGGACTTGGACGGACATCTATTTAAAATGTGTGCAGCTGTAAGTAGCGCGTGACCCCATAGTGAAATGCGTAAATCAGTGTACTAAGCATGGAGCGAACCATGTCCAACAAGGTTCGATTCCTTCGCTCTTCTACTTCATTCAACTGTGGAGTCGCTGGAGGTGTGAGTTGCAATACTATACCATTCTCTCTGAGGTATAAGTCAAACTCGTCGCTCATATATTCTCCTCCTCGATCAGATCAAAGAGTTTTTATACGTTGACTTGTTTGATTTTCCACTAAAGCCTTGAATTCCTTGAACTTATCAATGGATTCAGACTTATGCTTCATCAGGTACACTAGACCATATCGAGAATGGTCGTCTCTGAACAATTCATCCAGATGAAGGATAATGTCTCTTGCATTATCCATCTTATCATGAGACCTTTGCAGCTCTATGCACATTGAGCTCAATATGTACTCTTGCTCTGTGGTTCTCATAGCACCAATCCCAACGAGCTAGGCGAACTTCATCACCCTTGTCTGGTCTAGGAATGGGAGGATGACCAATTTCCAATACATAGTCAATGGATTCACTGCTAAGGACCATCCTAAGCATAGTGAGCCACTCTATGTAATTTGGACCGGTCAGAATTGTATTTTCCATTAACTTCGACAGTGGTTTGGGAGATATGGTTTTTGATTGAGAGAGATAAAACAAAATGACTGCAGAAAATAAGCCAGACTTAATTAGATTATTGAACTAAACTAAGACCAAGTTTAAAATCAAGGACTTCGATTTATAACTTGGCTCCCACTACATTTTTCGAAATTCCACACTCCCACTGTGAAATGACGGAAGCGATCGTTGATGAAAACTTCGTGGTGGGGATTGAGTTCTTTAATTAATATAATGGATGGCAACCCTTTAACAATATCTGGTCCGTTACTTAATTAAAGTGATGTCAATCATCAATCTATCAAATAGACGGTTCAATCATATTTATCCCATAATCCACAAATACCGCAACCCTTTAACGATTTATTGGTAAAGTGGACTATCTAAGTTCATTCCCACTAACTCCTCATAATCTAACATTTGAATTTCACCTTGCAACCCTTTAACGATATTTGGGATGAAATATGTCTCGATTAAGGCATCTAATGCACTTAATAAAATTCTAGATTTAAATCTTAATATATGACCCCCACTTACTGGGAAGATGCCACATATGGATTTAATTCTTGATCTTATTAAGTTTAGTGGAGGGAAAGGATGTCTAGCACCCCTTACTAATTTAGCATTATTTTTGTTTGGGAGAATTCATGTTCAAAACATTTATTTCGTCTCACTTTGCACATTTACCAATTTATATAGCGCATATTGATAACACACATGCTTCATACAACTAATGAACATGCATCGAAAGCAATAAAACAACACACATGTCTATGGGCTTTTATCTAGAGGGCCCAAGCTAATGGGTCATCATAAAATTGAAAAAGAAAAGCCTAGCTAATCTTCGTGGGCTCCAAGCTCCTCTTCTTTTGCATGATCTCCATCTTGAAAGGCCTATTCTATTTCTATTTATTACAAGAGGTAAATAAAGAACCTCTACATAAATCTAGAAATAAAATTGAAATGGGCTCAAACCGACCCTTACAACCCATCAAAAGAAATACATAATCAAAAGAAGCAACCTTAGCCCATAGACATATGTCACCATCACATAATACATGCTCGCGATAAATAAAGCACTTATGTTGGTGATTAATAAAAATTAATTAGCCCAACTTAATTAATTTCCACAATAAAATTCCTAATTTTATTGATTCATATGAAAATAATCCTATTTATGAGAATTCTTTATTTAAATAAATAACTTAATAAATAAAATTCTCCAAGAGTTTATTAATTAATTATTTCATTCAAATAAAGATCAATAAAAACTATATTGGGCTTAATTTTATCAAAATTAATTACCAACCATTGGCATATTCAAAATTAATTAATTAAGCCCAATAATTAATTTATTGAATTATCCACAATTTTAATCAAAACAATTTGGGCCCCTTTTTAATTAAATCCGTGTCATCATCCTTTTGACCAACCCGGATAACTAAAATAGCCCAAACACCTATTCAATTAAAATTTGAACCTTAGGAAAATATAACCCGACCCATTAGGGCCCGAGTCACGAAAACCCGGGCCCCGAAACAGGTCCATGCGCTGGGCGCATGGCACGGTGTATGTTGTGCGCCCAGCGCACAGTTAAATCGTGCTTGGGCGTCCGGCCAGCCCCTCCGACCGGCTCCGTGAAATGGCACGGCGTTGGGGGCCCACCCAGTGTGGGCAGTGCGCACGCTTTTTGCGTCACTCTCGTCTCGGGGTTATACTTCTCCGATTCTTATAAAATTAATATTCCCAGATTCGCAACTCATTAAACTACAACTTTCATGAAGAAACTACAACCAGATTCAGAATATTTTCATATGAAAAATACGTTCAAAGCATGCTTCAAAAACGCGGAAAAACAGTCAATCACATAAGCAATTAAACACAGAATTCAGAGATTGGCTCTGATACCACTGTTGGGAATTATACGAATAAAATGCAGCGGAAAGTAAATTTAATTCCCAAAGCCCGAATCATCTCTAATCCTCGTGCTTAATTGTGTATAGAAAAATTACCGTTCTCGCGTATGTTGATTTCTGAACGTGATCCTTTTCTCTAACGCCGAATTTGCCAACGTCTCTAATTCGTCACGCCGGAATCGAAAATGAAAACCTCCTCCTTTCTTCCTTGTCAAAGACGGCTAGAGAGAGAGAGAGAGAGGTGGGAGACTTTTTCTTGGAGAGAAAGTTATGTAAGTTGCCTTGTGTTATTTTTCACCTTGTGATATATTTATATCATTATGAAAAAATAACACTAGCATGCAAGAGCCCTATTTGGGCATCCATTTGGCCGCCCCTTAGTGGGCTCAGAAGCCTTCGGGCTTTCGTCTTGCTTGCTAATTAATTAATTGGATAATTTATTTATCCAATAAATAAATTGCTAATCCAATTAATTTAATTCCTAATTAATTTATAATTCAATTTCTCCAAGAAATTAATTAATTACGGCATCCAATGCCGTGAATTTCTCTCAAGTCTTTTTCCCATGTTTTTCCTTTTGCATTTCATTTAAGCGCGACTCTGTAGGTTCGTCTCAAAAGGCAATTGGGAGGAATCCAAAGGGGCGTGAGTGACACCTAGCTAGTCTCGTGGCTCACACCGTGCCCCAATTGAGAATGAATGAATAGGATCAGTCCAAACCTTTACGCCGTGAATACCGTACGTGTATAAAACTTTTATTGTTATATCCCAGTCAAGTAAGAGTCATAGTTTAAAATCAAACTCATATAACTTGACCATATGCCTAAGCTCATAATAAGTTGAGGTATTTAAATGCTTTGGCCAAAGACTTTCATCCTCACTTATTCATGATCGTATAGGATATTTTACTCATTCACTTGTGAGAGAATAAATTCTATATTGCAAATCAGTTAACAATGCTAATTGCCCATCAAGTCGCACTTCGAGGTCGATTCCACCAATAGGTGATTTGAATCTAACTACTCTAATGACAGATTTGATGTCACAAGTACATCTTCAACTCGATTTCCCAGGTCAGAGGTTCACACGTACCTATCACTACTTATCAGTTTCATCATTGACTGTCAATGAGTGAATACCCATGTGATGAACTGATGCGAGCCGTGTTCGAACATATCAGTCCAACTGACACGTCTATGATATAAGTTCCCACTACCATTTCCATAGTGTACGACTGGCACTTTCTCTGTCAAAACTTACATCATACAAGTCTTTATTCACTATTGATGCCCAATCAATATTTCTTAGACTTGCGAACCCTTTTAGATGTCAAGGGTCAAACCATTCTAGTGCCTTTCCTCCTATCCCATAGGAGGTAGAAGGTTCACCTTGTCATCAAGAACTTTACGTTGTTTATTCACACCTTATAAATGCTTATAAGAAAACAACAATCAACTGCCTTATATTAATAGAAAAACCATAGTTTAGTTACAATGTTTATGCCCTATAAATCTATCCTCTTTATGGCATTCGAAGGCGTATACTCTAACAGTGTGTAAGCTTCAAAGCTCCATTTATAGATTAAAGCAGGCTTCCCGAAGCTGGAATAAACGGTTTGACACTGTCATACAAGAGTATGGATATGTGCAAAATGTTGAAGAGGCTTGTGTGTACAAGAAGGTTAGTGGGAGCACGGTTAAGTTTCTCATACTTTACGTTGATGATGTTCTTTTGATCGGAAACGATATTGGAATGATGCAGTCGACTAAAGTATGGCTCTCTAAACAATTTTCCATGAAAGATATGGGAGAAGCATCCTACATACTTGGTATGAAGATATACCGAGAGAGATCGAGTAGGCTGCTGGGACTCTCCCAATCAGTGTATATCGATCGTGTACTTAAGAGATTTAAGATAGAAGAATCTAAGAGAGGATTCTTGCCAATGGGACCTGGGATTACACTTTCCAAGTCGATGTCTCCTAAGACTCGAGAAGAAAGAGTAAGAATGTCCCACATACCTTATGCCTCGGCTATATGTAGTATAATGTACTCGATGATATTGAAAAGACCCGATGTAGTGTACACATTGAGTGTATGCAGCCGTTATCAGGCTGATCCCAGTGAGAAGCACTGGAATGCAGCAAAAGCGATCCTTAAGTACCTTAACAGAACTAAGGACATGTTTTTGATATACGGACATGGAAAATTGGAGTTAGAGGGATACACCGATTTGAGTTTCCAAACAAATGTGGATGACTTGAAATCGGTCTCGGGATTTGTTTATCTACTTAATGGAGGAGCCGTCAACTGGAAAAGTTCCAAGTAACCAACTGTGGCGGACTCCACCACTGAAGCAGAATATATCGCAGCTTCAGAGGCTGTGAAGGAAGGTGTTTGGATTTGGAACTTCATCCAAGAATTGGGTGTGGTTCCATCAGTTGTAGATGCAGTACCTTTGTACTGCGATAACAACGGGGCCATTGCGCAAGCAAAGGAGCCAATGTCTCATCAGAAATCCAAGCACACACATAGGCGATACCACTTGATCAGAGAGATCATTGGGAGAGACGACGTTCGAGTGGAATGTGTGGACTCGGCAGACATTGTGGCGGACCCGCTCACCAAAACCTTAAGCCAAAAAGTATTTGAAGGACATCTAGGGAGAATGGGCCTCAAGTACATGGGCAATTGGCACTAGGGAAAGTGGGAGATTGGTAGAGTTTATGCCCGACACACCAATTTTGGGCGCCATTCTATGTAATAATAACTCTAGTTGAACGATCTTTTTCATATAAATAAAGTTAATCTTTTGGCATTCTTTATTCATGTATATACCTTGGCCTTAACTTAGAATAAATTCTCGAAGGATCACACATAGCTATGGGACATCATTGCGCATAGGGAATGGCAATGATGGAATATGTCTCTAAGGTTGTGATCCTTAAACATATGTTCCAAGTCCTGAATGGGCTCGTCGAGATGAAGGGATATCGATGAGACCCAAAAGACTTTCTTATATAGATATTGGCACGGTGAAAGCATATGCATGTACGAGGGTTCCTATTGTGGGAATAGGTATACTGAACAACCCCATGGAAGTTCCATTAAATGGAATCCCAGTCGAATCTGGAACTTCTAGTGGTTTTGTAGTATAAGAGTAATGCTTAAACCTGAGGTTCCATTGGATGTCTTATACACAATCGAACATGTCTTGGTTTGTTACATGATTGCTTAGATCAGACATGGGCTGATTGTGTATGAAGGCACGTGAGAATCTAGATGAGATCTACCTCTGACATTTGTCTTGTCAGTGAATCTCCTATGTTTACATAGTGAATCAACTTTAGGAATCTTCGGCCGAAATATGATATCTAAAGAGGCATAAGGTTTCCTCGTTTAGATAGTCGAAAGTCGATCTCACCGTATTTGGGAAACATAGTTATTGAATTAATAGAGCTTCGACCTTAGCCACTGCTCTAGATTCAATCGGGAGATTAGATGGGGGGATCTTACTTATACAAGGATCAAGATCACGAAAGGCGTATCTTTATATTCGTCTTTATCTAGGTCTTCTTCCCCCGTTTCTAGACAGTAACCACGATTTGTAAGTACCGAGAATTAATATGGTGATTAATTCGAGGTTTGATTAAATCAAATGAATGATTTAAATCTAGTACTTTCTATTTTAGGAAAGCACACTAGCACTTTGGGAAAGTGTACATACTACTAGATAGTAGACGAGCCTAAGGGGTCACACACTTAACTCGTGAGAGTCAATGCTTAAATGTTCTGATTAATCAATTTGAGGAAATTGAGGAAATTAGGAAAGTCTAGTCTGTTCCTAATAAGGAATATGAATTAATTAAGGCGATTCAATTAATTCGACTATTTTAATTAATCTTGTTGAATTAATTAAATTAATGGACCTAGTAGAGTCCAAGTATTTTATTTAGTTGGGCTTGGCCGAAGCTAAATAAATAAACCAATTGGAATAAGTGATATATATAATTAAATGGGTTTTAATTATATGGGAATATTTAATTGATGGGTTTAGCCCATAATTAATTATGGAGTCAAGAATTAATTCTTGAACTCCAATTAAAGGATGATGGCCGATTTTTTGAGCCCAAGGACAGCTGGAGTTCGAATTCTTGGTGAAGAAGAAAAGGGTTTTCTTCTTCTCCAAGTCTTGCAGTTGGATTTGGATTCTAGGACTCCTATTCTATATATATGTGAATGCTCTCTAAAACCCTAAGCCTCCTTGGAGTGTAAAATTCGAACCTAGCTGAAAAAGAAGAGAGTTTTTCCTTGTCATCCTTGAGCACAAAAATTGCCCCCTACCTTGTTCCAATACGACATCGTTTTGTTCATTTGTTGAACTCAACGATTCACATATTCCATCCCTTCACGTAATCATGCCTAGGTTTTATACTTAGATCTATTTCGTTGGCTAGCAACAATAACGAAGTAGGTGGTGACTTGAACGAGGTGTGGATACATCTTAGAGGTGGGATGTTTGGAGCACTAACACCGGGGATACGATTGACGGGCGATTTCTTCCAACCTTCTTTATAGCGTAATCGCTGCTAGGTGTGGACTGGCACCACAGGGATACATCGTAGAGGTGCGATGTTAGGTGTGGACTTGCACCGCAGGGTTGAAAAGATCCGAATCGCTGCTGCGAGAATTTAATAGAAAGGTAAAAATTCTCGTAACCTTCTTTATAGCGTAATCGAGCACACCATTATTCCTGTTTCGGGTGGTTGTACGTTTAAATTTTAATTTCCGCTGCTACGAGCCACCCAGGGAATAGAACCCAACCCAACACTTCCAACAGATCGATTACTCTCTGGTAATGAGCGCTAACTCCTGGGGATAAGAATAAAGAAAGATGTGTTCGAAGACCTTTATAGCATTTTTGAGTTTCATGCGATTGAATAGAAACTCATAGCGCTGTTCAGAGTCTACTTCCACGATGACGCTTGACGACTCGCCACTCAGAGCGCTGCTACAATTGGGAATGAAATTGGATTGACTGAGCTCAGCAAGCGCTTGGCGAAGAGATTCTTCTAGTGGATGCTGAATAGATGGCAAAGAATGAACTGGTCCGAGTCGTTGAATCCAGAAATCAAGGCAATAGCGAGTAAACTATTTTCGCTTCTCATGAATTTTTGCAACCATGTCTTCAAAGGTATGGCGCTTAGATGTATATGCTTCAACCCATTCTGCTTCCTTAAGTAGCCACTCAGTTTCGGCTGCTAGAATAGCTCTTATGCCTCGATCCAGAATGTTCTTCAAGTCGAGGAAGCGCCGGAGATCTGCATTGTAATCTCCATGCTAAACTCTTTCAAAGTAGAGTTGCGCTTCACGAGAGATCATCTGCTTGAGATCTGCTGGTTTATCAGGAATGGCGATTTCTTTAGCTTTCCACAAGCGGAGAGGCTGAGTAGTCTCAAGATTGGAGTAATGAAAGACTCTCTCATGGAAATGAGAATAGCCCAGCTTGTTGAGCGCCTCCTCACTTGGACTAAGATGAACTGGACAATAGTTATTGTAGAAATTACAATTCTCATTCCTCGGTGGTCGAGCCTCTGGTTCACTTTGCAGATGAACGCTGAAGTATACAGAATCAATTTCGGCCAAAGTTCTTTGAACTGGCTTAGGAGCTTGCTGTGGCTTAGAAGCAGCGATCTCAGCAAGAAGATCAGCCAAAGTCTTTGTAGGGACTTCTTCCTCTGCAATAATTGAAGAAGACTTAGATGATTTGGTCTTCTTTGACTCTTTCTTGGGAGGCGCTGGATCCTCTGAGGCAATTCTGATAAGCTCCTCCTTTTGAGCTTCTGTCAAATCGTGATTAAACATAATTCGAGAGAACCAGGCGTCAAATTCAATGGCTTCTTGAATACAATGTTTGGCATGTATGTATCTTTCTTCATAATATTCATGCGAAACAAAGTTTTCATTGAGTAAAGTCGGAGGGGCGAGACCAGAGTGGTCTACATGTCTATCTAGAACCACCCAATGCCTAACGGCAGATCCACCCACAGAGTATGGGAGATCATTAACAGCGGTTGCAGCAACTTCTTGAGTGATTGCTACAACAGCAGAAAGATCCACATCTAACTCTACTGGCATGCTCTATGGAATACTGGCAGTAGCGTCTACTTCAGAACGAAAATGAAAGAAAGAAACAAAACTTAAGAACTAAATTTTCTACAAAAGGTAGAAAATTGAGAGAAGGCGTAGGTAGAAGAAATTGCTTACCCTGAGCGCTAGTCTCAAAATTCGGTTCTAGAGGATGAACTTGTGGTACACTAGCCTCAGGCTCCTTTTGCACATCAACTGCAGTGGCTGATAGTTCTTGATGAGCGTCCGATGCTCTGGCAGATTCAGCACTGGGCTTTGCAGAAGCGCTTGCAGGAGCGCTTTTCTACGGATTACTACGAGGGTCAGAAATTTTTCTAGCCGCTGGAGTGCGAATCTTCTAATTTGTTAAGGAAACAGATTTTTCACGAGCGCTGGTAATGTAAATTACCTCAGTTTTAGCAGGGACTGATCCAGCTGTTTTCTGACGCTTAAGAGCTTTTGTTTGCTCTTCTTACTCGGCTTCCTTCTGAAAGTTCAAATGCTAAGGTAGAGGGGACGACGGCTTCTTCTGCTTGGGCTTCTTAGAAGGCGCTTGAGGAGCCTTATTCGATTTCTTTAAGCTCATGCCCAGAACCACATCAGCTGGGCGCTCTTCAGCGGGAGATGCCAACTTTGGAAAATCTTCATGAAATTCAGTCGTAGTGATTCGTTGGAGAGCTTCCTCTTTGTGCTTCTTGCTTAGCTTCTCTTCCTTGCGACGAGAGCGTTCTTCTTTTGGAAATGCAGCGCCACCGACAGTAGGAGGGTTGAGAAGAGTCGCTATCATCTTCTTAACCAAAAACTTTTCTTTAGGCACGTCAGTTCTAGTGCTTGGAACATGACCGCTCCGATAGCGAACATAACTTAAAAGCAATCCATAGGGCTTAGTAGGAGGCTTCTTCCTAACATGGATGCTGCCCGTTCAAAAATATACCTCGCCCAATTAATTTGATAATTCTTAGTAATGGCGACCATCATTTGAAACTGCTGATGACTAATTCTATCAAAGGATCTGGCTCTGCACTCAAGTACCTTTGCTTAGATGTCAGCCATAATCTGCTACTTGGTCTTCAATTCTTGCTTCTTGAAGTTGTGCGAGTAGGTGGCGACTTCATTGAATCTCATCAGTTCCCAAACAACGGGAAAATCTCCAATTTCGAGATCTGAGGGCAAAATCCCTTTATTTGGAAGTTGAAAGAAGTCGGACATAAGATTTGTTGAAAGAGTGAAAATTTTGTCTAGAAATTTCAAAAACATATAGGTAATAGAAAGACCATCATCAGAGGTTTGAGATTCTGTTCTTCAAAACAAAGAAGTATGCTTCGAACAGGAAAATGTTGTTGGGAGTGGAGATAATCCCAGTCAACAAGAAATCCAGGATTAACATGAACATCCTTTTGTCCCTATTGGTCCTTGGCTTTCGGAGAAAAAGGAGCAACAACAGATTTGGAAGATTTGCGTGGGCCATTTTTGAAGAAGTTGAAGAACTTGGATTCAGTTATTTTTGAAGTAAGGGGAATTTGCAGAGAGCTTTTAGAGAATATGAAAGTGATAAAATGAACAGTTCTGCAATTTCTTGAATTTATAAGGAATAGAATGTTAAGAATCCATCGGAGTAAAAACACAGCAGAATAAAGTTTTTGATTCCTAAAGGTGGATAAATTTAACGGGATTCGATGATTTTAATAGTTTTCCAAAAACATAAACGAAATTGATTAACCTTATCGATTTCGTAATTAATTTTCACGTAATAGCAACTCCTTGAGCTCCTGTCTCTAAAGATTCAAGCGAAACGAACCTTCCAAAGATCTCAAAAAATTCCCTCTTCGAATGGTGGTGGACGGCTAGGGCGAATTTTTGGGGTAGGATTTCTTCCTTCTTTTTGTGTGTTATGCAACTAAGGTTACAATGACTTGTAAGTGTTAGAGTTATCTTATAACTCTAATGACTTAACCAACAAGGGGACTCCTCAAGGTGGCCGCCCCCTAGGGCTCCAAATGGACGTGGGTGGACTTTAAGTTGGCCCATTCAACTTAGCCCACCTTTTAATATGTATTTAATTTAAATCCTACTTAAATCCAATACACATTAATTAATTCTCCAATTAAATAATTTAATTTAATCTAATTAAATTAAATATTTAATTCATTGATTTAATCTATAAATCAATGCATCCAATTAATTATATCTTTCTAAAACATGAACACAAAAAGACATCTTGTTTGTTTGTTATAGCGCGACTCTTTAGGTTCGTCTCAATTGGCAATGGGAGGAATTACCAAAGGATGTGAGTGTCACCTAGCCAATCCCGTGGACTCACATCGTATCCCAATGGAGTATGAAATGAACGAATCATTTACGAGGACCATAAATACCATATGAGTATAAGCCCTTCACTGATGTATCCGGATCAAGTGAGAGTCATGGTTTATGTCAAACTCACTAAAATTGATATTGTGCATGTAATCATATCATGATGAAATTACCAAACTACCCTCCATGTCCCACATGAGTTAGTTTCATTGCTTTGGCCAAAGACTTATAATTTCACATGCATATGATTGCACATGATACTTTGTCTTTTACTATCGAGATAGTGAATCCCATCTTGGCGATCACTAAACAACTACTACTTGACTCATTGAGATCGCACTTCAAGGTCAGCCCCACCGAAGGGTGAGTTGGGCCAACTACTCTAGTAACATATTCAATAGTACAAGTACATTGATCATGAACTCTCAGGTCTAAGGCTCTCACATACTATTATGGTCAGTAATCCAATCATTGATAGTCAATGATTAAATACCCATGTGATTGGATTACTATGAGCCGTGTACGAATATATCAATTCCATTGATATATCTATGACACGTGTTCTCACTATCCCATAGTGTTCGACTGGCACTCCTTGTCAGAGCATGTGTCATACAAGTCGAATCTTAATGCCCAATTTAAGATTCCTTGACTTGCAAACTCTTTTGAGTGATCGGGAATAAGACTCTCCCCGTGCCACATCATTATTCCATAAAGGGCGAAGAGTCAACCTCGATACACAAGGACTGTTTGTTCAATACTTATTGATGCCATAAAGTTTTACATGAACATAATAATAATTGCTTTTTTTTAATTATCAATTTGTACAACATAATTGAATACGCTATACAATCTATTTGTCCTTATTGACATCTAGGGCATATACCTCATAATCTCCCACTTGCACTCAATGCCAATCGCTATGATATCTAATAATCTTGTCAAGGTGTTTCTTTAGCACCGCCTGCACCAATGGCTTAGTGAGTGGGTCAGCCACGTTTTTCGCTGAGGTTATTTTCTGCACAGCGATGTCGCCTCTTTCAACAATTTCTCAAATTATATGATACCTCTTCTCTATGTGTTTGAATTTGTTTGAGACCTTGGTTCCCTAGCTTGCGTGATGGCTCCATTGTTATCACCATAGTGGCAATGGCAGCTCCACACTAGGAACAACTTGAAGTTCAGCCATGAACTTCTTAATCCAAACAGCTTCTTTGGCTGCCTCCGAGGCTGCCATATATTCAGCTTCAGTGGTCGAATTAGCAGTTGTGCTTTGCTTGGAATTTTTCCAAGCCACTGCTCCACCGTTAGAAGTGAATATGAACCCAGAAGTGGATTTTCGGTCATTGATATCTAATTGGAAATCAGAATCCGTATAACCATCCATTTTCAATTCTCCATTGCCATACACCTGAATGATATCTTTAGTTTTTCTCAAGTACTTCAGGATAGATTTTACGGTGATTCAATGTTCTTTGCCCAAGTTACCTTGAAACCTACTCACCACGCTCACAACGTAGGCATGATCTGGTCTAGTGCATAACATCGTGAACATGAGACTTTCTACCGCCGATGCATAGAGAACTATGCTTATCTCCTTTCGATCTTCCTCACTTTGAGGAGTTATCTTCTTGGAGAGATGAATTCCTTATCTCATAAGCAAAAGACCTCTTTTAGAGTTTTTCATCCCAAACCGTTTGAGGATTTTCTCTAAGTAGAGGGCTTGAGAGAGTCCTATCATCTTATTCGATCTATCCCTGTAGATTCGAATTTCCAGAATATAGGTAGCTTTTCCCAAGTCTTTCAAGGAGAATTTGCTTGTAAGCCATGTCTGAACTGAAGTTAGCAAACCTTCATCATTCCCTAAAAGTAGAATGTCATCTACATATAGCACCAGGAATATGATTTTGCTCCCACTGACCTTTTTATAGACACATGGTTCATCCTCGTTCCTGATGAAGTCGTAGCCCCATACCTCTTCATCAAAACGAAGGTTCCAACTTCGAGAGGCCTGCTAGAGTCCTTAAATAGACCTATTCAATTTGCAAACCATATGAGAATCTGCACTAGATATGAAACCCTTGGGCTGTTCCATATAGATCTCCTCCTCGAGGAATCCATTCAAGAACGCGGTCTTCACATCCATTTGCCAGATTTCATAATCCATGTATGCAGTTATCGAAAGTAGAATTCTGATGAATTTGATCATAGTTACTGGTGAAAAGGTTTCCTCATAGTCAATGCCCTCTTTTTGACTATACCCTTTCGCCACTAGCCTGACCTTATAGGTACTTACCTTGCCATCCATACCAATCTTTCTTTTGTAGATCCATTTGCATCCAATGGGTACAATACCCTTGGGTCGACTGGTCAGAGTCCAGACTTGGTTCGAATACATCGAATCCATTTATACTTTCATGCCATTTTGCAGAATCCATATCCATCATTGCCTGGTCATAGCTAGAGGGATCGTCTCCATGGTACCCTTCTGCTACTGTATACATATTATGCTTTCCCTGTAGCAGATAACCATATCTCTCAGGCGGCTGAGATACTCTAGTTGACCTGTGCATTAATGGTTGTGTCATTCCCAGTTCGAGTTGGGTCTCTTGAACAATGTCTTCCAAAGGAGATTCATTTTGTTCTTCCAGAACAATACTTCTACCAGCTCCATCTTCTCAAATGAATTCTTCAAGAAAGATTGCTTCTAAGGCAACGATGATTTTTTGATCATCATCCAGGTAGAAAAGGTATCCCATGGAATCCTCGGGATATCCAGCGAATCGTCCTTTTAATGACCTAGCCTCCAACTTCTCGACCTTGGTCTTTTTCACATAGGCAGGGCAACCCCATATCCTTATGTGCTTCAGATTAGGCTTCTTTCCACGCCATATCTGGTATGATGTGTTAGGAATAAACTTGGAAGGACACCTGTTCAGAATGTGAGTAGCTGTAAGCAATGCATGCCCCCACAATGAAATGGGCAAAACCGTGTGGCTGAGCATGGATCGAACCATGTCTAACAGAGTTCGATTCCTTCGTTCTGATATGCCATTCAATTGTGGAGTGGTTGGAGGAGTTAGCTGTAACAGTATGCCATGTTCTCTTAAGAACTGGTCAAATTTGGTACTCATATACTCGCCACCTCGGTCAGACCGAAGTGTCTTGATATGATGCCCGGTTTGGTTTTCAACCAAAGTCTTGAATTCAATGAACCTTTCCAATGATTCTGACTTGTACTTCATCAATTACACGTAGTCATACCTAGAATGGTCATTGGTAAATGTAATGAAGTACTGAAAACGACCGCGGTCCACATTTCCAAAAGGGCCACACACATCTGTATGAACCAATCCTAAGACTTCAGAGGCCCTTTCAAATTTCCCTGTGAAGGGGGACTTGGTCATCTTGCCTTGGATACAAGACTCACAAGTGGGATAGGGATCCGATCTCAACGAGTCTATGACTCCATCCTTTTCTAACTCGTGTAGTCTATGATCCCCGACATGACCTAGTCTTAAATGCCAGAGTTGTCTTAGGATTGTGTCATACAACTTGCATTTTCTTGTTGCAGCATTGACATTACAATTATTTTGGACATTAATATAGTATAAACGATTTATTAAAGCGGACTGCCAACACATTCATTTCTAAAATAAATGTCGCAAGAATTGTTTACAAAGGAAAATAAATATCCTTTCCTGGCCAAAATAGTAATAGAAACAATATTCTTTAGCCCATTGGGCAAAACAAGGCAATTGTCTAACAATAATAAATGTCCAGAAAATAATCCAATGGAAGTGGTGCCAATGTGTGTGGCTGCTACACTATGTCCACTGCCAACATTGAACATCACTTCTCCATGCTCCAGCTTCTTACTTTTTTCCAGCTCCTGATTCAAAACACATACGTGAGCACTAGCTCCGGAGTCTAGAATCCAGAAAAAAGTAAATACAGTAACAGAACAATTTGTTTCCAACATATTAAGTTCTATACCTAAAGCAATCTCCGCCTTCAGCTTGGGACAATCACGTTTCCAATGTCCCATCTCACGATAGTGAACACACATGTTTGTCTTCTTTAGACCCTTGGTCTTCGACTTTTGAGTTCTGCTCGATTTGGGTTCCTTGATTTTCCCAGCCAATTCAATATTATTCGAAATAATCGAAATTTGGAATGCACCCCACTTCGTCTTGCAACGTTGTTGTGCATTTATCGGTTTGCTCATAAGTACTGAGACTGATCCTTCAATGTCATCTATGTCAAAATTGATGACGAAATTTGAGAAAGATCCAAGGGGAGATTGGAGAATGAGGTCCACCTGGAGGTGGAAATTCATGTAGAAATCTAAGGACCGTAGTCTTTCTAACATGGAGATTATCTTCAAAATATGATCCTCAACATTCTCATCCTTTCATCATCCTTGTGTTAAAAAGATTCTTGGAAACAAAATATCTAATAGATTTTCCGTTTTCCCCGAACATATTCTCCAAATGCTTCATGATTGTCTTAGGACTATCCATGTTATCATGAGTGAGTCTTAATTCTATCCACATGGAGTTCAACATGTAATCCCTTACTTTACAAGCATCGGACACCCAATTCGAGTATTCTATGTGAATTGAATCATCCTCATCGACCCCAAGTCTAAGTGGCTGATCCTTTTCAGCATATACTCTAGTCTTTCATCATTGAGGACCATCCTCAATGCTCTGTTCCAATCAGAGAAGTTCTGGCCGTTTAAAATGTTCTTTTCAAGGAAAACATTTAGTGGTTAACCATTTTGAGATAGATATAATTGACTGCAGAAAATAAACCAAGATTTCGTTAGATAATTATGTTGTACCCAAGTAAAATAAGGAATTTAATATTAACTTGGCGCCCACTACATTTTTCTAACCATTGCACTTCCACTGCAATGAACGGAAATCATGTTGGACAGATTTCGTAGTGAGGGATTGAGTTCTTCAAAAAATTTAATGAGTTGCAATCTGTAACGATGTATGGCTCATTAACATTTTAAAGTGGCGTGCGACGCAAACCAGTCCAACTGATGATTCAATCCCGCTTTTGCTCATGGATCACTTAACCTCAGCCTGTAACGGAATATTGGTGGTGATCCATCTAAGTTCTTTCCTTTCAACTCCTATGGATCTAAAAGTTGAATCTCATCTTGAAACCTGTAATGGTGTTTGGGATGAGATTTGCTTCGATCGATATCATCAAATGCACTTAGAGATCTTCGAATTATGAGTTGATGCGTAACCCCCATTAGTCGGGACGGTGCCATGCATAACTCATAACTCTGTCTCTCTAAGTTTGATGGAGAGCCGGGATATCCAATATCCCTTTCTTACTTAGTATGATTAATTTGGGAGAATTTCTTATTTAATTAAAGTCTCACTTTGCACAGTAATCCAAATCGCGCATATGTGGAATTATTCTAAGCCATGCATCAATAGAAAATCCAGTTCTTCTATCAACATGCTTTCCATGGCCTTTCTAGATTGATCTATGCCAATAGATCAATTAGGGGGATAGGGACCTATACCAAATCTAATCTTGATATGCTCCGGGCTCCAAGCTTCGAGAAGGTCCTACCTTTACTAGTTACATAACATTGAAGCGCTCTATGCATTATACTACCGAAATTAAAAGTAGAAACTGGGGGGCATTATTCGGCCCAATACAATCCAGATAATACAAAAGCGGTAAAACTCTAAGTCCATGGATGCATCCACCACAACATACATCAAACCATGTAAATAAAATATTTAAGATCATGTTGGCTTTTACTTTTAAAATCGAAAAGAAATTCATATTTAGTTAAATCTAATTGAATTGTGAAAAGGTGAATTTAATTTCAATTTAAAAAGAATAACTCAATTTAAAAAGTGAATTTCAATTTCAATTAAATTCATATTAGGAAAAGGGGAATTGACAAATTTCGGGTTAAATTTGTCTATTGGGTCAAACCCAATAATTATTAATAATTATACATATATAAATACATATAATATATATAAATATATATATATTATTAATTCCTGCAGCTGGGCCTGGCCCAGCGCCCACGCGTCCGGCCGATTGCCGTTTCTAGGTGCCGCCACCCCTTTTCCCCTTTTATTTTTGTTTTTCGTTTGCGCAGTAGAACGCGCCAACGGTGGTGCCGCCTGGGTGTAATCTGGGTGACGAATCTGGGGCGATAAAATTTTTCAAAATTTCAGTTTCAACATCCAATATTAAAGCCATAAAAAATCAATTTTGAAAATATAATTTTGCTAACATAATCTCAAACGCGAAAAATCCTCAATCGCGTTAAAGTTGGCTCTGATACCACTGTGAAGAATCCATCGGAGTAAAAACGCAGCAGAATAAAATTTTTGTTTCCTAAAGGTGGATCACTTTAACGGAATTCGATGATTTAAATAGTTAAAAAACTTAAACGAAATTGATTTACCTAATCAATTTCGTAGTTAATCTTCGTGTAACAGCAGCTCCTTGAGCTCCTGTCTCTAAAGATACACGCGAAAAGAACCTTCCGAAGATATCCAAAAATTCCCTCTTCGAATGGTGGTGAACGGCTAGGGTGAATTTTTGGGGTAGGATTTCTTCCTTCTTTTTGTGTGTTATGCAACTAGGGTTACAATGACTTAATCAACAAGTCGGAATCCCATAGGACTCCTCAAGGTAGTCGCCCCCTAGGGCTCCAAATGGACGTGAGTGGGCTTTAAGTTAGCCCATTCAACTTAGCCCACCTTTTAATATGTATTTAATTTAAATCCAATACATATTAATTAATTCTCTAATTAAATAATTTAATTTAATCTAATTAAATTAAATATTTATTCATTGATTTAATCAATAAAACAATGCGTCTTTCTGAAAGATTAATACAAAAAGACGTCCTATTCGTTTGTTATACTGCGACTCTTTAGGTTCGTCTCAATTGGCAGTGGGAGGAATTACCAAAGGATGTGAGTGTCACCTAGCCAGTCCCGTGGACTCACATCGTAACCCAATGGAGTACGAAATGAACGAATCATTTACGAACCTCTGGACTGATAAGAGGTGTTTTTACGTGCTTTTAAGACCGTAATTCTTATGATTTGGATTCACTTATTGCTTAAATCATGTCACATTTGCATTTAATAGGTGTGTTAAGTGAACACAGGTAATAAAAGAGAATACATGAAGAAAAGGGAAGAAAAACGATGTACAAAACAAGTTCAAGCATGTTTTTCAACACATTCGAGCGATAATTCCGTACATTTTGAGACCGACTTAGACAAAGTTTCCTTCTACAAAGTTTTAGATGTATGTCGTAGCTTCAAATGGGAACTGGAAACATCCAAATCGGAGGTCAATAGAGATAATTGTGAAGGAAATACGATTGCTGCGCCGAACAGAGAAGTACATGTGCCAGGATACGCCCCAGCGCCCTCCTAGTCATGCCTAGGCATGGATAGTCCGAATGTTACTCCTTTTCAGCCTAAATTCCAGCATTATATGATGGGTAAGAATCACTTTTGGCCATAATTCAGCACATGTGTTGAGGGGTTGTCATAAGTGTGTTTCTTGGTAGATTTACTTTATGGGCGCCAAATCAGAAACAACCTCACTTTTGGCCATAATTCAGCACATGTGTTGAGGGGTTGTCATAAGTGTGTTTCTTGGTAGATTTACTTTATGGGTGCCAAATCAGAAACAACCTCCATGTTGAAACGTAATTTAGGTATACTTAGAGACCGAATTGGACAAAATGTCCTTCTGGAAAGTTGTAGATCTATGTTTTATCTGAACATGGGGACTTGAATCATCCAATGTGGAGATCTGTGGAGAAGTTTATGAGGAAAATACTAAGACTGCGCTGGAAAGCAAGAAAATGGCAGCATGCATGTGTTTTGTTGAAGTTTTCACATGGTTATGCTTGGTGGAATTCTTAAGGGCCGAAAGTTCAACATTTTTTAGCTGGTTGGAATCTTAAAAGCCAAACTTTAAGCATCACCTTAGGTGGAATTCTCATTAGGGAACTTTAATGGGAATTCTTAATGCATACTTTAGTGGAATTTTGGCTATAAAAGGAGGGGAAACCCATACTCTTCATCATTCACTATCAATTTCAGATTCTTGGAGGAGAGAGGGGCAGCCCCTAATCTGATTTCTCCACCATTCATCACCATTCTTCATCACTCTTGGAGGGGCAAACTAGAGGAAGGAAAAGAGCTTGGAGATTGAAGGCTCAACTTCAAGATCCATCATCATTCACCATTTAGGGAGTTTTTAAGAGCTTTTCATTTCATTTATGTCTATGAATATTCCTTTTATGTCTTTTATGCTTTCAATTATGAACTAAATTCGGAAGACTAGGGCCATGTAAGGCCAAATTGTGATATATGCTTACAATAGATGATTGTTGAGGTTATTCTTATATTGTTATGTGATGTGAATTTGTGTTTTTACTTATCTTGCATATACTTGATCACTATATGTTAGAATCTTATGCCTAGGTGAATATTTCGGGAGAAAATTGACTTAGGGTGCAAGAAATTCACATCATGACCCGCAACTAATGAGGAATTGCCCTAGACATAGGTAAAGATTCCCGGGTGAAGTTGTTCGATTAAAATCGAGTGAACTCTAGTACGTTAATGCATGTTTAGTGGTTAGATTTCCGGATAGGAATATTTGGGAAATCACGATCTAAGCATAGGAGTTTATACGCGAGACATCGGTTATTCTCTACCCTCGGAGCTCTCACCATAACAATATAAGCGTAATACTTCAACGAGAATCTTTATAAGTATAATTGATCAATTTGAACCTAGCATGTGCCTTAGTCTCCCTTTATATTTTGTTTTAAATCACTTGTGCAACCTTGTTCTTATCTTACGCGTTTCACACTCATTTTACCTTTATTGTATTGATATTTGTTGTTATAAAACCTTAAACTAGAATTCAAATCCTTGTGGTTCGACAATCCGGACTTCTCGTCCACTTTTATTACTACACACGACTAGTGCACTTGCTACAATAGCACGTTAGCTTTTAGCGTGTCAAGTTTTTGATTTTTCATTTAAATTTTCATAATTCTTAGTTTTTCGTTTATTTGTAACCTTTCTTTTATTTTATTATTCTAATTTTGTTCTTGTGTTTAATTGTTAGGTATAATTTGTGGTGCATGACCCGCTCTTCTAACGAGCTTCTATACAATTTTGAGCCGGAGATAGAGCGTGTTCTTTGATCTAGTAGACGAGCTCGAGAAATGGCCGACAATCTAAATCCAAATGGGAATTTTTCCGACATAAATCTCCCGGAAAACAGGGAATGGTTGCAAAATCTATTCCAAGCTATGCAAACAGCACCTCCTCAAAGACTTCCATCGGTCCGGGAAAGTCTACCTTCAAGGGTCCACACCATACCGGGGCCCGTGGTCTTTTCTAATTTCTATGCACCAAATTATCACATTCCATCACACATTTTTAGTATGGTGCAAAGCGAACCCTTCTATGGAGAGCCCCATGAATCACCTCATGAGCATTTGGAGATTTTAGACGATACTCTCATGACTACCCAATTTCATCCACGGGATCTCGATGCAATTCGTCTAAGAGTCTTCCACTTCTCATTAAAGGAAAGGACGACCATGTGGTACAAATCTCTACCACCCCAATCCATCACAACATGGGGACAATTGGTCGATGCCTTTTTGAGCAAATTCTTTCCACCCTCCAAAATCAATGAGCTAAGGAGCAACATTCAGGGGGAATAATGAGTCCTTAGCCGAGGCATGGGCTAGATATAAAAACATGCTCCGAAAATGTCTGGATCACAACATAAGATTGAGCGAGCAAGTATTACGATTCCATGATGGAGTCCATTCGCGCATCCGAAATAGGCTCAATGCCAGCGCCGGTGGTGATCTCCTTGGGCTCGATTGCCAAAGTGTGTGGGACAAGATTGAGCAATTAGCCCGGGAAGATGAGCTCTATCCTGATGATGAAGAGATCACACCCACTAAAAAAATTGCTCGTGTTCAAGAGTTGGAAAAAGAAGTTGTTTTGGAAACAATGGTTGGCAATGTAAACTATGTTGGAAATGCCAATCAACCTCATTTGAACTTCCATGTGCCCGAAAATTTTCCAAGGAGGCCCAATCTGGCACAAAACGCCCATATCGATATCTATCAAGCACCAAGGCCTCCATTCATCAACAATCAAGCTCAAAGGCAAGGTAATCCTCACGTACAAAGGCAAGTTAGGCCTCCTACAACCGATGAACGTCTTGATGAGGAAATAAAGAAATCGGATTCAGCAATCAACGAACTCCGTACTATGATGAAGGATTTAATGATGGGTATGAAGGATTTGAAGACACAAATGGGTCAAATGGCAAAGACAATCAGCGAGAGAGCCCCGGGAACTTTACCAAGTGACACGGAAAAGGACCCGAAAGAGCAATGCTATGCAATTACCTTGAGAAGTGGCGAACAGGTAAAAGGTGATATTGTTCGCACTGATGCGCCCGAGCGCCCATCCATCCACACCCAGGCGCCCTTGTCGCTTGACCAAGGCGCCGATTGTCACGCCCAAGCGCCACATTCTGTATCCTCCACAGCTGGCCCTTCAACTCCAACGCATCATCCCATGGAAGTTCGTCTTCCATTTCCAAATGCACAAAAAATGAAAAAGAAGGATATGGATCCGATTTTCCGTAGGATTGTGGCGACTCTTTGTGAGGACCCGGGGAGGCTCACCATTCCATGCACCATTGGCCCTCTTACTTTTGAAAAGGTTATTTGCGATACGGGAGCAAGTATCAATCTCCTCCCGTATTCTCTCTTCAAGAAGTTGGGCCTTGGAAATCCCAAACCGACATCAATGAGCCTCCAACTCGCCGATGGATCAATTAAGAGACCAAAGGGGATAATAGAAGATGTTATTGTACAAGTTGACAAATTCTTTTTCCGGGTTGACTTTGTGGTCCTTGATATGGAGGAAGATGTTGAGATGCCCTTGATTCTAGGAAGACCTTTCCTAGTCACTAGCAATGCCAAGATCGACATGGGAAAAGGTAAGTTATCATTGAGGGTAGGAGATGTAAAAGTGATATTTGATGCTTCAAATAACAGGAAACCATCTATGGATGATCTTACTTGTTCCAATATCGATGTTATTAACCCTTCTCTTGATGAGAAATGTGCAAATGGCAAGGCTAAGGGCACACTCGAGTTGAAGGATGAGATTCCCTATGATAAACACAACAAAGAGGGAAAAGAAGATTTATGCATGAAATACATTCCACCCCATCGCCGTGCTCGTAAGATTGAAAAAACTCATCCAATACAAAGGGCTTATTGCAAAATCCCGCAATATGAGTGGAAGCAAGTAGACCATGGAGCTAAAAGGAGGCATGACAAGGATTTGGTCGTGTTAAATGGACCACCTATTTGAACCTCAAAGAGCACAAAGTCGAGCTACCGACTCTAAACTAGCGCTTCTTGGGAGGCAACCCAATTTTGTAAGTTTGTTTTTCTTTTTGATTTTGTTTTTGTTTTGTTTAGTTTGTTTCTTTATGTTGTGTTCAAACATGCACTTTTGGCATGTATGTTTTCTTATGCTTGATGGTTTGAAAAGTTGAAGTGTTAGATATGATGCAAATTTGGACCATGCTCATTTTAATCGAGAGGAGGAGAAGCTATACGATTATGTATTGGAAGTTTAAGGATGTTTTTCAACATCCTTGGTTGTAAGTGTTCTTTTACCTTTGTGTATGCATGTTGTAACAACATTGGGGACAATGTTGGATTTAAGTTTGGTGGTAGAAGAGTATCTATTTTGAATATTGAAAAGGCAATCCTAATTTTTAACTTGAATTTGGGGAAAGTTTGTTTGATATCATGTTTATATGCTTCTTTGTTGAGAAAATCAAGCATGAAAAATTTTTAGTCCTTCCAATTGACGCATTGAAATTGATTGACTTGGAAAAATGGCATGAATTCTTGAAATAATCTGAATTTAATGGAATATATATATCTTTGAAATTGCTCGTGGAGACCTTAGACTAGAATTGATTCTTTAGATGATTCACAATGCACTTAAATCGAAGGTAGAGGAGTTGAGAGGATAACCATCTTGAGACACTTAAGGAATTATTCCCAGAAATATTAACTTAGATTTCTCATAAGGTAATAAGTTGAGTAGTAATTTTATATGCTAACAATGAATTGAAAAGGTTGAATTTTGGTATGACCAAAAGTGGTCAGGCTAATACGTACCGGAGGTGAAAAGTTTCATGCCTATACACTGTACTATTATGCTAATTTGAGCTATGCTCAAGCCAAAAGAAGTGAATTGTTTAAAAGATCTAGTTTTATTTCGTGGCCTTTGATACTCGAGTGATTAAATCCTTAGGAGTGTCTCTACACTTAATGCCCCAAAACTATTTAGTTTGGGAGTCATTGGTCTAAAACTTGTTACATGGGTGTCATAGAAAGCCTAATGGAATAAACATTGCACATGATCTAGCCTTAATGAAGTTTAATGAAAATTCCATATGAATTGAATGTTGAATATTTGAGATAATGAAATTTAAATGGCTATGAGATTTTCTATAATTCTTCTGCCTTCTGTTTGATCAAAAGTTGATAGATATGGGATTAATGTCCAAAATTTGGTAAGGATGCCTCTCGACTATAATACCCTAGATTTATTTTTCACTATACCCTAGGGAGTCGTTTCAAGTATTGGCGTCACATGAGCAAAAGTAGTTGATATGTATATATATATTTGTGAACTTTAAAAGGTTGATTTTATGCCATTCATTCTTGTTGATCATATTGAGATGTGTTGATTCGGTTGGGATTGAAAATTTGCTAGATTTTGTGGGTATATCGTATGCAAACCCTCACGAGACTATAACTCGTCCTTTGAGGTAACTCAAAGGTTTAAAGGCTTGTTGCACCCGCTAAGTGCAATCGTTTACTCCACGAAAGTGAGTTAGTTAGTTGTTTTGTTTTCTCCCATCGAATGATGTTGGTCTTGCCTTATAGCTCTTATTGCTCGAGGTCGAGCAATTGATAAGTTTGGGGGTGTTGATAAGAGGTGTTTTTACGTGTTTTTAAGACCGTAATTCTTATGATTTGGATTCACTTATTGCTTAAATCATGTCACATTTGCATTTAATAGGTGTGTTAAGTGAATACAGGTAATAAATGAGAATACATGAAGAAAAGGGAAGAAAAAGGATGTACAAAAGAAGTTCAAGCATGTTTTTCAACACCTAGGCGGTTTATGCATCTCCTACCATATTTTGAGCGATGATTCCGTACATTTTGAGACCGACTTAGACAAAGTTTCCTTCTACAAAGTTTTAGATGTATGTCTTAGCTTCAAATGGGAACTTGAAAAATACAAATCAGAGGTATATAGAGATAATTGTGAAGGAAATACGATTGTTGCGCCGAACAGAGAAGTACATGTGCCAGGATACGCCCCAGCGCCCTCCTAGTCATGCCTAGACATGGATAGTCCGAATGTTACTCCTTTTCAGCCTAAATTCCAGCATTATATGATGGGTAAGAATCAATTTTGGCCATAATTCAGCACATGTGTTGAGGGGTTGTCATAAGTGTGTTTCTTGGTAGATTTACTTTATGGGCGCCAAATCAGAAACAACCTCCATGTTGAAACGTAATTTAGGTATACTTAGAGACCGAATAGGACAAAATGTCCTGCTGGAAAGTTGTAGATCTATGTTGTATCTGAACATGGGGACTTGAATCATCCAATGTGGAGATCTGTGGAGAAGTTTATGAGGAAAATACTAAGACTGCGCTGGAAAGCAAGAAAATGGCAGCATGCATGTGTTTTGTTGAAGTTTTCACATGGTTATGCTTGGTGGAATTCTTAAGGGCCGAAAGTTCAGCATTTTTTAGCTGGTTGGAATCTTAAAAGCCAAACTTTAAGCATCACCTTAGGTGGAATTCTCATTGGGGAACTTTAATGGGAATTCTTAATGCATACTTTAGTGGAATTTTGGCTATAAAAGGAGGGGGAACCCATACTCTTCATCATTCACTATCAATTTCAGATTCTTGGAGGAGAGGGGGGTCGCCCCTAATCTGATTTCTTCACCATTCATCACCATTCTTCATCACTCTTGGAGGGGAAAACTAGAGGAAGGAAAAGAGCTTGGGGATTGAAGGCTCAACTTCAAGATCCATCATCATTCACCATTTAGGGAGTTTTAAGAGCTTTTCATTTCATTTATGTCTATGAATATTCCTCTTATGTCTTTTATGCTTTCAATTATGAACTAAATTCGGAAGACTAGGGCCATGTAAGGCCAAATTGTGATATATGCTTACAATAGATGATTGTTGAGGTTATTCTTATATTGTTATGTGATGTGAATTTGTGTTTTTACTTATCTTGCATATACTTGATCACTATATGTTAGAATCTTATGCCTAGGTGAATATTTCGGGAGAAAATTGACTTAGGGTGCAAGAAATTCACATCATGACCCGCAACTAATGAGGAATTGCCCTAGACATAGGTAAAGATTCCCGGGTGAAGTTGTTCGATTCAAATCGAGTGAACTCTAGTACGTTAATGCATGTTTAGTGGTTAGATTTCCGGATAGGAATATTTGGGAAATCACGATCTAAGCATAGGAGTTTATACGCGAGACATCGGTTATTCTCTACCCTCGGAGCTCTCACCATAACAATATAAGCGTAATACTTCAACGAGAATATTTATAAGTATAATTGATCAATTTGAACCTAGCATGTGCCTTAGTCTCCCTTTATATTTTGTTTTAAATCACTTGTGCAACCTTGTTCTTATCTTACGCGTTTCACACTCATTTTACCTTTATTGTATTGATATTTGTTGTTATAAAACCTTAAACTAGAATTCAAGTCCTTGTGGTTCGACAATCCGGACTTCTCGTCCACTTTTATTACTACACACGACTAGTGCACTTGCTACAATAGCACGTTAGCTTTTAGCGTGTCATGGACCATAAATACCATATGAGTATAAGCCCTTCACTGATGTATCCCGATCAAGTGAGAGTCATGGTTTATGTCAAACTCACTAAACTTGATACTGTGAATGTAATCATATCATTATGAAATTACCAAACTACCTTCCATGTCCCACATGAGTTAGTTTCATTGCTTTGGCCAAAGACTTATAATTTCATATGCCTATGATTGCATAAGATACTTTTTCTTTTACTATCGAGACAGTGAATCCCATCTTAGCGATCACTGAACAACTGCTACTTGACTCATTGAGATCGCACTTCAAGGTCGATCCCACCAAAGGGTGAATTGGGCCTAACTACTCTAGTAACAGATTCAATAGTAGAAGTACATTGATCATGAACCCTCAGGTCTAAGGCTCACACATACTATTATGGTCAATAATCCAATCATTGACAGTCACCGAGTAAATACCAATGTTATTGGATTACTGCGAGTCGTGTTCAAATATATCACTTCCATTGATATATCTATGACACGTGTTCTCACTATTCCATAGTGTTCGACTGACACTCCTTGTCAGAGCATGTGTCATACAAGTCGAATCTTAATGCTCAATTAAGATTCCTTGACTTGCGAACCCTTTTGAGTGATCAGGAATAAGACTCTCCCCGTGCCACATCTTTACTCCATAAAGGGAGAAGAGTCAACGTCGATACACAAGGACTATTTGTTCATTACTTATTGTTGCCATAAAATTTTACATGAACAGAATAATAATTGCCTTTATTAATTATCAGTTTGTACAACACAATTGAATACCCTATACAATTTATTTGTCCTCATTGGCATCTAGGGCATATACCTAACTTAGAAAATAACTGATCAGTTACGATATGGCCACGTGTCAAAAAAATTAAATCTGTGCCGTAAATTACATATAAGCGTATGTGAAAAATAGGCAATAAATATGGAAACTGCATTTGGTATAGACAAAATATAAAATTTGGTGTCTGCGGTTACTTTTTGTAGTTACTTTTTGAATTTCAAAGGTTTTTGAAATATTCCGCGTGAGTTGTACGCGCCCGAAATACACTGTAGTGTAGACATGCTAGTACATTAGCTAAACCGTTAAGCGTTTAGCTTCTTTCAGAGAATGTTCAGATGCTGAAAAAGTTAGAGTGTCTAAACTATTTTAATGCATAAATACAAGTGCTTATGATCAATGCAAAGAAAAACATTTTTGGTCAATTTCACTTTTCTAATAAAGTTCTCATTTTTAAGGTTTCCCTTTTTTAGGTTCTCCCTAAAATTAACAAATTATTAGTATTTTCTTTGAAACATTTGAACATAAAACAAGGCTAATTCTCCCTGAATTTTATGCCTATGAAGTATGATGTTTTGGATGATCAATGGATGATCAAGCATTTAAATCAATCATACCTAGTTCACTTCTTAAAGTGAGAAAGCGTTGTTTGTTGAGCGCTTTAGTGAAGATGTCTGCAATTATTTTTCTGTACCAATAAATTGCATGAAGATATATTTCTTTTGAACATGGTCACGTAAGAAATGATAGTGAATGTCAATGTGTTTAGTTCTAGAATGAAGCATTGGGTTTTGGGACATAGCTAAAGCTCTTTGGTTATCACAATGGATTGGAGTAGGACCTAAGAGGATTCCATAATCTTTAAGTTGTCGCCTCATCTAAAGGATTTGTGCACAACAGCTTCCAGCGGCTACATACTCGGCTTCAGCGGTAGAAGTCGCCAGGGAATGTTGTTTCTTACTATGCTACGAAACCAATCTATCACCTAGAAATTGACATGTACCACTAGTGCTTTTACGATCAATTTTGCATCCTGCAAAATCTGCATCTAAGTAACCAATTAGTTCAAAAGGTGAGTCCCTTGGATACCACAAGCCCACATTTTGTGTGCCTTTTAGGTGTTTAAGGATTCTCTTGGCAGCAATTAAGTGTGACTCTTTAGGATCGGCTTGAAAATGTGCACACATGCATACCGAAAACATAATATTAGGTCTACCAGCGGTAAGATAAAGAAGTGATCCAATGATACCTCTATAATATATCAACCTTCTTCCCACTTTCATCTTTATCTAACTTAAGTGTTTGGCTCATTGGAATTTTTGAAGAGGATGCATTATCCATACCAAATTTCTTAATGCTATCTCTTGTATATTTAGCTTAGTTTATAAATATGCCATTATGGAGTTGTTTAACTTGTAATCCTCAGAAGAAAGTTAATTCACCCATCATGACCATTTCAAATTGATCTTGCATCCTTTTCGAAAATTTCTCACAGACGCTTATTAGTAGATCCAAAAATAATATCATCAGCATATATTTGGACTAAGAGAATATCTTCGTCATTGGTAATTTTGAATAACGTTGTATCAACGCTACCTTTTGAAAAGCCTTTACCAATAAGGAAAATAAATAGAGTGGCATAACATGGCCTTGGTACTAGTGTCCAAAACCTTACTAATCTCAAATTGATTAAGCTCTTCCTGCATGGCCTCAATCCAACTCGGATCACTTAGTGCTTCATCCACTTTCTTAGGTTCTACTTGAGATAAGAAACTTGCAAACATGGCCTCATTGAATGTAGCGGCTCTAGTCCTTACATGAGCTCCAATATCTCCAATAATTTGCTCTGATGGATGGAACAACTTAAGAGGTTGATCAGGCGCTTGATTAACGTCTTGCACAGGCGCTTGGCTACCTTCTTGTACAGGCGCTTCAAATTCATAGATTCTATTTTGCTCTTGATGATCATTCCCTTCATGATCATTAGCAATTCTTACAGTATTGTCCTTAATAACCTCACGAGTAATCTTAGGAGGTGGCACCAAGATCTCATCATCATCGTCATTATCATCATCAATAATGATATTTGACACTTGATAACACAAATCTTCAACTCCTACATCATTAGCGTTAACCTTACTCGGTTCTTGGTTAGCATCATCAAAAACAACATGAATGGATTCTTCAACCCTCGATTTGAATTTATTGAGGATGTGGAAATTCTTTTCATTTTTGGCATAGCCTAGAAAGATTCCCTCATCCGCTTTAGGATCAATTGTCTTTAGGCTTTGGGATTCATTATTATGAATAAAGTATTTTGAACCAAAGACATAGTTCATATGAAAATATGAAACATTTGGCTTACGTCCCTTACATAGTTCATATGGAGTTTTGCCATGCTGTTTGTTGATTATGCAACGATTTTGAGTGTAACATGCAGTGTTGATCGCTTCGGCCCAAAACCTTGGAGCAAGCTTGGACTCTGTTAACATCGTCCTAGAGGATTCCTTGAGCGCTCTGTTTCGGCGCTCATCAACACCGTTTTGTTGAAAATTTCTAGGGGCTGAATACTCATGATGTATTCCATTTTCTGCACAAAACTTCTTAACAACCTTGTTAGTAAACTCAGTACCGTGATCGCTCCTTATTCTTGCAACCTTGAGATTTTTCAATGTTTGAAGTTACCGAATAAGCGCTGTGAGCTTGTCACATGTTTCATCTTTGGATGAAAGAATTTCCACCCAAGTAAATCGAGCGAAATCATCTACTATTACCAAAGTATACTTTTTACCGGTCACATTGATTGTTTGAATGGGTCCAAATAGATCCATGTGAAGTAGTTCAAGTATCCTAGAGGTAGATAGACATGGTTTTCTCTTGAAAGATGATTTAACCCGTTTGCCCATTTGACAAGCGTCACAAAGGCGATCCTTATGAAATGGTCCTTTAGGTAATACCTCTACAAGATTTAGCGTTATAAGTTGAGAGCTTGTTTTAAAGTTGAGGGGATTCATTTTTCTATGCCATAACTAACCCGTTTTAGATTCATTTTTAGCTACAAAGCATTTAGGGTGGTTGTCTATTGTTGAACCCCAATCTGCCAAATAAATATTATTTGTTCTTTTTCCTTTCAATTTAGTCGATCCAGTCTTAGCATCATTAATGTAGCAATAGTCACTTGAAAATTTGACTTGAAAGCCTTTCTCACAAAATTGACTTATGCTTACAAGATTATGCTTAAGACCCTCAACATAATATACATCACTTATCATGATGTTCCCCCCCATGCAAAATACCTATACCTTTGGTTTTACCTTTGGAGTTGTCACCAAATACAACATGAGGACCATTGGGAGCTCGATAGTTGATCAAGAGATCCTTGGAGCTCATCATGTGCCTTGATGACCCACTATCAATGTACCAAATAGATATATCGACTCTGGCTCTAGGTACCTGCATTCAAAAGGGAAGTTCTATTTCTTTTTAGGCACCCATTATGACTTGGGTCTTTTCACATTAGTAGCGTTAGTCTTAATTAAAACTTTAGGAACCCATATTTGCTTAGTCTTCATTGCGGGAGGATTAGTCTTTTGGCTTTCACCTTGTGTTGTGTGTGCTTCTTGGGTATATAGTAATATCCTGGATTATAATAGTAATCATAATCCCAATTGTAATCATAATCATCATAGTAGTGATAATATGACCTTGATCGTTGTGGATATTGAAGCTGGTATTTCCTTGGCTCTGGCTTAGGGTGCATTTTGGGCGCTTGACGCTTAGCGTTTGATTCACAGTGGTAAGTTTTTTCCTTAGCCTTTTGAGTGTTTGGATAAACCTTTCTTTGTGAATCACTCACTTTCATCTTTCCCTTGCCTAAATCAACACTGGCTTTCTCATTTGGCCTCATACCATTGTCCATTGGTTCAATAGTCATTTGACTTTTTGAACCTTTCTCAACAAAGAACACACCATTTCCTTTGTTGTTTGTCGTAACATTTAATTTATTTGGTTTTTTACTGAATTTATTGCATCCTAAACCGGTCTTTTCACCAAATAATCTTGTTACCTCGGTCACATTGTCTAGCTTTCTTGACGCTTTAGACAATGATGAGATGAGCTGTTTTGATTTAGCAAGTCTAGCAATCAGCTCAGCTTCTCTCTTGACTATTATATCAAGATCACCTTTCAACTGAATGATTTCAGTCTCAAGTGATTGGTTCTTGTCAATGCATTGTTGCTGAACTTGCAACTCTGCCTTGAGCGTCACGTTTTCACATCTGAGCGCTGATATCTTATCAGAGTGATTTTGATATAATTTGGCGGCATCTTGACAATCTTTATAGTATTCTTTTAATTTGTCAAGTAATTCTTTATAAGAGAGAGGATAGACTAATTCAGTATTTACCTCATATAGTGAGTCTAAAGATGCTTCATCATCTCTGGCCATGAGACAGATTAGCGCTGAATCATCCACTGGCTCATCATCATCATTACTCTCATCTGAAGACTCCAATCTTCAAGTGTGGATGCTGGTTCTGATTCCACTGGCAAACCTTTTTGACAAAGTTTGCTCCTGAATTGGTTTCTATCCAAATAATCCTGGCTTGTGGGCTTGGAGAAGTTTGGATAAAGGCAATTAACCTGGTAGTACCCTGATTTTCTTTAATTATAACAGAGATTATTTTTCATATTTTGCTCACTTGTTAACCTTGCAGTTTGTGGTTTTGATACCACTGGCACTAAGTGAAGGCGCCTGCTATTGATTTGGCGCTGAGGGAGAAGTGGGAGAATATTGAGGCTCTTGATACTGTTGTTGTGCTGGAAGAGGCGCTTGATAGGAATTCTGCCATTGATGCTTAGGAGCTTTTCCTTTCTTTTTGTATTTTAGAAACTTTTTGAACCTATTTAGCAATGCTAATTCCTCTTCATCACTTATGTCTGACACATTTCCTTTATTACCCAAATTACCCTTGACTGATGCTATAAGCGCTCCAGACTCTATCACTGGACTGCTTACAACATCATTTGCTGAATTTAACTCGAATTCAAAAGTCTTGAGTTCTGAAAAACATCTTCTGGAGTTAGAAGATCCAACATATTCGACTGTCTTATAGCCGTGGTTTTCATAAAAAATCTACTGGGAGACTTCTGAAAATTTTAACCACCATTTCTAGATTTTGCGAATCCATGCCTAGAGACATTAACTCTGTAACAAGAGCAGTAAATCATATATCCAATTGTTCCAGCGTCTCATTAGGCAACATTTTGAAACCATCAAACTTTTCCTTGGCAATCGAAAGCTTGTTTTCTTTGATTTGCGCTGACCCACCACAGATTGTAGCCAACTTGTCCTATATTTCCTTAGTCGTAGAGCAGGACTTGACCTTATTAAATAAATTTTTATTATTACCGATGGCTGTATATAGAGCGTTCTGACCAACATTATCCAAATTTGCTCTGCGACACTCGTCTGTAGAGCACTCATGCTTCAACTTTTCAACATAACCGTCAGGGGTCTCCTCTGTAGCTCCAGGCACTCTAGTGATGACCTTAAAGATTTGAATCGGCCTATCTGAAATGATATCACACATTTCATCATCACAAGAACAAAGATAAGTAAATGCTATGACCTTCCATGAGTCATAATTTGACTCGGTCAACTTAGGTACTTTACCCAATGCCATAATTTTTTTTTTAAAGCAACTAAATTCAAAAAAAAAAAAAGGATCTAAACAAGCAGTTATGCTTGAGAATTTAAAAATCTCAACTTCAACAGCTTTGATACCACTTGTTGGTCCCAAGTAGCATACGAAGGGTCTGTTAGAGTTAGTGTCCGGCGCACCAATTATTGGGCACCATTCTTTGTAATAGTAACTCTAGAGTTGAACAATCGTTTTCATATAAATAAAGTCAATCTCTTTTATATGTGTGACATGTCTTTATTCTTAAAATAGTTTTTACTTTGGCTTAGAATAAAGTCCCGAAGGATCACACATAGCTATGGGACATCATTGCACATTGGGTGTGGCAATGATGGAATATGTCTCGAAGGTTGTGATCTTTAAACATTGTTTCAAGTCATGAAAGGGTTCATCGAGATAAAGGGATATCGATGCAACCCAAAAGACTTGCTCATATGATGCATACTCTGGTAGAAGTGTATCTCGTTCCATAGATACTGGCACGGTGAAAGCCAATGCATATATGAGGGTTGCCATTGTGGTAATGGGCGAACTAAACAACCCCATGGAATTTCCTGAAATGGATTCCCAATCGAATGTGGAACTTCCAGTGGTCTTGTAGTGTAAGAGTAATCCTTATGGACCTAAGATTCCATTGGATGTCTTATTCGTAACCGCGCGTGTTCTTGATTTTTTACATGATCACTTTAGATGATCGAATATGGGCAAACTCAGACATGCACATCTTATATAGTAAGGCACGTGAGAATCGAGAGGAATCTATCTCTGACGTTAGCCAGTCAGTTAATCTCCTATGGTTACGTAGTGAATCGACTTAAGGAATCTTTGGCCGAAGTATGATATCTAAAGAGACGTAGGGTTTCCTCATTTAGATAGTCGAAGTCGATTTCACATGACGTGGGAAACATAGGATTGAATTAATAGAGCTTCGACCTTAGCCACTGCTCTAGATTCAATCGGGAGATTAGATAGAGAGATCTTACTTATGCGAGGATCAAGATCGCAAAAGGCGTATCTTTACTTTCGTTTTATCTAGGTCTTCGGGACCCTATGTTAGGTGGGCAACCGTGATTTGTAAGTGCTGAGAATTAGCTTGGTGACTAATTCGAGGCTTGATTAAATCAAAGGATTGATTTAATCTAGTACTTTCCATTTTGGAAGGTACTCTAGCACTGTGGGAAGGTGTACTTACTACTAGATAGAAACGAGCCTAAGGGGTCACACACTAACTCGAGAGAGTCACTGCTTGAATAGATGTGATTAATCAATTTCGAGGAAATTGAGGGAATTAGGAAAGTGTAGTACTTTCCTAATATGGAATATAAATTAATTGAAGGATTCAATTAATTTTACTCTTTTAATTAATCTTGTAGAATTAATTAAATTAATGGACCTAGTAGAGTCCAAGTATTTTATTTAATTGGGTAGAGCCCAAGTTAAATAAATAAATGTTGGAATTAGTTGGTTGGATATAATTTGACTTGTATTTAATTGATGGGTTGAACCTATAATTAAATTTCCCCTCCTCCAAATCTTCATAGGATAAGGATTACTAGAGAGTTTGGGAGAAAGGAAGTTTCCTTTTCCTAATAGGACCCTAGGTATTCTTCACCTATAAATAAGAGATGAAGAAGACTAAAAAGATGATGATTTTTTGCTGGAAAATCCGCCCCCCTCCCCAGACTAAAAATCGGCCACCTCTTTCCCTTTCCAACAAGACGTCGTTCTATTCATGTGTTGAATTAAACGACTTAGAAAATATTCCTAACATTCACATAATCAAGCCTAAGTTAAGTTTAGAATCGTTTTTGTTGTCTAGCACGCAAGGCAAGACGATTGGTGACTTGAACGAGGTGTGGATACATCTTAGAGGTACGACGCTTGAAGCACTCTAAATCGGGAGATACGAAAAGATGATGGACAATTTCTCACCCAATGGAAATTGTGTGGATTTGCACCACAGGGTTGCTGAGATCCAAAGTACGAGGTGAAACGAAATTTTCGAAAGGTATAATTTCGTTTACATCCTTATCAAATTCGATCGAACCAATTCCATATTCCTGTTTTTGGCTGGTTGTACGTTTACTTTGGTAAAATTTTAATTTCCGCTGCCACGAGCCACCCGAGGGAATGAGTCAACCCAACAGTGGTATCAGAGCCATGGTTTGGCTCGATCGAATTTTTTATGTGATTATGCAAGTTTGTTTTTACGTTTTAATTGTAAAATCGAAAGCATGATAATCAATATGTTCATTTTTAGACTAGGATTGATTTTGATTTGGGATGTTGTTTGATTTTTATGATTTTAATGTTTTAAAGTCATTGGTTTTAAAAATCATGAAATCTGAAATTTGGGTATATGATTGTTTTCGAAGGTTTTGATCTAGTTTTATGAAATCACCTTTGGTGGGGTGTTGCGAGATGGTTGAACCGAAGGTTTAATCATCAAGTAATAAAACTCAGACCTTAGAAGAATTCCGATTTGTTAATCGAAACTCGAAAGAATCACGAATGTGCGAAAAACTGATTTAAAAATTGCAAACAGCAACAGCCGCTGCACGCGGCGCCCAGGCGTGGGGTAACCCACGCCCAAGCATGGTCAACAGAAAGTTAAAAAAAAAAAAAATTCCTTTCTTCGTACTTTCTGGAGGTGGGTGACCCAAAGACCTAACCTATGATGTTTTTTGACTTATAAACTCTGAGAAAGGTTTTATAAATCGATATTGAACTTATCCCAATGATGTTTGCAATCTAGTTTGAATGATGAATGGGTAAAATTTACTTTATCACATGTATGTTTGGTGCTTGGCATGTTTATGTGATAAAAGGATGAACCACGAGCCTAGTCGTAGTGTTGGTTTTCTATATATGTAATTATTCTAGAGTTGTAAATAATAGCCGGTTTGGCTCTTTCCTTTTCGTATAGTAGATTAGTAGTTTTTGATATTCTATGTAATCGAAGATGGAGCAAGAAGACGGAGCCAAGACTTGAAGACTTGTATGCTGAGGCGATACCATTGTAATAGTCTAGGCTGGTTTTTTACTTTCTAGAATGTCCAAACCCACTTTGACTCGAGTGGGTTACTAGGTTAGGGCTCGAGGTGGTTTATCCTCAATTTTACCGCTTTGTGGATGTTTTATTTATCTGTCTATGATGATTATGTTATGTAATACATGCATAGGATAGATAATTAAAACAAGATAATTAAATCTGATGAGACCCCCCTAATAAGCATGTTATAATTCTCTCCTGTGAAAATATTAGGCTTTTGTGATTATAAGAATGAAATTCCATTATCATACCTTCCATCATAAGTATTCACCATGTGAAACGCCGCCAAAGGTTTAATCCTTTTGCTCAGAAAATGGGGTGGATTGGATCTGAGGTAGGCTGTGAGTGTTTACTAAGCACTACGGTGCCCCGTGGAAATCGGTTGGTTTCATTGCTTTGCTCAGAAAATGGGGGCAATGGAATTGATGGTTATACATGGGATATTTGATGGGTCGAGCCTAACATCGTCCCTCATGTGTTAGCTCAGAAAATGGGGCACATGTGGGAGATGAGGAAAACCATCTTGAGAACTATCTAAAAGGATAGAAGGTCCGGTAAGGCTACTATTCAAAATCATCGTATGTTAGCTCAGAAAATGGGGCATATAATGAAGTGAGAATAGATCTCAAGCCCACTAAAGAAACTAACGTTTCTTCGAATTATGTCAAGAGGGTGGTGTGATTTGAGAAAAATAGTGGGAGACTTGTACAATTAAAGACCAAATTGTATAAGGACTTTATTTGAAAATCCGTTATTAATTGTCTGTTATGCATTTTTGTAGATAAACGAAAATGGCTAAAAATCCTTTTTATACAATTCTTGGAACCAACAAACTGAACGGACCAAACTTTCCAGACTGGCTTAGAAACCTCAAAATTGTTCTTCAATATGAAAGGAAGGATTATATCCTGACGGCTATACAGCCGGTGATTAACGATGAAAGCAGTGATGAGGATAAAGAGTACGCAAAGCTGTGGTCGGATGATAACATCTAAGCTAGATGCATCATCATGACTTCTATGTCAAATGAGTTGCAAAAGCAACATGAAAATATGCTGATAGCAAAGGAAATCATCGACCACTTAAAAGAGCTTTACGGTTCTAGGACTAGGAGAGAACGATATGCTATATCAAAAAAACTGTTTGGAGCAAGGATGAATGAAGGGGCATCTGTGAGTGAGCATGTCCTTAAGATGATCCAATTAATTCATAAGATGAATGATTTGGATGTGCTACTCGACGGAGACCTTTGTGTCGATCTTGTGCTTCAATCTCTCCCAAAGTCATATGATCAATTCGTCATCAATTTCAACATGAACAACTTGAATGCTTCACTGAATGAACTGTTGGACATGTTGATAACTGCTGAAAGCACCATCACGAAGGACAAACTGGTGCTTCTTATGAATTCATCTTCTAAAGCCAATAAGGGCAACAACAAGAAGAATAAGACTAAGAAGTTGAAAGGTAATGGTGGTGTGAAGAAGGTAAAGAAGCCAAAGTCTGAGAAGTCTGATAAGTGCCATAAATGTGGAAAAGTTGGGCACTGGCAAAGGAACTGCAAAGAGCCTCTGGCTCAAGGTTTGTTTTTTGTTGAAGTTAACTTTACTGTTAACAATACTTCTTGGGTTCTTAACACTGGATGCGGTTCATATCTGCAATGATTTGCAGATGATGAAAAGAACCAAGGAGCTAAGTAGAGGAGACATGATCCTGCGGATGTGGAATGGAGCATTGGTTGCTGCCAAAGTCGTGGGGACGATCTACTTAGAGTTAGGAGATAGGAAATTAGTTTTAGATTCCGTTTATTTTGTTCCAGAAATAATAAGAATTATTATCTCGATTCCAGTTTTGGATAGAGAAGGATATTGTTTTGAGATTCGTAATAAAAGTTTACTTTTGTTTTATGAATCGTCTCTTATTATGGAATAAAAAATGAAGATGGAATGTATACTATATCCCCGATAATTTCCAATCTCAGTATTCAACAAAGTAACAAACGTAAACAAGATAACCAAGTAAGCACACAAATGTGGCACGAAAGACTTGGACATATTTCCAAAGAAAGAATTCGAATATTGGCAAAACATTTAGGTGTAAATGACTTAGATGAATTGTCAAGTTGCGAATTATGTCTTAAAGGAAAAATGACCAAGTTACCATTTTCGAGGAAAGCGAAACGAGCCACAAAACCATTGGACTTGGTCCATACGGACGTGTGTGGGCCAATGAGTGTGAGCACTCAAGGTGGCCAAAGCTACTTCATAACTTTTACCGATGATTATTCACGGTATGGTTATTTATATCTTATGAGATATAAATTCGAATCTTTTGAGAAGTTTAAGGAGTTCAGAAATGAAGTAGAGAAGCAACTTGGTAGAAGTATTAAGGCTCTTCGATAGTATCGAGGAGGTGAATACTTGTCTACCGAGTTTCTTGATTATCTTAGAGAATGGAATTCTCTCACAGTGGACACCGCCCGGCACGCCTCAACATAACGGGGTAGCCGAGCGAAGGAATCGAACATTGCTAGATATGGTTCGATCCATGATGAGTTTCACTAAAGTTCCTAAGTCTATATGGGGCTATGCTCTTAAAACGGCTGTCTATCTGTTGAATAGATCACCTAGCAAGACGGTGCCCAATACCCTATATGAAAGTTGGCGTGGAAAGACGCCCTCATATAATCATTTGAGAATATGGGGGTGTCCAGCTTATGTAAAGCATTTAGTGGGAGACAAATTGGACCCCAAGTCCTCTTTGTGCTATTTTGTAGGATATCCAAAGGAAACTGTTAGATATTACTTCTACAGCCCAACAGAACAAAAGGTTGTTGTTTCGAGAAACGCCAATTTCTTGGAGAGGGGTCACCTTCTAGATAGAAAAGGCGAGGTTGTAGAACTTGATGAGGTCCATGAGAATAGATCAAGTCAAGAGATACAAATTAACATACCCGACACCAACGAGGCTACATCAGTGGCACCCACCGAAAACACACAATCTTTGAGGAGATCAACGAGGATCCCAAAGGAGCCTGAAAGATGGCTAGGCCTATTGCAAGAGGAGGGTACTCAAGATCCTCCTCTAGACTCTGATCCGAAAAGTTTTAAGAGTGCAATGTCTGACATTGATTCGAGAAAAGGGCTAGAGGCCATGACATCCGAAATGTACTCCATGTACTCTAACAAGGTTTGGACCTTGGTTGACCCACCTGAGGGCATCAAGCCCATTGGCTGTAAGTGGGTCTACAAGCGAAAGCTTGGAGTCGATGGAGAGGTAGTTACCTATAAGGCTCGCCTCATGGCAAAAGGATTTACTCAAAGACAAGGGATTGACTATGAGGAAACCTTCTCGACAGTGGCTATGCTGAAATCCATTAGGAATATGCTTGCAATATCTGCATATTTTGATTATGAAATATGGCAGATGGATGTAAAAAATGCATTCCTCAATGGAGAAATTGAGGAAGAGATTTACATGCAACAGCCAGAGGGCTTTACATCCAAAGGGAGCGAACACAAAGTGTGTAAACTCCAAAGGTCCATCTATGGACTTAAGCAAGATTCTCGAAGTTGGAACAAACGTTTTGACACTGTCATACAAGAGTATGGATACGTTCAAAACGTTGAAGAGGTATGTGTGTATAAGAAAGTCAGTGGGAGCGCAGTCACGTTCATCATACTTTATGTCGATGACATCCTACTAATTGGAAGTGAAGTAGGGATGATGCAGTCAACTAAAGTATGGCCCTCTAATAAATTCTCCATGAAAGATATGGGAGAGGCATCCTACATACTCGGTATGAAGATCTATAGGGATAGATCGAGTAGGATGCTAGGTCTCTCCCAATCTACATATATCGATCGCGTACTCAAAAGATTTGAGATGGAAGAGTCCAAGAAGGGATTCTTGCCAATAGGACGTGTTATCACACTTTCCAAGTCTATGTGCCCAAAGACTGAGGAAGAAAGAGTGAAAATGTCCAAAACTCCCTATGCTTCTGCGATAGGTAGTATAATGTACGCGATGATATGCACAAGACCTGATGTAGCTTATGCATTGAGTGCGTGCAGTCAATATTAAGCGAATCCAGGCATGGCACACTGGAGTTCGGTGAAAACAATCCTTAAGTATCTAAGGAAATGTTCTTGATATACGGACGAGGAGAATTGGAATTAGAGGGGTTTACTGATTCGAGTTTCCAATCCGACAAGGATGGCTCGAAGTCTGTCTCTGGGTTTGTGTTTCTACTTAATGGTGGAGTGGTTAGCTGGAAGAGTTCCAAGCAAGCAACCATAGCTGACTCCACCACTGAAGCAAAATTCATTGCAGCAAATAAGGCTGCAAAAGAAGCTGTTTGGATGAGGAACTTCATCCAAGAATTGGGTGTCGTTCAATTCGTTGGGGATCTAGTAACGGTCTACTGTGATAACAACGGGGCTATTGCGCAAGCAAAAGAGCTGAGGTCTCATCAGAAATCCAAACATGTTCTGAGGAAATTCCGATTGATACAAGAAATCATTGGAAGAGACGACGTGCGAATGGAGCGCGTAGACACAGAGGACAACATAACGGACCCACTCACCAAACCCCTTAGCCAAAAAGTATTTGAAGGACATCTGGAAAGAATGGGCCTTAAGTACATGGGCAATTGGCGCTAGGGCAAGTGAGAGATTGTTAGAGTTAGTGCCCGGCGCACCAATTATTGGGCGCCATTCTTTGTAATAGTAACACTAGAGTTGAACAATCGTTTTCATATAAAAAAAGTCAATCTCTTTTATATGTGTGGCATGTTTTTATTCTTAAAATAATTTTTAATTTGGCTTAGAATAAAGTCCCGAAGGATCACACATAGTTATGGGACATCATTGCACATTGGGTGTGGCAATGATGGAATATGTCTCGAAGGCTGTGATCTTTAAACATTGTTCCAAGTCGTGAAAGGGTTCATCGAGATAAAGGGATATCGATGCAACCCAAAAGACTTGCTCATATGATGCATACTCTGGTAGAAGTGTATCTCGTTCCTTAGATACTGGCACGGTGAAAGCCAATGCATATATGAGGGTTGCCATTGTGGTAATGGGCGAACTAAACAACCCCATGGAAGTTCCTGAAATGGATTCCCAGTCGAATGTGGAACTTCCAGTGGTCTTGTAGTGTAAGAGTAATCCTTATGGACCTAAGATTCCATTGGATGTCTTATGCGTAACCGCGCGTGTTCTTGATTTTTTACATGATCACTTTAGATGATCGAATATGGGCAAACTCAGACATGCACATCTTATATAGTAAGGCACGTGAGAATCGAGAGGAATCTATCTCTGACGTTAGCCAGTCAGTTAATCTCCTATGGTTACGTAGTGAATCGACTTAAGGAATCTTTGGCCGAAGTATGATATCTAAAGAGACGTAGGGTTTCCTCATTTAGATAGTCGAAGTCGATTTCACATGACATGGGAAATATAGGATTGAATTAATAGAGCTTCAACCTTAGCCACTGCTCTAGATTCAATCGGGAGATTAGATAGAGAGATCTTACTTATGCGAGGATCAAGATCGCAAAAGGCGTATCTTTACTTTCGTTTTATCTAGGTCTTCGGGACCCTATGCTAGGTGGGCAACCGCGATTTGTAAGTGTCGATAATTAGCTTGGTGACTAATTCGAGGCTTGATTAAATCAAATGATTGATTTAATCTAGTACTTTCCATTTTTGGAAAGTACACTAGCACTGTGGGAAGGTGTACTTACTACTAGATAGAAACGAGCCTAAGGGGTCACACACTAAATTGAGAGAGTCACTGCTTGAATAGATGTGATTAATCAATTTCGAGGAAATTGAGGGAATTAGGAAAATGTAGTACTTTCCTAATATGGAATATAAATTAATTGAAGGATTCAATAAATTTTACTCTTTTAATTAATCTTGTATAATTAATTAAATTAATGGACCTAGTAGAGTCCAAGTATTTTATTTAATTGGGTAGAGCCCAAGTTAAATAAATAAATGTTGGAATTAGTTGGTTGGATTTAATTTGACTTGTATTTAATTGATGGGTTGAACCTATAATTAAATTGAGAAGTCAAAATTAAATCCTAGAATCCAATTGACTTGTGTTGACCGATTTTATGAGTAAATAAGGGAGGGGGCGTTTTTTCATTTTTTATGTGTGGTGGAGGAGGAAACTTTTCCTCCTCCAAGTCTTCATAGGATAAGGATTACTAGAGACTTTGGGAGAAAGAAAGTTTTCTTTTCCTAATAGGACTCTAGGTACTCTTCACCTATAAATAAGAGATGAAGAAGACTAAAAAGATGATGAATTTTTGCTGGAAAATCCGTTCCCCTCCCTAGACTAAAAATCGGCCACCTCTTTCCCTTTCCAACAAGACGTCGTTCTATTCATGTGTTGAATTAAACGACTTAGAAAATATTCCTACCATTCACATAATCAAGCCTAAGTTAAGCTTAGAATCGTTTTTGTTGTGTAGCACGCAAGGCAAGACGATTGGTGACTTGAACGAGGTGTGGATACATCTTAGAGGTGCGACGCTTGGAGCACTCTAAACCGGGAGATACGAAAAGACGACGGGCAATTTCTCACCCAAGGGAAATTGTGTGGATTTGCACCACAGGGTTGCTGAGATCCAAAGTGCGAGGTGAAACGAAATTTTCGAAAGGTATAATTTCGTTTACCTACTTATCAAATTCGATCGAACCAATTCCATATTCCTGTTTTCGGGTGGTTGTACGTTTACTTTTGTAAAATTTTAATTTCCGCTGCCATGAGCCACCCGAGGGAATGAGTCAACCCAACAGGGTCTAGAAGGGAAGGGCTAAATAGACCTTGAACTTCTTTTCGAGATTTTAGACTTATTTTGAAAAGATTACTTAGATACTAGGTTTGAGTGCTTGATCAATATGGATCAGGTTCTTAACGCTTATATCAGGGTTAAGACAGTGAAAGATTTGTAAAAGTCTCTTAGTATGAATAAATAGGCACTTAGAAAATGTTTAGTTGCTCTAGAAATAGATAATATAAGTAGATAATAATGAAAAAAGCAATAAAACAGTAAGAAATGAAGACACGAGAATTGTAAGGTTCACTGGGTTTATCTAATCCCAGCTACGTCTTTCTACTCCTTTCCACACAGGAGGAATTCACTAAAATGAATCACAAAGCTTCACAAAGATAGTTTCAACACAATAGCAAATGGTGAAGGCTTGATCTCGAGTTCCTTGATCACAAAGATTTCAACTCGGCTAAGATCTGCTTCTGATAAGCTTCTCTCACACAGAAATACTTCTTTCTTCAATAACTTCGTCACACAGATTGAAGAGGTTGATAAGTTTTATCATGGGTTGTTTAATTTGAAAAGTTCAAACACGTTTGGAATGTCTCTTTAGAAATGATAGTTCTTCTATGAAGAGGTAAGAGATATTGGTTTGGGTGTAGAGATGTATGAACTCAAAGATATTTTGGCTATGGAGGTTTTGAGCTTTTAGGGATAGATTTCAACAACGTAAGTGTATATCAAGCTTTGATAATTTTTCTCGGTATTTAGGGTTGAGCTGTGAGGATCTATTTATAGACTTTCTCGGGATTTGTCTGTTGGACAGAAGGAGGAGCGTGTTTAACACGAGGCGCGTGGCTTAGTCTTTTTCTGACATCTTCGAAAATTCTGCTGTACATAGTTGGTAGTAGACCTACTTTGAGTTCATAGCCAATGAGGAAGGCTTATCCGTACGTGAATAGCCCTTATCACATTTAATGCTCTTATTAAGCATTTAATGCATTTGAATTTAATTCCCATTGGAATGAAATGTCCGTTGAATGTTGCAATTAAGTGCTTATCACTATTACAGTGGGTTTTTTTATAACTGCTATAATTGGTTATATCTATTACAGCGGTTCATCTAAGAACCATTGTAATAGGATCGTAACCCAATTCAAAAATTAGATTTGAGCTATCTCTCTCTCTCTCTCTATCTATCTCTCTCTCTCTCTCGACTCTCTATCTCTCACGACCGCCGCCACCTTTGCCACCACTCATCACTTCTCATCACCACGTATACCACCACCACCGTATACACACCCAACCCGCCGTACTTCCGTCCACCACTTTGCGCCACCACCGGTCATCGTTGCCACCAACTGAGAATTATCTGTCTTCTTGTGTCTCTGATATTTCAAGGTACACCACACATTATCTCTTTTGCATAGCATTTGTACATATATAAACATAAAAGAATTTCTATGTGTGTATATATGTATATAGATAAAAGTAACAAACCCAACATGATATCCAGTGTCTAAATGTTTATCCAGTGTGGTTTGAAGAACTTTTGATAAACTTGCATTCTCATGATATCCAGTGTTAACTTGACTCAGCATTGGCTTTCAATTAAATTCCAAAAAAAGGAAGAAAAAGAATAGAGTATTGATGATTTCTAAATATCACGTGTAATTTCCTTTTGTGTAAATTTTTTGTAGGCTATCTGTCAAATGCCCTGTAAATTATATCACCATCGAACGAGGACAATGTGAATGTGGGCTCGAATTAACATTGTGTTAATTACAAGTAGATTATTATTTGGCAGAAATTATTAGTTTATATTACTACTTTGACGAATGTATGTGCTTTATTTTGGTTTTATTAATGAACGAGTTTGGTTTATATTGATACGCGTTAAATTTTTATTCTTGAGCAATTGTGGTTGGATACGGATATGTTGGAGTGTTTTGTTGATGAATGTTTGGTTGGATACTTATGTCAGTGAGCAAATAAATGGTTTTATTGTTGAGTATTTTGCTTTTATTGACTAGTTGTGCATTTTTTCACTGAAAAATGCAGCACCTTGCTGCAGTTTTAAGAGTAATATTCAAGAATATTAAAATATAAAGAATAACTTTGATATATCAAGAATAATAATTTATAAAAAAAAATTAATAATAACTTCTGAATATTAAAATAAAAATTAAAAGAACTTTTATAGTGTTTTGACAAGACTTGTCTCACATGAGAAATTTAAATTAGGAACAAGGGAATATAAATCAGAATCAAGACGGAACGAAGTTGGATTTTAGCCGATCGTATGTCGGAGCATTATGAGAAAGGGGTGAAAGAGTTCATCAAGTTTGCGGTTGAGCATGCACCAGATCTGACTAGGATAACTTGCCCATGTTTACGTTGTTGTTTTGGAAAGAGAATTAGTCCACGTGACTTGGAAGATCATTTGGTGTGTAATGGAATTGATAAAATCTACACACGTTGGACAAGACACAGTGAAAGTAGTGCCACGCCAGATGATTTGGGTGTGTTAGGAATTTCATGTTAGATGTTTTGATGATGACAATGAGGATTACTCTTTAGACCCCAAAATATGTAAGTTTGATTTTAATAAAAATCATGTATAAGCTTTGAGCGTTAGAATTGTAATAGGCTTCATAGGCTTTGCCTTATTTTTATTCTAGAGTGTTAGGCCAATTATTCTTAGACTGAGCGTCTGATCATTTCTGAGTGAGTTTATCAGTAGTTAAGGTTGAAGACTCAAGCGCCTGAAGTTTGAATGAAGATAAAGATTCCAAGCGTCCAAAACGACCAGCTATATCAAGTGTCACTTTATAGGACAGAAGTAATTCAAAGATGAAGGAGCGTCTATCAATGACTGATTTCACCTGAATTTATTTCTAAATCCAGAAGGAGTTTAATGCAAATATTCTCAGTGCACTAAGTGCCAACGGGCATTTAATTCAAACGCATTAAATGTGATAAGCTCTTTCAGATGTACGGAGAAGCCACCCTATTAGACTGTCAACTATTCACAGACTGCAGCACCAACTCTTGTGCAGCAGATTTCAGGAAAACGGACAAAAGGTTGTTCACTCGCGGAAGTGAGAGACGCGCCTGTGCATGTGTCAAACAGACACTTTTTCCAAGAATGCCTATAAATAGAACTTCAACAACAAGCCACAGATAACGATCAATTCCAAGTCAAATTGTTGTTGCATTGAAGTTTCATTCTTTAAACTCTCAAAAAAGCCAGAATATTCAAGAAAACATTCTCCTTGCTTTTCGTCAATTCCTGAGACAGTCAAGCAATATCTCAAACCTCCTTTCAGAGAAACCTACATTACTACTGAGATATTCCCAGTTGTTTGAACTTAATCAAAATCAAACGAACCGTTTAGAAAAATAGCATCCAAGCCTCGGATCTGTGTGAAGTCGAAGTTGGATACTTGCACTATTTATGAGTGAAAGATGCAAGAGGATAGAAGTGTCTTGGAGCAGAAATCTGTGTGATCAAGGAGCTCAAGTCATCGACATCCATCTCTCCCTATATTATAGAAGATTCTGTGTGATTCTTTGAGAATCATTTTAGTGGATTGTCTCCAAGTGATCAAGGAGAAGAAGGGCGTAGTTGGGATTACACCGCCCAACAAACCTTACAAATATTGTGTTCCTTACTTTACAGTCAATTTTTTCATTGTCATAATATTGCATAAATCTGTTAAGAAGAACTCAATTGAACGCTAAGAAACTAAAATACCTTCTGTGACACTGAAAGCTTTCAAAAGAGAAGACCTTAAAATCATTCCGCTGTGCTAACAATGATTAAAAGAATTGAACGCTTAGACCTATCTGGTTTTAGTATTAAATCTTGAAGTCTAAGTTAACTTTCAAAAAACAGTCTTCATTAGATGCTCAAGTCAAGCGCCTACTTTTCAAGCGTCCAACCATTTTTAATACGAATCTTTTTGAAGTCGAAAAAGGTTTCAGGGTCTATTCAATCCCCCCCTTCTAGACCCTTTCATATGCCACTTGAGACCAACAAGTGGTATCAGAGCGGTTAAAGTTGAAATTTAAAAATTTCCCAGCATAACAACTTGTTTAGATCTTTTTTTTAAATTAGTTGCTTTAAATTTTCTTTATGGAATTTGCTAAAGTTCCCAAACTGACTGAGTCAAACTATAACACATGGAAAGTCAAAGCATTTACATATCTATGTTCATGTGATGATGACATGTGCGATATTATTTGAGATGGGTCAATCAAAATATATAAGGCTATCACTGGAGCGCCTGGAGCCACGGAAGACACTCCCGATGGTTACGTAGAAAATCCAAAACAAGAATTGTCTCCAGATGAGCGTCGAAGAGCAAATTTGGACAACGTTGGTCGTAATGCTCTATATAAAGCTATCGGTGATAATGATAACTTATTCAACAAGATTAAGTCATGCAACACTACTAAGGAAATCTGGGATAAGTTAGCCATAATTTGTGGTGGTTCAGCTCACATTAAAGAGAACAAGCTTTCCATTGTCAAGGAAAGGTTTAACAATTTCAAGATGTTGCCCAATGAGACTTTAGAACAATTGGATATAAGATTCACAACTCTTACTACAGAATTAACATCTTTAGGTATGGATCTATAGAATCGGGAAATGGTGGTCAAAATCTTTAGAAGTCTACTTAGTAGATTTTTGATGAAAACAACAGGTATGAGAAAGTCGAACATTTTGGACAGGTTAACTTCAGAAGACGCCTTTTCAGAACTCAAAGCTTTTGAATTTAAGTTGAATTCAACTAGTGATGCAGTGAGCAGTCCAGTGATTGAGTCTTGAGCTCTTATAACATCAATCAAGGGTAAATCGGGTAATAAAGGAAAAGCTTCAGATATTAGCCAGGATGAGGAACTAGAGCTTCTGAATAGATTCAGAAAGTTCTTGAGATATGAAAACAAAGGAAATAGTCCTAGGCATCAAGCACAAAATTCATATCAAGCGCCTGCTCCAGTACAACAACAGTATCAAGCGCCTCAATATTCTGTACCTTCTCCTTCAGCACCTATTCAGTACCAAGCGTCTACTCAAAATCTCTCAGCGCCAGTGGTCTCAAAACCACACAATGCAAGGTTAACAAATGAACAAAAGATGAAAACTAATCTTTGTTGTAATTGCAGGAAACCAGGGCACTACCAGGTAAATTGCCCTTATACAAACGTATCCAAGCCCTCAAGACAGGATTACGTGGATAGAAATCAATTCAGGAGCAACCTTCGTCAACAAGGTTTGCTAGCGGAATCAGAACCAGCATCCGCACCTGAAGATTTGGAATCATCAGAACCAGTGGATCACTCAGCGCTTATCTGTCTCATGTCCAGAGATGATGAAGCGTCCCCTGAGGTAAACACTGAATTATGTCTTCCTCTTTCTTATGAAGAATTACTTGACAAAGTTAAAGAATATTACAATGAATGTCAAGATGCCGCCAATATATATCAAAATCACTTCGTTATCATTTCATCGCTCACAAGTGATAAGGTGACGCTCGAAGCAGAGTTGCAAGTTCAGCAACAATGCATTGAGAAAAACCAATCGCTTGAGAGTGAAATAATCCAGTTGAAAAGTGATCTTGATATAATAGTCAAGAGAGAAGCTGAGCTGATTGCTAGACTTACTAAATCATAACAGCTCGTTTCATCATTGTCTAAAGCATCAAGAAAGCTAGACAATGTGACTGAGGTAACAAGATTATTTGGTGAAAAGACCAGTTTAGGATACAATAAATTCGGTGAAAAGGGTGTTTTCTTTGTTGAGAAAGGTTCACAAGGTCAAACACAAAATGAACCGAGCGACAATGGTATGAGGCCAAATGAGAAAGCCAAAGCTGACTAAGGCAAAGGCAAATGATTCACAAAGCCAAGCGCTAAGCGTCAAGTACCAAAAATGCAACTCAAGCCAACGCCAAGGAAATAGCAGTGTCAATATCCACAACGGTCTAGATCATATTATCACTACTATGATAATTATGATTATGACTATGATTATAATTACTATAATAATCGAGGATATTATTATACACCCAAGCAACATACACAACACAATCCGAAACCCAACAAGGCCAGTATTCCTACAATGAAGACTAGGCAAATATGGGTTCCTAAAGTTCTGATTCAAACTAACAATACTACTAATGGTGAAGGACCCAAGCAACAATGGGTACCTAAACAAAAATAGAACTTCCCTTTTGATTGCAGGTACCTAGAGCTATAGCCTATACATCTGTTTGGTACTTCGATAGTGGATCGTCAAGGCACATGACTGGTTCCAAGGATCTTCTGATCAACTATCAAGCTGCCAACGGTCCTTAAGTTGTATTTAGTGACAACTCCAAAGGTAAAACCAAAGGTATAGGTACTGTGCATAGGGGGAACATCATGATAAGTGATGTTTATTATGTTGAGGGTTTGAAGCACAATTTATTAAGCATAAGTCAATTTTGTGATAAAGGCTTTGAAGTCATATTCTCAAGCGACTGTTGCTATATAAACGATGCTAAGAATAAGTCTACTAAATTGAAAGGAAAAGAACAAACAACGTATATTTGGTAAATTGGGGTTCAACACTTGATAACAACCCAACATGCTTTGTTGCTAAAAATGAATCTAAAACGGGTTGGGTATGGCATAGAAAAAGAAATCACCTCAACTTTAAGACAATCTCTCAGCTTATAAATCTAAATCTTGTAGAGAGATTACCAAAAGGACCATTTCACAAGGATCTCCTTTGTGAGGCTTGTCAAATGGGAAAACAAGTTAAATCATCTTTCAAGAGAAAACCTCATCTATCTACCTCTATAATACTTGAACTAATTCACATGGATCTGTTTGGGCCTGTTCAAACAATCAGTGTGAGCGGTAAAAAGTATTCCTTGGTGATAGTAGATGATTTCTCTCGATTAACTTGGGTGGAATTTCTTTTATCAAAAGATGAGACATGTAAAAAGTTAACAACGCTTATTTGGCAACCTCAAACATTGAAAAATCTTAAGGTTGCAAGAATAAAAAGCGATCACGGTACTGAGTTTACTAACAAGGTTGTTAAGAAGTTTTGCGCAGAGAATGGAATACATCATGAGTATTCATCTCCTAGAACTCCCCAACAGAATGGTGTTGCTGAGCGCCGGAACAGAACGCTCAAGGAAGCTGCCAGGACAATGTTAGCAGAGTCTAAGCTCGCTCTTAGGTTTTGGGCCGAAGCGATCAACATTGCTTGTTACACTCAAAATCGTTGCATGATCAACAAACAGCATGGGAAAACTCTATATGAACTGTGGAAAAGACGTACGACAAACGTTTCATATTTTTACGTCGTTGGTTCTAAATGTTTTGTTCACAATAATGGATCCCAAAGCCTAAAGACATTTGATCCTAAAGCGGATGAGGGAATCTTTTTAGGCTACTCCAAGAATGGAAAGAATTTTCGCATCCTAAACAAGATCAAATCGAAGGTTGAGGAGTCTATTCATGTTGTTTTTGATGATGCTAACCAAGAACCGAGTAGGGTTAATATGAATGATGTAGGAGTTGAAGATCTGTGTCATCAAGCGTCTAAGATTACCATTGATGATGATAGTGACGACGATGATGAGATCTTAGTGCCACCTCCTAAGATTACTCGTGAGATTATTTCGGATAAAAATGCAAAATTTGCGGATGATCATGAAGAGAGTGATCATCAAGAGCAAACAAGGATCTATGAACTTGAAGCGCCTACGCAAGAGGGTAGTCAAGCGTCTGATCGTCAAGCGCCTGTTCAACCTCTTAACCCTTTCCAACCAAACAGACTATGGTTGCGTGATCATCCACCTGAGTAGATTATTGGAGATATTGAAGCGCCTGTTAGGACTAGAGTTGCTACATTTAATGAGGCTATGTCGCAAGCTTTCTATCTCAAATGGAGCCTAAGAAAGTGGATGAAGCGCTAAGTGATCCAAGTTGGATTGAAGCCATGCAAGAAGAGCTTAATCAGTTTGAGCGTAGTAAGGTTTGGACGCTAGTACCAAGACCAACTCACCAAGGAGTTATTGGAATGGATGAGAAAGGCATTGTGATAAGAAACAAGGCCAGACTCGTAGCTCAAGGTTATTGCCAAGAAAAGGGTATTGATTTTGATGAAACATATGCTCTTGTCGCCCGTCTTGAAGAAATCCGCATGTTTCTAGCGTATGCAGCGTTCAACAAGTTTACTGTGTATTCAATGGATGTGAAGAGTGCCTTCCGGAATGGTAAACTCCAAGAAGAGGTATATGTGGAGCAACCACCAGGATTCAACAACAACCATGGTAAGGGTATGGTTTACAAGCTAGACAAAGCACTTTATGGGCTTAAGCAAGCACCCCGAGCATGGTATGACACTCTTTCTATTTTTCTTATTGGTAAAGGTTTTTCAAAAGGCAGCGTTGATACAACGTTATTTAAAATTACCAATGATGAAGATATTCTCTTAGTCCAAATTTATGTTGATGATATTATATTTGGTTCTACTAACAAGCATCTGTGTGAGAAATTTTCGAAAATGATGGACGGACAATTTGAAATGAGCATGATGGGTGAATTATCCTTCTTCGTAGGATTACAAGTTAAACAACTCCCTAATGACATATTTATTAACCAAACTAAATATACACGTGATATGATTAATAAATTTGGTATGGAAAATGCATCATCATCAAAAATTCCAATGCGCCAAAAGCTTAAACTAGATAAAAATGAAAGTGGGAAGAAAGTTGATATCACTAACTATAGAGGTATCATTGGATCACTTCTTTATCTTACTGCCAGTACACCTGATATTATGTTTTCGGTATGCATGTGTGCACGTTTTCAAGCTGATCCTAAAGAGTCACACCTTATTGTTGCCAAAAAGATCCTTAAATACCTAAAAGGCACACAAAATGTGGGCTTATGGTATCCAAGGGACTCTCTTTTTGAACTAATTGGTTACTCAGATACAGATTTTACAAGTTGCAAAATAGATCGTAAGAGTACTAGTGGTACATGTCAATTTCTAGGTAATAGGTTAGTTTCAGAGCATAGTAAGAAACAACAATCCATAGCTACCTCCACAGCCAAAGCTGAGGTTGTAGCCGCAGGAAGTTGTTATGCACAAGTGTTATGGATGAGGCAACAACTTAGAGATTATGGTATAATCCTAGGTCCAACCCCCACTCATTGTGATAACCAAAGCGCTCTAGCCATAACTCAGAACCCTGTTCTTCATTCCAGAACCAAGCATATTGACATTAGATACCATTTTCTTTGTCACCATGTTCAAAAGAAAGATATCTCCATGCACTTTATTAGAACTGACAAACAATTGGTAGATATCTTCACCAAAGCGCTCAACGAACAACGATTTCTCACTTTAAGAAGTGAACTAGGTATGATCGATTTAAACGTTTAATCATCATGTATCATATTTTATTAGACATATAATTTAGGGGGAATCCACTTTATTTATGTCCAAAAGATCTTTGAAAAGTTGCTATAAGTTAACAAATTTAAGGGGAACCTTAAAATTGTACTTGAACCGAACTGTAAGCGTCAATGGTCAAAAACTTTCATGTGCATGATCATCAACGCTTAGTATTATTTGTGCATAATATGTTGGACGGTCAAGCGTTAACATAAAACAGTTACAACAAGTGGTACAAGCGCCAACAAGTGTTATCAATTAAACGTTGAACTTATTCCCTCCAACACTTAATATAAAATTATTTGTAAAATTCATGCATAAATTTTACACGCTTCCTGAAGCAGTGGATAGACTCAAAAAATTTATTTTGTATCTACACTCTTTTATCACATCAAACTGGCGGGTAATCAAAACTTTTCAAAATGACGGTTCAGAGTTAGTACATGTCTGGGTACGTGTCAGTATACTATCAGACGCGTGCATTACACTCTGAAAATGCCAAACGTTTTAAAAAAATTTACTCGGACTTCAAATTTTTATATATGGGATTTACCAAATGTAACTTCTCTCTCTTGCTTAAAACTCGCGTCCGCAGTTAAATTTTTCATAGCTGAGATTAAATACCTTTAAATGTGTCTAAATCCTACAGAGACGAGAGAATACAAGTTTCAAAATTCCTTTACTGTGTCATTTAAAACACAATTTCTGCAGAAAAATTATTCACTTTTACCCAAAGATATCTGCAAAATTACTATATCTCTCTCTTCTTCAAAAAGAAAAATTCTCAATTCATCCGTTTCACTAAAAATGGCACCAAGAAATCTACTGCTACTTCTGCCGAGCCTACCATCAAGGTTAGTGAAGGCCTTGTTGTCGACTAGAAATTTCTATATGAGCAAGCTCAGATTAACCTGGCAAACATGATGGACCTTGTCACCATGGCTGGGCTTAAAAATTTCTTGACTCAATACTCCTATCTGTTTCCAACGGAAGTCGACACCTTCTGGTAGACTGCTAAACTATCCACGGACAAGAACTCCATCTCTTGTCTAATTTCTCTATCCAAGAAGGAGCCACCAAAGGAATTTGTATTGTCTGTTGCTTCCATTGCCAAGAACTTCAATCTTCCAAATGAGGGTGAGGCATTGGATTGTATTACTCTGGAACAAATCAAAGAAGCATGGACTACTATGAGTGCTTATGACGGCGTACCATACAAACAACACTTTGAAAAGAAAGAATTAGTGTCCAAATACCGACTGATGGCTGATTTCTGCAGCAAAATCATAGAATGCAGAGTGGGTACCTTTGATAACGTGAACCCAACGCAATTTCAGATGATGACGGCGATACTCCTCAACATTAAGATCAACTGGAGTGAGTATGTCTTTGGAAGGTTTGGGGAATGTTTAAACGCCCCAAATAAACCTTGTGGGCTTATTTTGAGTGACCTGTTATATCAATTAGGTTGTTTCTACTCTTCTGGTCATCCTCTGAATAAGGTCAAGTTGCTGGGAAAAAGGATTTTGAACAATCTCTTCAATCCTCCCAAAGTTGGTGGTGTTGCTAGACCATTCTCTGAGTGTCAAGAAGTACGTGTAGCATCTGACAAAGAGGTTGAGCGTCCTGCTCAAGTGGAAGCCGTGAAGCGTCCGGCTGTTACAAAGAAAAGGGCTCCCAGAAAGCCCATGGCTCAAGTTATTTCTTGTCCTCAAAAGGATGATGAGAAAACCGATGGGGATGCAGTAGACAAGATCCCTCTGATCAAGCGAAGGAAGCTAGAAGGCATAATCAAACAAATAGACTTTAAGGAACAAGCTCCTGCTCTTCCCGCTCAAATGCTTAAAATGGTTGAAGGAGTCAACGTAAAGAAGATTTTCAAGCGTTCCAGGACAAGTTGAGTCGTGAAGAGCGTGAGACGGTTGAGCCAAGCGCTCAAGTTGCTATTGAGACAAGCTCTCAGGGTAAGTTTATTTCTTCCCACAACATTTCTATTCCTACATTTGTAGAAGATCCTGCTCTTATAGAGGATAATTCTTGTGCTATAGCTTTAGTTTCAGCTGCTGCTGAAGCATCTATAGACGTCCATCTGGATGTTGAGATGACGGATGTTGTGGCTATTACCAAAGACGTTGCCGCCGAAGCCGCTGCAATTGAAGTCGAGGAATCTCCTCCCAAAGAGGTTCAAACATCAACTCTTCTTCTGGCTATAACAGAGGCACACTCAGAAGTTCTAAGTGTTCCTGTGAACATTTCAAAGTCAAGGCACTTCTTCAAGCTGGACCCACTGAAGACGATTGATCATTCAATCAATTATATGCCTCCAACACTCGAAGAAGACTTCATCCCAGCAGGATATAATGAAGAAAGATACATTACTGCTGAGAATGAAATTGCCCTGCTGATTGACATTGACAGTAAGATCAGGGATGTATGTTCAACACTGAGTTAACAGAAATAGAGAGGAAATACTATTTGGCTGTTCAACTTGGTAAAACTCCTGGTCAAATACCGTCTTCTCTTATACTTCAACAAAACAAACAAGGAGGTAGAACTCCCAAGTGCGATGCAGATCTGGCTTACTACCTAGATTATGGGCACAACAAGCCAATCGGTTTTGCTCAAAGAGACTACAACATTAGAGTTTATGATCCTCTTCGCCCTGCTTCTCAATCCTTCAGAGGCAGTCATGAATAGAGAAGGCTACACACATTTTCCTCATATAGCAAAAAGTATTGAAAACAGGAATTCTGTCAATCCACTTTGACTGTGGAAGAATAAAAAAATTCATGCCGGTGAGCGTCTAGTATCTCTCACGGATGTGATCCAGGCCAACGCTGATGCGTACTTTGACAGTGTCTGGATTGCTAGCTATCAAACTGATAGATATCGCTTTGAATCTATCAGAGATATCCACTATGAAGGCATTCGAGCTACGGTCAATGCTGGGACAGACTACTATATGGCCGAGGTAAATTGGGCTAAAGCGTATGTGGGCCATAAATACACTTTCCCAGAGTTAGTTCAAGCTCCCCACCTTTTCAGCATAGGCATGCATGACAAGAAGCGTCAATTTGCCAAATATTGCCTTCAGAAGCGTCAACAGAGAGTTGGGCCTGTTCTCAAGCTCCCAATTATTTGCCATCAGATTGACCAGTGTCTGCGTCAAGAGCTTCACAGACTATCCACAACTCCTCTTCTCTTCAACGCTCAAACATCAACCAGTGGCAGTGCTTCAATATCTAGCTTGAACTTCTCTCCAAGCCACTACGAAGATAACTTCAGCATGATGGTGAAGATTATGACTCCTCTCTCTCTTTTTGACAGAATCTTCACTGCTAATCTCAGACAATGGAACGGCTCAATAATCAATCCCTTTCGAGGATATCCATTGCTCCCTTCTATGGCCAAAGAGGTACTCAATCACTATGAGTTTGTCCTCTCGTTGCTGGAAAGGAATTAGGGACTGGCTCAAGCTATCTATCCCTACCTGGAAGAATACTACAGTTCTTATGTGCCTGAATCTCGGCGTCTCCAACATCTTCCAACAGATAGGCTGATTGGATTTTCCAAAAATTACTGCTCAGATGCGATCTTCTCTATTTGCCAAGCGCCGTCCAAAGTCTTTCCAAATCATGTGCTGGATATCATTGGTCCCATGTACATCAAGGCCATAGATAGTCCAATTCGCACATTTATCCAAGGTACTTGCCTTCCTCTTCAGCTTCTGACTGAACTTCTGGCAGCTGCTTCCAATTCCTATGCCGATATAGCCAATTGGAACTTCTAATTCAATGAGTTTCGCCAACCAAAGTCAGCGCTTGAACAAGAGTCTGCTAAGTTGGTTGAAGTGTCTGCACCAGAACATGTTCAAGCGTCTCAACCCGAGGATAATCCTGACACTTCTGAACAAGTTGTTTCTGATATGGCTGAGGATCTTCAACTTGATGTACGCGGTACAATTTTTGATCCTACATATCATGCTCCCTTTGACTCACTCAAGCATACATCCAAATTCAAGCTTTTGGACCTTTGTTAAAATCCGTCTTAGAGGAGATGAGCAATCACGCCACTCACAATGAAGAATCCCTCCCCTAGATTAAGACCAATTTGGCAAAGATTGAATCTCAAACTATGAGCGCCCAGATTGCTCATATGCGCGCTTCTGCTCAAGCGGCTGTTGGTGAGTGTCGCAGAGAATTTTAAGAAATGAATGATGCTACTCGAGCCAACCAACTAGCCATGAAAGAACACTTTGACAAGCACCTAGAGAACATAGAGACTACACTGAATGATGCTTCCCAAGCTACTCGCAATGCAGGAACATTTCGACAAGCGTCTGGATGATCTTACACATTCAATGTCTCAGATTGCTACTCAGGTCAGCCTACTCACATAACATTTCTCCAAGGCTGATGATGGCAATAAGGGGGAAGAGAAAAGAAAAGGGGAGAAGAGGAGAACGTCCAATTCAAGAGCTCAAGATCCTCCTCCGCCGTCGAAGCGTCAGCTAATATCTCTTCCTTCTGCGCTAAGACTCCCATCTTGGATAACTGCTTATGGGGTAAGTGATTCTGCTGGAGCACCTAGTAGAACACTAAGAGAACCTCCAATAGAACTCTATCCAAATCTACCAATACCTTCTCGAGCACGGTTTGAACAGTTTGACATCCCTCTTCAAAGAGCATCTATTCCAGAACCCACTAATCCAAGAACTTTAGTTGAAGAGAGGCAGATGAGTGACTTCAGCCGAACTTTCAGAATTTGCCTAAGGTATATGGGTATTGATCCGACTGAATGGGACAAACACTTTACTGCTTTCAAGAAAAGACAAAAAGAAGAGAATATGCTCATAATCGACAAAGATCATGAAGTGATGATGACTTTGGAAGATAACCTAACTGAAGCTATCTAAGCTGAAATGTCCAAGCGATACTCAGTTAGACCAAGTCGTTAAACCCTTTTGACTTGCATTATCTATATTCTTGTCTCTTATGTACTTTGTTTAGTTGTAAAAATGCTTGTAATCTTTGATATATATAAAATTGCATTTTTTTTTTCGACTGAAACACCTCGTTGAAGTTTAACTAACTTCAACTAACTTTTACAAACTAAAGCTAACTTTTATTTTGGCTGTCTAACTTTTGAACTATAAAAAAATAAGTATTGCCATCATCACAAAGGGGAAAATTGTTAGGAATTTCATGTTAGATGTTTTGATGATGACAATGAGGATTACTTGTTAGACCCCAAAATATGTAAGTTTGATTTTAATAGAAATCATGTATAAGCTTTGAGCGTTAGAATTGTAATAGGCTTTATAGTCTTTGCTTTATTTTTATTCAAGAGTGTTACGCCAATTATTCTTAGATTGAGCGTCTGATCATTTCTGAGTGACTTTATCAGTAGTTAAGGTTGAAGACTCAAGCGCCTGAAGTCTGAATGAAGATAAAGGTTTCAAGCGTCCAAAACGACCAGCTATATCAAGCGTCACTTTATAGGATAAAAGTAATTCAAGGATGAATGAGCGTCTATCAATGACTGATTTCACCTGAATTTATTTCTAAATCCAGAAGGAGTTTAATGCAAATATTCTCAGTGCATTAAATGCCAACGGGCATTTAATTCAAATGCATTAAATGCTGATAAGAGCATTCAATGTGATAAGCTCTTTCAGACGTACGGAGAAGCCACCCTATTGGACTGTCAACTATTCACAGACTGCAGCACCAACTCTTGTGCAGCAGATTTTCAGGAAAAGGACAAAAGTTGTTCACTCGCAGAAGTGAGACACACGCGCTTGTGCATGTGTCAAATGGACACTTTTTCCAAGATTGCCTATAAAGAGAACTTCAACAACAAGCCAAAGATAACGATCAATTCCAAGCCAAATTGTTGTTGCATTGAAGTCTCCTTCTTTAAACTCTCAGAAAAGCTAGAATATTCAAGAAAACATTTTCCTTGCTTTTCGTTAATTCCTGAGACAGTCAACCAATATCTCAAACCTCCTTTCAGAGAAACCTACATTACTACTGAGATATTCTCAGTTGTTTGAACTTAATCAAAATCAAACAAACCATTTAGAAAAATCCAATCCAAGCCTCGCGATCTGTGTGAAGTCGAAGTTGGATACTTGCACTATTTCTGAGTGAAAGAAGCAAGAGGATAGAAGTGTCTTGGAGCAGAAATCTACGTGATCAAGGAGCTCAAGTCATCGACATCCATCTCTCCCTATAATGTATAAGATTCTGTGTGATTCTTTGAGAATCATTTTAGTGGATTGCCTCCAAGTGATCAAGGAGAAGAAGGACGTAGTTGGGATTACACCACCCAACGAACCTTACAAATATTGTATTCCTTACTTTACAATCAATTTCTTCATTGTCATAATATTGCATAAATCTGTTAAGAAGAACTCAATTGAATGCTAAGCAACTAAAATACCTTATGTGACGCTGAAAGCTTTCAAAAGAGAAGACCTTAAAATCATTCTGTTGTGCTAACACTAATTAAAAGAATTGGACGCTTAAACCTATCTGGTTTTAGTATTCAAATCTTGAAGTCTAAGTTAACTTTCTAAAAACAGTCTTCATTAGACGCTCAAGTCAAGCGCCTACGTTTCAAACGTCCAACCATTTTTAATACGAATCTCTTTGAAGTCGAAAAAGGCGTCAGGGTCTATTCAACCCCCCCCCTCCTAGCCCCTTTCGTATGCCACTTGGGACCAACAAGGTGGTATATCATATCCATCATAGGATTTGGACATGGATAATTATGAGCCTGATCGTTTGTAAGAGATAACAAATATGATTGAGGAGGATTTGCGAAATTGTCCTAAAAGGTTTGACAATTCGATAAGTGATTCAAAGACACCACTGTATAGTGGTAGTAAATTCACGAGAATGAAAGTAGTCCTAAGCCACTACAAGTTAAAAGCCAACAATGGATGGAGTGATAAGAGCTTCACAGACTTACTTGGTCTATTAAAAAGCATGCTACACGAGGATAATGTGTTACCTAATCGTACTTATGAGGCTAAACGGATGTTAACCTCAATTAGCGTGGGATATGAGAGGATACATGCTTGTCTCAATGATTGCATATTGTTTAGAAATGACTATGCATCATTGAAGGCGTGTCCGAAATGTGGCGCCTCGCGGTACAAGAAGAATGGATCTGCTCCTGTCAAAACAATGTGGTATTTGCCCATAATACCTAGATTTAAGCGCATGTACAACAGTCAAGAGTTTGCCAAGGACTTCACATGGCATGCTGATAGAAGGCTTAAAGAAGGGTTTGCAGATGACAAGATTCGACACCCCTCAGATTCTCCTCAATGGAAAAAGATTGATGATGATTTCTCTGAATTTGGGGAAGAACCAAGAAACCTACGCCTTGTATTGGCTATAAATGTCATGAACCCACAAGGATTACAAAGTAGCTCACATAGTACATGACCGGTGATTTTGATGATCTACAACCCCCATCGCGATGCATGAAGCGAGAGCATATAAGGATGCCTATACTCATTTCTGGGCGAAAACAACCTGGAAATGATATACATGTCTACTTGTCTCCTTTAATTGAGGATTTGAAGGTATTGTGGGAGACATATTTGTTAGGAAATTTCATGTTAGATGTTTTGATGATGATAAGATAGGATTTTATGTTAGACCCCAAAAATGTAAGTTTATGCTTTCATAGAAATATTGTATAAGTGTTTGGAAGTTTACTTATTTTGTTAGGCATGTAATTTTTATCTTTATAGATTTTAGACAAAGTTTGTGATACCAAATCACTAATAGAGTTCCGTGTGAGTCTATTAAGTGATGAAGTTCAAGATCAGCGTCCAAAGTCAAAGTAAAGATGAAGATTTGTTCCAAGCGCTCAGTCAAGTGCTCAGCGACTGATCTCAACGACTCAAGCGCTCAGCTTTCTCAAGCGTCCAGCTTTCAGATTCACCTAAAGGATAAAACCCAAGTTATCAAGGATTTAAATGTAATCACCAACGGACATTTATTTCCAACGGGAAATAAATTCAAAATGCATTAAATGCTTGATAAGTGAATTAAATGTAAACAAAACAGTATGACTTGTGGACAAGCCACCTTTTTTTTACTAGACTGTCAGCTTTTCAGAGTTCAAACTTGCTCCTGTCCAATCGGAATCAACAAAAATTAAGGAATGTCAGAAAAGGGACTATTTGAAGCTCTGCGTGAGGTACACGCGCCTGACTTGTGTCCAACGGACAAATCCCGACATTCTCTATAAATAGTACCCTTCAGCTATCTCTGTGAGTGTGAAAAAACGTAAATGTGAAAGAGAGCTGAGAAATAATTTGAGAGAAAAGCTTGCAAACCCCATAGTCAAAATCCTTCAAGCTTCTCAAATACATTCCAGACAGTCACCAGATATCTCAAACTTCTTGCAAAGAAGAAACCTAAATTCTTACTGAGATATTCCAAGTTGTTTGAACTTCCCAAAATCAAACAAACTTGTTACAATAAACCCTCAACACCTTTCATCTGAGTGAGAAAGATTGTTGACTTCCACAAGCAGTATTTTTTAGTAAGAGAAGCTTGTTGAAGAAAGGTCTTTATTGGAGCTGAAGTCTGTGTGATCAAGGAGCTCAAGGCCATCTTGGAGAAGATCTTTATTGGAGCTGAAATCTGTGTGATCAAGGAGCTCGAGATCGTCTTTCCATAAGCAGAGGATTGAAGTGGCTTGTAGCAGAAATCTGTGTGACCAAGGAGCTCAAGTCATCCATATCCATCTCTTCCTTTGTCCTTAAATTGTAGAAGATTCTGTGTGATTCTTTGAGAATCATTTTAGTGGATTGCCTCCAAGTGATCAAGGAAAAAAAGGATGTAGTTAGGATTACATCACCCAACGAACCTTACAAATATTGTGTCATTTACTTTACAGTCAATTTTCTTATTATCATCTCATTGCATAAATTGATTAAGTAAAACACAATCAAATGCTAAGCAACTAAGAAACAACTTGTGACGCTAAAGCTTTCAAAAAGAGAAGACTCTAAAATTATTCCGCTGTGCTAACCCTGATTAGAGAGTTGAACGCTTAAACCTATCTTGTTATAGTATTCAAATCTTGAGTCTAAGTTAACTTTATTAAAACAGTCTTCAAGTAAACGCTCAGACAAGCGTCTACATTTCAAGCATCCAAAACGATTTTAATACGAAATATTTTGAAGTCGAAAAAGATTTCAAGGTCTATTCAACCCCCCCTCCCCCCCGTTCTAAACCCTTTCGTATGCCACATGGGACCACCAAGTGGTATCAGAGAGGTTGAAGTTGAAATTTTTAAATTTCCAAGCATAACTGCTTGTTCAGATCCCTTTAAAATTTAGTTGCTTTAAAAAAGAAAAAAAAAATCATAGCATTCGCTAGAGTTCCTAAGTTGACCGAAATGACTCATGGAAGGTCAAAGCGTTTACTTATTTGTGTTCGTGTGATGATGAAATATGTGATATCATTTCAAATGGTCCGATTCAAATTCTCGAAGTCATCACCAGAGCGTCTGGAGCTACAGAAGCAACACCTGACAATTATGTAGAGAAACTTAAACATGAATGGTCCCCAGATGAGCGTCGAAGAGCTAATTTGGACAATGTTGGGAGGAACGTTCTATATACAGCCATAGGTGACAATGACAACTTATTCAACAAGGTCAAGTCATGTAATATGATTAAGGAAATATGGGATAAGTTGGCTATAATAAGTGGTGGCTTAGCACAAATGAAGGAAAAGAAGCTTTCTATTGCGAAGGAAAGATTTAATGGTTTTAAGATGCACCCCAATGAGACGCTAGAACAATTAGACACGAGATTCACTTCACTCATTACAGAGTTAGCGTCACTAGGCATGGAGTTGACCAACAAGAAAATGGTCAACAAGATTTTCAGAAGTCTTCCCAGTAGATTTTTGATGAAGACAACTGCTATGAGAGAATCACAGATGTTGGAAATTCTAACTCTAGAGCATGTGTTTTCGGAGCTAAGGACTTTTGAATTCGAATTGGGTGCACTCAGCGACAACTCGGCTGAATCAGGAGCATTAATCGCTACCACCAAAATCAAGGGTAAAGCGTTTAGTGAGGTGAAAGAAACAGAATCCAATGAAGAAAAGGAAATGGATTTATTGGTCAAGAAATTCAAAAAATTTCTAAGATATGAAAAATCCTGTTCTTCATTCCAGAACGAGGTATGAATGATTTAAAGGCTTAATCATTATGCATCATATTTTTATTAGACATATAATGTAGGGGGAATTCACTTTATTATATTGTCTAAAAGCGTTTTCAAAATTGTTACGAGTTATCAAATTTAGGGGGAACCTTAAAATTGTATTTGAACATATGCATTGATCATCAACGCTTATTATTATTTGTGCATGATGTGTTGAACGCTCAAACATAAAAAGAATTTAATTTCAAGTGTCAACATAAATCTTACAAGTGGTATCATTTCAACAAATGGTATATGTTAAGCGTTGAACACATTCCCTTCAACACTTAATAGAAACTTATATAAAATTCATACATATTTCAGAAAAAAATAAAAACAAAACTAAAAAAATAAAAATAAAATAAAATAGAGAACTAGAGGCAGACATAGTTGAATGTTCATTTACCAACAAGTGGTATCAACAAGTGATATCTACAAGTGGTATCAATAGTGGTGGAAATTGCTAGAGAATTTTTCACTGTCTGTCTAGACGTGGATGTGACTGTGGAAATTGCTAGAAGATTGTTTTACACTGTTCGTCCAGACGTGGATACGACAGTGGACGCTGAGCGGTCGATAGTAGTGGCCGAGTTTTTCCCCACAGCAACTGGTTCTCCTCCTCTAGTAAGTATCGCTTGAGCTGCAGTCTTCCCTTGATGCTGCCAAGAAGGGGGAAAAAGAAAAAGAAAAGCATTTTAAGGGAGAAGAGAAAGAAAAGGCAGGTATTCATCGTTTCAGTATAAATCATTTACGCTTTCAATTCCATATACATGATTGAATGATTTATCGTTGAAATATCTTGTTAAAGCAAATCTAACATTAGCTAACTGATCTAACTTTCAAACGGTAACTTATATTATTTTTGGGCTTTTCTTTGAACTTTTAATCTATAAAGGAGTTATAAGAGTTAAGGTCTTGACATCATCAAAAAGGGGTAAATTGTTAGGAAATTTCATGTTAGATGTTTTGATGATGACAAAATAGGATTTTATGTTAGACCCCAAAAATGTAAGTTTATGCTTTCATAGAAATATTGTATAAGTGTTTGGAAGTTTACTTATTTTGTTAGGCTTGTAATTTTTATCTTTATAGATTTTAGACTAAGTTTGTGATACCAAATCACTAATAGAGTTCTGTGTGAGTCTATTAAGTGATGAAGTTCAAGATCAGCGTCCAAAGTCAAAGTAAAGATGAAGATTTGTTCTAAGCGCTCAGCGACTGATCTCAGCGACTCAAGCGCTCAGCTGATTCAAGCGCTCAGCTGTCTCAAGCGTCCAGCTTTCAGATTCACCTGAAGGATAAAACCCAAGTTACCAAGGACTTAAATGTAATCACCAACGGACATTTATTTCCAACGGGAAATAAATTCAAAATGCATTAAATGCTTGATAAGTGCATTAAATGTAAACAAGACAGTATGACTTGTGGACAAGCCACCTTTTTTTAACTAGACTGTCAGCTTTTCAGAGTTCAAACCTGCTCCTGTCCAATCGAAATCAGTAGAAATTAAGGAATGTCAGAAAAGGGACTATTTGAAACTCTACGTGAGGTACACTTGCCTGAATTGTGTCCAACGGACAAATCCCGACATTCTCTATAAATAGTACCCTCCAGCTATTTCTGTGAGTGTATGAAAAGACGTAAATGTGAAAGAGAGCTAAGAAATAATTTGAGAGAAAAGCTTGCAAACCCCATAGTCAAAATCCTTCAAGCTTCTCAAATACATTCCAGACAGTCACCAGATATCTCAAACCTCTTCCAAAGAAGAAATCTACGTTCTTACTGAGATATTCCAAGTTGTTTGAACTTCCCAAAATCAAACAAACCTGTTACAATAAACCCTCAACACCTTTCATCTGAATGAGAAAGATTGTTGACTTCCACAAGCAGTATTTTTGAGTAAGAGAAGCTTGTTGAAGAAAGGTCTTTATTGGAGCTGAAATCTGTGTGATCAAGGAGCTCAAGGCCATCTTGGAGAAGATCTTTATTGGAGCTGAAATCTGTGTGATCAAGGAGCTCGAGATCGTCTTTCCATAAGCAGAGGATTGAAGTGGCTTGTAGCAGAAATCTGTGTGACCAAGGAGCTCAAGTTATCCATATCCATCTCTTCCTTTGTCCCTAAATTGTAGAAGATTCTGTATGATTCTTTGAGAATCATTTTAGTGGATTGCCTCCAAGTGATCAAGGAGAAGAAGGATGTAGTTGGGGTTACATCACCCAATGAACCTTACAAATATTGTGTCATTTACTTTACAGTCAATTTTCTTATTATCATCTCATTGCATAAATTGATTAAGTAAAACACAATCAAATGCTAAGCAATTAATGAACAATTTGTGACGCTAAAGCTTTCAAAAAGAGAAAACTCTAAAATTATTCCGCTGTGCTAACCCTGATTAAAGAACTGAATGCTTAAACCTATCTGGTTATAGTATTCAAATCTCGAGTCTAAGTTAACTTTTTTAAAACAGTCTTCAAGTAAACGCTCAAACAAGCGTCTACATTTCAAGCGTCCAAAACGATTTTAATACGAAATATTTTGAAGTCGAAAAAGACTTCAGGGTCTATTCAACCCCACCCCCCTCCTTCTAGACCCTTTCGTATGCCACTTGGGACCACCAATATTGAAGTGTATGATGGGTTCAGAAAAAAAAAAATCAATCTCAGAGTCATGTTGTTTGGAACAATCAATGATTTTTCGGCAAGAGCTAATCTCGAGGGATATGGTGTACATGGCCAATGTGGATCACATTTTTAAAGTGTATATATCTTTCTAGATTTCACATATTTGCTTGTTTTTGACATATTTCCTTGTTTTTTGTATTTTTTTACAGGGCTATTTGATATTTCGTACAAATCACAACAACCAAATGAAGAAATCCAAAAACAAGACCTGTAAATGGATTTGTATAAAGGTTAGTGTTTTCTAGTTTCAAGAGATTATTTGTATAAAAGTTAGAGTTCTAATACAATTTTGATTACTTTTGTAATGCCCCCGACAGACAAACGACGTAGATTGTGGCTTCTTCGTGATGAGATTCATGAAGGAGACTATTATCCACGGAGAATCTTCAATCCAACTAGCGGTATGCATAATCCTAACATCCCTTTTGAAGTTATTAAACCTTTGGTAGGTAACTGAAACGTCCTTCGGGTTTGCAATCTCTATCTTGCAGTACTTTCCTGATTGTCGATGCCCCTTCTACTCTCAAGTGCAAATTGATGAAGTACGTAGCAAATTGGCACAATATATTTTCGAATGCGCTTAGAAATGGGGTATGGTTTGTTGTAAATTGTGATTTGATTTGTTGTATGTAGACACGTGACTGACTATGTGTCTTCCACTTCCTTTGGATTCCTCTCATTGCCAAATGACAAGAACCTAAAGAGTCGTGCTAAAGGATTGATAAGAAAAACAAAAGGATTTTTCTATTTAAAACTAGGAGATTAAATTTATTGGATAAGTTAAATATGATTAATTAGTTACTCATTAGATGAGATAATTAATTAAATGGATAGGATTAATTATTAATTAATTTCATGAGAAAATAAATTAATGACTTACTTTATCTAATTAATTTGGTCATTTAATCAATTTATTTATTTATTAGATATAATAAATAATTAATTAAATAATACAAAATTAATTAAACATAAGACGAACCTGGCCAAGGTAGGGCGCCCATTTGGACGCCTATACTAGGCGAGTTGCGCATCCACGTGGATGCCCAACATGGGTTTTAGAGTCTTGTCTTGGTCAACAAGTTAAGTGATTTTAACATACATCACTTAAGACATGACCTAAGTGAATTTTAATAATTCATAACACTCCTAGAAAGAAAAAGAAAAACTCCTCCCTCTCCACAAAGCCTATAGCCTTCGTCCTCCAAGAGAAAAACAAGGGTGATTTTTCTTCATCAATCCACGTGATAATTTAAAGACAACATAGTCGTTGTTAGGATCAGACTTGAAGAAATCTTCAGAGAATTCAAGAAGACTGGATACTAGAAGAATTGGAGATCTCAACTCTACAGAAAATTTGAAAACTTTAGAAAAGTCGAATTCTCCAACCACTTCGCTTCAATGGTTACGTTTTAGCTTTTAGATTTACATATGTAAATCGAGATGAGCAATTGTGGGTTATAATATCTTCCGCTGTGTATTTTTTGTGAAACCCAACACTCTCGATATCATGTGGATAGTTTCGATTGGTTTGTTGGTCTACTTATTAACAGGAATAATCTGGTCACTCGGGGAATCCCCAGGTCCTGCTCCAAGTGGCTGAGGAAAGTGACATCAGCCAGAGGGTCCTGATCTTCCTTCTCCTCATCCTGACCACCTTCCTGTGCTAGATTTACCCCTTTTTCTTGGTGGTCCTCTTCCTCTGAATGACGGCTCTACTCGGCCACCTCCTGAGCAATAATTCCTGATTGCAAATTCTTTCATGTATCCTAAGTTAGTTAGGAATTTAATTTCTTGTGCCGATGCCCCACAATCGTCCATGGTGTGCCCATATTCTCCGTGCTAGCGACAATAGGGTCCATTAGGAGGATTTTGAGGTCCTTTATTTGGACTAGCTGGCCATTGCATAACATTTTTATCGTTCACTGCCATCATCTGTTGGTTTAGAGAGTCTCATGCTAGAATGAACAGTGCCTAGGGTTGCATTCCCACCACGAATGTTGGGCGATTCCCCCTTCTTCCCCATCTCTGTGGGGGTTGCTACAGTTTTCTTCTTCTCTCTTATCTTTCTTTTGCTCGACTCTTCTCCTTAGTTGGGCATCCTCCATTTTCATGTACTTTTCAGCTCTGCCAAGTAAATCATCAAAGTCGCCAACAGGTTTTTTGGTCAATGGTTTGAATAAATCGCCCTCAAGTAGCCCCTTGGTGAAGGCGCTGGATTTCAACTCAACTGATGCAGCTGAGACTTCTAAGGTGGCTGCGTTAAAGCGTTTCATGTATGATTCGAGGGTTTCATCTCCTTTTTATTTTATGTTGAACAGGCTCAATAGAGTCTCCCTTGTGTCTTTTACTGCTAGCAAATTGGTGCAAAAATCAAGCGCTAAAATCATGGAAAGATCCAATACATCCTTCAGCTAGCTAGTTGAACCACAACTGGGCTGACTTGGTCAACGTCATAAAAAAGACTCTGCATGTGATGGTATATGAGTAACTATGTAGCAAGGCGTAGTTCCTAAAAGTGTACAAATGATTTTCGGGTTCAGATGTATCATCATGAGGAATGATAGAGTGAATTCAAAAGTCTCATGGTAGCTCCTCTATCATGAATGACTCAGTGAATGGGATGCCTCGCTCTATTTTCTTTTCTCCTCCTGCCATTTCTTTCCATTTCCTCAATTCTCTTAGTCATGAGTTCGAATCTGTCCTTCCCGCCTTTGGCTTTTGCATGTCCTCCTAGATTTTCTCATAGGGAATGGGCAGATTTAGCCTCTTCGCCAAGGCGTTCTCCTTCATCTTTCTAGCTATGTTGTAGATGCCGGTGATGATCTCCATTCATCGAGGCTTCTTCACGTGTTTATTTTTCCTCCTGCCTTTGGGACGGCCTTTCCTCCTGGATTTTCTCCTACGGAGGTTTAAGTCATGGGACCCAACCCTCTAAGTTTTCTTCCTCCTGGAATTCAGTTCGACGCATCTAGCGTCCTTCTAGGGTAGGGTATTTCCTGCAAAGCTCTCTTTTCTCCTGATTTTTTTCTTTCTCCAGGAACTTCATTCTTCTAGCCCTTTTACCAGGGCCAACGTCAAAGGCGGTCTCCGGATCTCCATGGTGGCCTCCATTTCCTGCTATGTGTACCTTTTTAGGCGCCAGTGTCACATTGTTCTGTCTAGATTTCTTCAAATCTCATGGATTTGAGCCCTTCGCTCCAGCTTTATGGCATCGTCTATATGGTACTCCGACGCGGGTGGCAGGGGAATTTTCCCCCGGAAAGCCTGGATTTCAAACATCTCTTCCATCGGGGATTCTCCCATTTAATCAATTAAGGGCCTAGCCGTAATGGCTGATGTTTTAGGAGCTTTTTTGTCCCCGCCTGCAGAAAACATCACCTTTTTCTTTCCTCTATCTTCCATGATTTTTTACATTTCAACTGTATCTTGCCCTGCCATTAAAATTGTTAAGAAAAATAATAAAAAATAAATGAAATTTACCTTACGTCTTGAACTCAATTTCTCATAGACGGTGCCAGTTGATGCATGTTTGATTCACACCAATAATATTTATATATTAAATCTAAGAAATTGAGTGTAATAATTATATGTAATGCGTAAATAATAAGAGATAATATTGCATAAAAGTGTAAGAGTCTTTATTCATCCTTTAAAGTGAATATATATACAAGTTGAATGTCTTTGGGCTAAATAAGTTAGGTAAAATCAGGATGATCTCCTTGTTGGACAAAACTTCACAAACGTATCAAATTCTGACAAAGGAATTCATGATAATATCGAGGCGAGAGAGAACTCTCTATCCTTGACGCTAAATTGCCCTCCTGTGTGGTATGGATTACTGCAACAAGCGTCCTAAGATACAACAATATACATTCTAAATTTGAAACCACTTCAAATTCAGAACCTAACGAACGTTTTTCTACTTAGAACTCTTGAGAGAGAGAGAGAGAGGAAGATATGAAAGTAGATTGCTCTGGCGTGTTTTTTCCATCTGCTGGAGGAGCCAATTTATAGGCTAAGAAATCCCGGCACATTAAACATGGGAATTAAATTAGTAGTCTGAAACTGCCGCCCACATTCGAACGTGAGAACCCCAATGTTCGAACGTGAGGCCCCAACGTATTTCAGCTGTTAATGCAGCCGTAACGTTCCAGGCATTTCAGATATTCTTCTAGAAAGTGTCAACGTTCGAACGTTAACAACACAACGTTCGAACGTGAGCATTTTCACATTCGAACGTGGGACCTTCTAGAAGGCCAATTTAAAAATGAACACACGTGGCCAGTGTTTGTTCAACCTTAATTTAACAGATCAGATTTCCCCAACTGTTGGATAATAAAATTTTAATGGATCAACATTGTGGAATTAATTTTGTCCAAAAAAATAATTATCTTGCAAGCCCAAGCCCACGACCCACGACCCGGACCAGGTCCTGAGCCCGAGTAGCCCGAGTCCTGTCCTATCCGGTCTGGGCGAGCGGCGGGCGGAGCCTTTACCTCAAGTTAATTGTATATAAACTGCTAGGATTATGCCCTCAGATGCCATAGAGGATAAAATGATAGGGCATCTTTCTTGTAATGAACTTACTCTTATTAATAATAAAAGTCATTGTTTAGTTTTCACTTCAATCTTCTCTGCATCTATAAGTAGTGTAAAACATTTTGTCCATATTTTCAGTGCAATCTCTCTACTTCCTATGGGATAGGAAGATTGGCGCTAGAGAGGTTGATCTTGATTACTTAAACTCCTTCGCAAGTAATATGAAGTATTTAAAGGGCAAATAAAGACTTGAGACACTTGTACAATCTGAGCTTTGACATGGGAGTGCCAGTCGAATACCATGCGATGGTGGGAGCTTAAGACTGTAGGCACATCAGTGGAACTAATATGCTCAAACACGACTCACATCGGTTTTGTCACATGAGTTTTTACTCTATGATTGTGAATAACAGAACTGATTATGCGTAATAGGTATAAGTGAATCTTTGACCTGAAGTATTAGGCTAAAGATACACTTGTGACATCAAGTCTGTCACTAGAGTAGTTAGATCCAATTCACCCGTTGGTAGGGTCGACCTCGAAATGCGGCTTGATGGGCAAGTGGTAGTCTTAGCTGATAACTAATATGGAATTTGTTCTCTCACAAGTGAATGAGAAAGTATCTTATATGACTATAGAAAATAGAGATCGAAGTCTCTGTCCAAAGCAAAAGCGACGATTGTGTGAGGCACTAAATCAAACTCAATGATCTCATATTATTATAATTAATAGATATGGTCAAGTCCAGTGAGTTTGACATAACCATTACTCTCACTTGACTGGGAGACATGAACAAAGGGTTTATACTTATATGGTATTTAAGATTGGAATGTTGTGGAATGATCCGATCATTCGATTTCATTTGGGTTACGAAGTATGGCACGTGACTGGCTAGGTGTTATACCCACTTCCTTTGGATCCCTCTTGGTGGTCCAAAGTGGCATACGAAAGGGTCTTGAAGGGGGGGGGGGGGGGGTTGAATAGACCCTTAAGTCTTTTTCAACTTCAAAAATTTCGTATCACTTTTAAAAATTAGAACGCTTAGGAAGCTGAGCGCTTAGGTTAGGCGCTTTAGTAAAGGTAACTTAGACTTAGTGATTTTAGCAATTTACCAAAGTAGGGTAAAAGCTTTAATCACTTAATCAGGGTTAGCACAGCGGAAATGATTTTAAAGCTTTACCATTCGTTTGATTAAATAGTCGCATAGTAGATTAACTTGTCTTTTTCAGAATAAATAGAATAATATAAAGCAAGACAATAATAAAAGTAAATGACACAAGATATATAAGGTTCACTAAATGATATAATCCCACCTACGTCCTTTTTCTCCTTTTTCACTTAGGAGGGAATTTACTAAGATGATTATCAAAGAATCACACAGAATCTTCTACAAGATAGTAAATAGGTGAAAATGATTTCGGGCTCCTTGATCACACAGATGTCAGCACCAATGAAAATCTTCTTCTACAAGCCTGCCTCACTCAGAAATACTGCCTGTAAGGGGTTTCAACAACTTTCTCACTCAGATGAAAGGTTGAGGGTTTTATCACAAGGGTTTGTTTGTTTTTGGAAATATCAAACAACTTAGAATATCTCAGTAAGAGTTTAGGTTTCTTCGTTTGAAGATATTTGAGATATTTGTGACTGTATGGAATGTATGTAAAAAGCTTGAAGGATTTTGGCTATGGAGTTTCTAAGCTTTTTCTTCAGCAATTTTTTCTTGTGCATGTACGCATATCTCTTTTTCTCTATATCTCTCTATTTTTAGAGTTTGCTGGAACAAGGTATTTATAGGCAATTCTTGGGATCTGTCTGTTGGACACATGTGAGAGTGTGCCTTTCACGCGGCACGTGAGTATACCTTAGCTCTGACATTCCTGAAATCCTGCTGGTTCCGATTGGACGGGAGCAGATATAAACTCTGAAGTTCTGACAGTCTAGTCAAAAGGTGGCTTGTCCACAAGTCATATTGGCTTATCACATTTAATGCTCTTATCAGGCATTTAATGCATTTGAATTTATTTCCCGTTTGAAATAAATGTCCATTGAATGATTGCATTTAAGTCCTTCATGACTTGAGAATTTATTTCAGGTGAATCTGATTCTGATCGCTAGAGTGCTTTGAGCGCTTGATCCATAAATCCTGAAATAGTCCTTTAGCATTTGACAGACGCTAAGGATAAATCTTCATCTTCTTCTGACTTCAGACGCTGATCTTCAACTTCATCTCTAATAGACTCACCTAGAATTCTATTATCAATTCGGTATCTAATACTTAGTCTAAAATCTATAAAGATAAAAATTACAAGCCTAACAAATTTACATACTTTCAAACGCTTATACAATTGATCTATGAAACATAAACTTACATTATATTTTGGGATCTAACAAAAAATCCTATCTTGTCATCATCAAAACATCTAACATGAAATTTCCTAACACCTCTCATTACCAAATGAAACGAACCTAAAGAGTCGCGCTAAAAAATTGATAAAGAAAAATAAAAAAAAAAGATTTTTCTATTTTATTCTAGGAGATTTAGTTTATGGGATAAATTAAATATGATTAATTAATTGCTCATTAGATGAGATAATTAATTATAAAGATAAGATTAATTATTAATTAATTTCTCATGGAAATAAATTAATGAATTAATCTATCTAATTAATTGGGTTATTTAATTGATTGATTTATTTATTGTATATAATAAATTATTAATTAAATAGATAATGAATTAAAACAAAAGACGAGCCGGACCTTGTAAGGGGCATCCATTTGGACGCCTCCTAGGGCCGAGTTGGGCGTCCTCTTGGATGCCCAACATGTGCTCTAATCTTTTGTCTTGGTCAACAAGTCAAGTGATATTAAATCATCACTTAAAGACTTTTGACCTAGATGGAATTAGTTGAATTCACAACTACTAGAAAGAAAAAGAAAAATTCCTCCCTCTATCTCACATAGCTACCCGTCAGGCAAGGTGAAGAAATTAGGGGATTTTTCGTCAAATCAATCCACGTGATTATTTTGAGGAAACGTACTTTCGTTGTTCGAATCAAGAATTCAAGAAAGCTTCAAGAATTCGTGAAGTGTGGATAGCACGAGTTTTGGAGAATTGGAGCCTTCAAGTGTTCAGATTTTTGAAGAAGGATTTAGTTCTCCAACCACTATGCTTCAATGGATAAGTCGTTATTCATTGTAGTGTTTATCTGATTCAATATGCAAATCGAGAAAATCACTTTGGGATTTTTAAAAAAACCTTTCGCTGCATAATTTTTCGCGTAACCCAACAGTGGTATTAGAGCCAATCTCTGATCTGCATCTTTGATCTATGTTATGTGATTTATGATATGCGTGTTACGTGTTTTTGGAGCATGTGTTTATGCATTTTTAAATCTGCATTTTTTCTGATTTTTTGCCTAGAAGTTGATTTTTTGTGTTCATAATAAATCTGGATATTTTTGTGATGAGAAAAAAATCTATGGACGAGGAAAAACGGGGCCCGAAGGCTTTGAGTAAATGGCGCACAGCGCTCGGCGGCGCCTGGCGCCGTGTGATATCACGACACTGGCATTGTATGGCCTGATTGGGCCATGTGTTTGACACACGACCCTCTAAAATAGGTCATGGACCCGGGTCTGAAAATTGGCCAGTGAATTGTTTCAAACATAGTATTTGGGTTTTGGGTAAATTTAATTATCCGGGTGGGTCAAAAGGATGATGACCCGGAATAATTCAAATTAAGCTTAATTGTAAAATTACTTAATTTTGACTTATTAATTAGTTTGGGCTTAATTTAATTAATTCCAAATGGGCCAACGAGTTGGTGATTTGGATTTAAATTAAAATTAGCCCAATAGAAATTAATAACACGTGTATATTTTTCTAATTAATTAATTTTCAGCCCAATTAAATTTAATCCGAGTGGGCCAAAAGGATGGTGACACGGGTTTTATGAAATAGAGCCCAATAAGATTAATTGGAATAAAAAATATTTAATTAGAATAATTAATTATTTTTCTTGGAGATTAAAAATTAATATTTTTCCTCAACTTGGATGTTACTTGGATATTTGAATAAAGAATAAAAATTATTTTTCTTGGATGATTATTAATGAAATACTTAATCAAATAAAAGTTTTTCCAATTAATGATGGCCTTAAATCATGATAAAATAAGATTTATATTTTGTGTATTCATTTTAGTTCGACGAATATTACTTTAATTAAAGGTAAACATACTTAATATATAATTTTATATATCTAAGTCATCTTGTAGGACTAGATTGATTTTAATTGAAATAAAGAATATATATAAATTAGAACTTTTATAAAGGACTTTTTAGTTGGACTAAAATTTGTATTAATCAACATAAGTGTTTTAATATTGCGAACATGTGTTAAATGTTGCAAGCATCTCTTATGTGAGGGAGACACCGATCATGAACTTAGGTTTTATTCGATTTACTTTTTTTTTATGGGTTGTAAACCCGAAATTGAGGCTATTTATTGCTTTCTTAGAAATAATGTATAGGTTGTTTTAAAAGCATTGTAATAGAATAGTCAAGATTGGTTAAAACGAGAAGACCATGAAGATTAAATAGGTTTTTCATTTTAACCTTTGTGTGATGGCCCATTGGCTCAGTCCGTCTAGTAAAAGTCCATGATCGAGTGTGATGGTTTTATTTATTTAATTCTATAAATATATATTGGTAGGCATGTTTATTAGTAGTATAAATTGAGCATGTTCGATATATGATAATTGCGCTATATAAATTGATTAATGTGCAAAGTGAGACCAAACTTTAGGCAATCTAAATTCCCCCAAATAAATAATACCGAGTTAGTAAAGGATGTGGGACATCTTCGCCCTCCACTAAGCTTATTAAAATTAAAATTATTACAAATGTGTAATGCTTCCCAGTTACGGGGGTTATGCATTTCGAAATAATTTGAAAATTTATTAAGTGCATAAGATGCCTTAGTCGAAGCATATTTCACCCCATAAATCAGTTAGATTGCAAGGTGAAATTCAAATGTTAGTTTAAAGGAGTTAGTGGGAATAAATTCAGATAGTTCACGAGCTTAGAAATCGGTTAGGTTGCGGCTTGGTGAACTATGGGGAAAGATATTGAAACATTTATGGGATAAATTGATGTAAGACATGACTTCAAATAAATAATGAGCCAGAAATCGGTTAGATTGGAACCCATCTAATTAATTGAGGACCTCAATACCCGCTGTGGAATTGATGCTAATGATGATTCCCGATTTCTACATGGGAGTGCGGAATTCAAAAAATGTAGAGGGAGCCAAGATGAATTTTAAAGTCCTTAATTTTTCTTGGTGAAGTCAATTACAAGTAATCTAATTAATCTGGTTTATTTCTGCAGTTATTTTCTCGTTTATCTCTCTCAAATATGACAAACCCACTTTTAAAATTACTCGAAATAAATGTTCTAATCGGACCCAACTACATCAAATGGCTCGCGATCTTGAGGAATGTCCTAAGTGAGGAGTCAATTGAAAATGTGTTGGAGATCAATCGTCCTCCGGTTCCTAAGAGGGATGAGGATGAGAGAGTTCAACTAGCTCATTTTAGCTGGACTTGTGGCAACTATAAAGCTAGAGGATACATCCTGAGCTTAATGTGTAGTGAACTACAGAATTCTCATGATGCAATGAGCAATGCAAGGGACATAATTCTTCATCTAGAGGAAATGTTTGGACGGCCACTTGGAGCACATGTGATGGTGGGAGCTTAAGACTGTAGGCACATCAGGGGAACTGATATGCTGGAACACGACTCGCATCGGTTCTGTCACATTGGTTTTCACTCTGTGACTGTCAATGACAGAACTGATTATGCATAATAGGTATAAGTGAACTTTTGACCTGAAGTATCTAGCTGAAGATACACTTGTGATGTCAAGTCTGTCACTAGAGTAGTTAGACCCAATTCACCCGTTGGTGGGATTGACCTTGAAATGCGGCTTGATGGGCAAGTGGCAGTGATAGGAGTCATTTTTACGTGTTATTAAGCCCCTTTGCATTTATGTTTTAGGTTCATTTATCGCTTGATTTTGTCACTTGTGCGTTTAATTCGTGCATTAAGTGATTTCAGGCCTTAAGTGGATACAATCGAAGAAAGGGTGGAAAAAGGACGTATAAAATAAGTTTAGGCCAAGATGTTTCACACCTCTACGACCAAACAAGCAAGAAACAAGCTGGAATTAGCCAAAATCATATTTTAGTACCATTTCCGCACACCTGGGCGCCAAATCAGAAACAACCTCCACATTGGAACGTCATTTTGATATATTTAGAGACAGAATTGGATGAAGTGTCCTTCTACAAAGTTGTAGATGTATGTCTTATCTTCACATGAGGACTTGAAGCATCAAATTCGGAGGTCTGTGGAGAAGTTTATGAATAAAACACTATCCCTGCGCTGGAAAATACGAAAGTGGCAGCTCCCATTCTTAGTAGGTGGAAAACAAGAGAATGGTAGTTCACATTCTTGGTAGGAGGAAAGTAAGAGAATGGTAGGTGGAAAATAAGAGAATGGTAGTTCACATTCTTGGTAGATGGAAAGCAAGAGAATGGTAGGTGGAAATAAAAGAGAATGGAAGCACATGTTCTTGGTTGGTGAATTCTTTTGGCTATAAAAGGAGGATTGGAGGCCATCCTACAAACACACTTGAAAACACATTCCCCATTGGGGGAGCCTAAACACATCCTATCATCATCTTCATCATCCTTAGATTAGTTATGAAGATTATCAACAACCTCTGAAGGTGAAGAAATCAAGAAGCATGGAAGAGATGAAGATCGAAGTTCAACCATAAAAAATACGAGCGAGTTTCTTAGATTTAGATTTATTTTTGTCTATGAATATGAATCTTAATTTAAGTTCCTATCTTTTATCTTTTATGATGAAATAGATTCTTCGAACTAAGGCCATGTAGAGGCTAAATTATGATAATTGAGTTATAAATTGTGTTTTTCATATTAATTCTATTGTTGCTTTGTGTCTTGATCTTGTTTGAATGCATCATATGCTTAGCTACCATATGTATGATTTATTGCTTCAATTATTCGTTCGAGAGAAGTTAATTTAAGGTGCAAAGAGGATCATCACATAATCCGTAAAAAATAGGGAATTGCCCCTAGAGATAGGTAGAGATTCCCGGGTGCAGTTAGCCGGATTAATCCGGGGAAATTCTAGAACTTGAATGCATGATTGTTGGTTAGATTCTCGGATAGACATATCTAGAGAACCATCAATTAATCATAGAATTATTACAGCCGAGAAATCGGGTAGTAATTATTTAAAGTTTTTTCCACCAAAGCAACATTAGTCTAATAATATGAGAACATGTTTATAATGAAAATTGATTAATTTATGCCAACACATGTGTCTTAGTTGCTCTTTTCCATAGCTATCTTGATTTCGACATCTTGTTTCTTATATCTTACTTACATAATATTTTAGTTAATTCTTGTTTTAGTTTAAGTTCTTCAATTGCTTTAAAATCATAAACTAAAATACAAGTCCTTGAGGTTCGACAACCCGGACTTTATTGTCCACTTTATTACTACACACGACCAGTCCACTTGCTGTTTAATACACGTAAGGATTTTTCGTGTCAGGCAGTCTTAGCTGATAACTACTATGAGGTTTGTTCTCTCACAAGTGAATGAGAAAGTATCCTATGTGCTTATAGATAATAGAGATCAAATTCTTTGGCCAAAGCAAAAGAGACGATTGTGCGAGGCACTAAATCGAACTCAATGATCTTGTATTGTTATAATTAATACATATGGTCAAGTCCAGTGAGTTTGACATAATCATGACTCTCACTTAACTGAGACACATGAACAAAGGGTTTATACTTATACGATATTTACGATTGGAAGGTAGTGGAATGATCCAATCATTCGATTTTGTTTGGGCTACGAAGTGGACCACGTGACTAGCTAGGTGTTACCCACTTCCTTTGGATTCCTCTCATTGCCAAACGAAACGAACCTAGAGAGTCGCTCTAAAGGATTTATAAAGAAAAATAAAAAAGGATTTTTCTATTTTATTCTAGGAGATTTTATTTATGGGATAAATTAAATATGATTAATTAATTGCTCATTAGATGAGATAATTAATTATAAAGACAAGATTAATTATTAATTAATTTCTCAAGGAAATAAATTAATGAATTAATTTATCTAATTAATTTGGTTATTTAATTAATTGATTTATTTATTGGATATAATAAATTATTAATTAAATAAATAAATAATTAAAACAAAAGAAGAGTCAAGCCATGTAAAGGGCGTCCATTTGGACGCCTCCTAAGGCCGAGTTGGGCATCTTCTTAGATGCCCAACATGGGCTCTAATCTTTTGTCTTGGTCAACAAGTCAAGTGATATTAAATCATCAATTAAAGACTTTTGACCTAGATGGAATTAGTAGAATTCACAACTCCTAGAAAGAAAAAGAAAAACTCCTCCCTCTCTCTCACATAGCTAGCCGTCGGTCAAGGTGAAGAAATTAGGGGATTTTTCGTCTAATCAATCCACGTGATTATTTAGAGGCAATGTACTTTCGTTGTTCGGATCAAGAATTCAAGAAAGCTTCAAGAATTTGTGAAGAGTGGATAGCACAAGTTTTGGAGAATTGGAGCCTTCAAGTGTTCAAATATTTTAAGAAGAATTTAGTTCTCCAACCACTTCGCATCAACGGGTAAGTCGTTATTCGTTTTAGCGTTTGTGTGATTCAATATGCAAACCGAGAAAATCACTTTAGGATTTTTTTTTAAAACCTTCCGCTGCGCAATTTTTCGCGTAACTCAACATAAACTAATTACAACTTTGATCCATTTCCTTTGTGGGATAACCCACTTCAAACACCCCACTTTAACTCCTAATTGCTCATTCGTTTCACAACCGATTTGAGAAATTCGAAATGCTAAACTCATCTACTCGGAACGTAGATTAATATTATTCAATAATATTTCGTATATCGGATTCTTACAGTATTCGAATTTCTTATGCAAAATTCATATCCAACGCACTTTTCATACACAAATATACAATAATCCCCCACACGAATGAAATTAATGCAATGCATGATCTCAAGAGTTCAAACAAAAATTTATCACATCAGAAGAACTAGCTTTTGGCTTTGAACCTTTCTTAGTGAGATATCATCGCATTTGCTAGGCTATCCAATGAACATGATGTCTTGAATTGGTCAGTCGTTCATGTAAAATCAGACAATGATATGGACATGATAAATTCTCAGTAGCTTCAGTTCTCACTATTGGGTCCATTTTGTCCATGGCACCCCTTCTTGGATTCATAAGTGTTTACATTTTACTCAATGTTGAGGTGGCCGACACCTCACACTTACACAGGTGATCTCCTATTTAAGAGTATCCTACCATACTCTACTTCATTTACATAACAGTATAGAAATCATTAAAAGTTCCGACTTAGCCTTTGCTACACTTGTAGGATGCACATCTTTATCCTAGGCAATGGGTTTGGAGTTAAACTCCTAAGTGTCATATTGAATTTCCACAACATAGTTGTCCCATTGAACCAAGATCTTGGGATCTCCAGTCAGCATGGTTGTGTCTCCATTGTGTTCATTCTTAATATGTAAACTTTAATCCCATTCCTCTTGATAGGCAGTATATCTGATCTCTAGACAATTGTTTCATCAAATAATCTGCAATATTCTCCATTGATTTCACATAATCAATGGGAATAATCCTGTTAGAGATCAACTGCTTAATGTTATTATGCCTACGATGAATATGTCTAGACTTACCATTATACATACTACTATGTGCCCTTCCAATTGCCGACATACTGTCCCAATGATGTCCCAATGAATCAAAATTGGAGGCACAGGTTTTTCCCAACAGGGAATATCTTCTAAGAAATTTCATAGCCACTCAGCTTCTTCACCAGCTTTATCTAAAGCTATGAACTCTGATTCCATTGTGGAACGGTTATGCAAGTTTGCTTACAAGATTTCCACGACACCGCTCCTCCACCTATGGTAAATACATACCTACTTGTGGACTTAAAGTCGTTTGTGTATGATATCCAATTAGCATCGCTGTAGCTGGATATTTAGAGTAGTGTAATCCATAATCTTTAGTATACTTTAAATACTTAAGAACTCTAGTTAAAGCATTCCAATTCTCTACACAAGGATTACTCATAAACCTACTCAACTTTCTCATAAAATTAGCTAGATCAAGGCGAGTACAGTTCATGATATACATCAGACTCCCAATGCCTATAGCATATTCTAACTGCGATACGGGTTCTCCATGATTCTTGCGTAGAAGAACACTCAAGTCTACTGGTGTATTGACTGGTTCACTATCGCTCGGAAGGAACTTTTCTAAAACCGTCTCAACATAATGAGATTGCGATAAGACTAGTCCTTCAGAAGTCCTCATGATTTTAATCCCTAATATGACATCTGCAAGTCCCATATCCTTCATGTCAAAGTTCTTCTTTAACATTCCTTTAGTATTCATGATAATTTCATGATTACTACCCATTATCAACATGTCGTCGACATATAGACACAATATGACATATATGTGATGTGTTCGCCTAACGTACATGCTTTTTTCACACTCGTTGATCTTGAAGTCATTTGATAACATCAATTTTTCATGCCACTGCTTAGGCGCTTGTTTAAATCCATATAATGACTTCACAAGTTTACATACTTTCTTCTCCTTTCCAGGAACAACATACCCCTCGGGTTGTTCCATGTATATTTTTCATCTAATTCACTATTCAGAAACGCAGTCTTAACATCCATTTGATGTATCTCAAGGTTATGCAGCGCGACAATAGCAGTGAATAATCTTATGGATGTTATTCTCGTTACCGGAGAATAAGTATCAAAGAAATCAAGACCCTCTGTTTGTCGGTATCCTTTGACTACCAAACGTGCTTTATACTTATCAATAGTTCCATCAGTCTTATTCTTTCTTTTTAGAATCCATTTCCCGCCTAAAGGCTTACTTCCCTTTAGAAGATCAACCAACTCCCAAGTATGATTGTGCAAAATAGACTCAATTTCACTATTGATAGCCCCTTTCCAGAGTTGAGCATCTGGACCGGACATAGCTTCCTTAATCGTTCTTGACTCCCCTTCTAATGTATATGATACAAAATTGGGACCAAATGATTTTGGAACTCTTGCCCTTTTGCTACGACGTGGTTCTTCATCCCCAGGATTAGAACTACTCATAGACTAATGATGTGTTCTTTTAAGAGGAACTTGTTCGTTTCTTTCTTTACTTGGGAAGATATCCTCAAAGAATGAAGCATTTCTAGATTTCATGTTAGTACCTTCATGAATCTCTGATATTTCTGATTTATGTACCAGAAATCGATAGGTGCTACTATTAAGTGCAGAACCTATGAATATACAGTCAATAGTTTTAGGTCCTATCTTAACTTGTTTGGGTTTGGGTATTTCTAGATTAGCCAAACACCCCATACTTTGAGGTACATGTAAGAAAGCTTTTGACCTTTCCAAAGTTCGTATAGAGTTTCACTTCTACTTTTGTAGGGAATCTTGTTAAGGACATAATTGGCGGAGAGGATCGCCTCCACCCACAAATTCTGCCGTAATCCAGAATTTAACAACATCGCATTCATCATTTCCTTGAGAGTGTGATTCTTGTGTTCAGCAACGCCATTTGTTTGACGTGAATATGGTGCTATCGTTTGATGAATAATTCCAGAGTTGGTACAAAATTCATCAAAAAGTGTTTCGTATTCTCCACCTCTATCGCTCTGTATAGATCTCGATCAGACCATGTCCAATCTTTTACGCTTCTAGTAGCGATTTCAATAATTTTTGACGAAACTTGCTGCATTGTCTAACACCTCTGTCTCTGACGAACGTTGGCACTCCGAGTGCCATCGTTCTTGTCTCGAGATTACTGTTACAACAGCAGCCGTGTAGTCTCGCCTGTGTTTCTCAATATCCTGGTCAAACCCAATTTGATAACCAAATTAAATCAAATTTAATTATGATAGGAAGATTAAATCCAATTTAATCAAAGCGAAATTAAATCCAATTTAACTTCCGTGACAAGATTAAATATAATTGAAATTTAAACAACTACCATCCAATTTAATTAATAATAAATTAAATCCAATTTAACTTATTATAAATTAAATCCCATTTAATTTAAATTAATTGGGTGCAACCCAACTTTATTTAATTAGAATTCACTGGCCTAAAACCACTCTCATTTTAAACTTAAATGTGTTGGGTCCAACCCAATTTCATTTCAAATACGTATTGGGTTCATGTCTTATTTCACTGAGCCCTGCCCAACATATTATTTGTTCTTGTATAAGTCCATCGAATGGCTTTAATTAGCCAATAGCTTGCCTGATCCAAGCCCAGAGCATTTCCTTGGCTCTTTGTAATCTATAGCCCAGTGTCCCGAATGGACACAGTTGTAACAGTCGTCTCCCTGTTTCAACTTGCCTTTTTTTTCCCTGAGAGTTCCATTTGGACTTGCCCTGGAACTTTCTTTTTCGGTTAGAACTTTCCGGAACTTCTGCTATGTTTGCCATCGCCTGCATCGTAGGCTTCTTGTCAAAAACTCGATTGTCTTCCTCAATTCTGAGTCGGACGACCAAGTCTTCCAAACTCATCTCCTTTCTCTTGTGTTTCAAATAATTCTTGAAATCCTTCCAAGACGGCAGTAACTTTTCCATGATAGAAGCTACTTAGAAAGTTTCACTTAGATCCATTCCCTCAGCAAGAACTTCATGAATAATTATCTGAAGCACTTGGACTTGACTCATCATGGACTTAGAGTCCACCATCTTGAAGTCTAAGAACTTCGCAACCACGAACTTCTTCAGTCCGACGTCCTCAGTTCTACACTTCTTATCTAGAGCCTCCCAGAGGTCTTTGCCGGTCTTAACCGACAGATAGACGCCATAAAGCGAACCATCTAACCCGCTGAGGATGTAATTCCTGCAAAGGAAATCACAATTGTGCCAGGCATCATATGCCACCCTCAGTTCGTCGTTGATCGAGTCCTCAGGGACATACGTGATAGTGTTAGGTGCCCAACGAGCCAATTGTTTTGGGCTCAGCCATATTAAATATAAACACTATAACAGTCTTGAATTAAATAATTTGAATCTTTTATTTATGGTATGCATCTTTATTGTTATAAATATTGACAGTATAGATAAAGATCCCATGGATTACATATGATTAGGGGGAGGCGGTCAGGGAAAAATTTTGGAATGCTCTCAAAGGCCGTAATCCTAAATATTGTTCCAAGTCATAGAGGCTGTGAGATGTGGGATATCACTGGCCTCGTCAAGACTTGTTCATACATGTAACTCTTTCAAGAGGTCGGCGCGTTCCATTGTCAATGCCTTGTATGGCAATACATGTATGAAGATTCATAATGGATTCTGGAATTGAACGGCCCCGCTTAAGGACTCCTATTTGGTGATATCGAACATGAAGTCCTTGAGTTTCGTAGTGTGAGATTAATCCTTAGACCTAAGATGTCATTTGGAAAGGGCACTACCCACCCTGCTTTGATATGCATGTGCACTCCAGGAGAGTCATACGGCGTGTATGTTGGGTATAGTCTGGTAGTGCAGTGGAACAAATGGCAGTCGGAGAGGGATTCATCCAGGGTAACGAGTACCCGGTATTTCCTATGTTGTTGCAAGAATCTAAATGATCGTGAAAAGCCTTTGATCAAAGCGATTGTTTTCTGAGAGGGAATCGTGATCCCAGATCGGAAGACTAGATCATTAGATGTCACAACACAGTCATAGTTTCCAAGGTTATTAGGGTTTGACCGTCGCCATATCCTAGACCATGGACGGAAAATTGATGAAGGATTCTACTCACATGACGATTGCAACTCGGATGGGTTTTTGCTTTTCATCGTTGACATCTAGGTAGTCGTGGCGACGTTTCTAGACATCGAACCATGACCAATAGGTGCCTTGGATTAATTTGGTAAAATTAATTGAAGGACTAGTTAATTATTTAGAATAACTAATCTAGCCTCCAGGACTTATTGCTAGCTTGACAACGAGCCTGAGAGGTCACACTCATAACTTAGTGTAGTACCTATTGGCTAATTAATTCTTTGTGAATTAATGGTGGAATTAATTAATTGAATTTAATTAATCAAGAAAAAGGAATCAATTTAACTAGTTAATTAATTGTCCAATAATTTAATATTAGAATATTGAATTGGGAAGGACTAATGAATTAATTAGAGGAAAGAAAATAAAATAATATATATATACACACACACATAGTGCACATGTGAGGCGTGTGTATTATGTATGTAGATTTGGTGGAAATATTTATCTTGCTCACCAAGTTTGTTATATATATATATATATTAATTAATATCCTATAAATATATTTGGTAGAATCCTAAATTAATTAAAGTAGTTAATTAATGGATATGGAAAAGATTCTATTTGATATATGTTAGGATATTATTAGACATGGTAATATATAGTTTGTTGGAAAAAGTCCAACTAAACAAGGAAGAGAATAAAAGAAAAAAGGAAATACATGTACATATATACATATGTACACGCCTACTCCCTAATTTTTAGGGGAGAAGTAGGCGTGTACCCACCTAGGGTTTTAACCCTAGGTGGACTCTATATATACATGTATATTTCACTTCTTTTAAAACCTAATGGAAAAAGTGACTTTGAATTAGTTTTGGTTTTTGAAAAGAAAAATAAGTTTTTGAGAAAAACACTTTTTCTATTATTCTCTTCCAATTTTCTTTCATACTATTTCTTCAAACTCATGTGTTGAGCGTGAATAACACTTAAATAATTCCAAACTCTTTTTCCTAAAAAGCCAAGATTTGATATTCTCCTTGCTTGCACTGGTGGAGATAATTGAGGGTACAAGCTAGGGTGTGGATACATCTCAGAGGCGCAACACTTGGGGTGCTAGGGTAAATCAATTTGAAGACTGTAGCAAGAAGTAGCTTAAAAAGACGTTGCTACTTTAAGGTCAGCAAGAGGTAAACACGAGTAAACTTTCTCCTAGGATAGTTTTGAATCCGATAGTACCCTGTCGACCTAGCCCTAATTTCGGGGATTCTGCTTTAATTTTCGAAATTATATGTATTCCACTGCGCCGGTATCCCCGAGGGCTGTACACGATCCCAACAATACGGAGCATCCTCCTTTAAGTGTTGTGATTCGGTCTAGCGGATAAATTTTTTAATCCGAATCACACCCAAGAATCCAATACGGGGATATTCGTGATATTAAGCATATAGATCAATTGACGAGAATTGACAAGACTAATCGAATTACCTTTTTGTCTATTGAATCTCGAATTATCAGCAGCAGCCCCAGACTCCTGCCTCTAGATAATCACACCGAAGAAAAATTCTCTGAGAAAAGCTCGATCTCCTCCTCAGCAACAATTGCAGGCGGCTAGTTGGATGGAGATGGAGGGAATTTTCTTTCCTAATGCTCTAGGTTTATTTTGGCTCTGTGTCATATTCTAAAACAATGACTTGTGTTCTTGTGTGGAGTTCTGACACTGACTGATTACTTATACCAAGTAAAAGACTCCCCTAGGTTACACATAAGAGGGGCCGGCCGAAATGGTCTTTGTAGATGGGCTTCGGGCTTTGTTTTGAATTAGCCCATGTGTAATTAATTAAATCCAAGTCCAATCAAATTGGTAATTAATTAATTAATTACATTAATCCAATTAATATAATTCAACTTATAAATTAATTTCCAATTAATTTAACTTATGAATTAATATGATTTAATTAATTTATTTAATCCAATTAAATATCTTTAATTAAATCATGGCATCTATTTTGTCAGTCAATTCACATCAAATATGATTTTACCGAAATACCCTTAGCTTAAGAAAATATTCCTTTTCTTCACATAGTGCGACTATCTAGGCTCGATTCAATTGGCAATGGGAGAATTCCAAAGGATAAGGCTGTCACCTAGCCAACACCGTGGAACCAAATCGTAACCCAATTGAAAATGAGAAGATCATGTGATCAAGAACCTTGACTACGAATACCATATGTGTATAAACTCTTCACCGACGTGACCCGATCAAGTAAGAGCCATGGTTTAGTCAAACTCTTAGAACTTGATACTGTACTTAGAATCATAAAAATGTGAAATTACCAAACTACCCTCAGTGACAATCACGATCGTACAGGTCACATACTCGCTTACTGTCGAGATGGTGAATCCCGTTTTGGCAAGTTATCTTACAACATCGAATGCACTATTGGATCGTGCTTCGAGGTCGACCCCACCTATCAGGTGATACGGCTCTAACTACTCTGATAACATATCTAATACTACAAGCATGTTATAAATGATGCCTCAGGTCTAAAGTTCACACATATTATCGCAATCTTAATCCCAATCATTGACTGTCAAAGAGTAAATACCCATGTGATCGGATTAATGCGAGTCGAGTTCAAATATGTTAATTCCATTAATCATATTCATGACACCAGCTCCCACTATCTAATCAGTGTACGACTGGCACTTCCATGTCAAAGAAAGTGTCATATGAGTTGAATATTAATGCCCAATCAATATTCGTTAACTCACGAACTCCCAGTTTCAGAGATTAAGTACTTGACTGTTCCAGTGCCTCCTCTTGTCCATAAGAGGTGGAAAGTCTATCTTGAAATCTCTTGGACTAATATGTTCAATACAGTTAAATGTCATTAGATTTATATGAACCAAATGAAAACCTTTATTCTATAAATAAAAACATCAAATGTTTTTTTACAAGTAACTTATCTAAGCCCTACTCAATCTAAGTCCTCATAGGCATTGAGGGCATATACCTAACAATAAGAACCTCGCCAGGTTCAGAGTCGTGAGGTAAAACAACATCTTTTGCTGCCACCTCTTAAAGTTAGCCCCGTTAAACTTTGACTGCCTTTCGGCCTGTCGCGTCTAAACGTGCACCATGGCGACGTTCGGACGTCTCATGTCGTACATCCAAACATTCACCTTAGCAACGTTTTGACATTGCACGTCTCACGTCCGAACGTGCACCTAGGCAACGTTTAGGTGTCTGCCTCGATTTGAAATCTTGAACTTGTCAGTTCGGCACGTACGAACGTCACCTTTGTGCACGTTCGAACATCTATGAACAGACAGTTCACGAATTCAAAATCACTTTCCACCATTTTCGGCGACTCCCCGATCCTTCTAACACTGATTTCAGGAGTAGCTACATCACCCACATTAGTCATTTGAACAAAGTGGCAGCTTTTGAACAACAACAACATTTAGCGTTAAGTTTTGTTGGACAAAACTTCGCAAATGTATCAAATGCTAACAAAGGAATTGATGATAATATCGAGGCGAGAGAGAAATCTCTATCCTTAACGCTAAATTGCCCCACCTAGATGGTACGGGTTACTGCAACAAGCGTCCTAAGATACAACGATATACATTCTAAATTTGAAACCACTTCAAATTCAGAACCTAATGAACTTTTCGCTACTTAGAACTCTTGAGAGAGAGAGAGAGAATGAGAGAAAGATATGAAAGCAGATTGCTTTGGTGTGTTTTTTCCATCTGTTGGAGGAGCCTATTTATGGCTAAGAAATCCCGACACATTAAACATGAAAATTAAATTAGCAGTCTGAAACTGCCATCCACGTTCGAACGTGAGCACCCCAATGTTCGAACGTGAGGCCCCAACGTCTTTCAATTGTTAATGCAGCTGAAATATTCCAGGCGTTTCAGATATTCTTGTAGAAGGTGTCAACGTTTGAACATTAACAACCCAACGTTCAAACGTGAGCATCTTCATGTTCGAACGTGGGACCTTTAGAAGGCCAATTCAAAAATGAACACACGTGGCAGCGTTTGTTCAACCTCAATTTAATGGATCAAATTTTCCCAACTGTTGGATAGTAAAATTTTAATGGACCAACTTTGTGGAATTAATTTTGTCCAAAAAAATTAATTATCTTGCAAGCCCAAGCCCACAACCCGCGACCCGGACCTGCTCCCGAGACCGAGCCAAGTCCGGGCGGACGGATTGCGGCGGCGCGCGCGCGTGTGCGGTGAACCGGACCATGGCTAGGTCCTTCCCCCTCACAAAACCCACAAAGATGAGATGTCCCAAAGGGCCAACCCTTTACCTCAAGTTAATAGTATATAAACCAATTACAACTTTGATCCATTTACTATGTGGGATAACCCAGTTCAAACACCCTATTTTAACACTTAATTTCTCATTCGTTTCAAAATCAATTTGAGAAATTCGAAATGCTAAACTCATCTATTCGAAAACTAAATTAATATTATCCAATAATATTCCGTATCACGGATACTTACGTTGTTCGAATTTCTTATGCAAAAGTCGTTTCCAACACACTTTTCATAAACAAATATCCAACACTCATTCCTTAATTACATAAGGTAATTAATGCTAATAAGAGATTAATATTCCTTTAATTAGGCTAAGTTAGCAGTGTTGGGCTTGATTCTTGCATCTTGGTTTTGGAAACTTCCTATATTTGATGAGATCTTGTCTTCAATCTTCCCTCTATTAACCGGATTTACTCTCTATCCTTACTTTTAAAGATTTAGCCTTCTTTTGTGGGTCCAGCCGAATCTTGATAGAATTACTCCCGAATCAACTTGAGATCTTCGGCCTGCCATGGTAAGTTGTTGACCAATATCCTTGATTGGATCTTGCCTCATCAATATATCCTTTCCTTTTATAGGCTTGGGTCCAGCTCCGCGTCTAACCCTAGGTCAAGCTCCCTATTCATCTCAATGTCCAGCCACATTATAATTAATTTTACGCTTTATTCCATCATCTTGTAGAGCTTGTCAGCTCAGCCCAATAAATAATTTCCATTCACATCAAGTATAATAATAACATTTAATATACACTTTTGTGATGCAGATAAATTACATCGACTCCAGAACAGCATAACTAGAACAAAGATATATTCATTACAGAAAGTCATCTTATAATACTGACTAGCACGAAGGAGTCATGACTCATGTGGATCAAACAATAGTGGTGAGCAACAACTTATTAATTAATAAATCATTCGCGATTTTTCGGTCAACACCCGCTAAGTATCACTTGGCAAGGTAAACACACCAGACGAGAAATGGGCCTCGAAAGATTAAACAATGCTTGCATAGAAATAATCAGTTGATTTTCCATATATATATATAGATAATTGATTAAGTTATTTAAACGCAACAGCTGAAGCCACATGAAAATTGGAGGACTTTAAGTTTTTAACCAATACTATTTCTATAATAAGAATAAGGTAGAGAACAAGGCATGCATATCAACAACAACGTAACTAATGTGAATCAATAAGTTGTGGTCATGATAAACAACTTGTTAATTAATCATCCACTAGTTTTTAGTCAACACTAACTCATGTGGAGTACTCATTGACATGCATGATGTTGAGTGTCAAAGGATAATATTAGAAAATATGCAATGATTGAATTCATAATTTAATAAAACACTCGTGAAAATGGATGAGTTCAAAATATACGTTCACTGAATAGGAAATCTTCTGGTATCTTGATCTTAATCACGTCTTCTTCTTTTTGTGCACATGTTCTACCTAACCATACCATATACTTAAAAGCATATCCAACTCAAATTTTACAAATCACATGAACAAATGAAAAGTTTTAACATAGATTCAATAAGTTTACATTTATATAATCTAGAGTTCTAATTATTTTTGTCAGATTTTAACCCACGAGTTAGTATCAAGGTGTCAATTTTGCTGCTTTACCAAGAGATCAATAGCTGGCCATGTAACAATTCAATGAGTTTTATTTATATATGTGTGACAAATTATCAATAATAAACTAGAAATTTTTTAAATACACTACAAAAAAAATAAGACATTGGTGACAAAATGTCAAAGTGACAATGTAAAAGTTGTTACTAATTATAAATTTGTAGTAACAAAAACTTTTGTTTTGTCACTAAAATAGGTTCTACATGTTTAATAGTGACAAGATTTGTATAGAAGTTGTCACTTTTGATAATTAATAACAAGAAAATTGTTGTCACTATTGAAAATTAGTAACACACCTTTTGCGACAACTTAGTGACAACAATTTTAATTGTCGCTCTATTTGTGTTATCACTATACATGTGTCACTAATTGTCAATAATGACAACTTTTAAAAAACTCTTGTCACTAAAAAATTTTATTGTGACAAAGCAAAAATTGTTGTCACTCATTATGTATATCTAGTGACAATTTTTTCATTATTACTTCAAATTTTGTCACAAATATTACTTTTTATTGTAGTGATATTAAGTTCGTTAATATAATTTTTTTAGGAAAAAAAACTTATTCACACTAACTTTTTATTTTTATTGACAACTTTATCACTTGACATTTTGTATTTTTTTTTCCTCTTATAATCACCTTTGAGGGAAAAATGCATTTTCAGTCCGACAAGTACGTGTGAGACTATGCTACTCCCACCCCAATGGAGCTAGTCCACTAAACACCACAAATTTGTATTGGGGTGGGTGGTTTTTCTTAACCACCACCCATGCAAAAACCACCTACCCTGACAGAAATATGTGGTGTTAAGTGGACTAGCTCTATTGGAATGGGTGTAGCATAGAATTGCCCCGACAAGTACATGCAAGAGCAAGTTTGATCCAAATATTACGGGGCTCACCAAACTTTTCTTATTTTCCAAAATGTGCGATTATGATTCCAAGCTGAATGTCCTACAATTTTTTTACATATGCAAGTTGTACTTCTCATGTGCCACGTTAAATTACCAGCCTCGTCCATGACAAAACCTACTGGGCTAAGTTGCGCAAAATTGCAATTTTTGTACTATAATTTAGCTTGTTCGCGGTTTTTCTACTTCAACGTGGGGGCTAACAATTTAGGTACAGTATTGACACAAAAAGTGCCACAATGACTACAAATTTGACCGGAAATTGTCACGCGCAATGCACATGACAACAAAAATGGAGATTTTTCAGAATTCGAGAGTGAATTGATATTGTGGCATCCAACTTGACAATCAATTGGTGATATGGCAATCAATTAGATAAAATTAAAAATTTTGAGTCCAAGAGAATTTTAGCTCGTGACCTTGTAGTAAAATTTTGACAATTCCCTCACTCCAGCACATTACACAACTTATTTTGATTCATTTTGGTTTAGGTACTTATACGAGTATTTCAATCTATGACTTACCAATATTCTTATCCAAATTATTATTTTGTTAACGTAAGTACTGTAGTAAAATATATTAAAATTTCAAGTACGACAAACACATATAACCTAAGTACTTAATGAGGTTTTACAAAATTTAAATTTTATATATACAAAATTTTATTTCAAATATTTTATTCTAATATATAATTTATGGTTAATATCACTTTAGATCCTCAACTTCATCTTTAGAATCACGTTAGTCCATCTACTTCCAATTGCGTCGATTGAGTCCCTCAACTGAACAATTCGTTTTAATGTAGTCCCTTTGACTAATTTTCGGTGAATTTTGACCGGAAAGTTGGTCATATGCCACACACATGTCATATTTTCATGGTAAAAGTGTCAATTCAACTTTTGAGTTCCACTTTAGTCCCTCAACTTTAAAAATTTTCCACTTTGGTCCTTTGGCAGGAAATGCACACTTTGGTGTACATTTGGTGCAAGTTTGGTGTATGGTAGGTGCATTGATTGGGGTATAGATAGTGAAAATGCTTGGTATATAATTGGTACATTGTTTGGTGCATCTTTTGACATCGTTGTGCTAGTTTTTGTACATGTTTTGTGCATGCCTTTGCATCGACTAGTAATGCGAAATATTCAAAACAATAAACAGGCTTCATTTCATTCAAAGGATTTCATATAAAAAATTTCATACAAGCTTCATTTCATAAATATACAAAGCCCCTCACTTCAACCATTCTTCACTTGTTCAACCACATGAGGAACAAAAGTACCCAAGACAACACAAAAATCAACCAAAGTCTCTTTTGTTTCTTCTGAACCTTCTCCAACTCCGTGTTAAGAGTTTTGATATTTCTCAAGAGTCCCAATAGTACTTCCTTTGAACAATCACACATGGGGGGAGGGGTTCGAACAAAGAGAAGTACCCACAAGCTCCGACATCCCTTCAATATAAAAATTCAAAATCACATTACAAGATGAAAGAAGAATAAAACTTGAATGTAATTAAAGTAAAGCAACTTACCCCCATAGTTCTCACAACCGTCCCAGAGCATCGAATCATACCCTTTATCTCTCAAAAGCACATCACATTAGCCATTTTTTGTTCTTTATGGTAGGTATGCCGAAAATGAAACAAACTCGGTCATTGTTGAGCATTATGAGCTCAAAAATGGCATTGGGATGGGACTGTACAATGCATCTCGTGCCAAAGGACCAAAGTAACAATTTTTTTAAAGTTGAGGGACTAAGTGACAAAATTGACAATTTTCTTGAAGTTGAGGGACTTAAGTGGAACTCAAGGGGTTGGAATGACACTTTTACCCTTAAAATATGACGTGTGTGCACGTAACCAACTTTCCGGTGAAAATTGGTCAGAGGGACCACATTGAGGAAAATTGTTAAGTTGAGGGACTCAATCAATGCAATTGAAAGTAAAGGGACTAAAGTAATTCTGAATGTATAGTTGAGAGATTTAAAGTGACACTGCTCCTATAATTTATCAATATTATTCAAATATAATATATCTAACACATATTTTTAATTTAGATGTGCATATATATTTAGATAGAAATTTCTTATATTTAGATAGAAATTTCTTCATAATTACAACAGACATATATAAATATATATATATAACTAATAATATATTTTTAGGGCAAAATACAATTTGGCTTGTTCGCGGTTTTTCTACTTCAACGTGGGGGCTAACAATTTAGGTACAGTATTGACACAAAAAGTGCCACAATGACTACAAATTTGACCGGAAATTGTCACGCACAATGCACATGACAACAAAAATGGAGATTTTTCAGAATTCGAGGGTGAATTGATATTGTGGCATCCAACTTGACAATCAATTGGTGATATGGCAATCAATTAGATAAAATTAAAATTTTTGAGTCCAAGAGAATTTTAGCTCGTGACCTTGTAGTAAAATTTTGACAATTCCATCACTCCAGCACATTACACAACTTATTTTGATTCATTTTGGTTTAGGTACTTATATGAGTATTTCAATCTATGACTTACCAAATTTCTTATATTTAGATAGAAATTTCTTCATAATTACAACAGACATATATAAATATATATATATATATATATAACTAATAATATATTTTTAGGGCAAAATACAAAATGCCCTTATACTATTCCTACTATCACATATACCCCCTACACTTTAAAAGGTACCAAGGTAGTCCTTCATGAAAATTAATGAGTTATGCCAAATGATCCTTTCAAACACAACCTTACAATATTAAAGCACCAAATTAATGAACTTGCTTGATTATTCTTTTTTTATTGAACTTATAAGATTTGTAAGAAATTGCAGATTTTATAAACTTCATTTAAGATTTAAATAGGATGTTTTAATAGATAAAATTAAATAACTTATAATTGACTAATTGAGTATGATACAATTGAAAAATACAAAACTTGTAAGTTTAAATCTACAACTTCTTAACTTTATTAATCTAAATTAAAGACTTTGTTAATTTATAAGTTATAAATCTACAAATAACAAGATTTAAATAATAATAATAATAATAATAATAATAATAATAATAATTCTCCATAATTTTTTAATTAACACTTTACAAGATTTAAATGTTTTTGTAATTTTAAAAACTTAAATTTGACAAATTCATTAAGAAGAAAATGATTAATCGGGTAAGTCAATATAGTTCTTAAACATTATAAGGTTGTGTTTGGATGATAGAATTTTCATGAGGGGACCATTTTGGTACCTTTTGAAGTTTAGGGGGCATATGTGACTATAGGTATAGTTCAAGGGGGCATTTTGTATTTTGCCCATATTTTTATATACCCGTACTTATCCAAAATTAATATATATATATATATATATTAAATAGTTATAAGAGCAAATACATGAACAAAATAAATACTAATTCACATATATTATAATAAAAATAGTTGCATATTTTATAATAAATTTTAATTTGTAAATGCTTAATTATTTTTATTAAATTATATATTATACATTTTAATATATATACAATGATAATAATTCTATACTAATAGATATTTTTTATATAAATATTGATAATAATATATTACTAAGGCATATAACGAAGTAATGTCATGAGTAACTAAACCAACCAATCAAAATAAATAGTGTGATGTGGTGAAGTGGTAGAATTGCCAAATTTTAATTTGTCTAATTGGCCGCCATGACACCAATTCTTTATCTACTTGGTCGTCATATCATCTATTTCCCTCCAATTCTGAAAATTCCAAATTTTGACATTTTCCAACAGTCATGTTAGCAATTTTTGGCGACCAAGTCAGCAACTTCCAGCGAAAAGTACCCAATGTACAAATTGTTGTGTCATTATTGTACATAAATTGTCACCCCTCGTATTAAAGTACAAAAAGGCGAAGATGCTAAGTTACATTACCTATTTCGCGCAAGTCATGGGATTAAAATTTCACATGGCTTATAAGTTGGATATTTTTTTTCCTTTTCCTCCTTTTTTTTTTTCTTTTTGAACAACTTCCTCCTGTTTTTATTTCCTTTTTCCTTTTTTTTTTCGTTTCTGTTCATTTTTCCATTGTTCGGTACGAGTATGATGAAAAAATATTGCATAAATGTGAAGTCATGGTAATATCAGTTTTGAGTGGAAATAACAGATTGTTTTGATAGGTGGACTGATTTATCTGGCCAAAGTAAAAATTATATAGACAAATCTAAAGATAAATTAAGCATGTGTATACAGATATAACCAAAAATAACATATATATATATATATATATATATATATATAGAGTTCTTTAGCACAGAAACCAAAACCATTAATACATAAATAAAAAGTACAGAGCCATTAAGAAATAAATATTAATTATTAGTAAAGACTTGTTCACACAATATATACTAGCTCATTGGATAATATATACTAGCTCATTGGATAGATGACACGATTATTCCTAGCAAGAGAATTAGGCCGTGAAATAATAGAGTGAATAGTGAGTCCCGGTGTATATCGTTTTCACATAGACTACTATATTATCCAATTCAATAATTGTGTGACTACTATATTATCCAATTCTAAGTTAACTCAATTATATTGAGAGATGTGTTTGATTATAACACTAAGCTAACGAAAACGAAGTAATACACATACTAAGATATCAAATGGAATGAGATGATTAAGATATGTTCCAACTATTCTTCTTTGCATTTATTAACTCTAAATGCGAAGGAAAATACATAGTATTTAGTCCAAGTATAATAATGTATAATATTAAATTATACATTATTGCATAATAGTGTATAAATACTAACAAGTTCTTCTTTGCATTTTCCCTAGTTTTTCTAGTTAATACATAATTTAATAATAGAAATTAATTATTATTAATAATATATTTTAGCTAATAAATTATCATATAATTGAATCTCGAAATACATATTTTATCAATATTATTTTCCAAAAAAAATAAAAAAATTCCAAAAAAATATTATATCTAACATATATAATTTTTTTATATAAATGTCCGTATATTCTTATGTATAATTCATTCAAAAATACGACAAATATATGTAACTATTTACATCATTTTATACCTCGATACTTATTAAAAGTATTTAATATATATTAAAAATTTATAAGAGCAAATATATGTACAAAATATATAATTATTTACATAGATTATAATTAAAATAATTGCATATTTTATAATAAATCTTAGATAAACTAATTATATATTCAACATATATAATTGGTTATTGATATTAATTTTTATACATATATATGTATACTGACAAATCAATAATGCTATAAAATATTAGTTATAGATATTAAATACTTGAATATTGATAATCATATATTACTATATCAGAAATTGAAATCCATTTAAGTAACTAAACAAAAGCTAATTAAAACAAGTTGTGTGGAATGGTGGAAGTGCCAAATTTTCGCTCCAAAATCTTGAGTTCAAATCTCATAGGTAGCAAAAAAGTTCAATTTTGTCCATTTGGCAGCAATGTCACCAATTCATTGTCCATTTGGTGCCACATCATCAATTATTCCTCCCATTTTGACATTTTTCGACAACTATGTCAGTAATTTTTGGCATTTTGGGCGGCCATGTCAACAATTTTCGGCAAAAAATACTCAATGTGCCAATTTTTATATTATTATTGTACCTAAATTGCAACCCACATATTAAAGTACCAAAATGGCGAATACACCAAGTTAGTGTATGAAAAAGTTAATTTTGCCACACTCATGAACTTTATACGCGGGGTCTGTATGTATAAAATGAAATATGAGTTGAAAGAATAGTTTAGAACATAAAAAAACAAAATCCAGTATAACACAACATAAGCGAACAACATTTTATTTTTTAATAACACTTCGTGACGAAAACACATTGTCTTGTACAATCTTATAACCGAAATCTAAATATGAAATCAAACAGACATATTGTTGCTCTTATTCGAAGGTCATACATCCATCTGGCCAAAGAAAGAAATGAATTCAAATTGAGTTCATATTGCACAACATTTCACTGCAACAAATTGGTAAGAACCTCAGCAAAAACTGTGGTGAATGCATCCATAAGAACTTTTGGCTTTGACACACCAATTTCCAGACCACCGTGAAATTCTCTAGACTTGCACAGTGATATTGTTTCTCCACTGTCAATAAACAATGCTTCGAACTTGTTGGGCTTTCCCCACCCATAATCCGCCGCATAGAAATCAAACCTAGGTGATCCCGCCACCGAATACTGACGCTTTCCGATCAACTTCCCATACTCCTCCGGCCAATTCTCAGCATCATACAATATTCCCTTCTCATTGTACACATTTTCTTTAATAGCTTCTCCAATGGCCTTTGCAGCCATCACAAAACCATCATCAATTCCTTTGATCACTTCTCCATGCTTTAACACTGCCATCACAAGTGCAACACAGTTACCAAAATAATTAGCCGGCAATGGTGGATTTAATCTCCCTCTGCAATCTGCAACGAAACCAAAGTATTCGGATTCGTCGTCTGCCACGTCATCACCACCAAACGCCGCCGTTTTCGCTGAGCATACCCATACAAGCGCACAAATTACCGTGAAAGAAGACAGATGACCCAGGCCGGGGCATTTCGCTAATAATAAATTCTTAAGCTTTTGAATTTCGTCTTTTTTCATAACAAAAGTTGAGCGGAGCTTGTTGATCGGAAGTTTTACCGGCGGTGGCTCAACCGGAGAAGCAAACTTTACTATCAGATCCCAATATAGAGAATCCAATCCGTTGAGATTAATCACAGCTTTTCTATCATAAAATGGCAAGCAATTATTATTTTCTTTTAATAATTCATGAGCAAGGATATTATTTTTATTGTTATTATCTTCTCCATCATCAGACCTGCTGTTGATGAGAGCCCAGGCCTGAATGAAAGACACAACTGTGCTGGCATCGGCAACCGCGTGATGAGTTACGAAGCCAATGCATAAGCCTTTTCCAGGGAATAATGTTACTTGTAGAGCCAAAACAGGGCATGTAATCGAGTACTCTGAATGTGTTGCTTTCGAAAGTTGAGGGGCAAAAGCGTAAAAGTCTTCAGAAGCCCGTGGATGATTTCCGGTGAGGTGGTTGAAATCCGCGGTGGATTCAGAAATCGTGAGAGAAACTGAATCGCCAGATTCGTAACGTATAACGGGCTTCATATTATTATTATTATTATTATTATTATTATTATCTCCTGTAAGGTTTAGAGGTGCTGGATGAATGATGTTTCCAGCTAGTGGGAGAAAATGGGAGAGAGTAAGAGAGAGGGAAGTTTTAAGTTGAGGAACAATGGAATCCATGAAATGTGATTTGGAACATCCAGCAGGGAACTCGAAGAAAAGGACACTTTGATTTGCAGCGAAATCATACCATATCATGTCAAAGAACAAGATTGGTAGTGTAAACTCCGGCACTGAGTCCGCCGGTGGGGAGATTTTGCAGCGTTCGAGAATGGTGGTGGTGGTGGCCATGGTGAGAATTTTGGGTTTGGTCAATTATCAGAAAAACGGTGTAACAGTAGTAATTAGCATTAGCTAGCTCATGCTACTATGTCTTTCCTGGGGGCTGGCATATATATATATATATGTACTAGGGAAAAGCAAGAACCGCGCGTTGCGCGGTCAATAATGCCCAGACTTATATGTAAAAAATGAGTAAAAAAAATTGCATGCAAATGGTAAGTATATAATTTTCAATGGCAATATAAAAAGTGATTAAATATCAGTACGTTCAAAAAACAAAATTATTTTGACATCATTATTTTATATAAAATTATTCGTTGATATCCCATTGAAACCCGAATATATTGTTTTACTTCATACACGTGAAAGTTGATAAAACAACATATATCGCACTCCTTAATATCGCTAATCAAAATCAAATACAAATTTTATAGTTCGATAATGTTTCACATAAATAAGGTTGAACAACAACTTGTTCGGATACACTCGACTCATTTACATCATTATAAATACTATATCAACGTTGATTGGTGGGTCTTAAAGTTAATCATTACAATGACCAATGGTGGGTAATCATTATCGATTTTTCTATAATTTTTATTCGATGGGGGTGTTAAAGAAAATGGTCATTTACTATCATCTTCCTCAAAGTAACAACATGAAATATAGTTCCACAAATGGAAAAATCGGGTTGTAAATTCCAATCACTACTATAATCAGATAATAATCCACTGTTTTGCCCAGTTTCCATCGTAATTTGATGATGAAAATGAAAATAATTTTTGGTTTTCCGATAGGGGTGGTCAGTGGTGGCAAAAACATGGGATTATATATATCTATATATATGGAAGAGAAGACGTTTCTGGTTTTACTCAGGCTCCTTGTCCTTTAATGTCAAGAGTCGTGTGACTGTGGTCACTTTAATGTCAAGAGTCTTCGTTTCCTTTAATGTCAAGAGATGTCGTGTCCTTTAATGTCAAGAGTCGTGTTTTTTTTAACTTTAAAAAGATATATGTATCATTAAATAATGTCTAATAATGTGCTTATATTTAATAATAATTCTTTGTACCATAAAGTTGTTTTCTTATCTCGATGAAAGATATTGAGTATATTTTGAAATTCCATATCCTCAATAAAGGTTAACCAAGTTATTTGGTCTCAACAAAGGTGAACGGATCACATGGTATAATATATATACATACATACATATATATATATATATGACATTAATTTAAATTTAGCACACTAATGTGTACATAGATGATAGGACCACAAATATCCAAATGGAATAAGATAACATATAAAGAAACTACCACATTGTCAATTGGGTCCATCGTTTCATTACATTGTCTTTCTCTTTTATCACTATTTTTTTACCTAATAAGCGAAATATCCCCTTACTTATAATCTAAGAGTAAAAAAGAGAAACATAAGAAGAAGATACAGTAGTTACCTTTTTTTAAATATAGAAAATAAATTTTTATGCAAGTTTGTCCTATTATATAAAAAATATTCAATTTGTAATTTAAAAAATTAAATTTAGAAATTCTAAGATATACGTAACAAATTATTTGTACATCAAATAACTTTGATATTTAAATTTAGGAATCCATAATTGAAGTACCAAATATTGAGATTTTTCAAAATAATAAATCTTAGGATGAAAAAAATCGAGTGTAAGAAAATTCATGTGGAGTAAACAAACTCTCATACGAGAGAGAAAATAAATAGAGTATAAACAGTGGATAGTCATAGAAACAACCATGGAACGAGCTACAATTTGTAATAATGGACTTAGTTTTCTTTGTGACAATATAATTTTTCATGTTATGGGAAGGTTATCATGGTATGCATGCATTGTGGAGGAAGGCCAATTGGGTCTTTTAGCAAAATATTTTCAACATTGTTGGTATTCCATCTCTATTCTTTTATTTGATATTAACCTAAGGTTGTTTCCTTATCTCGATGAAAGATCTTGGGCAGATCTTGAAATTCCATATCCTCGATAAAGGTTAATTAAAGTTAGTATAACTAAAATTGGGTCCATCGTTTCATTTCATTGTTTTTTTCTTTTATCACTATTTTTTTGTCTAATAAACTAAATATGCCATTACCAATAATCTAAGAGTAAAAAAGTGAAAAATGTCTAATAATATGGTTATGTTTAATCATAATTCTTTGTACCATAAAGTTGTTTCCTTATCTCGATGAAAGATATTGGGTAGATATATGAGTTACGGATATGGTCCACATTTTTATGATGTAGAGTTTTCTTTCAAAACTCTCACATCCTTAAATAAGCAAATACAATTAAAGATAATACTAAATATTAAACTACATCTTCGTTCCTCCTTGCTGTACCTCACTTAATCATTAAAATACCATTGATAACAACTTAATTATTAAATACAATTAAGGATAATAATGATGTTCTTTTTCCGTCTTGCTGCTCGCCACTTATAATTAAAATATAATTGATATCGACTGAAATGATTAGCATAGTCAGTCTGTTGAGATTAACATATAATTGTTATCCACTTACTGAACCGATTAGCACATTCAGAATCTCTTCAATCAACAATTTCAGTTCTGCAAAATGCGTCATACAATGCAAATTGCTCAAGAAACCAAGCAAGGGATCTAATGTGGCGGTGGTCACCCAACACAAATTCTACCCATAATTAAAGTCTGTCTAATCACACCACTAACCCCACTAATCACACCACTATCTCCACTAATCAAACCACTAACTCCACTAAGAATCATAACAAAAGAAGACTTCCCAAACCCTAAACAATCAATTATAAAAAATATTCAACTTATAATTTTAAAAATTAAATGTAGAAATTCTAAGAGTCGTGTGTCTTTTTAACTTTAAAAAGATATATCTATCATTAAGTAATGTCTAATAATGTGCTTATGTTTAATAATAATTTTTTTGTACCCTAAAGTTGTTTCCTTATCTCGATGAAAGATTTTGGATAGATCTTGAAATTCCATATCCTTGATAAAGGTTAATTAAAGTTAGTATAAATAAAGTTAGTGAGGATCAGAGTATAATTCAGGTTAATTAAAGTTAGTGAGGATCAAAATTGAACAATATCTTCCTCCACCAAACCCTACAAAGAATTTTCAGAGTATAAATAGGGAATATTTGTTAGGATCATCTTCTACGAAAAAGAGGAGATATAAACAGGGGAGACAGGGGATCATCTTGCACGAGTAGAAACAGAGTATAAACAGGGAATTCAGGGGATCATCTTGCACAAGTAGAAACAGAGTATAAACAGGGTTAGTTCATATAAACAACCATGGAACGAGGTACAATTTCTAATAATAAACTTAGTTTCCTTTGTGAGGATATAATTTTTCATGTTATGGGAAGGTTATCAAGGGATGCATGCATTGTGGAGGCTGCCCGATTAGGTCTTTTATCAAAATATTTTCAACATTGTTGGTATTCCATCCCTACTCTTTTATTCGATATTAACCGTTTCGAACAAAGGGGTTATCATGGTTTAGATTTTATTCATTTTGTTAATCGCACTATACTTGAACATAATGAAAGTGTGGTTGAAACTTTGAGCTTTGAGTTACCAATGGGGGCCGAGGCATTGCATTCGATAAGGCAAGAGTGGGTGGCTTTTGGAATAGATCATTTTGTGCGCATACTGAAATTAGTCGGTCGGTTATCCACTTCACTCCCCAACGGTCTGTTTTTCTCACAAACTGTTATTCAGTTAAAATTATATCTACCGAACTACATTGTTAGGTGGGAAGATAGATATAATTTACGAAATTTAAAAAGACTCATATTGAAGTACATTGTGCTGTATGATAACACATTTTCTTTACGACTTGGAAAATGGTGTCCTCAGTTGAATGATTTGCAGTTATTCAATTGTGATTTTAGAGGACTAACAGAATTTCAGGCATATTTGCCTTCTGTAAAAATATTCAAGATGGCATTCAATCGAGCCCAAGGAAATGTGAATATAAAAGTACACTTCTCCAATGTAGATGTCCTTGTTATTTTATTGAAACAAGATGAACAGGGTCCCGGTCATTTACAAGTAATGGGGCCGTTAGCTCGTTCTCTACAGTGGATAGTACACCGTCATGTACAATACATCGGATCAACTTGCTCAACATATCGACTACTTCGAGAGTTTGTAAAAATGACGAAAGAATTGCTGTCCAGCGAACGAGCACGTGTGCCGGTTGATTTTGTTAGGGTATATCTATATATCATTGTTTGAATAAGTGCAAATGCTTTTAAGAAGTTTTTTTGATTTTTTTTAATTGTTTGGTTAGAGGTTGGCGCATGTGGAGTCTCTACATCGCATTATGGCGAGGTATTTTTTTGTTAATATGCACTGTCTAGAGATCAGGTCTTCGAAGCTGCTTGACAATCTTGCTGTCACATTGGTGCTCATCAGTAGATGTACAGGCTTGAATAAACTTAAAGTCGATTTGGTGGTAATATTTTAAGTTTTATTGTTTGTGGTTTATTAGTTATTACATGGTTTATTAAACACGTTTTTTGTTTGGTCTTCTAAAATAAAATTGTAATTGACTTAACATGTGTAGGGTGCACCATGGGAAAATGCGGGCATTAGTGTATCCAACTACGTAAAGGACTGGAAGTTGCAAACAATGGGATTGGAGTCATTGAAAGAGGTCACGATATTCAACTTCTCGAGTTCTGATTGCGAGCTAAGCTACATTTTGTACGTGTTGTCGCAAACAACTGAGTTGGATACACTAAATATTTACTGTGTTAATCAATTTTTTGATGATGTAATTGGTGTGTATAAGAGGGCATCAATTAGAGCGTATGAAGGTACCGCGTCAAAAAATGTGCAAATTCGTTTCATAAAAGGGGCTTACCCTATAATAAGAGTAGAATGAAAATACTGTTCATTTTAGCCTAAACGCTTATATGTGTGTATATTTATATATATTTTTTATATTAAATTTTTTTAGTGTATATACTTTGGTATAATATATATATGTGTTAGTAATAGTGGTGTGTTAGTGTGTATATTTATATATTTTTGCATATATTTTTTATATTAAAGATTTTTAATGTATATACTTTTGTATAATATATATGTGTGTTAGTGATAGTGGTGTGTTAGTGTGTATACTGTTTTATCTTTCAGATTAAATTTAAAACAACTTAATTAAATTATGCACAATATGCTGAAAGCTTATTTATGGTAGTACATGATTGCTTTACCCATCAATTTTAAACATAAGACAATTAAATTAAATTTTACAGAATTCCTTAACCTTATTTAACGGAAGATGCTTTATATACTATAGTGAGTCAATTAATACATATAAAACTAAATTTATATCTTATAAATAATAAATGGGGTCGATTTTTCTTTTTGAAAAAGGTAATATAATTAAATTGACTTTTATTTGTTATCTAAAGAATTCAAATGAAAACCTGGAAAACTGGAACAACAGAAAAGCACTCATAAAGAAAACCAACTTTCCTTATTTCTGCATAATATTATTCACCTTAGTCATATACAGTTTTTCAACAACTTACGTAATGCATTCATGTCAACTATTAAAAAGATCTCACTCTTGCGGACTGAGAATTGAAAAATATTGACATATTAGATCTAACAAAGATAATTAATTGCAATGTATAATTTACCGCCAAAAGATAGGAGAGGTGAAAAAACGATTATATATAATTCGTGATATTATAGGCAATACTGGAAAATGAATCAATACGGCAAAAACCAAAAAATTCTTGAAGGTCTCTTACCTCGATGGTGTTTTTAACTTTCAAAAGTGAACAATAAAGAGAAAATAACAAGAACTCACGTGTTCTTGCCCCAAAGTCAATCCAATATTATCCAAATTATTTTTCTTCCCCCAAACAAACTCAATTCCTCCCCTTTTATAGTATTCTTACTAATTAACACTATTAAATGTTTCTACCACTTAATAGTGCTTGTACCACTTAATACTATTAAGTATTCCTACCACTTAATACTATTAAGTGTTTCTACCACTTAACACAATTAAGTATTTTACCTCTTAATAGTGCTTCTACCACTTAATACTATTAAGTATTGCTACCACTTAATAGTGTTTCTAACACTTATCATTATTAAGTATTTTACCTCTTAATAGTGCTTCTACCACTTAACACCATCAAGTGTTCCTACCACTTAATAGTGTTTCACATTTACTAAAAGACTCCTAAGCATAGAAGGAAACAACTCACAATTAAAAAATATCAATGAACACATAAAAGCAGATCAACACTCTAATTAACACACCATCATTAATCCCATCATTATAAAAACACACACTAAACACGCATTATAGTTGATCATTTTTCCTCATACTTTTAAGATAAAGTTAACAATCAAGAAGAGAAAAGGGGTGGATTGAATTGTCTTTAAAATCAGTGCTTCTCTCTAATTTAACAAACTCAAAAGCTTCAGATCATCAAACATACTGAGTGGCTAACAAGCCATATTAAGTTTCAGATTGCCGAACTCACAAATTTCATAACAACGAGCTTATAAAGCAAGGTATTGAACTCATTCACGGAACATACTGTTCCTCGGGAAAATTAGAATATTGGGCTCGTACGATAGGGCCTATTGCAATTTTAGTCCCATTATTTTCAAAGTTGCAAAAACAGTCCCATCTCCCATAGACTTCGTTTCTTTGCAATTTTGATTCCCTAAAAAAAAAACAGATAAAATTTTCACTGGTGGTCAGCACACACTGTTAAGACTTCTGTGAAATTTTCTCAAATTAAGAAATGGTCATGTTCATGGCACATGACCAAACTAACCCGGTCCGTTTTTGAACCATTGGGACACAGAACGTACCTCTCTAAGAATATTCTCCATCTGTCTCATTTTCCCATCAATGCTCCCATGGTTGTTCCCAAGAGAAACCTTCATATCATCCACGGAATTTTCAAGGTTGTGAGTCCTGGTCTCCAACTGTGATACTCTTGCACTTAGACCATCAATGGCATAAATCAAATTATCTGCATACTTCTTCATTAATATTTTCAATAAACAGTGAATATTGAATACATTTCCGAAGGATCAGAAATACACGGGGCTTGTTTGCTTTTACTTCCTTATTACTTTTGATTTGGGGAGTATGCAGATTCAATACAACTTAGACCTTTCATCAAAAAAAAAACCCAATTATTGGAATCTCATTAGCAGAAACCATCTAAATTATATTAGATTAGTGCACATGATGCTCTTTACATAAGAAGTCGTGGATTCCCTAATGTTTGATTGTTGACATCATATCCGTTCCAATATGTCAAGGATGCCAATAGAAAAATGATTTAATGTCAGACAACCTCAATTCACGTATGAAGTGCCTATAAAAGCAATGAACAATACATTAGAAAATAACCACATAAACCAAATACACCGGTTAAATCGCAAGTTACACAAAAAACAAACAAGGTGAAGCGGGCATGGAGCCATAAAGTTCGGGTTGTCTTATTCCAAGCATAAATGATTTTTGATTCAAAACACCCAGGAACGACCTGCGCGTTTGACCACTTTGACAAAATGAATACAAACGTCAATAAGAGAATGAGACTAACATAAAATCAGACAAGAAACAACACACCCACCAGACCAAATATACCCGTCTTCCGTCGATTTCTTAACAGCATCAATGAATGGCATAATAATTGTGTACTTGGCAATCACGCACGTCGAAGGATTATCGAGGAAATAGTCGACATAAAAATAAAACCCAGCAATTTCTTGAACCAGAATATTGAAGTTGGGAAAATTTAAATTTCAACCTATCCCTAAAAAAACACGACATACAAGTGTGGTTGTACGAACATAATGTTCCAACACAACAGCTAACCGTATCATAAATCTTTACGTAGAACATCACATCCCAACATTATATCGCGCTGTGAATAAAGACATATTTTAGGCGCACAAATTGATGCAAGTATAATTGTATTTACAAGTACAGTAATAACATATTTCGAGATGCAAAAAAACACACAAACAATTATTGTTGATATTATTAGAATATATTAAAGATACATTCCAATTGCAGGGGGTACATTTTTATATTCCAAAAGGGCGAAGGATAACTCTAATTATATATGTAGAGATAGTAGCTCATATTCATTTGTTTATCTCGGGAAAATTTCACTTTTGATCTCATAAAACTTCGTGATTTGTAATTTTAGTCTCATTATATATAAAGTTGCAATTTTAGTCTCATTGGACTGTTGAAATTACACTTTTGGTCTCAGCTATAAAAAGAATAACAGAAAAAAGAGAGTGAAGTGCATATGTTGTTCTTCCAAAAAAAAAAAAAGGATATTAAACACATAGTGAATTATTCAAACTAATCCTATAGAATTAAAATACTAAATTAGAGTCTATCCTTCCACTTCAAGAATAAACAATGGTGTTTGACATGCATACCGGCTTCATGCATTTGTAAGAATGCTAATAGAGAGGTACTGAAACCTAAATGATGAGTTCAAAACTAATAAAACAATAAATCACTATAAAAATAAGACTAAGAGCACGATTTTTCACCCAGCATTATAATTCATGACTCAAAAACGGAAATTACGAGACCCAAATTTTAAATTATTTGTCTCTGTTTTCTTAAGACCAAATAAATTAAAAGGGAGAAATTAAAGGGTTCCAAAATCTAATCTAAGGAAACCCCAACAGTAAAATCTCTTACTTCGCATGTTATAATAATCAAAGGCAGAACATGTTAATCAATAATAAAAATTAGATATTCATCATACACAGATATAATAATGAGAATGAAGTTCTAAATTAACAAAATTGTACGAATTTGATATTTTATTCAATATGAACAAGAAGGATTTTACTCCAATATAGTCTATCCAACAAGAAATCAAAAAATTCTTAAGTAAAAAAGATCTTAACTACAGGGCTTATACAAGTTATGCACCTGAAGAGCTTCAGAACCTTGAAGATAGTTATTTCGCATGCCTCGACGGTAAACAAAATTAAATCCAAGCTTCCCAAGAAAAATATTAGACAACTGCCTGCCTTTCAGCGCTTATTAAAATTCAAACTCTTTACAAATTCATTATTTGACAATAAATGGAGACAAAGCAGAAAAGTTTCAATGTGAATAAACAAGCACAACATGATCAAAGATATCTGAAGAAAGGATAAAATATTCAGGCAGCACATGAAGAATGACAAGACATAATAATCGACGATTACCACTTAAGTTATTTTCTGAATGATAAGATTCATCATGTGAAACTATCTGATCTAAGGACTCTTCTTCTGCAACAAGGAATTCTACTGCATCATCAACGTCACCACCCACTTGTTGTAAAGCCTAGAACGGCATCAAGGTTATCAAAAAAGAAGCTTTACCATCCATTCTATAAATCATAAACCATTTGGAGAAAATATAACAGTCACCTTATCAAGCTGAGCACACATTTATTTTGCTTGGTAAATATAGCAGCAGTTGAAGAAAATTAGTAAGCGATACAATTTAACATAATCCTGTTCGACTTTGTTCGCATCTTCTCATCCACTTCCAGCCTTTACCAATTTAACATAATCCTGGTCTTTACACCCCTCTTTCGACTTCTTGATAGCTGGTTTAGGTTGATCGGATTTTGCCGCAAGATTCGCATCACCCTTTTGATAAAGGTAGAAGTTATAAGATTCTAGATTTAAAAAAAAAAACACACACACACACACACAATAGTACAGGTAATATGAGTTTATACATAATTTAAAAGGCCTAAAAAAAAATTAAACTTGGCAATACTGCTGGGCAAAATCGACCCCGCGTGTGCATCCTATCCATATAGCCCCTGACTCTGAACTGAATCATCAAAATATGTCAAAAAATTAAAAAAGCAATGCATAATTATGCAATTCAGACGAAAAAATCCCTAAATTGCTTTAAGGCCTTCAAGAAAAGATTACCTCTCTCGAGCTCGAGCTCGAGCCCACTAGCTCGAGCCTAGCTCTCGAGCTCGAGAGCCACTAGCTCGAGCTCGAGAGCCACTAGCTCGAGCTCGAGAGCCACTATCTCGAGCTCGAGAGCCACTATCTCGAGCTCGAGAGCCACTATCTCGAGCTCGAGAGCCACTATCTCGAGCTCGAGCTCGAGAGCCACTAGCTCGAGCTCGAGAGCCACTATCTCGAGCTCGAGAGCCACTAGCTCGAGCTCGAGCTCGAGCTCGTTTGCAATTAGTGACTTACAAAACTTGCTCAATTTCATCACACCTTCAAATCGGGAAAGGGAAGAATTACCTTCAACAGAATTAAGATCAATGATGTTTTCCACCGCAAGCTCTCACCTGAACCACCGGTCATCTCTCTCATAAGTCGTCGGGTGGAGAGGAAAGCGGTATTGAGGGGCGACAAATCCTTCAAAAGCTCGATCTTCAACTTCTCCTCCGCCGCCGGTGATTTTCATCAACGACCTTTTTCTTCTCTTCTGCTAGATTTATATTTTTTTCTTTGTAGTCACAAACCTCTCAATTATTATTTCATCTTCTGTGATGAAATGGCTGAGAGATTGAAATTGACATGGAGATGAAAGGGTGAGAGATTATAAAGGAGATGGAAATTGAAATGTAAATTGACAATTAAAAAGAAAACAAAAAGATGAACCAAATCCGAACCATCAAGAATCACCTAAATCGGAAACAGAGCTTCGATCCCCTTCGATCTCAACATCTCCCGCAACAACAAGAAAAAAACTCACCATCGTCTGCCTCATATTGAAAGAGGAGAAAAAGAGAGAGAGCGAGAGAGAGAGAGAGAAAGAGAGATATGGTTTGGGTGGGGATTTGGGGAATAAGGAGATAAGAATTCAATGGTGGATGCTGGTGAGTGCAAATCTGACGGCTTAGGGGACTGTACAGAACGACGTCGTTTTGGGTGTTGGATGACAAAAAAAACAATAAATAAATCACAGAAGACGACATTGAACTGAACGACCAAAAAGGGACTGTAGCAAACTCTTACACTCTTATTAAGTATGGTAATATATATTGCAATTGCAATTAGCCCACCCACCTCCTTAAGGCAAAAAAGTTCACTAACAGGGCAATTTACATCCCTGTGAATTTAAAAAAGAGGCAATTAAGCCTCTCACGTGCGTCACTAGTGCATTATGCTAGTGGTTAAACTGATTTCGCCTTGATTAGCCATTTTACCCCTAATCTGACAGTCGTTGGATCAAATGTGTTAGAAATATGCGATGAAAATAAAATACACATATATTTATTGAATTAAATAGTAATAACCATAGATTTGATACAAATCAATGGTTCATATTTAATTATTTTATTATATATATATTATTAATACAAATTTATAATTTATTAAGAAAATTAATGATATATGTATATATATCTACATATGTATATCACTATAACAAAAAATAATACTAGGGACAAAATTGAAGTTGTATTGTTAAAATTGTCACTCAATATAAAGAATGAGTGACAAGAGTTTATCTGAAGTTGTCACTACTCACAATTAATGACATATGTATAATGACAATTGACAACTTAATGACAACACAAATTGAGTGACAACTATGATTGTTGTCATTAAATTATCGCCAAAGGTGTGTCATTAAATATCAATAGTGACAACAATTTCCTTGTCACTAACTATCAATAGTGAGAACTTCTATATAAATCTTGTCACTATTCACATGTAAAATATATTCTTGTGACAAAACAAAAATCCTTGTTACTAAAAATTTACAATTAGTGACAACTTTGACATTATCACTTGATATTTTGTCATTAATGTATTATTTTTTTGTAGTGTATATATTGTATTGTACAGATAGAAAAAATAAAAAATAGGCGATGTCGCCGGCCATTGCGCACAACGTCGGCTATTGCCACGGACGACGAGCTTGGCAAAGGTGGGGATGGGGTGCTGAGAAGGGTGATGACTGGAGTACCACTACAAGAAATTTCACTTTTAGTAAGGAAAAAAATCGTTACCATAGATAGATACTTGGTCACTATAACTTTTGGTAACAAACATTTTTGTTACCCTTTTTGTCCTGTAAAACCGGTCGCTAGAAGTTCTTGCAACAAACTTTCAATGTCGTTACGAATGTATTAGTAACAAAAGCTGATTCCTCACAATATCATTTGTTTTAGTAACGATTATTTCATCACAAAAACTAGTTTATGACGTTACAACAGAAAACTTTCGTTACTAGAAATGAGTTTTATTATTTTCTTATAATAATTTTCGTAATAGTGATTTCGTATGGTAACAAGATCGTGTCCTTACCAGTAATAGATATGATTAATTAATATTAATATATAATGTAATAGTGGTTTATCACAAAAAGTAAATATGACAATCATGTATTCCTCACCAATGTTTTTGAATTAAATAAAGTGGATTATTTTTATTACTATAAATTCCTATAAATATACATTCAAAATTCATACAAGACACTCATCTCATCACGAATATTTAAATGATAGATAAAGTTCAAAGCAAGAAATCTCATACTTCGTAACTAAAGCAACAATAACAATATAAGTACATTATAATCATAACCCAAACTAAAGCATCATCCCAATTGTGACAAAAGAATATCAAAATACTTAAATGATAGATAAAGGAGTATCACTAAAGCTTAACCGAGTGATCAAAATACACATGAAATTTGAACTGCATGCTCAATAATTTGGACGTCATTTAGTCCAAAAACCTACGTATAAACAAATGTCCAAAGTTTAATTAAACATAGAACCTAAAAATGTTAAAAGAACACAAAAAATTCAGCAACTTGTCTCACTAATTCATAAGCATGAAAGAGGATTGAGAAGAATATGGACTTATGGAATAAGGAAAAGAGAAAGCAAATGGACCCTTGACAAAAAATGTTAAAAACGTACCTATTATATAATATTTTCTCTGCCTACTTTTTAAAATTTTTGAATCACTTTGTTATCTTTTGCATGGACATAGAAGTAATAGGAAAATTTTAATTTAAAGAGGCATGACAATATCAGGAAATGCTCAACGCGATCATCATACGAGGACGAAAATAAACAATATATTTTTCTATTTATATATTTAAAATATTGGAAAAGGAAATCATAGTTATATCATGAATGAGGTAATTCATTACTCAGAAGTCATATTGCATAGTGACATTATTGTTTAGTTGAAATCTTGTATCATATAAAATTCTATGATTTAGTATAAATTTCTAGTGAGCATAATTAATAGATTTCATAAAGCACATGAATAAATAAAGCTTATATCCATCATCGAATATTGCACCTTTCCCGTCAAATCCTCAACACCCACTTTGGATTTGATAAATTGCTTTCATATAATCAAGTCTGCAAAAGTAAAACAAGTAAGGAAGTAAGTACACTCTTATAGATAGAATAATGTTGTATGTTTTACAAAAAAAAAAAAACTATTTCATCTTTTTTTGTGATCTTAACTCCATTAGCAATGGCTAACTTGCACAAAAGACAAAAGATGCATATCACCAGCTAATTAAAGATAATGACACATAATAAAGTAAAGTTTTCTCATAGAGGGTCGAGATGTTTCAACTCCTGTTACTGATTTACTGTGCAATACTATAAGCTTCACAAACGTTGTATCATTTACCTTGTGAACCCAAATTAAGCCTACTTTTACCATGACTTTACCTCTACCGAGTGTGAGTATGAAAGAGACAACTTCTTTTATCTCAATAATAAAAGAAAGAAAAACATACCTCAGCCAATATTTCTTCTTTAGTTACCAGATGACGTAATTCATTGCCCTTTCCCTCAATGATGAACTTTCTAATATTCTGAAAGGAAGGAAAATGTATTAATTTATATAGCTAAAGCAATTTGACTTAGATGAACGAAAAAATCAAGCATGGTCGTGACAAATAAAGTAATTGAGTAGTAATTAATACTCCCAAACTCTACTAGGTGACAAACACTGCCAACCAGAGACAAAATTTGTGAAAGAAAAAGTGGTATTTGAATTGGATTAGTTTCTCCACTACTACAAAAATACACTATTACAGCGCACCTATTACAGCGATTTTTAGAAAACCGCTAAACGGAAGGGTCTATTACAGCGGTTTTTTGGTGAACAGCTGTAATAGATTGTCGCATGGGACCTATTACAACGGTTTTTTAAAAGACCGTTGTAATGGGTCTGGACCGGTTACAGCGGTTTTCCTAAAAACCGCCTTAACCGATCAATGACAGCGGTTTTTCGGAAAACCGCTGTAACCGGTCCGGACCGGGTTACGGCGGTTTTCCGAAAAATCGCTATTAAAAAAAAAAAAAAGGTCAAAAGCAAAATTCCCCCCCACCCCACTCTCGACCGATCCCCTCTGTCTCTCTCTCAACTCTCTCTCTCACTCATCTCTCTCTACTCTCTCTCTCTCACTCAACTCCCCCCACCGCTGCCACCACCATTTCCACCTTCGTCGGCGCCGCCCCACCACCATTATTCTCTCTCTCTCTCTCTCTCTCTACTACTCTATATCGCTAGCTAGCTATATAAATATATATATACACACACCACATATATCGGCCCCACCACCACCACACCCACCATATACCGCCACCACCACCACCGTATTTCGCCTCTGCAGCAGCAGCCGCCGCCGCCCGAGCGCCGCTTTTCTCTCTCACCCTGTAGGTATATACTTATATATATATATTTATATATGTTGTGTATATTTTATATATGTTATGAAATTAGGGTTTTATATGTTAATACTTTGATTGTTGTTATACATATGTTATGTTAATTGGGGTTTTGTGAATTATATAATGTGGGTTATAAGTTAATATCTTGATTGTTGTTATATATATGTTATGTTAATTGGGTTTTGTGAATTATATAATGTGGATTTTTGTTATGTTATGTTATGTTATAGTTGATTATGTTATAATGTGGATTGTTGTTATATATGTTACAGTTGATTATATTAATTGGTTTTGTGAATTATATAATGTGGGTATTTGTTATATATAAGTTATGTTAATTGGGGTTTCTTGATTGTTGGATTTTTGATTTATGCTATGATATGTTGGTATTATGATTGGATTTTTGTTGTATTTTTTTTGGTTGACATCGTTTAATGCATTCATGGTTTTGTGAAGTTTGATTGGTTTTGTGAACGAATTGATGGATTGGTTTTGTTGGGTTGCAAGTTTGGGGGAGGATTAAGTCGAGAACTTGGTAGAAATTTGTGCGTTATTACTCTGACGAATTTTTGAAAATATGATGCTTTATGTAATCCAACTGGTGATCAATATTTATAAAATGATGCTTTATTTTTAGTTTTATGTGATTTATATGATCCAACTGGTGATCAATATTTGAAGTTGCTTGAAATAGGTTGCTTTATGTGATCCTACTGGTGATCAATATTTTCGTATAGTGAGATTGACATTTTAGGTTTGTTATGGGTGAAAGATTAGAATGTTGGGTTTGTTGTGGTTGAAAGATGCGAATTTTGTTGGTTGCAAGTTTGAGGGAAGATTAAGTCGAGAACTTGGTAGAAATTTTTGCGTTGTTACTCTGCCGAATTTTTTCTAGGATAATGGGAAATGAATTAAAATTAAAATAATTTAATTAATTCAACTGAACTGATGTTAAAATTATTGAATTTAATTAATTAAGAATCAAGATGGATGTATCGAAATTGAATTTTAGAGGATCCCAAGATCCGAATTTTGTTGGTTGCAACCCAACCGGGGGAAGATTAAGTCGAGAACTTGGTAAAAAAATTTGTGTCGTTACTCTGCCGAATTTTTTCTAGAATAATGAGAATTAAATTAAAATAAAAATTATTTAATTAATTCAACTATGAAGTGATATTACAATTGTTTAATTTAATTAATTCATAATCAAGATGGATCGAAGTTGGATATTTAGCGGATCGTATGTCGGAGCAATATGAGAAAGGGGTGAAAGAATTCATTAATTTTGCGATTGAGCATGCATCAGATCGGACAAGAATCAGTTGCCCGTGTTTACGTTGTTGTTTTGGAAAGAGAATTAGTCCACGTGAATTGGAAGATCATTTGGTGTGTAATGGAATTGATAAAAGCTACACACGTTGGACAAGACACGGTGAGAGCAGTGTCACCTCAGATGATTTGGGTGGTACATCATATCGATCGCGGGATTTGGACGTGAATGATTATGAGCCTGATCGTTTGGAGGAGATGACAAATGTGATTGAGGAGGATTTGCAAAATTGTCCCAAGATGTTTGACAATTTGACAAGTGATTCAAAGACACCACTGTATAGTGGTAGTAAATTCACAAGATTGAAAGCAGTCCTAAACCTCTACAAGTTAAAAGCCAACAATGGGTGGAGTGATAAGAGTTTCACAGACTTACTTGATCAATTAAAAAACATGCTACCCGAGGATATGTGTTACCTAATCGTACTTATAAGGTTAAGAAGATGTTAACCTCAATTGGCATGGGATATGAGAGGATACATGCCTGTCTCAATGATTGCATATTGTTTAGAACTGACTATGCATCATCGAAGGTTTGTCCGAAATGTGGCGCCTCGCGGTACAAGAAGAACGGATCTGCTCCTGTCAAATCCATGTGGTATGTGCCCATAATACCACGATTTAGGCGCATGTACAGTAGTAAAGAGTTGGCCAAGGACTTGACATGGCATGCTGATAGAAGGCTTGAAGAAAGTATTGAAGATGACAAGATTCGACACCCCTCAGATTCTCCTCAATGGAAAAAGATCGATGATGATTTCCCTGAATTTGGTGAAGAATCAAGAAACCTTCGCCTTGTATTGGCTACAGATGGCATGAACCCTCATGGCTTACAAAGTAGCTCACATAGTACATGGCCGGTGATTTTGATGATTTACAACCTCCCCCCATCGCGATGCATGAAGCGAGAACATATTATGATGCCTATACTCATTTCTGGGCCGAAACAACCTGGAAATGATATAGATGTCTACTTTGCTCCTTTAATTGAGGATTTGAAGGTGTTGTGGGAGACCGGTGTTCAAGTATATGACGGGTTCAGAGAAGAAAATTTCAATCTCAGAGTCATGTTATTTGTAACAATCACTACTACAGAAATGACCTATTACAACGGCTTTTTTTGGCCAATTACAGCGGTTTTAACCGCTGTAATAGGTACCTCTGTAATTGGTTCAGGCCAATTACAGTGGTTAAAAACCGCTGTAATAGATAACTATTACAGCGGTTATTTTTATAACCGCTGTAATAGGTATACCCTATTACAGCGGTTATACAAATAACCGCTATTAAAAAAAATATTATTTTTCCGGGGCCTATTACAGCGGTTTTGGAAAAAAAACGCTGTAATAGGCCCCGGAAAAATAAAAAAAATTTTTTGACTGTGTCGGAATGATACGAAATTCCCACGGTCATAGCAAAACGGCATTCCGAACAAAACGCAAGGCAAAGCCTTGCGCTCTCGTGATTTTAGCCATTTGAGATCGTTTAAGGCCTCAAATTTGCGTTTTTGGGTTTTATTACAAAAATACCCTATTTTCATAATAAAACGCAAATTTGAGGCCTTAAACGATCTCAAATGGCTAAAATTCCGAGATCGCATGAAAACATCATGCATTTTGTTTAGAATACCCTTTCGCTATGACTATACGAATTTCGAGTCATTTCAATACCGCAAAATTTCAACCGAGAAATATTTTCGTAAATACACAAATATACATACACCCATCCACACATATACAAATATACATACACCCATCCACACATACACAAATATACATACACCCATCCACACATACACAAATATACATACACCCATGAACATATACCCAAATATACTTACAACCATCCACATATACACAAATATACATACACCCATCAACATATACGCAATATACACAAACCCATCCACATATACACAAATATACATACACCCGCACATACACAAATATACACATATACACAAAATAAATACACCCACACATACACAAATATACATACACCCACACATATACACATATACAAATATACATATATATATATATATATAGAGGGAAGAAGAGAGAAAGAGAAGAAGCTTACTATCGTCGTGGTGGTGGCGGCGGCGGCGGTAAGTGGTGGTGGAGGTGGCACCGGTAAGTGGTGGTGATGTCGAGCTTTTTGGGGGGGGGGGAGCGAGAGAGAGAGAGAGACCGAGAATATAGAGAGAGAGAAGCTGAAATGGGTTTTAAATTTTGAGAGTGGGAGAGAGAAGGAAGATAAAAATATTTCAAATTTTTTCGTACATGGTCTGTTACAGCGGTTTATTTTAAAACCCCTGTAATAGGTTTAAATTTATTTTTTTTTAGCTGCCTTTTACAGCGGTTCAGTAGTGAACCGCTGTAATAGGCCTGGCACCTATTACAGCGGTTCATGAAAGAACCGCTGTAATAGGTGCCGCGAATTACCTATTACAATGGTTCTTTCACGAACCGCTGTAATAGCCCCCTCCGTTCAGCGGTTTTTTGAAAAACCGTTGTAATTGGGGCGCTGTAATAGGCTCTTTTTGTAGCATTGAATCAATGATTTTCCGGCAAGAGCAAACCTCGAGGGATATGGTGTACATGGCCAATGTGGATGCCCCATATGTGTTAAGAGTACAGATCAATATCGAATGACACACTCTCAGAAATATGCATTCCAAGGGCAACGGAGATGGCTAAATCGAAACCATAGATATCGTCGGTGGAAAAAAACTTTCAATGGGAATATAGAAGAAGACCGAGCTCCTAAGTGCTTGACTGGTGAAGAAGTGTTTGAGAATATAAAAAACTTGGAGGTTAAATTTGGAAAGACTTTTGCAAGTGGGCTTTCAAAAATCGGGTGGAAAAAAAGGTCAATTTTCTTTGAGTTGCCGTATTGGACGTCTTTACATGTTAGACATTTTCTTGATATTATGCATATTGAGAGAAATGTATTTGATAGTGTCATTAGTACACTTCTAAATGTGCCCGGTAAGACAAAAGTTGACGTATAGGCAAGGTTAGACTTGGTTGAAATGAAGATAAGAGAAAAATTGGCACCAACAAATAAGGGAAAACGTACTTATTTGCTTCCAGCAACTCACACTCTATCCAGGAAAGAAAAAATTACATTATGTGAGTTTTTTAATGGAGTGAAAGTTCCAGAAGGGTATTCTTCAAACATTAGCAGTCTTGTGTCAATGAAGGACTTGAAGCTAAAGCATATGAAGACTCACGATTGTCATGTGATCATGGATCATTTGCTATCAATTGCTATACGGGCCATTTTGCCAAAAAAGGTGACAGAAACTATAACCTCATTATGTTTCTTCTTCAAAGCAATGTGGAGCAAGGTGTTTGATCCTGAACAATTGCCTGCACTTCAGAAACGAGTTGCCATCACTTTGTGCGAGCTTGAGATTTATTTTCCACCAGCATTTTTTGATAATGACTCATCTACCTATTCACTTGGTTAGAGAGACACAACTATGTGGACCGGATTTTATGAGATCTATGTATCCAGCTGAGCGTTATATGAAGGTATTAAAAGGCTACGTGAAAAATCGTAGTCGACTGGAAGGTTGCATTGTTGAACGGTACATAGTTGATGAAGCGATTACATTTTGCACAAAATATCTGAAAGATTCTAACGTTGCAGAGCTTCCAAATTCTCATGTTGTGGGAGGGAGAACAGAAGGAGAAAGCGTACTTGGCAAGCAATTAGTTAGTGTTCCTTGCACACAAAGGGATTAGGCACACCTATATGTGCTCCACAACACCGTTGAGGTTGAGCCATATGTTCAAGAGCACAAGGATCAACTTAGGAGATTAAATCCAAATAAAAATGAGAGTTGGATTTCAAAAGAGCATAATAAGAGTTTCTCTGATTGGTTCCGAAAGCATATTCACGAGAAACAGAACGAGAATACACTTTCAGTTTCAGATAAATTGGCATGGTTGTCGATGGGACCGGGCAGACTTGTATTTTGTCATTCAGGTTATCGTATAAATGGTCGCACATTCTATACAAAAGATCAAGATGAACGGAGTACAATGCAGAATAGTGGGGCAAGTCTTGTAGCTCAAGCAATGCATATCTCAAGTGCGAGAGATAATAACCCTATCTATGCTCATTTATCATATTATGGGGTGATTGAACATATATGGGAGCTGGATTATAGTTGGTTTCGGGTGCCTGTATTTGGGTGTAGGTGGGCTGACAATAAAAATAGTGTCGATAATAGTGAAATAGACTTCACTCGAGTAGACCTTGAGAGGGTGGGTTACAAAGATGAACCTTTCATTTTGGCATCACAAGCTACGCAAGTGTTTTTTGTCATCGATCTTATTGATAAGAGGTGATCAATTGTTTTATCGGCAAATAAAAATACTTGTATTGAGGATGATAGTTCATATAGTGATGATGATGGAGAAAATCCTATCTTACGTGATTCACAAGCCACTGATAGTGATGGTGACTTGGATATCAGTGATGATGAATTGTATATGCGACAAGATCACCAAGAGGGGATATGGATTAATCCATCTGTTCATCGACGTACTAAACAAAAGGGTCGTACTGGGGGGAAGCAAAAGACTACTAAGTCAACGACAAAAAGAAAACGATGAAAGGTATTTGAACTTATGTGATAATTATATGATATACTTATTTCCTAAACTTTTCTTCATATAAGCACTTGTTAGTGTATGAATCAGGGCGTCTCTTGTTAGTGTATGAATTGAAAAATTATGTTGTTGCATAATGATACTAACTTCGGTATTTTTGGCTTTTGTAGGTCGATATTGTATACCGGCGCCACCACCACCACCGCCACAGCCACAACCGCTCTCTCCTCCTCCTCTACGACCACCACCGCCCCTTCCACCACTCCCACCACCACCGTAAGCTTCTTCTCTCTCGTTCTCTCTATATGATAACGAGTATTATTATTTGAATACATATCATGAGTATAGCCTGTTTATTAATATTTATTTTGATTATGTATCGTGATTGGATCAATATGTGTTGTTTTGTTGGCATCGTTTAATGCATTTATGGTTTTGTGAAATTTGATTGGTTTTGTGATAGAATTGATGGATTGGTTTTGTTATTTGCAATTTTGGGGGAAGATTAAGTCGAGAACTTGGTAAAAAAATTTGCGTCGTTACTCTGCTGAATTTTTTCTAAAATAATGGTGGCGTTACTTGGTACTATATATTTGGTATATGAATCTAAATTCTGTATTTTCGGCTTCTGTAGGTCAATAGATTCTGGGGTTGATGCAAACAAACGTGTTGAAAGTGAGATACGTAGAGGTATCGCTGCAATGAAAAAAGTCATAAATGCCAGAAGTAAAGGCTTAAAGCTACCAGTCGGCTGGAATCAGAATGGCCAACCAATTGACCCAAATAAATCAACATTTGTTGGTTACATTGGAGTCATAGCTCGTGAGAGGGTGCCGATTACCTTCAGTGATTGGCGACACGTCTCGGACGCAACAAAATCAGCAATTTGGAATGAAATAGCTGTAAGTTGGTTATTATCATATTTCTAATTAATTGGTTAATGTATTTTTTGTTTATTCAATTTTCTCAAAATTATAATTTCATATATACTTTGTTGTTTGTTTTTCATAGTTGGCCTTTGATATTGAAGAAAGTAGACAAAAATTTGTTTTAGCCGAAGCTGGAAAGCTAGCTCGAAACTTCAGGAGCTTCTTGAGCAGAGTGTGGGTAGAGGATGATAATGGGAATATTAATTCCAGCCCACTCCAAAAATATAATATATCTCAAGAAGATTGGACAGCGTTTATAGATATTGGGAAAAGTGATCCTTTCATGGTAATTATTTTAATTTACGGTTTCATTTGTTGCATATTGCGTTTATATGAACATTGACTAATGCTTTGATTATGTAATGAACAACAATTAAGTAGGGACAATCAGGAAAGAGCAAAGGACCTGAATATCCCTATAGGAAATCACGTCTTGGATATGCTCAACTGGAGCAAATTGAGGTACGTAGTTCGTTTAACAGTGAATCATTACAAGTTTTCTAATAAAAATTCCTTGCTAATATATATATATATTAAATCACAATATAGAAGGAAAAAAGAAAGGAAGCTGGGTCAGATTGCACAGACGTGACACGAGCACTCGTATGGAGAATTGCACATTCTGACAACCAGCATAACATTGATAATGTCAATGTTAAAAGAGTATCGGATGAAATTGTGAGTTATTTGCAATTTTAGCTATATCATGTGTTGTATGTTGTTTTTGAAATTTTTTTAAAAGAGCAAAGTTCATTAATTTTTAAATGTATTATTACAGGAGTGCTTATCACAGGAGGGTAGCCATAGTGGAAGCAAGAGGAACCGGAATGATATATTGGTTAAAGCTCTTAACAAGAAGGAGCATTCGGGTCGCGTTAGGGGTGTAGGCTTTGGGGTATCACAAAAACACTATTTTATTGACAAAAAGCCTTCTAAAGATGAGGAGATTGATAACTTGAAAAACATGGTGCGCATGCTCACTGCATCGCTATCCTCATTGCGACGCGAGTTTGACGAGCATAAGGCATCTGGGTCACAGCAGCCACATGAAGATGAGGCGTTTTCTTTGAAAGATAGCTGCCCAGATCCAGTTAAGAACCTTTCTCAGGTAATGATATGAAATTATTAAGTGATCATATAACTTGCAATTCATTAAAATACACAAATTTTTCTAATATAATGGTATATATATATATATATTTTATATATGTAGGTTGTGGCGCCATATCAATTGTCACTTTCAACACCGTCTTATCGTTTGGTGGATAAAGGACAAATGTACAATCGACCAAATGATAGAACGCTGCATACACTTCCATTACCCATCCACCTTGTGAAAGTGATGATTGACATTGCAATTGAAGATATTGCATCCCTACCAATCCCTCTCGCTGATGAAGGAGTGTTCATAGTTTCTGAGGTTGTGGGATACATTGTTGCTTGGCTTAAGAGTCTTGTCACTGTCAGTGATGCATCGGTACGTAATTATTAATACCTAGCCATTAATAAATTATAACAATTGTTTAAGGTTACTAAATATACTTTGGTTTGTTACATTCACGTTGGTTTTCTTTGCTTAAATAGTCTCTTGGAAAATCAAAATCATCAGTTGAGAAACATATATCAGAGATGACGAAGCATTCAGCTGTCAAACGAACACCTCCTGTGGCCAACCCTTCACGTGAAGATGACAGAGCAGCAGACGTAACAACTAATCAACTTCCTCAGCCACTTGTAACTCTTGAAAGGTACCTGCAAATAATGCCTATTGAACAATTGATCGCTATAGGCATTCCCGAGGCAATCTATAATAACGAACCCTATCAAGAGTATCTTGGGCGGGAGGAGATCTGTCATTTTTTGCGCAAAGAACAAATAGGAGTCTATATCATTTCAGCTTACATCAAGTAAGTTTTTAAATATGAATTAAAAAAAGTTAATTTTTAAATTATTTTACTGCATTAATTTGAACTATGTTTATTTTCTTGTTCAAATTTATTTTATGCTCAATTTAGGTATTTGTGGGCTAAGTACGTGGTCCCCGAAGAGAAAACAAATAATTTCGGGTTCCTTAGCCCACATACTATAGCTGTGGGAGCAGGTATTACCCCCTCTCAGCGTATCGTACAAGTGCAATATACAACAAATGCCATGAAAGATTGCGCAGACGGGAAGTTGTTTATTGCACCTTACAACACCGGGTGAGTTACTAAACATCCAACTTTATTTTGTAAAATTTGTTACGTACGCAAAACTAATTTTGAACTTATCTTTTGAATGCTTTTTAATTTAGGGAACATTGGATGTTGCTTGTGATTGATCCAATTAAAGATATCGTTTATTATCTGGATTCTTTGCACGTTGATTCGAATAACCGACCTGATATGAAAGAAACAATCAATAAGTAAGTTTTTCATTCAATCAATGTATTCATTATATTTAATATTAATTTTAAAGTGTATATATCTTCCTAGATTTCAAATGTATATTTGCTTGATATTGACATCTTTCCTTGTTTTTTGATATTTTTAACAGTGCTGTGTTGATGTCTCGTGCAAATCGTAACACTCAAAAGGCCAAATCCAAAAAAATGGCCTGTAAATGGACTTCTATAAAGGTTAGTGTAATTTTATATTTTCGAGAGATTATTCGTATAAACGTTATTGTTCTAATACAATTTTTGATTTCAATTTTGTAGTGCCCCATGCAGTTAAACGACAAAGATTGTGGCTTCTTTGTTATGAAATTCATGAAGGATATTATTAGCCACGGAAAATCTACAATCCCACCAGCGGTATGCATAATCCTAATTAATACTCATCATCAAATTCTAATTTCCCTTTATAAGTTATTAAACCTTTGTTGTGTTTTCAATCTCTATCGTGCTGTACTTTCCTGATTGTCAATACGTCACTGACTCTATAGCGCAACTTGATGAAGTACGTGGCGAATTGGCACAATACATTTTCCAATGCCCTTTTGGTATGGTGTAAGTTGAAAATTGTTGTAAATTTTTATTTGATTTGTTGTATTTAATTAATTGTAAACTCGTTATCAGTTGTTGGAGATTATACGTAAAATTTGATTTGTTGGAGATTATGCGAATTGGAACAATACATTTGTTGGTTTTTGTTGTTAGAGATGATCATTTAATTTGGTGAACTTAATTTTGGGTTTCACGTTTGTTGTTTTTGTTGAATTGATTTTATGGTTTTTTGTGTTAGTGTGTTGAATTTTGAGCTTGTGGGAAGCTGGTTACAATAAATTTTGTACAGTACATCAAGAAAAAAGATTTAAAAAAAATAAAGAATATGCCTATTATAGCGGTTTTTCAGCGGTTTTTCACAAAACTGCTATAACATAACAGGTAACCTATTATAGCGCTTTTTCAAAAACCGCTATAATAGGTATAGGGAAAAAAAACGGGAGAAAACTATTGCAGCGGTTCCGAAAAAAACTGTTGTAATAGGTTGACCAATTACAACGGTTTTTTTCGGAACCGCTGTAATTGGTCCCTATTACAGCGGTTCAAAAACAGCTGTAATTGGTCTAACCAATTACAGCGGTACCTGTTACAGCGGTTAAAACCGCTGTAATTGGTAAAAAAAAATCGTTGTAATAGGTCATTTCTGTAGTAGTGCTCGCTCGAACTATACTACAAAAGGGCATGACACTAAAGTAATTAAAGAATTTTAATGGTTCAATAACATCAATACAGAAAAATGTACTTTAAGGGATTAAAATAGAAGTTTGTTGCTTACAAAGAAAAAATGAATTTACCATCAAGAGCTTCTTTTTATGAAGTAGAGTGGAGAACTGAAGGGAGATATATTAGAAAGTAACAGAGTTAAATTAAGGTTATGAGATTGGAAGAGAAACAAAAATTGATAATCTCGATCAATTTATAGAAGTAATAATATCACAAGATATGTTTGGTTGCAATGATGGAACCAGATAGGATTGATTGAAACAAGATAAGGAATCTTAGTTTACTTATGCATATGACACTTATCCCATAAATCAAGAGTTTGATTATTTTATAATTTCTTGTAGGATAAATAAGATAATGTCATGACAAAACAGAACTGACAAAAACACACTTTCTTATTTTTCTTCCCTTTTTAATTATGTACAATTCTTTTGTAGATCCCAACTAATCACCCTCCAACACCCTCTAAAGAGGTACTACAAGTCCAAAGATAAAGCCCATAGGACTTCATTTTCACTAAAAATCGGGAGCTTAAAGATTCAAAACTGAAAAACCAATCAGTCTTGCACTAGCAAGGCGACGCACTGCTGTCTCATACTCTTTCGTGTTGATTTCCAATGTCTTTGAAACTACTTTAACCTCTTCAACTTCCTTAGGCTGGTAAACCTGATTAGAGCAATGATAAAAATTAAAGTAAACCATCACATGAAGTGCAAATTGAATTAAATGTCACCTTACAAAATGATGAACTTCTACAATAACACAAAAATTAAATCAAACCAAAAGGCGTGTCATGTGAGCATACCAATTACTTAAAACACTATGGAATATTTCAATCTTCAGAAGAATCCTTGGGCACGTGCACAGAAAACGTAGACAATACACTATAACAAGACCATGTTTGGCCTTAAAATGAGTTTACAAGTAGACATTTTTCTCACATCTGCCTCTTTCATTAGGCAAAGGCACTTATTTATTCCTGTGCATGGATTCATATGAAAGAAAAAGGAACGGTCAAATGAAAAGAGGATGATATAAGCATAGTTATTTTTATTCAACGAGTAATTAACATCTATGTGTTATCTTTAGAATAGGTTCCGATCTCATCACTGGCACGTTCACGGAGGACTTGACGAAACTAGATTGACAATAATGCATACTAAAATCACACCCATAGAACCTCATCCATTTGTTCTTTATGCAATTTTAGTTGTATGAATACTATAAATACTACTCCATTTAATGAAAATTAAGCCAATATTGCAAACACTATATTCTAGCTTGTCAAATTTGAACTTCCATACCACATTCATCCATCTCAAAAAGTTTACTTCATTTAAGAACATCTCAGTACAGAACTTTTAACTGATTTAAGCATGGGACATATAGAACCTTATATTGGACAAAAAATTCCACCTCATTAGCCCACAACAACTAAACAATGACAGCAGAAACATGGGAGTTTAGGTTATAATTCTGTGCACAAAATTTCAAATATATTTTGTCTTAGTTCTTAGTAGAAAGAAACTCAAGATAACATAGTAAACTTCATTCTCAATGCAAATTCAGCACCTCTAACAATCATACTTTTGGCTCTAAATTCATCATAAATACCAAAAAATCAATCTATAGCAGAAATAGTGTATCATCTGCATCGAAAATGTACACTCTTTGACAGAAAAAGGATTTAGGCTAAACATGACATCTAGAAAGCATCTCTAATTTGAGTCAAGCATGTAATTGACTTGATAGTAACTGTAATGTTAAGGAGAATAAATAAACAATGGGTTCAACATATTTCTTGAACAAAACATGGTAAAGCTATAGAAAAACTCATTCAAATATCAACCCTTCTCAAACTAGGGTAAAACATACAAGGACAAAGTTTAAACTTTATATAGGATCTATATAAAGTAATGGTTCATTTACAACTATATTCTTTTATATGATAACTAGTTGTTATAGCATATAAACTACGAAACATAAACTTTGCACGTTTATTAGTCAAAACTTCTAGATTTAATATTATAAAAAATCAAGTATACAATAGGAAATTGTACCTAAATTCCACAATAGCAATGTTATTATAAAAGAATCAACTGTGCAGAAAGGACTCCTATGAGGAGATGATGATGCTAACTCCAAATTCTATCAGAATCGAATCACTTTGTTCAATTGAACTCTATCTATCTTCGACAATAGAAAATAATGCCAATTCCTAGTGATTTTAAAAGGATGTGCAACTAGTGATGATCTATACACACTTATACTATGTAAAAGGCTTCACCACATGCAATAATCACTAGTACAGAAAAGGCCTGTTACAGCGGTTTTTTTTTGCCAATTACAGCGGTTTTTAACCGCTGTAATAGGTACCGCTGTAATTGGTTCAGGCCAATTACAGCGGTTCAAAACCGCTGTAATAGATACCTATTACAGCGGTTATTTTTATAACCGCTGTAATAGGTATACCCTATTACAGCGGTTATACAAATAACCGCTATAAAAAAAAAAAAAAAATTTTAAGGGGCCTATTACAGCGGTTGTTTCCAAAACCGCTGTAATAGTGCCCTGAAATTAAAAAAAAAATAATTTTTGACCGTGTTGGAATGACACGAAATTCGCACGGTCATAGCGAAACGGCATTCCGAACAAAACGCAAGACAATGTCTTGCGATCTCTTGATTTTAGTCATCCGAGATCGTTTAAGACCTCAAATACGCATTTTATTATAAAAATACGTATTTTTGTAATAACACGCGTATTTGAGGCCTTAAACGATCTCGGATGGCTAAAATCACGAGAGCGCAAGGCGGACGTTTCGTTCGGAATGCCGTTTCGCTATGACCGTGCGAATTTCGTGTCATTCCGACACGGTCAAATTATAAACGAAAAATATTTTCGTAAATACACAAATATACATACACATACACAAATATACATATACACCCACATATACACAAAATAAATATACTCACACATACACAAATATACATACACCCATATATATAGGTGGTGTCGGCGGCGTTGATGGAGGTGGTAGTGTCGACGACGTTAGTGAGAGAGAAAGAGAGAGGAGGGAGAGAGGAGTGAGAGATAAAGAAGATGAAATTTGAAATTTTAAATGAAGAAGAGAAAGAGGAGTGAGAGATATAAAGAGGATTTTTATTTTCGGTCAAAGCCTATTATAGCGGTTCTTTGAATAACCGCTGTAATAGGTCCGAAAAGTTTTGGGCGGGAAAAATGTGGGGGAATTTTTTTTAAATATTTTGACCTATTACAGCGGTTCTGAAAAGAACCGCTGTAATAGCATCCGACCTATTACAGCGGTTCTGAAAAGAACCGCTGTAATAGGTATATTTTCAAAAAAAAAAAAAAAAATTTAAAACTTTTTTTTACTATTACAGTGGTTCACATAAGAACCGCTGTAAAAGGTTCCTCCGTTCAGCGGTTTTCAAAAAACCGCTGTAATAGGTGCGCTGTAATAGACCATTTTTGTAGTAGTGAATTATTGTCTTCTGCAATCATCACTACTACAGAAATGACCTATAGCAGCCGGTTTTTTGGGCCTATTACAGCGGTTTTGAACCGCTGCCATAGGTACCGCTACCATAGGTCAAAACCCTATGGCAGCAGTTCCGGAACCGCTGTCATAGGTCACCCTATGACAGCGGTTCTATAGAAACCGCTGCAGTAGGGTGACCCTATGGCAGCGGTTTCGGCAGAACCGCTGTCATAGGGTCATTTATTCAAAAAAAAAAATTAAATTGGACCCTATGGCAGCGGTTCCGGCTGAACCGCTGTCATAGGGTGGTTTATTTATTTTTTTTTAATTTTATTTTATCGTTTATAATGTTGCCATGTTGGAATGACACGAAATTCGCACAGTCATAGCGAAACGGCATTCTGAACAAAACGCAAGCACACCTTGCGCTCTCGTGATTTTAGCCATCCGAGATCATTTAAGGCCTCAAATACGCGTTTTATTACATAAATACGTATTTTTGTAATAAAACACGTATTTGAGGCCTTAAACGATCTCGGATCGCTAAAATCACGAGAGCGCAAGATAAATTCTTGCGTTTTGTTCAGAATGCCGTTTCTCTATGACCTTGTGAATTTCGTGTCATTCCAACACCGCAAAATTTCAACCGAGAAATATTTTCATAAATACACAAATATACGTACACCCACACATACACAAATATACATACACCCATCAACATATACACAAATATACATACACCCATCAACATATATACATACACAAATATACACACACCCACAATACATACACAAATACACCCATTAACATATACACATATATGCATACACCCATGAACATATACACAAATATACATACACCCATCCACATATATACATACACAAATATTCATACACAAATATACATACACATACACCCACATATACACAAATATAAATACACCCACACATACACAAATATACATACACCCACACATATATGCATACACCCACATATACATACATCTATATATACTCTATGTGTGTGTGTGTGTATATATATTTATCTAAAAAAAAATACCAAAACTAAATGGAAGAAGGCGGCGGCGCGTCGGAGGTGGGCGGCGTCGGCGTCGGCGGCAGAGGCGGAGGTGGGTGTCGGCGTTGGCAGAGGTGGGCGGCGGCGGTCCTATACCGAGAGAAACCGAGAGAGAGAGAAGTAGATCTAAAAATAGAGAGAGAAACCGAGAGGGGCGGCGGACGGCGGACGGCGGAGGCGGTGGTGGTGGTGGTGAGAGAGAGAGAGAGAGTGAGAGTGAGAGTGAGAGTGAGAGAGAGGGGGGGCCGGTTTGAAATAAACACGCCGAAATTTTGAACTTTTGGCAGCGGTTCTGGCAGAACCGCGGCCACAAAGTTCAAAATTTTTTTTTTTTTTTTTTTACAACTTTTGGCAGCGGTTCGGCCGAACCGCTGCCAAAAGTCCACTTGTGGCAGCGGTTCGGCCCGAACCGCTGCCAAAAGTCCAATTTTTTTTTTTTTTTTGACACCTATGACAACGGTTCGGCTCGAACTGCTGTCATAGGTCCGAACCGAGTGCCCCCTATTACAGCAGTTTTCAAAACCGCTGTCATAGGTGCGCTGTAATAGGACTTTTTTGTGGTAGTGCATCCAATAACTGTAACTAAAGAGATAATCATTCATTAGATAACAACACAAAGTATATACTCTATTGTTTTTGCTAGAGTTGATCCTAATGCGGTCACAGGGGAGCTTAGGGGATTGATAATTACTAAAAATTTGTGATATAGACAATTATTTCGGGCCAAAAAGTTAATGATTATAAAACTTCCATCCAGATTGGGGGTTTTTCATTTCAAAATTAGAAATCCAAGATCATATAAAACGCCAAACAAATAGAGTCATCACAATCACACAGCATAGAAATGCGAAAAATGTCCCCAAGTATGAAATTTTGTCATTATTGATTAATTACAAAAACTAGTCTTACTGATCCATCATTCATGTATAATCAATTTTCTGGAAGCTTGACCAAACTCAAAAATCGGATAAAGATTACCAAGTCTATGTTTTGGGGGAAAAGTATACCCCAAAAAAAAAGGATTTTGAGATAGAGGTCACCGGATCAGGAGGATATGACGACATAATGGCGGTGGTTTGCAGCTGGACTGAGGTGGTGTTGAAGCTGCGATTGTCTGGGAGAAGCAAAGGCGGCCGGATTTAGAGGAGACAATGACATTACGTTGGTGGTTTTCACAGCTGGCGGCGGAGCTGGTGTTGACGTAACGATTGTCTGTGACCGTCCGGAGGAGACTATGGCTTGTCGTGGTGGCTTAGGGGCTGCGCGACAATGGACCAATATGGCTTCCTGTAGAGACAGCGATTTGGCAAGGGGAGGTGTATTCACGTAGTGATGGTTGTGGTGGTTTTGGGCGATTAGGCCTGAGGCGGGAGATGTTTGGTGGCTAGGATTCAAGGTTTCTCCCCCCTTTTCTAACGCTGCTGTTTGGTGGAGATATGGGATTATTGAGAAAAGAATTCCATTTAATTGCTATTTTTTCTCAATCATTCTAAAAATTGATTATTTTATTAAAAATATATATTATAAAAATGTAATATTATATATATATAATTCGAAAGCTCTCGAGCCGAAAGCTCTCGAGCCGGCTCGTGAGCTTCGACCAGAGGGAATTAAGCTCGAGCACGACTCGATGATGAGCTCAAGCTCGTGAAGCTCGATTCGATCTGGCTTGTTAGGTTTGCGAGCCTGTTAGACTCTAATAGAACACAATATTATTTTGTTTTAAATATTACTCATTTTTAATTTAATCTATAATTAAGCTGAATATGAATTAAAAAAATTAATCTAATTTACTTTTCATCTATTACTATTCAAGCTTAAGATAAAATTAAAGTTTGTATTCTATCTCTGATTGATGATGAAATCTAGATTTGCATTTTCATCTCTAAACTCATCTCAAATTTAAAAAGGTTAAGACAAAAATGTGTGTTATACGTATATTATAAGTCATCAGATAATATCAAATAAATTCGAATTTAGAATATATATATATTATCCAAACCACAAGATTCAAAAATCATTTTAGTTAACACTGTTATAAGTATTTTTTATTGTCTTAAGTTCCAAAAACTATTTATGTATCATGCATTTAGAGTTTAGGGTTTAGGGCCTAAGTAACCATTTATTAATAATATTACTTCAAAAATCATATAGTATACTTTAATAATTATTGATATATATATATATATAAATATATATCTAATCAACATTACTTTAATCCTAATCTAAAATGAATATTTTGCTATAACAATGAAATTTAATCTAATGATCAATGTCAATATGATTGATTAGATAACAAATTCATAAATTTACCTGGGGCAAAAGAGAGAAGGAGAAGCACAAGAAACCCAAATAAAGAATGAACATGTAGTCTCAAAATACACGTATACATCCGCGTTTTTTTATTTTTTATTTTTTAAAGAAAAGGATTAGGAAATTGAAATATTTTGGTGCCCATTTTACTGCCAAGATTAAAAAGAAAAGGTTCAAACTACCCAAACCTCTTGTAAGGAATTGTATTTGTTACAAATGAACTTATTGTAACAATTCAAAACATTGTTACCAGAAGATGAACAAAGTTGTCACAAATAAGTTTAAAGCAATGAGCTTTTTACTTTGCGTAACAACGACTTACTTAAAGTAATGACTTATTTTCTTTGTTACTAAAAAGAAGTCTCTTATGACAAAGTTTTATTTTTTTGTAACGAACATGATATTTGTTACGCGAAAATAACTTTTGCGTAACAATTAATGTAATTTGTTACGAGAAAGCTACTTCTTGTGACAAATTATAGCTTCGTTACAATTTCTTTTGTCATAAGAACTGTAATTTTGTGTAGTGAGCGTACGGTGGGCGAGCGGTGGTTGACAGGGTAGAGGAGCAACGAGTGGTGGTGTGATGGTGGCGACATTTGGATTAGCGTGAGGAATGGTAGGGTAAGGCAGCGGACGATGGTGGTGGTGGCAGCGACGACGTTCATAGAGGTGGATGGTATCGGAAGTAGAGGTAGATGGTGGCTTGAGTGTGGAAGGATGGTGGTGGCGAGAGAAAAAGTCTATTAGGGTTTGGTTTGGGGAAGAGGGTGATTGGAGAAGATGAAAAAAAAAATCAAATTAAAATATTAAATGTGAAATAAAATACGAATTTCTAGTGTAGATCTTTTGAAAAAATACGGGCATTTTTGTCTTTATAAATATGTCATTTTTTTTAAATTCACATGGAGATAAATAGCCATTGTTTGTTCACACAGACTTTTTTGCTCTTTAGGTGTTACTCACCGGATTCATTGCAATTTCCATGTTTACTTTGTTGTTAACTTTAAGTTTTCTTTAGTGATAATTCTTAATAATTAATAGTTATATATTACTACTACATATAAAATGGAACATCTCAAATCTGCAAAACATTTTCGTTGTCCATTTTTTTTTTAGTTTTTTAGGAAAATTGCTAAACTCTCATAAAATAAACATTAATATTAAAAAAATCCATGATTATATATTTCAATCTGTTCCCTTTTATATCCAAAAAATTTATATAGAAAATGGGTAAGTAAAGTAGAATCTAAATTCATCATCAAGAGAGGCTCCATATTTTGACAAACAATCTGCTAACAAATTGCAAAATTTAGTCTCCATAAGGTAAAGCCGATTGAGAACTAGTCTCACATTTTAGATCATTTTAGAAATAGTCCTAATAAATTGGAAAAGTTACAATGTTTGTCATTTTTTTAAGTAACATTAGTCCCACACTTTATTTTTTGTTAAAGAGTAATGGAAAAATTAACGGAATTGAGCATTCTGTTAGTTTTTAGCGGAATGATCAACTCAAGATTGTATTTTACCCCCTAATCAATTTATCTTGCATCAAACACCCCCGAACCACGATTTTGTCACTTACCCCTAGAAATAAAATACCACAAAATAGTTGTCTTCCCCAATTTCCATCATCACGCATGACGCCCCCACCCCAAAGCCCTCTCCCCTTGCACGCCTCTCCTCCCTCAGCCTAATCTACCACCCAAAACCCCTCGCCGTCGCTGCAGCTCCTCCCTTTCCCGTCACCATATAGCAAACCCTCCCCCAAATGTTGATTTATTTTCTTTGTCTTCCCCTTTTTCTTATATTTGTTGTTGTTCTTATGAAATATATTAGTTAAACACTATTTTATAAAAATAGGTAAACCATATTTTTATTTTCATTTTTGAAAATTTTCAGGGGGCAAGTGTCAATAATTTTTGTTTATGGGGTGCTTGATAGAACTTGTATATATAGTTCAGGGGGGAAAATGTAGTTTTCAACTTATAAAATTCAATAAAAATGTTAAAGATCGAGCTAACTTATAAAGCTAAGCTTAAACTCAAGATTCACGCGTCTATAGCCTAGTCTCATAAGGCCGAGATCACTTGCACAAAATTAGATATTTTAGTTTTCGAATTAATTTGAACTTTTGAATTATTATAATTATCATCACCATCGTCATCCTCGTCACTGTCACTATAAAATTTAACAAAAATATGTTTTATAAATTCTTATTATTTTTATATATATATTAATTTTTATTATTACTATGTATTATACTTTATTTATTTCTGATATCATTATTTGTAAAAGTTATATATAAAATTAGAACAATCAAAAGATAGTAAGCTAGGTCTCAAGCACAGTAACCTCTATACTTGAGCTCCAACTCGAGCTCAATCACTAGAGCCAGTTCAATTTATCTTACACACCTACTATATATGTACTCTAATTAACCATATTGTATGATAATTATATAAGGAGATAACAATAAGATTCTACAATTATATGGATTTAGACATTTTTTTAGGAATCAAATATTTACCTATATAAACCCACGATTAATCACTTCTTGACAGTAATTAGAGATATAATTTACTTCTAAGGCCGAGAAATTTGAAACAACAAAAAAAATATTATTGTTCAAATCGAACTTGACCAGACACTAATATATGCTATTGTAATGTCTTCCTTAAATATTCTCTTACAAGTTCTACAAAATCTTGAGCCTAAATCGATTTTTGAAACACTGAAGCCAATTATATAACAAATGAATAATTAACACATTATATAATTTGTGTACATACCGCGAAAAGTGACAACCAATAGCAAGTATTATTTAATTTGTTAGTTGAAGGATGCAAAAGTTAATCCAAATAAGCAAGAAATTAATTTTCAAAATTGCAATAGAATAGTGGAAGAACAAGTGTTGAATTCACATATTGCATATCAATCAGCCATTGATCCATTTCTGCACAACCTGAGCCAGTGCCTGTGTAGAAGACCCTTCTTCACTCAAAGCCTTAGCAGCCCCATTTTTAACATCATTCATCCTCTTCCTTAGACTAATTCCTTCTTCACCTTCCATCAAACCCTTAACAAGTTCAGAAATATGCCCTCTTTCCACAATCCCATTTTCATTCTCTTTAACTCTAGTGGCAGCCTTCAATCCATCAGTCAAAAACACCGCATTCATTTTATGCTCGAAACACAGCGGCCACGCGATCAAAGGCACCCCATAAACTGCGCTTTCCAGTATCGAGTTCCACCCGCAGTGCGTCACGAAGCCTCCCGTTGACCCGTGGGCCAATACTTGAATTTGAGGAGCCCATGAGGCCACCACTAACCCTCTCCCTTTAGTCCTCTCCATATATCCTTGTGGTAAAAAATGCAATGGATCTTCGCTTTGATTAGTGTTAAAATAGGCGGCTGCAGTGTCTTGTTGTGGGGTTCTCACCACCCAAACAAACCTCTGTTGGCTCATTTCTAACGCCAAGGCTAATTCAGTAAATTGCTCCATTGAGAGAGTCCCTCCACTACCAAAGGAGACGAATATCACAGACTTAGGTGGCTGTTGATCCAACCATTTCAGGCACTCGGATCCCTGACCCGATTCATTTTCCGAACCCGTCCGAATCAGAGGTCCGACCGGATAAATAGGAGGAATACCCTGATGACGACGTCGTTCTAATAAGTCCTTGAAAGCTTCTGATTCCAATTCAAGAAAGCTATTCACGATGATCCCTTCAGCCAAAAGTTGCTTCTTGCAAAGATTCATGGCCCATTCGCGAACTTCACTGTTCGCTTCCTTCAACGAATCCGGGTAGTCATCGGGGTTTAATACTATGGAACCGGGTAATTGGATCGGATCGGATTCACCAAGTTTATAAGGCACATCCATGGCGAGAGACAATTCATTTGCTGCTATAACGTAGAAAATGTAAGCTGGGATTTCAAATTCTTTTGCTACATCAATAGCATATGGAGCAAAAAGATCAACCACCAGAGCGGTGGGCCGAGAACCGGATTCCGTTAGGGAAGACAACGTTTGACGGAGGGCTGGAAGTGATCGAATCACTCGGGTTGTCAATAGAATTTCGACGTTAAGGTTGTCGGGGAGGTCGTTTGTGGAGACTGGAGGGAGAAAAATTTGATTAATGGTGGGAGGGAGAGCTTGAAGGAGAGATTTTTGGGGTTTCATGGAAGAACCATCGTGTGGGATGATAAGGGTGACACTGAAATTGTGTTGGAAAACAAGCTTTTTTGTAAGTTCGATGAAGGGAATAAGGTGACCTATAAAGCCTGGAGGTGGTAGCAAGGCTATGTGATAGGTGACCTCTTTCATGGCGGAGGAGTTTGCAAAGAGTTTTCTAATATCAAGTTATAACTATAAGCAAGCAAGCTAGGAGTACATGTATGTTGATATTTATGTGTTGTGTATAAATAGACATGAATTATCATATAATATTATATATATACATATATATATATATATAAGTATTTTAATACGGACAGGAATTATGATCTTATGTATTTGTTTTTTTGGGCATAATTCACTCTGGCCGCGCCCCAAACACTCCCATGTGTAATAAAAGAGTGATGCTATATACTATTCTTATTTTTCACTTTTTTTATTTTATGTAAGAAAGGGATGTAATAAATGCATTTGATTTGATTCTGGTAATTTATGTTTATCATAACAATAATTGATATTTTACTTTATTAAGGATCGGTGGTAAATCGGTGAAAATGTACGGGTGATATATAACATTTTTCATAATGAAAACCTTCAAACACTCTTTTTATTTGTCAAAAAATCCTTCAACTACCCCTTAGGCATATTGATAGACAATAATGCCCTTAATTCAAAATAATATTATTTTGCATCCGTCTATTACAATATATATATATATATATATATATATATATATTACTTTGCCTCCTCTATAATAAAAATTTAATTGATTTGACCCCAGGTTTTATTTGAAGGTAATATTACTAAACAAACAAACCCTTTAACTAATTATGTAGAGAGAGAACAAACGATAAATTTTATTTTCATGTAAATTTATATAACTAACATGTTGTTATTTTTTCCTTTAGATAAAATTTCAAAAAAATAATCTTTTTTCCTTAGATAACTTAGTTGCATGAATAGATATTAGAAAAATTATAGTTCCTTTGTGCTTTCTAATTTTGATTGCACTTCAATAAAAATAAATAACTAAATACTAAAATTATTTATTTAATATGTATTGAACTATGTATGCATGTCTTATTAAGATAATAGTATTATTTATACCACTAAAAGAAAGAGTACAAAGAAAAAAGAAGCATTGATCACTAATTAACTTTAAACCAATTGTATTCATTTATAAGTGTGTGCATGTTATACAATAGAAAAGTGACATAAATAGGTTTGTCACTTTAGCTTAATGAGTAATATAATACTTGAAAACTATATGATAGTTTTTTTGTTAAAATATATTTTCCTAACAATAAATAACATGAATTATTTATAACTACTTAAAATAGAATTGAAGTGTTAGAAAAAGTATATGACAAAAATTACTGTATTAGTAATAATCGTAATAACTTATGCGGGACTATTTCAATTTTAATATGTAATATGCTTATACTATCGGAGGTAATTCACAATCCATCTTCTGTTTCCGGTACACATACATTCCTCCAAGCAACTTTTGCATAACCTTATCATTATGCCCATACCAAAGGAACTTTCGGGTGATGTTTTCGATAGCTTTCAGCATGCCCGTTGGAAGAATAAACACTCAAGCCCAGTTAATATGATTAACTGAAGTCGTCCCGCGTATGATAAATTTTTATGAGTTCATGATTCAATTCGCTTTTCTACACTTCGTAACAGAGGAGCATAATGAGTCAATGTAAGTTTTGATGTAATGAGTGGTACACCAAGGTAACGAACTGGTAGGGAGCCCATCTCGAATCTAAACACATCTCGAAATTGCACTTCAGCTGGTCGTGCCCTTTCCAAACAAACATATTACTTTTTGGCAATGTGGATATTCAATTGGTTAATATTCTGAAATTTAAATGCAGTGGATTCACGAATGAATTTATCTAGGATCCCATGAAGAACATCCATTACAATCACAAAGAGATAAGGTGAGATAGGATCACCTTGATCTAAACCTCGAGCCCTTAAAAATAACCCTATGATGATTTAAAAGAGAACGCCGGCGTAGTTATGGACTCTCTAATCCAATTAATGAAAATCAGGTGAAAATTCATATATTCTAAGACCTTAAGCAAAAAATCCCATTCCACCATATCATACGCCTTCATTAAATCCACTTTGAGCGCACACCTCGCCGGGAAATTCTTTCATTTATATCCACTGAACAACTCTTGGGCTAGACGAATATTATCACTAATTTTACGTCTTGGGATAAAAGTTGTATGAGAAACATCAAGAAGATCACTCAAATATCTAGTCATACGATTCGCCATGATCTTAGTAATCACCTTATAAAGAACGTTACAGCACGATATGGGTCAAAAATCACTTGGTTTCTTTGGCATCTGTTTCGTTTAAAAAACAAACTAGACTAGGGTGGATCCAATCTCATGTTCCGAGCCTCTCGATAATCTATATCTTGAGATTATCTTTCAACCCCTGCGTTCGACACGCTATTTCGGTGGTTCAAGCCTTAATTTAGAAGTTATTTATTGTCTTCGAATGCAATAATAAGATGAAAGATAAGATTCAAGCCCAGACAAAAATTATCTCTCAGATACTTAAATATGACAAAAGATAATCTTATACCTATGTGAAAATCTTTTCTTTTGAATACGATAGTAATGAACGGAAAACTTAAGTCAAGATACAAATCACCTATCAAATACTGAAATCTAAAAGCAGATAATTCATACCTCCATGAAAGTCTTCAATTCGGGAAAATTACAATTGATCGAATGCCAGTACAAACCTTGAAGGCCGGATCCAGTGATTCTCGATAAACTATTACTAGTTACAACTACTGCTAATCTATGCTCTAGACTACTTCTAATTACGCCTACTCCTAAGAAAAGAGTAAATAAGCTGTTGATGATTCTGATGATCTCTTTCTCTGTCTTTCCTCTTTCTTTTTTATCTCCACTTCGTGATCCCACGTTATCAACCTTCGGGAACTGCCTCTAACTTCTTTTTCAAAATTTTTTCGTCTTGGCAGGTTACTTTTCTTAGGGAATTCCCGGCTCTTTGACCCTGCCTTGGACTTGACATCTTTGAACCCGCCTTGTTATCCTGCCAAATTTAGATTCGCATTGGGCCCTTTCCATTTTAGATCACTCCATGCATTGTTATTGTTATAATGGGCTTAATCTTTTATTTCTGGGCCCATTAGTCAGTGTTGGGCCATTTGGGTTTGTTAATTCGTAAAACCCATTTTCATTTTTAGTGTAAACAAATGCCCCCTAGTATTAAGATACACGTCACCTGGTTAACCCTCCTTTTATATTTTGGAGGGCATGGAAGATCGTGTTTTTCTGTTAAAAGACGCCTGAGACTTTTCGTATCCCTTAGGGACTAGCAGGTGTGCCTTCATTAATCATTCAAGTCCTTTAATAACACGTCCCTTTACAAGAGACTTTTCATATTTTGGAGGGCATGGAAGGTCGTGTTTTTCTGTTAAAAGACGCCTGAGACTTTTCGTATCCCTTAGGGACTAGCAGGTGTGCCTCCATTAATCATTCAAGTCCTTTAATAACACGTCCCTTTACAAGAGACTTTTCATATTTTTTGGCGGGTAGAAAACACCCGTAGTTCTTCGTCTTCCCTATTAAGTGACAAAAGCGTCTTTTCACGATTGGACACTTGAACCCTATAAATAATCCATCACTTCTTCTCAGCTGTACTATTCATCACTTTCTCCTTCTCTCCTTATTCTTCGAGCGACCCATCTTCCTTTCGAAGATTTCGCTTCCTTCTCCCGTCCTCGAACACCCCTCATTCTCGAGATCTATCATCTTCTTCGCCTGGTCTTCGATGGCAAACTCTCACGATCTTTCTCGTCTAGTTGCTCGAGCGAGTATCTTGGATTGTGAAGATGCCCAAGATTTGTTTCAGGTTATCAAGAATTTTGAAACCTATTATTGTGATACCAAAATATCCTCTCTTGGTTCTACCCACATAATCCTCCATGGGCTCTTGATCGTCGTGGTCAATCGATCAATCACGTCGTTCTCGGGCCTCGATTTCGATCCGAGGCATTCGAACCCTCTGAGGCTAGTAATCCCGATTTATTGGGTACTTGGCCTGCCTTGGAGGGTGATGCTCCTCATTTTCAGTCTAGGGTGGAAAATAAATACGGTTGGACGAGCAAAACCAAACCCATCAATGGTTGGATTGGGGTCATTGATGCATACCCTTGGTTCGAAAGGTTGCATCATCTTCATAGCAAATGGGAAGGCAATCAGCTTCTAGGGCTTATTCGAATAGCCTGTTATCCAATTCTTCCCTTCGAGCAGGTAGCAACAGATGCTCTTGCGTATTCCTGGCACCCTTCGTACAATTGCTTTGTATTGCCTCAGGGTTTTCAGACAATCACGTTGGAAGATGTCTCTCTGATTACCGGTCTTTCTCCGACGGGTGCACCCCTTCCTACTGGTGAGTCGTTACCTAACGCTCGAGCTGTCTTATTATCCCCTGAAACTTGGTTGAAGCATCATGGCAAAAATAAAGGTGCGAATATTGCTTACACTGCTTTGGTCAAATTCTTTATCAGTTGCGATGACCCGCCTACTCCTTTCGAAGAGGTTTTGTTTTTGAATTTTATCTTTTCCTGGCTGTTTATGAACGTCGGTTGCCTCGTGAATAAAACTTTTCTTACTCTGTCTGCCAACATTGCTGTTACCGTGGGACCCATCGAGTTGGCTCCACTGGTGTTGGCTCATTTCTATCGTATGATGTTTAACTTGCATAGTGATCCTTCGAATGCTCATAAACTGGCTGGTCCCCTGTGGTTATTGACATGTTGGTCCTTTTTATATTACCCCGAGTTATTAAATATTAGGACTATCCAATCCCTCGCAGCCTCGATTCGAAACGAGGAACGACGGTTCACGAAAAAGTCCTCCAATTTCCGATTCGAGCCTATTTCGAATTGGTTTTGTTACGGGGAGGCTAGTATAAATCTGTTGATTCCCCTCGAGAAGGAATCGTACCTCATGGTCTTAGGCGCTATTTATAATACGCTCTATGTTTCCACCTGGTGTCCTTTTTTCGAAACAAGGCATGATCAAGCATGAACTCATTGGTCTCATACTGCTTTACCCGACTGCATGCGAGTGATTGATTCGCTTGATTCCTCCATAGATGACCACCCACACGGGAGATCTATTCTATCATCTCGAGACTTTCTATTTGCCGACAATATCCTCGGAGTCGAAGTTTACAACCCACAGGTATTTCCATCATGTTTTAAGTGTGTAGATTTGTATCTTTTGAGTATGATAAACTCTGAGCTTATAGATTTTGAATAGTTATATTTTCGAGCATGTGGTGCTTTTCGAGCGCATAGTCATTTCGAACATGCCTCATTTCGAGCATGTAACATTTTGAATGTGCCTTGTTTCGAACACATTGTATTTCGAGCGTGTCTTGTTTCGAGTTTCGTCAACTTATCCTCGTTTTTATTTTGTAGCTCTGTTCGAGACAATTTGGCATAACCCAATGCTTCTCTTTGCCATTTTCTGGGTACTATGAATCGCCCTTGGTCAAGTAGGCAATTTCATATTGTGAACCATCAAAGGGCCAAAGCCGAAGCTCTTATTCGGAACCAAGCTTCCTATCAAATAAATTCCCCTTTGCTTCATTCCCATTTTTTGCAGAATCCTCAGAGTCGAGAGATGTTTCGTGGATTTCTGGGATAAATTCTTGAGGCGTAGTTATTCAAGACAGATTATCCGCAAGCAGATCACAGACATTACCAGGCTGTGCGCTGGCACGGTGAATATGGCTCAACTCTCGAGTCTTTTATCGACTGAGGTAACTTTCGTGTGTTAGTGTAACTTTAATCAACATGTTTTTGTAAGACTCAACTTTATTTTCTTTTTTATAGGATGTTGATTACATCCTTCCGTATGATTCAACCTTGGGGTGGAGATTCGAACGAGATAACCCCCAAATTCGAGAAGCTGTGGCACTGTCTCAAGCCCTTTGAGATTCATCTGCTCCGACTGAGTTATCTTCCATCCCTGCCCGTGTTACTCGAAAACGAAGTGCGATTACCATTCGGGAGCCCCCAGCCTCGATTCCTCGAGAAGAGCCCCCTCGAGCATTTGTTGAAGCAGAGAATGATGAAGACAATGCAGCCCAATATGCTCTTCAGCCAAGATCCAGGAAATGCTTTCGTACGCAAGGATTTATCGGAGCCTCGAGCAAGTGTTTGATCATTTTCTATTTTATTGACTTACAATTTTTCTTCGAGAGTTGCTCTATCACTCGAGATTCAATCATATTTATATGCTCTATACAGGCTCCTCGAGTGGGGCCATTGCTTTCGAAATTGGAACATCAGCCACCGAAGCTGATACTGTGAATGATCTAGAGACCATCCCAAAGGAAACTTTGCCTGAACTTGATACTTAGCCGATTTTGATGGAAGAAAACCTTGCCACGAGCAACCTCGCAGGTATCCCTTTATTTTTATAGTCCTTTTAGGATAATCACTTCGAGATCTCTGTGTAATATAGAGATTGGTATATCTTTGCTACAATTATTCCTGATCTTCCCTCTTTTTCTCCCATTCAAGGAAGTTCAACTTGAGTAGATAATGTTTCAGAAATTATTACCGGCACTGTACCTGATCTTTCGAGATTCTCTTTATCAGGTAAGTTTTTTGCATCATTCGTATGATTATACTTTTAAGAGGATTTCCATGTTTTATATGTACATATTCGTGAACAACCCCTTTCAGGCCCCTCTTTGCTCGAAAATTTGGGAATACCTACTTTGCGGTCTTCTGTGCGGTTTTCTTTCGTCACTGCAGCAGGAGTATCCACTATCATTGTGGACTCATCCATTTTTCACAATATTGGCCCGAATTTCGTCCTAGGGCCTCAAGTTCGGCTTGCTCTTGACCCTTCTCTTATTTCTTCCTCAGTTCGAATAGAAGAAATTGAGGATATCCCTCATTCGACTAATCTTTCCGGCCGATCTAGGACCCTGGCCCTTCGAGCTCTACTATGGCCCTCGCTACCCCGTATAAAGGTCTGTGCCTATTTTACTACATGTGATTTTTCGCTAACTTTAAATGCCTTGTGTTTTAATTTCAGAATTTCACTTTTTAGGCAATACAGCACCCGTCATGTTTTCCCGAGTTGCTCTAAATGAAGCTCTCCATGATATAAGGCATAGGCTCAATGACCTCAATTTGCTGAAGGAACATCGTTTTCTCCTCGATGAAGCAGCCTCGAAAATGACCGAAACATGGCTACCAATGTTCCAAACAGCACATGAAACTTTCGAGAGTAGCCTAGCCAGTCTTCATTCTTTCATGGATCAAGGCATCAACCCTTTCGAGGAAGAAGCTTCTTCCAGCCACTCTCAACGAATGGGCCAGCTTCACAGTCAGATTACTGTGCTAGAGGATTCTCGAGCTAACTGTTTAGCTCGAATTGCTGCTCTTGATGCCCAGATTGCCGACCTCCAACTTAAGCGGGATCGTTTAGCTCATTCGGTTGATCAAGTCGAAGATAACCTGTCAGCTTTGAATGATCACATAGCAGAGTTAACTCACGAACTCGAAGAAGTAGTTAAACCTACTCTGCTCGAGAGAGACACCTTCGATTCTGCTTTAGATATATTAGCTAGTTCCTTGTATTTTCTTAAATCTTAAACAATGTTGAGTAATGCTCCTTTAATGTTTTCGCTTTGATTGCAAGAATTTTTTGTCCGTTGCGGGTAACCTTTCGAATATAATGGTTTCGTTTTCTATCCATATACTTGGTGTATATTTCTTTAGATATCTTGCATTTAATGCTTTACCATACTTGTCCCCATTCATTCGTAGGAGTTCGAAAGCATTCCCAGATAATTTATTCGAAATTAAAAATGGTCCTTTCCATTTAGATGACCATTTCCCATAAAAAATTTCTTTTGAACCTTCAGGTAAAACCATTTTCCAAACTAGGTCCCCTACTTCGAAAGATCTTGCCTTTACTTTTTTGTTATAACTTCTTTCGATTCTATTCTTTTGAAATTCTATTTGTTGCAATGCTTGAACTTGCAATATTTCATGGTCTAGTTTTTCGATATTCATATTTTCCATGTATTCTTCGGTTGAAAGTAATTACTGCCAAAGCAATTACTACCTCGGGTCATACACTAATTGGAAAGGGGATATTCCTAGACTGTCTTTCTTAATTGTCCTAGATGCCCAAATTGCATCAATTAACAATTCGTGCCAATTTCTTGGGCTTTGGCTTATCATTTTTGAGATACAGCCTTTAATTAGCTTGCTCGATGATTCAGCTTGGCCATTTGCTTGGGCATAGTAAGGTGTCGAATTTATCAACTTTATTCCGAATTGTTCTAGAAATTCGAGCACTTCTGTGCTATTAAATACTCTAGCCTGATTGAAGGTTATGGTTTCTGGGATACCAAATCTCGTGATGATATATTCTTTAATGAATTCAACCACTTGTGTTGAAGTTATATTTTCGAAAGCTTTAGCCTCTATCCATTTGGTAAAATAATCAGTGGCCACCAAGATATACCTATGCTTCTTAGATGAAGCTGGCTTAATTTCTCCGATTATGTCCATGGCCCAACCTCGAAATGGCCAGGGTTTTATTATGGAGTTTAAATTGACAGTCGGCTGCCTCAATGTTTTTCCTTGTTTCTGACACTGCTTACATCCCTTAGCATAGCTTATACAATCTCGTAAGATAGTTGGCCAGTAGAATCCATATCTTTGTATCAGCCATCTCATTTTCTGTCCTGACTGATGGGCTCCGCACACCCCTTCGTGGGTTTCTGCCATTATAATTAGTGCATCCTCTAGATCGAGGCATTTCAACAAAACCCCTTGAGGATCTTTTCTATATAATTCTTGTCCATCGTAAAAATAGTGATGGGCCATCAATTTTAATTTATTCGAGAAGCCTCCTCGAGCTGGGCTTTGGAGGTATTCGATGATTTCTAAACGCCAATCTCGTTCTTCTTTAAGAATATCGATTTTGTGAATTCGAGTTACCCACTGTTCGAAAGGTATTATTGTTCTTGGTTTGAGTTGGATAGTTGATTCGACCATGTCTGAATCAATTTTATATCCAGATGCTAGTTGAGCTAAATCATTGGATATTTGATTCTTTTCTCGTGGTATATATAAAACTTCGACTGTTTCAAAATGTTTGAACAACTGGTTTTTTCGAGCAAAAGAGGATATTGCTACAGGGCCCACACATTTAAATATCCTCTTTACCTGATTTACTATGAACTGGGAATCCCCTTTTATCTTTATATTCTTTGCTTTCATATCTCGTAGCACCTCTAATCCCAAAATAAGGGCTTCGCATTTTGCCCTATTCTTGGTGCAGTCACCTTCGATTTTCGCATACATTTTGGTGATTAATTTAGATGGGGATATGATATATATCCCGATCCCTGCGCTATCTCGAGTACTTGAACCATCGAAATAGAGGATCCAAGGAGCGGTGTTAATGACATCAATTTCGAAATATCCCATAGTTTCCCTGTCGATAGATGGGTGATCGGCTAAAAAATCGGCCAAGGCCTGACCTTTTACCGCTTTTTGTGGCACATATATCAAGTCAAATTGGAGAAAGTTAAGGCTCCATTTACTCAGTCGACCTTTAATCAAAAGTTGATTGATCATAAATTTAATGACGTCAGTCGGGGATACTACTTCGATAGAATATGTAGCAAAATAATGCCTTCATTTTATAGAAGCAAAATATAAGATGAGGCACCATTTTTCTATCGAGGTATACCTTTTTTCTGCATCATTTAGAAGTCTACTCAAGTAAAACACAGCTTGTTCGTGGCCCCTATCATTTTCCTGCGCTAATAGGCACCCTATTGATACTTTTGCTGCCGATATATATAATCTTAGCTTTTTTCCTTTTCGAGGAGGAATTAACACTGGAGACTGAATTAAATATTTCTTTATAGTATCAAATGCTCCTCTTTGTTCATCACCCCATACAAATTCATCCTCGTCTTTTATTCGTAATAAAGGGGAGAAAGCTTCCCTTTTCTCGGCTAGGTTGGATATGAATCTTCGCAGGAAATTCACTTGCCCTAAGAAACGTTGTAGTTCTTTTTTATTGCCCGGAGGCTTAGCTTCAATAATAGCTTTGGCTTTATTTTGGTCCACCTCAATGCCTCGATTATGGATCAAGAATCCTAAAAAATTTCCAGCTTCCACACCGAAAGCACATTTCAAAGGATTCATTTTTAGATTACAAAGCCTCATTCGTTGGAAAGCCTTTATCAAAGATTGCATGTGCTCTTCATGATTTTGAGCTTTAACGACTACATCATCAATGTATATTTCCACGGAGTTTCCGATTAGATCGTGAAAAATATAATTCATGGTCCTCTGATAAGTTGCCCCAGCGTTTTTCAAATCGAAAGGCATAACTCTCCATTCAAAAGTTCCTATGGAATCTGGACATCTAAAAGCTGTTTTATGCCGATCTGCTTCGGCTATTTTCAACTTTTAGTATCCAGAATACCCATCCATAAAGGATATCACCTTATGCCTAGCAGCTGCATCAATCAGTACATCTACCATTGGCATTGGGTATTCGTCTTTCGGTGTAGCCTTATTTAAATCTCTAAAGTCGATGCATATTCGTACTTTACCATTCTTCTTAATTACCGGTACTATATTTGCCAACCATTCAACATATCGAGTCAGTCTAATGAACTTGGCTTCGACCAATTTCTATATGTCTTCTTTGATGGCTCCCATTAGATCTGGGGATAGGCGCCTCGGTGCTTGTATCACAGGTTTAAAGCCTAGCTTAATGGGTAACTCGTGTTGAGCTATATTTGTGTCAATTCCGGGCATTTCATGATGTGCCCAAGCGAAATAGTCTTTAAACTGATGTAACATTTCGATTAAATCTTTCTTTTCTGTCTGGTCCATCTTCAAACTTATGTTATTCGAGGGTTTTCGATTGTTCCTAGATTAACCTCTTCTAAATGATCTTGAACAATTTTCCTAATATTTTCGTCTGGTTCTAGGATCCCTTGTCCGGTATTTTCAGCTCGAGAGTTTGTTACATTCTTTTCATTTTGGTATTCTATCCTGCGTTCCTTGTCTCGAGAATCCTCCTCATGAGTACCCTCTTTTCGAGGATTTGTCATACATGCCTCACGTCGAGAGGTGGTTGTTTGAGAATATGCCTTACATGTATTATCTTGAAAAGCTATTTCTCGATGGTCTGCCCTACATGCTGAATCTCGAGAGATTGTCTCTCGAGAATTTGCCTTACATATTTTGTTATGACAATATATCGAATTAAACTTATCATGACTAATATAATCAAGATCGTAATCATATAATTTTGACTCTACTCGTTCAATACTTAGTCTTCGAAAAACTTCTGAAACAAAGCTATCCTTAGTTACAATTGCTTTCTTCATAACATATACAAAGCCTAAACTTGCCCTATTTCGATTTCGGCTAACTTAGAGCCCATCTCAAGTGTAGACTCCTTTTGAACTTCTCTTCCTTCTTCTTCTGTAGCCTCTTCGATGGCTTTTCCCGTGAATCTTAAACGACCACTTCCTTTGAGCTTTCCTGCTTCATACCTGGCATTGACAATTTGTGTATCAATGAAATAATTATTTCTCTCTGCTTTGACCACCTTGAATTGGTGTCTGTTCCAACAAATTAACACTTGATGTAAGGTCGAAGGGATACAATAGTTTTGATGTATCCAATCTCTCCCCAACAAGGCATTAAATGATGGTGAGTTTGTCTCGACTACAAAAAATGCCGAGTAGGAACTTTGGGTTCTTATTTTGATCCGACAGGGCAAAACTCCTAAGACTTTGGTAGCTTGACCCGAAAATCCGTAGACTGCTACATCAGCAGCTACTAAGTCTTTCGAGCTTTTACCTAGTCTTGTTAACATTTTTTCTGGCAAAATGCTAACAGTGGCCCCATTGTCTACTAATACTTTACTAATGGGGATGCCTTCGATTTCGACTTTTATGAACAAGGGTTTCATGTGGTTATTATTTATTTCTTGTTTCGAAAATAACAGTTTAGCTAAATTTTCGATTTTATGTTTATTTTCTTCAAGTGATTTATCATTAGTAATTTGAAAACAGGATGGGTTACCTTTCTCCGTGTCAGTCGCGATTTCGAGCATATTTTCTTCCTCATCCGTATTTTCTTTGGCTGCGAACTCAGCTAGCAGCACATTTACCATATCTATGTCCCCATCTTCTTCGAGCTTCAGAATTCTTTCCAACGAAGCTTCCTTTGCCTTTACGCCAGCTTCGTTTGCTGACTCCTCATATGGCGCGTCTCCGAGTAAAATATCCAGGTCATCCCCAGACTCGAAGTCTCCCGACTCCTCAACATCCTCGATCATGACTCCTTTTCCTTTCAAGTTAGTATCTTTTAACTGATCGCTCAGTTGATCAACGTCTTTCTCGAGATCATCTTGGCTTGAATTCTTGACTATCTTCGATTTCAAAATCCCTTTCGATAAAGCTTCTTCCTCAACTCTCAGATTGGCAATCACTACTTCCTGTTGCATCTCTAAAGCCACTGTGGCTCGCGAATAGGCCACTTGTTGAGCGAGAACCTTCGGGTGGTCATCTCTCTTCTTCTCGAAGTGGCTGCGATATTCACCCAAGCAATCAAAGGGCAAACTCCTGCCAGCCTGTGCAAATCTCCCATATCCTCTTCCTCGAAAATGCCTATTATAGGTTGTTGGTCCAAGGAATTGGTCGTTCATTTCACGCCTTTGTCTCTTATTCCATTCCCTTTGATATGCGGGAACCCAGTCCGGATCGTTCGGGATAACTTGTAGCCTTACCAACTCATAATGCAAGGTATCTGCGCACTGACTGCATAATACCTTTTGCATCTGGGTTAAATTCTTCACCACCTTAGCAGGCGTCTGATAAACAGTTTCACGTACAGGGGTTTCGAGTACCTTCTTATACGATTTTTCCTCTTTTCCTTGAGCAGACGATTTAGTTTCGACGATCGCCTCTTTGTCTTTCGGCCTTCCATCTTGATCGAATTCCAAAATTCTCTTATCGATTCCTGATAGGCATATCGTGCCTCTCTCATACTGTTTTGCAACAAAACGCCTGGAAATCTGGCACTGGTCAATGGTGTGCATAGTATTCATGTGCCATCTGCACATGCCCTCCAAACCTTCATCTTTTACCTTCGGGAATGTCAACACTCCCTCATCTATCAATCTGTTGAACAATCGATTTGCCAACTTGGCTTCCTTTCGCACCTGCAAGTCAGAGTACTCAGAATCGTTAACATCCACAGTAATTATTTCAAAATTTAAAATAGGAAATGGGTCTTCATCAATATTCGCTTTTGTGTGTCTGGAAAAATAATATCTTTCGAGTCTAATTTTTCTTGTATTAAATTCCTAAACATAATGCACTCATTCGTTTCATGTTAAAAAGCATTATGCCATTTATAGCATGGCTTTCCTTTAGTTTATGCCTTTGGTGGTATTCGATATTTTCCTTTTAATTTAAGTTTTTTATTTGCCAGGAGCCAATCGAATATTCACTCTGTTTTTGTTACATCGAAATTGTACTCTTTTCCCTTTTTCATTTGTAAAGAACCTGTAGCTACACAGTCCTTTCTTTCGAGGGGCCCACATTGAAATGGGGGTCCTTTGATAAATTCGGCCAGATCTACTTCATAGGCATCTTCGAATGCCCATGGAATACCCACTTCAAAGGTATTGAACCCTTGATGTTTTCTCTGGCTTTCCTCTTTCAACATATTTTCGTATCTTATTGCACTTTCTGCTAGGTAATACTTTCTGCTAGGCTTCGGAAATCATAAAACATCATTCCGTCAAATTTCACCCTATATTCGAAGGCCATGTTTTGTTGGGCCAACTGTAGAAATTCGGATTCGGGAAGGTTTAAATGACACTTGATTCTAGCTTTCTTGAATCGGGTAAGAATTCTTCTATTGACTCTCCAGTATTCTGCCTAATTTTGGCTAAGTCACTCATAGTCATGCTCAGTTCGGTTCGAGCAAAATGATTCTGAAACTGGAACTGCATTTCATCCCAAGTATGTATCCAATTAGGAGATAAATTCGTATACCAGTTGAAGGCAGACCCAGTTAAAGAATTGGGGAACAATCTTAGTTTAAGGTATTCCTGGTAAGCAGCCTCTCGACATTGGCATGTGAATCGAGATAGGTGTTCTAAGGCCGAAACATGGTCGTCCCCGAAAAATAGAGTAAAGTTAGGGATTTTGTAGGTTCTTGGGAAAGGAAAATTTCTATCTACCCAATCAGGGTAAGGTTTTCTCGAAATCAGGCCTGTGGTTTCTTCGAAAACAAGGCTCATATATTCTTTCGATAGCCATCTCTATTTGATTCTGCAGAGGATCTTGCACTTGTGGCCCTAAATTTCCGCCCATATAGTTGTTAGGCATATAATGCCCCCCAGTATACAGGTGTGATAAGAGGTGTTTTTACATGTTTTTAAGACCGTAATTCTTATGATTTGGATTCACTTATTGCTTAAATCATGTCACATTTGCATTTAATAGGTGTGTTAAGTGAATACAGGTAATAAATGAGAATACATGAAGAAAAGGGAAGAAAAACGATGTACAAAACAAGTTCAAGCATGTTTTTCAACACCTAGGCGGTTTATGCATCTCCTACCACATTCGAGCGATAATTCCGTACATTTCGAGACCGACTTAGACAAAGTTTCCTTCTACAAAGTTTTAGATGTATGTCTTAGCTTCAAATGGGAACTTGAAACATCCAAATCGGAGGTCTATAGAGATAATTGTGAAGGAAATACGATTGCTGGGCCGAACAGAGAAGTACATGTGCCAGGATACGCCCCAACGCCCTCCTAGTCATGCCTAGGCATGGATAGTCCGAATGTTACTCCTTTTCAGCCTAAATTCCAGCATTATATGATGGGTAAGAATCAATTTTGGCCATAATTCAGCACATGTGTTGAGAGGTTGTCATAAGTGTGTTTCTTGGTAGATTTACTTTATGGGCGCCAAATCAGAAACAACCTCCATGTTGAAACGTACTTTAGGTATACTTAGCGACCGAATTGGAAATAATGTCCTTCTGGAAAGTTGTAGATCTATATGTTATCTGAACATGGGGACTTTAATCATCCAATTTGGAGATCTGTGGAGAATTTTATGAGGAAAATACTAAAACTGCGCTGGAAAGCAAGAAAATGGCAGCATGCATGTGTTTTGTTGAAGTTTTCACATGGTTATGCTTGGTGGAATTCTTAAGGGCCGAAAGTTCAGCATTTCTTAGATGGTTGGAATCTTAAAAGCCAAACTTTAAGCATCACCTTAGGTGGAATTCTCATTGGGGAACTTTAATGGGAATTCTTAATGCATACTTTAGTAGAAGTTTGGCTATAAAAGGAGGGGGAACCCATACTCTTCATCATTCACTATCAATTTCAGATTCTTGGAGGAGGGGGGGCAGCCCCTAATCTGATTTCGCCACCATTCATCACCATTCTTCATCACTCTTGGAGGGGAAAACTAGAGGAAGGAAAAGAGCTTGGGGATTGAAGGCTCAACTTCAAGATCCATCATCATTCACCATTTAGGGAGTTTTTAAAAGCTTTTCATTTCATTTATGTCTATGAATATTCCTCTTATGTCTTTTATGCTTTCAATTATGAACTAAATTCGTAAGACTAGGGCCATGTAAGGCCAAATTGTGATATATGCTTACAATAGATGATTGTTGAGGTTGTTCTTATATTGTTATGTGATGTGAATTATGTTTTTGTCTATCTTGCATATACTTGATCACTATATGTTAGAATCTTATGCCTAGGTTAATATTTCGGGAGAAAATTGACTTTGGGTGCAAGAAATTCACATCATGACCCGCAACTAATGAGGAATTGCCCTAGACATATGTAAAGATTCTCGGGTGAAGTCGTTCGATTCAAATCGAGTGAACTCTAGTACATTAATGCATGTTTAGTGGTTAGATTTCCGGATAGGGATATTTGGGAAATCACGATCTAAGTATAGGAGTTTATACGCGAGACATCGGTTATTCTCTACCTTAGGAGTTTTCACCATAACAATATAAGAGTAATTCTACAACAAGAGCCTTTATAAGTATATTTGATCAATTTGGACCTAGCATGTGCCTTAGTCTCCTTTTATAATTGGTTTTAAATCACTTGTGCAACCTTGTTCTTATCTTACGCGTTTCACACTCATTTTACCTTTATTGTATTGATCTTTGTTGTTATAAAATCGTAAACTAGAATTCAAGTCCTTGTGGTTCGACAATCCGGACTTCTCGTCCACTTTTATTACTACACACGACTAGTGCACTTGCTATTATAGCACGTTAGCTTTTAGCGTGTCAGGGTGTTGGAAATTATTAGCCATATAAGGGAAATTATGGTTTGTCTAATAATTAGGCAAACCTTGATTTCCCATATTCAAAGACCCAGGTGGCCCTTGAGATATATTTTGAACCCCACTATAGTACCCTTGGGCATAACTGATATTTGGTTCAGGATTCCCAAGATTAACATTCGGTGGATAACCAGCAGGCATTTGTTCCGGACCATTCGGTGGTACAGAGACATTTGGCCTTACTCGCTGAGGAGTAAATTGATTCGTATAGGCATTCACTTGACTCACACGTGGATGCCCCCCAGCATTTTGTGGATTCGAGAAACGTTGTTCCTCGAATGGAACCTGATTCGAGGGAAGCGGAACTTGATTCAAAGATTGGTCAATCTCGAATCTTTCTTCTCGAGTACGAGCATCTCGAGGATATCCGAGGGGAATTTCATTTGGATGGACTATCCTAGTTCGAATCCTAGGTTCTATTGATATTAATTGAGATACTTTTTCTACTAGAGTGTTATGCCTGCTAATTAAGGGTTCGAGTGCTAAGGCTACCTGCGTATTTATCATATTCGAGAAAACATGACATCTTTGATTAAAGATATCTCATAATTCGGTGATTACTCGAGTAACCTCTCGAGCCAGTCCATCTCGAGCATTCACTGCAATGTCTTGCACAATTGTAGTAAATATTCGGACCGACTCTTGTGCTAATGCTCGGTACTGATCATCGAATTCTCTCCTTTGATCTTCACGAGCACCCGCTAAGGTCTGTTTCATAACCCGGACAAATTGTTCGTACATTTTGTCCGCTCTAACATTTTGGCTCGCAATTGGTTCAGTATCACAGTCGTTAGCCAAATCGTCTCTGAGTGAATCCTCAGACATTTTACAAAAATTTTGTTTCCAAAAGATTTTACAACGTCAGTTATCAAAACCGACACCCACTGTGGTCGCCAAAAATTACTTTCGTTTAAAAAATAAACTAGACTAGGGTGGATCCAATCTCGTGTTTCGAGCCCCGCGATATTCTATATCTTGAGATTATCTTTCAACCCCTGCTTTCGACACGCTATTTCGGTGGTTCAAGCCTTAATTTAGAAGTTATTTATTGTCTTCCAATTCAATAATAAGAGGAAAGATAAGATTCAAGTCCAGATAAAAATTATCTCTCAGATACTTAAATCTGACAAAAGATAATATTATACCTACGTGAGAATCTTTTCTTTTGAATACTATAGTAATGAACAGAAAACTTAAGTCAAGATACAAATCACCTATCAAATACTGAAATCTGAAAGCAAATAATTCATACCTCCATGAAAGTCTTCAATTCGGGAAAATTACAATTGATCGAATGCTAGTACAAACCCTGAAGGCCGGATCCAGTGATTCTCGATAAACTATTACTACTTACAACTACTGCTAATCTATGCTCTAGACTACTTCTAATTACTCCTACTCATAAGAAAAGAGTAAATAAGTTGTCGATGATTCTGATGATCTCTTTCTCTGTCTTTCTTCTTTCTTTTTTATCTCCACTTCGTGATCCCACGTTATCAACCGTCGGGAACTGCCTCTAACTTCTTTTTCAAAAAATTTTCGTCTTAGCGGGTTACTTTTCTTAGGGAATTCCCGACTCTTTGACCCTGCCTTGGACTTGACACCTTTGAACCCGCCTTGTTATCCTGCCAAATTTAGATTCGCATTGGGCCTATTCCATTTTAGATCACTCCATACATTGTTATTGTTATAATGAGCTTAATTTTTTATTTATGGGCCCATTAGTCAGTGTTGGGCCATTTGGGTTTTTTAATTCGTAAAACCCATTTTCATTTTTAGTGTAAACAGCATCTCAACCTTCAGTAGTAGAGAGATCATTATAGAACTAAGAGCACGAACCAACTTTCTGGATTGGAAAAAGTTCATAATTACCCAAACATACCGAATTTCCAATAATAGGTCGTGCCTTCTTAAAGAAAAGAGAAGTATACCCATTAGGACCAGGGGCTTCGTCATCCGGAATACTAGATAAAACCTCCTTAATCCCCGCCATCTCAATCAGTTTAATCATCTTAATCGAGTCTTCTGTAGCTAATTTCTTATTCACAAATTCTCGAAAATCCGGAAGCATATGCACCTGAGTGCGTGCAGATTCACCTAATAATTTTGAGTAGAAACTCACAATTTCATCTTTGATTTGCATATGATCCTCTAGCATACTGCCCTGCCTATCCTCCAACCTGAATATTTTGGAATGAACTCGCCCAAGCGTTGTTGTTTTGAAGAAAAAAGATGTGCATTGGCCTCCATCCTTCAGCCAATCCAATAGTCCATTTATTGTGTGGGCTTAATTCTCCAATATTTTAAAGAGTTAATTAAAAGGGTAGTGATAATGTCTGAGCAATTTTCATATTGGCATAGCAAATGACTGTTTATTGACGTTGATACCTTTAATAATTTTATTTGTGTTTGGTCATCATCTTCCTTTGGAGAAACTCCTCCTAGTTCCATCCCTAATAGTGCGGCCACCGAATCAACTTATCAGTATCGATCCGATAACCGCAAGCATATCTCATCGCCAGGAACTTGATTCCACCCAAACTCCATGATTGTTCTTTGAAATACTTGATTGTTGTTCAATCTCACAGTGTCGTCGTGTCAATACATGTAGAGTCATTTTCTGAAAACAGAGAGCGCATATAAAGAGTGAAGTAGATTTTGTTATAACGCAAGTCTCCTTGAGAATATTATTGATAATCAAAATTTATTGACGTTGATACCCTTAAGTACGTCCAATAATTTAAAACCAAAAGATGTTTGATCGTTGCCGGCGGCAAGAGAGGGGTGAAGGGCGGCCATTTTTGGGGTAGAAGGGGTGGGATTGGTGGCAATAGAGGTTTCTTCAGGTTCAGTCATGATGAAAAAGTGAAATCGAAATATGTAACAAAATAAAATAATCAAGAAAATGGGTAAAAGAAACGACAGAGATTATACCGTAGTAGAGGGAGAGAGAAGAAAATTCATCAATCGAGGGAAGAACACGAGCATGAGCAGGCACAAAGAAACGAAAGATGAGAGCGAGTTTTGTGCTGTAGGATGCTAATTTAATGGAGAATATCGCGTTGAGGAGAGCAAAGACTTTGAAGGGAGGGGAAAAGAGAACGGCGGCGTGACACCGGCGGTCGGAGAGAGGCGGCGGATGGAGAGCCTAGGATACTAGGGTTTGGCTGCTACCATGTTATAATATAAATCTCCTTGAGAATATTATTGATAGTCAAAGCATATATATAGAGTACACAGAATGTGAAATAAGGAAACAATAAACAAGGAAATAATAAATGACAAACCTATACTAATATAATCTCTAACAGATTTGAGCGGTGATTTGTTCGGGGGAGGAAGTAAACCAGGGTAAAGTTGAAAATAAAAATACATCCTAAACTTGTTTCTTCCTATTCTGAATTCACTTATTTACCCTTATTATTAATATAAAAAGTAATAATATGCATAATGTTATGAAAAATGTTAGGTCTCATATTTTACATATTTTCATTATGATTTACCTCACATTTATCTTTATTTTATGCCTTGTTGTTAGTCTTTTCCTTTATTTTTAGCCTAATTTACGTATTTTGATTTCTTAGTCGTTTCAATGCTTTTGTAGGCATAAAAGCGATGATTTTGATGAGTTGAAGGAGTATTTATTACGAGAATAATGAAGGCTATCCAAGAGGATGTGAAGAAATGCATTAGAAAGGCCAAACGAAAATGTTTCGTTGAAGAAAAATGAAGGGAAAAAATTATGCACAGCTGTGCAGCTGCGGATTTTTATATTTTTGTGGGCCGATTTTATGACTTGGATGAGCACAATTTATTTATCTAAGACTCCTTTTTAGTTAAATAAAGTGGCAAAAACGTTTTTATAGGCTAGAGTGAGGTGGGAGATCATCATTCTTGAAAAAAGTAGATCTTGGAGAGTAGATCTTGAAGAGGAGAAGAGAGTTCTTGGAGAAAAGTTTCATCTTCTCAAGTTGTATTCTTCCAATCCTCCATTGTTGAACATGAGTAACTTTATGTTAATGCAATTTATTTCTTGTTTTTCTTTAATTATGCATAGCTAAATTATTTTCTAGGGTTTAAGATGTAGTCTTATGTATTGATTTGGATTATTGATGATTTATGGATGTGATTTCTTGTTTAGTTTATCTATTAATGAGAGTTTAATGCTTGTAATTGCTTGATCACCAATTGCATGATTTAAGATGAATTAAGAAGTACCGGGAGGTGAATTAGTTTATCGGTTCAGATTTAATAGACATGTGTAAATTGCTTAATAGGGATATTGGTAATTTTGCATGAGACTAGTTAAACAATATTCATAGAACTTAATGGATTCATCTAAATTAGTTTTCGATCATGGGAGTGACGTTAATTAATTTAGGTGGGTACTCATGAAGATCTCGGGAGAGTATTCATGTATTTAAGGAAATTGGGTCTTTAATTTAAACAAGAATGATAATCATTTGAAAGTCAATAATCCATAAAAATACCTTGATGAAATCTTAATCCCTAGGCCTTTCGTTAATTGATTGCTCGTTTTAATTATATTTGTGTTAATTATTTATAATTAATTCTGTTTTATAAATTTCGGCTTTTAATTAGTTAAAATCTCAAATCTTTGATAATCGATAGTCTAAATAATAAGATAAACTTTGTTTGGTACTTGATAACCTTCCCTGTGGAGACGATCTTACTTTCACTATATTATTTGTTCGATTCCGTGTTGTTATGGACGGTTAACAAAAAAAACCCTAAAATATTATAAATTTGAGAGACACTAAAATGAGAGAATGAGAGAATTCTTTTATTGATATTTTTGTGTGTAATTACAATACAATGTCATTGCCTATTTATAGGCACAAAACAAGAATTTCAAAGGTTTATTACCTAAAAAGTAAATTATATTTACTCATGGTGGAAAATGAGAAGTCATGGAGATGAAGAGTTTTTGGGAGATGAAGAGTTTTGGGAGTTGAATAGACATCCACAAATAATTATTCATAATACTCCCCCTTGAATGTTTATCACTTAAAAATATGTCTCGTTAAAACCTTACTAGGAAAAACCCAATGTGACAAAAACAATAGTGAAGGAAAAAGAGTACATATCAATGCGCAATCAGATGTTGCCTCATTAAAAACCTTACCAGGAAAACCTAGTGGGAAAAACCTTGGTTAAGGGAAAAAGAGTGCAGCGCGTATTATCTCCCCCTCATGACAATATCAATCAAGATTTTTAAGTCTACGCACGCCAATATTGTAGACTAGTTTTTCCAATGTTGTTGTGGGAAGTGCCTTGGTGAACAAATCAACAAGATTATTACAGGAACGGATTTGTTGAACATTGATATCACCATTCTTCTGAAAATCATGAGTGAAAAAGAACTTTGGTGAAATATGCTTTGTTCTATCTCCTTTAATGTACCCTTCTTTCAATTGTGCGATACATGCGGAATTATCTTCATATAAGATCATCAGGATCATTTTTCCATAAGATAAACCACAAGTCTCTCGAATGTGTTGAATCATGGATCTTAACCAAACACATTCTTGACTTGCCTAGTGAATAGCTAAGATTTCTGCATGATTAGATGATGTGGCCGATATGGTTTGTTTCATAGACTGCCATGAAATGGCTGTGCCACCACATGTAAATAAATAGCCCATTTGTGAACGACCATTATGAGGATCAGACATATATCCAGCATCTGCATATCCAACCAATTCGGACTTGGGTACATTTGAATAAAACAAGCCCATATCGATTGTTCCTCTAAGGTAGCGAAGTACCTGTTTAACCCCATTCCAATGCCTTCGTGTAGGAGAAGAACTATATCTTGCCAATAGATTAACAGTGAAAGCTATATCAGGTCGAGTATGACAAGCAAGATACATTAGTGCACCGATTGCACTTAGATATGGTACTTCAGGACCAAGAAGTTCTTCATCACTTTCTCGAGGTCGAAAAGGATATTTGTTCACATCTAGTGACCTTACGACCATCGGGGTGCTCAATGGATGTGATTTATCCATGTAAAATCGCTTTAACACCTTTGATATATAAGCGTCTTGATATACAAAAATTCCGTTCTTTAAATATTCAATTCGCAACCCAAGGTAAAATTTTGTTCTTCCAAGATCTTTCATCTCAAATTCTTTCTTTAAGCAATTAACAGCTTTTTGAATCTCTTCAGGAGTTCCAACGATATTTAAATCGTCAACATAAACTGTAATTATAACAAACTCATTTCCAGATCTTTTCATGAAAATACAAGGACAAATTTGATCATTCTTATATCCTTCCTTCAAAAAATATTCACTAAGACGATTATACCACATTCTTTCAGATTGTTTCAGTTCATACAATGACTTACTTAATTTAATTGAATAATGTTCTCGAGAACTTGAATTATATGCTTCAGGCATATTAAATCCTTCAGGGATTTTCATATATATATCATTATCAAGCGAGCCATACAAATAGGCTGTAACAACATCCATTAGACGCAAATCAAGTTTTTTCATGCACTACCAGAATTATTATATAACGAAAAGTAGCTACATCCACCACAGGAGAATAAGTCTCCTCATAATCTATGCCAGGTCGTTGCGAAAACCCTTGGGCAACAAGACGTGCCTTATATCTTACAATTTCATTTTTCTCATTTCGTTTTCGCACAAATACCCATTCGTTTAGCTAAACCTTGCAAGTGAATTATCTTTTGAACTTCCAGTTCACTTTGTTTTGTTCGAGGATCAAGATGAGATAAAGATAATTCATTCCAACTAATTTTCTTTTCCAGCTACTTATTTTCTCCCCCTAATGTTGGGAAATCTGATTCATCAAAATGACAATCAACAAATCGAGCCGTAAATAAATCTCCAGTCAATGGCTCTAGATACTTTATTATCGATGGAGACTCTAATCCAACATATATTCCCAATTTCCTTTGAGGACCCATATTAGTGCGTTGTGGTGGAGCAATTGGAACATAGACTGCACAACCAAAAATTCTTAGATGAGAAATATTTGGTTCCTAACCAAAAACCAAGTGCAATGGGGAGAATTTATGATAACTTGTTGGCCTTATGCGAATAAGTGCTACTGCATGCAAAATAGCATGTCCCCAACAAGAAATAGGAAGTTTTGATCTCATAAGTAAAGGTCTTGCAATTAACTGCAGATGCTTAATAAACGATTCTGCTAGGCCATTTTGTGTACGAACATGTGCTACAGGATGTTCAACATCAATTCCAATAGACATACAATAGTCATTGAACGTTTTGGAAGTAAATCCACCCGCATTATCAAGGTGCATCTTCTTAATTGAAAAATCAGGAAAATGTGCTCGTAGTCTAATCAATTGAGCAAGCAATCTTGCAAACGCCAGGTTGCAAGTTGATAACAAAGATACATGTGACCATCTTGTTGATGCATCAATTAAAACCATAAAACATCTAAATGGTCCACACGACGGGTGTATTGGTCCACAAATATCACCTTGAATACATTCCAAAAACGTAAGAGATTCACTTCCTACTTTTGTTGTTGATGGTCGAATAATCAACTTTCCTTGTGAACAAGCAACACATGAGAAATCATTCGATTGAAGAATCTGCTGGCTCTTCAATGGATGACCACATGAATTCTCAATTATCTTTCGCATCATAATTGATCTGGGATGGCCCAACCGGTCATGCCAAACAACAAACTTATTTTGATTTGCAAACTTCTGGTTTACGATAACATGTGTTTCAATAGTAGATATATGCGTGTAGTACAAACCGGAGGAAAATGCAGGTAATTTTTCCAATATACATTTGTTACCAGATATTGTATTAGTGATGTAAAGATACTCAATATTGCCATCACTTGTTGTCTCAATATGATATCCATTTCGGCGGATATCTTTGAAGTTTAGTAAATTTCTTTGAGACTTGGTAGAATATAATGCTTCATCAATATAAAATTGCGTTCCTTCGTGTAACAATATATTAGCTCTGCCGGAGCCTTCAATTCATTTTGCACTACCTAATATAGTACTAACATTGGCTTCTTGCATTACTAAATAAGAGAAGTATTTTTTTTTATTCTTGAGAATAGTGTGAGTTGTTGCACTATCAACGAGACACATATCTTTATTATTAATGTCGTGGTCGATCGAGTAAATACTAATTCTTTAAAACAAATATTCTTTAAATTGATAAAAGACAATTTTATAAATAAATACTTCATTGATGAAAACAACACATTTAATATTTATTTTAAAAACCACTAAAATAAGATTCATTATGAACACTTCCATCTCTAATAAGGTGATCAATTTTTCTATCAATATTAGCAAAGAAATCAACAACATCTAAATTAATGTCATGGACATGACCAGAATCGCCCTTTTCAAAAGGAAAGTTTCTTTCTATTTTCTTTGTTTTACTTTTCAGCGATTCTTGGTAAAGATTAACAAAATACTTTGGTGTACGAAAGGTACATGACCAATGACCTTTACCACCACAACGATAGCATAAATTTTCCACAAATATGCTATTTTGGTCACCTTCATTTTTCTCTTCATTATTTTTCCACTTCTGGTGGAAAGATGTGTTCTTTGAATAACCACCACGATTTCTATGACCATATCCACGACCACGTCCACATCCATGATTTCTTTAATGATTAAAATAGTTATGCGCTGCTACATTCACTTCAGGGAATGAAGCAGAACCAATTGGACAAGGCTCGTGATTTTTGATTTTATCTTGATTAGATGCTTGTTTCCTTCTTTGAATGTGTCTTCAAGACCATTTGAATTTCAACATCTAATACCCAAGATAAATAATTCTTCCCCGTAATGTCAAGAGACACAAAATCAAGTTTTGCAAGTTTCATCAATATAATACTATCATCAAAGTATAAGATGAAGAACATAACAATCATTCAACTTTATAAAATATTTTCAACAATATATTAATCCATACAAAATATAAGTCGCTAGGCGAACAACGATGAAAATGATATGAAGTATTAGTATATAATTTCTCATGAAGCATTACGGTAACTAAATAGAACAATGATATAATCATATATAAAAAGTATAATGACGACATATGATTGACAAGAATTCATTACCATGGAGTACGTGTATCATTATTCTTTATTATAATATGCAATTGTTTTACAAAAGTAGTTTATAAGCATGCTGAATAGTCGCCAGAAATTAGCATATGAGTTAAAGGTAATTGAGCAATTAATCATTATCAATTTATTCATTTTCTCGTGAACAAAGACAACTATAAAGAGATGGAGCAACCATGACACTCTAATTGAAAACTCACCTTTGTTGTTTTGATAATCACTAAAAATTCCACCGACTCACTATCACAATTCCTCAAATCAAAATGCTAACAACTTGAGACGGATCGTGCTGATAACGTGTTATGAAAAAAATCCTAAAATATTATAAATTTGAGAGACACTAAAATGAGAGAATGAGAGAATTCTTTTATTGATATTTTTGTGTGTATTTACAATACAATGTCATTGCTTATTTATAGGCACAAAACAAGAATTTCAAAGGTTTATTACCTAAAGAGTAAATTATATTTACTCATGGTGGAAAATGAGAAGTCGTGGAGATGAAGAGTTTTTGGGAGATGAAGGCTCCGTATAGTTGTGTTTTCGGAAATGAATTCTGAGTTTTTTTTTGGGAATGTGTATTACAGAAATTCATGTGAAAATGTTGACTTAATTTGTTTGTTTGGATGTATTTTTAGAATTTGATTGAAAGTAGTGTAGATGTAATATAAAGTTGATTTTTATTAGGATTTGATATATGAAATGATTGAGTTGGTTATGAATGTGATGATGATGGAGGAAAAGATATTAAAATAATATTTTTTTTAATAATGTTATGAGTTGATAATAAAAGAATATGTATATATGTGTGTATATATATATATACATATACACACATATAATATAATATATAGAGTTATTACTGCTAATCATCCCCCATGTCACGCAAAAGTGTCACTTTATTCCCTCTTATGAAAAAATTATCACTTTCATCCCTCATGTCCATAATTTGTACCCAGATGGTCCTTTTTCGACATTCCGACCAGATTTTTCGGCTTCCCATGTGAAAATAGGGCTATTCACGCATATATCATGCGCGTCTTCACGAGAAAATTTATAACTCCTTGTAGAAAACTCGGATTCATGAACAGTTTTCTTCCCATGAAACTAGACACATAGCGCTATCCACGCATATATCGCACATAATCAGAAGATGTCTAGAACAAAGCAATTTTGTATTAAAATATTAGCTAAAAATCTGTCGGCTGTGCAGACAGCTGTGCGCATCTTCACGAGAAAATTCATAACTCATTGTAGAAAGCTCGGATTCATGAACCGTTTTCTTCACATGAAAGTAGACACATAGGTCTAGTCATGCATATATCGCACATAATCAGGAGACATCTAGAACAAAGCAGTTTTGTATTAAAAAATTAGCTAAGCATCATTTCCGACAGATTTTTAGCAAATTTTTTAATTCAAAACTGCTTTGTTCTAGATGTCTCCTGATTATGTGCAATATATGCGTGGATAACCCTATGTGTCTAGTTTCATGGGAAGAAAACGGCTTATGAATCCGAGCTTTCTACAATAAGTAATGAATTTTCTCGTGAAGATGCGCATGATATATGCGTGGATAGCCCTATTTTCGCGTGGGAAGCTGGAAAATTTGGTCAGAATTTCAAAAAAAGGACCATCTGGGTACAAATTATGGACATGAGGGATGAAAGTGATAATTTTTTCACAAGAGGGGCTAAAGTGACACTTTTGCGTGACCTGGGGGATGATTAGCGTTAATAGCTCTAATATATATTATACAAATAGAATGAAAAGACAAAAAAAAAAAAAGAGGCAGCCAGACAATGGGGGGCGTTCATGGGTTGGGGTGGGGGGCGGGTATGGGTTTGGAGGGTGGGGGCCCTTCATTTTTAGTTTTTTTTGTGTCACCTGTTCATTTCTTTTTAGCTTTAGATTTTTATCCTTTTTCCATTTCGTGTTTTCTTTTCAATTTTATATTTTAAAAGTTCAAGAAAATTGAATCTTGCTCGTCTATATTTATAATAGTTAGTGTAATTATACGGTTCGCATTGAACAAATATAAAAATAGAATGTGGTCCATATATGCAATATTTTATCAAATGTGTAAATATGATTGGAGCATAAGTAGTTATATATTTCTTTTTCCCTTTACATATAATATTTTATTTCCAATTTGATTGAGGCAAATTTATTTCCATCTTTTTATAATGAGATACTATGATGTTACAAAAAATCTTTGCTCGAGCTCGAGCCGAGAAATTTGGTGAGACTCGACTCGAGCTTGGCTCGTGGGTAACCCTATTAAATACAACGTTAGTACCAAAATGATATAATCGAGATTCAATCAGTATTTATTTGAATATTGAGAAGCTAAAAAAGTATAATTTAAAATCCAATAAACAGCAAACGAAATTATTAAAATGAAATTATAAATCACACAATATTGTATATACTTTTGGTAAAAGCATGGTCAATTAAGTCTCAATTCAAGTACACATATTATTAAATATATATGAAATATTAAATCACACAATTTTTTTTTCAAATTATATATTATTAAATATTATTTAATAATAATAATTGAAATATTTGAAAAATTGAATAGGAATTTTTATTATATAAAATATGAAAAGGTAAGAAAGATAATTAGTTGGATAGTGGGATAGTGTAATTAATGATAAAATATTGTGAAAAGATTGAAATGATTGGTTGTTATATAGGGGAATGTGTAGTGTATTTAAAATTTGACCATTTTCTGTTGAATTTGGCTTGGACTGTGTATTTTCATTTTTTGGTGATCCAAAAAATGAAAATATTTCCTAAATACACAACCATACATAGCCGAAGTGTTTTGGGAGTTGAATAGACATCCACAAATAATTATTCATAATACATAATATTTAATTTAGTTATTACCACTCATAACATCATACATATATAGAAATGAAGTTATCTTCACATCTATACAAAAAATCATTGTTAATAATAAAGTAAAAATGCATTAATCTTAGTAAAGGCATGAATATGGAATTTTATAAGATAATTTTTACATCACCTAATTTTTCTACAGAAGATATATGGAAAAGAATGCATTCTCATATGAAAAGTCCAAATTCAACTAAGCAATCAATTTTGTCTTTAGTGTTTCCATATGAAAAGCTCAAAATCAATTCAACAATCAAGTCTTGTCTTTATTAGTAACCAAACAACATCTTTAAATAGGAATTTGATAGTATATCAAGTTTATGAGATTATGGAAGACTACCATTTTTCCAATTCTTTAAAAATGTCTATATGTAATTTCTCAATTATAATTGAAGTGTCATAGTCAATTATAATTGAAGTATCATAGTCAACATGAAAGATGTCTCGAATACATTTGAGAATTTAGCAGCAATGGAGCTCTCTTAGAACACTTGTACAAGTCCATCAACTGCAACATATACCATAACAATTTTTCAACAAGGAAATTTTTCATTACCCACACGTTCACCCCTTTATATTTTCCGGCTATGGGTACTAGACATGGAGATACTGTTACGGAAGAATAAGAAGGAAGAATAGGAGTTCTTGTTCCCATTTTTTTAATATCATTTACTTGCGTTACATTGATGATTTTGTAAACTAGCTTTATGTACATTTCTTGATTGGAACATGGGAAAATCTATGGTGGATTGAGAGTATTGCTCCTAATTGTCCACTTTACAGCACAGGATTACATTGAGTGGAGTGGTTTTTACCACTTACCCACCGTGTTAAAAAAAATAAAATCTTTTTTGCCATTGTTGAAGCAATTGAAGATGTGTTACATCAAACTAAGACAACAAAGAGAGTACCAAAGAATGCAGCGGCAACAAAAAAGCAAAAGCCAAAAAAAAAAAAAACAGCAAGAAACAAATGAAATAAATGATAGAATCAAGTTGATCGATGAAAACCAAGATGTGGAATAATATGAAGAAAGCCATCAATTATTGACAGAAGAAAATTATATTGGAAGTGCAAATAAAATGAAAGATAAAAGGAGGATACTGGAAAAATAATTTAAATCGAAGAAACTTCCAGCACAAACATTTACTTCTGGTGATTAAAAACATACGCGGATGTTCAGATGATGAAACTTTAGCAACATTTGGAAAGAGAAATTGGTAAAAAAAAAAGGTACAAGATCAAGCAACTACTAAAAACTACTTAAATTTCGATAATTTATTTGAACTCAATTACATTGAATTTTGATTAAAAAAACTTGTGCATGTATCTACGGTACTTACACTTATAATTTGATTATTACAATTAACATCACTATGTCCTTATAGTTAATTTAACCAAAATTATACAAAAACAAAGGGTGTGTTTTGTACTAGTTGCTCTAAAAAGTGTACATATATATACATATATATGGACATTCATAAATACATACACGTATTTTATTTTTATTTTTTGACAAAAAATACGTACACATATTTATATAATCGTGTGTCAAGGCAGCATATAACATTTATTAAACCAACTCCATAAAATAAAAAAAATAAAAAAGAAGAAGAAGAAAGAGTATTTGACATGATCATGAATACACTGCTAGTAGATTCATCTCTTATAGCTGTGTCAATTTTGTTACTAATAGTGTCCATGTTGTGGTGGATATGGAAGTCGTCAACGAAGATGCCCCCGGGCCCCCGAGGCCTTCCAATAGTCGGCTACTTACCATTTCTCCGTGAAGATTTGCACAATCAGTTCATCGAACTGGCTCACAAGTACGGCCCCATCTACAAGTTTTGGATCGGAAACAAACTTTGTGTGGTCATCAGCTCTCCATCTTTGATAAAACAAGTGGTTCGAGATCACGACACCATCTTTTCCAATCGCGACTTATCTGTTGCAACCCGAATAGCAACTCTTGACGCCAACGACATTGCCTTGTCTCCTTACGGCCCGGGATGGCGCGATAGCAGAAAACTATTTGTGCACCAGTTGATGAACAATAGCAGCCTCGACGCCTCTTACAATCTAAGGAAAGACCAAGTTATGAAGGCTATAAAGCACGTATATTCCAAGATTGGGACAGGAGTTGATATCTGTGAACTAGTTTACGAGATTGTTGTCAGTTTGATGATGAGCATGGCGTGGGGCAGCACCGTTCAAGGCGAGGCCCGTGATAAGATTGGATCGGGCTTCTTGCCGTTGCTGGCCAGTGTTCTAGAAGGAATGGGGAAGCCAAATATATCTGATTACTTCCCAATTCTGTCGATGTTTGATATTCAAGGAGTTGGGAAAGAAATGAAGAGTCTTATGCAAAGAGTTGAATGTGTTATTGGAGACATCATTGATGAAGGGATGAAGACTGGACTTAATTCTGATCATAAGGGAGATGGATTCACAGACTTTGTTCAAATGATTGTGGGGTTAAAAGAGAAGGACCCAGTTAAGATATCGTCTCTTACCAGGACACAAGTGGTGGGCATGTTCATAGTAAGTAATTTCTCTACTTTCACCCTCTTCTTTCATAGTAAATTATACTACTAAATGCACTCAAAGGTAGTAATACTATGATATTACTGTTGTCCTATTAGTACCTTGACTGATCGATTTTAATAGTATCTCAAAATAGTATGAAGCTAAATATTTGATCTCTTCATCTAACGTTGCATTATATTTATATTTTGTGTAACACATAGAACATTATAACAAGTGGGAACGATACTTCATCGACGATCATCTGGGTTATGTCAGAGCTATTGAACAATCCAGAGGTGATGGAGATGGCGAGGAAGGAATTAAATGAAGTTGTAGGACTAAACAATACAGTGGAAGAGCTCCACATCCCGAAATTGGTGTATTTGGATGCAGTTATAAAAGAATCTATGCGCCTTCATCCAATAGCACCCTTCTTGATCCCGAGAACTCCAAGCAAATCTTGCACTGTGGGAGGGTATACTATCCCGAAGAACTCGGGGATCTTTTTAAATGTTTTTTCTGTTCAAAGGGACCCTATAGCGTTTGATAATCCATTGGAATTCAAGCCGGAGAGATTTTTCAACAATAGTAGTAGTAGTGCAGGGAAATTGGACTTCAGGGGCAACAATTTCAATTACTTGCCATTTGGATCCGGCAGAAGGATATGTGCAGGTATCCCACTTGCTGAGAGATTGTTGAGGTACATATTGGCTTCGCTCCTTCATTCATTTGATTGGCAACTACCCGAGGGCGAAAATCTAGACATGTCGGATAAGTTATCGACTACATTGACCAGAAGTACTCCATTATATGCTATTCCAGTTCCGAGGCTATCTGATTCAAATCTTTAAGTGTGATTTCATTTTAAGTATTTCATTATTTGTAATAAAAGACTTGCTAAATACTTCAATCTTTATTTCCGCTATCTATAATTACACTACCAAGTTTCTAGTTTGATCTCTCTCTCAGTTTTTTACCTTCTAAACATGTGTTCCAAGGCCTTATATACTTGCGTAGACGGGAAAAATGGTAAAAGCTAGAATGTGTGGCGCTAAGCTGGATTGAATAAATACATTTTGCGCACCTTGGATGACAATATGATCAAGATACAAATTATTTTTTGCTTCTGCTATGTGGCAAATATCTTAATTGCTAATGACAGGACTGATGATGATAAGTCCTACCTCCAATAAAGGACGTGTAATACCTGGCCTAATATAATAGATTTAGTTATTTAATAAAGTCCAATTAAAACTATTAAAACAATTAGTTCATAATCAGTTATTAAAGTATATAATTACCTACAAAATTTAATTAGTTTCAAAATTAGATATTAGGAGATGATTTTTGTTAACAAGATAGATCTAAATCGTCTCAATCTTGTGTATTTACACAAATTTATTAGTAGTGCATCACTGAAAGTAGTTGATGTGCATCAAAAATGTCTAGGGGCATTATGATAATTAATCTACCCCTGGCCCGTGGATCGAGTCCGCAGTTATGATAGTCAAACATATAGGGTTGGCGGCCCAGTATGAATATGGCTCGTTACGTTCCAGAGGCTATAAAAGAAAGTAAGCTATTTTAATATAAAATAGCCAAATATTAGGTTTAATGAATGGTCTGATGGCTAGTGCTATGTTTTAGCCCATAGCCCACTTCCAGCTCTATATATATATATATATATATCAAAGGAGCCAGTGAGAGATTCATTATCTACTCTCCTCACAAAAATCCACTGGCAACTTTGAAGAGTAATTCTACTATAGAATTACGAATTGACTTGATCTCATCACCCACTACCACAAAAAAGTCCTATTACAGCGCACCTATGACAGCGGTTTTGAAAACTGCTGTAATAGGGGGCACTCGGTTCGGACCTATGACAGCGGTTCAAGCCGAACCGCTGTCATAGGTGTCAAAAAAAAATTGAACTTTTGGCAGCGGTTCGGCCAAACCGCTGCCATAAGTGAACTTTTGGCAGCGGTTCGGGCAGAACCGTTGCCACAAAGTGAACTTTTGGCAGCGGTTCTCACTCATTCACACTCTCTCTCTCTCTCTCTCAACTCTCTCACCACCACCGCCGCCGCCGCCGCCGCCGCCGCCCCTCTCGGTTTCTCTCTCTATTTTTAGATCTACTTCTCTCTCTCTTGGTTTCTCTCTCGATTTCTAGATCTAGTTCTCTCTCTCTCGGTCTCTCTCGGTATAGGACCGCCGCCGCCCACCTCCGCCGCCGCCGCCTTCTTCCATTTAGTTTTGATATTTTTTTTTAGATAAATATAAATATATATATATATATACACACACACATAAAGTATATATAGATGTATGTATATGTGGGTGTATGCATATATGTGTGGGTGTATGTATATTTGTGTATGTGTGGGTGCATTTATATTTGTGTATGTGTGGGTGTATGTGTATTTGTGTATGTGTGTGTATGTATATTTGTGTATGAATATTTGTGTATGAATATTTGTGTATGTATATATGTGGATGGGTGTATGTATATTTGTGTATATGTTCATGGGTGTATGCATATATGTGTATATGTTAATGGGTGTATTTGTGTATGTGTGGGTGTGTGTATATTTGTGTATGTATATATGTGGATGTGTGTATGTATATTTGTGTATATGTTGATGGGTGTACGTATATTTGTGTATGTGTGGGTGTACGTATGTTTGTGTATTTATGAAAATATTTCTCGGTTGAAATTTTGCGGTGTTGGAATGACACGAAATTCACAAGGTCATAGAGAAACGGCATTCTGGACAAAACGCAAGAATTTTTCTTGCGCTCTCGTGATTTTAGCCATCCGAGATCGTTTAAGGCCTCAAATACGCGTTTTATTACAAAAATACGTATCTTTGTAATAAAACGCGTATTTGAGGCCTTAAACAATCTCGGATGGCTAAAATCACGAGAGCGCAAGATGTAGCTTGCGTTTTGTTCAGAATGCCGTTTCTCTATGATCGTGCGAATTTCGTGTCATTCCGACATGGCAACATTATAAACGATAAAATAAAATTAAAAAAAAAATAAACCACCCTATGACAGCGGTTCAGCCGGAACCACTGTCATAGGGTCCAATTTAATTTATTTTTTTGAATAAATGACCCTATGACAACGGTTCCGCCGAAACCGCTGTCATAGGGTCATCCTACTGTAGCGGTTTCTATAGAACCGCTGTCATAGGGTGACCTATGACAGCGGTTTCGGAACCGCTGTCATATGGTTTTGACCTATGCCAGTGGTACCTATGACAGCGGTTCAAAACCGCTGTAATAGGCCCAAAAAAACCGCTGTTATAGGTCATTTCTGTAGTAGTGGCCTTGGGTACATAGGCAGCTTGTATAACAACGAGTGCAGTCTATACCCAATTCAACCCTTAGCCTCGTTTGTCGTGAGTTGGGTTGGATTCCCTCCCCACGTGGCAAATCACATGAAATTATCTTACTGACAAATTTTACCCGCATTAGTTTGGCGCCATCGGTGGGAATAGAGCTCTAGCCACTGAGTATGCAAACTACGTCCTAAGCACATACTACTGGTGACAAGATGACCAACAATAATACACCTGAAGCAGGCGAGGAAGTCCCTAACCCCACGCCAGGAGGTCTACCAGACGTTCAAGTAGGGGGAGATGGTCTATCGAATGTTCAGGCTGATGGCGGAGGTCCTGATATACCACCCCGAGCGGATGAGCAAAATGCTTTCCCCGTAACACCAGCAGTATTCCACCCCTATAACTAAGGTGTTCGATATTACTGAAGAGGCACTCCTTGCTCTTGTTGAGGACGCCTCAGTACGGGCAGCGGTACGGGCGGTCCAACAATACGCCCAGGCACACCCGTCATGAGCAACGCCCGTTCCATCAGCTGTCCGCGGGCAAGGCCCCCAGGTGATGAATATCCAGCAGGCGCCCCCACCTCAAGAGAGAGGGCCTCAAGTTCAAATTCCACCCCCTCAATCAAACTGTAGAGGTCAGGAACCTCATGAAGAGAGTCACCCCCAGTGACTTGCACCTAGCCAATCCCCCCACCGATGCAAGGAGTCCCTGACCCCCGGCGGGATTGGATCAAGGCAATCCAACTCCCCGGTGAATGGGGCAGCACGTGGAAGAGCTAGAAGGTCAAAGCCCACCAGGTCTCCACACAGAGGTCAAGTCTACTTGACCCCCGAAGAGGCCCTGCCGAGGCGAGAAGGCCGGCGCAGACAAGTACCTCGTTATGATGAAAGTTTGGAGAACCGCGAAAGATATGAGGATATGCAGCTAGTACCCTTAGCTGTAGCTCCCCCCCAAGAAAAGTCCTTTCTGCCCGACAATTTTGGTATAGAATTTACCACAAGGACTAAAGATACCGCACCTGAATGAGTACAAGGGAGCTGGAGACTCTCAAAAGCATGTCGAAAAGTTCAATGCTAAGGCTGACATGTATGACGTCAGCGTTGCGGTTACTGTAAAAAATTTCTAACTACACTATCTGGTCGGGCCCTTAGCTGGTTCAACCAATTGCCTGCCAATACCATTACCAGCTTCGAGCAGCTGACCAGGCGCTTCCTTAGCTATTTTTCCATGAACAAAAAATATCCTAAGACATCGTCTTTTCTGTTCACAGTGGTTTAAAAAAATGGCAAGTCCTTGAGAGAATATGTACACCGCTTCTCCACAGTTGTGTCTGAGGTGCCGCATATCAACCACGAGTTGCTGTTAGGAATAATGCAGAGGAACTTGCACAATGGTAGATTGAAGGAGTCTATAGCTGGGAAGCCACCGTTGACTACGGAGGAGTTCTTGGTTAGAGCCGAAAAATACATAAGAATTGAAGAGACTACGAGTCAGTCAAAGAAAGATAGCGGTGGCAATAAATTAAAGGCTAGAGAAGATGATAAGATGCCGGTGTCTAAGGAACGCAATCACATGCCTCTTTCGGGGTTCTCTAAATATACCCTCTCACACTCCCGCGGAAGCAAGTTCTGGCCATCGCCGAGCAACAAGGCATATTCCAATGGCCTAAAAAGATGAAGGACAATCCTAGCCGCCTCAAGTCAAAGAAATATTGTAGATTCCACTGTGACAAAGGTCACACTACCGAGGAATGGTACCATCTGCAGGTGGAGATAGAGAAGCTTATCAAAAGAGGCTACCTACAAGAAGTCGTAGCGTCGTCTGGATCGACCATTCAAGGCCCCCCGAGATCGCAGGGTAGAGATGGAGGCAAAGGCAATCCCCCAAGGGCGGATTCGGATATGGACAACCCCCCAGTGAATGGAATCATATGGGTGATTTTGGAAGGCATTGCAGGGAGAGACTCCGTGAATTCTAGGAAGGCTTCACTAAGGGCGGCTACGTGGCTACACGCCATCAGCTCCCTACGGGATGAGCATGTGAACCAAGTAGAGCCAAAGACGCTAACTATAGAGTTTGGAATGTAAGACCTGGAGAACAACATTCCGTTAGTAAACGACGCCTTGGTGATATCGGCAACCATTTCTAACTTCTGGGTGAAGAAGATTTTCGACAGTGGGAGCTCAGGAGACATCATCTTTTACAACACTTTCACCCAATTAGGGGTGGACAATGCACAGCTCCAAGCGGTCAACACCCCCCGCACAGGATTCACAGGTGAGACAATGGAAGCACTAGGGGAGTTGTCTCTACCTATATCTTTGGGTGCATTTCCAGCCCACTCTATGAAGATGGTGAAGTTCTTAGTGGTCAAAGCCCCCTCCACCTACAATGTCATTTTTGAGAGGCCAAGCTTAAACCTATTCCAACCCATCATATTGACCTTTCATATGAAGATAAAGTTTTCGACCCCTGTAGGAACATGGGAAGTTGTTAGTGACGTGAAGGTAGCAAGAGAGTGCTACGCCAACTCCTTAAAGAAACCTAAAAGGAAGCACGGAGACAATGATCACAGTGACAAAGGGAAACAAATTGCAATAAACTTAATCTCGCTAGAGAAAAGTCACTTGGGGGGGCAAGACCTAACTAATCAGCGCTTGGCCAAAATCACAACAGTCAGACACCTTTGAAAAGGATGAGAATCACGACAAGTCGCCCCAAGAAGGCAATGCCCACCTCAAAAGCATTGCGCCCCTCACCAAAGAGAGAGACTCTAACACACATCAAGTGATGCGTACAAGGGCGCTAAGGGAGGCGACGGACGCGCCAGGACTGGAGGCTATGCATGAGATAACCACCCATGGGAAATACCCCCCAAACATGACGAGGAGTTATGCCTAATGTGGCATCAGCAGGTATCAAGTGAATTGAAAAACTATCTTATTTTCTATATTGCTATTGAACACTTTCGAGTTGGCACGAGCCAAGCGTTGAGTAGGGGCGCACACAAGCGCAACCTACCTTCACTTAAGTTTTGAGGTGCCTAAATGCACCCTCGTACATTTTTATTAATTGTTGGATGTTTAGAATTTTCATGATATGATTGCTCAGTGCCTTGAGGCACATCGACCTTTATGCTACTTTGTATGCTAGTTTTATCTAACAACATACATGTCATATCATACGAATGAGTAGGATGCGAATAGATGGGTGAATTAACAACACTAAAAAATGCTCCTCGGGACCAATGATTCCGACTGAAGCTATTCATAACACTTAAGGCCCCTTCAGAGGCCAATATAGGTAGAGCCACAAAAGCCCCTCGAAACAATGAAAGCTAGGTTGAGGCTAGCCCACCTTATAGTCCTTCCAGTAGCACCGAGAGAGAATGTGTTTTGTAAAGCTACCCCCCTCCAATATGGACTCTGGACCGAGCTTATATCAATACGGCTAGCGTGATAATTCACCTCATGCCACCAATAAATAACACATATGTCTATTCAAGCCTCTTAAAATTCTATATGTAGAAAACTCCTAAAGAGTGGGGGCACTATAATTCTAAAAATTCCATATGCAGCCAATAGTACCATAACTAATGACCCCCCCCTCCTCTCCGCATAAAAAAAATAGAGACAGGGTCATGTCATAAAACACCTACTACGAACTTACTCCTAAATATTGTAAAACACGTATTAAGGAGTAGAGGGCAAGGATAAGCTAGTGGATAGCTAGTGGAAGCTCAAATATACCAACACCCAAGGGACACTCACTCGTAGCATTCATAAAATCCCATCAATGGCACGTTAAAATGGCTAAGTACCTGAGCCTGTGCTTAAGAAGCCACAAAGTACTACGGCAAAATAATTAAACAATTGATAAAGCACTCACGATCCTAAAGGTGAAAAGAGATAGTTATAATCAATACCCATAGAGACCCAAAGGGAAATATTCTAAGTCATAAAATAATAGAAAAATAGACTAGCCCACAATTGGGCAGGCAAGAATAAGTCTTACAAGTAATAAATCAAGTCTGGAATAAAAATAGTTCAACATAAGTAGATAGTCCAAAATACTAAACGCATAAGAGGGCCAAATGCTGAGAGGGTGTCCAACACCTCAACGAGCGGTATCGCACCCCCCCTCCCCGACTCAGCCTCCCCGTTGCTAAAGTCGGGGACATCACCATATAGCTACTTGAAATCATCGCCCAGATGACGACTGCTCTCCATAAGAGTTTTACGGCATTTACGAATCGTCTTGGCCATGAAGCCTCTGGCAATATCATATGCTCCCTTGTTGCATTCGTAGATGAAGTTGGCGCTTTAGCGAGATTTATCCACCGCCGATCTTCGGGCATCACGTAAGATCTTTTTCCCGGCATTCGAGCCAAGAAAGCTGCTACCATCGGATACTTCCATCTGAAGCTTCTTCCTAGCCTCACCATACTTCTCCACCCATTTTTCAGCCAACCCCCAAAGAATTTAGAAAGAAGCTTCTGGTTCTGCTGGCGAATCTCGCCATACTCTTTCTCCAATTCTTCGTACTTAAGTCGAAGGTGCTGGGATAGTTGGATTGACTGAGAAGATAAAAAAAAAATCTTGTCAAATACTTAAATGCAAGAACATATAGCTTCTAAATGATGGAAATGACACATGGAAACGCTTACCCGGCGGGCCCTTATAGAGATCTCCTGGTTGAGGCGTTCAGCTGATAGAGAAGATAAATGGGTGGAGTCGTGACCAGTCACGACCACTGTCATTAAAGACCTAGGGGTCAAAAAATCAGTGGTATCCCAAAAAGAGTTAACGTTAGGGTCCAGGTTTGGCCCAAAATTAAATAACCCCTTGCCAAGGCCGGAGGAATAAGAATTCTCCGGAGACGAATCATGAACACGCTTCACGGGTGGAGCTAGAGGAGGTGAAGAATACACGGGCGCGCAACCCCTGGGGATGTTGAATCGCCCTCGAAAGGTCATTTCCTTGTCACGGTTCTCTTTAGGAAGGGAGTGGGTCGAGCCCCTGAGCGTACTCTCGCCATCCCCTTTTTCCAACACTACCGTGCCTTGAGGGCTACCAGAGGCACCCAACATAGGGCCCTGAACACCCCTAGGGCTGAAATCGGCCATCATAGAGTCAAAGTCGAGTGTGCAAGGCACTTGGCCAGATTGGGCGAGTCCCGAAGACTTGGCAACCCCGGTCATGCCTTTTGAAGCAAGGCGTAGGGGCACTGATGGGTTGGCCACACCACTATGACCCAGAGTAGTCGTAGAAGCCGAGGCCACAGTGGTGAGAGGAGTCAGAGGGGCGGTGGAGCTCACTTTCCCACCCATGGCTACCTTCACACCTGCAAAAAAAATACATGAAGAACCAAGCGTTAATATGCGAAAGTATAATGGAAAACATTGCTTGAAAGCTATATCATGAATTGAGAAAAAGTTAAAGAAACATATATACCATGAGTATATAACTGACACGACAAAATCCTAGCAAGAGAACTAGATCGTGTAAGTAGTAAAGTGGATGTTCAAGTCCGGGGTTATCGTATCCGCAGGGACAACTATAATCTAAGTACCAAGACTACTGTATTACCCAATTCTAAGTTAGATCGGTCGATAAAAGGTTTGATTTAAACTAATTTAACTAAGTTAAGCACTAAAATGAGATATAACCAAATAAGTGGAAGAAACGATAGAAGAGAAGCGATTAAGGCAAATGGTTCAACCATTTATGTATTTCGATTGTGATTAAGGTTCTATTGGATTATTAGATGGATTTAGCCAAGGCGAAATTCCCTAACATACGTACTACCCAATCTCTTGGCATAGCAACCCTACCTTAGTTAACGATTTCCTATATATCTCTATATGAAAACCCGTCTTAACAAAGATGCATTTAAGGTCTAGGAATTCCCCACGTGAATGGAAAGCCACCTAAAGAAATCGAGTCTATCTCTAGTCGGTTTAACTATAGGGTATTCAATGTTTATATCTTCCCAAGGTTATTATCTTTCGATCTCTAACCTAGGCATTTTATCGAACACTTGGTGATCAAACAAGCGAAGCATTGAGCTCAACAATTGAATACATAGCTAAAACCAACATTAATCCAATAAATACCAAAACAACAACAATCAAAATAACATAAACGGCCTAGCCACGGCCTTAATCAAATGCGTTTAGCTCATGTTCATGTCACAAATATGGATTTGAATCGTACAAGTCATTGTAAAGAGTTGGACAAGTTTATGAAATAAAGATATAACAACTCTCGAATAACCGTGATGAAGTGGATCCCTCGATGAAATCTCCGTCGTCTTGCGAATCCGGGCTTTCAAAGAGACGTTGTGGCCTTCTATCTTCTCTCCAAGGTGTTTCTCTCCTCTTTTTCTTGTTTTGGCAGCTCTCAAGTGTATATCCTGTGTTTTAACCTAAATGGTCTATTTATAGACCATTTCCGCGGCGTTGGTGGTTGAACGCCGCGGCGTTCGCATTCTTCCTCATCATCGCCTCGGTGTTGGATGGTGATCGCCACGGCGTTCACTTCTGCAGCTCATCACCGCGGCGTTTGTGGTTGAACGCCGCGGCGTTGCCCTATTTTTCTCCAAAAGTGCTTCGTTGTGCCTTCGTTTCTCGCTCGGTGCCCCGACTGTTAACCTAATCTAACAAGGCAAAGAAAACGGGGTTCAAAGCATCATATGTGATCAAATTATCAACGAAACAATCAAAATCAAGTCAATAAACGGGGGAAAACTAGTGTAAAAATAACATATATCAACTACTCCCAAACTTAGCTTTGATCGTCCTCGATCAAATACAATCAAACACACATATGAAGATTGAAAATTTCATTTGCACACACAACATCAAGCATTATACATTCAAAATTGATTATGAAAAACTACACGATGCTTCTGAACATTCAACAATTTGAAAACCTCACAAAATCTTAGTTTCCATCCCTATATCATGAACTCCCACATCCATATTCATGTCAAGAGCACACTTTAGAAAAGATTATGCAAATCAATTGGAAGGTAAAGACATTGAAACAATTCAATATTCGTTAACCCATCGGTGTGTATAAAGTGCAAAAGTCGCAATCAAAAGGTCTTTCCGGCTTGTAACGTAAGGCTAGGTGATGGCTAGGACCGGAAGATATGGATAAAGTGACTAATTCAAGAGAGCCTATAACTCAAAATCATCGAGCTAAATTCTCATATAATCCATATAAACTTTCACAACTTATTACTTATCCATTTTTCACTCTATTTAGCCTTTCAACTTACAACCCCCAAACTTGTTTCTTTTCATATTGGGTTGTACACAGATTCCCAAGCCAAATGATCCAATTGAGTGCCAAGATCAAAGCCTAGTCGAGAGCACACTTTTTTTTTTCATATATATATATCTCTCTCTCTCTCTCTCTCGACTATTTAGCCCATTGCTCAAGTTTTCAATTCATCCCCTTTTTTACATAATACTTCAAACTTCAAATATCCCATCATAGCCAAAACATCACTATCTAACTCATATACATTCAAATCAAAACAAGGTGACTACCCATATTCAAGTCAAATGATATGAAGTTCTAAACTCTCTTGATTGGGTGTAAGACATTGTTTTTCTTTTAGGCTAGAAGGTGGTTGTCGTGGCTTATGAAATAAAGACGAATGGTGGTTTCTAGTGTGCTTAACACACTCCATTCTTATCAATACGGCTCAAATCAAGGTCTAGAGATTATGCAATATAGAGAAGGCAAAAATGTTAGGCTAATGACAATGAAAGATGGCCTAAATCATTTTATGACTTCAACATTAATACAAACTTCATAGTCAACCAAATTGAAAGTTCAACATTTTAAATCCTCAAAAATTCGCATAAGCATGACTGAAAAGGGCTTTCAAGTCACAACATATGACATGTTGACCACAAATAAGGGACTTTGACTTCGAGAGAGTAGAGATATTCAAACGCATTATGCTCTTATGCAAGGGTGCACCAATTCATGAATTCTAAATCATAAAGGTTGTACCCCCAAACTGAAAATAAACATTGTCCTCAATGGTTCAAGAAATAAGGGCAAGAAGAGAGGAAGAATGATACAACCTATAAGTTGAGAGAAATGGAGGGAGAAACGGAGGGAGAACTGGAGTATCGCGGATCCCGAAATCAAAGCGTTATCAAAACCTGTCTGATAGAAAACTCAAGGGAACCACATCAACGCATTAAGGGAAACAAAAACAAAAAAACAAAAAATAAAATAAAATAAAATAAAAGAGCAGGACAAAAAAATCAAAAACACGATAAAGGTAAACAAAACAAACGAAAATAGCACAATCAGCAAGTGCAACGAGCTACATCCATACATAACAGGATAAGTCAATAAACAAAAGGGTTGGGGAGGCTCTCAAACAATCATCACATCCCCCTACTCATCCGATTCCGTATCATCATCATCCTCGTCATCCTCCTCCTCATTATCCTCCTCTTCGTCATCAGGGACGGCGGTGGGCTCGGGAGGCGGGGGTTGTGGGTGTAATGGAGCAAGTGGATCGAACTGAGGGAATTCGGGCCACACTCCGGGCTAAGGGCTGAAGGCATTAGCCCGGATGGCACTCTCCATAAACTGCCATCGGCGGTGTGCATCCCATCGCGCAGCAAGAATGTTCTGATCAATCTGCATCATCCGGTTATCCAACTCAATGGCCCACTGCGGAATATCAGACGTGACCCCAGAAGAAGAGGATCCATGCTGGGGGGCTGGGCGTCGAGGCAGAGCAGGCAAAGTGGGAGCGCGGGCTGCGGCAGACGATGTAGTAGAAGGGCGGTGGGCACGCCGACCAGAACCAGTACCGGCAGTCTCAGCTTTGCAAATCTGTGAATAGGAGATAATCCGGCGCGACACCTCAACATGCTCCATCGGCGAGTATGGAACAACGGCGTCCTTGCACAAGGCAGTGATCAGAGATGGGAAACATAGATTCTTCTTGGCACCCGAGCACTCAATGATAGACTGAATCAACTGTTTCTTGATTAGTGTGCCTACGTTGATGTTCAGTCCCTGATCAATCGCATATACCACCTCAACTCGTTCGCGGATAGCTGTGCTCAAAGATAAGGTCGAGAGAAGACGAGCGCATACAAAATAATACCATGTCCGTGCAGTGGTGCGGAGGTGACACGCCTTGATCGAAACCGGTCGGGATTCCTTGAAACCTGTCCATTCGGTGTCAGGATAACACAATTCGGAGTGGAGAGCAGCATAATCAATATCGTCCAAAAATGGCGCAAACTGATCCCGGTTAGGGATGGGAACGTGAAGTATCGCATTAATGTTTTTGGACGAAATTCTCACATTCCGACCCCGCACCCGAACGGAGACTAATATGTGGACATCTTCGGGCTTTCCAGTAGCATTGGCATAGAATTCTTTCACCAACGGAATAATAGCCTCCCCCGGCTGTGTAGCAAACTCAAACGGCTCAAGTGAGCAATCTAGAGCCCTTTCATAAACCACATTTTTTTTGGTTAATTTTTCCGAAAAACACAGAGATGCGGCGAGGCTAACAAATTTGAGGCGATCGTAGTGAGCCCGTGGTTGAGTGTCGGTCTCGGTTTGATTGTCGTCCAACGGAGCCTCATCATCATATGGGGGGTCATCGACGGGGGTAGAAGGTGTAGCTTTAGCTTTTCCTTTTGCTGCATGAGAATAACGAGTCCTCATCTCCAACCTCTTAACAAAATTCAACAATCCGACCAAAATGTATGCCCTATGTACCCACACAACCGAAATCACCTGAGCATCCTTAAATTTTTTCAACAAAGCACTCCCACAACCAAATGTTCACAAGCTCAACAATTCGCAACAAACGCGCAAGCAACAACAACGGAGAAGCAACAACCCCGAAATTTGGACGGACAATTTTTTTATCAACAAGCCCACACAAATGATTCGACCCAACGGAATTTCTCAATCAAGAAACATTATTATAACAACAATCCCACAATGAACATGAATTCGCACCTCACAATCAACCACAAACCATTCATGAATCTTAATCCAAAAATGTAGACAAATAGCACAAATTGATGAATGAAGTGGTACTTTACCCAAATAAGAGCAAAATGCAACTCAAAATCCGGTGGTGGTGACACAACTTCGGCGACGACGGTGTGAGGCGTGGACGGCGGCGGTGTGGCTTCGAGTGGCGATTTTTGGCCGATTTTGCTTTTTGTTTTTTTTTCTTGAGTTTTGATCGGAGGGATAGGTAGGAAATGGGTTGGGTAGTGTGGATTGAAGAGGAATTTGATAGATTTTGAGTGATGTGGGAGTAATTTAGATAGTTGTGAGGGGTGAGTTTTGTGGGTTGTGAAGTGAGGGTTTAAATGATGAAGTTGGGGTAAAAATCGGTTGCTGCCCCTGATATATCCAAAGAACGCCGCGGCGTTCGATTTCCAAAGTCGCGGCGTTGATGTCCAGTAGCCAACACCGCGGCGTTGGTTTTTGAACACCGCGGCGTTGTGTCCAGTAGGCACAACGCTTTGAGGATGATGGGCATAGGTTGCTTGTGTCGAATCGTATGAATGAATAGAATACCTGCGACACGATGAAAGCACTACTCAAAAATAGGAAATGAAATAAAATGAAGAAATGACAAAATAAAACAAAAGAATTTGGGTTGCCTCCCAAGAAGCGCTTGTTTATAGTTGTTAGCTGGACTTAGGGGCAATCAGTTTGGTGGGTCTATGAGGGTGACGTTCACCCGATCCCTCGCACAATCATTTCCTTGGTAATGTTTCAAACGTTGTCCATTAACCGTGAAGGAGCCCTTTGTCTCGTGTGAAATTTCAACCGCACCGGAGGGGTAAACTTTCGTGACAATGAAGGATCCCGACCATTTAGAGCGTAGTTTACCGGGGAAAAGTCAGAGACGGGAATTGAATAAAAGGACCTGTTCACCCTTGGCAAACTCCCTAGGTGTGATGTGCTTGTCATGCCACAGTTTTGTACGTTCCTTGTAGATTTGTACATTTTCATAGGCCTCGTGTCGGAACTCGTCTAGCTCATTCAATTGCAACAACCTGTGTTTGCTTGCATCTTGCAAATCAAAATTAAGCAATTTAATTGCCCAAAATGCCCTATGTTCTAGCTCAACGGGGAGGTGCCAGGCTTTCCCGAAAACGAGGCGGTATGGTGACATGCCAATAGGTGTCTTAAACGCAGTTCGATATGCCCACAGAGCATCATCTAACTTAAGAGACCAATCTTTTCTAGATGAATTCACCGTTTTCTCAAGGATGCGTTTAAGTTCCCGATTTGACACTTCAACTTGACCACTCGTTTGAGGGTGGTATGGCGTGGAAATCCTATGTGTGACACTATATTTTTGTAAAAGAGTATCAAACTGTTTATTGCAGAAATGAGTGCCACCATCACTTATAATGGCTCGAGGGGTACCGAATCGAGTAAAAATGTGCTTTTTCAAAAATTTAACAACTACCCTCGAGTCATTTGTACGCAAAGCCTCCGCTTCAATCCATTTAGACACATAATCAACCGCGACTAGAATGTATTTATTTGAGCATGAGCTAGGGAATGGTCCCATAAAATCAATTCCCCACACATCAAAAAGTTCGCATTCTAGCATGTAATTTATGGGCATTTCATGTTTCCTCGAAATATTTCCAGTTCGTTGGCATTGATCACAAGAAGATACATACTCATGCACATCTTTAAACAGAGAGGGCCAAAAAAAACCTGATTGGAGAATTTTTGAGGCGGTCTTAGTGGGCCCGAAGTGGCCACCTACCTTGCCATCATGGCAATGGCTCATAATAGATATATCATTTCCTCCGCCGGGACACATCGCCTGATAATGCCATCTGCACAATTCTTAAACAAAAACGGCTCTTCCCAAAAATAATGCTTAACATCATGTAAAAATTTCTTCTTTTGATGAAAAGTAAGATTGGGGGGAAGTGCACCCGTGACAATATAATTTGCAAAATCAGCATACCAAGGGAAAGCACCATGAATTACCGCATACAATTGTTCATCAGGAAACTCTTCCCCTATTGGGTTTTCACTAAGTGGATCAGAGACAGGGGTTGCTATCCTAGACAAATGATCAGCTACCACATTCTCAACTCCCTTTTTATCCCTAATTTCTAGATCAAATTCTTCGCAAGTAAATACTTAAGTGCTGAGTGATCAGTGTAAACAATGACTTTATTCAAGACAAGGTATGAATGAAACTTATCAAATGCAAAGACTATAGCTAGCAATTCCTTTTCCGTCGTGGCATAATTCAATTGCGCATCATTTAAAGTTCGACTAGCATAGTAAATGGTGTAAAATACCTTATCTTTCCTTTGGCCCAGTACAGCTCCAACTGCTGAATCACTTGCATCACACATAAGCTCAAATGGGAGGTTCCAGTGTGGAGGCGTCATGATGGGTGCAGAGATTAATTTTTCCTTGAGCGTGTGAAAAGCCTGCAAACACTTATCATCAAAGTTAAACGGGGCATCTTTCACCAACAAACTAGACAATGGTTTAGCGATTTTCGAAAAGTCTAAAATGAAACGCCTGTAAAATCCTGCATGACCAAGAAAGCTCCTAACAGCTTTCACCGAGGATGGTGGTGGAAGCTTTTCAATGACCTCGACTTTAGCTTTATCCACTTCAATCCCCTTGTGAGAGATTTGATGGCCAAGCACAATTCCTTCTTGAACCATAAAATGACACTTTTCCCAATTTAACACAAGATTAGTTTCTTCATCGTTTTAGAACACGTGTTAAATGGTTAAGACATGTATCGAACGAAGTTCCAAAAACCAAAAAGTCATCCATAAAAATTTCTAGGAAGTCCTCGAGCATATCATGAAAAATAGCCATCATACATCGTTGAAAGGTGGCAGGGGCATTACATAAGCCAAATGGCATCCGTCTATAAGCAAATGTGCGATAAGGACAAGTGAAAGTGGTTTTCTCTTGATCCTCGGGTGTAATGGAAATTTGATTATAGCCAGAGTAGCCATCTAGAAAACAATAAAACTCATGCCTGGCTAACCTCTCAAGCATTTGATCAATAAAGGGAAGGGGAAAGTGGTCTTTCCGGGTGGCTTCATTTAATTTTCGATAATCAATGCATACTCGCCACCCGGTAACTGTTCGTGTGGGAATTAATTCATTGCTAGCATTGGTAATAACAGTCATACCTCTTTTCTTCGGGACCACTTGAGTTGGACTTACCCAATTGCTATCAGAGATAGGATAGATAATACCTGCATCAAGTAGCTTGATCACCTCCTTTTTAACGACTTCTTGCATCATCAGATTGAGTCGTCTTTGCGGTTGGATGGTGGGCTTGTATTCGTCTTCCATGAGGATCTTATGCATACATACCGTTGGACAAATCCCCTTGATATCAGCTATTTTCCAGCCAAAGGCCTTTTTATGGGCTTTTAACACCGTAAGCAGCTTTTCTTCCATAATTTCTGTCAAAGATGAAGAGATTATAACAGGTAAGAATTTTGAATCATGTAAATAAGCATACTTAAAATGAGAAGGGAGAGGTTTAAGCTCAAGAGCTGGTGGTTCTTCGATGGAGGGCCTTGGTGGCACAGTGATTGGTCTATCCAACACTTCGAAACGAGGTCGAAAACTTTGTCTGTAAGGTGGATTGGCATCTAGAAAAGCAACAGTGTCCCTCAAGTTATCATTTTCCATCGTGTCTTCCCCGGTATTCAGAAGACATGCCTCCACTTGGTCGTCATATTGATTTTCCTGAAAGTGTTCGACAATTAGAGTATCAAGTGCATCAATGTGGAAACAAGTAGAATCATTAGATGGTGTTCGCATAGCATGATACACATTGATTGTCACTTGCTCATCTCCCACTCTAAGAGTTAATTGGCCATTGGCAATATCAATTAATGCTCGGCCGGTGGCGAGGAATGGTTGACCAAGAATAAGTGGTAGCTCGACATCTTCTTCCATGTCTAGAACTACAAAGTCCACCGGGAAGATAAATTTTTCGACCTTCACTAAGACATCTTCCACTATTCCTCATGGGTACTTGATGGACCTATCAGCGAGTTGCAACGAGATAGTGGTAGGCTTGGGCTCGTCGAGTCGTAATTTCCTGAAAAGTGACAAAGGCAACAAATTAATACTGGCACCAGAATCGCACAAAACTTTAGAAAAGAAAATAGAACCGATAGTGCAAGGAATTGTAAAGCTCCCGGGATCCTTAAGCTTTTGAGGGATCCTATTTTGCAATATAGCTGAGCATTCTGCCGTAAGGGCTACCCTTTCATGTTCTTCCAACTTTCTCTTGTGAGAAAGGATATCCTTAAGATATTTAGCATAGCTCGGCATGTGCAACAAAGCATCTACAAGAGGAAGGTTAATACGCAATTGTTTAAATATATCAAGAAACTTAGCAAATTGCTTATCTAACTTCCCTTTTTGTAATGCAAGTGGAAAAGGAGGTCGTGGTTTGGGCACGGTGAGTTCGGGTGAGGAATGTCCTAAAACAGGGGATGATACCGCGGCGTTCTTTCCAGAGTTGGATGCTGCCTTGGTTTCATCCGAACTTTGATGTGTATCCTCCATATTCTCTCCCAATTCTGGATCAACGAGGTTCTTGCCGCTACGAAGTGAAACTGCTTGAACTTGTTCCTTAGGATTTTTCTCGGTATCGCTGGGTAACGTGCCTTGGGTTCGTCATGAAAGCATGTTGGCGATTTGCCCAATTTGTGTTTCTAAGTTCTTTAGTGCAATTTCTTGATTTTTTAAACTTGGTTCTTGAAATTGAAACTTTTGTGTCGTTTCTGTCATGAACTTTTGCAACACATCTTCCATATTGTTCTTTTTCTCGGTTTGTTGTGGTTGTTGGAATCCTCCTGTCCTTTGAAATGGAGGTTGTTGGAAACCTCCATGGCTTTGCTGAAAACTGGGTGGTGGTGGTCTCGCCATATTCGTATTTTGGTTCCATGAGAAATTTGGATGATTCCTCCATCCCGGATTGGAAGAGTTCGAATATGGATTATTCTGTGGACGACTGGAGTTTCCCATGAAGTTTGCACTTTCAATCGTGTTAAGTATCAGGCACTCAAGGTTCATATGATCACCTCCACAATTTTCACAAGTGGCTTTGACCTGATTCACTGTACCCTGCATGAGTCTGAAAACGTCTAACCTTTTGTTTAAGGCTTCCAATTGAACAGCGACACCTGAACTATTTCCAATTTCACACACTCCGGCTGGCTTCTTGGGCAATGTGATTCGTTCAGTTGGCCATTGATAGTTGTTTTCGGCCATCAGCTCAATTAACGCCCAACCTTCATCGGGTGACTTGTTCATGATAGTTCCGCCTGCTGCGGCATCCAAATTCGTTCGGAGATTAGGACCCAATCCTAAGTAGAAGGTTTGCACAAGTTCCGGCATGGCTAACCCGTGGTGTGGGCATTTCCTCAGAAGTTCCTTAAAACGCTCCCATGCCTCATAAAGTGATTCCCCCTCAAATTGACGGAAGCTAGTGATTTCATTTTTCATGGCTGCTGTCTTGCCGGGTGGAAAAAACTTGGACAAAAATTTATCCACCAGTTGATCCCAAGTACGAATAGAGCCGGTCGGCAAAGAGTTGAACCATTGTTTAGCTTTGTCTCTGAGGGAGAATGGGAATAACCTTAACCGTATTGCGTCATCAGTCACTCCGTTATTCTTGAAGGTATGGATAATCTCCAAGAGCATTGCTATGTGAGCGCGAGGATCATCATGGAGTAAAGCGGAGAATTGAACCTGGTTCCCTATCATCTGGATATACCCCGGCAGGATTTGAAAGGTGTTAGCCTCTACCGGTGGTAAAACAATTGGCCCGGCAGCTCCTTGAATGTTTGGCATCATATAATCCCTCAAAGGGCGTTGTGGAGGAGCCTCTGGTTGGTTTAGAGGGACGCGAAGATTCGCAAGCTCCCTACGAACTGCTTCTTCTAAGATGGCGGGATCTATGTGAATAGGAAGATTCGGATCCATTGTATCTTGATGTTGTTGAGCATCTCTTTGTAGTCTTACCCCTCTAGTAAATGTTCGTTCAATTTCAGGGTCCAACTCCGCTAGTCCAATCCGATTAGTGCGGGTCATGCACGAGATAAGATCAACCTTGCACAAAGAAAGACAAAACAATAGTAGAAAAAAATGATCTAAGCTCAGAAAGAATAAGAGAATCTCAATATTAGATAAAAACAGTTGTCCCCGGCAACGGCGCCAAAAACTTGACACGACAAAATCCTAGCAAGAGAACTAGATCGTGTAAGTAGTAAAGTGGATGTTCAAGTCCGGGGTTATCGTATCCGCAGGGACAACTATAATCTAAGTACTAAGACTACTGTATTACCCAATTCTAAGTTAGATCGGTCGATAAAAGGTTTGACTTAAACTAATTTAACTAAGTTAAGCACTAAAATGAGATATAACCAAATAAGTGGAAGAAACGATAGAAGAGAAGCGATTAAGGCACATGGTTCAACCATTTATGTATTTCGATTGTGATTAAGGTTCTATTGGATTATTAGATGGATTTAGCCAAGGCGAAATTCCCTAACATACGTACTACCCAATCTCTTGGCATAGCAACCCTACCTTAGTTAACGATTTCCTATATATCTCTATATGAAAACCCGTCTTAACAAAGGTGCATTTAAGGTCTAGGAATTCCCCACGTGAATGGAAAGCCACCTAAAGAAACCGAGTCTATCTCTAGTCGGTTTAACTATAGGGTATTCAATGTTTATATCTTCCCTAGGTTATTATCTCTCGATCTCTAACCTAGGCATTTTATCGAACACTTGGTGATCAAACAAGCGAAGCATTGAGCTCAACAATTGAATACATAGCTAAAATCAACATTAATCCAATAAATACCAAAACAACAACAATCAAAATAACATAAACGGCCTAGCCACGGCCTTAATCAAATGCGTTTAGCTCATGTTCATGTCACAAATATGGATTTGAATCATACAAGTCATTGTAAAGAGTTGGACAAGTTTATGAAATAAAGATATAACAACTCTCGAATAACCGTGATGAAGTGGATCCCTCGATGAAATCTCCGTCGTCTTGCGAATCCGGGCTTTCAAAGAGACGTTGTGGCCTTCTATCTTCTCTCCAAGGTGTTTCTCTCCTCTTTTTCTTGTTTTGGCAGCTCTCAAGTGTATATCCTGTGTTTTAACCGAAATGGTCTATTTATAGACCATTTATAGACCATTTCCGCCGCCTCGAACGCCGCGGCGTTGGTGGTTGAACGCCGCGGCGTTCGCATTCTGCCTCACCATCGCCGCGGTGTTGGATGGTGATAGCCACGGCGTTCACTTCTGCAGCTCGTCACCGCGGCGTTTGTGTTTGAACGCCGCGGCGTTCCCCTGTTTTTCTCCAAAAGTGCTTCGTTGTGCCTTCGTTTCTCGCTCTGTGCCCCGACTGTTAACCTAATCTAACAAGGCAAAGAAAACGGGGTTCAAAGCATCATATGTGATCAAATTATCAACGAAACAATCAAAATCAAGTCAATAAACGGGGGAAAACTAGTGTAAAAATAACATATATCAATAACCGAATAACATCGAACTCTTTGTCAAACAAGCCCACCTTGCTAAAAATAACTCTAAGTTATTTTTGAGCACGAGTGATCTTGTGAGGTGCAACGCCCTCATTCCAACGCAACGGTGTCGATATACCCAAGTGGGTAATTGGAAATTAAAAGAACTTTGATTTCCAATTACCCATAAGGCTAATGTCACCCTCCAAAAACCTCCCAGTTAACGATGGAAAAAAATACACGTAAGGTGCGGTAGAACACATCTTAACCATAAACATAGCTTTAAAGGCATCCAAATTTATCTCACGGTTTAATTCGATAAATTGACGAACAAATCCCTCGAAGATGACGAAACAATTGAGGGTTAATTGACTTGTGCAAATTTGGTAGTGGGCTAAGATTTCCCCAAAGAGTCTAAGTTAGAGAATGGTGAACCCCGAGCAAAAATACTCTAAGTAAAGGGTCATGTGCCACTCAGGAGGGCTGAAAATTCAACAACCCGCCACAGGCACTAGCAACGCGAGGTCCACCTCGGTATCCCTAAATAATGCGGAAAGTTCTACTCTAGTTATAGTAGTGTCACAAGAGTCGCACGCGAGATCCTCATGTTAAAAGGACCCTCACTTTTGTAGGAAGAAGAGTGCCCTAGTCCTATGAAAAATAGAGGTTCCAATTAGAAACAAGTCCTTCATAGATGGTATCGAAAAAGATAGCACTAACAAAATATTTTCATAAGTCAAAAAGGACCAACGAAAACCAACAAGAGCTAAGCTGACTTCGACATCATGCCCCGAGGCACATCATGCCACAGGGGAGAAACATGACACCGCGAGGCAGAATGCCTCACGGCACGGATGTGAGGCTCTATGCCTCGCGGCAAGGCCGTGAGGCACAATACCGCGACCTCGCGGCCAAGCCGCGAGGCATCATTCCTCGAGGCCCTACTGCGAGTCACCTCGCCTCGCGACCAAGCTGCGAGGCATCATGCCTCACGGTCGAGCTGCGAGGTACCGTGCCTCAGGACACGACTGCGAGGCCAAGTCCTCGGGGTCGCCACACGGCACCCCCTACTCAATAAGTGAGGCTCAATGCTCCATTAGTAAGAAAGCTAATGACCCCTAAAAGTCACTCCATGAGGACGAAGAGGTCATAACTTGAATGAATTAAGTGTTGGCGGAAAAGCAAGCATTTTCCCACACTATTAGCATAACACTACAAAATTAGGAGCAAATACAAAGGATTCTAAAATTTACCTTGGTTATCTTGGCTTCTACCCATGGTTTGCTAAGGAAGAGAGCTCCTAGAGAGATAAAATTCGCAAGAGAGATTTTTTGAAAAGATGAAGATATGAATGGGTGTGAGAATGAAAGCCTCCAACCCATCTATGCGTAGAAAAAAAGTAGGTAGGGAGCTTTTAAGACCACTATTAAGTACAAATTGAAAAAAAGAGGCACTGCCTAAGCAAAATTACTTCTACTCCTGGATATCTCATTAGATAAACCCGGGAGTGGGGGGCATTATGATGTGCACAAAAAATGTCTAAAGACATTATGGTAATTAATCTACCCCCGACTCGGGCCGGACCGCCACCCGTGGATCGAGTCCACAGTTAAGATGATAGTCAAACCCATAGGGCTGGCAGCCAGTATGAATATGGCACGTTATGTTCATGATGCTATAAAAGAAAGTAGGTTATTTTAATATAAAATAGCCAAGTATTGGGTTTAATGAATGGTCTGATGAGCTAGTGCTATGTTTTAGCCCACGACCCATAGCCCACTTCCAGCTCTATATATATATATATATATATATATATATATATATATATATTTATATATAAATATATATATATATATATATATATCAAAGGATCCAGTGAAAGATTCATTCTCTACTCTCCTCACAAAAATCCACTGGCAACTTTGGAGAGCAATTCCACTGTAGAACTACGAATTGACTTGATCCCGTCACCTTCGGTACGTAGGCAGCTTGCATAACAGCGAGTGCAGTCTATACCTAATTCAACCCTTAGCCTAATTTGTCGTGAGTTGGGTTGGATTCCCTCCTCACGTGGAAAATCGCATGACATTTTTTTACTGACAAATTTTACCTACATCAGTAGTGAAAACCATACTCAAATTTTTTCAGGCTCTAGGAGTCCCATATAAGTACCCGAACCATACCCACGAAGTTTTACACCTCAACTCTAAAATTCCCGCACATACTCATCTTAGCCATAATGAATCGAGTGGTACAACGACCAGATGATGCTGCTGCTCAACCTCCCACCTGGTTCTGAGGTAGAAACTAGTCTTAGGGCATCTCCAACCAAAACACTAAAATGGTGTAATTTTTGCACCATTTTAGTGATGTTACAGTAGGATCTGCTCCAACCCACAACTCTATTTTAAACACCAAAAAAGAATATTATCTAGAATATTCCATTTTAAAGACTAGACTGCAAAAGAAAAAATAGAAAAAAGCAAAAAAATAAATAAAAAGACTTGCGTCATTTTTGGCGCAAGCTACAATTGCACGCTAAATTTGGTGTGATACTATTCCTTGCACCAAAAATGGTGCGAGAATTTGGCGTGGGTCGGAGTCAACCCATGCCAAATTTGACCATCTCCAACCCAAATTTGACATAGGTTGGAGACGGTCTTACGTCTTGGTTTCATTCTATAAGATACTTGGCTTACATTCCTTCCATAATTGCATAGAGTTTTGCCATGTTTTTTGTTGACCAATTATCAATTTGAGTGTATCAAGCAGTGCTGGGAGCTTCATCCCAGTACCTCCTAAGCTGATTGGATTCCACTAACATGATAAGGATGATCTCATTCAAGGTTCAATTCCAACACTCTACAACTCCACACTATTGAGGTGTTCTTGGAGCTGAATCTCATGGAGTATTCAATTGTCTGCATAAAATTTCTCAGAAAATTTATTAGTGAAATATGTTCCTCAATGGGACCTGATTATTACCACTTTAGGATCATTTTGTATTTATACTTAGTGAATCAGCGTTGTAAGTTTGACATTGATTTCGTCCGTTAATTCAAGAAATTCAACCTATGTATATCTTGAAAAGTCATCTACAACTACCAGAGTATATCTATTGTCACACATAGTAAGAATTTGAACTGATCCAAACAAGTCTATATGCAACATCTCTAACGTCCTATTAGTTGATAGAGATGTTTTTCTCTTGAATGTTGACTTACTTTGTTTACCCATCTTGTAAGCACGACAATTTGTCCGTTTGGAAAGAGTTCTTAGGCAATACTTCCACTAAATCATCGGGGCAACCTTGGAAATTATCTTAAAGTTGATGTGGTGGACTGTTGTGTGCCATAATCAACAATGTCTTGATTGACTCTTGGCAATGAAGTAAATTGGATCACAGGCATCGAATGACCCTCAGTCTAGCATATAAATGTTTGTTCTTGGACATTTGAGCTTGAAAAACATGGTTGAAACATCTTCGACATAGCAATATGAGCTTGAGAAGTCCATGTATAATCCTTTATCATAGAAGTGACTTATACTCAAGAGATTCTGCATTACAATAAAAAGTAATATTAATTAGTGACAAAATTTAAAGTGACAATGTTAAAATTGTTAGAGAAAATTTCACTTTAGGGCAAAATTATCGAAAACGCCCAAGCCTTTTTGAAATTATATAAAGTCCTCCTCATATTAAGATATTTTAACAATTACACATCCTGTGTATTTAAAAATTCTTATAATTTCACCTACTGTAAACCTTACAAATAGACCCCTTGAGGGGGTCTCATTGTAATTTACCAAAAGTCAGTTGTGGTTTTGCCAATTAACACTAAATTGAGGGGGTGTGCATGTAATTCACCCTAATTCTTACTAGATATACATGAATAAATGACAATAATTTTTGCTTTGCCACAATAAAAAAATTTAGTGACAAAATTTTCTTTAAAGTTGTCACTATTGACAATTAATGACATATGTATAGTGACGACATAAATGAAGTAACAACTATAATTCTTATCACTAAGTTGTCATTAAAGGTGTGTCACTAATTGTCAATAGTGACAACAACTTCCACGTCACTGTTAAACATGTAAAACCTATTGTTGTGACAAAACAAAAAATTTTGTGACTTGAAATTTGTAATTAGTGACAACTTATATATTGTCACTTATGTCTTATTTTTTATTTTTTTTGCAGTGGCTTCAACCTTCAACAAGATATATATCATTTATCATGACATCCCCTGAATACCTTACATACACCAAGTCTGCCCACTGGAGTTGTCATCAAATGTAACTTGAAATCTATTTTTTTTTAATTTTATATAATTGAAAATTATGCATTAATGAAACAAAAAGAGATTACAAAATTTACTGCAAGTACATACGACTCCTGTTCATCAACACAACTAACAGATTCGGTATAGAAAACATAAGAATAAAAAATGGAAGTACAAAAAACATCACGATCAACCAAACGACAATAACAAATGCTAGAGTGAAGGTCAAACTCTTGTGAATCACAAGAAATCATATCTAAGCAGAGGCTCCCAATACCAAAAGGAGGAGGTATCAACTTGAACAAGATGTTAGGTTATGTCCTCGAAAGTCATTAGAAGAAAAGATAGAATAAGGACATTTTGATCGCGTAATTGTTATTCTCTATTTTAATAAAAAGCTCTTTAGTTCTTTACTTTAATATTAGCATTTATATATAGTAATCATCTAAAAGTCCCTGTACACAAGAGTGAACTCTCTATGGCACTAGAGAAGTTCAATACTTGTGTGCGAAATTGGTTCGCAAGTCAAGGATTCCCAATTGAGCATTGAAAATCACCAAGTCTACGAGTTTGACCTAAACAATGACTCTTTCTTGACTGGGATATGGAAACGAAGAGTTTATATTCACATGAAAATTATAATAGGAAAGGTTTATAATGATCTAAATCATTTCATCTTATTTAGGGGTATGATGTGGGTCATGACTGACTAAGTGTTACCTACATCCATTGAAATCTTCCCAATACCAAATATAGATGGACCTAAAGAGTCATGCTTAAAAAGAAAAGATTAAAAGGAATTTATAGAGTATTTCTTGTAGCAATTTTAAGTATTCGATACTTAAATTATTTATTGGATAAATAAATAGAATTAATTATTTGGAGGAATAAGTTAATTTATTTATGGAATTAATTAATTTATCATTTCTTGAAGAAATAAATATGAATTAAATATCCGATCAATTATTTAACTGTTTAATTAATTAGACTGAATTAAATAATTAAATAAAAGAATGGATTGGACCAAAATTGATACACCATGGGGTATACCAATAGTGGCTGGATTGGCCACTATAGGACGCCCAACATGGGCTTTTTAGTCCAAGGGTTTTGACTTAAGTGATATAAATAAGTCACTTAATTAAAACCCTAGAGAATACAAGTTTTAACACACTTGAGCTACAAGAAAAAGAAAAACACTCACTCCCTCCCTCCCTCTCTCTCTCTCTAGGATCAAGAAGAAAGAGTTTTTCATTCAAGTTTTTTGGCGAGACGATTTAAATGCAGCACAATTATACTACTCAGATCAAGAATCAATCAATCGGATCAAATCACAAAAAATGTTGAAGAGTTCGAAATTTTGAAGAAAAGTTAGAACTCTCCAACCACTTCGCTACAACGGGTAAAGTATCGAAATCCCTCTTTTACATACGCGTGTTAATAACCTCGGGTTGATTCTGCGATTGGAAAAATCTGGAAAAAAAAATTTGTTATACCATTCCGCTGCGTTTTATAATTTTTTATCTAACACAAGAACCATGTTTTCCACAAGGAAATGGCTCCAACGAAAGTCCCCATCTTCAGTCTTCTTATCACAGTCAATATGGAGAAGTCTAAAACCTCTTGTTAGTTCCAAGTGGCATACAAAAAGTGTCTAGAAGGAGGGGGGAAGAAGAAATAATTTTTTGTTCAAGATTTCTGGCGAGACGATTTAGATGCAGCACAATTGTACTACTCAAATTAAGAATCAATCAGTCGGATCAATTCACAAAAAATTTGAAGAGTTCGAAATTTTGAATAAAAGTTAGAATTCTCCAACAAAGTATCGAAATTCCTCGAACTTCGAAAAGGAGGGGGGGCAAGCTGAATAGATCCTGAAGTTTTCTCGAACTTCAAAAAAAATCGTATATAGAGTTTTCTTTGTCGCTTTGATTTGGTCGCTCGATGCTTTAAGAAATATCAAATTAAGGCTTGGTTTTATAAAACTTTTGAACTCAAGGTTTGGTCGCTTGATCAAAGTAGGATCAAATTCTCAATGCTTCAATCTAGAGTAATGCAGCAGAAAGATTTAGCCTTGTTCTATTAAAGGTTTGGAAGCGATGAAAGATTTCTCTTAGTTACTTGTAGATAAATACATGATTTTAACTTGTATGCTTTCAAATAGTGAATATGAATAAAGTAAAGACTAAAAGCAATAAATAGAGATAAATGATGGAAATTTCAGGGTCTTAAATTGCCCGAAACATCAAAAATTCGGTTGAAATTTCGGGTTTCCTGGGGTCCCGAAATGAAATGGAACTTTCAATCCAGTTTTGCAGAATATTTTTCGAAATTTAGACCGAAATCCGAAATTTCCCAAATTTTTTGTCGAAACCCAAAATTTTTCGAAATTTAAAATAATATCTGCTAAATATCCATCGAAATTTTGACCGAAACAAAAAAATTTCATCGAAACCCGAAATTTCTCAAAATTTAAAATTATATTTATTTTTTATTTTTTAAAATATTTTATAGTTAAAAATTTGGGTCAAATGATCATTCATATTAAAAGAAAAGATAATAAATGACCAATTATGTAAACCAATAAGCAATAATTTTAAATACGAATTTGAAAGTGATATTAGGCAATAAGTTAATAAAAAATTTGGGTCTGAACACAAAAATTATTTAAATAAGATCTCATAAAAATCCTCCTAAAAGCTTGATGTGGTTTTAAATCATGATTTTTACTAAAATTATGGTACACTTTATTTTAATGAAATTCTTATGATATTTGATTATTAGTATCTTACCATTATTTCATATTTTTCACAGCAGGTTTTAGTTATTCTATTCAACAAGATTCATTATGCATATATTATACATGGAATATTATTAATGTAAAAGATGCATAATTATGATATTTAAAGTTATACAAAGTTTCATTTTAAATTTTCAAATATTTTTATAAATTTTCATAATTTCTTTAAAATCCAAACCAAAATTTTGAGTATCCCCGAAATTTTCATCGAAATTTCAGTAAATCTACTACCCCGGTATCGACACTGATACCTAGATTTAATACTTTGGGAAATTTAAAATAAATAGAATTTGGAGATAAGGTAATGACTAAATATTTTGAAAACTTCACTAAAGCAAATCAAAACACATATAATTTTGATAAAATATATCATTCAAAATCATGTGAAGTTTCTAAAAGGATCAAAATCGTATAATCATGTGATACAAGTCGTCTGAAAAAAGATTCTAGGAAAGATTTTCGCAGATTCGCCGTTTAAAAATAGGGATAATTACACTCACACCCCCTCAATGATGGGGTAATTACACAAACCTCCCCTCACTAATTGATAATTACAAACACATCCCCTAAGGGGATCTATTTTTAAAGTTTACAAGGGGTGCAATTGTAAGAATTGTTACACACACAAGGGATGAAATTGTAATAAATGTTTAACATAAGGGGATGTGTTTGTAATTATCAATTAATTAAGGAAAATTTGTGTAATTACCCCATCACTTGGGGGTGAGTGTAATTATCCCGGGATTTATTCCCACAACAATGCACTTCCTTAATACCCGGCATTTGTTTAATTAAATGACAGTATGAAAACATAAGGTGTTGACTGTTGAGTACAGGGTGACGTGTCAGCAGATATTCTTTATATATATGTGTGTGTCCGTGCTATGCATGGGACTTAATAAATTTTAAATAAAAACATAATTTATGGACACCATTCTCGTTTTGCTATGCGCGGTCAGATAAATTATAATTATATATATATATATATATAAAAAAAAGTAGCTGCCTCTTCTATCAAATTAAAGGCCATTGAACTAATCTTAGGTTGAAAATACGTGGAAAATGAAAGTATAACAATACGGTCCCGATTGGATGTCACCCTCATTTTTTTTGTTTTGTTCATCTTGTCGGATTTTTTTCTAAGATATGCGAATGTGTGACACTCTAGAAATAAATTTCACAAACATGCTAAAGTACACATTCTCAAAAAAAATTCCAGTTTTCCCCAATAAAATGGGTTTGGTTGGCATTTCTTTCATAGTTTTCTCTCTAAAATCAGATTTTTACTATTCATAATCAGACAATTTATCAAATTAAAAAAAATTATCCTACAATATCTCAACATCAGACATCACAATAATCACAAATTTTCATTCGAATTGACCCAATATGTGGAATAAGATTCATTTTGTTCATTTCTTACTACCTCAATCGATAAATTTAACTTAAATATGTCTAATTTTTATTATAAAAAAGAACTCATGCACACCGATTTCTCACAAAAAATAACTTTTCTTACAAAAGATTATATAACACCAAAAGTCATCATTACACTTTTTTCCTGGAAAGAAATTAATTTAAACACCCATTCAAACCATTTTCTACTCTCTTAAATAAAACTTTGGGGTAATGTCAAGTCCCTCAACTTTACGTTTAGAATCACTTTGGTCCCTCAACTTCTAATTGCATCAATTGAGTCCCTCGACTCATTTGTTTCAATAGGGTCCCTCGTTTCAATTTTCGGTCAATTTTGGCCGAAAAGTTGATCATGTAACATGCACATGTCATATTTTAAGAGTAAAATTGTCAATTCAACTTTGGAGTTTCACTTTAGTCCCTCCACTTCATAAAATTTATCACTTTAGGCCCTCAACTTTATGAAATGTGTCACTTTGGTACATTCTTTTAATAATTCTAAAATAGACAGTCTTTTTTTTTTATATCAAATAGTGATATTTAAGTTTACATTTTTTTTTTGTTGATATTAAAGCTTGTGTGTTGGTTTTTGGCATTGAGTGTTTTCGTGTATCTTTGTGTTGTTTGGAATATTTAAGTTAGTTGTTTTTGTTGAAATAGGCAGTGTTTTGGTATATGTTTTGCATTAAGTATTATTCACCAAATGATGACAGTGTATGTTGTGTATGGTTAGTTGGTACACGGTTTGTGCATGTTTAGGCATTGTCTTCTAATACAAAATATTGAAAACATAAACAAGCTTCATTTCATATTTATGCAAAGCATTTCATTCGAAGGTTCATACAGAAGATTTCATACAAGTTTCATTTCATAAACATATAAAAGCCCTCACTTCAACCCCTCAATCAACCCTTCTTCACTTCATCAACCATATGAACAATGCCAAGAAAAATACCAAGGAAATTAACCCAAAAAGAAGACAAAATAGAGCCAATACGGAGTCGAGATGGGTTGGGGTAGACCCGGGGTTGCGTAATTAGGGTAGGAATAGACCGGAGTCGCGAAGATTTGAAAAATCGGTTGTACGCGTGTTTTTGGCGACAATTCATTTCTTGGCGTACAAATTGGCGTATTTTAGAATATTTGAATCCTAGTTTGATTAGAATTATTTCCTATTGTGTTTAGGAATTATTCCCTTTGTTTATTAGGATTGTTTTCCTAATATGTTAGGGTATAGACTTATCAACTAGTATAAATATGAGACTCTCCTTATAATTCATTGATGTACTCTAATTCACTCATTGAGAAATAACAATGTAGTCTAGGTTGGCTCGTGGATGTAGGCAATTATGCCGAACTATGTTAAAATCCTTGTGTCATTATCTTCATGTTTAGGTTTAGGTTTGTTATGTCTTGATTATTTCTTCGTACTCTGATGCTACTATCCCTCACAACTGGTATCAGAGCCATAGGTTGTAGATTTAGAAAATGCATGTCTTAAATCTAGATCTATGGAGAAGCGTTTTTGGTTAAATGCGGATTTCACGTGGAAATGATGGTAGGAGATGAAAGGGTAGTCAAGCTCGACGATTTTATTACAGAGAGCACAAATTGAGGTCGTGGTGAAGCCGGAGAAGATGACAAAGAAGGATGGGATCAGTTTGATCACCAAGCGGAAAAGAGTAATCCCGTTGAACGTTGACAAGAAAACGATTGAAAATCATGGTGCCAGAAGCAGAGGCAAATTTGTGTTGCTGGGTGGATAGACACAAATCCAGTGGGAGCAATTGCGATGTCGGTGGCAGATCCATAGAGCCAAAGGTCAGAGAGCAAATCCATGTTGCCGAGAAGGAGCGAACGGGTTGCTAAACCGGGGAAGGAGGGGATAGAGTTACGGTGCTAAGAAAGAAAATTAACAACCAAATGTCAGAGTGACAAATTGGTAACCGAGAGGGTAGAGCCATGTATTTAAGAGACTAGAGGGAAGGGTTTTGGAGGAATGACCACGTAGAGAGAAACCATGAAGGCATGAAGCGGCGCCGGGAGGGGTTAACCGTGAAGTCGGTAGTCATGGAGGCAGGATGCGAAGTCGGGTAGGCAGAGTCGTAGAGTTGTGGAGGTATTTTGGCAATGCCTCGTGGAGTGGGAGCATTGAGCATGTGTGTCAGTGACCCAAGTTGACAATTGAAAAACCAAGTAGGTGAATGGATCAGACAGAGCTCATGCAGGGGCATGGAGCACATATGAGAAAGATCCGCGATTGTCGTTGGAAAAAAACCTTGGTGGAAAAATGTCAGTGGACGGGTTGACCAAAGTGGTTTAGGCTGTAAGATTTTCGGGTTTGGGAATAACCTATATCCGAGGGTCAGTTGGACCGAGATGGATATGCCACGGTATTCAGGTTTTGTGTGGAGATGATTTCAAATAGCCAAGAAAATTGACTCAAAAGGAAGACAAAATAGAGCCAAAATGGAGCCGAGATAGGTCAGGATAGACACGAAGTTGCGAAATAAGGGTCGGAATAGACCGGAGTCGCGAAGAGTCATACAATAGGACCGGGACGCTCCGGTACCAGCATTGGCGCCCAGGCGTGGATGTGCACAGCTGTATGCGTGTTTTTGGCGAGAATTCATGTCTTGGGGTACGAGTTTAGGGTTTAGGCATATTTAAGTCCTAGTTTGATTAGAAGCCGCCACATATTCAGTTTCCATAGTGGAGTCTGCAATGTAAGATTGTTTTATGCTCCTCTAACTAATGGCTCCTCCATCAAGAGTAAACACATATCCCGAGGTGGAATGTCTACAATCACAATTAGATTGAAAATCTAAATCTGTGTAAGCTATTGGTAACAGCTCCTCACTATGATAGACAAGCATATAATCTCTAGTGCTTCTTAAGTGTTTTAGAATATGCTTCACTACTACCCAATGTTCTGGTCCAGGGTTTGATTGACATCTACTGACCATCCCTACTGCCTAGCAGATGTCTGGCCTTGTACAAAGCATTGCATACATGAGACTATCCACAGCCGAAGCGTAGGGTACATTTCTCATGTGTTCTTCCTCTTTAGGTGTTTTAGGACACTATTCTCGAGATAGTTGGATTCCATGTCTAAAGGGCAATGACCCTTTCTTAGATTCCACCATTATATACCTTGCCAATATCTTTTCTATATAGCAGCCTATGATAAGCCTAGAGTCCACTTCTTTCGATCTCTCAAACGTTTGATCCCTAGAACATAGCTAACTTCACCTAGGTCTTTCATATCAAATTAATTGGACAACCAAATCTTAACAGCAAACAATGTTCCCTCATCATTCCTAATGAGTAGGATATTGTCCATATAAAGCACTATGAACATCATAACCTTTTCATGATGTCTTTTATACACACATGGTTCATTAGGTAACTATTCAAATCCAAAAGATTTGATAGGTTCATTGAACCTGAGATTCCACTATCTAGACGCTTGCTTAAGTCCATAAATAGACTTCTTCAGTTTGCATACCATATGCTCCTAGTTTTCAACTACAAATCCATCTGTTTGTAGCATTTAAATTTCTTCTTGAATATTTTCATTCAAGAATACTATCATTACATCTATTTTCTATATATCATAGTCATAATGAGCTATAATGAATAAGAGAATCCTTATGGATTTAAACATGGCTACTAGCGAGAAGGTTTCATCATAATCGATGCCTTCTACCTAGGTATAACCCATTGCCACTAGCCTTGCTTTGAAGGTCAAACCTTTCCATCCACTCCTCTCTTTCTCTTGTAGACCCATTTATACCCAATGGGTTTAATGCCTTCCGGCGGCTCTATAAATTCCCAAATATTATTTAAGTACATTGACTCCAACTCAGATTTCATTGTAGTGACCCATAGGTCATCATCTATATCTTCTAGAGCTTCCTTGTTGTTAAGAGGATCAAATTCAAGTTCATGTTCAACCACAAGGGTTTCCTGAAGATATCTGGCAGGGGGCCTGATAATCCCCCCACTATGACGTGGCTCATGTGTACTAGGTTCCACATTAGTAGTTACACTAGGTACATAATTTGTATTATCTATGTTCTTAGTTATACTAGGTTGTTCAGATGCAGTATCTAATACTATTATCTCCTTCAATACAAGCTTATTTCGACTCTTTTAGCCATTTAATAGTTCATCCTTAAGATACTTGGCATTTTTACTCACAAACACCTTATGATCATTAGAACTATAAAATTGACAACCCCTAGTCTCTTTAGGATACCCTATAAACAAGCATATTTATGACCTTGACTCCAACTTGTAAGGATCTTTCCTCAACACATGTGTTGGACATCCCCCATATAGAGATAGTTAATACTAGGCTTTCGCCCAATCCATAACCCCATAGGTGTTTCGAGAACTGACTTAGAAGGAACTACGTTCAGCAGTTAAGCAGCTGTTTCAAGTACATATCCCGAAACTGAACTAGGCAGGGTTGCATGACTCATCATGGACCTTACCATTCCCATCAACGTTCTATTCTTCTTTCTGCAACACCATTCTACTGAGGTATACCCGGTGCAGTAAGCTAAGATCTAATCCCATTTGCAGTTAAGAAGTCCAAGAACTCTCTGGATAGATATTCACTACCTCGATCTGATCTAAGTGATTTGATATGTTTATCTAATCGATTTTCCACATCAGCCTTAAACACTCTGAACTTTTCAAAAGTTTCAGACTTATGTTTCATTAGATATACCTATCTCATACCTCGAGTAATCATCTATAAAAGTTATGAAATACTCAAAACCTCCTCTTGCCTGAATGTTCATTGGTCCACAAACATTAGTGTGAATCAAATCAAGCAACTGTGTGGCTCTATTGCCTTTGCCCTTAAAAGGCGTCTTGGTCATTTACCTTCTAAACATGATTCGCAGATTGGTAAATTTTTAAGGTCTAATGGACTTATAACTTCATCAGATATTAGTCTTTGGATTCTGTTAGAGTTAATATGACCTAAACGCAAGTGCCAGTTATATGTTTCATCAGTCATTGGAGTTTTTCTTTTCAATGGTAAGGTTTGTTTACTTGTATTAGCCTCAAAATTACCAACATAGTATTTATCGGGAAATAATAAAAAACCATCGTTCCTAATGCCTTTGCAAATAAACGATTTATTATGCATAATTGATAAACCTTGTTCAAAAGCAACAGTGAAACCATCATCCATCAAACAACTAACAGAAATCAAATTCCTAAGGATGGAAGGCACATAAAGATAGTCTTTTAAAATTAATACTCTGTTCTCACAATATAAACTAACAAGCCCTACAGCTACTACTGGAACGCTTGTACCATCTCCCATCAGCAGGTACATCTCACCATCACTTAGCTGCCTGGTCAGCTAAAACCCCTACAACATATTGCGAATGTGATTAGTCGACCCTGAGTCTATACACCAAGAACCTGGTGGACTCCCAACTAAACATGTTTCAAGTAAACAAGATATCATTATACCTTGATTAGGTGCTTTGCCAGATTTAGCAGGAAGGCTTGCTAAATATTTTGGGCAATTTCTCTTCCAATGGACATCTTCCCCACAATGGAAACAAGTTTCTTTTGCGGGCTTGGCTTTCTTTTGAATCTTAGTTGCTACAATAGCAACTTTGTTCTTATCCTTTTTCCACTTCTTAGCATTCCATTTCTTAGCTTTCGTACCAGATGTCTCAACAAAATTGATGCTTCATTTGGCTCTCAGAACACCTTATGCGACTTGCAATTCATTCATCAATTCAGGAAATGAGTAATCTTTATTATTCAGTGCATAATTAAGCCTATACTGAGTTGCTGGGTCTAACTATCAATTTTCACACCGAGGATTTCTATTTTAATTAACTAAGCCATCATCCTCATGACATGCTCTTGAACTAGTGTTCCTTCAGTCGTCTAGGTAGTGAGTATCTTCCTCATTAGCTCATGTCTAGCTGTCCTATCCTGACCACCAAACATCTCCTTGAGATGTTGCATCATTATTACTGCAGTCACCGTCTCTTGTATTTGATGCTTGAGAACCTTAGACACTGATGCTATGATATAGCATTTGGCCATCTCATTGGCCTTATGCCACCGTTCATAACGGTCCCTAACAGCCTGTGATTCATTGGTAGCAGGAACTACAGGACATAGTTCGCTAAGAACAAACTTGTGCTCATCATGAGTGAGCACAATCTCGGGATTCATTTTCTACTCAACATAGTTAGGTCCTAAGAGCTTATTTTCCTTAAGGGTAGATTGCAGAGGGCTAATGGATGACATTTATGAAACTGAAAAAAAAAATTACAATTAAGTTATGAGTCAAATTACTATAGGAAACAAACAAAAAATGGAACCGACATAACCATATTTTGTACATGCAATGATGATCTAGCTTTATCCATTTTCCTTTCTTGCAGGATCGAAAAATATAATAAGTTTAGGCAAGAACACTTCTCAGTTAATATGGTTTTCTCTTGTAACTCTTACTAAACATCACGAACCCACCATTCAATCTTCAGCCTTTGGGATGACATAACAGAGCTCCTCAGGGAGGCTAATATGTTGTCCCAATCAAGTGCACACCATTACTTAGACAACCCATATAGTATTCGAGATACTTCACGACAGCGTGATCGCACTCGTTTACACATATTTCAATCTACCCATTAGGGATCTAATCTTGTAACCGTAAGAAAATCCTTCCTCGAGGAATAATATTAACTCACTATACCATTTGACCAGTAATGGAGGCCATGAGAATTCGACTCTGGATCTCACTCCCACTTGATATTTTAAAACTCGTGAATTTTTCATTATCACATAATGACAACATTGGCTTAATTAAACAAATTATTAGTTCTAGTCCAATTAGAATTTTCAAAATTAAACGAGCTATAATCCTACACTTGAACTATTTATTCTAAGAAAATAATCTTGGAAACACCCTCACTCAATCATCATGTCCAAAAAAATTTAAACATATGATTGACATAATATATTCAACATATTATTTAAACAATTTAAATAACACATTTGATCAAATCATATCAATCATGTTGAATATAAAATATATTTACGCTATAACATACATTCATGCTTTTAAATAATTTAAATAATTGATCTAATCAAATAAGCATGGTTTAGTCATAATTAATTACACATGATATAAGCATTAATATCTAGAATCTAATTCCTTAATTTCCATAGTATCAAGAGATTTAAAACATGCATACAACCTACATGTACGTATCAAGAGCTCTGCTCTGATACCAGTTATTGGGAAATAAATAACCCCAAATTGGTACGCAGTGGAATTACAATAAAGAATTTAGCTCTAGAACGTATATGCATGGTGTTAGGAATTTCTTGTTAGATGTTTTGATGATGACAAGATAGGATTTCATGTTAGACCCCAAAAGAATGTAAGTAGAAATATTGTATAAGCGTTTGAAAGTTTACTTATTTGGTTAGGCTTGTAATTTTTGTCTTTATAGATTTTAGACTATGTGATACCAAATCACTAATAGAGTTCTGTGTGAGTCTATTAAGTGATGAAGTTGAAGAGCAACATCTGAAATCAAAAAAAGATGTATATTTGTTCCAAGAGTCCGAGCGACTCAAGCGTTACTATTTAAACGCTCACTATTCAAGCGCTCACTGTTCAAGCGTTACCATTCAAGCGCTCACTGTTCAAGCGTTACTATTCAAGCGCTCACTGTTCAAGCGTTACTATTCAAACGCTAACTGTTCAAGCATTACTATTCAAGCGCTCACTATTCTAGAGACTCAAGCGTCTTCTGAATAGTGCTATTATTCAAGCGTCACTATTCAAGTGAACAGTATTCAAGCGTCTTCTAAATAGTCCTACTATTCAAGCGAACAGTATTGAAGCGTCTACTGAATAGTGATACTATTCAAGCGAACTGATTTCAGATTCACCAGAAGATAGAACCCAAGTTATAAAAGACTTAAATGCAAGCATCAACCGATAATTATTTGCAACGGAAACAAAGACAAGATGCATTAAAAGACGGATAAAGTGCATTAAAGTATAAGCACTATAACATGGGCAAGCCACCTTTTTTACCAAGACTGTCAGATTCCAGAAACTAAGAACATGCCTGACTATTTAATATAGTCAAATGTCAGGAATGTTAGAGACAAGGAATGTTTAGGGAAACGCGCTCCTAATTGTGTCCAACGGACAAAATTTCAAAAAACATAAATGGTACCCTTTTCAGCAAAACAAAATGCGCCACAGAGGTGTGAAGAGACCAAGATTATACACGCACATACACAAGAAAAAGGTTCAAACCTTACTGATATTATTTGAGAGAAAAAGCTTAGAAACTTCATAGCTGAAATCCTTCAAGCTTCTCAAATACATTTCAAAGACAGTCACCAATATCTCAAACATCTTTTTAGAAGATCCCTACACTATTATTGAGATATCCCAAGTTTGAACTTCCCAAAAACAAACAAACCAGTTACAGAAACCTTTCAACATTTTTCATCTGAGTGAGAAAGTTTGTTGATCTACAAGCAGTATTTTTTAGTAAGAGAAGCTTGTGGAAGAAGATCTTTATTGGAGCTGAAATCTGTGTGACAACGGAGTTCTGAGATCGGTTGTAACTTGCATTATTTCTGAGTGAAAGAAGCAAGGGGATAGCGGATCTTTATTGGAGCTGAAATCTGTGTGACCAAGGAGTTCCGAGATCTATATCCAATCTCTCACTACTTTGTAGAAGTCTCTGTGTGACTCTTCGATAATCGACTTAGTGAATATCCTCCCTGATAAAAGTAGAAGAAGGACGTAGCTGGGATTACATCACCCATTGAACCTTACAAATATTTTGTGTCATTTACTGTTTTATTGCCTTACATTACACTGTCATATTATATCTTGAAAAGACATTTAAAACTAATAAGAAACTAATTGGTTAAAACGAACGCAAAGCTATAAAATCATTTCCGGTATGCTAACCCTGATTAAGTGATTGAAACGTTACCCTAGTTTGGTAATCGTTGAAATCATTAAGTCTAAATTATCTTTTCTCAAGCGTTCAAACATTTCAAAAGTGATATGAAAGTTTTTAAAATCGAAAAAGACTTCAGGGTCTATTCAACCCCCCCCCCCTTCTAGACCCTTTCGTATGCCACTTGGGACCAACACATGACATTAAAAATTTTAATCATACATACTATGACAAAAGATAATTAAATAAATAATTTAATTAATGATTACTGGTTAACTATAGCTAGCAATTAAAAGACAAACTAATTAAACAATTTAATTAAAATCAAATAATTGCATGCTATAGAAATAAAATCAATAATTAAAACTAAAAAAAATACAACCTTCCTTTGAAGATCGAAACGAGCCGGTGGAATGCACCGCAACTGAAAAACACTCCTTTTTTCGGGAGAAACTCGAGCTCGTGCACCGCAAAACCTTCTTCGCAATGCCTCGCCAAAGCCCGGGAGAGTAGGCTCCCAATAAAATTTTAAAAGAAACTTTATACTTAAAGCTAGTATTCTCTCTAGTAAAATATTACTTGAGAATTCCTTTGCTTTGTTATGTGTTTTGAACTCCCCACACATGACCACTTTATATAGAAGGTGAAGGCATGAAAACTAGTAAGTTTTCTATGTGGGACAAAAGAAAACAAAGAGTAAATAACTTTACATTTGAAACAAAAGCAAAATCCCTTCACGGCAAAGTGCAAACTCACATGGGCATTTCCTTTTGTTTTTCTTTAAATTATAACTTAATATAATTTTGAATATCTTTCTCTAAAGATATTCTACACAATTGTTTTTCATCTAAGTTCAAACTATCCATCCAATGGACCCTTTAGTATTCATAAATCAAGTTTCTATTCGAAGCTTGCGAAGGGACCTTAGGAAAAAATTAATCCTAACTCCAAGCGGGTCAAATCGAATTTCCATCGCATGGTAATATTTTATTACCACTTAACAATATTTAAATCCACTAAATAAACATTGTTGCAGTCTAGAATTAATTAAATTACTCACGAGTTCTCATACTTAAGAATATTACAACTAACTCCTCTATTAAAATAGCCATGAAACAATAAAATTAAATGCTACTATCATTTTATTCTTCACCTCTTATCCTAAAATTTCAGATTTGCTCATTGTCAACGTTTCATACGAAAATCTTACTTTTCACTTAATTTCTGTGACATTTCATATGAAATACTTTGGCCAAAGTTTTAGAATAGTCGAACACTGCAAATCTATTAAATCGGATATTTCTTACCTCTCGTGGAGATTATAGATTCCTTATGAATGTCCTTCATAATCACATTTTATGAAATTACCCAATGTATAAAGTACATTGACCACCGAAGACTTCACTTCTGAATACATCAAAGTAATAAACACTAGATGCATTAATCCACAAGAATCATAAGATTTAGACTTGTTGTTCAAATTATTTATTTTCCATAATAGCCAAATATAAATAATTAACTCAATTAGTCCGGTTCAGTATTTTAGTCTCATTGGTTTACACGAATATATATGGAATCCTCATCCCCATGATTAAGACAAATCATCGAATATAGTATATTAGAGTTTTTAGCAGATAAGACGTCCATTCTTATCACCGACTACAACCCATCTATAATAGCTACGATACATATAATCCAAGTCGTTTCATGGAACTACACTTCCATTTAGATTATCATATGTAATATTGGACTACGTCTATCTTATAGTACGATTCATTTATAATCTCATAACTTGCAACAAAAGTAATAAAGATCAATTTCATAAATGAATATAAATGTTTTATATAATTGAATTTTTAGGGCACAATCCCTAACAATTATTATTCGATAAAAAAATGATTAAAGAAATAATGAGATATATTAATTTATTAATTAATTTCTCCAAGAAAATAATTAACTCATTAATATTATCAATTAATTAATTAGTGACACAGGAAATCAATGTGTTTGTACAGCAAGAGGACTGGTCGTGTAAGTAATAAAAGTTGATTTTAAGTCTGGATTGTCAATCCCACATAGACTGGTATTTTAGAATTTTTTATTTTAAAACAAGCAATTTTTAAATTAAAATAAAGGATTGTAAATAACTAAAAACAAGGATTGGCAATTTAACAATAATCAGATGAGAAAAAGCAACTAAGACACATGCGTTGACACAAATTAATCAATTATCAATGTAACGGTATCAATCTTATTGTTAGACTATTGTTGCTAAGGTGGAAGATTCCTTGATTAATTATTATCCAATGTCTCGTGATAACAAATTAATACCTCTCAAAATATCTCTATCCGAAAGTTTAATTAACAAGCATGCATTGAAGATCTAGAATTTCTTCGAAAAAACTGGCTAACTGCACCCGGGAGTCTTTACCTATCTCTAGGGCAACTCTTGTTTATAGATTATGCGACGATCCTCTTGAACCCTAACTTATCTTCTCTTGAATGGCTAAGCTAGGCAATTCATCATACATATGCCGGCCAAATATACATAAGAATATAAACATAGGATCAAAACACAAAACAACAATTGAATTAATACGAAAAACATAACCTTACAAATCAAATCTCATAAATTGGCCTAACCATGACCTTAGTCTACAAATTTAGCTACTCATATTCATAAGAAAATAACTAAGCAAAATATGAATGTTCATAGACGAAAATAAAGTTAAACTAATAAAACCCCTTATGATTGATATTCTTCGAGTTTTTTGATTCCTTCTCCTTGTTGTTATTTGCCTTCTTGCTCTCCAAAGTATGTAATTATGTGTGAAAAATTGAACCCTAAGTATGAGAACTTATCTGATATTTATATGAAATGAATTAAGGGAAGATTCCAACTTTAATTAAACTTGGAAGCTTCCAAAATAGCTTTTGCCGACCCTGACGTTCGAACTTGATGATGTGGCTAAGTTGGTTGGCTGAGGTGTTGACTGCTGGACGTTCGAACATTGGTGCTTCACGTTCGGACGTTTGAGACAAATTTTGAACTTCTATGTTTTTCGCCCTTTTTCCTCAATTGCAATGAATTTCCACCCACTACTAACTTATCAAACACTTTAAAGGCATATGTGGCATAAAATCATTTATAAACCAATCTAAATCACATGAATATCGGGCTTGAAAATACGTAATTTCACAACTTATCAATTAGTTCATCCAATGACCAATTCATTACTTAATCTCTTTTTGATTTATCCAATAAATCAACAATATCAAATACCGAAAATGCATTTTAAGTATAAATCATATTTTCCTTTGCAATTCATTTAAGCGCTACTCTTTAGGTTCGTCTCAAAAGGCAATTGGGAGGAAACCAAAGGATGTGGGTAACATCTTGTCAGTCACGTGGCCCACAACGTAACTCAATTGAGAACAAATGAATAGAATAATTCCAAACCTTTCCCGTTGTGATACTGTACGAGTATAAACCTATTATTCTAATATCCCAATCAAGTGAGGGTCACGGTTCAATTGGTAAACAAAAGGAGGAGTTACTTACTAAAATGTGGAGGATGATGCATCTCCAGATGGAAGCTTTGTTAAAGAATCTGGAGTAGGCAAAAGGGGAAGAACCATCGAGCTCATCTTCCCCATTACTGCCAAATACCCCTTTAAATGCACCTTTCGAGGATCCTGTGGGATTTCCAAATCTGAATCCTTGGATGAATGACCACATGAGGCACTTTAACCCTACCCCTCACTTCACTAAAGGAGTTAAGTTGGATTTTCCAAAGTTTGATGGTACCAACCCAAAAAGTCGGATCCGGAAATGCAACAAGTACTTTCTAGTGAACCCTTTAAAAGACTATAAGTTGATCATTTTAACTGTTGTTAACATGGAAGGGAAGGCGAATAGCTGGTATCAGGATTATGTAGAGGGTAGAGAGAACATAACATGGGATAGATTTTGTGAGATGGTGCTAGAGATATTTGTTGAAGCTGACCAAGGTGGTATAATAGGGGATTTTAACAAGTTATACTACTACAAAAATACACTATTACAGCGCACCTATTACAGCGGTTCATGGGGAACCGTTGTAATAGGTACAGCATATTACAGCGGTTCATCTTTGAACCAAACCGCTGTAATAGGCGGTTCAGTAACCTATTACAGCTATTTAAGGTGAATCGCTGTAATAGGCGGTTCACCCTAATAATACCCAACTCGGCCGCGCCTCCTCCCCCCCATTTCATCTCTCTCTCTCTCTCTTTCTCTCTACTCTCGATCTCTCTCTCTCTTTCTACTCTCGGTCGTGCCTCCCCCCCCACCCAAAAAAAACTCAGCCTCTACCACCACCACCCCCACCACCCCATTTCGTCTTTCTCTCTCTACTCTCTCGATCTCTCTCTCTCTAAATATACAAACAAAGAATCATTGGCCTCTACCACCGCCACCGCCGCCGTCGCCACCACCACCACCACCGGAAGCTTCTTCTCTCTCTCTCTCTCTCTCTCTCTCTCTCTCTCTCTCTCCCTCTCTCTCTCTCCCTTTCTCTATATATATATATATATGATCTCTCTCTCTCTCTATATATATATATATAACTCTCTCTCTCTATATAGCACCACCGCCGCCACCACCAACACCACCATATACCGCCGCCGCCGCCTCCACCACCACCACCATTTTAGTTTTAGTTTGTGCGAATTTGGGGTAAGTTTTTTAGATATATACATATATATATATATACAGAGAGAGAGAGAGAGAGAGAGTTTTTGCTAGAGAGAGAGAGAGAGTTTGTGCTATGTGTCTCAGGTGTGTGCTATAAATATATCTGTGTTTGTGCGAATTTGGGGCAACTTTTTTAGATAAATATAAGGAAAATTTTGTGGTATAAGTGAAAGAGTTAGGTGCCCGGTGCGCCATTTGTAGGGCGTAGTAGCCGACTCTTTAAATTGTCTTATATTGTATCTTGTCAAGTAATTTAATAACTGGCATTTTCTTCTTTATCTTATCATTCTATGCAATTAGATAAAGTCCCCTAGATCACTCTTAAGCTATGAGATGTGTTTGGTATCGGGGATGCCAATCATGGAATACGTCTCTAAGGTTGTGGTCTTAAAGATGTTCTAAGTCATAGAATCATTGAGATAGGGATATCAATGACTCGTAAAGACTTGCACGTACAATGCACACTCCTGGAGAGTGTATCCTATTCCATGGATACTGATACGGTGTACATCAGTGCATGTATGTGGGTTCTCGTTGGGATCGAGTAAACTGAACAACCCCGCCGAGATTCCATATTGGAGTCAATGTCGAATTTGGAATCTCCTCGGTTACGTAGGCATAAGATTGGTCCTCATGACTTGAGGCACCATTGGTCGTCTCGTGCATCGCCCACTGTACTTAGATTTGTCACACGATTCCAGGTGAGTCATAAAGTGGGCATATTGGGTCCAGTCTGGTTATGTACGGAGGCGCGTGAGTGCCAAGAAAGAATCCGTCACTGATCATTAGCATCGGCACATATCTTATGTACTTCACAGTGTATTGACCATGGGAACCTCCGGCCGGAGTAGTATCAATAAGGAGGAGCAGTGTTTCCTCGCTTGATTGATAAATTGGTCAATGTCACTTAGATCGATATACATAGAATCGAGTTATTGGGATTTCGACTGACATCCAAGTCCTAGATTCGATCGGGATATTTGATGGAAGGATTTTACTTATGCGAAAATCGTAATGCGGAAAGGTCACCTAATAATCGTTCATGGCTAGGTCTTCTTGGCGCGTGGCTAGTACTAACCTTGATTTGTAGAAACCATGAATTAATTGGTAATTAATTCTTGGTCGGATTAAAATACTTGGAGTAATTAAATCTAGCAATGAAAATTGCAAAGGCACAACGGGGTTGTGTTCCTACTACTAGTACATGAACGAACCTACAATGGGGTTACACATTTACTCAAGAAAGTTCAATTGCTATGTGAATATTAATCCGGTTTAGGATTAAAGTGAAATTGATTAATGAGATTAATTAATTAAGTGGAAGACATTTTAATTAGTAGGCTTGGGAAAATAATTTTTCTATTACTTAATCTTGGAGATTAATCATTAACGGAAATTATTATTATCCGAGAATATATTTAAGCTACTAATTTTACTATTAATTAATCATGAAGATTATTTAATTAACAAGTCTTGGAAGACTTGGGAGTCATTTTAATTAAGTTGGACTTAATTAAATGAAGTCACAAGAGTGAAATTCAAAGCTAGTCAAAGTTTGACTTGTAATGTTTTTTAAATGAAGAAGAAAATGAAAAATATTCTCTTACACATGTGGTGGTAGTTGAGAATGGAATGTTAGGTGAGAATGAGGTGGTAGGTGAAGAAAAACAAGTCTTCTACTCCACCTAACACCATATGGCCGAAAATTGGTGGCTATAAAAGGAGGTGTTCTTGCTCTCATTTAAAACTTGATGAAAACTTAAAAAGAAAAAAAAGCTTAGAGCTTAGTTCTTCATCTCTAGATTTTTCTAGTTTCTCTTGTGATTCTTGAAAACTTTCTTCTATAGAACTTCTTCTTGAAGATTTGTTGTAAAAGATTATCTTCCATAGATATTTTTTTTAGTAACTCTTCTTGTCTTCCACCTTTCACTACATAGACTCCATTTCCTTAGAGCATATATCTAGTCAATCTTTTGCTTAAGGTATGAACTTACTTGAGGTGTGTCCTTGTAGAGGCTTCTTTCTTTAGGAGCTTATGGTGGTTTCATTCGAACCCCTCCATGTTGAGGTGAGGATTCGAAAATGAGAGCCAAAGTTTTTGGTGTGGTTTTCCTTGTGTTGTGGTTTTACACCCTCACTTTAATAAAACCCCAAATCTTGTAATCGGTTTAAAACCCCTTTACTCGTATTAGTTTTTGTTATGCATTACTTTGACCCCCTAGCTTGGGATGCCGATATATATGTGTTTTATATACTTTATTTCTTCCGTTGCGCCGGCATCGCTTGTGGAGGCATACCGATCCTAACAATAAGTAATTCTTGAGAATTGCCTATTTTTGTGAAAAATTTTAGGAAATAGGGACTTGACTGAATTTAGGGCTAATTTGGGTTAGCTGGGGGTTAATTACGTTTAATTTGGTGATGTTTTATTTGTAGTTTTATGGAATCCAACTAAGTATAAATATTGATCACCAGTTAACCCTAAATTACGTTTATACTTAGTTGCTGGAAATATGATGTTTTATTTGTAGTTTTATGTGATTTAAGTGATCCAACTGGTGATCACTATTTACGGTCAGTGAGATCGAAATTTTGGGTTTGTTTTGGGTGAAAGATCAGAATGTTGGGTTTTTGTGGTTGAAAGATCTGAATTTTGTTGGTTGCAAGTTTGGGGGAATGATTGGTCGAGAACTTGGTACAAATTTTTGCGTCGTTACTCTGCCAAATTTTTTCTAGAATAATGGGAAAGAAATTAAAGTTAAAATTATTTAATTAATTCAACTCAACTGATGTTAATAAAATTATTTAAGTAAAGGTTAATTAATAAAATTATTTAAGAAAGGATAATATATTAATTTATCTAAGTAAGGATAGTAATTAATGTTAGTTTAATTTTCAAATAATTTAGAAACTTTACAGTGTTTTGACAAGAGTTGTCTCACTTGAGAAATCTGAATTAGGAAAAAGAAAATATAAATCAGAATCAAAATGGATCGAAGTTGGATTTTAGCGGATCGTATGTAGAAACAATATGAGAAAGGGGTGAAAGAGTTCATCAACTTTGCAGTTGAGCATGCACCAGATCCGACTAGGATCCCTTGCCCGTGTTTACATTGTTGTTTTGGAAAGAGAATTAGTCCACGTGACTTGGAAGATCACTTGGTGTGTAATGGAATTGATAAAAGCTACACACGTTGGACAAGACACGGTGAAAGCAATGTCACGTCAGATGATTTGGGTGGTACACCATATCCATCACAGGATTTGGACATTGATGATTATGAGCCTGATCGTTTGGAGGAGATGACAAATGTGATTGAGGAGGATTTGCGAAATTGTTCTAAATTATTTGACAATTTGATAAGTGATTCAAAGACACCACTGTATAGTGGTAGTAAATTCACAAGATTGAAAGCAGTCCTAAGCCTCTACAAGTTAAAAGCCAAGAATGGGTGGAGTGATAAGAGTTTCACATACTTACTTGGTCTATTAAAAAGCATGCTACCCTAGAATAATGTGTTACCTAATCGTACTTATGATACTAAACGGATGTTAACCTTAATTGGCATGGGATATGAGAGGATACATACTTATCTCAATGATTGCAAATTGTTTAGAAAAGCTATGCATCATTGCAGACATGTCCAAAATATGGCGCCTCACGGTACAAGAAGAATGGATCTGCTCCTGTCAAAACAATGTGGTATTTGCCCATAATACCTAGATTTAGACGCATGTAAAAAGATTGATGATGATTTCCCTGAATTTTGGGAAGAACCAAGAAACCTGCGCCATGCATTGGCTACAGATGGCATGAACCCACATGGCTTCCAAAGTAGCTCACATAGTACATGGCCGGTGATTTTGATGATCTACAACCTACCCCCATCGCTATGCATGATGCGAGAGCATATAATGATGCCTATACTCATTTCTGGGCCGAAACAACCTGGAAATGATATAGATGTCTACTTGGTTCCTTTAATTGAGGATTTAAAGGTGTTGTGGGAGACCGGTATTGAAGTATATGATGGGTTGAGAAGAGAAAGTTTCAATCTTAGAGTCATGTTATTTGAAATAATAAATGATTTTCCGACAAGAGCTAATCTCGAGGGATATGGTGTACATGGACAATGTGGATGCCCCATATGTGTCAAGAGTACAGATCAATATCGATTGCAAAACTCTCAGAAATATGCATTCCAAGGGCATCGGAGATGGCTGAAGCGGAAACATCGATATCGTCGGTGGAATAAAGCTTTCAATGGGAAGAGGGAAGAAGGTTGAGCTCCTAAGTGCTTGACTGGTGAAGACGGTTTGAGAATGTAAAAGACTTGGATATCAAATTTGGAAAGACTTTTCCAGGTGGCCTTGCAAAAACTGGGTGGAAAAAAGGTCAATTTTCTTTGAGTTACCGTATTGGAAGTCCTTACATGTTAGACATTTTCTTGATGTTATGCATATTGACAAAATGTATTTGATAGTGTCATTGGTACACTTCTAAAAGTGCCCGAAAAGACAAAAGATGGCGTAAAGGCAAGGTTAGACTTGGTTGAAATGAAGATAAGAGGTAAATTGACACCAACAAAGAAGGGAAAACGTACTTGTTTGCCTTCAGCAGCTCACACTCTATCTAGGAAAGAAAAAATTGCATTATGTGAGTTTCTTAATGGAGTGAAAGTTCCAGAAGGGTATTCTTCAAACATTAGCAGTCTTGTATCAATGAAAGACTTGAAGCTAAAGCACATGAAGACTCATGATTGTCATGTAATCCTGGATCATTTGCTACCAATTGCTATACGGACCATTTTTCCAAAAAAGGTGAGAGAAACTATAACTAAATTGTGTTTCTTCTTCAAAGCAATGTGGAGCAAGGTGTTTGATCTTGAACAATTGCTTGCACTTCAAAAACAAATTGTCATCACTTTTGTGTGAGCTTGAGATGTGTTTTCCACCTGCATTTTTTGATTTAATGACTCACCTACCTATTCACTTGGTTAGAGAGACACAACTATGCGGACCGGCTTTTATGAGATCTATGTATCCTGCTGAGTGTTATATCAAGGTATTGAGAGGCTACGTGAAAAATCATAGTCAACGGGAAGGTTGCATTGTTGAACGGTAGATAGTTGATGAAGCCATTACATTTTGCACAGAATATCTGGCAGATTCTAACGTTGCAGAGCTTCCAAAGTCTCATGTTGTGGGAGGGAGAACAGAAGGAGAAAGTGTAATTGGAAAGCAATTAGTTTCCTTGCACACAAAGGGGGCATGCACACCTATATGTGCTCCACAAGACTGATGAAGTTGACCCATTTGTTGAAGAGTACAAGGACTAACTTAGGAGATTAAATCCAAATAAAAATGAGAGCTGGATTTCAAGAGAGCATAACAAGAGTTTCATTAATTGGTTTCGAAAGCATATTGAAGATAAATAGAAAGAGAATCCACTTTCAGTTTCAGATAAATTGACATGTTTGTCGATGGGTCCGGGCAGACTAGTATTTTGTTATTCAGGTTATCGTATAAATGGTCGCATATTCTATACAAAAGACCAAGATGAACGAAGTACAATACAGAATAGTGGGGTGAGTCTTGTAGCTCAATCAATGCGTAGTTCAATCAATGCATATCTCAAGTGCGAAAGATAATAACCCTATCTATGCTGATTTATCATATTATGGGGTGATTGAACGTATATGGGAGCTGGATTATAGTTGGTTTTGGGTGCCTGTATTTGGGTGTAGGTGGGTTGACAATAAAAATGGTGTCCAAAATAATGAAATAGGCTTCATTCGAGTAGAGCTTGAAAGGGTGGCATACAAAGATAAACCTTTCATTTTGGCATCACAAGCTAAGCAAGTGTTTTTTGTCACCGATCCTCTTCATAAGAGGTGGTCCATTGTTCTATCGGCAAACAAAAATACTTGTATTGAAGATGATTATGAAGAAAGTGAAGATGATGGAGGAAATCCTATTTTAGGTGATTCACAATCAATTGATAGTGATGATAACTTAGATATAGGTGATGTTGAATTGTATATGCGACAAGATCACCAAGAGGGGATATGGATTAATCTATCAGTTCATCGGCGTACTAAAAAAAATGGTCGTACCAATGGGAAGCAAAAGACTACTAAGCCAATGATAAAAAGAAAAAGACGAAAGGTATTTGAACTTATTTGACAATTATATGAGACTTATTTTTTGATCTTCAAATTCTGAAATAAAGTAAAATATTCATGCCATCTTCATATTTCATAAGTGAGTTTACTTTAACAAGAAATAATCTATGCATTTTTGTAATCTTTATTCAAAATGGTCGTACCGATGGAAATAAAGTAAAAAATATAGCATGGCATCTTTATATTTCATAAGTGAGTTTACTTTAACAAGAAATAATCTATGCATTTTTGTGATCTTTAGTACTTCTAATTTAAAATTATGTTGTTGGTATATGAATCTAACTTCTGTATTTTTGGATTTTGTAGGTCGATGGCTTCAGAGCATGCTAGAAGTTTTCCCAAGGAGGATGGACGTGGAGCAGACAGACGTGCTGAAAATGAGATACAGAGAGGTGTCACGGCTATGAGAAAAGTCATCAATGCCAGAAGTAAAGGCATAAGACTACCTGTCGGCTGGAATGACAGAGGCCAAGCAGTTGATCCAAACAAATCAACACTTATTAGTTACATAGGAGTCTTGGCTCGGCAGAAGGTGCCGATTACTATAAGTGATTGGCGACAAGTCCTGGCACAAAAAAAAAAGAGCGATTTGGGATGAAATAGTGGTAATTTGGATATTATCATGTTTCTAATTGTTAATGTATTTTTTGTGGATTTAATTTTCTCTAAATTAAAATTTCATATATACTTTGTTGTTTGTTTTTTATAGTTGTCATTTGATATTGAAGAAAGTAGAAAAAAATACGTACTAGCAGAAGTTTGGAAGCTAGCATGTAACTTCAGGAGCTACTTAAGTAGAGTGTGGGTACGGGATGATGATGGGAACATTAATTACAACCCACCCTCACAATATGAGATACCTCAAGATGATTGGACAACATTTTTAGATGTTCGCCTAAGTGAAGGGTTTGTTAGGAATCCTTTGGGTAAAAACACAGCGGAATAAAAATTTTGGATTCCTAAACATGGATCTTTTTAACGGGATTAATGAATTTTAAATATTTTTCCAAAAACTTGAATGAAATAGATTACCTTATCAATTTCGTAGTAATTCTTCGCGTAACAGCAACTCCTTGAGCTCCTGTATCTAAAGATGCACGCAAAACGAACCTTTAAAAAGTCTTCCAAAACTTCTTCGTTTATGGTGGTGGACGGCTAGGGCAAGCTTTGGAGGAGGGAGGATTCTTTTTCCTTTTGTGTTATGCAACTATGTTAAAGTTGTTATGACTTGTAAGTGTTGGAGTTATCTTATAACTCCTTGACTTAACAAACAAGTCTTGGAGTCTTCCTTGACTCCCAAGTGGCCACCCCCTAGGGCTTTAGTTGGACGTGGGTGGGCTTTAAGTTGGCCCATTCAACTTAGCCCACCTTTTAACATTTATTTAAATTAAATCCTATTTAAATTCCAATACATGTTAAATGATTAATTAATTCCAATTAATTAATTCTCCAATTAAATAATTTAAATTAATCTCATTAAATTAAATATTTAATTCATTGATTTAACCAATAACTCAATGCGTCCATTTAATTTACATCTTTCTAACAGATTAATACAAAAAGACATCCCATTCGTTTCTTATAGCGCGACTCTTTAAGTTCGTCTCAATTGGCAATGGGAGGAATTACCAAAGGATGTGAGTGTCACCTAACAAGTCCCGTGGACTCACATCGTAACCCAATCGAGTACGAAATGAACGAATCATTTACGAACCTCTGGACTATAAATACCATATGAGTATAAGGCCTTCACTGACGTATCCCGATCAAATGAGAATCATGGTTTATGTCAAACTCACTAAACTTAATATTGTGCTTGTAATCATATCATGAAGAAATTACCAAACTACCCTCGATGGCCCACATGGGTTAGTTGCATTGCTTTGGCCAAATACTTATAATTTCATATGCATATGTGTTGGTCCCAAGTGGCATACGAAAGGGTCTAGAAGGGAAGGGGGGGAGATTGAATAGACCTTGAAGTCTTTTTCGACTTCTGAAAATCGTATCACTTGTGAAGTATTTGAACGCTTGGAAAGCTTAAGCGCTAAATTAGATGCTCGAGAAAGGATAACTTAGACTGGGTGATTTCAACGCTTACCAAAGTAGGGCAATGTTTAGTCACTTAATCAGTGTTAGCACAACGAAAGTATTTTATGGCTTAGCGTTCGGTTTTATACAAAGTAGTCGCTTAACTATTTTAAACCTTTTTCAAGATGTATGCAGTATGAATAGTAAAGTAATAAAACAGTAGATGAATGAAGTGGTAAATGACACATAAGGTTCACTGGGTGATGTAATCTCAGCTACGTCCTTCTTCTCCTTTTATCAGGGAGGATATTCACTAAGTTGATTATCAAAGAGTCACACATAAACTTCTACAAAGTAGTGAGAAGTTGGATATAAATCTCGAAACTCCTTGGTCACATAGATTTCAACTTCAATAAAGATCTTCTATCCCCTTGCTTCTTTCACTCCGAAATAATGCAAGTTACAACCGATCTCGGAACTCCTTGGTCACACAGATTTCAGCTCCAATAAAGATCTTCTTTCACAAGCTTCTTTTATATAAAAATACTGCCTGTAGATCAACACACTTTCTCACTCAGGTGAAAGATGCTGAAAGTTTCTATAACAAGTTTTCTTGTTTTTGGGAAGTTCAAACAACTTGGGATATCTCAGTAATAATGTGTGGTTCTTATAAAAAGAGGTTTGAGATATTGTGACTGTCTTTTTGAAATCGGTAAGAAAAGCTTGAAAGGATTTTTGGCTATGAATTTGTACCATTTTCTTGTGTCTTTTTGTAAATATATTTTTATACAAGACTTGTGACTTTTTCATGTATATATGACTTATAAGTTCATATTCTTCATTGTCATCTGCATCGGGTTTTTGCTGAGGGGACTATTTATAAGTTCCTTGAGATTTTTTCCATTGGATACAATTACGAGCACGTCTCCCTAAACATTCCTTAGTTCTGACATTTCTGATTTTCGAACATATTAAAATGGTCAGGCATGTTCTTGGTTTCATAGATCTGACAGTCTTGGTCAAAAGGTGGCTTGCCCATAAGTTATAGTGCTTATATTTTAATAATACTTATCCGACTTTTAATGCATCTTGTATTATTTCCGTTGGAAATAATTTATTAATAGATTAATGCATTTTAGGTCCTTGATAACTTGGGTTATAATTCTTCAGGTAACTCTGAGAGTTGAGCGCTTGAGTCTTTTGGACGCTTGGCTTAAAAATAGTCTCTAAGCGCTTTACCAGTCGCTTGACTTGGAGACAGTCTCCTATGCGCTTTAACAGACGCTTGAGACAAGTCCTTATCTTTACTCAGTCATTTAGACGCTTGACTTTCGACTTGATCTTTGATAGACTCACTCAGAATTCCATCATTGACTTAGTGTCAAATACTTGGTCTAAAGTCCATAAAATATCTTGAGCGTTCGATTCTCAGATCCTAAAACAATTCCTTAGCGTTTGACGGATGCTTACAAATAATCTTCATCTTCACTTTGACTTCAGACGCTTGATCTTCAACTTCATCACTTAATAGACTCACACAAAACTCTACTAGTGATTTGGTATCACATACTTAGTCTAAAAATCTATAAAGATAAAAATTACAAGCCTAGTAAAAAATACATAAGCTTCCAGACGCTTATACAAATATTCTAAGAAAGCTTATACTTACATTTTTTTTAGGGTCTAACATAAAACCTACTTGACATCATCAAAACATCTAATATGAAATTCCTAACAATTTCCCCGTTTTTGATGATGGCAATACTTACTCTTTTATAGTTCAAGAGTTAGACAGCCAAAAATAAAAGTTAGCTTTAGTTAGTTAATGTTAGTTAAAGTTAGTTAAGTTTCAACAAGATATTTTAGCTGAAAAATGCACTTTATATATATATCATTGAAAGTATAAGCATTTTACAACTGAAAGAGTATGGAGACAAAGAAAAATAAAAGAATTAAAAGATCTAATGACGCGGTTTGATCTTGTATTTCTTTGCCATTTTAGCTCGAATCGCTTCTGTCAAGTGATCTTCCAACTTTATCATTGCAGCGTGATCTTTGTCGACTATAAACTTGTTTTCTTTTCTCTGTCTTTCTTTGAAGACAACAAATTGTCTATCCCATTCATCTGGGTCTATACCAATGTACCTGAGGCAAATCCTAAAAGTTCTGTTTAAGTCATCCATCTTTCTTTCTTCAGCTAGGAGCCTCGGATCAGTGGGTTCCAGAATTATTGCTCTTTGAAGAGGGATGTCAAACTGTTCAAGCCTCGCATGAGAAGGTACTGGTATATCAGGATATAAGGCTATGGGAGCAGTTCTTGATGTTCTGTCGGGCACTCCAGCAGATCCAGCTATTCCAGAGGTAATCACCCATGATGGAAATTCAAGATTCTGCGCAGGAGGGGGAGTAAGAGTATGTTGACGCTTGGGCGGTGGAAGTGAATCTTGAGCTCTTGAACTCGAAGATTTCCTCTTCTCCCCTTTCTTTTTTTCTTCCCCTTTATTGCCATCATCAGACTTCATGAAATGCTCAGTGAGAAGACTGACTTGACTAGCAATTTGGGCTACAGAGGCCTCTAAGTTGTTGAAGCGTTGATCAAAGTGTTCTTTCATAGCTAATTGACTAGCTTGATTAACGTCAGTCAGAGAGGTCTCTAGAGTAGTAAAGTGGTTGTTAATATCTTCTTTCAAGGCCAAGTGACTTGCCTGAGTAGCATCAGTCATCTGCTGAAATTGTTTAAGGCATTCAGCCATGGCTGCTTAGGTAGAGGGGACCGCGGGGAGCTTGAAGCGAGATGTATGCTTGAGCGATTCAACGGCGACTTGATAGGCAGGATCAAACACTATTCCTTGAAGCTCTGAGGCAACATCAAATTTATCAGTGGTAGCAGAGTCAGAGGCATCAGGAGTATCTTCTTGAAGAGACGCTTGAATCGGTTCCTCTGGACGCTCAACAGTAGGTGACGCTTGCGCAAAAATGTTTTCAATAGGCGCTTCAGCAAGCGCTGACTCTTCTTGATGAAAATCCATGAATTGGAAATTTGTGCTTGCAAATGGCTCATCTGCATATGGATATGAGGCATTCTGAAGAAGTTTATGCAAGTGTTGAGAAGGGAGGCAAGTACCTTGAATGAATGTGCGCAAAGGACTATCTATGGCCCTTATGTACATGGGACCTAAGATATCCAGCACATGATTTGGAAATATTCTGAAAGGCGCTTGACAGATTGAGAAGAGAACGTCTGAGCAGTACTGTCGTGAAAATCCGATCAGCCTATCTGTTGGAAGATTTTGAGTTCTTCGAGAGGCAGGAACATAAGCGCTGTAATATTCTTCCAAATACGGATAGATGGCTTGAGCAAGCTCTTGGTTCCTTTCCAGCAGAGAGAGGACAAACTCATAATGGTTGAGTACTTCGTTTCTAATGGAGGGGAGTAGTGGGAATCCGATCCTTGACCCATTCCATTGACGCAGATTTGAGGTGAAGATTCTATCAAAAAGAGCGACAGGTGACATTATCTTGACCATTAGATCGAAATTGTCGTCACAGCGGCTGTGAGAGTTGTTTAAACAAGAGTCTGGAAAGCTGCCACTAGTTGACGCTTGAGTGTTGAAGTGTAGAGGAGTTTTGGCAAACTTGTGCAACGCTTGGCGTAGGAACTGTTCTATCTGTTGACGCTCAGATGGAAACTTGAGCAGTGGTCCAACACGTTTTTGACGCTTCTGCAGGCAGTAATTTGCAAATTGACGCTTCTTGTCATGTATGCCTAAGCCAAAAAGGTGAGGAGCGCTGACTAGCTCTTCAAACTTGTATCGGTTGCCAATGTACGCTTCAGCCCAGTTTACCTCAGTCATGCAATAATCAGGACCTGCATTGATTATAGCCCAAACGCCTTCATGATGGATATCTCTGATAGACTTGAAGCGATATCTATCAGTCGGATAGCTGGCATTCCAAACACTGTCAAAGAACGCGTCGGCTTCGATCTGTATCATATCTGTGAGAGATGCTAGACGCTCACCTGCATGAATGGCTTTATTTTTCCATAACCGAAGTGGATTTACGAAATTTATGTTCTCAGGGCTGTGTGCTACAAGAGGAAAATGTGTGTAGCCTTCTCTGTTTAAAACTTCTTCTGATGGATTGAGAAAGGTTGGGCGGAGAGGATCATACACTCGGATGCTGTAGTCTCTTAGAGCAAAACTAGTTGGTTTGCTGTGCCCATAGTCTCGATAATAGGCCAAGTCTACATTAGATCTTGGAGTCCTACCACCTATTCTTGCTTCTTGGATGGCAACGCCAGCAGGTATGTCACGAGGAGTTTTGCCTAGTTCAACAACAATATAGTACGCCTTTTCAATTGTTGTGAGCTCTGAGTTGAAGATAGTGTCTCAGATGGTCTGATCAAACTTAATCAGCTTGGCTATGTCATTCTCTGCATTTATGGCATTTTCTTCATTGTAACCAGCAGGAATGAAATTTTCTTCAAGCACTGGAGGCATGTAGTTGACTGACTGATCAATTGTTTTCAGTGGATCCAGTTTGAAAAAGTGTTGCGGCTTTGTAACTTCCACAACAACGCTCTGACTTTCTGAGTGTGCCTCTGTTATAGCCAGAATGGGAGTTGATGTTTGAACCTCTTGGGAAACAGGTTCCTCGATTTCAATTGCAGCAGCTTCTGTGGCAGCATCCTGATCGATGGCCACGACCACAGTCATATCAACATCCAGATGGACATCAACGGGCGCTTCAACAGCAACTAGAGGAAGAGCTGTAATAAACGAACTATCCTCTATAAGAGCAGGATCTTCTACATAAGTAGGTAAAAAAATGTTGTGGGAAGAAATAAACTTACCCTGAGAACTAGTCTCAACAGCAATTGTTACTTGAGAGATTGGCTCAGTAGTCTCAGGCTCTGTCGTAGTAGAAGCAGCTTGACGCTTGCTTGATCCACGACGCTTCTTGAATATTTTCTTGATATTAACCCCTTCAACTAGTGTGGAAGCTTGAGTAGGAGTAGCAGCCGGTTCGGCATCAAAGTTGATCTTTTTGATGATCTTTTCAAGTTTCTTTCTTTTTATAAGTGGAAGATTGTCTTCCTCTTCTTCATCATCCTTGAGAGGAGATGGAATAGGTTGAGCCTTGGGCTTTCTGGGAGCCCTCTTCTTTTTAACAACCGGACGCTTCACGGTTTCCTCTTAAGTAGGACGCTCAGCCTCCTCATCTGACGCTTCACGCACAATTTGGCGCTCAGAGAGAGGTCTAGTAGCACCTCCGATCTTAGGTGGGTTGAAGAGATTTGTGACAATTCTCTTCCCATAGAATTTATGTTTTGCCACAGTAATCCCAGCAGAATTAGTACATTTTGATCTGAAGAGTAAGTCACTGAGAGCTAAACCATAAGGTTTGTTTGGGGCGCTCAGATTGTCCTTGAATCTTCTAAAGACATAAGCACTCCAGTTGATTTAGATGTTGAGCACTATAGCAGTCATCATTTCAAATTGGGTTGGGTTCACCTTGTCAAAGGTACCCACTCTTCATTTAATATTTTTACTGCAGAAATCGGCCAATACACGATATCGGTTGACGATATCCTTCTTTCCGAAATAGGGCTTGTATGGAACACCTTCATACGCACTTAGCCTGGTCCAGATTTCTTTAATCTGTTCATCAGTGATGGTGTCCAGAGCTTCTCCCTGATTGGGCAGTTCGAAGTTCTTGGCAATGGTGTCTGCAGAGAGAATGAATTCCTTAGACTTTTTCTTGGAAACGGGAAATAGACAAGAAATGGAGGTCTCGTCTTCTGATAGCTTAGCATTCTTCCAGAAGAATTCAACTTCACCAAGGAACGAGTAAGAATACTTAGTCAGGAATTTCTGAAGCCCAGCCTCAGCAACAGAGTCCATCATCTTCGATAGATTGATGTCAGTATTTTCGTACAAGAACTTCCAATCCACCACAAGGCCTTCAGTACCCTTGATGATGTTGTTAGTAGCAGCAGTAGAGGATTTCTTAGGTGCCATTTGAGAGAGTTTCAAGAAAAGAAGTGAGATTTTGCTTTTGAGAGAGAGAGAGTTTTTGCAGAGAGCTTTGAGTAGAAATGGTTAATTTTCTGCAAATAATTCGATTTTAAATGACGCAGTTTGAAAATTGTGTTTTCTCTCTTTGTTACGATTTTGACACGTGGAAAGCAATAAATCTCAGCCTTTAATAAAATGACTGTGGATGTGAGTTTGTAAAAAGTGGGTGCAGTTACATTTGGTAACTCCCACGTATAAAATTTTGACGTCCGAGTAAAGATTTGAAAGAAAAAACGTTTGAGATTTTAGGTGTAAAACACGTGCGTATGAGGTACTGACACGTATGTAAGCATGAAATGTTCGTGAACTGTCATTTTGAAAAGTTATTTAAGTACCCGCCAAAATTTAGATTAAAAGGAGTGTGTAGAAGATTTTTGAGTTGACGCTTGACACAATTTAAACACATCTTTTTAGAATATAGTATTGATGCTTGAAATTAAATTAAGGACGTTTTGTACTATTGAGCATTCAATCATATTTCTGCACATATCACTTGTTCAGGTAAATTGACGCTTGAGTGCAATTTTAAGTTAGTGTCAGCATTCACTTTTGCAGTCACCTTTTGAACTTCAAGGTGATGTTAAAATATTCAGCATGAGCTGTACACGTCCAAAATATATGGAGAGTGTATTTACAAGTGTACATGTGCTGAACCATCCTTTTGAAAAGCAATGAGTATGCTTGGTTTTCTTGAACAGAGGTAAGGGATGTCAAATCAGCATTAATTGCTTGACTGACTAATCCATTATTTTCGTCTAGCGTTGGATATTGACGCTTGAGTTGAAATTCATTTTACTTAACTGAGAATTAGTTTAAGCGTTTAGTTTCTATTAAAGAGTTCAGACGCTTAGAACAAATTGAGAAGCGTCTAAATGAATTTTAATGCATAACACTAAGTGCTTATGACCAATGCAAAGTGAAAAACATTTTTGGTCAATTTCACGTAATTAAAGTTATTCTTTTAAAGTTCCCCTTATGTAGGTTCCTCCTAAAATTAACAACTTAAAAGATTTTGTTACATAAAATAAAGTAAGTTCCCCCTAAATTTTATGTCTATAAAGTATGATGCTTTGTATGATTAAGCATTTAAATCGATCATACCTAGTTCACTTCTCAAAGTGAGAAATCGTTGTTCGTTGAGCGCTTTGGTGAAGATATCTGCCAATTGTTTTCTGTACCAATGAAGTGCATGGAGATATCTTTCTTTTGAACATGGTCACGTAGGAAATGATAGCGGATGTCAATGTGTTTAGTTCTAAAGTGGAGAACAGGATTTTGAGTCATAGCTAAAGCGCTTTGGTTATCACAATGGATTGGTGTTGGACCTAAGATTATACCATAATCTCTAAGTTGTTGTCTCATCCAAAGGATTTGTGCACAACAGCTTTCAGTGGCTACATACTCAGCTTCAGCGGTAGAAGTCGCTATGGATTGTTGTTTCTTACTATGCCACGAAATTAGTCTATCACCTAGAAATTGACATGTACCATTAGTACTTTTTCTATCGATTTTGCATCCTACAAAATCTGTATCTGAGTAACCAATTAGTTCAAAAGGAGAATCCCTTGGATACCATAAGCCCACATTTTGTGTGCCTTTTAAGTACTTAAGGATCTTCTTGGCAGCAATTAAGTGTGATTCTCTAGGACCAGCTTGAAATCGTGAACACATGCATACCAAGAACATAATATCAAGTCTACTAGCTGTAAGATAAAGAAGTGATCCAATGATACCTCTATAATTCCCACTTTCATCTTTATCTAGCTTAAGCGTTTGGCTCATTGGAATTTTTGAAGATGATGCATTTTCCATACCAAATTTCTTAATCATATCTCTAGTATATTTAGTTTGGTTTATAAATATGCCATTAGGGTGTTGTTTAACTTGTAATCCTAGGAAGAAAGTTAATTCACCCATCATGCTCATTTCAAATTGATCTTGCATCATTTTTGAAAATTTCTCACATAAACGCTTATTAGTAGATCCAAATATAATATCATCAACATAGATTTGGACTAAGAGAATATCTTCATTATGGGTAATATTAAATAACGTTGTATCAACACTGCCTTTTGAAAAGCCTTTACCTATAAGGAAGATAGAGAGAGTGTCATACCATGCTCTTGGTGTTTGTTTAAGACCATAGAGTGCCTTATCCAATTTGTAGACCATACTTTTACCATTTAGAAATGCACTCTTCACGCCCATTTGATAGTGAATTTGTTGAATGAGGCAAACGCTAGGAACATTCGAATTGCTTCAAAACGGGCTGCTGGAGCATATGTCTCATCAAATTCAATACCTTCTTCTTGGCAATATCCTTGAGCGACTAGTCTAGCTTTGTTTCTTACAATAATAGCATCTTCCTTCATCTTGTTCCTAAAAACCATCTAGTTCCAATGACTCCTTGGTGAATTGGCCTTGGTACTAACGTCCAAACCTTACTACGCTCAAATTGGTTAAGCTCTTCTTGCATGGCTTCTACCCAACTTGAATCATTAAGCGCTTCATCCACTTTCTTTGGTTCCATTTGAGATAAGAAGCTTGCAAACATAGCCTCATTTATTGTAGCGGCTCTAGTCTTGACAGGTGCTTCAATATCTCCAATTACTAACTCTGGTGGATGATCTCTAAGCCATTTACGGTCTGGTTGGAATGGATTGAGTGATTGATCAGACGCTTGATTAATTTGCTCAGGCGCTTGACTATCATCTTGCTTAGGCGCTTCACTATTCACAGTTCTAATTTGCTCTTGATGAACATTCTTTTCATGATCATCAACGTTTCTTGCAATCTTATCATCATTGATAACCTCACGAGTAGTCTTAGGATTGGACACAATGATCTCATCATCTTCATCAATATCACTATCATCACACAGATTGATTTGTGACGTTTGTTGAGAGAGATCTTCAATTCCTACATTATTAGCATTAATCTTACTCGGTTCTTGGTTAGCATCATCAAACCCAACATGAATGGATTCTTCAACCTTTGATTTGATCTTATTTAGGATTCGAAAACTCTTTCTATTTTTGGCATAGCCTAGAAAGATTCCTTCATCCGCCTTAGGATCAAATGTCTTTAGATTTTGGGATCCATTGTTATGAATGAAACATTTTGAACCAAATACATGAAAATGTGAAATATTAGGCTTACGTCCCTTCCATAACTCATATGGAGTCTTTTCATGTTGCTTGCTGATCATACACCGGTTCTAAGTGTAGCAAGCGGTACTGATACCTTCGGCCCAAAACCTTAGAGGTAGCTTAGACTCGGCTAACATAGTCCTAGAGGCTTCCTTAAGCGTTCTGTTCCGTCACTCGGCAACTCCATTTTGTTGAGGTGTTCTAGGCGCTGAATACTCATGAAGTATTCCAAAATCTTTACAAAACTTCTCAATAACATGGTTAGTAAATTCAATTCCCCTATCGCTTCTAATTCTTGTCACCTTTAAATCTTTTGAATTTTGTAATTGACGAATTAGCGCTGTGAGCTTGACACTAGTTTCATCTTTGGATGATAGAAATTCTATCCATGTATATCGTGAGAAATCATCAACTATTACGAGTGAATACTTTTTACCACTAACGCTCATGATTTGAATTGGACCAAACAAATCTAAATGTAAGAATTCAAGTATTCTAGATGTAGATAGATGAGGTTTCTTCTTGAAAGATGATTTAACTTGTTTACCCATTTGACATGCATCACATAAGCGATCTTCATTAAAGGAACCTTTAGGTAATCCCTCTACAAGATTTAGTGATATTAATTGAGAGATTGCCTTAAAGTTGAGGTGATTCATTTTTCTATGCCACAACCAACCCAATTCATTTTGATTCTTAGCTACAAAACATGTAGGGTTGTTGTCTAATGTTGAACCCTAATCTACTAAATACACATTGTTTGTTCTTTTTCCTTTCAATTTAGTAGATCCAGTCTTAGCGTCATTAATATAGCAATAATCACTAGAAAACTTTACTTCAAAGCCTTTATCACAAAATTGACTTATGCTTAAGAGATCATGCTTAAGACCCTCAACGTAATATACATCACTTATCATGATGTTCCCCCTATGCATGATACCTATACCTTTGGTTTTACCTTTAGAGTTATCACCAAATATAACTTGAGGACCATTGGTTGCATGATAGTTGATCAAAAGATCCTTTGAGCCAGTCATGTGTCTTGACGACCCACTATCTATGTACCAAATTGAAGTATCGGTGTTGGCTCTAGGTACCTGCATTCAAAGGGCAGTTTCTTTTTAGGTACCCATTTTGTTTTGGGTCCTTCCTTATTAGTAACGTTAGTCTGAATTAGAATTTTCAGAACCCATATTTGCTTTGTCTTCATTACGGGAAGATTGGCCTTTCTGGGTTTCGGTTTGTGTTGTGTGTGGTTTTTAGGTGTATAGTAATATCCTTGATTATAGTAATAATCCTTATCATAATCATAGTTATCATAGTATTGATAATATGATCTAGTTCTTTGTGGATATTGACGTTGGTATTTCCTTGGCACCAAAAACTTGACATGAGAAATCCTCACGTGTTTGCACAGCAAGTGGACTGGTCGTGTGTAGTAATAAAGTGGATTTTTAAGTCCGGATTGTCGATCCCACAGAGACTTGTATTTTAGACTTCTTGAATTTAAAGCAAGCAATAATTAAACTAAAACTAAAGATTTAAAGATTTTAAAAGCAATAAAATAAACTAAAACAAGAATTAACTCAAATATTATGGAAGCAAGATACAAGAAACAAGATGTCGAAATTAAGATAGCTATGGAAGAGAGCAACTAAGACACACGTGCTGGCATAAATTAATCAATTTTCATTATAAACATGTTCTCATATTATTAGACTACTATTGCTTTGGTGGAAAAAACCTTAAATAATTACTACCTGATGTCTCGGCTGTAATAATCCTATGACTAAGTGACGGTTCTCTTAATACGTCTATCCGAGAATCAAATCATTAACCATGCATTCACGTTTTAGAATTTTCCCGGATAAATCCGGCTAACTGCCCCCGGAAATCTATACCTATCTCTAGGAGCAATTCCTCATGTTTTTCGGATGATGTGATGATTTCTTTGAACCCTAATCTATATTCTCTCGAATCATAAATTAGGCTAATTAGCAAGTATATGTTGATCAGGCATATGATTGGAATAAATGCACAAAATCAATACACAAAATAACAATAGAATTAGTATGAAAAACACAATTTATAACTCAAATATCATAATTTAGCCTCAACATGGCCTTAGTTCGAAGAATCTAATTCATCATAAAAGATAAAAGATTGAAACTTAAATTAAGATTCATATTCATAGACAAAAATAAATCTAAATCTAAGAAACTCTCTCGTATTTTTGATGGTTGAACTTCGATCTTCATCTCTTCCATGCTTCTTGATTTCTTCACCTTTAAGGGCTTTTGAAAATCTTCATGAATATGTAAAAACGATGTCTAAACCCCATTAGGGCTCTATTCTATGTGTATTTCCGTCTCTTAACCCTAGAGAACTGATCTAATATATATAAGGGTGGAAGGGGAAGACTCCAACTTGAATTAGAATTGGAAATTTCCAAAAATCTGCTATTTTTCCCATCAGAACCAACGTCCGAACGTGAAGTACCCAACGTCCGTACGTTGGAAACAGTAGCACTTCCATTCTGCGCAATGATCGTGTTTCCTTCATAACGTTCTCCACAGACCTCCTATGTGGGTGATTCAAGTTGCCACATGATTCTAAGACAGAGATCTACAACTTTGTAGAAGAAACATTTGTCAAATTCTATCTCTACTTACTCTGAAAATCTGCATTTCCGTCCAGTTTTCCTCAATTGCAATGATTTCTCACCTTTACTCAATAAGCACACAAATTACAAGCATATGTGGCATAAATCATGCATAAAACAATGTAAATAACATAAATATACGGCTCTAAAACATGTAAATCTCACACCTATCAACTGGCTTAGGATGCACTTTTGGTGTTTGATGCTTAGCGTTTGATTTACTTGTAGAAGGTTTCTCCTTAGCCTTTTGAGCGTTTGGATAAACTTTCTTTTGTGAGTCATTCACTTTGATCTTTCCTTTGCCTGAATCAATGTTTACTTTTTTATTTGACCTCATACCAATATCTCTTGGTTCATTCATCGTTTGTCTGTTTGAACTCTCTTCAACAAAGACTACACCTTTTTCTTTGTTGGTTGCCATAACCTTAGACGCTTTGGATTTATGACCAAGTTTATCATAACCTAAACCGGTCTTTTCACCAAATAGTTTGGTTACTTCAGTCACATTATCTAGCGTTCTTGATGCTTTTGATAATGATGAGATAAGTTGTTCTGATTTGGCAAGTTTAGCGATCACTTCAGCTTCTCTCTTGACTATTATATCAATATCACTTTTTAATTGAGTAATTTCACTTTCAAGCGATTGATTCTTCTCAATACATTGTTACTGAACTTGTAACTCTGCCTTGAGCGTTACATTATCGCTTTTAAGTGCTGAAATAATATTCAAGTGATTTTGAAATAATTTGGCGGCATCTTGACAATCTTTATAATATTCTATTATTTTGTTAAGTAATTCATCATAAGAAAGACGATGATATAATTCAGTGGTTACCTCAGATAGCGAGTCATCAGACGTTTCATCATCTCTCTCCATGAGACAAATGAACGCTGAGTCGCTTGATGGCTCATCATCACTACTTTCATCTGATGATTCCAAGTCCTCTTCAGATGTGTAGAGTGTTTCCGATTCTTCTAGCAAGCCTTGTTGTCTAAGGTTGCTCCTGAATTGGTTTCTATCCGCTTGGTCTTGCTTTGTAGGCTTAGACACATTTGGATATGGGCAATTAACTTGGAAGTGCCCTGGTTTCCTGCAATTGTAACAAAGGTTAATTTTCATCTTTTGTTCATTTGTTAACCTTTTGGAAACATATGGCGCTGAGAGATTCTGATTTGGTGACGGAGGCGCTTGATATTGAATTGGCCCTTGAGGTTGGGAAACAGAATACACCGGCGCTTGATATTGAGGCGCTGGTGCAAGAGGAGGGGTTTGAAATGAGGTTTGTCCAGTGGGAGTTCTCTTTTCATATCTTAGAAATTTCTTGAATTTCTTGACTAACAAAGCCATTTCCATATCCTCACTTGATTCTGTCGTTTTCACCTCGGTGACTATTTTTCCTTTGTTCTTGATGTTAGCGATTAAAGCTCCGGATTCAGTCGATGTGTTGACTTCACCCAATTCAAACTCAAAAGCTCTTAGCTCCGAAAATACATGCTCTGGAGTTAACTTGTCCAATGTCTGAGATTCTCTCATGGCAACAGTCTTTACCAAATACTTGCTTGGAAGACTTCTGAATATTTTAGTGACCATTTCCTTGTTGGTCGATTCTTTGTTCAGTGACGCTAACTCTATAATAAGCGATGTGAATCTCGCATCCAATTGATCTAGCGTCTCATTTGGCATCATCTTAAATTACACAAAAATACTGCATGTAGATCAACACACTTTCTCACTGAGATGAAAGATGTTGAAATTTTCTGTAACAAGTTTGTTTGTTTTTGGGAAGTTCAAACAACTTGGGATATCTCAGTAATAATATGGTTTTTCTCAAAAGAGGTTTGAGATATTCTGACTGTCTTTTTGGAATAGGTAAGAAAAGCTTGAAAGGATTTTTGGCCATGAATTTTGTAGGCTTTTCATTCAGCAAAGTTTGTACCCTTTTCTTGTATCTTTTTGTATATATTTTTATATACAAGACTTGTGACTTTTTCACGTATATATGACTTATAAGTTCATATGCTTCATTGTCATCCGCATTGGGTTTTTGCTGAGGGGACTATTTATAGGTTCCTTGAGATTTTGTTTGTTGGATACAATTAGGAGCACGTCTCCCTAAACATTCCTTGGTTCTGACATTTCTGATTTTCGAACATATTAAAAAGCTCAGGCATGTTCTTGGTTTCATAGATCTGACAGTCTTGGTCAAAAGGTGGCTTGCTGATAGGTGTGAGATTTACATGTTTTATAGCCTCATATTTATGTTATTTACATTGGTTTATGCATGATTTATGCCATACATGCGGTTAATTTGTTTGCTTATTGAGTAAAGGTGGAAAATCATTGCAATTGAGGAAAACTGGACGGAAATGCACAATTGTAGAGAATTTAGAGATGGAATTTGACAAATGTTTCTTCTACAAAGTTGTAGATCTCTGTCGTAGATTTATGTGGCAACTTGAATCACCCAAATCTAAGGTCTGTAGAGAAAGTTATGAAGGAAACAAGATCACTGCACAGAAGGCAAAATGTTTCTGCATCCAACGTACGGACGTTGGGTACTTCACATTCGGACGTTTGTTCTGACGGGAAAAATAGCAGATTTTTGGAAATTTCCAATTCTAATTCAAGTTGAAGTCTTCCCCTTCCACCCTTATATATATTAGATCAGTTCTCTAGGGTTAGGAGACGGAATACACATAGAATAGAGCCCTAATGGGGTTTAGATATCGTTTTTACATATTCATGAAGATTTTCAAAAACCCTTGAAGGTGAAGAAATCAAGAAGCATGGAAGAGATGAAGATCGGAGTTCAACCATAAAAAATACAAGGGAGTTTCTTAGATTTAGATTTATTTTTGTCTATGAATATGAATCTTAATTTAAGTTTCTATCTTTTATCTTTTATGATGAACTAGATTCTTCGAACTAAGGCCATGTTGAGGCTAAATTATGATATTTAAGTTATAAATTGTGTTTTTCATATTAATTCTATTGCTGCTTTGTGTATTGATTTTGTGCTTTAATTCCAATCATATGTTTGATCACCATATGCTTGCTAATTAGCCTAGTTTATTCTTTCGAGAGAATATAAGTTAGGGTTCAAAGAAATCATCACATCATCCGAAAAACATGAGGAATTGCTCTTAGAGATAGGTATAGATTTCCCGGTGCAGTTAGCCGGATTTATCCGGGGAAATTCTAAAACGTGAATGCATGGCTAATGATTTGATTCTCGGATAGACATATTTAGAGAATCGTCACGTAGTCATAGGATTATTACAGCCGAGAGATCGGGTAGTAGTTAATTAAGGAGTTTCCACCAAAGCAACATTAGTCTAATAATATCAAGAATTAATTAATTTATGTCAACGCATGTGTCTTAGTTGCTCTCTTCCATAGCTATCTTGATTTCGACATCTTGTTTCTTGTATCTTGCTTCCATAATATTTTTGAGTTAATTCTTGTTTTAGTTTATTTTATTGCCTTTAAAATCTTTAAATCTTTAGTTTTAGTTTAATTATTGCTTGCTTTAAATTCAAGAAGTCTAAAATACAAGTCTTTGTGGGATCGACAATTCGGACTTAAAAATCCACTTTATTACTACACACGACCAGTCCACTTGCTGTGCAAACACGTGGGGATTTCTCTAGAAGCTGTATCAAAGGTCCAAAAAACTAGGACAAAAACACATTCTAATAATCCAAATACTATCAAAAGTAATAAATACACCCCTACTCAGAACAATTACACTAAAAGAGGAGGGTTTCAACAACAGGAGAAAGGACCACCCATCTGAATATTGAGTCCAGATGAGATGGAGAATAGGAGAAAGAAGGGCATGTGTTTTAACTGTGATAAACCTTATCACTTTGGGCATAAGTGTAATAAATTGTTCATCATAGTAGCTGAGAAACCAGAGAAGGAGGTAGAAGAGAACCACTCTGATGAGGATAGTGAATGGGATGAGGATTTATTAATTTCAGTCCATGCCTTATCAGGAAAGAAAGTGCATCGATACCATAAAATTGTTGGGCCACGTTAAAAATAATACCATATCAATATTAGTGGATACTGGAAGCACACTCAAATTCTTGGATTTCACTGTTTCTAAGAAGTCTGGATTTGATATTGAGTACACTAATCCATTATTAGTTACTGTAGCAGGTGGGAATAAACTAGAGTGTAATACAAAATATCCCAAATTTACTTGGAAAATAGGAAATTATGACTTTCAAGTAGACATGAGAATGTTAAAACTGGGTGGCTGTGATATGGTATTAGGGGTAGACATGATGGAAAGATTTTGACCTGCAACCCTTGACTTTGAGAATTAGAAACTTTCAATGGTTAGAGAAGGTAAATATGTGTCATTGCAAGGGATGCAAGGGGATCCAGAATTGAAAATGATAACTGGAGATAAGCTTAAGAAAATCATTGATCACACAATTTCCTTAAAACCCGATGCCCAACTCGTTACACAACAACCTTACAGATACTCCTATATACAAAGAGTGGAAATAGAGAAGATGGTGGATGAGATGCTAAGATCTGGGATAATACAGCCCAGTCACAGTCCATATGCCACACCAGTTCTGTTAGTGAAAAAGAAGGACAACAGCTGGAGGTTCTGTGTAGATTACAAGATGTTAAATGTCACAATCATTAAGGATGGGTTCCTTATACCCATCGTTGAAGATTTATTAGATGAGTTAAGAGGGGCAACTATCTTTTCTAAGATAGACTTGAGGCCAGGATATCACCAGATCAGAGTAAAAGGAGAAGATGTTTAAAAAATTGCCTTTGTGACAATATCAGGCCCCTATGAGTTTGTTGTCATGACATTTAGCTTGACAAATGCACCGGCTACATTTCAATCCCTGATTATTTTTCGAGGAATACTTAAGGACCTTTGTACTAATATTTTTTGATGACATAATAATCCGTAGCCGAAATTTTGAAACTCATATCCCTCATTTACAGTTAGTCTTTGATAAATTGAAGGTGCACCAGTTATATGCCAAGAGGAGTATGTGTTCTTTTGAACAGAGTCAGATAGAATATGTGGGTTATGTGATATCTGTGGAAGGAATAGCTGCTGAAGAGAGTAAAATACAATGTATGGTGGAGTGGCCCTCACCATCAACAGTAAAAGGGTTGCGAGGATTCCTTGGATTAACTGGATACTACAGAAAGTTTGTCAAGAACTGTGGGTTCTTAGCAAAGCCATTGACCACGCTAATCAATAAAGGGCAATTTCAGTGGAGCGAGGGAGCTGAAAAAGCTTTCATGGCACTGAAGGAAGCTATGACTCAGACACCATTGCTTTCACTGCTTGACTACAGAAAGAGTTTTGTGTTAGAGATTGATACTTGTTATGGAGGGAAAAGGGCAGCTTTAATACAAGATGGGCATCCAATAGCCTATCTTAGTAAAGCACTGGGTCCTAAAAGCATGGGGCTATCCATTTATGAAAAGGAGTTCTGACTATTATTTTAGCAGTAACTAAATGGAAACACTAATTGATGGGAATGGAGTTTGTAATCACTACTGCACTGCAACAAAAATATGGCCATGCTCATGGGATTTACTTATAGAATTTAGTGCAATAGAGGATTAGAAAACAAGGCAGCTGATGCACTATGAAGAAAAGAAAGAGAAGATCATACCATGGAACAACAGGTATCTGAGTGCAATGTGATTTTTGTTGTGCAACCTATATGGATTGAACAATTAATTGATTCATATGAGAATGACTCCTTGGCTAAGAAAGTGATGACTGAGTGTATTTTGAGACCTTGGGATGTATCCATGTTCTCTTTTCATGGAGGAGTTATAAGGTACAAGTGTAAGCTATATGTGGGGAGTCACACTAATCTAAGACATCAGATTATAGAATCTGTGCATAGCTCTTCTGTTGGTGGTCATTCTGGGGTCAAGGCAACCTTTAGGAGGTTACAATTGACATTTTACTGGCCAAAGGCCATAGAAGACGTTAAAAGATGAGTAGAAAGGCGTAAGATGTGTCAAAAGTGTAAAGGAGAACGTGGAGCTTGTCCTGGATTACTTGAGCCCTTTAAAGTGCCAAACAAGCTTGGCAGCATTTATGTTTGGATTTTATTGCAAAGCTGCCCATTTCAGAAGGAAAAGACATTATTCTTGTGGTCGTTGGCAGATTGATTAAGTACATGTTAGGTGTATGCCCTCAATGCCTATGAGGAATTAGATTGTATAGGGCTTAGATAAGTTATTTGTACAAAATGTTTGATATTACTGTTTATAAAATAAAGGTTTTGTTGTTGTTCATATAAATCTAATGGAATTTAAATGTATTGAACAAATTAGTCCAAGAGATTTCAAGATAGACTTTCCACCTCATATGGACAAGAGGGGGCATTGGAACAGTCCAGTAGTTAATCTCTAAAACTGGGAGTTCGTGAGTTAACGAATATTAATTAGGCAATGATATTCAACTCATATGACACCTTCTTCGACAAGGAAGTGTCAGTCGTACACTAATTAGATAGTGGGTGCTGGTGTCATGAATATGATTAATGGAATTAACATATTTGAACTCGACTCGCATTAATCCAATCACATGGGTATTTACTCTTTGACAGTCAATGATAGGGATTAAGATTGCGATAGTATGTGTGAACTTTAGACCTGAGGAGTCATTTATAACATGCTTGTAGTATTGGATATGTTAACAGAGTAGTTAGACCCGTATCACCTGATAGTTGGGGTGGACCTCGAAATACGATCCAATAGTGCATTCGATGTTATAAGATAACTTAGCAAAACGGCATTCACTGTCTCGATAGTAAACGAGTATGTGATCTGTACGATCGTAAGTAATTGAAATTATAAGTCTTTGGCCAAAGTATATAAACTATCCTGTGATTGTCGCTGAGGGTAATTTGGTAATTTCACATTATTATGATTCTTAGTACAGTATCAAGTTCTATGAGTTTGACTAAACCATGACTCTTACTTGATCGGGTCACATCGGTGAAAAGTTTATACACATATAGTATTCGTAGTCAAGGTTCGTGATGACATGATCATCTCGTTTTCAATTGGGTTACGATTTGGTTCCACGGTATTGGCTAGATGACAACCTTATCTTTTAGAATCCTTTGGAATATTTTCTTAAGCTAAGGGTATTTTGGGAAAATCACATTTGATGTGAATTGTCTGACAAAATAGATGGCATGATTTAATTAAAGATATTTAATTGGATCAAATAAGTTAATTAAATCATATTAATTCATAAGTTAAATTAATTGGAAATTAATTTATAAGTTGAATTATATTAATTGGATTAATGTAATTAATTAATTACTAATTTGATTGGACTTGGATTTAATTAATTACACATGGGCTACGTGAAAAATAAAGCCCGAAGCCCATGTTCAAGGCTTGGATCGGCCGCCCCTCACTGATTAACCCTGGGGGAGTCTTTTACTTAGTATAAGTAATCAGTCAGTGTCAGAACTCCACACAGACATGTCATTATTTTAGAATCTGACACTGAGCCAAAATAACCTAGAGCATTAAGAAAGAAAAATCTCTCCCTCTCCATCCGTCTAGCCGCCTGCAATAGTTGCCGAGGAGGAGATCGAGCTTTTCTTGGAGAATTTTTCTTCATCGTGATTATCTAGAGGCAGGAGTTCGGGGCTGCTACTGATAATACAAGAATGAATACACGAAAAAGGTAATTCAATTACTCTTGACAATTCTCGTTAATTGATCTATATGATAATATCATGAATATCCCCGAATCGGATTCTCAGGTGTGATTCGGATTAAAAAATTTATCCGCTAGACCGAATCACACAGTGGTTTCAAAGCCAAAATTTGGGAATATCATGATATTCGTTGTATGTTTATGTGTTTTAATTGTTATAATATCATAAACATGTACTTACGTATTGTATGTAAATTCAGGTAATTTATATTATGCATGCTTGTCTGTAAAATATATTTTTCATGAGTTGAATTGGATTTACTAGGTAAAACGAAAAATTGAATTGGATTCCTGATTTTAATAAAAAATTGGTTTTTGAAAAAATCGAACCATCGCCGGCGCCGCTGCATAATTGGGGCAGCGGCAGCTGGTGTTGGGCTTTAGCCCAACACATTAGGGTTGTGTTGGGCTAAAGCCCGACACCCCAACGGTGACAGCGCGTGGCTTGGCCCAGCGCATTAATAGGCGCTAGGCCGAGCCCAGCATTGAAAATATACGCAGTGTTGGGCCGAGCCCAGCTCGCAGTCACCACGAGCTGGGCCAAGCTCAGCGCTAGATATCTAGCCCAGCGCAGGTTAATTGTTTCTGTTGCTGGGCTTGGCCCAACGTAATTAATTAATAATGTGGGGCCAAGCCCAGCTGTTGTTTGATTAATTGGGTGTTTTTTGAATTAGGCCTAATATAATTAATTATAGGGCTTGGCCCAAATGATTTAATTGGATTGACCAATTATCAATTAATTAATTATATGGGTTCAATCCAAATTGAAAAACTTAACCTAAATATTTATCAAATATACAACCTTAAATAATTTTCGTTTCAACTTCTAAATTGGATTTAGTGAATAAATTATGTGAACGCTTGACTGAGCGTTTACTTAGAAATATAGACGCTTAGGTTAAGCGTCTGATGAAGACTGTTTTTAGAGAGTTAACTTAGACTTCAAGATTTGAATACTTTAACCGAGTGGGTTTAAGCGTTCAGTTCTTTAATCAGTATTAGCACAGCAGAATGATTTTTCTAGTCTTCATTTGAAAGTTTTAGCGTCACCAGAAGTTTCTTAGTTGCTTGGCGTTTGATTGAATTTTACTTAATCAATTTATGCAATGATATGATATGAAAGAATTGACTGAAAAGTAAATAACACAATATTTGTAAGGTTCGTTGGGTGATGTAATCCCAACTACGTCCTTCTTTTCCTTGAACACTTGGAGGCAATCCACTAAAGTGATTCTCAAAGAATCACCAGAATCTTCTACATAATAGGGAGAGATAGATGTCGATGACTTGAGCTCCTGGATCACACAGATTTTTGCTCCAAATCACTTCAATCTCCTTGCTTCTTTCACCCAGAAATAATGCAAGTATCCAACTTCGACTTCACACATATAGCGAGGCTTGGATGGGTTTTTCTAAGATGGTTTGTTTGATTTTGATGAAGTTCAAACAACTTGGAAATATCTCAGTAGGAAAGTGGTTTCTTCGAAAAGAATGTTTGAGATATTGGGTTGACTGTCTCAGGATATGAAGAAAAGCAAAGAGAATATTTTTTTGAAAGTTTTGGCTTTTCTGAGATTTTAAGGAATGAGACTTCAATGCAACAGCAATTCGACTTGATAATTGTTCTCTGTGCTTGACTTGTTGTTGAAGTCCTATTTATAGGCATTCTTGGAGAAAGTGTTTGTTTGACACATGCACAGGCGCGTGTCTCTCACTTCCGCGAGAGAACAACTTTTGTCTTTTTTCCTGAAAATCTGCTGCACAAAAGTTGGTGCTGCAGTCTGAGATAGTTGACAGTCCAATAGGGTGGCTTCTCCGTACGTCTGAAAGTGCTTATCACATTTAATGCTCTTATCCGCATTTAATGCATTTGAATTAAATACCCGTTGGTACTTAATGCTTTGAGAATATTTGCATTAAACTCCTTTTGGTCTTAGAAATAAATTCAGGTGAAATTACTTCTGTCCCATAAGGAAACGCTTGATGTAGCTGGTCAATTGGACGCTTGGAGACTTTTATCTTCTTTCAGAAATCAGGCGTTTGAGTCTTCGAACTTTACTACTGATAAACTCACTCAGAAATTATCAGACGCTCAGCCTAAGACTACTTAGCCTAACAATCTAAAGTAAAAATAAAACAAAGCCTAATAGGCCTATTACAAAACTAACATTTCAAAACTTATACAAATTCTCTACTAAAATCAAACTTACATATTTTGGGGTCTAATACAAAGTCCTAATTGTCATCATCAAAACATCTAACATGAAATTCCTAACAATTTCCCCCTTTTTGGTGATGGCAATACTTGCTCTTTTATAGTTCAAGAGTTAAACAGCCAAAAGTAAAAGTTAGCTTGATTAGATAACGTTAGTTAAAGTTAGTTACGCTTCAACGCGATGTTTCAGCTGAAAAATGCATTCTATATATATCGAGAATTACAGGCATTTTTACAACTAAACCAGTTAAGAAATAAGAGACAAGAATATAGATAATGTAAAATCAAAAAGCTTTAATGTCTTGGTCTGACTCTGTATCGCTTGGGCATTTCAGCTCGGATAGCTTCAGTCAGATTGTCTTCCAAGGTTATCATTGCTTCATGATCTTTGTTGATTATGAGCTTTTTTTCTTTTTGTTATCTCTTCTTGAAGGTAGTAAAATGATTGTCCCAGTCAGTTGGGTCAATACCGATATACCTTTGGCAGTCATCTTCCTCTCTTCAACTAAGATTCTTGGATCTGTAGGCTCTGGAATGGACGTTCTTTGAAGAGGGATGTCAAACTGTTCAAGCAGTGCTCTTTTAGGTATTGGTAGATTTGGATATAACGCTCTAGGAGGATCCCTTAGCATACTACTGGGCGCTCCAGATGTACTTTGAGCAGTTATCCAAGACGGAAGACTAAGCGCAGAAGTAGAAGTAAGCACTTGACGCTTAGGAGACGGAGGCTCTTCAGCTCTTGAACTAGACGCTTTCCTCTTTTCCCCTTTCTTTTTCTTTTCCCCCTTATTGCCATCATCAGACTTTAAGAAATGATCTGTGAGTAAACTGACTGGATGAGCAATCTGAGACATAGAATCTGTGATGTCATCCAAACGCTTGTCGAAGCGTTCCTGCAGAGCAAGAAGCTTGGCGCTGGTAGCATCATTTAGAGAGGTCTCAAGGGTTTCAAGGCGCTTCTCAAGCTCTTCTTTCATGGCAAGTTGGGTTGCTTGAGTGGCATCATGCATTTCTTGAAAATCTTGCTTGCACTGACCAACAGTCGCTTGAGCTGAACTACGCATATGAGCAATTTGGGCGCTCATTACGTGAGTTTCAATCTTTTCCAGATCGCCTTTAATCCAATGGAGAGATTCTTCGTTCTGAGTAGCGTGGGCGCTAATATTCTCCAAGACGGATTTGAGCAAAGGACCAAAAGATTGACTCTCATCTGAAGGAACCGCTTGAGGAGCCGGTCGCTTGAACCTTGATGAGTGTTTGAGAGAGTCAAAAGAAACTTGATGGGCTGGATCAAAAATAGTACCTCGAATGTCAAGAGACAGATCCTCATCACCATCAACATTAACAGATTCAGAAGCGTCAGGAATATCCTCTAGTAGAGACGCTTGAATGAGTTCTTCAGCAGACGCTGGAATACTTGTAACTGCAGACTTGAACGCTTCAGCTGATTTATTAGGCGCTTCCTCAAGCGTTGACTCTGGTTGACGAAAGTCATTGAATTGGAAGTTCCAGCGTGCTAGATCGGCATAAGAAGTGAAAACAGAGTCCAAGAGTTCAGTGAGTCTGGTTCGGGAAATACAAGTACCGGAGATGTATGTGCGAAGGGGACTGTCAATAGCCCTGATGTGCATTGGACCAATGATATCAAGCACATGATTTGGGAAGACTTTGGACGGCGCTTGAGCGATGGAGAAGAGTGAATCTGGACAGTATTGTCTGGAAAATCCAATCAAGCAGTTAGAGGGAAGAGACGTAGGACGCCGATGTGCAGGTACACAATCAGCATAGTACTCTTCAAGATATGGATAAAGTGCTTGAGCCAGCTCTTGATTCCTTTGAAGCAGGGAGAGGACGAACTCATAGTGATCAAGTACCTCGCTGCGGATTGAAGGGAGCAGTGGATATCCTTTGAATGGACTGATTACTGAGCCGTTCCAAGATCTAAGATTGGCAGTGAAGATCTTATCGAATAGAGAGACAGGAGTCAAAATCTTCACCATCAGATTGAAGTTTTCTTCACAGTGGCTTGGGGCAAAATTCAAGCACAATACAACAGATGTACCACGGGAAGAGGTTTGAGCGTTGAACAGAAGAGGAGTGGTGGAAAATCTGTGAAGCTCTTGACGCAAACACTGTTCGATTTGATGTCTAACAATTGGGAGCTTGAGAACAGGTCCGACTCTCTGTTGACGCTGCTTGAGGCAATACTTGGCGAACTGACGCTTCTTGTCATGCATGCCTATGCCGAAAAGATGGGGAGCTTGGACTAGCTCTGGGAAGGTATATTTGTGTCCCACATACGCTTCAACCCAGTTAACTTCATTTATGCAGAAGTCTGTGCCAGCAGTCACCATAGCGTGAATGCCTTCAAGATGAATATCTTTGATAGCTTCAAAACGGTATCTATCAGGCTGATAGTTATCATTCCAGACGCTGTCAAATTAGGCATCAGCTTCAGTCTGAAGCAAGTCTGTCAATGATTCGAGACGCTCACCGGCATGAGCAGCCTTATTCTTCCACAGACGAAGTGGACGGACTGATGCAAGATTTTCAGGGCTATGAGCAGTCTGAGGGAAATGTGTGTAGCCTTCTCTGTTCAAGACTGACTCTGAAGGATTGAGAAAGCTAGGACGCAGAGGCTCATACATACGAATGCTGTAATCCCTTAGGGCGAACCCAGTTGGCTTGCTGTGCCCATAATCCAGATAGTATGCTAAGTCCATGTCACATCTAAGAATTCGGCCTCCTTGTCTGCCTTGTATGATGACTTTGATTTGACTGTCAAAATCAATCAGTCGAGCAACATCATTCTCTGCAGCAATATATCTTTCTTCGTTATATCCTGCAGGAATGAAATCTTCTTTGAGCGCTGGGGGCATATAATTGATTGAATGATCAATCGTCATCAGCGGGTCGAGTTGGAAGAAGTGTCTAGGTGCTGGAACGTCTTCAGCATCACTCTGACCTTCTGAGCGTGCCTCTGTTATAGCCTAAACAGCAGCTGGAACTATAGCTGAAAGAGAGGAACTATCCTCTATAAGAGCAGGATCTTCTACACATGTAGGAAAAGAGATGTTGTGGGAAGAAATAAACTTACCCTGAGAACTTGTCTCAACAGCAATACTTTGAGCGCTTGGCTCAACAGTAACTTGAGCGCTTGGCTCATCAGTCTCAGGCTCTTCAGGAACGGGAGCAACTCGACGCTTGCTAGTCCTGGAACGCTTGAAGATTTTCTTCACGTTGACTCCTTCAACGAGTTTAGGTGGTGGAGCGGGAGGATCAGTAGCTGGTTCTTCAAAGTCTATTTGTTTAATGATCCCTTCCAGCTTCCGTCTTTTGAGAGGTAACTTGTCCTCTGCATCCTCATCGATTTCCTCATCAACCTTTTGAGAGGAGGCGGCAAATTTAACTTTGTGTTTTCTGGGAGCCCTCTTCTTTGTTGCAGCCGGACGCTTCACAGCTTCTTCTGGCACTGGAAGCTCTGCTTCTTTATCGGACGCTTGACGTACTTCCAGACGCTCAGATAGTGGTTTGGCAGCACCACCAATTTTGGGAGGATTGAAGAGATTGTTCAAAATCCTTTTTCCCAGCAACTTGGTCTTATTCAACGGAAGACCAGAAGAATATACACACTATGATTTGTATAAAAGGTCACTCAGGACAAGCCCATACGGTTTATTCGAGCCGCTTAAACAGTTCCGAAATCTTCCAAAAACGTACTCACTCCGGTTGATTTTGATGTTCAAGAGTATGGCAGTCATCATCTGGAATTGTACTGGGTTCACCTTATCAAAGGTTCCCACTCTGCATTCTATGATCTTGCTGCAGAAATCAACCAATAGTCGATATTTGGACACCAGGTCTTTCTTTTCGAAAAATTGAGTGTAAGGTACATCGTCGTACGCACTCATGGTTGTCCATGCTTCCTTGATCTGTTTTAAGGTAATAGAATCCAGTGCCTCACCCTCATTTGGGAGTTTGAAGTTCTCGGCAATGGAGGCAGCAGTCAGAGTGAATTCCTTCGGAGACTCCTTCGAGGATAGAGGAATTAGACAAGAGATAGACTTCTTGTCCTCTGAAAGTTTGGCAGTCCTCCAGAAGGTATCCACTTCAGTTGGAAACAGATACGAGTATTAAGTCAAGAATGACTTGAGACCAGCTTTGACGACCATATCCATCATATCTGTTAGATTGATCTGAGGTTGCTCATACAAAAATTTCCAGTCGACAACAAGGCCTTCAGTAACCTTGATGGTAGCTTCGGCAGAAGTAGACGAGGATTTCTTTGGTGCCATTTTTAGTGAAAGAGATGAACTGAGATTTGCTTTTGCTTTTGAGAGAGAGAAAGTAAATTTGCAGAGATTTTTGAGTATGAGTAAATGAATTTTCTGCAAATTGTGTTTTAAATGACAGAGGTTAATTTTTGAAACTTGTGTTCTCTTATCTCTGTAGGATTGACACACGTGTAAAGAGTTTTAATCTTAGCCATGAATTCATTAACCGCGGACGCGATTTTTATGTAATAGAGAGAAGTTACATTTGGTAATTCTTATATAAATATTTGACATCCGAGTTAAAGTTTTAAAAACGTTTGGCATTTTCAGAGTGTAACGCATGCGCCCGTTTGTACACTGACACGTACACAAACACGTGCTATCTCTGAATCGTCATTTTGAAAAGGTTTTTAATTACCCGCCAGTTTGATGTGATAGAAGTGTGTGGATAGAGTACACAATAGACTGTTGAGTCTATCCACTACTTCAAGGAACGTGTAAAAAGTTTTATGCATGAATTTTTAAAATCATTTTTAGATTAATGATTTTAAAATCACTTCTGAGTGCTGAAATAATATGATAGTGATTTTGAAATAATTTGGCGGCATCTTGACAATCTGTATAATATTCCTTTACTTTGTCAAGTAATTCATCATAAGAAAGAGGATGATACAAATCAGTGGTTACCTTAGATGGTAAGTCGTTAGATGCTTCATTATCTCTTGCCATGAGACAAATAAATGCTGAATCCTTTGATGGTTCATCATCGCTACTTTAATCTGATGATTCCAAGTCCTCTTTAGGAGTATAAAGAGGTTCTGATTCTGCTAGCAATCCTTGTTGTCTCAGATTGCTTCTGAATTGGTTTCTATCCGCGTGATCTTGATTTGTAGGTTTAGACATATTTGGATATGGGCAATTAACTTGGAAATGCCCTGGGCTCCTGCAGTTGTAACAAAGATTGGTCTTCATCTTTTGTTCGTTTGTTAATCTTGTGGATCGCTGGTTTAACGCTGCAGGCACTAAGAGATCTTGCTGAGAGGGAGTTTGATATTGAATTGGCGCTAGGGAGGGAGACGCAGGATAGTGAGGCACTTGATATTGTGGTTGTATTTGGGGAGACGCTTGATATGAACTTTGTCCTGGGTGCTTAGGACTATTTCCCTTCTTTTCATATTTCAGGAATTTCCTGAATCTATTTAGAAGCGCCAGTTCTTCTTCCTCACTTATATCCGAGTTTTTGTCTTTGATAGATTTTCCTTTGATTGATGCCATTAGAGCTCCAGATTCGATCACTGGATTACTTACTGCATCACTGGCCGAATCCAGCTCAAACTCAAATGCTTTGAGTTCTGAAAAAGCATCTTCTGGAGTTAGGCTGTCCAGATTGTTTGATTCTCTCATTGCAGTTGTTTTCATCAGGAATCTGCTTGGGAGATTTCTAAAGATTTTGACCACTGTTTCTCGATTTTGTAGCTCCATACCCAGAGATGTTAGTTCAGTGACAAGAGCTGTAAATCTCATGTCTAATTGCTCTAGCGTCTCATTAGGTAGCATCTTGAAGCTATTGAATTTTTCTTTGGCAATTGATAATTTGTTCTCCTTGATTTGTGATGAGCCACCACAAATGGTAGCCAACTTATCCCAAATTTCTTTAGTAGTGTTGCATGATTTGACCTTGTTGAATAAGTTGTCATTATCTCCAATGGCTGTGTATAGAGCATATCTACCAACATTGTCTAGATTTGCTCGTCGACGCTCATCGGTAGACCATTCTTGTTTGGGCTTCTCCACATAGCCATCGGGTGTCTCTTCTGTGGCTTCGGGCGCTCTGGTGATGATCTTGTATATTTTGATTGGCCCATCTGAAATAATATCACACATTTCATCATCACATGAACACAAATAGGTGAACGCTTTGACCTTCCATGAATCATAGTTTGATTCGGTCAACTTAGGAACTTTGGGAAATTCCATAAAAAAAATTTAAAGCGACTAAAAAAAATAAGGATCTGAACAAGCAGTTACGCTTGGAAACGCTTAGGTTTCAACTTCAACCGCTCTGATACCACTTGTTGGTCCCAAGTGGTATACGAAAGGGTCTAGAAGGGGGGGGGGGTTGAATAGACCCTGAAGTCTTTTTCGACTTCTAAAAACTTTCGTATTACTGTGAGGTATTTGAACGCTCGGAAAGCTTTAAGCGCTGGGTGCGGCGCTTGAGGGATGATGACTTAAGCGCTAGTTTCTGGCGCTTGAGAAAAGTTAACTTAGATTCGGTGATTTCAACATTTACCAAAGTAGGGCAGAGTTTAGTCACTAAATCAGGGTTAGCACAGCGGAGCGTTCGTTTTAACCAATTAGTCGCTTATTAGCTTAAATGCCTTTTCAAGATATAATATGACAGTATAATGTAAGACAACAAAACAGTAAATGACACAAGATATTTGTAAGGTTCACTAAGTGATGTAATCCCAGCTACGTCCTTCTTCTCCCTTTATCAGAGAGGTTTTCCACTATGATGATTATCGAAGAGTCACACAGAGACTTTTACAAAATAGAGAGAGGTTGGATATGATCTTGGAACTCCTTGGTCACACAGATTTCAGCTCCACTAAAGACCTTCTATCCCCTTGCTTCTTTCACCCAGAAATAATGCAAGTTACACTTGATCCCGGAACTCCTTGGTCACACAGATTTCAGCTCCAATAGAGATCTTCTTCCACAAGTTTCTTTTACACAAAAATGGCGCTTGTAAGTCAACACACTTTCTCACTCAGACGAAAGATGTTGAAAGGTTTTGTAATGGCTTTGTTTGGTTTTGGAAAGTTCAAACAACTTGAGGATATCTCAATAGTAATGTAGGGTCTTCAAAAAGGGGTTTGAGATCTAGTTGATTGTCTCTGGAATATTTGTGAAAAGCTTATACGGATATTTGGCTATGGATTTTTGTAAGCTTTTCTTTCAACAAAGTAGGTATTCTTTTCTTGTGTCTTTTTGTATAATTTTCTATATACAAGAGGTTGTGACTGTTATTCACACTAGGATATTCAGGTATATCTCTTGTATATGTCACGGTTTTTGCTCTATATGTTTTTGACTTATTTGTTGAAAGGGCTATTTATAAGGTATTGGTGGTTTTTGTCCGTTTGACACGGTTGGAATGTCGTTTCCCCAAACATTCCTTGAGTTCTGACGTTTCTAACTTTGGGTATACTTAATTAGTTAGGCATGTTCTTGGTTTCATAACTTCTGACAGTCTTGGTCAAATGAATGGCTTACCCATACGTTATAGTGCTTATATTTTAATAGCACTTATCCGACTTTTAATGCATCTTGTCTTATTTCCGTTGGAAATAATTTGTCCGTTTGATTCATGAATTCTTTAAGTCTTTGGATAGCTTTGGGTTTGAATCTTCAGGTTACGTTCTTTGTAGGTAGTGTTGGTTTAGCCTTTTGGACGCTTGCTGAAGAGGACAGTTTTTCTCGTGCATTGGACAGACGCTTGGACTGATCCTGAGTCTCTTCTCTTTATTTCAGACGCTTACTCTTTAATCTTGTCTTTGATAGGCTCACTCAGAATTCCTTCATTGACTTAGTGTTGAGTATTCGGCCTGAGTTATCCATTCGTATTTTGAGCGCTGGAGTTGTAACCTCGAATAGTCTCTAAAACGTTTGACGGACGCTTCAAGAGATCTTTATCTTCTGTAGCTTCAAACGCTTGATCTTCAACTTTATCACTTGGTAGACTCACCTAGAATTCTCCTTAGTGATTTAGTATCACATTCTTAGTCTAAAATTCTACAAAGATAAAAACTATAAGCCTAAGATAAATAAGCTTTCAGGTACTTATACACAATATTCTATGAAAGCTTTTATACTTACAGTTTTCAGGGTCTAATAGGAAGTCCTATTTGTCATCATCAAAACATCTAACATGAAATTCCTAACAATACCACTTATTGGAGACAATATGTACGCTTAAAACTAAATTCCTTTTATGGTTTAGCGTCCAACATATTACACAAAAGAATACTGAGCGTTGATGATCATGCATCTGAAAGTTTTTGATCATTGACGCTTAGTTATGTTCAAGTATAGTTGTAAGGTCCCTCCTAAATTTGATAACTTGTACCATTTGTTTTGTTTTGCAAAGAAAACTTTTAGACATAAACCAAGTGGATTCCCCCTAAATTGTATGTCTAATAAAGTATGATGTTTGATGATTAGGCGTTTAAATCAATCATACCTAGTTCACTTCTCAAAGTGAGAAAGCGTTGTTCGTTGAGCGCTTTGGTGAAGATACCTGCCAATTGTTTGTCAGTTCCAATAAAATGCATGGAGATATCTTTCTTTTGAACATGGTCACGAAGAAAATGGTATCTAATGCCAATGTGTTTGGTTCTTGAATGAAGAACAGGGTTTTGAGTCATGGCTAGAGCGCTTTGGTTATCACAAAGAATGGGGGTTGGACCTAGGATTGTTCCATAATCTCTAAGTTGTTGCCTCATCCATAAAACTTGTGCACAACAACTTCCTGCAGCTACATACTCAGCTTCGGCTGTGGAGGTAGCAATGGATTGTTGTTTCTTGCTATGCCATGAAACTAACCTATCACCTAGAAATTGACAAGTACCACTAGTACTTTTACGATCTATTTTGCAACCTGCAAAATCTGCATCTGAGTAACCGATTAGTTCAAAAGGAGAATCCCTAGGATACCATAAGCCCACATTTTGTGTGCCTTTTAGGTATTTAAGGATTTTCTTGGCAGCAATTAAGTGTGACTCTTTAGGATCAGCTTGAAATCGGGCACGCATGCATACCGAAAACATGATATCAGGTCTACTTGCAGTAAGATAAAGAAGTGATCCAATGATACCTCTATAATTAGTGATATCAACTTTCTTTCCATTTTCATCTTTATCTAACTTAAGCGTTTGGCTCATTGTAATTTTTGAATATGATGTATTTTCCATACCAAATTTCTTAATCATGTCTCTCGTATATTTAGCTTGGTTAATAAATATTCCATTAGGGAGTTGTTTCACTTGTAATCCTAAGAAGAAAGTTAACTCACCCATCATGCTCATTTCAAATTGTTCTTGCATCATTTTCGAAAATTTCTCACACAGACGCTTGTTAGTAGAGCCAAATGTGATATCATCAACATAAATTTGGACTAAGAGAATATCTTCGTTATTGGTAATTTTAAATAACGTTGTATCAACACTGTCTTTTGAAAAGCCTTTACCAATGAGAAAGATAGAGAGAGTGTCATACCATGCTCGGGTGCTTGCTTAAGCCCATAAAGTGCTTTGTCTAGCTTGTACACCATACCCTTACCATGGTAGTTGAAGAATCCCGGTGGTTGCTCCACATATACTTCTTCTTGGAGTTTACCATTCAGGAAGGCACTCTTCACGTCCATTTGATATACAGTAAACTTGTTAAACGCTGCATACGCTAGAAACATGCGGATTGCTTCAAGGCGAGCGACAGGAGCGTATGTCTCATCAAAGTCAATGCCCTCTTCTTGGCAATATCCTTGAGCTACGAGTCTGGCCTTGTTTCTTATTACGATGCCATTCTCATCCATCTTGTTTCTATAAACACATCTAGTTCCAATGACTCCTTGGTGAGTTGGTCTTGGTACTAGTGTCCAAATATTACTACGCTCAAATTGATTAAGTTCTTCTTACATGTCTTCAATCCAACTTAGATCACTTAGCGCTTCATCCACTTTCTTAGGTTCCATCTGAGATAAAAAGCTTGCGAACATAGCCTCATTGAATGTAGCGGCTCTCGTTCTAACAGGCGCTCCAATATCTCCAATAATTTGCTCTGGTGGATGATCTCGCAGCCATAGTCTATCTGGTTGGAAGGGGTTAAGAGATTGAACAGGCGCTTGGGGATCAGACACTTGACTACCTTCTTGCGTAGGCGCTTCAAATTCACAATTCCTTGTTTGCTCTTGATGATCACTCTCTTCATGATCATCAGCATTTCTTATATAATAATCCAGAGTAATCTCACGAGTAATCTTAGGAGGTGGCATTGAGATCTCATCATCATCGTCAGTATCTTCATCAATAGTAATCTTAGACGCTTGATGACAAAGATCTTCAACTCCTACATCATTTATATGAACCTTACTCGGTTCTTCGTTAGCATCATCAAAAACAACATGAATAGATTCCTCAACCTTCGATTTGCCTTTGTTTAGGATGCGAAAATTCTTCCCATTCTTGGCGTAGCCTAGAAAGATTCCCTCATCCGCTTTAGGATCAAATGTCTTTAGGCTTTTGGATCCATTATTATGAATAAAGCACTTAGAACCAAAGATGTGAAAATATGAGACATCTGGCTTATGTCCCTTCCATAGTTCATATGGAGTTTTTCCATGTTGTTTGTTGATCATGCAGCGATTTTGAGTGTAACACGCAGTGTTGATCGCTTCGGCCCAAAACCTAGGAGCAAGCTTGGATTTTGCTAACATTGTCCTAGCGGCTTCCTTAAGCGTTCGGTTCAGGCGCTCGCAACACCATTTTGTTGCGGAGTTCTGGGAGCTGGATACTCATGATGTATTCCATTTTCTGCACAAAACTTCTCAACAATCTTGTTAGAAAACTCAGTGCCGTGATCACTTCTTATTCTTGCAACTTTAAGATCTTTCAATGTTTGAAGTTGTAGAATAAGCGTTGTTAACTTGTCACATGTTTCATCTTTGGATGACAGAAATTCCACCCAAGTAAATCGAGAGAAATCATCTACTATCACCAACGTATACTTTTTACCGCTTACACTGGTTGTTTGAACAGGTCCAAACAGATCCATGTGAAGTAGTTCAAGTATTCTAGAGGTAGATAGATGAGGTTTTCTCTTGAACGATGACTTAACTTGTTTACCCATTTAACAAGCATCACAAAGGCGATCCTTGTGAAATGATCCGTTTGGTAATCCCTCTACAAGATTTTGACTTATAAGCTGAGAGATTGTTTTAAAGTTGAGGTGGTTCATTTTTTTATGCCATATCCAACCCTTTTTAGATTCATTTTTAGCAACAAAGCATGTTGGGTTGTTATCAAGTGTTGAACACCAATCTACCAAATATACGTTGTTAGTTCTTTTTCCTTTCAATTTAGTAGACTTAGTCTTAGCGTCGTTTATATAGCAGCAGTCACTTGAGAATATGACTTCAAAGCCTTTATCACAGAATTGACTTATGCTTAATAAATTGTGCTTCAGACCCTCAACAAAATAAACATCACTTATCATGATGTTCCCCCTATGCACAGTACCTATACCTTTGGTTTTACCTTTGGAGTTGTCACCAAATACAACCTGAGGACCATTGGCAGCTCGATAGTTGATCAGAAGATCCTTGGAACCAGTCATGTGCCTTGACGATCCACTATCGAAGTACCAAAGAGATGTATCGACTCTAGCTCTAGGTACATGCACTCAAGAAGGGAAGTTCTATTTCTGTTTAGGTACCCATTGTTGCTTGGGTCCTTTAACATTAGTAACATTGTCTGTTTGAATTAGAACTTTAGGAACCCATATTTGTCTAGTCTTCATTGTAGGAATATTGGCCTTTTTGGGTTTCACATTGTGATGTATGTGCTTTTTGGATTTATAATAATATCCTTGATTATAATAACAATCATAATCATAGTCATAATCATAATCATCATAGTATCGATAATATGATCTTGACTGTCTTGGATATTGACGCTGATATTTCCTTGGCACTGGCTTGGGTTGCACTTTTGGTGCTGGACGCTTAGTGCTTGATTCACAGTTGTCAGTCTTATTTTTAGCTTTTTGAGCATTTGGATAAACCCGTCTTTGTGAATCATTTGCCTTAGTTTTACCCTTGCCTGAGTTAGTTTTGACTTTCTCATTTGGCTTCTTACCATTGTCACTTGGTTCATTTTGAGTTTGACCTTGTGAACCTTTTTCAACAAAGATAACACCCTTTCCTTTGTTGTTTGTTGTAACATTAGATTGATTGGATTGTTTACCGAGTTTATCGCATCCTAAACCGTTCTCACCAAATAATCTGGTTACTTCAGTCACATTATCCAGCTGTCTAGAGGCTTTTGATAATGATGAGATGAGCTGCTCTGATTTGGCAAGTCTAGCGATCAAATCAGCTTCTCTCTTGACTATTATATCAAGATCACCTTTTAATTGAATAACTTCACTCTCAAGCCATTGGTTTTTCTCAATGCACTGTTGCTGAATTCGCAACTCTGCTCTGAGCGTTACTTTATCTTTAGTGAGTGATTTAATAATAGTGAGATCATTTTGATATATTTTGGCAGCTTCTTGACATTCATTATAGTATTCTCTGACTTTGTCAAGTAATTCATCATAAGAAAGAGGAATTGATAATTCATTGATTACCTCAGGAGACGCTTCATCATCTCTGCCCATGAGACATATGAGCGCTGAGTCATCTAATGGCTCATCATCATCACTACTTTCGTCTGATGATTCTAAATCTTCAGGTGCGGATGCTAGTTCTGATTCCGCTAGCAAACCTTGTTGCCGAAGGTTGCTCCTGAACTGGTTTCTATCCAAGTAATCCTGCCTTGAGGGCTTGGATACGTTTGGATAAGGGCAATTTACCTGGTAGTGCCCTGGTTTCCTGCAATTATAACAAAGATTAGTTTTCATCTTTTGTTCATTTGATAACCTTGCAGTGTGTGGCTTTGAGACCATGGGTGCTGAGAGATTTTGAGTAGACGCTTGATATTGAACAGGCGCATGGGGTGAAGGAGCAGAATACTGAGGCGCTTGGTACTGTTGTTGTACTGGAGTGGGCGCTTGATATGAACCTTGTCCTTGATTATTGAAACCTTTTCCTTTCTTTTCATATCTCAAGAACTTCCTGAATCTATTTAGCAAAGCCAACTCTTCTTCCTCATTGATATCTGAATTCTTTCCTTTATTACCCGATTTGCCCTTGATTGATGCAATAAGCGCTCCAGATTCATTCACTGGACTACTCACAATATCAATGGCAGAATTCAACTCGAACTCAAATGCTTGTAGTTCTGAAAAGGCGTCTTCTGGAGTTAGAAGATCCAGCATATTTGATTCTCTCCTAGCGGTTGTCTTCATCAAGAATTTACTTGGTAAGCTTCTAAAGATTTTGACCACCATTTCTCGGTTCTGTAAATCCATTCCCAACGATGTAAGTTCTGTAACTAGAGCTGTAAATCTTATATCCAATTGCTCTAACGTTTCATTGGGTAGCATCTTAAATCCATTAAACTTTTCCTTGGCAATGGAAAGTTTGTTTTCTTTGATTTGGGCTGAGCCACCACAAATCGTAGCCGACTTATCCCATATTTCTTTAGTAGTTTTGCAAGATTTGATTTTGTTAAATATGTTGTCATTATCACCAATAGCCGTATATAGAGCGTTACGTCCAACATTGTCCAAGTTAGCTCTTCGACACTCATCTGGAGTCCATTCTTGTTTTGGTTTTTCAACGTAACCATCGGGAGTTTCTTCTGTGGCTCCAGGTGCTCTTGTGATAACTTTATATATTTTGATTGGCCCATCTGAAATGATATCGCACATGTCATCATCACATGAACAGTGATATGTAAATGCTTTGACTTTCCATGTGTCATAATTTGATTCGTTCAGCTTGGGAACTTTAGCAAATGCCATTTCTAAATTTTAAAAAGCAACTAGATTTTTGAAAGAAAAGGATCTAAACAAGCAGTTATGCTTGGAAATTTTAAAATTTCAATTTTTACCGCTCTGATACCACTTGTTGGTCCCAAGTGGCATACGAAAGGTCTAGAAAGGGGGGGGGGTTGAATAGAACCTGAAGTCTTTTTCGACTCCAAAAAGGTTTCGTATTAAAAGGTTTTGGACGCTTGAAATGTGAACACTTGACTGAGTGTTTACTTAGAAATATAGACGCTTAGGTTAAGCGTCTGATGAAGACTGTTTTTAGAGAGATAACTTAGACTTCAAGATTTGAATACTTTAACCGAGTGGGTTTAAGCGTTCAGTTCTTTAATCAGTGTTAGCACAGCAGAATGATTTTTCTAGTCTTCTTTTGAAAGCTTTAGCGTCACCAGAAGTTTCTTAGTTGCTTGGCGTTTGATTGAATTTTACTTAATCAATTTATGCAATGATATGATATGAAAGAATTGACTGAAAAGTAAATAACACAATATTTGTAAGGTTCGTTGGGTGATGTAATCCCAACTACGTCCTTCTTCTCCTTGAACACTTGGAGGCAATCCACTAAAGTGATTCTCAAAGAATCACACAGAATCTTCTACACAATAGGGAGAGATAGATGTCGATGACTTGAGCTCCTGGATCACACAGATTTTTGCTCCAAATCACTTCAATCTCCTTACTTCTTTCACCCAGAAATAATGCAAGTATCCAACTTCGACTTCACACAGATCGCGAGGCTTGGATGGGTTTTTCTAAGATGGTTTGTTTGATTTTGATGAAGTTCAAACAACTTGGAAATATCTCAGTAGGAAAGTGGTTTCTTCGAAAAGAATGTTTGAGATATTGGGTTGACTGTCTCAGGATATGAAGAAAAGTAAAGAGAATATTTTCTTGAAAGTTTTGGCATTTCTGAGATTGTAAGGAATGAGACTTCAATGCAGCAGCAATTCGACTTGATAATTGTTCTCTGTGTTTGACTTGTTGTTGAAGTCCTATTTATAGGCATTCTTGGAGAAAGTGTCTGTTTGACACATGCACAGGCGCGTGTCTCTCACTTTCGCGAGTGAACAACTTTTGTCTTTTTTCTTGAAAATCTGTTGCACAAAAGTTGGTGCTGCAGTCTGAGATAGTTGACAGTCCACTAGGGTGGCTTCTCCGTACGTCTGAAAGTGCTTATCACATTTAATGCTCTTATCAGCATTTAATGCATTTGAATTAAATACCCGTTGGTACTTAATTCTTTGAGAATATTTGCATTAAACTCCTTCTGGTCTTAGAAATAAATTCAGGTGAAATTACTTCTGTCCCATAAGGAAACGCTTGATGTAGCTGGTCAATTGGACGCTTGGAGACTTTTATCTTCTTTCAGAAATCAGGCGCTTGAGTCTTCGAACTTTACTACTGATAAACTCACTCAGAAATTATCAGACGCTCAGCCTAAAACTACTTAGCCTAACAATCTAAAGTAAAAATAAAACAAAGCCTAATAGGCCTATTACAAAACTAACGCTTCAAAACTTATACAAATTTTCTACTAAAATCAAACTTACATATTTTGGGGTCTAACACAAAGTCCTAATTGTCATCATCAAAACATCTAACATGAAATTCCTAACAGACTTTATTTGATGATAGTCAATTTTTAATTAGATTAAAATATTCAAACTAAATTGGATTTATTTTGATGATATTAAATTGGATTTAATTGAAGAATAAATTGGATTTAATCAAGAGATTGAATTGGATTCAATCATAGATTAAATTAGATTTAATCTTAGACTAAATTAGATTTAATCGTATATTAAATTAGATTTAAAGAATAAATTCACATAAGTGTTTTAAATTGTTTATGTGCTCCTTAACATATGTGATGGTGACACCATATATGGACTTAGTGTTTTATTTAAACTGTCTTGCCTGGGTTGTATTGGGCCGATTTTGAGCCCCGCCCCCCCTCCCCCCAGTTTGTATCTTCAATTCATAGAATTTTGTATAGGTTATTTCTATGTAATTGTTTTAGAGATAGGGCCAAATGGCGGTTCATGATGGCACATGAAGTCTTGGAAAATCGAGAAGATTAGATCTTTGTATAGGGCCCAACCCTTGTAATAGATAGGACCCCTCCCCGATCACTCATTGGCTCGAGTTGATCTAGATAGTCCATACATGTGTGTGTTGTTAGAATTGCTAGGCTTATTCTTATGCATTTCCAATTATTGCGCGATAAATAAATTAATGTGCAAAGTGAGACCAACTAAATAACATTATCGAATGTTATAATTCTCCCAAATGAAAATACTGAGTAAGTAAGGGGGCATTGGATGTCCTCGCTCTCCATCAAACTTTAGAAGGTGGGTTCATTTGTAGTGCATGGCATCTTCCCGGAATAAGGGGGTCATGCATCAAGACATGGTACTCTATCTTCTCTAGTGATTTGATGCCTTCATCTTAAAACAAATTTCACCCCATATATTGTTCAAGGTTGCAAGGCAAGATTAAATTGTTAGACTGAAAGGAGTTGATGGAATAAATGACTCAGATGGATCACCACCTATATATCGAAAAATTTTGCGGTTCCGTGATCCATGAGTTAAAGGAGATTGAATCATCGGTTGGACTGATTGATGTTTGACATCACCTCAATGATCTAACGAGCCATATATCGTTCAAGGTTGCAACTTGTTTAGATCGTTGGGGAAATCAATCACTCACTATGAAACCAATCCAACGAGGTTTCCCATTATTGCATTGGAAGTGCAATATTTCGAGAAAGATAGTGGGAGTCAAGTAAATATTGAAATCCTTGATTTTACTTAAAAGTACATAATAACACATCTAATCGAAAATCTTGGTTAATTTTGTGCAGTTTATTTCCATCAAAATGACAAACCCTTTAACAATACTACTTGAGAAAAATGTCCTGACTGGACCAAATTTCATTGATTGGATACGAAATCTGAGGATTGTCCTCAGCCTTGAATCTTTGGGACATGTGCTCGACAAAGAGATGCCTGAAGTCCCAAACCCTGGATCTTTTGAAGATCGGCTTGCCCGTGAAGACTAGATTAAAGCCGACACTACTCGTGTCAAGGGGTACATGCTGGGATCGATGACTAATAAACTGTAACGATCTCATGAAAAGATGGGAACGACTGCTGAAATCATGGTTCTTCTAAAGAAACTCTAAAGAGAGCACAGCAGGACTGCTCGTTATGAGACTTCATCTCAACTCTTTGGGGGTGAGAATGAAGGAATGAGAGAAAGTTGGGGATCATGTTTTGAAGATGATCTCCATGTTCGAGAGATTGGAAGCCCTCGACTTCTCTATGGACTTCCAGCTACAGACTGATCTCATCCTGCAATCACTACCCAAGTCTTTTTCGCAATTCATAGTGAATTTGAATATGAATGACATTGAGTGTTCACTGCAGGGTGTTTTGAACAAACTCACAAATGCTCAATCACAAATGGACCCCAAGATGAAAGAAACTGCTTTGGTCGTTTCTACTGATTCCTCAAAGAATCAGAAGAAGAAACGAGGAAAGAAGCAACTGGAGTGACAAATTCTTCTGATAAGACCAAAGGCAAGGGAAACCAAAAGAAGAGGTTCAAGGGCAGGGGCCCAAAAAAGACAGACATCTGCCTCCACTGCAAAGAAGCAGGGCATTGGAAGCATGACTGTCCGAAGCTGAAAGCAGAAAATAAAGCAGGTATAGAACTTTATGTTTTTTAAACAAATTGTTCTATGATGATATTTTCTAGTTCTTGGATTCTAGATTCCGGAGCTAGTGCTCATATTTTTGTTTTGAACCAGGATCTGGAAACAAGTAGAAAGTTGGATGAGAACGAAGTGATGATCAATGTAGGAAGCAGACACAATGTGGCTGCAACTCACATTGGAATTACTTCTGGTTCATTAATTTCTAGACATCAAATTAGATTAGATGATTGCCTTGTTTTACCCAATGGGCTCAAAAATATTATTTCTATTCCTGTATTAGTCAGGAAAGGATATTTGTTTACTTTTAAACATAATTCTTGCGATATTTATTTTGTAAATAAATGTGTTGGCTCTGCATCTTTCATTAATGGTTTATACTATTTGAATGTCTGAAATCAATGTATGGTAAATATTATGACTAGAAAACATAGTATGAATGGAATGAACTTAAAACTCATATGGCACCTTAGACTAGGACATACCGGTGAATTTAAGATTCATGAGTTGGGAAAACGTGGGCTCATGGTCCACTTGGGTTTGACCCATATCCGACTTGTGAATCGTGCCTCAAAGGCAAGATGACTAGGTCACCATTCACTGGACATTTCGGAAGGGCAAATGAAATTTTAGGATTAATCCACACTGACGTTTGTGGGCCCCTCAAGGATGCGGCCCTTGGATATTTTCAGTACTTTATAACCTTCATAGATGACCACTCTAGGTATGGTCTAGTTTATTTGATGAAGTATAAATCCGAAGCACTTGAATGGTTCAAGGAATTCAAAGCTTTGACTGAAAAACAAACTGGGCACAGTATTAAGGCACTAAGATCTAATCGAGGTAGCGAATACATGAGTGCCGATTTTGATGAGTTCTTAAAAGAACAAGGCATAGTATTACAACTAACTCCTTCAGCAACCCCACAACTCAACGGAGTAGCAGAAAGAAGGAATCGTACTCTGTTGGACATGATACATTCCATGCTTAGCTATACCGATTTACCAATCTTGTTGTGGGAACATGCTTTGCCTACAGCTACGCACATTCTGAACAAATGTCCCTCGAAATCTGTTCCCACTACACCATATGAGATATGGAACGGTAGGAAGCCTAGTCTGGAATACATAAGAATATGGGGTTGCCCAACATATGTAAAGAAGACCAAGGTAGAGAAACTAGAGGATAGATCCTTGAAAGGACATTTTATTGCTTTTCCTGTCGATTCGATGGGATACCTCTTTTACCTGCAAAATGATCATAGGATCATCGTGGCCTTGCAAGCCCACTTTCTTGAAGAGGAATTCATTCGAGAAGGTGGTGCAGGTAGAAAGATTGTTCTGGAAGAACAAGATAACGTCCCTTTTTGAGACATCAGTTCAAGAATTTGAACCCAACTTGACACAACCGTCGCAGCGACGATCTAGCAGAGTATCTCAGCCGCCTGAGAGATATGGCTATCTGCACAAAACACAGCATTATTTGTATGTCGTAGCAGAAGGAAGCCATGGAGATGATCTCTCTGACTATGATGAAGCAGTGACGGATACAGATTCCTTTAAGTGACTTGAGGCTATGAAAGCAGAGATTGATTCGATGTATTCGAACCAAGTCTGGACTCTTACTGATCTACCAAATGGAGTACAACCAATTGGATGCAAATGGATCTATAAGAAAAGGATTGGTCCAGATGGCAAGGTGGACACCTATAAGGCCAGGCTAGTGGCAAAAGGTTATAGTCAAAAAGAGGGCATTGACTGTGAGGAAACCTTTTCGCCAGTAGCCATGATCAAATCTATTAAAATTCTGCTAGCCATAGTTGCAAACTTAGACTATGAAGTCTGGAAAATGGATGTATAGACCGCATTCTTAAATGGACACTTGGATGAGGACATTTATATGCAACAGCCCAGGGGCTTTATATCCGAAGTCGACTCTCATAAAGTTTGCAAACTTAATCGGTCCATTTATGGACTGAAGCAAGTCTGTCGGAGTTGGAATCTGAGGTTCGATGAAGAAGCCAAGAAATATGGCTTCATCAAGAATGAAGACAAACCATGTGTCTATAAAATGGTTAGTGGGAGCAAGTTGACATTCCTGATTCTATACGTAGATGACATACTACTTATAGGGAATGACATAGGCTTATTGACTTCGGTCAAGACATGGCTCTCAAGTACATTCTCCATGAAAGACTTGGGAAAAGTGACCTACATTCTAGGAATTCGCCTTTATATAGAGCGAATAGAATGATTGGTCTCTCCCAAGCACTCTACCTAGAGAAAGTCCTTAAGACATCTGAAGTGCATAACTCTAAGGGAGGACTTTTGCCCATGAGACATGGCATTCATCTTTCCAATCTATGAGTCCCAAAATAGACAAGGATAGAATGGAAATGAGGAATATACCCTATGCATCCGCTGTGGATAGTCTCATGTACGCAATGTTATGCACGAGTCCAGATCTGGCACATGCTGTGAGCATGGTCAGCAGGTTTCAAGCTAACCCGGGAGAGTCTCACTGGACAGCAGTGAAGTGTATCTTAAAGTACTTAAGAAGAACTAAAGATATGCTACTAATATATGGGGATGGAGAATTGAAGGTGCATGGTCACACCGACTCATATTTTCAATCTGATCCGAATGACCTTAAATCTACCTCTGGGTACATATTCATACTCAGTGGAGGAGCAGTGTCTTGGAAAAGATCCAAGAAAAACACAACTGCAGACTCCACAACGGAGGCAGAATATGTGGGAGCCTCAAAGAAGCTGTTTGGATGAGAAAGTTCATAGCGGAACTTGGAGTGGTTCCTAGCGTGGAAATGTCGTTGCCACTATGGTGTGACAACAACGGAGCAATTGCGCAAGCTAAAGAACCAAGGTCTCACAACAAATCTAAACACGTGATGAGGAAATATCATATAATACGAGAAATCATTGGAAGAGGGGATATAGCCGTGCAGAAAATAGCCTCAGCCGAAAACATGGCTGACCCACTCACCAAGCCATTATCACAAGCAGTGTTAGATAAACATCTTGAGAAGATGGGAATCAAATACCATAGTGATTGGCGTTGAGTGCAAGTGGGAGATTGTTGGGTGTATGCCCTCAATGTCTATGAGGAATTAGATTGTGCAGGGCTTAGATAAGTTATTTGTACAAAACGTTTGATATTTCTGTTTATATAATAAAGGTTTTGATGTTGTTCATATAAATCTAATGGCATTTAAATGTATTGAACAAATTAGTCCAAGAGATTTCAAGATAGACTTTCCATCTCTTATGGATAAGAGGAGGCACTAGAACAGTTCAATACTTAATCTCTAAAAATGGGAGTTCGTGAGTTAACGAATATTAATTGGGCATTAATATTCAACTCATATGACACGTTCTTTAACAAGGAAGTGCTAGTCGTACACTGATTAGATAGTGGGAGTTGGTGTCATGAATATGATTAATGGAATTAACATATTTGAACACGACTCGCACTAATCCGATCACATGGGTATTTACTCTTTGACAATCAATGATCGGGATTAAGATTGCGATAGTATGTGTGAACTTTAGACCTGAGGATCCATTTATAACATGTTTGTAGTATTGGATATGTTAACAGAGTAGTTAGACATGTATCACCTGATAGGTGGGGTCGACCTCGAAGTACGATCCAATAGTGCATTCGATGTTATAAGATAACTTGCCAAAATGGGATTCACCGTCTCGATAGTAAATGAATATGTGACCTGTACGATCGTAAGTAATTGAAATTATAAGTCTTTGGCCAAAGCATACAAACTATCATGTGATTGTCACTGAGGGTAGTTTGGTAATTTCACATTATTATGATTCTTAGTACAGTATCAAGTTCTATGAGTTTGACTAAACCATGACTCTTACTTGATCGGGTCACGTCGGTGAAGAGTTTATACACATATAGTATTCGTAGTCAAGGTTCGTTATGACATGATCATCTCGTTTTCAATTGGGTTACGATTTGGTTCCACGGTGTTGGCTAGGTGACAACCTTATCCTTTGGAATCCTCCCATTGCCAATTGAATCGAGCCTAGAGAGTCGCGCTATGTGAAAAAGGAATATTTCCTTAAGCTAAGGGTATTTTGGTAAAATCACATTTGATGTGAATTGTCTGACAAAATAGATGGCATGATTTAATTAAAGATATTTCATTGGATTAAATAAATTAATTAAATCATATTAATTCATAAGTTAAATTAATTGGAAATTAATTTATAAGTTGAATTATATTAATTGGATTAATATTAATTGGATTAATGTAATTAATTAATTACCAATTTGATTGGACTTGGATTTAATTAATTACACATGGGCTAAGTGAAAAACAAAGCCTGAAGCCCATCTTCAAGGCCTGGATCGGCTGCTCCTCACTGATTAACCCTGGGGGAGTCTTTTACTTGGTATAAGTAATCAATCAGTGTCAGAACTCCACACAGACAAGTCATTGTTTTAGAATCTGACACTGAGCCAAAATAAACCTAGAGCATTAGGAAAGAAAAATCCCTCCCTCTCGATCCGTCTAGCCGCCTGCAATAGTTTCTGAGGAGGAGATCGAGCTTTTCTTCGAGAATTTTCATTCCGCGTGATTATCTAGAGGCAGGAGTCCGGGGCTGCTGCTGATAATACAAGAATCAATAGACGAAAAAGGTAATTCGATTACTCTTGACAATTCTCGTTAATTGATCTATATGCTAATATCATAAATATCTCCGAATCGGATTCTCGGGTGTGATTCAGATTAAAATTTTATCATCTAGACCGAATCACAACAGTATAGTCACTTTTTGCTTTGTCTCATTCCTTGCCAGTTTCAAAAGTGACAAAAGTTAGTTATGGAAGAAGTGTACGAACTCCTTCGGTTACCTACTGTTATCTCTACAGATAGGGATAAACTTTTTGCGAGTTACTTTTGGAAAGAATTGATGGAGCTATTAGGCATTCAACAGGCCATGTCTACAACATATCACCCTAAGTGATGGTCAAGCTGAAAGAGTGAACCGGTGTTTGGAAAATTATCTGAGGTGCATATGTAATCACAATCCAAAACAGTGGGCAAAATGGATTGGACTAGCTGAGTGGTGGTATAATACCAGCTTTCATACCACCATTAACATGATTCCCTTTGAGGCTCAATATGGATACAAACCAAGCCACTTTGTTTTAAGCCCTTACCTATCTATAGTGGTTTCCGGGGTTGAAGAGATGATCACTGAGAGACAGCATAGAGTTCACACTCTTAAAGAATATCTAGTTACAACTCAAAGTAGAATGAAACAGTTTCAAATAAACACAGGTGTGAGAGGGAATTTGGTGTTGGAGATTCTATGTTTCTTAAGTTGCAGCAATATAAACAGTACACTTTAAGAGACAAAAGACTATGGAAAATTGAGTGTCAAGTATTTCGGGCCCTTTAAGGTAATTGAGAGTGTTGGAGGGTAGCTTACAAACTGTTGTTACCAAGTAATGCCAGGGTGCACCCAGGGTCCAATGTTTCCATGCTTAAAAAGTCTATTTCCCCAACCTCCACAGTGGCTACTGAATTTCCTATACTTACTGAAGATGGAAGCTCAATTTTGACTCCTATTGCTATATTAAAAAGAATAATGGTGAAGCGTAGCAGTGCAGCAGTGGGACAAGTGTTGATATAGTGTGCACATTTACCAAATGAGGAATTGACGTGGGAGGATTGGAGAATGATTATTCAGCAGTTTCCTCAAGTTGAGGCTTGGGGACAAGCCTCTTAAAAGGGGGAGAGTAATGTCATGCTTTTAACGAATAAAAAGGTAATAAATAAATGGCGCTTTTATCAGTTAGTTAGCATCAACAGCTAAACGGTGGCGTTTGAGGTAAATTAGGGTTTTGGGGAAAAAATACCAAATTAAGAATTAATGAATCAATTAGGGCACTGCTGAATTGGGGATTAAGGATTAACACAGTCAACCAACCACGAACGGCCACGTGGCAGGGAATATTGCAGGCTTATTTGCATAGAATTCCCTGATGATTTGCTCAAATTTTGGCTAGACCTTGAATGCAATATGAATTCTATCCCTATCCTCTTTCCTCTCTCTCGCTCTCTCTCTCTCTTTTTCGTCTCTGCATTTCAAGTTCCATTATCTTAAAAGCAACCTTTCCACCATTGTTGCAGGTTTTGAGCTAGGAATTGAGGTCGGAATACCTTTATTATTATATATTGAGTTGTAAATTCATTTATATTGCAACTTTATTTATATTAAATTTTTCAAAATTTTGTTCAATCATTACAAACAATTTCTTATTTAATAACAAATGAGAACTAATTCCTAACGTGGATCCACAAACTTCCAATCATTTCCAATCTCTAGGTTTATTTTAATGTTTCTTAGGTCCTAGACGATTAAAAGCTTGTCTTATGCGGGGGGATTACAACTCATAAATTCTGTTCTTTCGGCTTTATGTATTTACTGGGCTGGAGTGTTTATTTTTCCTAAGGGGATAATTCGAGAAATTGAAAAAATAATAAGAAAATTTCTTTGGCAAGGTAATAACGGGAAAGGCTATGCAAAAGTTTCATGGGGTGATATATGACTTTCCATTAGAGAAGGAGGATTAGAAGTGAAATCGATTACTACAACAAACCAAGCTCTTATGCTTCGACACCTATGGGATAATATTAACGAATCGAAGGACTCTATTTGGTTGACTTGGATTTGTTCAAATCATTTGGGGAATAAATCATTATGGATGATTAAGCCAAAACAGGCGAACCCCTGGAGTTGGAAGAAAATTCTGAATTGGAGAATATTAATTCAATCTAGTGTTCAGCATCATGTGGGCAATGGTAATAAAATTTAGCTTTAGAGTGATCTGTGGCATATTAAAAGAATTCTAGGGACTGTCTATCCCTACGGATCTGCTGCGCTTGGTTTGCCAAAGGACACAAGACTCTCGGCTGTTATACATCAAGGAGAGTGGAGATGGCCGCATTCGCGATCCTTGATGATTTCAGAAATAATGGAGCTGCTACCTAATATTCATGCGAATAGAGATGACTCAATAACATGGAAACTCACTAAAAATGGTCTCTTTTCGGCACATTCAGCGAGTGAATTATTGAGACCAAGGGAGATACCAAAGGAGTGGAGTAATCTGTTAAAAGGGCCAGGTAAAATCATGAAGCATGGCTTCATCCTTTGGCTAGCTATTCAAGGTAGACTATCGACAAAGGATAAGCCATGGATTGGGAATTTTAATTCTTTTTGCATGCTTTGTAATTTGTCTTATATTGAATCGCATGATCACCTATTTTTTGATTGTTCCTATTTTTTGGATGAAAAATTCAGTTGTGACTGTAGACAAATTAAATTTGTAGCTAATAAAATGGCGACACGTGGAATAATATATTAGATTTCAATTTAAAAATTTATATTTTATTTAGGAATTTAATCAAATTCTAATTCCTAAAATTTAAATAGTCAAATAATTGATATTTTAAATATATTTTTCTAGCCAATCAGAAAAGCTATATGCCTAACTAATATATTATGAAAATTCAAATAATATATTATGGCAAATCAAATCTAGGGTATGGCATCTTTTAAATCATGGCATACAAAATAATTCCTTATAGAAGGGAATATATATATATATATATATATATATATATATATATTTGTATGTATATAAATATAAATATATATATATATAGGATATGGATCAAATACATACCTTGGCATTAGGTAAAATCTAAGACCCAATCTAGGCCTCTGATTCAATTTGAACCCAAGGTGTGGGTTTATCTCATTTTTTGGATTATATAAATTGTTTTAATGCTGGCAGGGGCATTTTAGTAAGCAAAACGTAACAAACTCATGCTTCCCATAACAGATTCCTGATATTGCTCCCATAATAGATTCCTGATATTGCTCCCATAACAGATTCCGCTTCCCAATTTATTTTTATTTCTAATTATAATTCGATCTATTTATAGAAATTATCAATTTAATCACGAGAATCTGAAATCTCTTCATCATTCATCAATTCTGCTTCCAAATTCATTTTTTTTTTTGAATCATAATTGCGAATTCTGCATCATTCATCGCGAATTCTACTTTTTTTTCTTCATTATCAATAGTTTTTTATTACGTTTTTCATTATATCGTCTGAGTGTTTACGGAAAATATATGTTAATGATGCGCATCTGGTGAAACGTCAATATACAGTAGATATAAGTGTGATATACAACAGCACATACGCGTAGTTACAGTTGATGCAAGTGATCATGCAACCAGTTTTTGTGTATATATTATACAGTACATTAATCATCAATATACAGTTTATTATATTTCATTATACAGTCCATATAACGTGATTATACAGTATGGTATTAAATGCAATACAGAAAGTCAGTTTAATAATTATACAGTCGAATGTAAGCAGGTATACAGTGAATACAATAGCGATATACAGTGAATTTTAACATGTTATACTTTTTATGATACATTAACTAATTAAGCAATATACAGAACATTTATTGATATTATACAGCGTGTTATTCAAAAATCAAAACGCAAAATAACAGATTCTTCAAAAATAGATTATTAACAAAAACAGATTCTTCACAAAAACAAATAACAGATTCTGTATATTGCAAAAATCAAAGCAAATAACAATGATGTAAGCGAAAACATGGGAAAAAAATTCACTGTGTCGAAATGACACGAGAATCGCACAGTCATAGCGAAACGGCGTGCTGAACAAGACACACTGTGTGGTCTTGTGATTCTAGTCATTTGAGATCGTTTAGGGCTTCAAAATTGTGTTTTGTTAGTTTTTAAGGCTTGTAAATATCAAATACATATCATATAAACCATTATACAACATCTTATACAGTGTGGTATTAGTGACAACACAATTAGTGATTTTTAAACCATCAAACAGTAGCTTATAAACCATTATACAGTAGCTTATAAACCATTATACAGTAAATACAACGGTAGTATACAGTGTGTGATTAATGATATACAATTAGTGATTTCAAACCATTATACAGTATGTTATAACATATTATACAGTATCATATAACTCATTATACAGTGTGTGTTTATACATCATACACTTACAATCTTATAAACCATTATACAGTAGCTTATAAACCATTATACAGTAAAATATAAGCCAATATACAGAATCATATAGCCATTATACAGTGAAATCCAATAGTTAATAAACATTATACAATAGCTAATTAATATATTATACAATACCTAATACACAAATATCAAATATCAAATATCCAAAAATCCAAAGTATCAAATAGCTGCTCAAAGAAACTCGAAATTCCAAATCGCTACTTCAATCTCTTCAAGTGCAAGGATAGAAAGCATTGGCGTTGTCACAAGGAGCATGAACAAGAAGTTTCAAATATCTCCAGAGAAGAGTCCTTTCTTTCAAACTATTGAGAAAGACCTACTTGATCTTGGCAATATGCATGAAGGTGGTGAATTTCTACCCTCCTCCCCACGGTCTATATCGAGCTATTCATTTACATGAAACGTGGCGTCGGTGATGATTACGAGTGCAACAACTATAGAAGAACAACTTGTTAATTTGACAAAAATCATTGAGTGACTCGCCAAGCACGTCGAAGAGCAAGATTCTCATATCTTGAAGTTGGTGAACAAATTGGATTGTACTGGTGCTAGCAATTTGGTGGGAAAACTGTTAGGTTAATGTTCTCAAATGCCACTAAAGGATTAGTAAATGATAAGACATTATCAATTTGAAATTATTTATTAAATCAATCAATAAAAGGCATTTTATTTGTTTACATTAATATTGGTATTTATATATTGTAATCATCTATAAGTCCATAAAACACAAGAGTTAACTCTCAAAGGCACTACAGGAGTCTGATACTTGTGTACTAAAATAGTTTGCATGTCAAAGATTTTCAATTAGGAATTGGAAATCATGAAGACTTGTACGACATGAGTTTTGACGAAAAAGGTGCCCGTCAATCACTAGGAAGCAGTGAAGAACTCATATCATAGGTGCACTGATGGAGATAGTGGCACTCAGACATGACTCACATCAATTCTGTCACATGGGTTTTCACTCTTGACAATCAATGGCAAAATTAATTAAATTGTAATAGGTGTGTCTGAACTTTAAACTTGAGGAATCGAGTTGAAGATATACTTGTGACGTTAGGTTCGTCATTAGAGTAGTTAGGCCCAATTCACCTGTTGGGGGGGGAGGGGTCAACCTCGAACTACAACCTAATCGGCAAGTAGTATTCTTAACTGATATCCAAGAAAGGATTCGTTCCCTCGTAAGTGAACGAGGAATTATCCTATGCATTTATAAGTAAGTTAGATCTCAAAGTCTTTGGCCAAAGCATTCACTAATCTGAACTTATTATAAATATAGCATAGAGTTAAGTTAGTGAGTTTGACCAAAATCATGACTCTTACTTAACCGGGATAAGGAAACGAGAGTTTGTATTCACACGGTATTTACAAATAGAAAGGTATAAATGATCTAATTATTTCATTTTATTTAGGTTAAATATGGACCACTTGACTGGCTAGGTGGGACCCATATTTAATGGAATCCTCCCATTAGCAAATATAGATGAACCTAAAGAGTCACGCTTAAAAAGAAAAAAATTGATGAAAAGTGGAATATTTTATGTGATAATATTTTAAGTATTGGATAGTTAAAATTAAATAAATAGAATTAATTATTTGAGAAAATAAGTTAATTTATTTATGATTTAATTAATATTATATTTTTTGGAGAAGTAAAATTAATTAAATGAGTTATTTATTATTTAATTGAATTAATTAATCGAATTAAGTTAATTAATTAAATACTAGATTAAATGAAGCTTAAAATAATACACCAAGGCCCTAAGGGGGCGGTTACTAGGCGAGATTATGGGCTTTGTTTTAGTCCAGGGTAATAACTTAAGTGATATAAATATCACATTAGTTATAAGCCTAGGTCATAAGTTGAATTACACAACACCACAAGAAAAAGAATTCCTCTCCCTCTCTCATACTAGCAGTCGGCCTTCAAGCCTAGAAGGAGGAAGATTTTTTTCATCAAGTATTTTCCGGCGAGACGATTTAGAGGCAGAACAATTGGACTGCTTGGATCAACAAAGTTTCAATCGGAGTTATTTCGCGAAGAATTGAAGAATTCAAATTCGTAGAAATTATCAACCACTTCGCTAGAACGGGTATTGTTAATTTTACCCTATCATACATATGTGTATTTAAACCCCGAGATTGATCCTGTCATGGGAAAATCCATAAAAAATATAATTCCACTTTCCGCTGCGTATGGTATATTTTCCCCAACAGTGGTATCAGAGCCAAATCGCGGTCTTCGACGTATGTAAATTATGTGAAATTATGTGATATAGATGCATGATTTATGAGTTTTTGGCGATGCATGATTAGATATGTGGATTTCGCTTTATTCGTGTTCTTGAGAAGTTTATTTATTTTCGTTCGTTAGAAATTAATGAAAAATTGGATTTCATGTAATTTTAATGTGATGTAAATAAAAATTGCAAAAAATTACGATGTCGACCCGTCGCCGTGGCGGCTCGCGCAGGCTGTGCGCGCGTAACCCATTGCCCCAGCAGTTGGGCTGCTGAGGCGATGGGCTCGCTATAATTTGGGCTCACGTGGCGAGCCCACCCGTGTGTTTTTAACACACAGGTTTTGCAATTGGACCCGGGTCGATCCATGGGTGACCCAGGTCATTTATTAAATATATATTATTTTAATTTTGATTAAAATTTGATTTTAATACAAAAATAAATCATATTAATTATTTGATAAAGGTTAATTTATTTTCATCAAATCTAATGTTAATTAAAGTTGGACTTTGAATTAAATTAGATTATGTCTATTGTGAAATTAATTTAATGTACTTAGAATTTAATTTTTTTTAATTGGATTTTATTAGAAAATTATTTGGAGTTCGCTTTAATTGAATTTCAAATAGACTTAAATAAATTAATTTTTTCAAGAATATGAAAACAATAATTAAATTTAGAATTTAATTAGAAATTAGCATATATGTTTTTCGTGTGATGAATGTTTAATATCATGTTTGACATGTTATGTGATTGGAGACATGATTCATGGACTTAGGCTCGTTTTTATATATTGTATTTCTTTTGATGGGTTGTAAAGGCCTATTTGAGCCTAGTTTTATTTTCTTTCTAGATAAATTTTGTATAGGTGAAAAATATTGAAATGTAATAGTTAGAAATAGAATAGGCCCAAAGGAGCCATTCAAGTCGAGCCGAGGAGACTCAAGAAGGAGCTTTGGAAGCTTTAGTATAGTTTCTTTTTATTTTATGATTGAAACATTGGCGTGTTTCAATCTAGGAAATATAGTCCATGAATCATGTGTTGTTAGCTTTCTAGGATTGCTAATTATTTATTTTAATCCATGTTTATATGCATGATATGAAATGGATTAATGTGCAAATGAGACCTAATAAATAATTTAAATTCTCCCACTTGAAAAGTTTTAAGTTAGTAAAGGGTACTAGGTATCCTGTCCTACACTGAACTTAGGAGAAATCAAAATGATATTTAATATATAATATCATCCCTAAGCAATGGGAGGATTATATATTAAAATATATTTTATATTTTTTCTAAGTGCATGAAATGCCATTGGTCAAAAACAAATTTCACCCCAAATACCAGCAAAAGGTTGGCAGGTGAAATTCAATTGTTAGACTAATAGATAGTCAGTGGGTTGAACTTAGATTATTCATAAATCAATATGATCGTTAAAAGGTTGAGATTTGATGGATAATGGACAAAGGGATTGAATCATCCATTTGATGGATTGATGTTGGACATCACTTTAATAGATTGATTAGGCCAAATACCAGCAAAAGGTTGCAACCTATTAATCTAGTTAAAGAACTCAATCACCACTACAAAACCTTCCAATGATGACTTCTGAATTCCAAAGTGGGAGTGTAAATTTTCGAAAAATATAGTGGGAGCCAAGTTTATTTTAAAAGTCCTTAATTTAAACTTGGAACAACAATTACATTAGAATCTAATAAGTCTTTTTACATTTTTTGCAGTTATTTTCTTATTATCTCTCTCACTATGACTATCAACCCACTATCTGTACTACTTGAAAAGAATACTTTGACTGGTCTTAACTATGTGGACTGGCTCCGATGGATAGTCCTCAATATGGAGTCACTGGGGTATGTATTGGATGCTGATGAGGAGGAAGTTGCGACTCATGAGAAATGGGTCAAAGACGACGTCCAGGTTCGTGGGTAAATGCTAAGTTCAATGACAAATGAGTTGCAGCGGTCCCATGACAAAATGGTCTCGGTGAGAGCTATTTTGGCACACCTGGTAGAGCTCTATGGTGAGCACAGTCGCACTGCTCGGTATGAGATATCGAAAGAGCTCTTTGGAGCCAAGACGAAAGAAGGAGAAACTGACCTTATCAATTTGTAATTGTTTATTAAATCAATCAATAAAAGGCATTTTAGTTGTTTAAATTAATATTGGCATTTATATATTGTAATCATCTATAAGTCCATGAACACAAGAGTTAACTCTCTAAGGCACTAGAGGAGTCTGATACTTGTGTACTAAAATAGTTTGCAAGTCAAAGATTTTCAATTGGGCATTGGAAATCTTGAAGATTTGTATGATATGAGTTTTGACGAGAAAGGTGCCCGTCAATCACTAGGAAGTAGTGAAGAACTCATATCATAGGTGCACTTATGAAGATAGTGGCACTCAGACATGACTCGCATCGATTCTGTCACATGGGTATTCACTTTTCACAGTCAATGACAGAATTAGTTAAATTGTAATAGGTGTGTCCGAACTTTAGACTTGAGGAATCGAGTTGAAGATATACTTGTGACGTTAGGTTCGTCATTAGAGTAGTTAGGCCTAATTCACCCGTTGGTAGGGTCAACCTCGAACTGCAACATAATGGGCAAGTAGTATTCTTAACTGATATCCAAGAAAGGATTCGTTCCCTCGTAAGTGAACGAGGAATTATCCTATGCATTTATAAGTAAGTTAGATCTCAAAGTCTTTGGCCAAAGCATTGATTGATCTGAACTTATTATAAATATAGCATAGAGTTAAATTAGTGAGTTTGACCAAAAACATGACTCTCACTTAACCGGGATAAGAAAACGAAGAGATTGTATTCACATGTGGTATTTACAAATGGAAAGGTATAAATGATCTAATCATTTCATCTTATTTGGGTTAAATATGGACCACTTGACTGGCTAGATGGGACCCATATTCAATGGAATCCTCCCATTACCAAATATAGATGAACCTAAAGAGTCACGCTTAAAAAGAAAAAAATTGATGAAAAGTGGAATATTTTCTGTGGTAATATTTTAAGTATTGGATACTTAAAATGAAATAAATAGAATTAATTATTTGAGAAAATAAGTTAATTTATTTATGATTTAATTAATATAATATTTCTTGGAGAAATAAAATTAATTAAATGAGTTATCTATTATTTGATTGAATTAATTAATCGGATTAAGTTAATTAATTAAATACTAGATTAAATGAAGCTTAAAATAATACACCAAGTAGCACACCAAGGCCTTAAGAGGGCAGCTACTAGGCGAGATTATGAGCTTTGTTTTAGTCCAAGGTAATAACTTAAGTGATATAAATATCACATTAGTTAAAAGCGAAGGTCATAAGTTGAATTACACAACACCACAAGAAAAAGAATTCCTCTCCCTCTCTCATACTAGCCGTCGGCCTTCAAGCCTAGAAGGAGGAAGATTTTTTTCATCAAGTATTTTCCAGCGACACGATTTAGGGGCAGAACAATTGGACTGCTTGGATCAACATAATTTCAGCATGAGTTATTTCGCGAAGAATTGAAGAATTCAAATTCGTAGGAATTATCAACCACTTCGCTACAATGGGTAAAGTTAATTTTACCCTATCATACATATGTGTATTTAAACCCCGAGATTGATCCTGTCATGGGAAAATCCATAAAAAAATATAATTCCACTTTCCGCTGCGTATGGTATATTTTCCCCAACAAAAACAACCCGAGGTCCATGAAGAAGCGAAAATGTCTATGATGCAACAATCAAGTAAAGAAAAGAAGTCTTCAACTAAAGAGCTTCAAGTTTCATCTGATGGATTGATTCATATTGACCAGCTGCGGGAGTTCATCGCCGAAACTATTAACGAGAAGTTTGATGGAAGTTTTATGACATCTTTGATGTATGCTAAGTCATACACTCAAAGAATTGGCGATTTAAACAAGCCAACTGGCCACCAACCTCCGAAATTTCAACAATTTGAAGAATAAGGAAATCAAAAGCAACATATGGCTCAATTTGTTGAGACATGCAATAACGCCGGAACTTGTGGCGATCATATGGTCAAGCAGTTTGTTCGGTCATTGAAAGGCCATGCATTAGACTGGTATACTGACTTGGAGGCTAACTTTATTGACAGTTGGGCCAATTGGAACGTGAGTTCCTTAATCGACTTTATAGCATCCGATGGACGGTTAGCATGGTAGAGCTCACGAACTCTCGCTAATGGAAAGATGAACTCGTTATTGACTACATCAATCGATGGAGAAACTTTAGCCTTAATTTCAAAGATCGACTATCTGAGACTTCGGCTATAGAGATGTGCATCCAAGTAATGCATTGGGGTCTTCGCTATATCCTTCAAGGAATCCAATCTAAGACGTTCGAAGAATTGGATAATCGAGCGCATGATACGGAGTTAAGCATGGCAATAAGTGGAGTTGATAGGCCACATGTTCAAGAGCCATGGAAGTGAGAAGTCAACAATGGGGGAAGCACTTATCAAAAACTTCAAATGATGAATCAATGTTAGTAAGTATCACATCCATCAAACATCATAGCAAAGCTGTTGATGAAGGACCAAAGAAGTTAACTATCAAAGAGATTCAATCAAAGAAGTATCCTTTTCTCGACTCCGATGTCTACGGGATATTTGATAATCTACTCAACCCAAGTCTTATTGAATTGCCTGTGCTGAAATGACTGAAAGAGGCTGGGTGAGATGATCACCCGAAGTATTGCAAATATCATTGCTTGGTTGACCATCCAATTCAAGATTACTTCATATTCAAAGACAAGTCATGGAGTTGGCCCGCCGAGGAAAAATCTCGCTTGAAGAGGATGACGCTCCTTAATGAAACCATCAAAAATGCTCCCTGATACGAGCTTAAACTGTCAACAACGCTCCTTGATACGTTTTAATTATTTTTTAAAATAATTAAAACATTTATGATTCCTTTCATTGTCTAATTAACATAACTTTAAACATACAAAATTTAGATTACAAAAAATATAATTCTAAAAATATTACTCCAGAATTTTATGGGCGTTTTATAAATTTATTCATGTTAACTCCAAAATTTTCATCAAAATTTAATAGTCAACTCCGTTAATCAACCTTTTGACCATTTTTTTTGGGGGAGAATTCGTGCGTGAATACATTCACACACAAATTATATTCAATATCACGATGTATTCGATATCACGTGCCACTCATGCACAAAATCTCCCCAAAATACATGGTCAAAGGTTGACTAATGGAGTTGAACGTTAAATTTTGATGAAAATTTCGTTTGGACTAAATGTGAGATATTTTGAACTTTATAAGACTAAATGTGATAAATTCGTAAAGAATGAGATCAAAATTGAACTTGAGCAAAATTATATGATCTAAAATGTAAAATTCCCTACCATAATATATGTCCATAGTATACATATAGTTCGGATCAATCAGGTTTTTAACACCGCTCCAATTGATCAAAGCAGTGATCCAATAACCCATGTAGCTTTCCACTTAACTAAAGGGCAGGTTTTAAAAACATTGTTAGTTTTATCGTCATTATTTCTGAATTTTATGGGCGTTTTACCAAATATTACTCCAGAATTTTATGAGCGTTTTACCTAATTAATTCATTTTAACTCCGAATTTGATATATAATTGAAATATTAGATTCTGTGTTTCACAAGATATCAGCTGCAAATTCTAAAAACATTACTCCAGAATTTTGTGTGGCGAATTTTTGGAATAATCAGCTGCAAATCCAGTTGAAGAAGATTTTTAGATGGTGGTCGATCAAAATATAAGGAATGGATCAAATGCAAGAAAGAGTGTGTTGGTCCCAAGTGGCATACGAAAGGGTCTAGAAGAGGGGGGGGGGGTTGAATAGACCCTGAAGTCTTTTTTGACTTCTAAAATTTTCGTATCACTTTGAAGTATTTGAACGCTTAACAAGTTTAAGCGCTGGATGTGGCGCTTGACAAGTGTTGATTTAAGCGCTAGTTTTGGGCGCTTGAGAAACATTAACTTAGACTCGGTGATTTCAATACTTACCAAAATAGGGTAAGTTTAGTCACTAAATCAGAGTTAGCACAGCGGAAATGATTTTATAGCTTAGCGTTCGTTTTAACCAATTAGTTGCTTATTAGTTTTAAATGCCTTTTCAAGATATAATATGACAGTTTAATGTAAGGCAATAAAACAGTAAATGACACAAAATATTTGTAAGGTTCACTGGGTGATGTAATCCCAGCTATGTCCTTCTTCTCCTTTTATCAGGGAGGATTTCCACTATGATGATTATCGAAGAGTCACACAGAGACTTCTACAAAATAGAGAGAGATTGGATATAGATCTCGGAACTCCTTGGTCACACAGATTTCAACTCCAATAAAGATCATCTATCCCCTTGCTTCTTTCACCCAGAAATAATGCAAGTTACAACCGATCTCGGAACTCCTTGGTCACACAGATTTCAGCTCCAATAGAGATCAACTTCAATAAGCTTCTCTTACACAAAAATACTGCTTGTGAATCAACAAACTTTCTCACTCAGATGAAAGATGTTGAGAATTTTTGTAACGGTTTTGTTTGGATTTGAGAAGTTCAAACAACTTGGAATATCTCAGTAATAGTGTAGGGTTCTTCTAAAAAGATATTTGAGATATTGGTGACTGTTTTTGGAATGTATTTGAGAGGCTTGAAGGATTTCGGCTATGAAGTTTCTAAGTTTTTTCTCTCAAATAATATCAGCAAAGTTTGGACCTTTTTCAGTGTATATGAGCGTGTGATCTCGGTCTCTTTTCAATAGTGTCACGCTTGTCACCACCTTTTGTTTTTGCTGAAAGAATACTATTTAAGTGTTTCTTGGAATTTTGTCCGTTTGACACAATTAGGAACACGGTTCCCTAAACATTCCTTGTCTCCAACATTCCTGACATTTGGCTATATTAAATAGCCAGACATGTTCTTGGTTTTTGGAATCTAATAGTTTTGGTCAAAAAGGTAGCTTGCCCATATTGTAGTGCTCATACTTTAATGCACTTTATCCAACTTTTAATGCATCTTGTCCTTATTTCCGTTGGAAATAATTGCTTGCCCATAATTGCTTGCCCGAACTGTTCATCACTTTTAATGCCCATGATTGCTTGCGACTGTTCACATGAATAGTATAACTATTCAGCTGGCGCTGAAGAGTGACTCCTGAATAGTAAAACTATTCGGGTGGCGCTTGAAAATAATGTTCATCTGAATAGTAACGCTTGAAGCTTTGAGCGCTTGAACACTGTACATCTGAATAGTAACTCTTGGAACTTTGAGGCTTGAACACTGTTTACTTGAATAGTGACGCTTGAAACTCCGACCGCTTGAATACTGTTCACTTGAATAGTGACGCTTGAAAACTCTGAGCGCTTGAATACTGTTCACTTGAATAGTGACGCTTGAAACTCCGAGCGCTTGAATACTTGAGTCGCTGGACGCTTGAGCGCGTGAACAGTAAGTGTTTGACGTTTGAGCACTTGAATAGTAATGCGTGAATAGTAACACTTGAATAGTGAGCAATTGAATAGTAACGCGTGAATAGAATGCGTGAATACTGAGCGCTTGAATAGTATGCGTGAATAGTAGCGCTTGACGGACGCTTGGAATAAATCTTCATCTTCTTTTGATTTCAGATGCTGATCTTCAACTTCATCACTTAATAGACTCACACAGAACTCTATTAGTGATTTGGTATCACATAATCTAAAATCTATAAAGACAAAAATTACAAGCCTAACCAAATAAGTAAACTTTCAAACGCTTATACAATATTTCTATGAAAGCATAAACTTACATTCTTTTGGGGTCTAACATGAAATCTTATTTTGTCATCATCAAAATATCTAACATGAAATTCCTAACAGAGTGTTTGGTTTGACCTGACGAGAGTAATGGCAATTGCAGGAAGCATGCCTGAATAAGAAAAAAATACTATAAATTTTGGGCATTCCCTCTTGTAGATAGTAGTAAATATATGTGGTATGTAAAAAAAATTGTATTTTTCATCCCATAATGTTGCCCAAGTTCAATTTTGGCCTCATTCGTTAGGAATTTCTCACATTTAATCCTATAACTTTACAAATGTCTAACATTTAGTCTCAACCAATGTTTCCATTCAAAATTTAACAGTCAACTACGTTAGTCAACCTTTTGACCATTTTTTTAAGGGAGAATTCGTGCATGAATACATTCACACACGAATTATATTCAATATCACGTACCACTCACGCACAAAATCTCCCCAAAATACACAGTCAAAGGTTGACTAATGGAGTTGACCGTTAAATTTTGATAAAAATTTCGGTTGGACTAAATGTGAGATATTTTGAAAGTTATAAGACTAAATGTGATAAATTCGTAAATTATGGGGTCAAAATTGAACTTGAGCGAAGTTATATGATCTAAAATGTAATATTCCCTGGTATGTAATGTAATATATATGTCCATAGTATACATATAGTTCGGATCAATCAGTTTTTTTAACAGCGCTCCAATTGATCGAATCAGTGATCCAAACCCACATAGATTTCCACTTAATTAACGGCCAGGTTATAAAAAAACTACTAAAATCCTTAATGAAATTATTCTCTGCCAAGAGATATGTACACGTGATGCAGGCGAATCACCATTCCGTCTCCCAATTAATCCTATCAAAGCTCCATCAAATTAATGGCAATTGCGGGAAGCGTACCTGGATAAGATCTTTTTAGATTTTAATTGGTATAACCAATGCACAGACAAGTAAATAAATGCCTATACTTATTTCAGATCTGCCCAACGAATTCTGATATGATTAATCCCTATAATGTGGTCTACTTCCAGATGGCTTTGTATTAAAATTGCGTTGTGAAGTGATGGATGCTTATAAACAAATAATATCTCCAACTGGCTTTAATTTGACTTGTTTATAAACAAATAATATATTGAATCAATTATTTGAATAGCAGGACGACTAGTTCTACATTATGATGGTTCTTGGCAACGGTCGAAGCCACCGTCGCGATAGCCATCGTTCAAGTTCTATTGTAATGTCGTAGAATGATTATGGCCGTTCCACGTTCTTTCAAATAAAATGTATGAAAATCATTTTTTTAAAGAATTAAAACATTTATGATTTCTTTCATTGTCTAATTAATACAATTTTAAACATTTAAAATTTAGATTACAAAAAATATAATTCTAAAAATATTACTCGAGTTGAAGAAGGTTTTTAGTTGGGGGTCGATCAAAACACAAGGAATGGATCAAATGCAAGAAAGAGTGTTTGGTTTGACCTCACGAAATTGTTTTAAATCGCTGTTTATTTACATTATTAGATTTCAGGATTGCATCTTGCAACACAGTATGTAGGTGGTCTAATAGTGTAATCACTATATTAATCCTTTGTGATTTTATTGCTTTGGCTGCTACTACTGTTCCTTTAAGTTTTATAAATTAATTTGAGTCTTTCATTAAGAACATTAATTATAACAAAATTTTTTTTATTGAATTCCCATTAATAATTTTACCGGGCACAATCACCGCGGCTTGCGCGATGCCATTTACTAGTTTGTTTATAAGGATCACATGATTTCGCCAGTTATATATATATTATTTGTTTATAAGCATCACATGATTTCGCTCCATCTATTTTTTTTCTCCATCTCTACGACATAATTGGGCATGTCCGTCAAAAACAAAGCAGTTTATAAGATGTTGAGTATGAGTAGGAGTAAGTGGATTGATGACCAAACACATTGAAATAATTCAGTCATTAATCAATAATCTATGGGATTGTCAACTAGAGCCACATCAACTTCATTTATGCTCACTAAATAATGGGTGATACTTAGTGAGATCGGGAGTTGGACTCCGGGTCAATTTCAACCACATAAAGTGTTAAAATATATGTGGGGTTTATCAAAATATATATGTATTTTATTGTGTGTTAATAATTTGTGTGGCTAAAATTGACCGAGAATCCAATTCCCAATCTCACTAAGTATCACCCCTAAATAATGCAATAAACAAAGCCATCTGAAAGGAATTAATATATAATATGAAAGGAATTAATAATATCAGAATTCAACCCAAGGCTTGTTGGCATAGTGATACTGACTTACATTTTCATGGAGGTCCTAGATTCAATTTCAGGGCGTCACAAATTGCGTCTTTTCTCTTCTTATTTGGAGTTTTATAGGGTTTGTGTGACTAATCATTAAAAATGATCGATCTGGATTTGTCGGGCCAAAGTACTCCCTTTGTCTAGAATTTTTTTTTTTAAATATCAGATGTTGGTTTTTTTTTTTTTTTTTGTCTAAAATATCAGATATTGTTGAGCAGATCTGAAACAAGCATACGCATTTATAACTTGCATTTGTTATACCTATTAAAATCTATGAAAATCTTATCCAGGTACACTTCCCACAATTGGCATTAATTTTTGTAAATTCGGGAAATAATTAATTGAAGAATCAATTCCGCATTACTTCTTATTTCAGAACTTGTAAGAGTATGTCTGCTTTTAAAACTATTGTTTTAACCCGTGTATTATAGATTAGTAATAGTGAATTGATAAAGACACTACACATTTTGTTAGAGCCACTCCACGTTTATTTAAATTTTACAATATAGACAAAAATGTCCTTTAACCTATTAAAGTAATTCTATCATTTTCTTTTTACAATCTAATTTTATACCACTTTTTTAACTAAATATAAAATAAGTATTCAAAATTTGATAGTTCATAATTTTAAAATTTAAAAGTGACAAATCCGTAAATAATAAGTAAAAAAAAAAAAGGTCGTAGACATGGCTAAAACTTTTACTTTTTTATTTAGAACTAAATTAGGATAAATGTTATTTTTTTTTGGATAAAATTGACAATTATCTTTTCATTAAATTTAACAAAAAATAAAATTAGCTATTATTCTATGTGGACATATTGAGTTCATCAATACTAACTCAGTGTAATATGATCTAACGATTATTAGATTTTTTTGGCAACTTTTAGGTCTTTGATATTATATTAATTTCCAATATTCAAAAAAGAAATTATGATATTTACTATGGAGCAAATGAGCAGCACATGTCATTTAACGAGTTCGATAAAATTATATTGGGGTTTGAATATCCATGGCAAAATGATTAGACTTATTACACTGATTAAAAATATGTTTTTGTATTTCAAAAAAGATGCTTGAAAAAAAACACAATTTTATTTGGTAATATTTATACAAAAAAGAACTACAAAACATTCTTCAAAGTTTATTTAGAAGTGATTATTCAAATCACCTTTTAACATTAATAAGAATTCTATATGATACGTTAAAGGGTATTATAGTTGACTTAGTAAATTTAAAAAGAATGTGGAATGTCTTTAACAAAATGCGGAGTGCCTTTATCAACTCTCTTAGAAATATCAGTGACAATCATATGTTTGTGTTTCTTAGATCACTATAGCAAAAAGTAAGCTCTACAACTAAAAGTATTATTAGTGACAAAATTTGAAGTTACAAAATTAAAATGGTCACTAAGCTAGATATATATAATGAGTAACAATAATTATCAAAACTTACAACTTCTATATGAATTTTGTCAATATAAACATCTATAACATATTCTTGTGGCAAAACAAAAATTTTTGTCACTAAAAATTTACAATTAGTGATAATTTTAACAATTTCATTTGTCACTAATGCCTTATTTTATTATAGTGAACTTATATATTTTATAGTAGCACAATAAACACAAAACAAATAAATGGTGGAAATTTATTATACTAATTAATCTCTCTTATTACATATACTATAAATTGCATGCAACTATCGTGTATATTTTATTTTGTTTAGCTAAATTTGGAACTTGGCCTTATAAAATTATTATTTCTGTTTATTTTTTTAATTTATTGGTTTAAGAATACAAGAGGAATTTCTAATAGTTTAGAAATTATTTTCTAATATGTTTGACAAAGAGTTAACTAAAGTCTGGCGATACTAGTGGAAGTTATTTACTAGTAAGGCCGAACTTATTACTTAATGGCTTCGTGGGATTTTGGATCAATATTCACATTTTGTATAGACTGGATTGGACGAATTGTTATTTATCATAATGTGTATTATTTGTGGAAAACTTGCACTTTATAATCCCACAACTTAGGTCATGTGAAGTTTTGATCCAAATTATGGTCATTACCACATTGCATCCAATATAAACAAATGTGCATTTTTGGTCCCAAGCACAACGTCCATTCGTTCTTGGACGAAAATAACTTGTGATTGTGTGACATAAATTCAATTATTCTTTTCTGATGATATTAGACCAAATTACACATAATACAAGTGACGTTTCTAGTGCTCTATGTTGATGACATCCTACTCATTGAAAATGGTGTGGGAATGTTGCAATCAGCAAATGCATGGTTGTTGACCCAATTTTCCAAGAAGAATATGGAAGAAACAACCTATGTTTATGGTATAAAGATATACCAAGACAAAAGTGATAGACTACTGGTACTCTCCCAATCCTCGTACATATATAGAATGCAAAAAATGTTCAGCATGGAGAAATCTAAGAACTAAATCCGCCCAATTAAACATGGTATCAATCTTTTAAAATCTATGTCCCCTAAGACGCAGGAGGAAAGAGAGATAATGTTGAAAGTACCTTATGCTTCTGCAGTAGGGAGCATTACGTGTGCTATGTTATGTACACGTCCTGATGTGATTTATCGACTCAGTGTGACAAGGCTATATCAAGAAAATCCAGTGGATGATCACTGGACCGTTGAAGGTGATCCTAAAGTACTTGAGGCGTACTAAAGGTCTCTTCTTAGTGTTCGGTAGAGGAGAATTGGAGATATAGTTATATTGATTCTAGTTTTCCATCTGATATAGACGACTCTAATTCGATGACTGGGTATGTGTTTGTACTTAACGGAGCAGCAATAAAGCTCCAAGCAGGAGACGTAAGCTGACTGATGCGAGTCGTAGCACACCAAAAATATTATTTATACTTCCTTGATACCTAATGCAATAGCGGTAAGCAAGGGTCGAACCCAAGAGAGTGTAGATCAATTACAATTGTCAAATAACTTATGAAACTTAAGTAAAAAGGGGGGTTGGTTGCAATTGTACGGAATCTAAACAAATAAAAATTATAAAGAAAGCAATTAAATAGTATAATTGAATCAATAATGTAAAGCCCGGTCAATTGTAATTACCCATCATCTTCTCGATTCGATCATAGATACGCAAGATTAATTCTAGTTGAGTAGCCCACTAAGAGGAACAATGATAGCATATGAACATCTTGCTCTTTTCTTAAGCGTAATTTATCAACGGATAGCCAATCGATAAATTCTAACTCCTAAAATACATCTAGGGACTAGGCCTTCGATTCATTTACGGAGAAGCATTAATCACAAAAGGAGAGTTGACATCAATAGTCAATCCACCTAGCATGAATTAAATCTAATGACATTAATTTTCCCCTAAGAATCTAATATCAATCATTCATCAATATTAATCCCTATTTGCTACTAAGCAAGACCATAATTGATAGCAATTTAATCTTAACTAGCAATGGATCAATGAAACACAATAACAAAGTGTACATCTAAGCTAAGCAATTCATCAAACACTTGGCATGAAAACAAGAAAATCAATTACTCAACAAAGAAATTATATTAAGAACAATAATCTCACAAACCAAGATGATGATTTCGAATTACAATTGCCCGGATGAGGTTTTTAGCCTCTAAATGTCATCTTCAAAGCTTGAGAATTCCAAAAATGCAAAAATCTAAAGAGAACAAGACTTGGGGGAGGCAAAGATACAACCAAAATAGGTCAAAACTCTATTTATAGCTCTACAAATCGGGTAAAATCCGAGAGAATCGCGCTGGAGCGAGCATAATGTCTTGCTCCAGCGCGAGCTATGAAGCCACGCACTGCTGGCGCTGGAGCAAGACATTTTCTTGCTCCAGCGAGAGCTAAGGCCAAAAGGGCTCGTGCTGGAGCAAGCATTTTTCTTGCTCCAGCACGAGCTAAGTTGTTTCGCACAGCTCATGCTGGAGCAAGCCTTTTTCTTGCTCCAGCCCGAGCTTTGGTTGCTTGTAGGCACGTTTTTAGGCCTTCTCGCTCATCTTGGTCGTTCTCCAACCTCCCGACTTCAATTGGGGCTCTCAATCTCGACCAATTCCACATCTTTTCTCGTCAAAAGCTCCAACCATGCTACAAGATAAAATCATGACTTTAAACGAGCAATTATAAAAGAATATTGCATAAAAACATTAGAATTAGACGAGATTTCTAGGAGAATAACACACTTATCAAACACCCCCACACTTAGCCAATTGCACGTCCTCGAGCAATGATTAGGATATGCATACTTTTCTCAAATTCATTAGAATGGAAGATAAATGATAAAAATGACATGAGACAACCACCAGGGTCAAACACTAAAAAGATTGACACACATTATAGTTATTATTCACTTGCAAACTTTATCAAATATTCACAAGATGATCACAATAAGAGTAGAAATATTGGGAAATTAGTAGACTTTCTCACAATCCTCTCCAAACACTTGAGTGTATACGGATAATGTATTTTTCGCTCAAATCTTTCTATGTAAATGCATTCCCATAGGCTTGCTTATACACCAATAATCTCCACTACTTTAGAAATGCGCACATAAGAATAAAAAGGTCTTCAATATGGTTGTAACGGGGTTGAGGCTCGGGTAGAAAAACAAAGGATAAGAAAGCTAAGTCCAAGAAACTAGCAGAGCATTGAGATAAACTTGGATAAATGATATATATAGGACCCAACACCTAACAACAACAAATCATTTGCTCATGTTTCCATCAATAATTTGTTTTTCATTCATTTTTTTTTTTCTTCTCTTCATTTTCGTCTTTTTTTTTTTTTTTTTATATATATATCGACAAAGAACTAAAAGCACTCAACCTCTTCTCTCCCACAAATTGCATAACATTCTTTACATTCATCAAAAGTACCCCCACACTATCTCTCAGCATGCCATTTTTTTTTTTTTTTACTCATGAAATAAATCCTTCTAGCTCTACTCGTTCTTTGGACGGGTAAATCAAGAGAGAACAAAGAATTGAAAAAGCTCATAAATCGGGTCAATCCAACAAAACGGCCAAAAGCTCAAAGGGGTTTACTAGAGATGAAAATGCATAAGGTAGGCTTTTTAGGCTAAGTGGGTTAAAATCCTAAGTGCCTTTATCATCTTCAAATATGCACATATCAATGTAATTTTGACGTGGTTCAAAGCAAGTTCTAGCATTACAAAAACATAGAAGATACACACATTGAAAGAAAGAAGAAGATTTCCATCGAAATTTGATAAACATAAAGGCTCAATAGCTCACATGGTTGTCATAGTCTACTAAAAACCCGCAATTCTACTTCATAGTTCCATCATTGTATCAATAAAAGCCCAAGAAGCAAGTGATTACAACTATAATATGTCTATCTCATTCACAATCAAACGGTTCTAACTCATGTCAACTAAATCATTGTTATTCCAGCGTTTATCTCATGACAATTAACACATCCCAAGGGTGCATGAAAATAATCAAAGCCTTATAAAAGACTCAAAACAATAAACTGCCCCCCCCCCCCCACACTGAAAGAAAGCATTGTCCTCAATGAAAAACACCATTTTCGTAGGAGCCACGATTGCATTTAGCGTATGCAACAAGCCTTTTAAACCTTTAGGTTCCCCCTAAAGGACGAGTGAAGTCTCGTGAGAGTTTTCAGAGATAAACCCACAAAATCGAAATAAAAGCATACAAACACAAACAAGAACAAGCACAAACACGCACACAACCGAAAACAAAACGAAACATGCTAAAAAAAAATGAAAAGAAAAAGAAAAAGGAACAAGCAAACTCCCCTAAGAAATAGGATTTGCCAAAAATAAGTCGGTATGGAGACATTCCAATTGGTGTTTTATAAGCCGTTCTATATGCCCATAAGGCATCCTCGAGCCTAGCACTCCAATCCTTTCTATTCGGATTCACCGTTTTCTCAAGAATAGACTTTATCTCCCGATTGGAGACCTCGGCTTGACCATTGGTTTGAGGATGGTACGCGGTAGAAATCTTGTGTTTCACGGCATATCTCTTAAGCAATGCTTCAATGGTTCGATTACAAAAGTGAGTGCCTCGGTCACTGATTAAAACACGGGGTATGCCAAACCTAGCAAAAATGTGACATTTGACAAAATCTGCAACCACTTTGGAATCATTAGTCCGGGTGGCTTTGGCTTCCACCCATTTTGACACATAATCAACGGCGAGTAAAATATACAAGTTACCAAAAGAACTCGGGAATGGGCCCATAAAGTCAATGCCCCACACATCAAAAATTTCACAAATAAAGATGGACGTTTGTGGCATTTGATCCTTACGGGTAACATTCCCGGTAAATTGACAACGAGCACACACTTTACAAAACATGTATGCATCACGAAAAAGGGAAGGCCAAAAAAATCCACATTCAAGAATTTTTCGAGCGGTTCTATTAGGACCAAAATGGCCTCCACATGCATAAGAGTGACAAAAAGTTAGGATAGACTCACATTCGGTTTCGGGGATGCATCGTCGTATGATTTGATCCGAGCAATGCTTCCAAAGATAAGGGTCATCCCAGATGTAGAAACGAGCATCACTCTTGATCTTGTCCTTCTTGGCCTTGGAGAGCTCTGGTGGTAGCGTTTTGGTGGCCAAGTAGTTGACTAAATCGGCGTACCATGGAGTAACACTAGAAATGCCAAAGAGTTGCTCATCGGGGAAGAAATCTTGCAATGGAAGCGTATCACTCTCCTTGACTACTCGGCTTAGATGGTCGGCAACTAAATTCTCAGCCCCTTTCTTATTCTTGATCTCCAAGTCAAATTCTTGTAAGAGGAGAATCCATCGTATTAGCCTCGGTTTCGTCTCTTTTTTCATCAACAAGTGTCGGAGGGCGGCATGATCGGAGTAGACGATAACCTTAGTGCCCAACAAATAAGACCGAAATTTCTCAAGTGCAAAGACAATGGATAGTAACTCCTTTTCTGTTGTCGAATGATTCCCTTGAGCATCATTTAAAGTTCGGGAGGCATAATAAATCACAAGAGCCACTCTCCCGACCCTTTGACCCAAAACAGCGCCCACGGCATAGTTGCTCGCATCACACATGATCTCAAACGGTAATGTCCAATCTGGAGGTCTAATCACCGGGGCGGCTGTAAGGAGTTCTTTGAGCTTGTTGAAGGCCTCTTTGCACATGTCTCCAAATTCAAACGCCACATCTTGCTGTAAGAGTCGACACAACGGCATGGAGATTTTTGAAAAATCCTTGATAAACCGCCTATAAAATCCTGCATGGCCAAGAAAAGAGCGTATCTCCCGCACCGTGGTGGGGTAAGGTAAAGAGGAAATAACATCAATCTTAGCTTTATCAACCTCAATGCCCCTAGAAGATATCACATGGCCTAAAACTATACCTTCATCTACCATAAAATGGCATTTTTCCCAATTTAAAACTAGGTTAGTTTCACTGCATTTCTTAAGAATGAGAGCAAGATTATCTAAACATGTATCAAAGGAGTCTCCATAAACGGAAAAATCGTCCATGAAGACTTCTATGATCTTCTCTACATAATCGGAAAATATACTCATCATACACCTTTGAAAAGTAGCCGGTGCGTTGCATAGACCAAAGGGCATGCGCCTATAGGCAAAAGTACCAAAAGGACATGTAAATGTGGTCTTCTCTTGATCTTCCGGGGCGATCACAATTTGATTGTATCCCGAGTAACCATCAAGGAAACAATATCGTGCTCAACCCGCTAACCTCTCCAACATTTGATCGATAAATGGAAGAGGAAAGTGATATTTCCGAGTCGAAGCATTTAACTTCCTATAGTCTATACAAACACGCCAACCATTTTGAACTCTAGTGGGCACAAGTTCATTTTCTTTATTTTTCACAACCGTTATACCCGTTTTCTTAGGAACAACTTGAGTAGGGCTTACATACTTACTATCGGAAATCGGGTAAATGATACCAACATCAAGAAGCTTCACAATTTCCTTCTTTACCACTTCCATCATTGGAGGGTTGAGACGACGTTGTGCTTCCCTAGTCGGTTTGGCACCTTCCTCCAATAGTATGCGATGCATGCATATGGTCGGGCTTATACCCTTGATATCTGCTATAGTCCATCCAATTGCTAATTTGTGATCTCTCAACACCCGTATGAGCTTGTCTTCTTGATCTGCTGTCAAATTGTTAGCTATGATTACCGGTAATGTCTCATTATCTCCCAAGTAGACGTACTTGAGATGTGCCGGCAATTGCTTCAACTCAACAACTGGTGCCTGCACCACCGAGGGTAATAATTTTGCGTTAGAAATTGGTAAATCAATGTATGCAAGATTATACCTTCCAGAGAGTGGTGGTAAAGCTTGAAGCATCATCAATGTTTCCTCAAGGGTAGTACTTAACACAAATTGATCATGAAAGTTCCCATCTAAGTGGTTGCTCAAGGCTACCATCAATTCATCATCAATGTTAAGCTCAAAAACTTTCTGCGCAAGTGAATCAATCACATCAATAGAAAAAACAGAGTTTATGTCGGATGGATATCGCATAGCTTCATAAATATTGAACCGAACAATCTCACCATCAAATTCTAAAGACAAAGCACCATCATAACAATCAATTTTTGCTCGAGAAGTCTTTAGAAAAGGTCTACCTAGCAAAATAGGGGTGGGATTGGGAGATGATTCATCTTCCATGTTCAAAATATAAAAATCCGCAGGAAACACCAATTCATTCACTTGAACCAAAACATCCTCAACCACACCCTCCGGATAAACATTAGATCTATCGGCTAACTGAATTATCACACCGGTTTCTTTTAAGGGTCCTAGGTTTAAAGATGCATAAATAGAATGTGGCATGACATTAATGGATGCACCTAAATCAAGCATAGCCTTATTGAAACGAGTGTTACCTATTTTGCATGGAATAGTGAATGTACCCGGATCCTTGCATTTTTGAGGCAGTTTCCTTTGAAGAACCGCCGAGACATTTTCCCCCACACTTATCCCATTCAACTTGCGTTTTGATGTACAAAGCTCTTTTAGGAATTTGGCATAGCGGGCTACTTGGCGAATTGCATCGATAAGAGGTATATTCACCTCCACCTTTCGAAAAATTTCCAAGATTTCTTTCTCTTTCTCCTCTTTCTTCGATTGTTTAAACCTACTTGGGAAAGGAGGTTTAGTGATAATTGAAATGGGAGGAGGGTTAGAGGTTACCTTTTGAGGAGAGGTGGAGGTGGGAGGACTCTTGGTAGCTTCTTTTTCTTCCTCTTCAAAACCAAGCACCGGTGGTGTCTCGAGTGGTACTTCAATTTCCTTCCCACTTCTCAATGTGATTGCACTTGCATTTTCTTTAGGATTGATTGTTTGAGAAGGTAACTTTCCCGAACCTTGGGCCTCAATTCGACTCATCGAAGTAGCCAATTGACTCATTTGAGTCTCTAAATGCTTTAAACTTGCCTTTGTTTCTTGCTTGAATTGAATTTGGTCTTGAGCAAGAGCCTTTACAATATCTTCTAAAGACAAGTTGGAATTGGATCTTGAACTAGGAGAAGGGACTTGTGGCTTAGGTGGGAAAGGCGGTGATGGTCCTTGATTATATCCGTGATTGTATCCTTGATTATTCCCGTGATAGTTGGGACCATTTGAATTTCTATAGCTAAAGTTCGGGTGATCCCTCCATCCGGCATTGTAAGAGTTAGAGTAAGGGTCATGTTTTCGATGGGGTTGTCCGGGAAATCCTCCAATCGCATTTGCTTGCTCGGTTGGCTCCTCTTGTAGTGTAGGGCACATGTCCGTGGGATGATTCACATTGGCACAAATCCCACAAGCCTTCACTTGTTGAACCTTTTCAACGGCTAATTGGCGAACAAGTGAAGTCAACTCATTAATTTTCAACTCAAGTGAACTAGATGTAACCTCGTTGACTTTACTTGTTGGAGGCTCATGTCGGGAGCTAAATTGTTGAGAATTTGCCGCCATGTTTGCAATCAATAACCGGGCGGCTTCGGGAGTTTTATCAACTAAGGCTCCTCCACTAGCGGCATCTATCATAGTCCTCTCGGTGGGAAACAGGCCTTCATAGAAGTATTGTATGAGGAGTTGCTCACTAATTTGATGATGAGGGCAACTCGCACACAGCTTCTTAAATCTTTCCCAGTACTCATAGAGGGTTTCCCCGGATATTTGTCGGATGCCACATATCTCTTTCCGGATATTGGCGGCTTTGGAAGCCGGAAAGTACTTCTCTAAAAATACCCGTTTCATCTCATTCCATGTGTTGATTGATCCGGATGGTAAGTAGTAGAGCCAATCTTTTGCCGAGTCCGCTAAAGAAAAGGGGAATGCCCTTAGCTTGATTTGTTCCTCGGATATCCCGACGGGCTTCATAGAAGTGCATACCATGTGAAATTCCTTGAGATGCTTGTGAGGATCATCACCTGTAAAACCACGAAAAGTGGGGAGGAGGTGAATTAAACCGGATTTTAATTCAAAAGCAACATCAAGGGCGGGGTAATCAATGCATAAAGGTTGATAATTGAGATTCGGTGTCGCCAACTCCTTAAGAGTGCGATTGTTTCGATTGTTTGCCATTTCTTCTTCTTCGGTGTTAGCTTGTTGTGCTTCCCTTCTTAGCCTATGAAAGGTCCTCTCGATTTCTGGATCAAATGGTAAATCGTGAGAGAATCGTGACATAAACAGAAAATACCAACAAAAATAAAAATAAAACAAAGACACAAGCTATAAAACAATTAAACTAATCAATACTCCCCGGCAACGGCGCCAAAAATTTATGCGAGTCGTCGCACACCAAAAATATTATTTATACTTCCTTGATACCTAATGCAATAGCGGTAAGCAAGGGTCGAACCCAAGAGAGTGTAGATCAATTACAATTGTTAAATAACTTATGAAACTTAAGTAAAAAGGGGGGTTGGTTGCAATTGTACGGAATCTAAACAAATAAAAATTATAAAGAAAGCAATTAAATAGTATAATTGAATCAATAATGTAAAGCCCGGTCAATTGTAATTACCCATCATCTTCTCGATTCGATCATAGATACGCAAGATTAATTCTAGTTGAGTAGCCCACTAAGAGGAACAATGATAGCATATGAACATCTTGCTCTTTTCTTAAGCGTAATTTATCAACGGATAGCCAATCGATAAATTCTAACTCTTAAAATACATCTAGGGACTAGGCCTTCGATTCATTTACGGAGAAACATTAATCACAAAAAGAGAGTTGACATCAATAGTCAATCCACCTAGCATGAATTAAATCTAATGACATTAATTTTCCCCTAAGAATCTAATATCAATCATTCATCAATATTAATCCCTATTTGCTACTAAGCAAGACCATAATTGATAGCAATTTAATCTTAACTAGCAATGGATCAATGAAACACAATAACAAAGTGTACATCTAAGCTAAGCAATTCATCAAACACTTGGCATGAAAACAAGAAAATCAATTACTCAACAAAGAAATTATATTAAGAACAATAATCTCACAAACCAAGATGATGATTTCGAATTACAATTGCCCGGATGAGGTTTTTAGCCTCTAAATGTCATCTTCAAAGCTTGAGAATTCCAAAAATGCAAAAATCTAAAGAGAACAAGACTTGGGGGAGGCAAAGATACAACCAAAATAGGTCAAAACTCTATTTATAGCTCTACAAATCGGGTTAAATCCGAGAGAATCGCGCTGGAGCGAGCATAATGTCTTGCTCCAGCGCGAGCTATGAAGCCACGCACTGCTGGCGCTGGAGCAAGACATTTTCTTGCTCCAGCGAGAGCTAAGGCCAAAAGGGCTCGTGCTGGAGCAAGCATTTTTCTTGCTCCAGCACGAGCTAAGTTGTTTCGCACAGCTCATGCTGGAGCAAGCCTTTTTCTTGCTCCAGCCCGAGCTTTGGTAGCTTGTAGGCACGTTTTTAGGCCTTCTCGCTCATCTTGGTCGTTCTCCAACCTCCCGACTTCAATTGGGGCTCTCAATCTCGACCAATTCCACGTCTTTTCTCGTCAAAAGCTCCAACCATCCTACAAGATAAAATCATGACTTTAAACGAGCAATTATAAAAGAATATTGCATAAAAACATTGGAATTAGACGAGATTTCTAGGAGAATAACACACTTATGACTGACTCCACTACTAGGGCTGAGTATATTGCAGCTTCGGAAGCTGCAAAAAAAGCAGTTTGGATGAAGAACTTTATCCATGAGTTGGGTGTCGGTCTGTCCATTGTGAATCCTCCAAATATCTTATTTTGTTACTGTTGGCAAACAAACGAACCCCACTACTAATCTCTTTTCTAAAATATATCCACGTAGATGGTTCTTCCAATTAATTAAGAGTGTATCAAAAGCAGTGAAAAACAAAAACCTATGATGTTTTGATGAATCGTATGGTTAATTGTTTTAATTATTGTTTATCATAATGTTAAGTATCGTATGATTTATCAAGCATTCTCTCCCGAAGTTATTTAATATATTATTTATTGTTAATCTCTTATTTCTTGTTGCATTACTGTAGCTGGATGTGAAGTCGTTAATTGTAAATATAAAATAAAATTGTCCTTGAATGTAATTTTTAGTTGTCTTAAAGTGTATTTAAGTATTATAAAGTTGTTTCTAATATATATATAATAACAAATTACTTGAATTTTTTCATCAATCTAATGTGTAGCTTTTGAAAAAAAATAAGAAAATAATGTTAACTAATGAAGATTAGTGGGTAGAATATGTAATTTTTAAGGAAAATTATGCAATAGGTAATATATATATATATATATATATATATATATAATTTTGCATTGAATTTAGTATTTTAGTAATTTGTCAAGTTTAGAAATCCCTTCTCCTTACTTAACTAAAAATTATTGTGTTTTTATTAATTTGAAAACTTTTTTTTTTAAACTGGTAATCATATCATTAATAATTTGAAAACTTCCTATTCTCTTAACAATAATTTTCTATATTCTCTATCCTTGCCAGCTGTACATATCAATAACAATGTCATGCTTTTAACGAATAAAAAAGTAATAAATAAAAGGCACTTTCATTCGTTAGTTGGCATCATCTGCTAAACGCGGGTGTTTGAGGTAAATTAGGGTTTTAGGAAAAAAAGTACCAAATTAAGGATAAACTAATCAATTAGGGCACTACTGATTGGGGATTAAGGATTAACATAGTCAACCAACCACGAACGGCCATGTGGCAGGGAATATTTCAGGCTTATTTACACAGAATTCCATGATGATTTGCTCAGATTTTGGCTAGACCTTGAATGCAGTATGAATTCTATCCCTATCCTCTTTCCTCTCTCTTTCGTCTCTGCATTTGAAGTTTCATTATCCTAAAAGCAACCTTTCTACCATTGTTGCAGGATTTGAGCTTGGAATTGAAGTCAGAATACATTTATTATCGCATATTGAGTTGTAATTAATTTATACTGCAATTGTATTTATATTAAAAATTTCAGAATTTAGTTCAATCATTACAATTGGCCATCAGAGCGTTTGTTCTTGGGCATAAAATAATGACAAAAACAAACAACAGTCGCTTAGAGGATCTGCAGCATCAACTTGAAGAACTCAATTGGATCCATGGAAGAAAAACTTGATAAACAAAAGGAGGAGTTACTTACTAAAATGAGGAGGATGATGCATCTCCAAATAGAAGCTCTTTTAAAGAATCTGGAGCAGGCAAAAGGGAAAGAACCATCGAGCTCATCTTCCCCATTGTTGCAAAATACCCTTTAAATGCACCTTTCTAGGATCCCGCGGGATTACAAGATCTGAATCCTCGGATGAATGAGAATATGAGACACTTTAACCCTATCCCTCACTTCATTAAAGGAGTTAAGCTGGACTTTCCAAAGTTTGATGGTACCAACCCAAATATTCGGATCCGGAAATGCAACAAGTACTTTCTAGTGAACCCTTTAAAAGACAATGAGAGGATCATTTTAGCTGTTGTTAACATGAAAGAGAAGGCGGATAGTTGGTATCAGGATTATGTAGAGGGTAGAAAGTACATAACATGGTATAGATTCAGTGAGATGGTTCTAGAGTGATTTTTTGAAGCTGACCAAGGCAGTATAATAGGGGATTTTAACAAGTTAAGATAAACTGGTGCAGTGACCCCTTATCTTGAATAGTTTGAAGAGTTGAAATCCTTTATGGTAGGTATGAATAAGAATCTCACAGAGGAATACATTATGCATAGTTTCATTAATGGTCTAAAGGACAAAATCAGGGCAGTTGTCCAAATGTTTCAACCCACTACTCTAAACCAAGCTACCCACTATGCTAAATTACAAGAAGTTTCTCCGGAAGCTGTATCAAAGGTCCAAACAACTTGGACAAAAACACATTCTAGTAATCCAAATACTATCAAAAGTAATAAATACACCCCTACTCAGAACAATTACACTAAAAGAGGAGGGTTTCAACAACAGGAGGACCACCCATCAGAATATTGAGTCCACATGAGACTGAGAATAGGAGAAAGAGGGGCATGTGTTTTAACTGTGATGAACCTTATCATTTTGGACATAACTGTAAAAATTGGTCATCATAGTAGCTGAGAAACCAGAGAATAAGGTAGAAGAGAACCACTCTGATGAGGACTGTGAATGGGATGAGGATTTATTAATTCCAGTTCATGCCTTAGCAGGAAAGAAAGTGCATTGATACCATAAAATTGTTGGGCCATGTTAAAAACAATACCATATCAATATTAGTGGATACTGGGAGCACACACAGCTTCTTGGATTTCACTGTTTCCAAGAAGTATGAATTTGATATTGAGTACACTAATCCATTATTAGTTACTATAACAGATGGGAATAAACTAAAGTGTAATATAAAATGTCCCAAATTTACTTGGAAAATAGGAAATTATGACTTTCCAATAGACATGAGAATGTTAAAACTGGGTGGCTGTGATATGGTATTAGGGGTAGACATGATGGAAAGATTTTAACCTACAACCTTTGACTTTGAGAATCATAAACTTTCAATGGTTAGAGAAGGTAAATTTGTGTCATTGCAAGGGATACAAGGGGAGCCAGAATTGAAAATGATAACTGGAGATAAGCTCAAGAAAATCATTGAAAAGAAGTCTTATTTGTCAATATGTCAGTTGTATGTGGTATCTGGAAAAGACACGAATAATTCCACAAGGTTAGAGAATCAGGAAGAAAGTATAAGGAATCTACTGTTAAAGTATGAAGAAATATTTGTTGAGCCCACAGGGTTACCACTAGTGAGATCACATGATCACACAATCTCTTTAAAACCCGATGCCCAACTCGTTACGCAGAAAACTTACAGATACTCCTATACACAAAGATTGGAAATAGAGAAGACGGTGGATGAGATGCTGAAATCTGGGATCATACAGCCCAGTCACAATCCATATGCCTCACAAGTTCTGTTAGTGAAAAAGAAGGACAACAATTGGAGGTTCTGTGTAGACTACAAGTTGCTAAATATCATAATCATTAAGGATGGGTTCTCTATACCCATCTTTGATGATTTATTGGATGAGTTAAGAGGGGCAGCTATCTTTTCTAAGATAGATTTGAGGGCAGGATATCACCATATCAGAGTAAAAGGAGAAGATGTTTAAAAAACTGCCTTTGTGATAATGTAAGGCCTCTATGAGTTTGTTGTAATGCCATTTGGCTTGACAAATGCCCCGACTACATTTCAATCCCTGATAATTTTTCAAGGAATACTTAAAGACCTTTGTACTAGTATTGTTTGATGACATATTAATCATAGCCCAAATTTTGAAACTTATATCGCTCATTTACAGTTATTCTTTGATAAATTGAAGGTACACCAGTTATCTGCCAAGAGGAATAAGTGTTCTTTAGCACAGAGTCAGATAGAATATGTGGGTCATGTGATATCTGTGGAAGGAGTAGCTGCTGATGAGAGTAAAATACAATGCATGGTAGAGTGGCCCTTACCATCAACAGTAAAAGGGTTGAGAGGATTCCTTGGATTAACTGGATACTACAGAAAGTTTGTCAAGAACTATGGGATCTTGGCAAAGCCATTGACGACGCTACTCAAGAAAGGGCAATTTCAGTGGAGTAAGGAAGCTGAAAAAACTTTCATGGCACTGAAGGAAGCTATGACTCAGACACCAATGCTTTCACTGCTTGACTACAAAAAGAGTTTTGTGTTAGAGACTGATTCCTATTATGGAGGGATAGGGGCAGTTTTAATGCAAGATGGGCATCCAATAGCCTATCTAAGTAAAGCACTGGGTTCTAAAAGCATGGGACTATCCATTTATGAAAAGGAGTTCTTGACTATTATTTTAGCAGTAACTAAATGGAAACACTATTTGATGGGAATGTGGTTTGTAATCATTACTACATTGCAACAAAACTATTTGGCCAAGCTCATGGGATTTACTTATAGAATGTAGTACAAGAGAGGATTATAAAACAAGCCAGCTAATGCACTGCAAGAAAGGAAAGAAAGATTATACCATGAAACAACAGGTATCTAAGTGCATTGTGATTTCTGCTGTGCAACCTATATATATTGAAAAATTAATTGAGTCATATGAGAATGACTCCCTGGCTACGAAAGTGATGACTAAGTGTATTTTGAGACCTAGGGATGTATCCTTGTTCTCTTTTCACGGAGGGGTTATAAGGTACAAGGGTAAGCTATATGTGGGGAGTCACACTAATCTAAGACATCAGATTATATAATCTATGCATAGCTCTTCTGTTGGTGGTCATTCTGGGGTCAAGACAACCTTTAGGAGGTTACAATTGATATTTTACTGGCCAAAGGCCATAAAAGACGTTAAAAGATGGGTACAAAGGTGTGAGTTGTGTCAAAAGTGTAAAGGAGAACATTGAGCTTATCCTGGATTACTTGAGCCCTTAAAAGTGCCAAACCAAGCTTGGAAGCATTTATGTTTGGACTTTATTGCAAAGCTGCCCGTTTCAGAAGGAAAAGACACTATTCTTGTGGTTGTTGACAGATTGACTAAGTACAGTCACTTTTTTGCTTTGTCTCATCCCTTGCCAGTTTCAAAAGCGGCAAAGTTATTCTTGGAAGAAGTGTACAAAATCCATGGGTTACCTACTGTTATCACTACAGATAGGGATAAACCTTTTGTGAGTTACTTTTGGAAAGAATTGATGGATCTATTACGCATTCAACAGGCCATGTCTACAACATATCAACCTAAGTGAAGGTCAAGCGGAAAGAGTGAACTAGTGTTTGGAAAATTATCTGAGGTGCAAATGTAATCACAATCCAAAACAGTGGGCAAAATGGATTGGACTAGCTGAGTGGTGGTATAATACCGACTTTCATACCACCATTAACATGATTCCCTTTGAGGCTCTATATGGATACAAATCAAGCCACTTTGGTTTAATCCCTTACCCATCTATAGTAGTTTCCGGGGTTGAAGAGATGATCATTGAGAGACGGCATAGAGTTCACACTCTTAAAGAATATCTAGTTATAGCTCAAAGTAGAATGAAACAGTTTGCAGATAAACACAGGTGTGAGAGGGAATTTGCTGTTAGAGATTCTATATTTCTTAAGTTGCAATTATATAAACAGTACACTTTAAGAGACAAAAGACTATAGAAATTGAGTGTCAAGTATCTCAGACCCTTTAAAATAATTGAGAGTGTTGGAGGGTAGTTTACAAACTGCAGTTACTAAGTAATGCCAGGGTGCACCCAGTATTCTATGTTTCCTTGCTTAAAAATTCTATTTCCCCAACTTCCACAGTGGCTACTGAATTTCCTAGACTTACTGTAGATAGCAGATCAATTTTGACTCCTATTGCTATATTAAAAAGAATAATGGTGAAGCGTAGCAATGCAGCAGCGGGACAAGTGTTGATATAGTGGCACATTTACCAAAGGAGGAATTGATTTGGGAGGATTGGAGAATGATTATTCAGTAGTTTCCTCAAGTTGAGTCTTGGGGACAAGCCTCTTAAAAATGGGAGAGTAATATCATGCTTTTAATGAATGAAAACATAATGAATAAACGCCGCTTTAATCAGTTAGTTAGCATCAACAGCTAAACGGTGGCGTTTGAGGTAAATTAGGGTTTCCGGGAAAAAGTACCAAATTAAGGATAAATGAATCAATTAGAGCACTGCTGAATCGGGGATTACGGATTAACACAGTCAACCAACGACGAACGGCCACGTGGCAGAGAATATTGTAGGTTTATTTGCATAGAATTACCGGATGATTTGCTCAAATTTTGGCTAGACCTTGAATGCAATACGAAATCTATTCTTATCCTCTTCCCCCCCCCCCTCCCCTCTCTCTCTCTCTCTCTCTCGTCTCTGCATTTCAAGTTCCATTATCTTAAAAGCAACCTTTCCACCATTGTTGCAGGTTTTGAGCTAAATTGAAGTCGGAATACCTTTATTATTGTATATTGAGTTATAATTCATTTATATTGCAACTTTATTTATATTAAATTTTACAAAATTTAGTTCAATCATTACAAATAATCTCTTATTTAACAAATGAGAACTAATTCCTAACGTGGATCCTTAAACTTTCAATCATTTCCAATCTCTAGGTTTATTTTAATGTTTCTTACGTCCTAGATGATTAAAAGCTTGTCTTATGCGGGGGCGGGGGGGATTACAACTCATAAATTTTGTTCTTTCAGTTGTATGTATTTACTGGCTGGAGTGTTTATTCTTCCTAAGAGGATAATTCGAGAAATGAAAAAAATAATAAGGAAATTTCTTTGGCAAGGTAATAACGTGAAAGGCTATGTAAAAGTTTCATGGGGTGATATATGAATTTCCATTAGATAAGGAAGATTAGAAGTGAAATCGATTACTACAACTAACCAAGCTCTTATGCTCCAACACCTATGGGATATTATTAATGAATCGAAGGACTCTATTTGGTTGACTTGGATTTATGCAAATCATTTGAGGAATAAATCATTATAGATGATTAAGCCAAGACAGGTGAACCCCTGGAGTTGGAAGAAAATTTTGAATCGTAGAATATTAGTTCAATCTAGTGTTCAGTATATTAAGGGAATTCTAGGGGCTGTCTATCCCTATGGATCTGCTGCGCTTGGTTTGCCAAAGGACACAAGACTCTCGGTTGTTATACATCAAGGAGAGTGTAGATGGTCGCATTCGCGATCTTTGATGATTTCGGAAATAATGGAGCTGCTACCTAATAATCATGAGAATATAGATGACTCAATAACATGGAAACTCACTAAAAATGGTCTCTTTTCGGCACATTCAGCGAGTGAACTATTGAGACCGAGGGAGACACCAAAGGAGTGGAGTAATCTGTTAAAAGGGCCAGGTAAAATCCTGAAGCATGGCTTCATCCTTTGGCTAGCTATTCGAGGTAGACTAGCTGTCGACAAAGGATAACCATGGATTGGGAATTTTAATTCTTTTTGCATGCTTTGTAATTTGTCTTCTATTGATTCGCATGATCATCAATTCTTTGATTACTCTTATTTTTTGGATGAAAAATTCAGTTGTGACTGTAGACAAATTAAAGTTGAAGCCAAAAAAATGGCGACACATATGGAATAATATATTATATGTCAATTTAAAAATCTATATTTTATTTTAGAAATTTAATCAAATTCTAATTCCTAAAATTAAAATAGTCAAATAATTGATATTTTATATATATTGTTCGAGCTAATCAGAAAAGCTATGTGCCTAATTAATATACTATGAAAATTCAAATAATATATTATGATAAATCAAATCTAGGGTGTGGCATCTTTTAAATCATGGCATACAAATTAATTCCTTATAGAAGAGAATATATATATATATATATATATATCAATATATATATATATATATATAAAGTCTAAAGTGATTTGTTAAACGCCACTATGTATATATTAAATATGTATATATATTTATATAAGGTAGCAAAGTAGGTCACATGCCACTTTGCCTATCTTTTATATATATATATATATTAATATGAATATCGTATATATTTTCTCTTTTGAATTAGATTGCAAATCAAGTCATATTCTATTTCAATTGAAATCATATTTTCAGAGGAAGAAAATAAATTGTCAACCCAGTTATTGAGGACCAATCAAATTGCGCCACCTCATCAAATAATTATGGCAAATTCTCATCCCTACAACTATAAATAGGAGTTTAAATTCAAGAATTCAACACAGCAAAAAATTTATCCAAGAGAGAGATATCAAAAAATATATTGAAAGTTCTCTCTATTCAAATTCAAGGAGGGTCAAGGCGGTTTGGTGGCAATCAAGGCGGTTTGGTGGCAATCAAGGCGGTTAGTGGCAATCAAGGCGGTTTGGTGGCAATCAAGGCGGTTAGTGGCAATCAAGGCGGCGATCAAGGCATTCGTGGCATTCAAGGCGTTCTTGAAAATCATCAAAGAAGTTCAAGGAGATATTCAAGGCGATTTGGTTTCAATCAAGGTTACAATCAAGGCGATTTGGTTTCAATCGAGGCGGCAATCAAGTGGTTCTTGGCGAAACTCATTGAATAATAGCGTTTAATTCATGATTAAGGAGCTAAACCCACGAATTAACGTTATTAAAATTCAAGTCAAAATTGGAGAAGATCGAAGAGTCGAATCCACCAACCCAAATCCCCAAATAATAATGTTTAATTCCATATTATGTCGCGAATATCTTAAATTAATGTTATTCAAAGATCAAGTCAATTTTGAAGAAAGATCAAAGTTCTAGGTTTCCTTCAAGAATTCCACATCGAAGATCAAATTGTTTTTAAAGATTGTAACCACTTTCTTTTTATTTTAATTCAATAAAAATTATTTGTGCAACTTTTTCTTGTTTAATTATATCGAAGATATTTAAAATTTGTTGTTCACAAATTTTGGCACGCCTGGTGGGACCTCTCTACCTCTCATCTCTTCCTTCATCAAAAATCCAAAGTATCAAATAACTGCTCAAAGAAACTCGAAATTCCAAATCGCTACTTCAATCTCTTCAAGTGCGACGATAGAAAGCATTGGTGTTGTCACAAGGAGCATGAGCAAGAAGTTTCAAATATCTCCAGAGAAGAGTCCTTTCCTTCAAACTATAGAGAAAGACCCACTTGAGTTTGGCAATATACATGAAGGTGGTGAATTTCTACCCTCCTCCCCACGGTCTATATCGAGGTATTCATTTACATGCAATGTGGCGTCGATGATGGTTACGAGTGCAACAACTATAGAAGAACAACTTGTCAATTTGACGAAAATCATTGAGTGACTCACCAAGCACGTCCAAGAGCAAAATTCTCAAATCTTGAAGTTGATGAACAAACTGGATAATCCTGGTGCTAGCAATTTGGTGGGAAAACAGCCCATTGTTCACGAAGAAGTGGAGATGTCTATGATGCAACAATCAGGTAAAGAAAGGAAGTCTTCAACCAAAGACCTTCAAGTTTCATCTGATTGATTGATTCCTATTGACCAGCTGCGGTAGTTCATCGCTGAAACTATAACGAGAAGTTTGATGGAAGTTTCAAGACATTTTTGATGAATTCTAAGCCATACACTCGAAGAATTGTCGATTTAAACATGCCAACTGGCCACCCACCTCCGAAATTTCAGCAATTTGAAGGTCAAGAAAATCCAAAGCAACATATGGCTCATTTTGTTCAGACATGCAATAATGCTGGAACTTGTGGCGATCATATGGTCAAGCTGTTTGTCCGATCATTGAAGGGCCATGCATTTGATTGGTATGCTGACTTAGAGGCCAACTTTATTGATGGTTGGGGCAACTGGAACGTGAGTTCCTTAATCGATTTTATAGTATCCGATGGATGGTTAGCATGGTAGAGCTCAAGAACTCTCGCCAATGGAAAGATGAACTCGTCATTGACTACATCAATCGATGGAAAAACTTGAGCCTTAATTGCAGAGATAGATTGTCTGAGACTTCGGATATAGAGATGTGCATCCAAAGAATGCATTGGGGTATTCGTTGTATCCTTCAAGGAATCCAATCTAAGATGTTCAAAAAATTGGCTACTCGAGCGCATGATACGGAGTTAAGCATGGCAACAAGTGGAGTTGATGGGCCACATGTTCAAGAGCCATGGAAGTGAGAAGTCAACAATGGGGGCAAGCGTTTCTCAAAAGCTTTAAATGATGAATCAATATTAGTAAGTATCACATCCATCAAACGTCATGACAATGCTGTTGATAAAGGACCAAAGAAGTTAACTCTCGAAGAGATGCAATCAAAGAAATATCCATTTCTCGACTCTGATGTCTCCGGGATATTTGATAATCTACTCAACCCAAGTCTTATCGAATTGCCTGTGCTGAAATGACCGAAAGAGGCTGGGTGAGATGATCACCCGAAGTATTGCAAATATCATTGCTTGGTTAGCCATCCAATTCAAGATTACTTCATATTCAAAGACAGAGTCATGGAGCTGGCCCGCCAAGGAAAAATCTCGCTTGAGGAGGATGACGCTCCTTAATGAAACCATCAAAAAACGCTCCCTGATACGAGCCTAAACTGTCAACAAAACTGTCAACAATACTCTTTGATATGAGTATAAAGTGTCTACAAGTTCCAAATAAACGCAAGCATAGAACTCATTGATAAGGGTATAAACTATCTACAAAATCAAATTCAAAACCATGACTCCTTGATACGAGTATAAACTGTCTGAAATTCAAATCAAATTTAAGAACTCTTGACACGAGTCGCAGGACAACTAGTTCACCATTACCATGGTTCGTAGCAACGGTCGCAACCACCGTCACGAAAGCCACCGTTCAAGTTCCATTGCAACATGGCCGAATGATCGCGGCCGTTCCCTGTTTTTCCAAATAAATTGTTAAAAAAATCATTTTTTAAACAATTAAAACTTTTATGATTTCTTTCATTGTCTAATTAAAAAAAAATTAAACATACAAAATTTAAATTACAAAAAATATAATTCTCAAAATATTACTCCAGAATTTTATGAGCGTTTTACCAAATTAATTCATTTTAACTCCGAATTTGATATATAATTGAAACATTAGATTCAGTGTTTCACAAGATATCAGCTGCAAATTCTAAAAACATTACTCCAGATTTTTGTGTGGCGAATTATTGGAATAATCAGCTGCAAATCCAGTTGAAGAAGGTTTTTAGATGGTGGTCGATCAAAATATAAGGAATGGATCAAATGCAAGAAAGAGTGTTTGGTTTGACCTGACGAGATTAATGGCAATTGTGGGAAGCGTACCTACATAAGAAAAAATTACTGTAAATTTTGGGCATTACCTCTTATAGATAGCAGTAAATATATATGTTATGTAAAGAAAAATTGTATTTTTCATCCTATAATGTTGCCCAAGTTCAATTTTGGTTCCATTCATTAAGAATTTCTCACATTTAGTCCAATTACTTTAAAAATGTCTAACATTTAGTCCCAACCGATGTTTCTATCCAAAATTTAACTGTCAACTCTGTTAGTCAACTTTTTGACAATCTTTTTAGGGGAGAATTCGTGCATGAATGCATTCACACACGAATTATATTCAATATGACGATGTATTCAATATCACATGCCACTCACGCACAAAATCTCCCCAAAATACACGGTCAAGACTAATGGAGTTGACCGTTAAATTTTGATGAAAATTTCGGTTGGACTAAATTTGAGATATTTTGAAAGTTATAAGACTAAATGTTATAAATTCGTAAAGAATGGGATCAAAATTGGACTTGAACGAAGTTATATGATCTAAAATGTAATATTCCCTAGTATGTAATGTAATATATATGTCCATAGTATACATATAGTTCGGATCAAACAGTTTTTTAACACCGCTCCAATTGATCGAAGCAGTGATCCAATAACCCACGTTGTTTTCCACTTAATTAACGGGCAGGTTTTAAAAAATGTACTAAAATCCTTAATAAAATTATGGGCAGTGATAAATCCAGAGCAACTTTCCTCCTGCCAGAGCAATTTTAACATTATTCCCAATGTGCCCTTTTCGATCAATGAGAAAATAATTGATGCATAAATTTAACCCAAAAATGACGCAATGAGTGCAAGGAAAGTAGGAAACAAGGGAAAGAATAATTAAGTAAAATTGTATGTGGGGCCAAGTATCAAGTGGTGTAACGTGTGGAAGGAAACACAATCAAGTAAATTCTCTGTGGGCCTAGCTGTAAAATATTTTCAATTAATATTGCTTTTTTTTAATTAAACTACTTTTTGCTAAGCCTTGTATGACACATTATGAGAACTTTCACCGGAACAAAGAAAACACCGTTAATTAGATTTTTTTGTTTGATAAGAACAGTTAATTAGAGTTTAGACAAAAATGATCGTTCCAATTTGCATGCATTCTGATGAGTCTGATCGCAATTTTTTTCCTGTTACGATAACGTCTAAAAACAAATGACATAAAAACAATCTCAAACCGATCAAATAAAAAATTTCAATTCAAATATAAATAAAGAATGCTCACCTAACATTATGATCATCATTTATTCAATTGAAACTATCTCAAAAGTCTCGTAATCCATAGTCTAAATTGCAAATTAAAGAGGAAAAAACAAAAAAAAGTCTTCGAAACAGTATGAAGCACTTGAATCCAGTGAGTTCTGCATCAATCAAAGTACTTCTTCTTAATCTTGACAAAACAAGAAACATGAAAATGTTCAACGACTAACTCAAATAGATAATATTTAAATTTTTCGCGATAATTTAAAATATTCTGGTAATGAATATATACTTACGCAAAAGTAACTATGTCAATGCAGACCTTGAAACAAAAAACAAAATGTTAGTTGTCTATAGATTTTAAATACAATTAATTGAAATATTGGTTGATGAAATTGAAAACAGAAAATTTTGATGTAAACAAACTCAAGTGAATCAGAAAGAAGAAAGACTTACGTTAAATTCTAAGTTCCAAAAAGAACTATTGTTGTAATTAGGCGTTATATTCAAGTCAATAGAATTGATTAGCCCTCCATCATCAACAAGGCTACTATCTTGATCTAGAGATATATCCTTCATTGGACAAGTGTGGATATCATGCCCGGGTTCCTTACATTTGCTGCACTTTCTTGATGCTTCCACGATTTCAAACTTTGAAGGATCCCTTCTAGTGGAACTAGACACCCTTATTTTCTTTGCATTAGGTGGTCGTCCTTTACAAGTTTGTACATTTGGCTCAAAAAGTAAAGGAGATGGTCTACTTAAAAGTTGAGATAATTTGGCTTGGGCATCCTCTTTTTCAAATAAAGGCCAATGATTGTACTTATCATACAACTTACTAACAATCCCTTTTAGTGACCTCTCTTCAATATTTATCTCATTATCAATGAATAGAGAAGCTCTAAGATCAATACGCCACTGAAAATGTATAGCATTCAGAGATAATACCATTTCTTTCCAATTACGCATCATATGCGCACAAGGTAGACCCATGGTAGCCATAAATTGACCACTACAGGTGACTGTCATCGTGTTCTTTCGTACCTTTTCAAGTTGCTCATATAACTTTTGCAATGCAAATGCTGAAATACAAGTGATAACTTCACTAAAAATCGGGATGTTACAATTGAGTGGAGTTGCAAATCTTTCACTTGATAACTTAGTTTTTATCTCTTGGAAATCATTTGACATAAGAAGGCACATTTTGTCTTTTACACCTCGGAGATCACCAGTTGAAATAAGCAAATATTGTTTAAGCTTGGAATGCGCACCTTCAGCTCTTGAAGTAGCGCAATTTCCAAAGTGTAGACATTTCTCTGTCCATGCACTAACAAAATGAGTTTTGTGAGGAAGCCATATTTTCCTCACATAATTCAGGACATCATTCTTATGCTTGTACGATAATTGAAGATCTTTCCAAGCATTTTCAAATGCTTCTTCAGTTGCAGAATATACAATCTCATTCCATACAGATAAAAACTCATCCATATCTTCTTTCTTTTCAAAACTAGACTTGCAATTTCCAACTATGTTCTTTTGGATATGCCATACACACAACAAATTCACAGACCTTGGAAAAACAGATTTGATAGCTTTCATCAGTGCAAGTTCCCTATCAGTCACAATTACTGAAGGTTGATTATCTGGACCAAGAACTTTACTAAATGTGCTTAAAGCCCAAGTGTAGTCTTCGTGTCCTTCACTTTTCAAAAAGGCAAAACTAGAAAAAAATGAAGTGTTAAAACTTGTGACGCCGATTAATTCAAGCAAAGGCATGTTGTATCTGTTGGTTTTATACGTGCAGTCCATCACAAACACATTTGAATAACTTCTACTCAATGTTATAGAAGTGGGATGCGCAAAGAACAAATGGGTCACGTGACCCTCTTCATCGCGTTTAATGTCAAAAGTAAAACCACTTTCACTGAGATCGTCATACTAAGCCTGAATCATAGAACGACCTGCCAAGCTTTCTTTTTGAATCTTCCCTTTCACATTGTAAATATTTCTAGCCACTGCTTGGAGACTTGGATTTTTCTTTTGAAGAGATGTAAGAATTTGCTTTGGTGCTATTCCTGCCCGAGTCATTTGATCAACATCTTTAATCTCTTCTTTTGATAAAACTCGAGCCGACGGATGCCCACAAATATCAACGGATGCCTCATGGTTGTGCAAGTCATTTTTTATTATAACTTTCCAAAGGTCATCTTCTCGCTTTCCCTGAATTTCAAATGGACAGTTTACGAGACGAGTTTTTGTATTCCTTTGTCGATTTTCAATAGGAATATTTTGTCTATCTCGATAACAACCCTCACGATCACAACCAATAGTTACATATTTATCTTTTCGAGAACTCTTAATAGACAAAGCATAACCTTGCTTGAAATAAAAGCCCTTCACAACGCTAAGAAGATCATCGCGAGATACAAATTTGCTATCAAGTAGTTGAACTATCTCCCTGATCGATTAAAATTTTATGATGGACATCTTTAGATGCTACAATGAGTGTGGGGGAACATTAATTAATTTCTTGAATATTCATGACTTGTAACTTTTCTGCATAACAAGTATAAAAATTGCTTTAATTCTATTTTGTAAGTCTTCTTTATGAATCCATGCATGAAAAATAAATTCACATGGGTATGCTCGATGCACAAATCAATTAGTACATGAATGAGAAACAATAATGTATAAAATTGCTTCTGGCTAGTATTGTAACTTTGAATTTTTGCCTAATTCACCAATCCAATCAATTGATTGCTGCATTTTTTGCTTATAGAGGGTTTACAAAATCATCAAATATAAGAAAACCAATAGCTTATCCACACTATTAATATATTTTATAAAAATATAAAATTATTGAATGCTTGAATAAATACTTCTAGGACATAGAATAAATTAAACTTTGATATACTAAAAAAGAACCATTCAAAAGGCACTCACCACATAAAAACTGACTTCTTGAATAAATAAACCAGCTTTCACTATTTTTTTTAAAGAAAACAAAACACTCACGCCTTAACAAGTAGAGTTCTTGACGGGTGTTGAGTTCTTGAGTCTTTTAGTCAGCAAAATGATGAAGAAAATCGATCAAAAGGAAAAGGAAAGATAGACAGTCATGAAATCCGTGCTAAATATTCTATTTCCATGCATAAAAAAAAGACAAAATATTTTGCAAGTGATAAATAAGGATAGAGAGAGAGAGATGAATCATTGTAGTACTATTTAATAGGAGAGAGAAAGATAAAAAACTTGCCCAAGTTATTTCATTGATCGAAAAGGGCATATTGGGAATAATGTTAAAATTGCTCAGGAGGAACCGTGCTCTGGATTTATCACTGCCCTGAAATTATTCTCTGCCAAGTGTTTGGTTTCCCATTTAATCCTATCATAGCTTAACGGACACGTGATGCAGGCGAATCACCATTCCGTCTCCCATTTAATCCTATCATAGCTCTATCAAATTAATGGCAATTGCGGGAAGCGTACCTGGATAAGATCTTTTTAGATTTTAATTGGTATAACCAATGCACAGACAAGTAAATAAATGCCTATACTTATTTCAGATCTGCCCAACGAATTCTGATATGATTAATCCCTATAATGTGGTCTACTTCCAGATGGCTTTGTATTAAAATTGCGTTGTGAAGTGATGGATGCTTATAAACAAATAGTATCTCCAACTGGCTTTAATTTGACTTGTTTATAAACATATAATATATTGGATCAATTATTTGAATAGCAGGACGACTAGTTCTACATTATCATGGTTCGTGGCAACCGTCGCAACCACCGTCGTAAAAGCCATCATTCAAGTTCCATTGTAACGTCGGAGAATGAATATAGCCATTCCACGTTTTTCCAAATAAATTGTTAGAAAAATCATTTTGTTAAACAATTAAAACATTTATGATTCCTTTCATTGTCTAATTAATACAATTTTAAACATATAAAATTTAGATTACAAAAAATATAATTCTAAAAATATTACTTGAGTTGAAGAAGGTTTTTAGTTGGTGGTCGATCAAAACATAAGGAATGGATCAAATGCAAGAAAGAGTGTTTGGTTTGACCTGACGAGATTGTTTCAAATCGATGCTTATTTACACTATTAGATTTCAGGATTGCAACTCGCAACACATTATGTAGGTGGTCTGATAGTGTAATCACTACATTAATCCTTTGTGGTCTTATTGATTTGGCTGCTACTACTGTTCCTTTAAGTTTTATAAATTAATTTGAGTCTTTCATTAAGAACATTAATTATAACAAAAATTTTTTTATTGAATTCCCATTAATAATTTTACCGGGCACAATCACCGCGGCTTGCGCGATGCCATTTACTAGTTTGTTTATAAGCATCACATGATTTCGTCAGTTATATATATTATTTGTTTATAAGCATCACATGATTTCGCTCCATCTATTTTTTTTCTCCATCTCTACGACATAATTGGGCATGTCCGTCAAAAACAAAGCAGTTTATAAGATGTTGAGTATGAGTAGGAGTAAGTTGATTGATGACCAAACACATTGAAATAATTCAGTCATTAATCAATAATCTATGGGATTGTCAACTAGAGCCACATCAACTTCATTTATGCTCACTAAATAATGGGTGATACTTAGTGAGACCGGGAGTTAGACTCCCGGTCAATTTCAATCACACAAAGTGTTAAAATATATGTGGGGTTTATCAAAATATATATGTATTTTATTTTGTGTTAATAATTTGTGTGGCTAAAATTGACCGAGAGTCCAACTCCCGGTCTCACTAAGTATCACCCCTAAATAATGCAATAAACAAAGCCATCTGAAAAGAATTAATATATAATATGAAAGGAATTAATAATATCAGAATTCAGCCCAAGGCTTGTTAGCATAATAATACTGACTTACATTTTCATGGAGGTCCTAAATTCAATTTCAGGGCATTACAAATTGCGTCTTTTCTCTTTTTATTTGGAGTTTTATAAGGTTTGTGTGACTAATCATTAAAAATGATCGATCTGGATTTGTCGGGCCAAAATATCCCCTTCGTCTAGAATTTTTTTTTTTAAATATCAGATATTGGTTTTTTTTTTTTTTGTCTAAAATATCAGATATTGTTGAGCAGATCTGAAACAAGCATACGCATTTATAACTTGCATTTGTTATACCTATTAAAATCTATGAAAATGTTATCCAGGTACACTTCCCACAATTGGCATTAATTTTTGTAAATTCGTAAAATAATTAATTGAAGAATCAATTCCACATTACTTAATTCAGAACTTGTAAGAGTTTGTCTGCTTTTAAAACTATCGCTTTAACCAGTGTATTATGGATTAGTAATTGCAAATTGATAAATACACTCCACATTTTGTTAGAGACACTTCACATTTATTTAAATTTCACAACATAGATCAAAATGTCCTGTAATTTATTAAAGTAATTCTATCTGATGTGGTTCGGATTTTCACACCAAGAAAATCAGAGAATGAAACAAGGTCTTCAATTGATTGTTGTAATTAATAGACTTAAACTCTTGATTCACACTCTCAGTTCACACATATAAAAATATTCGAAAAATGTAGAGGAAAATGAGAAAAATGGCTTTCTTTATTGACTTTGAATATTCAAAAATATAACCCTAATTTTGGAGTAATAAAACTTAATTAAACTTGACTTTCTCTATTAAAACTTCAACTTTCAAAAAATGAAGTCAAAACCTATATATAAAGGCCTAGTGGCCGATTTTACTAGGGTTTGAGGAGTTTTGGATTGCTTCCAACTTGTTCTCGAATATTGAGGGATATGATGAGCTATCTTTCTTTTTAGGATTTGGTAGCTTACGATAAGATTCACCCAAATATCCATTTATTTGAGCTTTCTCATGAGCATTTCCATGAGCTTCCCTTTGAGCTTTCCTCTTAGCATCCTTTCAAGCATATCCTTGGGCTTTTCACAAGCTTTCCATTCATAAGCCTTCTTCATTTATTTATTTTGACACAAACCCACTCCATATTAGCCCATTTAGGAGAAGTGAAAATTATGACCCATATCATAAGCCCTCCTATTCTTGAGAATTTTGGAATAAAATGCTCAAAAAGTCTCGAGAGTACAATAAATTGTCATAATTTCAAACAGGGTTTGATCCTTTTTGATACACTGACTGCCTCATTAAAAACCTTACATTAAAAAAACCAAATGGGAAAAAATCAAGGTTAAGGGAAAAAGAGTGCAGGGTGTATCAATTCCTCCTTGTGACCTTAAAGTGGGTTCATGGGCTACCCCATGAGCCCTAGGTGACCGATTTTTTGAGGGGGAAGAGGCGAAATCACCCTTTCCTTTTGTTCTCCTTGTTTTCTCTTTTCTTAGCTTCCTTGTCCAATAAAAACTCTTCCTTTTAATTTCCTTGTGCAAATAAAATTCTTCTTCCTTTTTTCCTTTCTTTCCAAGATACCTAAAAAGTCTCCTCTTCCCTTCTTTTTCTCCTAATTTTTCGAAAATTCCCCATAAAAATTCATCATCTTTATTCTTCTAATCTCTTTAGGATTTGGAATAATCCCTTCAAAAAATATTTTTACTCTTCAAATACAAGACTTCTCCCTTTACTTCTCTTCATATTTTTCTAAAAAATACAAGGCTTCCTTCTCCCTATATTTTCGAAAATTTTAAGCCATGCAAGCTAGCTCTCACGATTTTTCGGGTAATATTTTCTCACTACAAGAAAACAGGGCATCAGAGACGGAATTTTAGAGACCGACTGAATTCGGTCTCTAAACAGAGACCGAAATTGAGATCGACATGGGTTCCGTCGCTAATTGAGACCGAATTCGGGTCGGTCTCTTTTTCTTAAAAGAATATCCAATGGGTTAATTTAGAGTAAATTAGAGACTGATTCAGAGACGGAATTATAGACCGATTGATTTCCGTCTCTAAATCGGTAGCTAAATGGTTGATTTACTTGCCTAAGTTAGAGACGGATATTTTCGGTCTCTAATTTTCAAATTAGCGACGGAATTTAGCGACCGAGATGAGCATCAATTTTTCATTATTATTTAGCGAACGATTCGGCGACGGAAAATGAAATTATATTTTAGAGACCGATTCAGAGACCGAATAATCCGGTCTCTAATTTGCAAATTAGCGACGGGATTTAGCGACCGAGATGAGCATCAATTTTTCATTATTATTTAGCGACCGATTCAGAGACCGAATAATTCGGTCTCTAATTCAAAAAAATCCGTCTCTAATTTGAATTAGAATAAAAACAAATATCAACAGAATTCGAACCTCGGATCACTTCTAAGGTTTTGATAGCGAATGCCACTACATTATATTATACATATATATATATATATAGATACAAAATTAATTTGGCATTTTAGACCTAAATAGCCTATTGGATCCCTGTGATAGTGGGCTATTTATCCCGAGCCCAATCTCATGTCATTGTAATAAAAAAATTCAGCAGACTTTATTCTCTTTGATGTAAACTTATAATATAGTATAGTAATATTATTTATTTCTATATGTATAAAGATATATATATATATATATATATATATACACACTATAAACTAATAATAATACTGTACATCACTAATAATACTATGGGCCAAAGATTTTCTAAGTGGCCCATTAAGACATAGTTAGCTTTTCTAATTGGCCCATTAAAACATAATTATAATATATCTAATATATATTATAACTTATAATATAGTATATATTCAAAATAATAATATTAAATTATTATTTATATCGAGTCATGCTAGCCTACGAACAATATTTTTCTGCTCGAGTTAAGTTCGTTAAGGAATTTTGTGTTTTGTAAATAATAGCCCAAAACCCTAAAACTCATATAGAGGAATTGGATTTACATATATATATATATATATGTATGTATATTTTTAAGCGTGTGTCTAATTTAATTTATTAATATATCTGAGAATATTAAATATTAAATTAAAAATAAGAATAAAGTAAAAGAATAATGTGCTTATCCAGATTTGAACTCTAGACCTCTCTCAAGCTCACACAAGGTAACTAATTAATAAACAAAAGTTATTATTGTTGAGGCTTTCGAGCCTACAAACATGTATTATTTTGCTCGACCAAGTTATTATTGTATGATGAGGAAAATAGTAGTGGGTCCTTACCAGAATGGCTTAATTTCAGTTGTGATTTTCTTGTAAAAATCAGAGGCGTAATGCATTTGTCTTGTTTTTTTTCTTTAATTGGTTATGATGAGAGATTTGGACGCCAACTATTTAATATATGATGGAGTTAAAGAGATTGTCTAATTTTTTAATATATCCGCGAGAAGAATAATTTAAATCTTTTAATATATCAAAAAATTAGTTTATATTTTCTAACTTTAAATATAATTTTCTAATTATATAATATCAGTTTAAATATTAGAAAATTATATTAGAAAAAAATATATAAAAATAAATAAATTTCGGCCAAAATTTCGGTTTCGGTGAAAACTTGGGGAAATTTTAGGTTTCGACCGAAATTTCGATGGATATTTGACAAAATATTTTAAATTTTGGGAAATTTCAAATTTCGGTCAAAATTTTTGTAGACATTTTGCAAAATGAGATCGAATGTGAGATTACGTTTCGGAACCCCTCAAAACATGAAATTTCGATCAAAATTTTGATATTTGGACCGAAATTTAAGACATTGGCCATATCCCAAAAGAAGAGGGAAGAAAAGTTTTCGAATTAATTTTAGTAAAAAAAATGGGGGCCAAAGCCCCATGACCCAGTCAAAGATCTAACAACCCCATTCAAAACCCCACCCCACCCCACCTACCATATCATATCAACAACTCTCTCCATCTTCTGCAACTCTCAACCACAAAACCCCAATTTTCTCTCCATCTTCCCCAACATTCAAGCCAAACACCATAGCCACCAAAGCTCCTGTACATCTACCACCACAGCGACGCTGCCGTCGTTCGCCACCGCAACACCATTCCTCCGCAACGTCACCGACGCATCTCGCCATCGAACCCCTTTGCACTCCACTGTATCCCGTCCAACGAAATTCGCAACTTCCTCAAGCCACTGCCGCCACCGCTCCTGTCCGTCTACCACCGCAGCGATGCCACCGGCGTCTCTCTCTCCCCCCCTCAAAGCAACAGAGCGGCCATCAAAGTTCACACCACCGCAGCTCCGATTTCATCTCTCTCCTTCTCTCGCCGGTTTGTCATGGGTAATGGTAAAGCCCAAGAGTGGTAAAAGGCTATCTCTAAAATCTTTGATCTATCTTGGTGACATTGAGTTGTTGGTGTTGTGTTTCATACTTAGTGGGTTAAAGGGTGATTTATGTGGGTTTTGTGATATTGATAGTTGATATTCAGTATTGAGTTATTGGTGGCGTTGATTGTTGATAGTATAGAAGAGATGAAATCATGGTATGTAGCTTTGGATATGTTTTCTGTTGGATTCAAGAATGTTTGGTTGAGTAGTGTGCTCGCTTAAATTTTGAGTACTTACTTGAAAAAAAAATTAAAAATTATTCAATCTATTTTGATACTCTAGATGGCATTTTTTCCAATAATCTATTTAATTCACTTGACATCATTTCATTCTATAAGACAAAAATAAAAAATGACATCTTATATCGAAATCATAAGGAAAGAAAGATCATACCATGGAACAAGAGTATTGTGATTTCTGTTGTGCAACCTATATGGATCGAACAATTAATTTAGTCCTATGAGAATGACCCCCTGGCTAAGAAAGTGATGAATGAGTGTATTTTGAGACCTTGGGATGTATCTTTGTTCTCTTTTCACGGAGAGGTTATAAGGTATAAGGTTAAGCTATATATGGAGAGTCACGCTAATCTAAGACATCAAATTATAGAATCTATACATAACTCTTCTGTTGGTGGTCATTCTGGGATCAAGGCAACCTTTAGGAGGTTACAATTGATATTTTACTGGCCAAAGGTCACAGAAGACATTAAAAGATGGGTAGAAAGGTGGGAGTTGTGTCAAAAGTGTAAAGGAGAACATGGAGGTTATCCTGGATTACTCGAGTCCTTAAAAGTGCCAAACCAAGCTTAACAGCATTTATGTTTGGATTTTATTGCAAAGCTTCCAGTTTCAGAAGGAAAAGACACTATTCTTGTGGTTGTTGACAGATTGACTGACTACAGTCACTTTTTTGCTTTGTTTCATCCCTTGCTCGTTTCAAAAGTGGCAAAGTTATTTTTGGAAGAAGTGTACAAAATCCAGGGGTTACCTACTATTATCACTAAAGATAGGGATAAACGTTTTGTGAGTTACTTTTGGAAAGAATTGATGGAGCTATTAGGCATTCAACAGGTCATGTCTACAACATATCACCTTAAGTGATGGTCAAGCTGAAAGAGTGAACCATAGTTTGGAAAATTATCTGAGGTGCAAATGTAATCACAATCCAAAACAGTGGGCAAAATGGATTGGACTAGTTGAGTGGTGGTATAATACCTACCACCATTAACATGATTCCCTTTGAGGCTCTATATGGATACAAATCAAGCCACTTTGGTTTAAGCCCTTACCCATCTATATTAATTTTCCAGGTTGAAGAGATGATCATTGAGAGACAACATAGAGTTCACACTCGTAAAGAATATCTAGTTACAGCTCAAAGTAGAATGAAACAGTTTGCAGATAAATACAGGTGTGAGAGGGAATTTGCTATTGGAGATTCTATGTTTCTTAAGTTGCAGTTTTATAAACAGTACACTTTAAGAGACAAAAGACTATGGAAACTGAGTGTCAAGTATTCCGGGCCGTTTAAGGTAATTAAGAGTGTTGGAGGGTAGCTTACAAACTGTAGTTACCAAGTAATGCCAGGGTGCTACCAGTATTCCATGTTTCCTTGCTTAAAAATTCTATTTCTCCAACCTCAACAGTGGCTACTGAATTTCCTAGACTTGCTGAAGATGGCAGCTCAATTTTGACTCCTATTCCTATATTAAAAAGAATAATGGTGAAGCGTAGCAATGCAGCAGATGGACAAGTGTTGATATAGTTGGCACATTTACCAAAGGAAGAATCGATGTGGGATGATTGGAGAATGATTATTCAGTAGTTTCCTCAAGTTGAGGCTTGGGGACAAGCCTCTTAAAAAGGGGAGAGTAATGTCATTATTTTAACGAATAAAAACATAATAAATAAATGGCGCTTTTAGCAGTTAGTTAGCATCAACAGTAAACGGTGGCGTTTGAGGTAAATTAGGGTTTCAGGGAAAAAGTACCAAATTATGGATAAATGAGTCAATTAGGGCACTGCTGAATCGTAAATTAAGGATTAACACAGTCAACCAACCACGAACAGCCACGCGGCAGAGAATATTGCAGGCTTATTTGCATAGAATTCCCTGATGATTTGCTCAAATTTTGGCTAAACCTTGAATGCAATACGTACGAATTCTATCCCTATCCTCTCCTCTCTCTCTCTCTCTCTCTCTCTCTCTCTCTCGTCTCCGCATTTCAAGTTCCATTATCTTAAAAGCAAATTTTCCACCATTGTTGCAGGTTTTGAGCTTGTAATTGAAGTCAGAATACCTTTAATATTGTATATTGATTTATAATTCATTTATATTGCAACTTTATTTATTTTAAATCTTTCAAAATTTAGTTCAATCATTACAAACAATCTCTTATTTAATAACAAATGAGAACAAATTCCTAACGTGGATCCACAAACTTCCAATCATTTCCAATCTCTAGGTTTGTTTTAATGTTTCTTAGGTCCTAGATGATTAAAATCTTGTCTTATGCAGGGAGATTACAACTCATAAATTCTGTTCTTTCGGCTTTATGTATTTATTGGGCTGGAGTATTTATTCTTTCTAAGGGGATAATTCGAGAAATGGAAAAAATAATAAGGAAATTTCTTTGGCAAGGTAATAACATGAAAGGCTATGCAAAAGTTTCATGGGGTTATATATGACTTTCCATTAGATAAGGAGGATTAGAAGTGAAAACGATTACTACAACAAACCAAGCTCTTATGCTCCGACACCTATGGGATATTATTAATGAATCGAAGGACTCTATTTAGTTGACTTGATTTATGCAAATCATTTGGGGAATAAATAATTATGGATGATTAAGCTAAAACAGGCGAACCCCTGGAGTTGGAAGGAAATTCTGAATCGTAGAATATTAATTCAATGTAGTGTTCGGTATCATGTGGGCAATGGTAAAAAAAATTGGGCTTTAGAGTGATCCATGGAAAATTCAGGGAATTCTAGGGGTTGTCTATCCCTATGGATCTACTGCGCTTGGTTTGCCAAACGACACAAGACTCTCGGCTATTATACATCAAAAAGAGTGGAGATGGCCGCATTCGCAATCTTTGATGATTTCGGAAATAATGGAGCTACTACCTAATGTTCATGTGAATAGAGGTGACTCAATAACATGAAAACTCACTAAAAATGATGTCTTTTTGGCACATTCAGCGAGTGAACTATTGAGACCGAGGGAGACACCAAAGGAGTGGAGTAATCTGTTAAAGGGGCCAGGTAAAATCCTGAAGCATGGCTTCATCCTTTGGCTAGTTATTCGAGGTAGACTGTCGACAAAGGACAAGCCATGGATTGGGAATTTTAATTCTTTTTGCATGCCTTGTAATTTGTCTTCTATTGAATAGCATGATCATCAATTTTTTGATTGCTCTTATTTTTTGGATGAAAAATTCAGTTGTGAGTGTAGACAAACTAAAGTTGTAGCAAAAAAAATGGCGACACGTGGAATAATTTATTACATGTCAATTTTAAAATCTATATTTTATTTTAGGAATTTAATCAAATTCTAATTCCTAAAATTATAATAGTCAAATAATTGATATTTTCTATAAATTATTCTAGCCAATCAGAAAAGCTACGTGCCTAAATAATATATTATGAAAATTCAAATAATATATTATGGCAAATCAAATCTAGGCTTAAACGCCACTATGTATATATTAAATATGTATATCTATTTGTATAAGGTGGCAAAGTGGGTCACATGCCACTTTGCCTATCTCATATATATGTGTGTATATATATATATATTAATATCATATATATTTTCTCTTTTGAATTAGATTGCAAATCAAGTCGTATTCTATTTCAATTGAATCACATTTTGAAAGGAAGAAAATAAATTGTCAACCAAGTTATTGAGGATCAATCAAATTGCGCCACCTCATCAAATAATTATGGCAAATTCTCATCCCTACAACTATAAATAGGAGTTCAAATTCAAGAATTCACCACACCAAAAAAATTATCCAAAAGAGAGATATCAAGAAATATATTGAAAGTTCTCTCTATTCAAATTCAAGGAGGGTCAAGGCAGTTTGGTGGCAATCAAGGCGTTTAGTGTCAATCAAGGCGGCGATCAATGCATTGGTGGCATTGAAGGCAATATTCAAGGCGTTCTTGGAAATCATCAATGAAGTTCAAGGAGATATTCAAGGCGGTTTGGCGACAATCAAGTCGATTTGGTTTCAATCAAGGTTACAATCAAGGTGATTTGGTTTCAATCGAGGTGGCAATCAAGGCGTTCTTGGCAAAAATTATCGAATAATAGCGTTTAATTCATGATTACGGTGCTAAACCCATGCATTAACTTTATTAAAATTCAAGTCAAAATTGGAGGAGATCGAAGAGTCGAATCCCCCAACCCAAATCCCCAAATAATAACATTTAATTCCTGATTATGTTGCGAATATCTTAAATTAACGTTATTCAAAGATCAAGTTAATTTTGAAGAAAGAACAAAGTTCTAGGTTTCCTTCAAGAATTCCGCATCGAAGATCAAATTGTTGTTAGAGATTGTAACCACTTTCTTTTTATTTTAATTCAATAAAAATTATTTGTGCAACTTTTTCTTGTTTGATTACATCGAAGATATTTAAAAAAAATTCTTCACAAATTTTGGCACGCCCAGTGGGACCTCTCTACCTCTCATTTCTTCCTTCATCAAAAATCCAAAGTATCAAATAGCTGCTCAAAGAAACTCGAAATTCCAAATTGCTACTTCAATCTCTTCAAGTGTGACGATAGAAAGCATTGGCGTTGTCACAAGGAGCATGAGCAAGAAGTTTCAAATATCTCCAGAGAAGAGTCCTTTCCTTTGAACTATAGAGAAAGACCTACTTGATCTTGGCAATATGCATGAAGTTGGTGAATTTCTACCCTCCTCCCCATGGTCTATATCGAGCTACTCATTTTCATGAAATGTGGCGTCGGTGATGGTTACGAGTGCAATAACTATAGAAGAACAACTTGACAATTTGACAAAAATCATTGAGTGACTAGCCAAGCACGTCCAAGAGCAAGATTCTCAAATCTTGAAGTTGATGAGCAAAGTGGTTAGTACTGGTGCTAGCAATTTGGTGGAAAAACAACCCTTGGTTCACGAAGAAGCGGAGATGTCTATGATGCAACAATCAAGTAAAGAAAGGAAGTCTTTAACCAAAGAGCTTCAAGTTTCATCTGATGGATTGATTCCTATTGACCAGCTGAGTTAGTTCATAGCTGAAACTATTAACAAGAAGTTTGATGGAAGTTTCATGACATCTTTGATGTATACTAAGCCATACACTCGAAGGATTGACGATTTAAACATGCCAACTGGCCACCAACCTCCGAAATTTCAGCAATTTGAAGGTCAAAGAAATCCTAAGTAACATATGGCTCATTTTGTTGGGACACGCAATAATGCTTGTTTCATACGCATTTACAACTTGCATTTGTTATACCTATTAAAATCTAAGAAAATCTTATCCAGGTACACTTCCCACAATTGGCATTAACTTTTGTAAATTCGGGAAATAATTAATTGAAGATCAATTCCACGTACTTAATTCAGTACTTGTAAGAGTTTGTCTGCTTTTAAAACTATCGCTTTAACCCGTGTATTATAGATTAGTAATAGTGAATTGATAATGACACTCCATATTTTGTTAGAGGCACTCCACATTTATTGAAATTTCACAACATAGACCAAAATGTCCTGTAATTTATTAAAGTAATTCTATCTGATGTGGTTCAGATTTTCACACCGAGAAAATCGAAGAACCAAACGAGGTCTTCGATTGATTGTAATAGACTTAAACTCTTGATTCACACTCTCAGTTCACACATATAAAAATATTCGAAAAATGTTGAGGAAAATGAGAAAGAATAGCTTTCTTTATTGACTTTGAATATTCAAGAACATAAACCCTAATTTTGGAGTAATACAACTTAATTAAACTTGACTTTCTCTACTAAAACTTCAACTTACAAAAAATGAAGTCAAAACCTATATATAAAGGCCTAGTGGCCGATTTTACTAGGGTTTGGGGAGTCTTGGATTGCTTCCAACTTGTTCTCGGATATTGAGGGATATAATGAGCTATATCCTCCTTTTTAGAATTTGGTAGTTTAAGATAAGATTCACTCAAATATCTATTTATTTGAGCTTTCTCTTAAGCATTTTTCTCCCTTTGGGCTTTTCTATTAGCATCCTTTCAAGCCTTGGGCTTTTCACAAGCTTTCCATTCACAAGCCTTCTTCATTTATTTATTTTGACAAAAGCCCACTCCATGTTAGCCCATTTAGGAGAAGTGAAAATTATCCATATTTTAAGGCCCCGTACTCTTGAGAATTTTGGAATAAAAGGCTCAAAAAGTCTGGATAGTACAATAAATTGCCATAATTTCAAAGAGGGTTAGATCCTTTTTGATACACTGACTACTTCGTTAAAAACCTTACCTTAGAAAAACCCAATGGAAAAAAACTAAGGTTAAGGGGAAAAAAGTGCACGGTGTATCAATTCCTCCTTGTGAACTTAGGGTGGGCTCATGGGCTACCCCATGAGCCCTAGGTAACCAATTTTTTGAGGGGGAAGGGGCGAAATCCCCCCCTCCTTTTGTTCTCCTTGTTTTCTCTTTTCTTAGCTTCCTTGTCCAATAAAAACTCTTCCTTTTAATTTCCTTGTGCAAATAAAATTCTTCTTCCTTTTTTCCTTTCTTTCCAAGATACGTAAAAAGTCTCCTCTTCCCTTCTTTTTCTCCCAATTTTTCAAAAATTCCCCATAAAAATTCATCATCTTTATTCTTCTAATCCCCTTAGGATTTGCAATAATCCCTTCAAAATATAGTCTTCAAATACAAGACTTCTCCCTTTACATCTCTTCATATTTTTCGAAAAATACAAGGCTTCCTTCTCCCCATATTTTTGAAAATTTTAAGCCATGCAAGCTAGCTCCCACGATTTTTCGGGTAATATTTTCTTCATAACTCTTCACATATAAATCTAGATTTTTCATCATCTCTTTTATCTTCATATTTTTAGCAAAACCATGTCTTCTCTTGCATCGGATAATTCATCAAACTTGTCTTCAAGTCATGAAAAATTAATCGAGGTGTCGTCTAGTGATAATGATTCAAGTGAGAGAACAAAAATAAGCCTTCCATTACCTCGTGTTCAACCTTTCTCGCTCGGTAAGGAATATGGAGCGATGGGCGATGATATGTGGGGCGAGACCTCGTCAGACGAGGATGTTTCCGATGACGAAGTCTCTCTTGTAGTATGTGAGGAACAAATCTGTTCCTAGATGCTCAAAATATATGAGGGTTTCCCATCATACGAGGTGTATTCTTCTCGCTTTTCATCATCCAATGCTCAAAAATTAAGAAAACATTTACGACTTCCCCCGGGGTACGAAATAAACGTCCCCTCTCCTCAAGCTCGGCCGAACACGCCCCCTTTGGGTTCTCTCTACTTTTTTGTTGCTCAAATTGAGGCCGGTTTGCGGTTTCCAATACCTTCTTTTTATATTGATGTATCCAATTGATATCAAGTGATTTATGCTAATTGTGTCCAAATTGTTTTAGCCTCATGGCAGCTTTCTTCATGGTGTCTTCTTTCAGGGGTAAAATTCCATCAGCAAACAAGTTTTACTCATTTTTCCAACACAAAAAGTTAGACAAAGGAGTTTTTTATTTTAATGCGAGAGTAGGAGTGCATTTCTTGACTTAAAATTTCAAAACTTATGGTCATTGGAGACACAATTACTTTTTTATTTCTTCTCCTTCTTCGTGGTCGTTTCCCAATATATGGACTGAAGAGAGCCCGAAGTATTCTTGGTTTTCTCCTAAAGACAGACCTCCGTTTCATCAACGTATGTTGAATAGGTTGAATGTGCAAGTATATGATATCAAAGTCTTGATTGATGAGAACTTATTGAGGCATTTCCATTTGAGTTACAAGCATACTTCACTGGGAAATAGCTTAGGTACACTCTTAAGCCATATTACCTGGTTTTTACAATCTTTCCACCTACATATACACCAGCTATCTGTTAGGAATCCCATACAGTAAAAACAGAGAATTGCAGAAGAATATTCGAGGATTCCTATCGGTAGATCACAAAAATAGATCTGATGATTTTTCATTGGTTTCGCAAATTTCAGACTAAATAAACATACCGTTTTGATTCATTTATTGATTCTTGCAGAACAGCAATCCTCCAAGGGCTCCTGTCTCTAAAGCTTCACGCGAAACAACCCTCCTGAAGATCCCGAAACTCCTCCTTTTCTTGCTAGAGTGGACGGCTAGAGAGGAGACAGAGGAGATAGTTCTTTTCTTTTTGTGTTGTGTAATCAGATTAGTTACCTTTTCACTTAGGGTTTTGTTCCACTGTAGGAGTCCTATTTAAACTCTACTAGCTTGTGGAACAAGTTGGAGTCTACTCCAAAAAACCCTAGAATGGCCGCCCCTTAGGGCTTTCTTTTGGATTGGGTGGGCTTTTAATTTGCTTGTGCAATTTCTAGCACATCTGTATATATTTAAATTTAAATCTAATTTAAATATAATATATACTATTAATTAATTTCAATTAATTAATATACTAATTAAATGATTTAATTTAATCTAATCTAATTAAATGAATTATTTAATTCAGTCTAATTAAATCAATCAGTCCATTTAATTCTTTCTAAAAGATTTACACAAAAAGATACATCCCGCTCGTTTCTTATAGCGCGACTCTTTAAGTTTGTCTCAATTGGCAAAGGGAGGAATTACCTAAGGATGTGAGTGTCACCTAGTCAGACCCGTGGACTCACATCGTAACCCAATTGAGTAAGAAATGAATGAATCATTTTACGAACCTCTTGATCAAAAATGCCGTATGAGTATAAGCCCTTCACTGACGTATCCCGATCAAGTGAGAGTCATGCAAAATGTCAAACTTACTAAACTTGATACTGTGCATTAGATTATAGCATAATGAAATTACTAAACTACCTTCAATGTCCCACATGAGTTAGTTGTTTATGCTTTGGCCAAAGACTTATAATTTCATTAGCCTATAATCGCACATGATACTTTCTCGTTTACTATCGAGACAATGAATCCCATCTTGGCGATCACTGATCAATTGCTACTTGTCTCATTGATATCGCACTTCGAGGTCGACCCCACCGACAGGTGATATGGGCCTAACTACTCTGGTAACAGATCCAATAATACAAGAATATTTATCATGAACGCTCAGGTCTAAGGCTCACGCATACTATTATGATCAGTAATCCAATCATTGACAGTCACTGAGTAAATACCCATGTGATCGGATTACTACGAACTGTGTTCGAATATGTCAATTCCATTGACATATCTATGATACTTGCTACCACTATTCCTATAGTGTTCGACTGGCACTCATCGATAGAGTATGTGTCATACAAGTCGAATCTTAATGCCCAATTAAGATTCTTTGACCTGCGAACCCTTTTAAGTGATCAGGTGTAAGACTCTTCCCATGCCACGTCTTTATTCCATAAAGGGCAAAGAGTCATACCTTTATTCACATGGACTATATGTTCAATACTTATTTAGACGCCATAAAGATTTATATGAACAAAACATAAATGCCTTTATTAATTTCTTTTCAATAGTTTGTACAACATAATAAGATACCCTAATCTAACTATTTGTTCTCATTGGCATCTAGGGCATATACCTAAAAAGCTCCCACTTGCACTTAATGCCAATCGCTTTGGTATCTTATACCCATCTTTTCAAGATGTTGCTCTAGCACCGCCTGCGCTAATGGCTTAGTGAGTGGGTCAGCTACGTTATCCGCTGAGGCTATTTTCTGCACGGCTATGTCGCCTCTTCCTACGATTTCTCGAATTATATGATATCTCCTCTCTATGTGTTTGGATTTGTTGTGTGACCTTGGTTCCTTTGCTTGCGCGATGGCTCCGTTGTTGTCACACCATAGTTGCAACGGAAGCTCTATGCTAGGAACAACTTGAAGTTTAGTAATGAACTTCTTTATCCAAACAGCCTCCTTAGCCGCCTCCGAGGCTGCCACATATTCAGCTTCGGTGGTCATATCGGCAGTTGTGCTTTGCTTGGAACTTTTCCAAGACACTGCTCCACCGTTTAAAGTGAATATGAACCCAGAAGTGGATTTTCGGTCATCGATGTCAGATTGGAAATCTGAATAAGTATAACCATCCACTTTCATTTCTCCATTGCCATATGTGAGGATCATATCTTTAGTTCTTCTCAAGTACTTTAAGATTGATTTCACGGCCATCCAATGTTCTTTGCCTGGGTTAGCTTGAAACCTACTTACCACGCTCACAGCGTATGCACGATCTGGTCTCGTGCATAACATCGCGTACATAAGACTTCCCACTGCCGAGACATAGGGGATGGTACTCATTTCTCTTCGATCTTCCTCACTTTGAGGACTCATCTTTTTGGAGAGATGAATTCCATGTCTCATGGGAAAAAGACCTCTTTTCGAATTTTTCATCCCAAATCGCTTTAGGACCATTTATAAGTAGAGGGCTTGGGAGAGACCTATTGTCTTATTCGATCTATCCCTATAGATTTGAATTCCGAGGACATAGGTAGCTTCTCCTAAGTCTTTCATGGAGAATGTGCTTCAAAGACATGTCTTAACCGAAGTTAGAAAACCTGTATCATTCCCTATAAGTAGAATGTAGTCCACGTATAGTACCAGGAATGATATCTTGCTCCCACTGGCCTTTTTAAAAACACATGGTTCATCCTCGTTTTTGATTAAGCCGTTGTTTCGTACTTCTTCATCAAAATGAAGGTTCCAACTGCGAGAGGCTTGCTTCAGTCCATAAATGGACCTATTTAACTTGCAGACCTTATGGGAATCGCTATTGGATATGAAACCTTTGGGCTGCTCCATATAGATATCCTCCTCGAGGAATCCATTTAGGAAGGCGGTTTTCACATCCATTTGCCAGATTTCATAATCCAGGTATGCAGCTATTGAAAGTAGAATTCTAATGGATTTGATCATAGCTACTGGTGAAAAGGTTTCCTCATAGTCAATGCCCTCCGTCTGACTATACCCTTTCGCCACTAGCCTGTCCTTATAGGTATCCACCTTGCCATCCGGACCTATCTTTCCATTATAGATCCATTTGCATTCAATAGGTACAATACCTTTGGGAGGATATACTAGATTCTAGACTTGGTTCGAATACATTGAATCCATTTCCAATTTTATAGCTTCATGCCACTTCGCAGAATCCATATCCATCATTGCCTGGTCATAATTAGAGGGATCGTCTCCATGGTTTCCTTTTGCTACTGCATGCAAATTATGCTCTCCTTGTAGCAGAGAACCATATCTCGCAGGCGGTTGAGATACTCTAGTAGACCTGCGCACTGATGGTTGTGTCATTTCTGGGTCGGGTTGGGTCTCTTGAACAGTGTCTTCCATAGGGGATTCATTTTGCTCTTGTAGAACAATACTTCTACCAGCTCCTCCTGCTCCAATGAATTCTTCTTCGAGAAAGATTGCCTGTAAGGCAACAATGATACTTTGATCATCGGGAAGATAGAAAAGGTATCCCATAGAATCCTTGGGATATCCAAGGAATCGTCCTTTCATGGACCTATCCTCCAATTTCTTTACCTTGGTCTTTTTCACGTAAGCAGGGCAACCCCATATTCTTATGTGTTTCAAATTAGGCTTCCTTCCACGCCATATTTGATATGTTGTTCCAGGAACAGGTTTGGAGGGACATCTATTCAAAATATGAGTAGTTGTAAGCAGCGCGTGTCACCACAATGAAATAGGCAAGTCTGTGTAGCTGAGCATGGATCGAACCATGTCCAACAATGTTCAATTCCTTCGTTCTGCTACGCCATTCAATTGTGGAGTTGCTGGAGGAGTAAGTTGTAACAGTATGCCATGTTCTCTAAGGAACTTGTCAAACTCCACACTCATATATTCGCCAACGCGGTCAGACCGAAGTGTCTTTATATGATACCCAGTTTGGTTTTCGACTAAAGTCTTGAATTCAATGAATTTCTCCAATGATTCAGACTTGTACTTCATTAAATACACGTAGCCATACCTAGAATGGTCATCGGTAAATGTGATGAAGTACTGAAAACCGCCGCGGGCCATATTTCCAAATGGTCCGCACACATCAGTATGAACTAGACGTAAGACTTCTGTGGCTCTTTCAAAATTCCCTGTGAAGGGGGACTTGGTCATATTGCCTTGGATACAAGACTCACAAGTGGGATAGGGATCTGATCCCAATGAGTCTATGACTCTATCCTTTTCTAACTCGTGTAGTCTTTGGTCCCCGACATGACCTAGTCTTAAGTGCCACAGCTGTCTCAAGTTTGTACCATACATTCTGCGTTTTCTTGTTACAACATTAACATTACAATCATTTTGGACATTAATATAATGTAAACCATTTATTAAAGACGCATTGCCAACACATTCATTTCTAAAATAAATGTCACAAGAATTGTTCATAAAGGAAAATAAATAGCCTTTCCTTACTAAAACAGGAATTGTAACAATATTCTTAAGTCCGTTGGGCAAAACAAGGCAATTGTCTAAATATAATAAATGTCCAGATGATAAACTAAGGGAAGTGGTGCCAATGTGTGAGGCTGCTACACTATGACCGCTGCCAACATTGATCATCACTTCACCACGCTCCAGCTTCTCACTTCTTTCCAGCTCCTGGTTCATAACACATATGTGAGCACTAGCCCCAGAGTCTAGAATCCAGGAAGTTGAAAATATGGTAACAGAACAATTTGTTTCTAAAACATTAAGTTCCATACCTGAAGTAATCTTTGCTTTCAGCTTAGGGCAGTCATTTTTCCAGTTGTCCACCTCTTAGCAGTGAATACATGTTGTTGCAATCCTTGGGCGCTTCTTTCCTCTTCTATGGTTATCAGAAGTAATGCCGAGCATTCCACTTAGAGGTAAATCATCTTCCAATTCCCTTCTCATGAGAGCTTGTATGTAAATAAGTCTGTCTTCAAGATCCACTAAGGAACCTCCCAGGTCATCAACTTGAAAGTCAGTGAAAAAAGCAGAAAAGGACTTGGGAAGAGATTGAAGAATAAGGTTTATTTGTAGATGAAAATCCATGAAACTTCCCAGAGTCTGGAGTCTTCCAATCATGGATATCATGTTCATAACATGACTTGCTACTTCATCATTTTCTCCCATTCTTGCTTGGAAAAGTTCCTTCGATAAATAATATCGAATTGATTTTCCATGTTCTACGAACATGTCCTCCAAATGAAGTATGATGGATTTGGGATTCTGCATGTCCAAATGAATATATCTCAATTCCTTGCTCATTGTCTTCAACATGTAACTGGTGACCTTTTGAGCATCAGAATTCCATTTCTTGTTTATTTTGAGAACAGACGTTCCATTTTCAGCCCCAGGGAAAGTTGGCCCATCTTGTTCTAAAATATGCTCAAGTGATTTCTTTCTGAGACCAGCTTTTCTTAACCGAGTCACTGTAGTTTGGTCTAGTGAGGACATTTTTCTCAAGCATCTTTAACAATGAGTTATTAACCATTTTGAGAGAGATAATATAACTGCAGAAAGCAACCAAGATTCAATTAGATAATTATGTTGTACCCAAGTAAAAATTAGGACTTTAATTTTTGACTTGGCTCCCACTACATTTCATAGTGAGTGATTGAGTTCTTCAATAATTTCAATGAGTTGCAATCTGTAACGATGTATGGCTCATTGGACTTTTGAAGTGACATGCCATGTCAACCAGTCTTACTGATGATTCAATCTACCTTTGGCTCATGGATCACACAACCTCAACCTGTAATGAAATATTGGTGGTGATCCATCTAAGTACTTTCCCATCAACTCCTATCGATCTAATAGTTGAATCTTATCTTGCAACCTATAACGGTGATATGGGATAAGATTTGCTTCGACGGATGGCATCAAATGCACTTGAAGAGATATGGATTATGAATTAATGCATAACCCCCATTAGTCGGGACGATGCCATGCATAATTATAATCCCATCTTTTCCAAGTTTGATGGAGAGCCAGGATATCCAATACCCCTTACTTCCTTAGTATTTAAAGTGGGAGAATTTTTTGAAAAAATAAGGTCTCACTTTGCACATTAATTTATTACGTGCATATATGGATTATAATCATTCATGCATAGAAAAACCTAGTTATTCTAAAAACATACAATTCCATGGACATTCTAGATTGATCTCAGCCAATAGATCAATCAGGGGGATATGGGTCTCTTATCAATCTAATTTCTAATAGATCTTCGGGCTCCAAGCTAGAAAAGGTCCTACCTCTAATTTACACAACTCAGAAAGCACCCTATACATTATACTACCAAAATTAAAAGTACAAACTGGGGGGCAATTGCCCAATACAACCCAGATAATACCAAAGCGATAAAACCCTAAGTCCATGGAAGCATCCACCACAACATACATCAACGCATGTAAGCAAACTATTTAAGTTTATGTTGGTTTTAAGTTTAAAATCGAAAAGAAATTCCAAAAACCGATTAAATCTAATTTAATTAGAAGAGATGAATTTTGATTTCAATTTTAAAGGGAAATAAATCCAATTTATTAATTAGGAAATAAGTCAAACTTATTCTTTATTTATTTTGGAAAAATATAATCAACCTAAAATAAATCTTATTTATTTAATCGTCGCAGATCATAAATAAAATCCAATTTAATTTATGATTTTATTAAATCCAATTTAATATTAAAGTCAAATCCAATTAAACTTAATTAAATCCAATTTAATTTTAAGAAAAACATTTTTAGGGAAAAAGGGTTTTGACAAATCACGGGTCGAATTTGTCTATTAGGGTCAAACCCTAATATTTATTAATTTATATATATATATATATATTTAAATATAAAATATATAAATATATATATATATATTAATATACTGGGCCGGGCCCAGCGCCCGTTCAGCTCACTGGGCTGAACCCAGCACGACTACCAGCCGCCCTAGTTCCGTCGTTGTGGTGGCGGCGCTTCCTTTCCCTTGTTTTTTTTTTTTGTTTTTCTAATTGCATGAATGGGGTGGTGCTACCTCAATTTGCCGTTTCCAACGATGAAAAACATGTAATCATGCGACGATTTCAAGGCGATAAATATTTTTCAAAATATTTCTGATTTAACATTGAATATTAAATACATAAAATCAAATTTTATAAAAATCCAATTTTAACCAACATAATCTTAAACGCAAAAATCATCAGATCCGTTTAAGTCGGCTCTGATACTACTGTTAGGAATCCCATACAGTAAAAATAGAGAATTACATCGGAAGATTCGAGGATTCCTACCGGTAGATGAAAAAAATAGATCAGATGATTTTTCATGGGTTTCGCGAAATTTAGAATAAATAAACATACCTTTTTGATTCGTTTATTGATTCTTGCAGAACAACAATCCTCCCAGGGCTCCTGTCTCTAAAGCTTCACGCGAAACGAGCCTTTCACAGATCTCGAAACTCCTCCTTTTCTTGCTAGAGTGGATGGCTAGAGAGGAGAGAGGGGAGAGAGTTCTTTTCTTTTTGTGTTGTGTAATCAGATTAGTTCCCTTTTCACTTAGGATTTTGTTCCACTGTAGGAGTCCTATTTAAACTCTACTAACTGGTGGAACAAGTTGGAGGCTACTCCAAGAAACCTAGAATGGCCGCCCCTTAGGGCTTTCTTTTGGACTGGGTGGGCTTTTAATTTGCTTGTGCAATTTCTAGCCCATCTGTATATATTTAAATTTAAATTCAATTTAAATATAATATATACTATTAATTAATTCCGATAAATTAATATACTAATTAAATAATTTAATTTAATCTAATCTAATTAAATTAATTATTTAATTAATTGATTTAATCTAATTAAATCAATCAATCCATTTAATTCTTTCTAAAAGATTTACACAAAAAGATACATCCCGCTCGTTTCTTATAGCGCGACTCTTTAGGTTCGTCTCAATTGGCAAAGGGAGGAATTACCTAAGGATGTAAGTGTCACCTAGCCAGACCCGTGGACTCACATCGTAACCCAATTGAGTACGAAATGAATGAATCATTTTACGAACCTCTTGATCATAAATGCCGTATGAGTATAAGCCCTTCACTGACGTATCCCGATCAAGTGAGAGTCATGGAAAATGTCAAACTCACTTAACTTGATATTGTGCGTTAGATTATAGCATAATGAAATTACTAAACTACCCTCAATGTCCCATATGAGTTAGTTGTTTATGCTTTGGCCAAATACTTATAATTTCATTAGCCTATAATTGCACAGGATACTTTCTTGTTTACTATCGAGACAGTGAATCCCATCTTGGCGATTACTGATCAACTGCTACTTGTCTCATTGATATCGCACTTCGATGTCAACCCCACCGACAGGTGATATGGGCCTAACTACTCTGGTAACAGATCCAATAATACAAGCACATTGGTCATGAACCCTCAGGTCTAAGGCTCACGCATACTATTATGATCAGTAATCCAATCATTGACAGTCACTGAGTAAATACCCATGTGATCGGATTACTACGAGCCCTGTTCGAATATGTCAACTCCATTGACATATCTATGATACTTTCTCCCACTATCCCTATAGTGTTCGACTGGCACTCATCGATAGAGCATGTGTCATACAAGTCGAATCTTACTGGCCAATTAAGATTCTTTGACGTGCAAACCCTTTTAAGTGATAAGGTGTAAGACTCTTCCCATGCCACGTCTTTATTCCATAAGGGGCAAAGAGTCAAACCTTTATTCACATGGACTATATGTTCAATACTTATTTAGATGCCATAAAGATTTATATGAACAAAACATAAATACCTTTATTCATTTCTTTTCAATAGTTTGTACAACATAATAAGATACCCTAATCTAACTATTTGTCCTCATTGGCATCTAGGGCATATACCTGACAGTATCTCCATCACTTCATTATTATCCATAAGTACCTGACTTTAATCGAATGTCTCTTTGTTGTTGTTTGTTAGGTGCCAATATGTTCAGGGCTCTTTTGAAGAGTAAGGCCAGATTACAACCTTCTGACGGGAATGTAAATGGAATTAGTTTCGAGGAAGAGGGTTCGTGATATGCCTCCTATCCCCTTTGACAAGCTACCTGAGGGGAATGCTGATGGTAGAGATAAGAATAAATGCCCTCGGAAGGCCAAAGAGAACCCTCCTCTGTATGCGAATGGGACAGGTTACGAATGTCCTCATGGCCAGCCTCCACCTCAGCTGTCCCGTGAGCTCTCTGGTGCGAAGGTTCCCAATATTTCAACCCCTCCTGTTAAGAGGGCTCGTGATCACTCCACTCCTTCTTCTCGCGACAGGGTTTCCTCCACTTCACTCTTCCTTGTTGGAGATAAAAAGATAACTTGTGATTAGCTATTAGGTCTCACTTCGTCTAAAGACCGTCGTTACATGGGAGCTTTTTTCGGTGGCAAGAGAGCATGCTTGGCGGTGATGCTATAGTTCAGCTTCCCCGTAAGCTAGTCGAGGTTACTGATGAAGTTAAGAAAAGTGCTAGTTGAAAGGAACAGTTTTTAGCCAAATCAAAAAGTTTGGAGGGGGAGCGTATTTTAAGAAAGAACTTATCTGCCGAATTCGACTAGCGGATGAAGGCTTTTGCAAAGTCTCAAGCGAGTCATGCTGATGAAGTAAGGAAAGAGCGTGAGGTAGCTCACCAGGAGGCCACTGAGGGCTTTGCCCACTATCCTGCAGGGCAGATCTTTTTAAAAGCTTATTGCCAGCGTAGAAAAGAAGAATATTTGAAGTCCAACAACTTTTTTAAAGTATTAACAGGTTCAGCTCTTCCCTATTACCACCACGACTTTCGCTCTTGTCTTAAGCACTTTGTAGAGACCAGTGTTTTAACACCAGGATCAGACCTTTCTTTCCTTAAGGAGACAGCTGGATTAAATGATGCTCCCCTTCTTGGTGAGGAGGCTCCTGAATACATCCCACTAGCTATCCAGCCGCTTGTTATGCCAGCTAATGAGATTGCAGATGAAGTTGCCCATAAGACAGTTGGAGAGGCCTCTAAGGAGACGGTTGATAAGATCATATGCGAGGTATCTAATAAGGCTCCTGACGATGTTATTACGGGTGATCAGCCACCTGATAAATCTTTTTTTCAGGCGACAGACGAGCTTGCTACCCAGAAGCAAATGAGGCTCCTGAGTCCACCACCCTTATCTAGATTATTTGGATACTAGTTGCTTTCTCTTTCCATAATTTGTTTTTCTTGCAAGTACTTTGTAATATGCTCACTATCAAGGCATATATATCAATTTTTTGTATCGTGCTCACTTTTGGGGCACGAGCTTTCCCTTTCTTTGAATAATACTAAGAGATATTCATTTTTTCACCTTTAGTATATGATCTTGACGGAGAATGCCCAAAGCACGTGATTTTATTCACAACAAATATATACTTTCTATAGAGAACGTATAAATGTAAATTTATTCACAATATATACCTGCTATGCTGCCTAGGGCTTACAAGCAGCCTTGTAGTAGGGCTTACGCCGCCTTGGTTATATGTAGTATTCTTTCTTCATTATTTTCCGTATGTTGCTTAGGGCTTAAGCTACTTTATAACAGGATTTACACAGCCTAGGGCTTAGGATTTCTTCCATCCTTGTTGTTGTAGAGAGCTTACAGTGGCCGGAAGTAGTCAATGTCAGGGCTCACGCCACCTGGAGTCTTATGTGGAGAGCTATCAGCGGCTTAAAGTAGTCAATGTCTGGGCTTACGCTTTCTGGAGTCTTATGTGGAGAGCTTACAGTAGCCTGAAGTAGTCAATGTCAGGGCTTACGCCACCTGGAGTCTTTTGTGGAGAGCTTACAACGGCCTGAAGTAGTCAATGTCAGGGCTTATGCTAGCTGGAGTCTTATGTGGAGAGGTTACAGCAATTTGCAGTAATTAATGTCAAGGCTTGAGCCATCTGGAGTTTTATACTTTGTTTCTTATTTATATGCTGCCTAGGGTTTATGTTGCCTTTTGACAAGGCTTAAACAACCTAGGTCTTATGATTTCCTTTGTCTTTTGTGCTACCGAGGGCTTACAGCTGCTTGAAGTAGACAATGTCAAGGTCTACGCCGCCTGGGGCTAATGCAATGTCTTTTATTTATTATCTTATATGTTATCATTTGTGTGGCGACTTGGCGTTAGAGATAATAAACATAACAACACGAAGATGAATAAACTTCATTATTTTTCAGTCTCATCAGGAGAAAACAAGCATGTATTGCATGCTAGAAAATGAAAATCAACAGCAAACTACTTCTAGATGTTTCCAAATCAAGCACTTCTTATTTTGGGGAAAGCAATAAAAACACTAACCTCTTTGAGATAATTTTTCTCTCAAGTGTAGAATTTCCTCAAGTTGTGCATATTCCATGGCCTAGATAGTTTTCGGCCTTCCATGTCTTCTAGCATATAGGCTCCAGCTGGCTAGTGATATAGTGTTGCATGCACTTGGCATTGCTCACATCTTCTCACCATGTTTCCGCGTCTTCCTTCATAGTATCCCGCTCGGAGGGCTTTCCCCTTTATGGTAGATGCACCAGCATGGATACCACAAAGTCCTTCATGGATATCACGTAGAACTATTAGACCTTCCTTCTTTGAGACACCTCAAAAATGGATGAGGAAAGGATCTCTTATAAATGGTTCCCTCGATTATGGTAAATAAAAGGACTTGTCGTTGCACCCTCAAGGCCTCTTTTTTGTCCTCTGGCAATTGCCCCTGTAGCCAATCATGCTAGGTAGTCAGCTTTTTCATTCTACATCTGGGGCACCTGCGTTATCTCAAAAGTCTCCAATTGGCCTTTTAGGTCTTCTGTTTTCTTCTCGTACTCCATCATCCTTCCTTCTTTGGCCTCATATTGGCCATTAACTTGGCATACCACCAGCTGAGAGTCCAAATGGACTATCAAGTGTTTTGCTCCCACCTTTAACGCCATCTTTATCCCAGCAATCAGGGCTTCAAATTCAGCTTCATTGTTAGAAGTGCAAAAATTAAACGTCAGAGCATACTCCAACTCGCTTCCTTCGGGTGTCATCAGCACCACTCCTGTTCCACTTCCCCTTGAGGTGGCAGAGCCATCAACATGAAGTCACTAGACCTTCTTAACGTCTTAGGAAGAAGGTACTTCTGCTATGAAATCTGCCAGTGCTTGAGCCTTTATGGTGGGCCTCGGGGCATAGGTGATGTCAAACTCACTGAGTTCCACCGCCCATTTGATCATCCTTTCAGCCGCCTCGGGGCGTTCTAATATTTACTTCAGAGGGTAATTGGTGCGTACTTCTACACTATGTGATAAGAAATATGACCTCAGCTTCCTGCAAGTGGTCACCATGGCAAAGGCTACCTTTTCGATCTCCAAATACCTCTCCTCAGCCCCCTAAGGGCTCGACTGGCATAATACACCGGCTTTTGCCCCTTTCTTCTTCTTGTATTAGCACAGAGCTAACGGCATGATTGGAAATCACCAGGTACAAGTACAACTTCTCACCAGGTAACAGTTTGGTCAACAATGGTAAGCTTCATTTGAGATAAAATGACTCAAGGCCACCACCCTGCCAGCGATTATTTAAACGTCATTCTGGGTTGCTGGAGGCGTCATTTCTTAGATAGCTCTTGTCTTCTCGGGATTGACTTCGATTCTCTTCTCCGTCACTAGGTATCCCAACAACTTCCAACTTCTGACTCCAAAAGCGCACTTCAAAGGATTAAGCTTCATTTGGTACTGTCGGAGTACCTCGAACGTGTCCACTGGGTCTCTTAAGTGGTCCTGCGCCTTCCAGATGTTCACCAACATGTCATCTACATACACTTCAAGATTCTTCCCTATTTTCCTTCAGAAGATCTTGTCCATAAGCTGCTGATATATGGCTCCAGTATTCTTCAGGACAAAGGGCATCACAGCATAACAGAATGTCCCGAAGGCAGTTATGAAGCACACCCTCTTCTGATCTTCAGGGGCTAGGGGTATCTGGTGATACCCATGAGATGCATCCATCAAGCTCAAAAGTTCACATCCTGACGTAGAATCCACCAGCTGGTCAGTTCTTGGAAAGGGGTAGTAGTCTTTTGGGTAAGCTTTGTTAAGATCTCGGAAATCTATTCACATTTGCCATTTATCTCCTCCTTTGGGAACCAAAACATCATTAGCTATCCACTCCTGGAATTGGATTTCCTTTATATGGCCATCTCTTCTTTTATGATTTTGTCCTTCTCAGGTTCAAAGTGACTCTTTTTCTGCTTCACGGGTTTGGAGCTGGGAAAGACATTGAGCTGGTGGACTGCTACAACTGGATCAATACCCACCAGGTCCTTCGCCGTCCAAGCGAAAACGTCTATGTAATCTCGGAGCAGCTGAGTTAGGCAGGAGGCCATCTCAGGGTCGAGTTGAGATCCTATCTTGGCGATCATGGAAGGATTGCCTGGCAACAGCTCCACCATGATCAAGTTTTTCACCGGTTTGGCTTTAGGTTGCACGCATGCCTCCTTGATTCCTCCTTTTATGGTAATGATCTCTTCTTTCTCCAGTCTAGACCCTTTTGGTAGGTCTACCTTCATATTTGATGATCTTTCTCTTGTTCGGATAGCTTCTACATAGCATTTCCTTGCAGCTTACGGATCTCCTTTTATCTCTGCAACGCCTTTGTCCACCAGGAATTTTATCTTCATGTGGTAACTAGAAATGACTGCCTGAAACACATTTAGTGTAGGCCTCCCGAGGATAGCATTGTATTCTGACGGTGAATCTACAACCAAGAATGTCACCATTCTGGTCTTTCTTTGAGGTTCTAAGGATAGGGATAATTGTATTTACCCCAATGGCTACACCACCTCTCCTGTGAATCCAAAAAGAGCGGTTTCCACCTTCGTCATCCTGATACTTCCCAGGTCCATCCGTTTGAAGGCATCATGGAAAAGTACATCCACCGAACTGCCACAATCTATGAAAACTTGGCCCACAAAGTAGTTAGCGTTGGTGGCGGTAATCACTAAGGCATCATGATGAGGGCGACTGAGGCGGATTGTATTCAGTGGCTTGGTACTAACTGCAGCTACCTCCTCAATTTCCTCCTTGGTTTCTCCTTTAGTCATCTCTAGATCAGACAACTCTCGCAACGCCCTAAGATGAGCTCGTCGGGAAATTTTTGGAAAGCTCTTCGGCTAAAACTCATGGCCCAAATGGTACATCTCGTGGAGGGGGTTGGAAACCTTTTCCTAGTTGTTGCCTCATCTCTCTCATTTCGTCCCTTAGGTCCTCGAATCCTTCTATCACCTCAGGACGTCTCATGTCATTACCCACAAGATTCATGGGTGGTTGTCTCTAGGACATATTACCCATTTCACCAGCGTGCTGGTGAATCCATCTTTGTTGGTTTCCATCTAAGGCCTTCTCGTAAGGACGAGGGCCCACACCATATAATTGGTGAGGAGAGAACGGTGGCGTATAAAACATCATTCTCCTTGAATCTTGAACCGTAGGGATCGCCATAGGGACAGTTGGCGGGGGTAGCAATGGAATGCTCATCGGGATCTCCGTTCTTAGTTGTGTGTATCCTCCTTGCAAAATAGAGGCCATTCCTACAGCAAATGCTCGTCCCCTTTGATCCGCGGGAGGGAACTCGCTCCCTGCTGGCGGGACACCTGATGGGATAGCACATGCTACTTGGTGAGCATGCTATTCATCACCTCCTTCCAGTTGTTGGCCTCCTTCACCTATAGACAGTTGTCTATGCACTGGCGGATTGAGAGCTTCGTTCTCATTGGCCAGTGGTGGATGAATTGGCTCCTGTACGTCTCGGGTTTGTGAGGGGATGGGCCCTTCCAAGTTAGAGGTCGTGTGTTCAATATTCAAAAAAGAAATTTTGATATTTACTATGAAGCAAATGAGCAACACATATCATTTAACGAGTTCAATAAAATCATATTGGGTTTTGAATATCCATGACAAGATGATTAGCCTTATTACACTAATAATTTTTTTTTTAATTTCCAAAAAGATGCTTGAGAAAAAACACAATTTTATTTTATAATATTTATACAAAAAAGAATTAAAAAACATTCTTCAAATTTTATTTAGAAATGATTATTCAGATCACCTTTTAACATTAATAAGAATTCAATACGATACATTGAAGGGCATTATAGTCAATTTAATAAATTTAAAAAGAATGTGAAGTGTCTTTAACAAAATGCGGAGTGCATTTATCCAATGTTTTGCAACCCGAACCGTTCATTGATCTGGAAAATTGACCGGGTCAAGGGTCACCATTCCAATCGCCGAGTCTACCGTGGTCAAACCGGCGACGTTATAATTATGTAATAAATAATATATATTATACTAATAATATTATAAAATAATATTCATATATATATATTATAAATATATGTATATATTATTATTATTATTATTATAAATGTATTTTGATATATATAAAATATAAAATTGAATTAGATGGAATAATTATAAACCAAATCAAGAGCTATGATGCACGGATACGGATACGAGGATACGGATACGATACGACACGGATACGGGATACGCGATTTTCCAAAATTCCAGGATACGATATGCCGGGAATATGACGATATATATATATATATATATATATATAAACTCGAATTTTTTACAATCCACTAAATGAAGTCACATGACCATTAATACTTATAGATGAAGATGCTATTATAATAATTAGTTAATTACTAAACATATAAAATTTCTATAATCGATAGTCATAACTATTGAAACTTTATTATACACACCAATTAAATGAATCTAAAACTTTATCAATGTTTTTCTCAAACAACATTACAAGACAGAAATACAAGCCTCAATCCATATTATTGCATATTACTACGTAGAAGAGTGTTAATTGTTTGTACTCAGCGCAATAACAAAATATTTAACAAAATTGAAAACTGTAAACAAATCTTAAAATCCTAAATAAATTACTTGAAGAGTTCATGAAGAACCGAAGGGTGGAATCCGAAAGAAGTCTGGAAGACGGATTACTCGCAGTTGCAAGACGAAGATAAATTTTTATCGCATAATGGGTATCGCAGTTGCGGAGCAGAAGACAGAGGAGGATTTCTTCTCCATTCCCGTTTCTATATTTTTCCATTTAATCGTGAATTTTTTTGTTTGATTATTATAGTAATAAGTTTTTGCTTTTGAATTTTGAGCTTTGACCCAAAAACTATTTCATAACATCAAAAAACATCTCTGCCGTATCCGATACTTCTCGGATACTTCTAATGCCTGTATCGGATACCGTATCCAATTTATTTTTTTTATTTTTTATTTTTGGATACTCTAAAATCATATTTGACCCGTAGCCACCCCGTATCCGTATCCAGTATGATACTGCACGGGGTCATTTTTAGGAGTATCCGTGCATCCTAGCTCAAGAGTTAAGAGTCAAGACTTAAGAGCTAAGACTATGTTGTTTTTATTTGATCAGCCAAATAAAACTTAAAAATGAAAAAAGAAAATATAAAGGCAAAAAAGACCTAATTCCCAAACTCTCTTTCTCTTCCTTATACAGCCGCAACGCCTCTTCTTCTTCGTCTCAAGATTTGTATTTCTTTTTCATTCTAAATGTTCTCCTAACTTTTACATTTAATAATGTTGTTTAATATATTAATTTTAAATTTTAAAATAATTAATCATGGTTTCTTAAAATATATGATTAAAAAGACTGGAGGTAAAATTTACCTATTTGAATTTACGATTTTGTTTTTGATTCTATTTTTGTGATCTTATGAATGTTATTAATTTAGTGAATAATTTTATTTTTAAATCAATTATTTAATTGTAAAGTGATTTTTAATAAGGGTTAAATACAAGCACAAATTTTAATACTTTATATTGTAGGATAAGGGTATAATTGTGAATTAGAAGAGATGAGAGTGGCTAAAAGAGGTGAAAGAGAGGGGCTCGGTGAAGAAACTAGGGGTTTTTGGTGCAAGAACAAGGCCTAGGCTTCATAATAGGGTGGAAGGGTACAATTGTCATTGAAATAGGTCAAAAAAGCTGAAAATGGCGAAATCACGCCCACAGTCGCATATCCCTTTTGGGTTTCATGAAAAAAATCATAAACGTAGCGGAAGGATTTCAAAAAGTTGATTAAAACCCAAAGTGTTTCTCTAATCGCATAATTGAATCTAAAATTACTTTAACGAATAAATTCAACTTATCCGTTGAAGCGTGGTGGTAGGAGAATCCAATTCTTCTTCAAAACTTCGAGTTGATGAACTTCTTGAATTCTTCGATCCTCGTATTCTTCAAGTCTTGATTTCTTGAAGTTGCTTGTAAATAAATCCAAACAACGAAGCACGTTGTCTCTAAATTATTACGCACGAATTGATGATGAAAAATCCCTTTTTCTTCTCTATATGAACGATGGCTAGTGTGTATAGTGGGGGAGGATATTTTTCTTCTTCTTTTCTTTGGAGAGTTACAGTGAATTGTAAATTATTTTTTAGGTTAAAGTCAAGAGAAGCCTTTTATATCTCAATGACTTATTGACCAACAAACAAAAGAGATCAACATGATCATCCTTCTAGCCCTAATGAGGATGCCCCACATGGGGCCCGAAGTTTTTCTCTTGCTTTGTTTAATTAATTCTATATTCAATTAATAATTTATTTTATCCAATAAATAAATTAATTAATTAAATAATAAAATTATTTAGATAAATTAATTCATTAATATATTTCTCTAAGAAATTAATTAATAATTAATTTTATCGATTTAATTAATTATCTTATCCAATAAGTAATTAATTAAATATTTAACTTATCCAATCAATTAAATCTCTCCAAAAATAAAATAGAAAATCCTTTTCAATTGTCTTCATCAATTCTTTAGCGTGACTCTTTAGGTTCGTTTCATTTGGCAATGAGAGGAAACCAAAGGAAGTGGGTAACACCTAACCCGTCACGTGGCCCACTTTCGTAGCACGAATGAAATACGAATGAATGGATCCTTCTACAACCTTCCAATCGTAAATACCGTATATGTATACATCCATTATTCTGGTTCCCCGGTCAAGTGAGAGTCATAGTTATGTCAAACTCACTGGACTTCATCATATGTATTAATTATAATAATACGAGATCATTGAGATTGATTAAGTGCCGAGCACAATTGTCTCTTTTGCTTTAGCCAAAGACTTTGATCTCTATTTATCTATAATCACATAAGGTACATTCTCATTCACTTATGAGAGAACACATCCCATATTAGATATTTGGTAAGACTACCACTTGCCCATCAAGTCCGCATTTTGAGGTCAACCCCACGAACGGGTGAATTGGGTCTAACTACTCTAGTGAAAGACTTGACGTCACAAGTGCATCTTTAGCCTAATATTTCAGGTCAAAGGTTCACATATACCTATTACGCATAATCAATTCTGTCATTGACAGTCACAGAGTGAAAAATAATGTGACAGAACCGATGCAAGTTGTGTTCGAGCATATCAGTTCCACTGATGCGCCTACAATCTTAAGCTTCCACCATCACATGGTGTTCGACTGGCACACCCATGTCAGAGCTAAGATTGTACAAGTATTCAAAGTCTTTATTTGCCCATTAAAGACTTCATATTACTTGCGAACTAGTTTTAGTAATCAAGGTCAATGCCTCTAGTGCCATTCTTCCTATCCCATAGGAATTAGAGGGATCGCACTGAAAACACGGGCAAAGCGTTTTACACAATTTATAGATGCAGATAAGAATTAAGTGAAAAACTAAATAGTGCTTTTTATTAACAATAATTAAGTTCAATACAACATAGATGCCCTACTCATTCTATCCTCTATGGCATCTGAGGGCATAATCCTAACAATCTCCCACTTGCACTCAATGCCACTCATTGTCGTATCTTATACCCATCATTTGCAGGTGTCGGTCCAAAACAACCTGAGGTAGTGGTTTGGTGAACGGGGTCAGCTAAGGCTATTTTCTGCACTTCTATCTCTCATCTGCTAACGATCTTCCTGATGATGTGACATCTTCTCTCAATGTGTTTGGACTCGTTATGAGACCTCGGTTCCTTGGCTTGCGCTATTGCACCATTGTTATCACAATAAAGTGGCAACAGGAGCTGAGCACTTGGAACCACTTCAAGTTCTCCAAGGAACTTTCTCATCTAAATAGCTTCTTTGGCTGCCTCTGAGGCTGCCACATATTCTACTTCAGTGGTGGAATCCGCGGTTGTGTTTTTCTTGGAACTTTTCCAAGACACCACTCCACCATTGAGAGTAAAAACAAACCCTGAAGTGGATTTTCGGTCATCAACATCAGACTAAAAGTCTGAATCAGAATAACCTTCCATCTTCAGGTCTTCACCTCTATAGGTGAGAATCATATCCTTAGTTCTTTTCACAGCTATCCAATGTTCCTTTCCAGGGTTTGCCTGAAATTGATCCACCGCGCTTACAACCTAGGCAATGTCGGGTCTAGTACACAACATTGCATACATCAGGCTACCTAGTGCTGAAGCATAGGGCACATTACTCATTTTCACTCTATCTTCCTCACTTTGAGGACACATAGACTTGGATAAGTGTATTCCATGCCTCATGGGAAGAAACCCTTTCTTAGAATTATCCATCCTAAACCTCTTTAGAACCTTTTCTAAGTAAAGGGCTTGGGAGAGACCTATCATTCTATTCGTTCTATCTCTGTAGATATGAATTTCTAGAATGTATGTCGCTTCTCCCAAGTCTTTCATGGAAAACGTACTCGAAAGCCATTTCGTGACTGTGGTGAGCATTCCTACGTCAGTTCCTATAAGTAGAATGTCATCCACATATAGTACTAAGAACGAGAGTTTGCTCGCACTAGTCTTCTTGTACACACACGGTTCATCTTCATTCTTGATGTAGCCATATACCTTTACTACTTCATCAAAATGAATATTGTAGCTTCTAGATGCTTGCTTGAGACCATATATGGACCTCTCAAGTTTACATACTTTATGGATATCGGTCTCGGATACAAAACCCTTTGTCTGTTCTATATAGATATCCTCCTCGAGGAATCCATTCAGGAAAGCCGTTTTGACATCCATTTTCCATATCTCATAATCTCAGTATGCAGCTATGGATAACAGTATTCGGATGCACTTTATCATGGCCACGGGCGAAAAGATTTCTTGATAGATAATTCCGTCTCTTTGACTATACCATTTCGCTATGAGCCTGACTTTAAAGGTGTCAACCTTGCCATCGCTACCTATCTTTCTTTTGTAGATCCACTTACATCCTATAGGTTGGATACCTTCATGACGATCTACCAAAGTCCATACTTAGTTCGATTGCATAGAGTCCATCTCTGTTTCTATGGGTTCTTGCCATCTTGAAGCATCGACATCCACCATCGCTTGATCATAGGTACGAGGGCCATCTTCATGACCTTCTTGTACTACAGTGTGACACTCTGGCTTCCCCTGCAGTAGATACCCATACCTCTTAGGTTCATGTGGTATTCTACCAGATCTACGTGGTGGTTGTGCTACTATTAGTTCAGGCCTTGGTTCTTGGACAGATGTCTCTGAGGGAGTTTCATTTTGTTCTTCTAGAACAATTTTCCTACCTTTGCCCCATTCCAAGATGAACTCATCTTCAAGGAAGTGAGCTTGTAGGGCCATGATGATTCTCTAATCATCATGCAGGTAAAAGAAGAATCCCATGGAATCTTCAGGATAACCAATGAAACGTCCCAAAAGGGATCTTGTCTCCAATTTCTCCACTTTAGTCTTTTTGACATAAGCGGGACATCCCCAAATCTTAATGTGGTTAAGACTTGGTTTCCTATTATTCCACATCTCATGTGGAGTTTTAGGAACGAATTTGGAGGGACATCTCTTCAAAACATGAGCAGCAGTAAGGAGCGCGTATCCCCACAACAAAATAGGTAAATCTGTGTAACTAAGCATGGAACGAACCATGTCCAACAGTATTCGATTCCTTCACTCGGCTACTCCAGTCAGTTGAGGAGTTGCTGGTGGTGTCAGTTGTAACATTATTCCTTGTTGTCTAAGGAATTCATCAAACTCGGCACTCATATATTCTCCTCCACGATCCGATCGTAGAGTTTTTATATTTTGCCCAGTTTGATTTTCTACTAAAGCTTTGAACACTTTGAACCTTTCAAAGGATTCAGACTTTTGCTTCATCAGATAAACTAGACCATATCTTGAATTATCGTTTGTGAAAGTGATGAAGTAGTAGAAACCCCCACGAGCCATTTCTCCAAATGGTCCGCAAACATCGGTATGCACTAATTCTAAGACTTGAGTAGCTCTTTCAAAAGTCCAGGTGAAGGGTGATCCTGCCATCGTGCCTAAGAGACATGATTCACATGTTGGATAGGCATCCGACCCAAGTGAGCATAAAAGCCCATCTTTCTCAATTTTGTGTATCTTGTGCTCTCCGGCATGGCTTAGTCTAAGATGCCACTTGAGTCCTTAAGTTAGGTTCTTGCCTACCACGTTTATGAGTTACAACATTCACAATAGATGGATTAAGGACATTTAAATAATACAAACCATTAACTAAAGAAGCATTTCCAACCAATTTATTTTCATAATAAATGTCACAATTCAATTTAGGAAAACGGACTGTATAACCAGTCTTAACTAAAATAGGAATGGAAACAATGTTCTTAAGCCCCTTGGGCAAAACTAAAACATCATTTAATAACAACAAATGTCCAGAATTCAAATAAACAGAAGTAGATCCAATCCTAGTAGCTGCGACGCTTTCTGACACGCGAATTCCTAGCAAGTATACTAGGTCGTGCAAAGTAATAAAGTGGACTATTTAGCCCGGGGTGTATCGTCTCGACAGGGACAAATGGATTCAATGCTCGTAATTGCTATATTATCTGACTCTAAGCTAAATCAAATTATAAGATGATGGTTGATTATACTATGAAAATAATCAAAGACAACTATGTGATAAACAAGATAATAAATCGAATGGAAAGAGATGATTGTGTTATGATCCTACTATGTTCTATCTTATGCTCATGAACTTCTCAATTATCCGGATTCTTAGAACGTTCTTGCTATGGCGAAACCCCCTAATGTATTTATTATTCAATCTCTTGAAATAACAAGCCTATACTAGTTAATAACTTCCTATATCTCTATAGTGAAGATTGAATTAACTAACATGCATTTAGGTTCAAAGGAATTCCTTGCTTATGAAGATCCTACATTCAAATCGGGTCATCTTATCACAAAAAGCCACACAACGCAATCGATTCTATCTCTAGTCAATTGTTACGTTATGATGTTTGATTTTTCGATCTCCCTTTATCTATCTCCTCTCGGTCTCAAGACAAAACATTTTATCAAACACATGATGATCAAGCATATGCAAGCATTAAGCACAAAATCAAACATGTAACAAGAATGTAATAAATATGGAAATTAATGATTCATTAAACACAAAACATCACAAAGTATTCACATAACCCAATCACAAAAATACTTAGCTCATACTTACAACAACAAGTGATTCAACAACTCTACAAGACATAATTGAAATACTAATCAAGAGAAAGAGTTGAATTACTCCCTATTATAAAGTGTGAACCTAAGCTTTGATGATGAAAAATGGTGATGATGAGGATGATGATGGCTCTTCAAGCTTCCTTAGGACTTCCCATGGCTCCCCTTTGGTGTTTTTGAGCATGTCTAGCCTTTTGATAAGTGAAGAATGTGTTATAAAGACCAAAAACGGCGGACATAAAAAATAGGGCAGCATGGCACTGAGCCGCGGCACTAAAAGTGCGAACCAATTTTCCGAAGTAGGACCGCGGTCCTGTGCCGCAGTCGTCTCATGCAGAATTCGCAGCGTTCGTAGTTTAATCATAACTCTCTCTACAAGTGTCGGGTTGAGGTGATTCAAGTTGCTACGCGAAGCTAAGAAACAAATATACAATATTGAAGAAGAAACCTTAATCTGATTCGGCTTGTAAGAGGATGAAAACCTCGTTTAAATATGAATATTGTGTAAAATCTTTAATCCACTATCTTCTTTTGTTTCTTTCTTCAATTTCAAGCTCAATTTGGATCTCTTTTCTCGTCTTTAATGCGTAAATCAACTGTTATCCTACAAAACAAAATATATACCAATCAAAGCATTATGAGGGATAAAAAGTGATCAAAGTAACGATCAAATCATATCACAATGGGGCATAAAATACTGTAAAATATGGACTTATCAACTACCTCCCAACTAGGCTATGATCGTCTCGATCACTAAATGGTGAACAAGTACTCATAAGTTCAGATTTTACAACTTGGTTTGGGATCTTGAAAGATTCATGTGTCAATAATCAAGCACGTAAAAGAATTAGACCCTCGAAAATGATTATGACAAGTTACACTTTACCTAGAACACTCAACAATTTGAAAGCCCCCAAACATCTTCGAATCCATCTCGAAATCATGAACTCCAAATCCATTTTTATGTCAAGAGCACACTTTAAACAAGATTATGCAAACTCATTAGATAATAAAAACATTAAAACACTTCAAAACTTTGCTAACCTATCGGTGTGCATGAAATGTGAAAGTCAAGATCAAAAGGTTTTTTGGCTTGTAACGTAAGGCTAGGTAATGGCTTGCACGGGAATATATGGATAAAGTGACTAAAATCAAGAAAGCATACAACTCAGTATCATCGAGCTAAACACTCACTTATCACTGAATAAATCTCCACATCTCGCCACTTATAGCTTTCTGATTTCTTTTCCCCTTGAACTCATAACCCCAAAACTTGTTTCTTTTGATGCTAGGGGTGGAAAAATGATTCCCAAACCAAATAAATCACATTGAAGCTCAGTTCGTAGCCAAGTCGAGAGAGAGCTCACATAATATATTTTTCGGTAACTTCCAATCTCTCGACTCTTTAGCCAATCTCTCGACTCTTTATTTCACATAAACTCAAGACCTCAAAATTTCTGAAAATCATCAAGAACAAACACACCTTTTAACCCATTAATCCATGAGATTCGACACCCAAAACAAAGCTTAAACCCAAATTAAATCCAAATGATATGAAGTTATATGCTCTCTTACTTGGGAAATAGACTTTGTTTTTCTTTCTTTTAGGCTAAAGGGTGGTTGGTGTGGCTTACGAAAGAAAAGCGAATGGTGGTTTTTAGTATGCTTAGCACACTCCATTCTTATCAATACAACTCAAAACAAGGTCTAGAGATTATGTATTATTGTGAAGGCCAATTGTAAGGTTAAAGAAAATGAAAGATGGCCTAAATCATTTCATGACTTCACACACTCAACACACATTTCAAAGTTGACAAAATTGAACGCTCAATGCTTTAAATCCTCAACAATTCACATAAGCATGGCTAAAAAGGCTTTCACATATAAAATACGACAAATGATTTCATCTTAGATGAAGTAGGGACACTCAAACGAATCATGCTCCAAGCAAAAGTATAACAAATCATGAATATGAAGTCATTGACTATCACAGTTTTCTAATCCCAAATCAAGCATGAAACTTAACAAATGAGTACAAGTTACACCATATTGCCACATCACAATAAAATTAGGACGTCAAACCCACCACCCAACTAATCTAGCACATTGTCCCCAATGAGCGAACATACAAAGGTAATGTAAAGGAAGAAAAGACGCCCCTGGTGTTTGAAGCTAAGTGATGTCTAAAAAGCGAAAGAGCGACAAGGCGAAAAATCTGACATTAAAGCCTAGCCATCTGTGAAGTTAGAAAAACAAGAAGAGACAAAAAGCATCATCATGACAACTAAGAACACATAAAACGACAAAAACAAAACAAAAAGAAAAAAAATGTAAACAAAAGAAAGCACGTAAAACGTGGGTTGTCTCCCACGAAACGCTTGTTTTAAGTCATTAGCTCGACTCCCTTGCACTGCTCACGGTGGATCATAAGGAGCAATGCCAACTTTGTAGGGACGAGCCTTTTTGTGCTTTTTCCAGTTGGGTAAAGGCTTATCATGTCCCATCACATTCACAAATCCTGAAAAACCAAGATATGAGCTCAGATTCACTTTTATAAAAATGTAATAAAATTGTAAATAACTAAAAGTGAATTTTAAAGATGGGGAGTTTTCCATTGATGGTTTTAATAAGTATGTGGCTAGGCCTAACTCCCTGAGCCTTGATTCTGACAACTTTAGTGGTGACATATCCCAGTGACTTTTATATCTTCGGATCTCCTCATTTTCAACCGTAGTATCACTTGGGTTCTTAGTGTATGCCTCGAACGGGCCACTAAAGTTGTAAACCTTGTCTTCAACTTCCACCACTCTATCTCTCTGGTTATTGATGCACTTTCTTAAGAAATCAAGAGATATGATGGTAGGTGGCGTTGGATTCTTGAATATTTCTAATGCTTTTTCTTGGTCATTTGATGGAGTGGATTTTGGGATCCCAATGCTGAATTGAAGGTGCTCCAGTGATGTTGTATCTACTTCACCACACATAGATTCTGAAAGTAGTGCTGGTGTAGCAATGGGTTGTAGACAATGTGGTGTCGAATCAACAACTTGTTCAACTTCTGTATCAGATACCTCATCATTCTCCTCTGTGCCACTCTGAGAAGTGTCTGATGATCTCTCTGCCAATAAGTTGGAAAGTTGGTTGAGTTGTGTTTGCAATTCCATTATAGATGCTTCGAGATTTTGAGACCGCTCATCGTTCGACTTCATCCATTGGATCATCAACTCCTCAAAACTTGGGTCCCTATCACATTGTTGCTGATAATCCCCATGGTTCTGAAAGTTAGCCGATTCAAATTCTCCCTGCATTAGAAAAGGGGACCTATATTGTTGCAGGTATGCTTGTGAATCTCTCATAACATAATAACTCAATGGCAAGTCTTGCTGACTTCTCCATCCGTGTTGACAATAATCGCTATGATGAGCGTCTCCACACCACGAACATAAATCTTGCACTCGACGCCCGTATTCGGCACCTTCATCCCATCCTTGTTTTGACCAATAAAAGCCATTGATGCTCATCTATTCAAGAATAAAAAATAAAAATAAAAACATAACAAAACAACAACTTAAAAAAAACCAAAACAACAACTTAATAAAAAACAAAAGCAGCAACTTAAAACACAAAACCAACAACTAAAAAAACAAAAACAGCATCTTGAAACACAAAAATAGGAACTTACAACACAAAAACAGCAACTAAAAACACAAAAACAGCAACTTAAAACACAAAACCAGCAACTAAAAACACAAAAAACAGCAACTTAAAACACAAAACCAGCAACTAAAAACACAAAAACAGCAACTAAAAACACAAAAACAGCAACTTGAAAAACAGCAACTTAGTCTTAGAGAAAATAAGTGAATTACAATATCAAATAACGCAATTGTCCCCGGCAACGGCGCCAAAAACTTGACACGCGAATTCCTAGCAAGTATACTAGGTCGTGCAAAGTAATAAAGTGGACTATTTAGCCCGGGGTGTATTGTCTCCACAGGGACAATTGGATTCAATGCTCGTAATTGCTATATTATCTGACTCTAAGCTAAATCAAATTATAAGATGATGGTTGATTATACTATGAAAATAACCAAAGACAACTATGTGATAAACAAGATAATAAATCGAATGGAAAGAGATGATTGTGTTATGATCCTACTATGTTCTATCCTATGCTCATGAACTTCTCAATTATCCGGATTCTTAGAACGTTCTTGCTATGGCGAAACCCCCTAATGTATTTATTATTCAATCTCTTGAAATAACAAGCCTATACTAGTTAATAACTTCCTATAGCTCTATAGTGAAGATTGAATTAACTAACATGAATTTAGGTTCAAAGGAATTCCTTGCTTACGAAGATCCTACATTCAAATCGGGTCATCTTATCACAAAAAGCCACACAACGCAATCGATTCTATCTCTAGTCAATTGTTACGTTATGATGTTTGATTTTTCGATCTCCCTTTATCTATCTCCTCTCGGTCTCAAGACAAAATATTTTATCAAACACATGATGATCAAGCATATGCAAGCATTAAGCACAAAATCAAACATGTAACAAGAATGTAATAAATCCGGAAATTAATGATTCATTAAACACAAAACATCACAAAGTATTCACATAACCCAATCACAAAAATACTTAGCTCATACTTACAACAACAAGTGATTCAACAACTCTACAAGACATAATTGAAATACTAATCAAGAAAAAGAGTTGAATTACTCCCTATTATAAAGTGTGAACCCAAGCTTTGATGATGAAAAATGGTGATGATGAGGATGATGATGGCTCTTCAAGCTTCCTTAGGACTTCCCATGGCTCCCCCTTGGTGTTTTTGAGCATGTCTAGCCTTTTGATAAGTGAAGAATGTGTTATAAAGACCAAAAACGGCGGACATAAAAACTAGGGCAGCAGGGCACTGAGCCGCGACACAAACTCCTATCAGACCGCGGCACTAAAAGTACGAACCAATTTTCCGAAGTAGGACCGCGGTCCTGTGCCGCGGTCGTCTCACGCAGAATTCGCAGCTTTCGTATTTTAATTATAACTCTCTCTACAAATGTCGGATTGAGATGATTCAAGTTGCTACACGAAGCTAAGAAACAAATCTACAATATTGATGAAGAAACCTTAATCTGATTCGGCTTGTAAGAGGATGAAAACCTCGTTTAAATATGAATATTGTGTAAAATCTTTCGTCCACTATCTTCTTTTGTTTCCTTCTTCAATTTCAAGCTCAATTTGGATCTGTTTTCTCGTCTTTCATGCGTAAATCAACCTTTATCCTACAAAACAAAATATATACCAATCAAAGCATTATGAGGGATAAAAAGTGATCAAAGTAACGATCAAATCATATCACAATGGGGCATAAAATACTGTAAAATAGGACTTATCACTTTCCCCGCTGCCTACTTTGATCATCACTTCTTCTTGGCCCAGCTTTCTACTTCTCTGCAGATCCTGATCCAAACAACAAACATGGGCACTAGCCCCTGACTCCAGAATCCACGAAGTAGAAAAGACGGTCATAGAACAGTTAGTTTCTAAAACAAAGAGTTCCATACCTTTTGCGCTTTTGCCTAATTTGGGACAGTATCTCTTCCAGTGGCCAAGCTCACCGCACTCAAGACATCTATCCATTTTCTTAGGCCCTTTGCTCTTATAAAATCCTTGAGCCTTTCCCTTACCCTTTTGAACACCCCCTTGAGCTCCAAGTTCGCCAGACTGCTTCTTATTGTTGTTCTTTTTCTTAGACTTAGAATTTTTAGGTCCAGAAGAGATGACCAAGGCAGTTTCCTTTCCCTTTGGTTTCATTTGAGATTGTCCAGTAACCAATTTGTTCATTAGCCCAGCTAAATTGCACTCTATCTCATTGCAGTTAAAGTTAACTACAAATAGGGAGAAGGAATCAGGAAGAGACTGCAAGATTATGTCAGTTTGAAGGGTGGCGTTCATGGTGAATTCTAGAGCTTCCAATTTCTCAATCTTAGAAATCATTTTGAGTACATGATCACCAACCTTCTCACTTTCTTTCATCTTGGCTCCGAAGAGCTCTTTCAATATCTCATATCGAGCAGTTCGACTATGCTCACCATAGAGCTCTACCAGGTGAGCTAGGATAGCTCTTGTAGTTAGCATCTTATCATGTGACCTTTGAAGATCATTGGTCATATATCCCACCATGTATCCTGTCATCCGAAGGTCGTCTTTAACCCATTTTTCATGGGCTTGGACCTCTTCTTTGTTGGCACGTGTTCTAGCAGGAGCCATCGGCATATCAGCCTCCAAGACGTATCCCAGAGATTCCATATTGAGGACAATCCTCAAATTTCTAAGCCAGTCCACACAGTTGGGTCCAATAAGAGTATTCTTTTCGAGCAGAATTGAAAGTGGGTTTGTCATATTTGAGAGAGATAAACGAGAAAATAACTGCAGAAATAAAACAGATTAATTAGATTACTTATTTTGACTTAACCAAGAAAAATTAAGGGCTTAAAATTTATCTTGGCTCCCACTGCATTTTTCGAATCCCACACTCCGATGTGAAAATCGGGAATCATCATTGACGTCGATTCCATAGCAGGTATTGAGGTCATCAATCAATTAATCATCATTGACATCGTTAATTATTTGAAGTGATATCTAGTATCAATTTATCCAATAAACATTTCAATACATTTCCCCATAGTTCACCAAGCCGCAACCTAACCAATTTCTAAGCTCGTGAACTACCCGATATTATTCCCATTAACTCCTATAATCTAACATTTGAATTTCACCTTGCAACCTAATCGGTTTCTGGGGTGAAATATGCTTTGATTAAGGCATTTAATGCACTTACTAAAATTTGAAATTATTTACAAATGTATAGCCCCCATAACTGGGAAGCATTATACATTCGTAGTAATTTTAATTTTTTGTAAGCTTAGTGGAGGGAGAGGATGTCAAACAACCTTTACTAACTCGGTATTATTTATTTGGGAGAATTTTAATTTGTTAAAAGTTTTGGTCTCACTTTGCACATTATTCAATTTATATAGGGCTTTTATTCTATATTGATCATGCATAAAAATACTACTAATAATCATGCCTTTCAATATAAATAATCATGGAATTTAGATAAATAAATCCATCACTCCATCACGGACGTTTACTAGAGGGCCCGAATTAAAACCTATTTAACATTCATGGGCCTTTTGACTTTATCAATTTTGAACTATTCTATTTCAATTCCTAAAAAAAACTCATGCATTATTTCTAAGAATATAATAAATAGCCTCAAACTTGATAACCCATAAAATATAAAGGTAAAACAAATAAACCTAAGTCAACAATCGATGTTACAATCACGTAAGACATGCTCGCAATATTGAATCACTTATGTTGATTATTAAAATTTTAGTCCAACTAAAAAGTCTTTTATAAAATTCTCAACCTTTTATACATTCGATATTTCAATTAAAATCATTGTAGTCCAACTAGATGACTTAGATATACGAAATTAAAAAATTAATTATATCTACCTTTAATTAAAATAATATTAGTCCTACTAAAACAATACATAAAATATGGAATTCTATTTTATTATGATTTAATGCCATCTTTAATTGGAAATACTTTTATTTGATCAAAGAATTAATTATTAATCTCTAAGAAAAATAATTTATATTCCTTATTCAAAAATTAAGTAATTTCCAAGTCGAGGAAAAATAATAATATTTAATCCATAAATTAATTATTAATCTCGAAGAAAAATAATTAATTAAATCTAATTAAGTATTTGATTCCAATTAATCTTATTGGACTCGATTTCATCAAACTCAAGTCACCATCCTTTTGGTCCACTTGGATTTAGTTTAATTGGGCTCAAATTAATTAATTAGAAAAACATGCATGTTTTCATTAATTTATTATTGGGCTAATATAAATTTAAGTCCAAATCACCAATCTAATTGGCCCATTTAGATTTAATTAAATTAAATCCAACCTAATTATTAAATCAAAATTAGATAATTTTCATTTGGGCTTAATTTAAATTATTTGGGTCATCATTCTTTTGACCCACCTGATTCATTAAACTTACACAAAAACCAGAATATCAATTTCGACCCAAACATAGCCCATTCTAAGACCGGGATCCAAGACCCGGTTCAGCGGGTAGTGTGCCGGAGCATTCGACTGGTCAGGCCGTGTGGCTGCGTGGCCAGGCCACACGGCCCAAATAGCCGAGCAACATCGCAGCGCTGTGCGCGTATCGTTCGTAATGTTAAAGGACCCAAGCAACAATGGGTACCTGAACAGAAATAGAACTTCCCTTTTGATTGCAGGTACCTAGGGCTAGAGCCGATACATCTGTATGGTACTTCGATAGTGCATCGTTAAGGCACATGACTGGTTCCAAAGATCTTCTGATCAACTATCAAGCTGCCAATGGTCCTCAGGTTGTATTTGGTGACAACTCCAAAGGTAAAACTAAAGGTATAGGTACTGTGCATAAGGGGAACATCATGATAAGTGATGTTTATTATGTTGAGGGTCTGAAGCACAATTTATTAAGTATAAGTCAATTTTGTGATAAAGGCTTTGAAGTCATATTCTCAAGTGATTGTTGCTATATAAATGACGCTAAGACCAATTCTACTAAATTGAAAGGAAAAAGAACTAACAACGTATATTTGGTAGATTGGGGTTCAACACTTGATAACAACTCAACATGTTTTGTTGATAAAAATGAATCTAAAATGGGTTGGTTATGGCATAGAAAAATGAATCACCTCAACTTCAAAACAATCTCTCAGTTTATAAGTCAAAATCTTGTAAAGGGATTACCAAATGGACCATTTCACAAGGATCGCCTTTGTGACGCTTGTCAAATGGGTAAACAAGTTAAATTATCGTTCAAGAGAAAACCTCATCTATCTACCTCTAGAATACTTGAACTGCTTCACATTGATTTGTTTGGACGTGTTCAAATGATCAGTGTAAGCGGTAAGAAGTGTACTTTGGTGATAGTAGATGATTTCTCTCGATTTACTTGGGTGGAATTTCTCTCATCCAAAGATGAAACATGTGACAAGTTAACAAAGCTTATTCGGCAGCTTCAAATATTGAAAAATCTTAAGGTTGCAAGAATAAGAAGCGATCACGGTACTGAGTTTACTAACAAGATTGTTGAGAATTTTTGTGCAGAAAATGGAATACATCATGAGAATTCAGCTCCCAGAACTCCCCAACAAAATGGTGTTGCTGAGCGCCGGAACTGAACGCTTAAGGAAGCCACTAGGACTATGTTAGCCGAAACCAAGCTCGCTCCTAGGTTTTGGGCCGAAGCAATCAACACTGTCTGTTACACTCAAAACCGTTGCATGATCAACAAACAGCATGGGAAAACTCCATATGAACTTTGGAAGGGACGTAAGCCAAATGTTTCATATTTTCACGTCTTTGGTTCTAAGTGCTTTATTCATAATAATGGATCCCAAAGCCTAAAGATATTTAATCCTAAAGCGGATGAGAGAATCTTTCTAGGCTACGCCAAGAATGGAAAGAATTTTCGCATCCTAAATAAGATCAAATCGAAGGTAGAGGAATCTATTCATGTTGTTTTTGATGATGCTAACCAAGAACCGAGTAAGGTTAATATAAATGATGTAGGTGTTGAAGATCTATGTCATCAAGCGTCTAAGATTACTATTGATGAAGATACTAACGACAATGATGAGATCTCAGTGCCACCTCCTAAGATTACTCGTGAAATTACTCTGGATAATCATGTAAGAAATGCTGATGATCATGAAGAGAGTGATCATCAAGAGCATACAAGGAATTGTGAACTTGAAGCGCTTACGCAAGAGGATAATCAAATGTTTGTTCCTCAAGCGCCTGTTCAACCTCTTAACCCTTTCCAACCAGACAGACTATAGCTGCGTGATCATCCACCAGAGCAAATTATTGGAGATATTGAAGCGCCTATTAGGACTAGAGCCGCTACGTTCAATGAGGCTATGTTCGCAAGCTTTCTATCTCAAATGGAACCTAAGAAAGTGAATGAAGCGCTAAGCGACCCAAGCTGGATTGAAGCTATGCAAGAAGAGCTTAATCAGTTTGAACAAAATAAGGTTTGGATGCTAGCACCAAGGCCAACTCACTAAGGAGTTATTGGCACTAGATGGGTATATAGAAATAAGATGGATGAGAACGGCATTGTGATAAGAAACAAGTCCAGACTCGTAGCTCAAGGATATTTCCAAGAGGAGGGTATTGACTTTGATGAGTCATACGCTCTTATCGCTCGTCTTGAAGCAATCCGCATGTTTCTAGCGTATGCAGCGTTCAACAAGTTCATGGTGTATCAGATGGACGTGAAGAGTGCCTTCCGGAATGGTAAACTCCAAGAAGAAGTATATGTGGAGCAACCACCAGGATTCATCAACAATCATGGTAAGGGTATGGTTTGCAAGCTAGACAAAGCACTTTATGGGCTTAAGAAAGCACCCCGAGCATGGTATGACACTCTCTCTATCTTTCTTATTGGTAAAGGCTTTTCAAAAGGCAGCGTTGATACAACGTTATTTAAAATTACCAATGACAAAGATATTCTCTTAGTCCAAATTTACGTTGATGATATAATATTTGGCTCTACTAACAAGCGTCTGTGTGAGAAATTTTCGAAAATGATGCAAGAACAATTTGAAATGAGCATGATGGGTGAATTAACTTTCTTCTTAGGATTACAAGTTAAACAACTCCCTAATGGAATATTTATTAACCAAGCTAAATATACACGAGATATGATTATGAAATTTCGTATGGAAAATGCATCATATTAGAAAATTCCAATGAGCCAAACGCTTAAGCTAGATAAAGATGAAAGTGGAAAGAAAGTTGATATTACTAATTATAGAGGTATCATTGGATCACTTCTTTATCTTACTGCCAGTAGACCTGATATTATGTTTTCGGTATGCATGTGTGCACGATTTCAAGTCGATCCTAAAGAGTCACACTTAATTGGTGCCAAGAAGATCCTAGGTAGTTGTTGTGCACAAGTATTATGGATGAGGCAACAACTTAGAGATTATGGAATAATCCTAGGTCCAACCCCCATTAATTGTGATAACCAAAGCGCTCTAGCCATGACTCAAAACCATGTTCTTCATTCCAGAACCAAACACATTGACATTAGATACCTTTTTCTTCATGACCACGTTCAAAAGAAAGATATCTCCATGCACTTCATTGGAACTGACAAACAATTGGCAGATATCTTCACCAAAGCACTCAACGAACAACGTTTTCTCACTTTGAGAAGTGAATTAGGTATGATTGATTTAAACGGTTAATCATTTTGCATCATATTTTATTAGACATATAATTTAGGGGGAATCCACTTAATTTGTGTCTAAAAGATTTTCCTAATTGGTACAAGTTATCAAATTTAGGGGGAACCTTAAAGTTGTACTTGACCATAACTACAAGCGTCAATGATCAAAATTTTCAGATGTATGATCATCAACGCTCAGTATTACTTATGCATAAAATATTGGACGCTCAAACATAAAAGTCTTTTCAATCCTAAGCATCTAATTTTTATATACCAACAAATGGTATCAGTTAAGCGTTGAATAAATTCCAATTAACTCTTAATATAAAAATATTTTCTTTACAAGCGATGCATAAAGTTTACAATCTTCTTTCGAAGTAGTGGGTAGAGTCAAAAGTCTATTTTGTACTCTACTCGCACGCTTCTATCACATCAAACTGGCGGGTAATCAAAAGTTTCTTTTTCAAAATGAAGCTTTAGAGATAGTACGTGTTTGTGTACGTGTCAGTGTACAAACCGGCGCGTGCGTTACACTCTGAAAATGCCAAACGTTTTAAAATTTTAACTCGGATGTTAAATCTTTATATATGAGAATTACCAAATGTCACTTCTCTCTATTACACAAAACTCGCGTCCGCAGTTAATGAATTTATGGCTGAGATTCAAAAGTCGTTACACGTGTCTAAATCCTACAGAGACTAGAGAACACAAGTTTCAAAAATTCTTTACTGTGTAATTTAAAATACAACTTCTGCAGAAAGACCATTCACTTTTACACAAACATATCTGCAAAATTTATTCTCTCTCTCTCAAAGCAAAAGAAAATCTCAGTTCATCTCTTTCACTAATAATGGCACCAAAGAAATCTTCGTCTACTTCTGCCGAACTTACCATCAAGGTTACTGAATGCCTCGTTGTCGATTGGAAATTCCTTTATGAACAACCTCAGATCAATCTAATAGACATGATGGACATGGTTTGACCCAATACTCCTATCTTTTTCCGACTGAAGTCGACACCTTCTGGAAGACTGCTAAACTTTCATAGGACAAGAAGTCTATCTCTTGTCTAATTCCCCTATCCGAGAAGGAGTCTCCCAAGGAATTTATCTTGTCTGCTACCTCCATTGCCGAGAACTTCAATCTTCCAAAGGAGGGTGAGGCATTGGATTGTGTTACTTTAAAACAAATCAAGGAAGCATGGACAACCATGAGTGCGTACGACGATGTACCCTACACTCAGTACTTTGAAAAGAAAGAACTGGTATCCAAATACCGTCTGTTGGCTGATTTCTGCAGCAAGATCATAATATGCTATACTCATCAACATCAAGATCAACTGGAGTGAGTACATTTTTGGAAGGTTTCGGGACTATTTAAGTGCTTCGAATAAACCTTATGGGCTTGTTGTAAGTGACCTGCTGTACAAATCACAGTGTGTATACTCGTCTGGTCTCCCGTTAAATAATACCAAGTTGCTGGGAAGAAGGATTCTGAATAATCTCTTTAATCCTCCCAAAATTGGTGGTGCTGTTAAACCACTATCTGAGCATCTGGAAGTACGTCAAGCGTCCGATGAGGAAGCGGAGCATTCAGTGCCAGAAGAAGCCGTGAAGCGTCCGGCTGTTACCAAAAAGAGGACTCCTAGAAAGCCCAATGTACAAGCTGTTCCTGCTCCTCAGAAAGATGATGAGGAAACTGATGAGGATGCACAGGACAAGTTACCTCTAAAGCGGAGGAAACTGGAATGAATCATCAAACAAATCGAATTTGATGAACCAGCTGCTGCTCCTCCTGCTCAAGCGCTTAAGCTCGTTGAATGAGTCAACGTGAAGAAAATATTCAAGCGCTCCAGGACAAGCAAGCTTCGGGCTGCTCCTGTTCCTGAAGAGCCTGAGTCTGTTGAGCCAATCGCTCAAGTTGCCATTGAGCCAAGCGCTCAAAGTATTGTTGTTGAGACAAGTTCCCAGGGTAAGTTTATTTCTTCCCACAACATTTCTATTACTACATCTGTAGAAGATCCTGCTCTTATAGAGGATAGTTCTCTTGTTACAGCTATAGTTCCAGCCGCCACAGATGTCCTTCTAGACGTTGAGATGACAGAAGTTGTGGCTATCGCTAAAGATGTTGCCGCAGAACTTGCTGCAATTGAAGCTGAGAAACCTGCTCCTAAAGAGGTTCAAACATCAATCCCAATTCAAGCTATAACAGAGGCACGCTCAGAAGGTCAGAGCGTTGCTGAAGACGTTACAAGGCCAAGGCACTTCTTCCAACTGGACCCACTGAAGATGATCGAACATTCGATCAACTACATGCCTCCAGCACTAGAAGAAGATTTCATTCCTGCAGGATACAATGAAGAAAGATACATTGCTGCTGAGAATGAAATTTCTCTGTTGATTGACGACAACACTAAAATCAGGGATATCGTGTTTAACACTGAGATGACCGAAATTGAGAGAAAGTTCTATAGAGCCATTGAACTTAGAAAAACCCCTGGTCAAATACCGTCTTCTCTTATTCTTCAACAAGACAGACAAGGAGGAAGGACTCCTAGATGTGATGTGGACTTGGCATATTATCTCGATTATGGCCAAAGCAGGAGTACAGGCTTCGCCTTAAGTGATTACAATATTCGGGTGTATGAGCCTCTTCGTCCTAGCTTTCTCAATCCATCAGAGGCAGTATTGAACAGAGAAGGCTACACACACTTTCCTCAGACTGCTAATAGTATTGAAAATCTATCTTCAGTCAATCCACTTCGCCTGTGGAAGAATAAAGCAGTTCATGCCGGTGAGCATCTCGAATCATTTATTTTGACAGCGTCTGGAATGCCAACTATCAGACTGATAGATATCGCTTTGAATCTATCAAGGATATTCATCATGAAGGCATTCGCGCTATGGTCAATGCTGGAACAGATTACTGCATGAATGAAGTCAACTGGGTTGAAGTGTATGTGGGACACAAATATATATTCTCAGAGTTAGTCCAAGCTCCCCATTTATTAGGTATAGGCATGCATGACAAGAAGCGTTAGTTTGCCAAGTATTGCCTGAAGAAGCGTCAACAGAGAGTTGGACCTGTTCTAAAGCTCCCGCTCGTTAGACATCAAATTAAGCAGTGTCTGCATCAAGAGCTTCACCGACTATCCAATACTCCTCTACTCTTCAAAGCTCAAACATCTTCCAGTGGTACCTCTTTTGGATCGTGCTTGAATTTCGCTCCAAGCCACTGCGAGGATAACTTCAATTTGATGGTGAAGATTATCACTCCCCTATCTTTGTTCGACAAAGTCTTCGCTGCCAATCTCCAATAATGTAACGGCTCAGTCATCAACTCTTTTCGAGGATATCCTTTGCTTCCTTCTATCCGCACAGAGGTACTCAATCATTATGAGTTTGTCCTCTCACTGCTTGAAAGAAATCAGGGAATAGCTCAAGCGATCTATCCATACTTAGAAGAGTCCTATGCTGCTTATGTGCCTGAGGATCAGCGTCTCCAGTCTCTTCCTTCTGACTGCTTGATTAGACTTTCCAGAGATTACTGCCCAGATTCAATCTTTTCCATCTGTCAAGCGCCGTCCAAAGTTTTTCCGAATCATGTGCTAGATATCATTGGTCCAATGCACATCAGGGCCATTGATAGTCCCCTTCGCACATTCATTTTTGGAACTTGTGTGACTCGAACCAGACTTGCTGAACTTTTGGAAGCTGCGTCCACTTCTTATGCCGATTTAGCAAATTGGAACTTTCAATTCGATGACTTTTGTCAGCCTGAGTCAACGCTTGAGGAAGCGCCCGCTAAGTCTGTTGAAGCGTTCACATCTGAAGTCACGAGTATTCCAGCGTCTGCTAAAGAACCCGTTCAAGCGTCTCCACCAGAGAATATTCCTGACGCTCCTGAACCCGTTGCTGATGATATTACTGAGGATCTTTCTCTTGACCTACGAGGTACTGTCTTTGATCCCGCATATCAAGTTCCTATTGACTCTCTCAAACACTCATCAAGGTTCAAGCGACCGACTCCTCAAGCGGTTCAATCAGATGAGAGTCAATCCTTCAGTCCTTTGCTCAAATCCATTTTGGAAAATATCAGTGCCCATGCTGCTCAGAACGAAGAATCCCTTCATTGGATTAAAGATTATTTGGCAAAAATTGAGTCTCATGTTATGGGCGCTCAGATTGCTCATATGCGTAGTTCAGCTCAAGCGGCTGTTGGTGAGTGCAAACAAGACTTTCAAGAAATGCATGTTGCCACTCAAGCAATCCAACTTGCTATGAAAGAAGAACTTGAAAAGCGCCTGGAAACCCTTGAGACTTCTCTGAATGATGCTACCAGCGCCAAGCTCCTCGCCCTGAAGGAACGTTTCGACAAGCGTCTGGATGACATCACAGATTCTATGTCTCAGATTGCTCATCAGGTCATCTTACTCACAGATCACTTTCGGAAGTCTGATGATGGCAATAAGGGAAAAGAGAAGAAGAAAGGAGAAAAGAGGAAAACGTTGAGTTCAAGAGCTCAAGAACCTACGCCTCTCAAGCGTCAAGTCTTAACCTCTCCTTCTGCGCTAAGTCTCCCATCCTGGATAACTACTTTAAAAGTAAGTGACTCTGGAGCATCAAGTAGAACACTAAGGGAACCTTCAAGAGCACTATATCCAAATCTACCAATACCTACAAGAGCAATGTTAGAACAGTTCGACATCCCTCTTCAAAGAACATCCATTCCAGAACCTTTAGATCCCAAAATTTTAGCTGAAGAGAGGCAGATGTCTGAATTTGTTCGAACTTGGAAGACAATCTGACTGAAGCAATCCGAGCTGAAATGCCCAAGCGATACAAAGTTAGATCAAGTCATTAAAGCTTTTTGATTTGCATTATCTATATTCTTGTCTCTCATATTTTTGTTTAAGTTGTAAAAATGCTTGTAACCCTTGATATATATGAAATGCATTTTTCAGCTAAAACATCTCGTTGAAGCGTAACTAACTTTAACTAACCTTATCTAATCAAAGCTAACTTTTATTTGGGCTGTCTAACTCTTGAACTATAATAGAGTAAGTAATGCCATCATCTAAAAGGGGAAAATTGTTAGGAATTTCATGTTAGATGTTTTGATGATGACAATTAAGACCTTTGTTAGACCCCAAAAATATGTAAGTTTGTTTTTCAGCTTTGAAGCGTTAGATTTGTAATAGGCTTTGTTTTATTTCTATTCTGGATTGTTAGGCTAAGTAGTCTTAGGCTAAGCATCTGATAATTTTTGAGTGAGTTTATCAGTGGTAAAGTTTGAAGACTCAAGCGCCTGATTTCTGAATGAAGATAAAGTCTCCAAGTGTCCGATTGACTAGCTATATCAAGCGTTACCTTATAGGACAGAAGTGACTTCACCTGAATTTATTTCTAAATTCAGAAGGAGTTTTAATGCAAATATTCTCAAAGCATTAAATACCAACGGGCATTTAATTCAAATGCATTAAATGCTGATAAGAGCATTAAATGTGATAAGCACTTTCAGACGTACGGAGAAGCCACCCTATTGGACTGTCAACTATTCAAAGACTGCAGCACCAACTTTTGTGCAGCAGATTTTCAGGAAAAATGACAAAAGTTGTTCAGAGACACGCGCCCTTGCATGTGTCAAACAGACACTTTTTCCAAGAATGCCTATAAATAGGACTTCAACAACAAGCCAAACATAGAGAACAATTATCAAGTCGAATTGCTGTTGCATTGAAGTTTCATTCCTTACAATCTCAAAAAAGCCAAACTTTCAAGAAATTATTCTCTTTGCTTTTCTTCAAATCCTGAGACAGTCAACCCAATATCTCAAACATTCTTTTCGGAGAAACCCACATTAATACTGAGATATTCCTAGTTGTTTGAACATTATCAAAATCAAACAAACCTTTTAGAAAAACCCTATCCAAGCCTCGCGATCTGTGTGAAGTCGAAGTTGGATACATGCCATATTTCTGGGTGAAAGAAGCAAAGGAGATTGAAGTGATTTGGAGCAGAAATCTGTGTGATCAAGGAGCTCAAGTCATCGACATCCATCTCTCCCTAATTTGTGGAAGATTCTGTGTGATTCTTTGAGAATCATTTTAGTGGATTGCCTCCAAGTGTTCGAGGAAAAGAAAGACGTAGTTGGGATTACACCACCCAACGAACCTTACAAATATTGTGTCATTTACTTTTCAGTCAATTCTTTTATCTATCATATCATTGCATAAACTGATTAAGTAGAACACAATCAAAAGCTAAGCAACTAAGAAACTTCTTGTGACGCTAAAGCTTTTAAAAGAAGACTACAAAATCATTCCGTTGTGCTAACACTAATCAAAGAAATGAACGCTCAAACCTATTTGGTTGTAGTATTCAATTCTTGAAATCTAAGTTAACTTTATAAAAACAGTCTTCGTTAGACGCTTCACCAAAGCGCCTATATTTTAAGTGAACGCTTAAGTCAAGCGTTAGACACTTCAAGCATCTACTTTTTCAAGCGTCCAAAAAGCTTTTTAGTACGAAATCTTTTGAAGTCGAAAAAGACTTCAGGGTCTATTCAAGCCCCCCTCTAGACCCTTTCGTATGCCACTTGGAACCAACAACATGCATATCTTAAATCACGTAAATAAGATCAAATACGCAAATCAGAGATTGGCACTGATACCACTTTTGGGTTTCGCAAAAAAACTCATAAACTCAGCGGAAGGATTTCAAAAATTTGATTAAAACCCAAAGTGTTTCTCTAATCGCATAATTGACTCTAAGATTGCTATAACGAATACATTCAACTTACCCGTCGAAGCGAGGTGGTAGGAGAATCCAATTCTTCTTCAAAGCTTCGAATTGATGAACTTCTTGAATTCTTCAATCCTCGTATGCTTCAAGTCTTGATTTCTTGAAGTTTCTTGTAAATAAATCCAAACAATGAAGCACATTGTCTTTAAATTATCACGCACGAATTGATGATGAAAAATCCCTTTTTCTTCTCTATATGAACGATGGCTAGTGTGTATAGAGGGGAAGGATATTTTTCTTCTTCTTTTCTTTGGAGAGTTACAATGAATTGTAATTGTTTTTTAGGTTAAAGTGAAGAGAAGCCTTTTATATCTCAATGACTTATTGACCAAGACAAAACAAAAGAGACCAACATGATCATCCTTCTAGCCCTAATTGGCGTCCTCTAGGATGCCCCACATGGGGCACGGATTTTTACTCTTGCTTTGTTTAATTAAGTCTTTATTCAATTAATAATTTATTTTATCCAATAAATTAATTAATTAATTAAATAATAAAATTAATTAGATAAATTAATTTATTAATATATTTCTCTAAGAAACTAATAATTAATTAATCTTATCCATTTAATTAATTATCTTATCCAATAAGTAATTAATTAATTATTTAACTTATCCAATAAATTAAATCTCTCCAAAATAAAATAGAGAATAGAAAATCCTTTTTAATTTTCTTCACCAATTCTTTAGCGCGACTCTTTAGGTTCGTTTCATTTGGTAATGAGAGGAAACCAAAGGAAGTGTGTAACACCTAGCCAGTCACGTGGCCCACTTCGTAGCACAAATGAAATACGAATGAATGGATCATTCCACAATCTTCCAATCGTAAATACCGTATATGTATAACCCTTTGTTCACGTTCCCCGGTCAAGTGAGAGTCATGGTTATATCAAACTCACCGGTTTTGACCATATGTATTAATTATAATAATACGAGATCATTGAGATCGATTAAGTGCCTAGCACAATCGTCTCTTTTGCTTTGGCCAAAGACTTTGATCTTTATTTATCTATAATCACATAGGGTACATTTCCATTCACTTATGAGAGAACAAATCCCATATTAGATATTTGCTAAGACTACCACTTGCCAATCAAATCCGCATGTCGAGGTCAACCCCACCAACGGGTGAATTAGGTCTAACTACTTTAGTGAAAGACTTGACGTCACAAGTGCATCTTCAGCCTGATACTTGAGGTCAAAGGTTCACATAAACCTATTATGTATAATCAGTTCTGTCATTGACAATCACAGAGTGAAAACTCATGTGACAGAACCGATGCGAGTCGTGTTCGAGCATATCAATTCCACTGATGTGCCTACAGTCTTAAGCTCCCACCATCACATGGTGTTCGACTGGCACTCCCATGTCAAAGCTAAGATTGTACAAGTATTCAAAATCTTTATTTGCCCATTAGAGACTTCATATTACTTGCGAACTAGTTTTAGTAATCAAGGTCGATCTCTCTAGTGTCATTCTTCCTATCTCATAGTAGTAGAGGGATCGCACTGAAAACACGGGCAAAACGTTTTACACAACTTATAGATATAGATACGAATTAAGTGAAAAACTAAATAGTGCCATTTATTAATAATAATTAAGTTCAATACAAGATAGATGCCATACTCATTCTATCCACTATGGCATCTGAGGGCATAATCCTAACAATCCCGCTCGTGCATTTCAATTCTGTTAACTTTTAACAGAATGTGGATTTCGCGCAGACACTTTGGTTATCACTGGGAGGTTTTAGGCTATTTCGTGATCACTGGGGATTTTTAGCAAAAAAATCATATCACAGATTTTTTTTTGTTTTTTGCATTTATCCCTATATTTTATAGTAGCACAATAAACACAAAACAAATAAATGGCGCAAATTTATTATAGTAATTAATCTCTCTTATTACATATCCTAAAAATTTCATGCAAGTATCCTTTTTATATTATTTTGTTTAGCTAAACTTGGAACTTGACCTTGTAAAATTATTATTTCTATATATTGTTTTAGTGCAGAATTTATTGGTTAAAGAATACAAGAGGAATTTCTAATAGTTTAGAAATTATTGTCTAATATGTTTGACAAAGAGTTAACTAAAGTCTAGTGATACTAGTAGAGGTTATTTACTAGTAAGGCCGAACTTGGAACTTAATGGGCTTCGGGGGATTTTGGATCAATATTCACATTTTTTGAAGACTGGATTGGTTGAATTGCTATTTATCATAATGTGTATTATTTGTGGAAAAACTTGCACTTTTAAATCCCACAACTTAGGTCATGTGAAGTTTTGATCCAAATTACGGTCATTACCACATTGTATCCAATATAAACCGGTGTGCATTTTTGGTCCCAAGAACAACATCCATTCGTTCTTGGATGAAAGTAACTTGTGTTTGGCACATGTGACATAAATTCAGTTATTCTTTTCTGATGATATTAGACCAAATTATACATAATACAAGTGACGTTTCTAGCGTTCTATGTTGATGACATCCTACTCATTGGAAAGGATGTAGGAATGTTGCAATCAGCAAATGCATGGTTGTCACTACTACAGAAATACACTATTACACGCACCTATGGTAGCGGTTTTGGTAAAACCGCTGAATGGAGGTATCTATTACAGCGGTTCATAGGTGAACCGTTGTAATAGGTACCCTATTACAGCGGTTCAAAAGTGAACCGCTGTAATAGGGGGAACCTATCACAGTGGTTCCCTTTTGAACCGCTGTTCTACCTATTACAGCGGTTCAAAAGTGAACCGCTCTAAAAGGGGGAACCTATCACAGTGGTTCCCTTTTGAACCGTTGTAAGAACCTATTTCAGCGGTTCACTTGTGAACCACTCTAATAGGCGGTTACCCTAATTTAAAAAAAAAAACTTGCCGCCCCCCTCCCCATTTCATCTCTCTACTCTCTCTCTCTCTCTACTCTCTCAATCTCACTCTACTCTCTCGATCTTTCTCTCTCTCTCTCTATAGCACTACCACCGCTGCCACCATCACCATATAGCGCCGCCGCCGCCGCCGCCACCACCACCACCACCACCACCATATACCGCCACCTCCACCACCACCACCACCGTATGTGTGGGTGTATGTATATTTGCGTATATGTCGGTGTATGTATATTTGTGCATATGTGGGTGTATGTATATTTGTGTATGTGTGGGTGTATGTATATTTGTGTATGTGTGGGTGGGTGTATGTATATTTTTGTATGTGTGGGTGTATGTATATTTGTGTATATGTAGGTGTATGTATATTTTTGTATTTGCGAAAATACAGAAAAATAATATACTGTGTCGGAATGACACGAAATTTTACTATGCGATGCAAACTTGTGATTTTAGCCATCTGAGATGGTTTAAGGCCTCAACTTTGCGTTTTATTAGTTTCAGGGGTATTTTCATAATTTTTCGTATTATTATAGGATTTTCTTATTTTTCCCTTTAAGTATTATTGTAAAGGAAGGTTACAAACGAGAAGGTGAAATTAAAAAAAAAAAACTAATACCCTATTACAGCGGTTTTAAATATAACCGCTATAATAGGGGGTCCTATTACTGCGGTTATAAGTATAACCGCTGTAATAGACACCCCTATTACAGCGGTTAGAATTTATAACTGTTGTAATAAGCCAAAACCTTATTACAGTGGTGCCTATTACAGCTGTTAAAAATCGCTGTAATAGGTAAAAAACAAAACGATGTAATAGTCATTTTTTGTAGTAGTGTGTTGACCTAATTTTCCATGAAGAATATGGGAGAAACATCCTATGTTTATGGTATGAAGATATACCAAGACAAAAGTAATAGACTAATGGGACTCTCCTAATCCTCGTACATAGATAGAATGTAAAAATGTTCAGCAGGGAGAAATCTAAGAACTAGTTCCTCCCAATTAAACATGGTATCAATCTTTTAAAGTCTATGTTCCCTAAGACGCAGGAGGAAAGAGAGATAATGTTCAAAGTACCTTATGCTTCTACAGTAGGTAGCATTAAGCATGCTATGGTATGTACACGTCCTGATGTGACTTATGAACTCAGTGTGACAAGTCTATATCAAGAAAATCCAGCAAATGATCACTGGACCACTGAAGGTGATCTTAAAGTACTTGAGGCGTACTAAAGATCTCTTCTTAGTGTTCGGTAGAGGAGAATTGGAGATAGAGTTTATATTGATTTGAGTTTTCCAACTGATGCAGACGACTCTAAGTCGATGTCTGGATATGTGTTTGTACACAACGAAGCAGCAATAAAGGCCCAAGCAGGAGACGCAAGCTGACTCCACCACTAGGTCTAAGTATATTGCTGCTTCGGAAGCTGCAAAAAATGCAGGTTGGATGAAGAACTTTATCCATGAGTTGGGTGTTGTTCTATCCATTGTGAATCCTACCAAATATTTTGTTTTGTTACTTTTGGCAAACGAACGAACCCACTATCAATCTCTTTTCTAAAATATATCCACGTAGATGGTTCTTCCAATTAAGAGTGTATCAAAAGCAGTGAAATACAAAAATCTATGATGTTTTGATGAATCGTACGGTTAATTGTTTTAATTATTGTTTATCAAAATGTTAAGTATCGTATGATTTGTCAAGCATTCTCTCCCAAAGTTATTTAATATATTATTTTTGATATATTAATTATTGTTAATCTCTTATTTCTTGTTGCATTATTGCAGCTAGATGTGAAGTCGTTATTTGTAAATATAAAATAAAATTTTCATTCAATGTAATTTTCAGTTGTCAAAGTGTCTAATCTAAGGATCCGAACCCTACACTACGGTCTTCAAAACTCCATGAGCTATATTGTCTCCATCTTCGTCTTCAAAGTTACATTTAAATAAACTTTTTCCTCTCATTTATAATAAAAAGAAAAACATGGCACGCAGGCCTCAAATTATAATAACGACTAGTCTATGGCTCAACCCGGATCACCATATAATCACATAAACAAGCTATCATGCAACTATGAATTAATATTCAACGTTTTTAATTAATGATGATCTAATTAATTAATGGATCCAAAGATTCTAATTTCTAAAAATCAATTTCAGAAACTTCCATGAAAAAGTCATACTTTTTCAAATTAATCTAAAAAGATTTTTCAAAAAACACAATTTTATTCAATTTCGAAAATGAACAAAAATTCCATATTATTTACAATTTTTGAAATTAAATAAAACTTTTCCCATTTTGAAAATCCAATTTTAGAATAAACTTAAATAATTTTAATTTGAGATTCAAAAATTAATTTTACCAAATTACAAATTAGGATTGCTCTTTTAATTTAATTGCAAAAATGACCCAAAGCCTAAAATGCAATCATTACGAAAAACATTTGGAAATTGGGAAAATTGCATTTCAAACCCTTACGTTAAAAACACGGGCCACCTCTACCACCTTGCTCCGTCGATCGCGATGGTGCGTGGCCGAGCAGTGATGCGCTGCCGGCGGCGCGTGCAAGCAGCACACTGTTGCGCATGCGCTGCCGAACAGTGCGTTACTGTTCCCGCGGCGACCACCCCTTTTTTTTAAAAAAACATAAAAACGCAGCGCTTCGATTTTCAGATTAATACCAAATCAACAGATCCAAAAATTAAACAGAAAATTCAACCAATTCCAATATGCAATAAAACTAATTTTAAAGCATATAAACACGAAAAGAATCCGAGCCATGTCTAAACCCTGGCTCTGCTACCATTAACAAATAGGAATATTAATGATCACAAAAAAATATGTAGCATATATATACTATACTAAACTAAGCATTTCATAATTGTATCTACTTTGTATGTTGAACCATATAAATTGAGTTACATAATATTGACATTCTTCCGTCAATAAGTGAAACAAATATTAATATGAAATCATACATAAAATAAATGCACAATCATACACTAATTATAATAACTAATTGATTAAAATAACTTAACTATAATAAATAATTGATTAAAGTGCACAATTATATACACTAATTAAAATTCACAATTATATACACTAATTAAAATTCACAATTATATACACTAATTATAATAAATTAAATAATTAAGAAATTGATCACTAATTTTTACTAACTAAGATTATAAAAAATATTATAATAAATCACAAATTGATGATTGAAATAGTACCTTAATAATATCTTCAAATTAGTTTCAACGTCTGGATTGATGAGTAATATAAATTATTATATAAAGATTGAGGTATATGAAGTAAAAATATTTGAAGTTAAAGAAAATAAAGTGAAGAAAAATGATAGGGGAGGCGATTTATATTGCATGAAAACAAGTTGTTGCTAACAATGTGTTTCGATATTACATTAAAAAATATATTTAGAAATGCGTTGTTGGCAATAACGGGTCTTTAGTAAACATGCTCTTGTCAACAGCGTATTGTCAACATGTTATACTAGTTTTTTAAAGGTATTAAAACTTTATTATTTAAATAACAACTAGTAAGGTGCACACGCATTGCGTGTGGAAGGCTATGTCTTTTTGTATTTTTATTTAAAATCATATAGTGGTTAATATGCTTACCAAAAAAATATAGCGGTTAGTATAGATATTCATAGAAAAATACATTTAAAACATTGACCATTTATGAATTACATGATTATGCAAAACATTGTCAATATAAGGTTTTAAAAAGACTTCATGTATAAAAATGAGATTAATGTACGTAAGCTAAAAATATAAGGAAATAAGAGCAGTATAAATCAAATAGATAGTATATAATATTAACTTTATTAAAAGCAGAGGATTATATATATATATATATAATCATTTATACTAATATAAATTTTTGTAGAATTAAAAAGTCAATCATTTTGATACAAGTACTCCACCATAAAAGTTTACTAATAACTAAGAAAGTATCAAGGCATATTATAATATACGATAATAATACAATATATTATGATATAATATTAATACTGATACAAATACACCATAACAAAATGTACATACTTCAATTAAGATCGTGAAAGAGTTAGTAGATGTTTAATTTAAAAATATACATATTTACTTAATTACTGAAAAATAGATAAATACATCAAAGTAAATGAATACTGAATTATTAATAAAAATTACTATAAAAATCTGGTCTAGACACACTTTTAAAAAATTATTGCTATGTATGTATGTTTGTAGTATAGTATTTATGATTGAATTGAGTAATTTATATTTTTTAGTATTGCTAAATATATAATCGTTTATAGGTCATTTATTGTGAAACTCAGTTTTCCAGATCAATGCAATTTTCAGAGTTAATCAATTGAAAATTAAATCATGAAGTGTCATTTTTAATCAATTTTTTTTAACTAAATTGAATTATTACCTTGCTTCGATATTATGATATTATTCATAATTAGTACAATTTCTTAATCAATAAATATATTAATTCTTTTGAGATAGTTTAGTTTACTTAAAAATCTATATGATTATAATATAATATGAATGATATGATATAAATATATATATATATATATATATATATCCCGATAACATGTCTTGAAAAATTAACTAAGAAGAGGTTAGTGAATGTCTAATTAACGAAATATGGATATTACGGTAATCTCTAAAAGGATAAATGATTAAAAGGTTAACTGAAATGATGTGCGTATATATTATTAAAATATTATTTCAAATTTAGTCCGGACACACTTTCAAAAATATACCATCATAGATATGCACTTCGACTATATATGTGTTGTCCAAACATAAGTAATTTCACATGTCAAGTATTGGTAAGTTATAACCGATTATACCTAACTTTATTAGTGAAAATGAGGCTCCACATATTAGAAGTCCTCCTCTCACCAACAACACGGTGGTCTTGTCATGCCCCAGACTCACGAGCCCATTGGACCAGAAAAGTCCCATCGAACCCACTGAGTGTAACCTTGAGTTGAGCATTTGAACCATGACCTAAAATGGATATCCATTGTTACACTTGAATCCTAAGGTTCTCTTTATAAACTATTCAATTTTCTATTTCTCTCCTGATGTGAGAGCATCACAAACACCCCTGCTTCGAGAAGCGATGTCCTAGTCGCTCGGGGCGTAACACTGTCCAGGATCCGTCACCAGGCGTCGCGACTCTATCGGTGGCTCCCACATGCTCAAGAGATGGCTCCCACATGCGTAGCACTTTGCGCCGCTGCCTCAAGAAGTGGCTCCCGCAACGTGCAACACTTTTTCCGGTGTAGAACTTAGCTCCCAAAAGTTCGGCTGGTGGACAGCTCTGATACCATTTATCACGCCCCGGGCTCACGAGTCCGTTGGACCAGAGAAGTCTCATTGAACCCACTGACTGTAACCTTGAGTGCATTTGAACCACGGCCCAAAATGGATATTAATTGTTACTCTTAAATCTTAGGGTTCTCTTTATAAACTATTATATTTCATATTTCTCTCCCGATGTGGGAGCATCACACTTTCTCTAATTTCTTGGTAGTTGTTAAATTTATCGATTGTTAAATATTAATTGATGGTTGATATTCATGATATATTAATACAATTGGTCAATTTACTAAAAATGAATTATTGATAAGCTATCTTTTATATAGTTTTTTATCAAATATTTTTCTACACATGCCAAAAAGTTTTCATTCTACCTAATATTTGATTAAATTATGTTATGTTGTTCAATTGTGGAGATTTAATATAGTTGCACATCTTTTGTTGTAGATCTTCAAAATTTATTTTATTATTAATTTTATTGTAGAGTGCTAATATAATTATACATCTTATTATATTAGATACTTAAATTTTGTTTTTTGACACTTTTACTATTAAAAAATTGAATTATATAGGGATATTTTAGGTACATCAAAAATGTTAAAAAACCAACTCATACTTTATAATAGAAATAGATTATTGAGAAAATGACTCATATGGTCCCTCTGCTTTGTAGTTTGTCTCACTTTGATCCTCCATTAAATAAAAATGGCACATTAGTCCCTTTAATATATAAAATGTGTCACTATGGTCCTTCTTTATCTTTTCTTTAATTTAAACTAACCTCATATTTTCAACCTTTTTCAAATCAGCCTCTAAAATACTTTTATAGCCAAAATAATCCCTATTTTCTGAAAATTTAGCAAAAGGAGTTTTCCAATTGATTAGGCCCACCATGCTTCCGAAATGAAATTAACCTTACATAAATATATACCTTACATAAACTGAAGGTGATGCCTTTCGAATTGGTTCTTGTAGTGTAGTCCATAACATTGTCATGACATACGTCGTCCCATTAATGGTTTCCTGGACAATGCCCAGGTCAGCTCATTGTACATGGCCAGCTGCTTCAGCGTTAGCTGATAACTGTCCAAACCTTTTGTCAACCTCCTCAAGGTTTTCCCTGAGATGCCTGTATCTTTTTATGATGGAATTAGCTTCAGATGCTTCCATCTCTTGTTAAGAAATCTGCAAGAACATTCTCATGAGATTTCACAATAATGACGTCAAAATAATAATATCGACATTCAGCTTGCCATCTGAGAATACGTGCCTTTTCTATTTTTGATTCGAGTTTATTTTTCAAAAAGGCTTTGATATTCGTATTATCATCTTTTAAAGTAAATTCTTTAGCTAGTAAAGATAATGGCCATTTTTTAAAAGCCTTCCAAACAGCAGAGAATTCTTTCTCGTTTATATTCCAAAGACTGGCTTGTTGTTCACTGAACAATCCTCCAGCATATCTATAAAGCTCTTCCACTGTAGTTGTACGTTTCATGAGCACTGCTGCCCATCTATAATCATTGGCATCTGTGTAGACTACCAAATCATCTTTGTCTTGTGGTATTGCGAGTTTAGGCAAGTTATTGCAAACTTGTTTCAACTCACGAATCATTTGAGTGTGAATTTCTTCCCACTTCCATTTCGAACTTTCCGTCTCTTTTAAGAGAGGTCGAAAATCTTTCCTGTATTTTGCCAGATCTTAATAAAGATACCAGCAAAGTTAACAACTCCTAAAAAACTTTTAAGCTATTTTTTATCATTTAAAACATCAAGAAAATTTTCTATTTTTTCCACAATATGTTCTTGGAGTTCGATACCTGTTTCGTCAATAAGAATACCAAGAAACTCAATCTTATTAACTCCAATTATTGTTTTCTTTTCTGAAAGCACTAATCCTTCCTGAAAACATGGGTTAGAAAATATCAGTTTGCATGCATATAAATTTCCTACCATAGTATCAAGACAACCATCTCTTAGGTTGTTAATTCTTACATCCATTATGGACAAATGTAATGGCGAATTAACACCTTATTTGAAAGTAGCTTTGATTACTACTTCAATGGTTCCTATATGGATCCATTTCATAGTAAGAGCTTCTTCCTCTTTCAACTTACTTAATTCTTCTAGAATTTCTTCTTTCGGAATTAGTTGCATATCCATCACATTACCAGTTAATTCCATAGGGATTGCAAATTCCCCAGAACTTACTTTGTATCTGATGTTATGCCGCCTTTGATTTAATCCTATATGATCTAGGATTCTGCTTACTCCGCTGACTCTAATACCATCGTATTTACCAATGTTAGAGTCTTGCCTCATGATTTTTTCCATGGTTTTATCTGATATAGATGCCTTGGAAAAGAAACCAGCTAGGCTATCTGTTGTTTGAAGCCTATCACCATTTTTGCCCAAACCTCCTTGAAAGCCTTTTGGGGCCCGGACACAATGCCTCGGAGGGACACACAAAATGATACCTATCCGTTTGCCACCCGTATGACCAGACGGTTTTGTCCCGTGGTACATGTAGGCATCCCCTACGGAGAGTCGCGCTTCGTGTCAGGTCACACGATAGAGGCTCGGGACTTTTTCAGTGTGGCTAGGATACCATTCTTGTTTAACTCTCCTCCATAAGGGTTAGACTTAGCCTTATGTAACTTAATTTAAATATTTCATCAATAAACCTAGGTTCTGATACCATTTTCAAGCAGGATCCTTCTTTTGCTTAAATTAGGGCTTTTCAGGATTATTTCACTTTTTATAAAACTCAATTTGAAAATAATCAAAGTTTGAGGACTAGTTTGAAATAATATTTTTCATTAAACTCTTGGAGGGACTAAAATGACACGGCAATAATGACCTGAGGGATTTAAGTGAAACAAATATTACCTGAGGGGCTTAAGTGATACAAACCGAAAAGATGGGGGACTATAGATGCAATTATCTCTAGATTATTTAAATTTATATTATTTATTTATTTTTTCGAAAAAGAGAGTTCTATTATCTTTTTTGCTATAAAACAACATAATTGGATTTGTAAAACAAACACGCATAATACATGACCTTACTATCAACCCAAATGACTTGAACATCTTATTTAAAATAATAATAATACAACAACGTGCGACAAGTAATACGAACAAAGATAAATTTCATTCAAAAACTCGATCAGTAGTATGGATAAGCTTTATAAGATGTTCATCCTGATCGAAATAAGGCATGTCCGACTCATGCAGATAAACCCACGCTTCAATTCCATCATTATCTTTTGTGTTCATCAATATGAAAAAGTCTTCTAGAGGCACTTCAGCCAAGCTTACCCATATGGGTTTCCCGAATCCAAAATCAAGTTCGTATTCTCCAAATTTGGACCAATCTGTGACTGAAATAGATTTCACATCAAAGCTATATGTTTTCTCAGCTACTTCAGTTTCGCTATAAACTAAAAGCCATCGTCCAAACTCTTTATCAGACAATATCCTCTCACAATCTTTAACGCCTTGCATAGTCACCTCGCGCATCTTAAAAACCATACCTTGATAATCATGCTCAAGAACGCGACATTCATCAGCACTGGACTCGATGTAAGACATGGAATACCAGGCACCACAAGCATATTTGGAGATTGGTGGAACAGTTCTTTCACGAACATTGATCGCTTGTCCAATGATCGAAGCTCTTGTCTTCCCATGTTTTGCCCTATCGGCACGCATAAGAGCTTGGGTTAACAATGCCGAGACCACCGCTGCCCTGGACGGTGGGCGTTCACCTCTCCATACTGGATCCATTCTCTCTCGTAGTGTCGATATCGCGTTTTTGTCAAACACGAACCTCTTGGCAATAATACTGTTGTTTCTAGTTCTCGTCACCCCATACTGAAGCGAAGCCAAATTCTCGGACGGAAAGTACAAGGGGGAATTGAAGTCTGGGCATATGACTAATCCCCCATCAATAGCAGCATTCGCCCAAGCTTTCAAGAATATGCCTAGTGAGCATGAGTCGAAAATCCTATGTGAAGCGCATATCCCAATTGCCAAGCCACCACACTGGAACCTGTAATTATAAATTGAAGAAGTTTTAAAAATTTGCTATAGGACAACGATAATTGTTATGAATATCTATCAATAAATGCAGCTTTCCAATTTCTTGAGTTTTATATTAGGGCAAATTTCATTTTTGGTTCAGTAACTGGACAAAAGAACATAAAATTAGGGTTTAAGAAAGGGAGAAAATTGAGGATTTCTTCAAAAGTATGGGTAAAAACACACGATTTCTCCATTTGCTCGACTTGCTCTGTTGGAGGATGAAGAAGAAGACATTTTTCTTCCATACTTGAAGAAATCGATCCCTTCTTACCAAATATTGATGAAATCCCCAGATTTCTTCCTTTCCTAAACCCTAATTTTGTGGTTTTTCCCAATTTTACCCTTTTTTTCTCTCCCCAACCATAATTTATCGTCCACGCGTACTTCACGTGCCATTTTCCGTTATCAACTTGACAGTGGTACCAAAAATGATATAAAATGACAATATTTGTATCAAAAGTGAGATTTCCAAAATGTTTGGCATCAAATTTGTATAGGTGGTTCCTTCCTTATAGTACACTGTAGTTTTGAGATTGGTTTACTGAGTTATAAACACAAATGTTATTTTCTAGTTTCTTCATTTTTTATATTATTTACTATAAATTTATCATTTATTAAAATGTAGTTTTGAGAAAAAATTCATTAGGTTAGAAACACAAATCATGTTAATTCCAACAACCTGTTGATTTGGACTGCGAGCATTGGGTCCTCGGGTTCGTCAGCTGCGCCTATGGGTAGCGGTAGGAGGTGGTTTAGGTGCTCGACCATCACTTGGGCGGGGCTAATGAGTTGAAGGAGTTCACAATTGACTTCTGCTTCAACATACTCAGCACCTTCATCATTGCAATCGACAATGTGTTTTTCCTTGATATATCTCCCAGCTATGGGGTAGAAGAGGGGGAGGACTTTAGAGAGTGGTTCTTCTAGGGATATATTTTTGCCTTTAACGGCATCGGATGGATAGTAGAGGATCCGAATCACATTCATCGCTGGGTTGATTTCATCTATTACAGATATCTTGAAGGTGCGGAGGTCCGAGGGAGTTTGTGTGCATGGTTTTATCAGCTTTCGACTCAACACATTCACCTTCATGCTTGTTAATTTTACTAATGCTTCAAACTAATTTAACTGATATCCCCTGCAGCAAAAAATAGTTTGTAAGCCACATATATTAAGAGGAAAAGAAGAAATAAAGAAGTTGCTCTATGAGAGGATGAATAAGGAATTTTGAGAACAGGAGAGAGAGAGACCTGAAATACAATGGAATAGAAGTGGCTGTTAGGATTTAGGAAGGTCAAGAAGCTGGTTTATAAAGATGGTGTGGGAAAGGGTTGATTTAATATGGATTATATACACTTGTCGGACATGCATTATAGCATATATAAGATGCAAGACCATTTCGCAATAGAAGATGTCGCGTGGTGTAGGAAGGGGCTGGCCAACAATGTTTATATTTTATTCAATGAACAAAATATGAACACCAATATAATTAAAGATATCCTTTAGATCCAGGGTGTAAACTTGCGAACGTGCCTTCATAGTTACATGCGAAACTTTTTGGTAATTAATCCCATGGCAAGACTCAGAATATGTTGTTTTATAAAGACAAATATAACATTAGTTATGTTTAATATTACATATTTTGCTTAGTTTGTAGACGTTGATTATACTTGATTGGCTATTCATATTTTGATATTATCAAAATGATATTAGTCATCTATTATATTGTGTCTACATGTGAGCAATTTATGAGTAGTCCACATTCTTTTTTTTTTTGCAAAAATCGAAATAACATTTCCAAATGATGGATATGAAGAAATCAGATAACGAAAATGAGTTAAGAAAATTTAATGAAAGAATACTGATACCTCAGAACTTTTAACTTGGATTGTTAACAAATTTTAGGTGTATTTGTTTCTTTTAAATTTTTTTTCTAAAATCTCAGTAAATTTTAAAATCGAAGAGTAATAGTGCAATGCTGATATAAATTCTCTATGAGTTGTGAACAGTTTATTTGAATATATTTTTTATGTAAATTTTTTAGTGTTTAAGGGATTTGGAAAGAATACAATATCGGTCTTCGCTACGTGATAAACAAAAATGGCGAAAAAAAGGGGGAGACAAGCGATTGCTGTTACGGTGAGTCCGATTGAAGCTCAATCGGAGGTGCCCACCTCTCCATTTGGGGAAGACACGAGTGGAATCCAGGATTTGGAGGCCAATCGGGATGAAATTGAGCTGGATCTGGACAGGGAGGAGCTGTGTCGGGAAGAAGAGGACTCGGCTGATGGGGTGCGAACCAACCCGCCGGCGGTGACTCTAGTAGCATCAGGGGGGAACGATGCAAAGGAGGGCAACAAAAAATCTTGGAGTGGGCTGTTTAAAGGAAATCGGGGTGGTGAAAGTGGGTTAAAGCTACAGCAAATACCGAGCGAGACGGCTGAAATATTCATCACCAAAGAGGAGGTTGCGCTAGAGCTGGAATTGTGGAAGTTTTCGCTATTTGCGTATGTGTTGAGCCAGGAACTACCAACTCCGGTAATGGTTAATTTTCTCAAAAATCGGTGGAAGGGCCTGACTATGCCGAGGGTGGTTAAGCACCAAAGGGGGTCAATCTTGAGGTTTGAGAATGAAGATGATTTGCAGGCTGCTTTACACAGAGGCATTCAATTTTTTTATTCCAAACCTTTGATCCTGAAACAATGGGCAGTAGAGCTGGATGAGGGTGACAATCTAACTACTGTACCTATTTGGATTCAGTTACCTAAGCTTCCTCTTAGCTTAAGGGGTGTGTCCAGTTTGAGCAAAATTGCAAGTAAAATTGGAGCACCTATGTATACTGATGAGATGACTGCGCAGAAATTGAGGCTTGATTTTGCGCGTATTTTGGTAAATGTGGAGGTGGGGAGAGAATTGCCAAAGGAGATACCCATCAGAACTGAGGGGCATGGAGAGATCCTGATACAAGAGGTTTAGTACGAATGGGTTCCGTTGTACTGTCAGAAATGTAAGAACTGGGGACATAAAGAGCAATCTTGTCAAAAAACAGTTAAACAAGTGTGGCAAGTGAAGCAGGGAGTGCAATGGGGGGGGGGGGTAAATCAGGATAGTGATGTACATGAGGTGATTCAAGTTCGACAATCGAAGAAGACTGCACAGGGTATTGAGGTTACTCCTCCACAGAGCAGGAATAGTCAAAAGGAGCTCACCACTAAAAAGGGCAAGGGGTTGATGCACGAGTGGCAGGAAGTGTGGGCCTCACAGCCAAACAAAGGGAATGATTGGTCTGGAAAAGCAAGAAACAAAGAAGTCCAGAATGCCCTTTCCAACTTGTTTCATGTCTTGGGCCAAGTTGGAGGGTCAGTGGAGGGGGAGCGTGACAGGCCCGAAGAGCATCCTGATCAATGAATGTAAGAGCATGGAATATACGGGATTTGAATACAGTCGAAAAGCAGTTCGCTGTGAAACGGCTGATTCAAACTCATAAATTAGATATAATGGCTATCGTAGAAACTAGAGTTTGGCCTCATAAGTATCAAACTATTAGAAAGAAATTTGGAGCTGATTGGGAGGTAATAAATAATTATATAGCAGCGGGAAACGGAAGAATCTGGATGTTGTGGAAAAAACAACATGTGAAGTGTCATGTAGTGAGGGTGACGGACCAGCAAATTACTTGTAAAATTGAGATTGGAAAATACAATTTTATGTTATCGATGATATATGGGCAGAATGAGGAGCGGGGTAGAGCCTCCTTGTGACATGATTTGGAAGAACAAAACTATAAAGATCCATGGGTGTTATTAGGTGACTGGAATGCTACCCTATTCCATGATGAAAAGCTAGTCAGTGATGGGCAATACGCAGGAGGGAACAAAGCTATGAAATGCTGTTTTGAGAGGGTGGGCTTGTCTGATATTCCTTACACAGGTCGGCTGTATACCTGGAGCAATCACTAAGATGCCGACACAAGGACTTATTCAAGTTAGATAGAGTAGAGGCTAACAGTGCTTGGTTTGCTCTTATGAATGGGGCCACAGCTCTTTTCACGGACAATGATCTATCTGATCATAGTCCTATGATCCTCACAGTGTAAGAAATGAAGTTAGGCAATACCATGCTCAAGTACCTGAATGCATGGAGATTCCAACCGGGTTTCTTGGACATTGTCAAGGCTGAGTGGCAGAAACAGATTCTAGGCTACCCTATGTACAGAATAGTGCTGAAATGTAAGTTGCTACAAAGTAAGTTGAAAGAGATCCATCGGGGTCACTATTCAAACATCTCTGACAGGGTCAACAAAGCTAGAGGCCGAATACAGGAGATTAGGGATAACCTTGCTGTTTCACCATTTGAGGGAGGGTTAATCCAGAAGGAAAAACAAGCTTATGCAGAAATGAGGAATCTGTGGAGAATGGAATCAGAGTTCCTAAGACAAAAAGCAAAGATAGAGTTTTATCAGCAAGGGGATGAAGGAACTAAGTACTTTTTTGCTCGAATTCAGGCAAAACGAGCGCAAGGAAATATCTGCAATATTATTAGTCGAGTGGGGAAGTTGTTAACTTAACCGGAGGACATAAAGCAGGAGATTTTATCATTCTATCAGAATCTCATTGGGGTGGACAGTCCAGCACAAGCAGAGGTGATCCCTGAGGTTATTCAACAGTGTTACATACTACAGCAAGATGATATGGATATTTTAAATAAAGCAATCAGAAAGGATGAGATAAAGCGGGCCATCTTCTCAATACCGGATGACAAAAACCCGGGCCCTGATGGCTACACATCCAGTTTTTATAAAAGTGCATGGCATATAATTGGCGAGGATATCACTACTGCTATCTTGGAATTTTTTCAGAAAGGGAAGCTGTTGACAGAAATCAACCACACTTTGCTCCACCTTGTCCCGAAATGTAAGGCCCCTTCTACAGTTAGTGATTACCGACCTATAGCTTGTTGTAGTGTCCTGTACAAAACTATTTCTAAAGTGATATGCAATAGGCTGAAATTAGTGTTGCCCTCTCTTGTGGACCAAGCCCAAGGGGCTTTTGTTACTGGGCGGTCCATAGTAGAAAATGTTACCCTTTGTCATGAATTGGTAAAGGGTTATGGGAGAAAGGGTATCAGTCCACGAGTGGTGATGAAGGTGGATGTGTGAAAGGCGTATGATACGGTTTGTTGGAAATTTTTGGCGAAAGTGCTTATTGCTTATGGTTTCCCTGTACAGTTCGCTAATTTGATCATGTTGTGTGTGACAACAACTAGATATTCCATAATGCTACATGTTACTGTATTTGGCAACTTTCAAGGGAAAAGGGGATTAAGGCAAGAGGATCCCATGCCCCTTACCTTTTTGTGTTGGTAATGGACTACTTATCCCGTAGTTTCAAAATGTTGCATAAAGATAAGGAATTTAAATTCCACCCGCAGTGTAAAAAGGTTGGGCTCATCAATTTATGCTTCGCAGATGACTTGATGATGTTTAGCAAAGGGGATGCAGGGTCAATCAAGAAGATTCAGGGTGTGTTTGAGAAATTCTCTATAGCCTCAGGGTTGCAAGCAAATTTGGATAAGAGTCAACTGATTTGTGGGGGGGTGCAGGAAGAGGAAAAGAAGTTGTTCTTGCATCTAACAGGCTATGTTGAAGGGGCTATGCCTATGTGATACTTAGGGGTCCCCTTATTTCTGCTAGGCTCACAATTCGATCCTGTCAACCATTGATGTTTTGTAGTCAAATATTTTTGGTGAGTACTTCTTATAAAAGTTGTTATCTTTGGTGTGCAGACGTTTTGGAGTCAAATATTTCCCTTGAGCGGATGTGTAGAGTCTTCTTATGGAGTGGGAAAACAACGGGTCGATATCAGGCAGTTGTGAGTTGGAGGGATGTCTGTGTAGCTAAAAGAAAAGGGGGAATTGGGATTCTGGATCTGGCAAAGTGGAACATTGTGGCTATTTTCAAGCAGATATGGAATATAGCCCAAAAATCTGATTCGTTATGGATTAGGTGGGTTCATTCTTACTACTTAAAGAATGAATCTATCTGGACAGTCCAAGCAAGAGGGACGGACTCTTGGCTATGGAAAAGGATGCTGGCCATTCGATCTCAGTTAATGGATGTGGTTGACATAGTCCAAAATAGGTGGAAGGGAGACAGTTTTACGATACCAAGCTTACGACCATGTCATTGAACATTATGTTGAGATGCCATGGAGAAAACTGGTGTGGGGAAAAGGCCCAGTTGCTCGTCACCGTTTAATCATGTGGCTTGCAATTTTAGATAGATTGAAAACTAGAGAAAGACTTAGTAAGTGGGAAAATATAGAGGATGTTGGCTGTTTGTTGTGTGCTGATGGGGTAGACACTAGAGACCATATCTTCTTCTCTTGCGATTTTGCTACTGAAATATGGAAACAAAGTTGGAAAAAAATAGGTATTGTATGCAAGAAGGTTAAGTGGTAGGAGGCCATTGAGTGGGGACTGAAAATTAGTACAGGTAAATCAAAACTAAGTAGTTTCAAAAGAGCTCTCTTTGCAGCCAATGTCTATTTTATTTGGTTAGAAAGAAATAGGAGAGTGTTTGGTATAGGAAGACAAAATGTAAATAATATAGTAGAGCAGATTTGGAGTGTGGTGGCCAGTAAATTTGAGTGGCCATGAAGTCCCTGGTATGCCTGGAGTAATTGTAATGCATTGTTTTAATGGAAATTGCTTACTATTTTCAAAAAAAAAAGAATGCAATATCTGAAAAGACTATTTTTAGCAAAAAAAAAATGATGAAATCGTTGATTATCAAATTCCTCACCATGATGATATTGGACAAATTTTATTTTGTGATTAAATTGAGTACGCACATAAGTATAAAAATTAACGAAAATGTGACAAACATCACAATCATTGCGTAATGGAAAAATCCATAAAAAATGCGAAAAATCGACCAAAAATAAAATATAATAACGATGACCGATTAAGTTAGGGACTGAAGAAGTCCAAAGATCAAAATGAATAATTACAAATAAAGAACTACTAGTAGACGACGAACTAGAGAAATGTAAACACTTGTGTTTGCCAAGCTGACAAGCATAGTATGACGAGTGGGAATTATCCGGGTTACAAGAAATAAAATTTCTATGACATAGAAAATTAAAGATAGACGCTTCGGGATGACCAAGATGACGATGCCATAGAGTGGGGTACGATGCAGCGGGAGAGACGGAGAAGGTAAGAGTGGCGGAAGTAGTGTGGAGAGAATAGAGGTCACCGTCACTGTCGCTTCGGAGAAGTAAGGTTCCAGAGTTAAGATCCTTCACAGAAAAACCAAGTGGGTCAAATTTAATGGTACAACTATTGTCACGAGTGAATTTTCTAATAGATATAAGATTCGCGACTAAAGATGGGAAAACAAAAACATTTCGGAGAGCTAGGGATCGAGAAGGAGAAGAAAGACACTTAGTACCCGTAGAGAAAATAGGAAGTACAACACCATTACCTACAATGATGGAATGATAATTATTACAATATATGATATTACTGAGGTTACTTGAATGAGGAGTCATGTGTGAGCTTGCTCCCGTATCCATCTACCACTGTTCATCGGGCTGAGATAAGAGTCATAGTGGAAAAAAGTGAAGAAAGGTCTGTGGCAATGTGACTGGGCTGAGCCGAGTGGGGAGTGCGCGGCTGGGAGCTTACTGAACTGGAGGCCCAAAGGGTGCTGGGCCTAAACGCCCTGAGCTGAAATCGGCGGATGGTGGGCACTGGGCTGCTAGACAGCGTACTGCTGGGCCGACAGGTGCTCCAAATCCTGATTTTCAACACTGTGCACTACTTCTGGAAAGTGCGTGTACCCTTCTTCGTTCAATAAATCTTTCGTAGGATTAAGATGCTCAACTGGGAGACGCTCATAGAATCAAATCCTCTTATTCCTGGGGGCTAGACCTGACGGCTTTCTAAGCAGCATATGTAAAACCCAAGTTTCCTTAATGCTAAAAGAATTACTCGATCACTAGTAATATAGTCTACTAACATACCAAAAAAATTATTTTAGCAAGTTGAGTGGCTTTAACGTCAATATATATATATATCCCCAGGGGCTGAAATTTAGTTCTTATGTATATAAGGGTGTTAGGAAATTTCATGTTAGATGTTTTGATGATGATAAGATAGGTTTTATGTTAGACCGCAAAGATATGTAACCTATCTTTCCTAGACTATGTCTAAGCATCTAAAGTTATCGAGTTGTAATTTTTAGTATAAGGCTTTTTATCTTTATAGTTTTAGACTAGTATCTAGCGGTTGAGCTATGATTGAATTCTAGGCAAAGTGAAATCAAAGATCCGCGTCTGAAGAATTTGAAGATAAAAGGTTCGTTAACCAACTGTCAAGCGCTTAAGAATCATTCTAGGTGATCATACCACAAGCGCCTGTCTTCACCTGAATTAAATCCGAAGTAAATAAGCACTTAAATGTTATATTCAATGGACATTTAATTCCACGGGAATTAAATTCAAATGCATTAAATGCTTGATAAGAGCATTAAATGTGTTAAGGACTGTTGACGTACGGATAAACCTTTCCCCATTGGCTATCAACTCAAAGTAGGTCTGCTACAAACTCTGTGCAGTAGAATTTTCGGCGACGGCAGAAAAAGACTAAGTCACGCGCCTCGTGTTTAACACACTTCTGCTTGTGTCCAACGGACAAATCCTGAGAAAAGTCTATAAATAGAAACTCACAGCTCAACGCTAAACACCGAGAATTATTATCAAAAATTTGATATACACTTACGCTGTTGAAATCTATATTCATCCCTAAAAGCTCAAAACCTCCATAGCCAAAATATCTTTGAGCTTATACATCTCCACAGCCAAACCAATATCTCTTAGCTCTTCATAGAAGAACTGTCATTTCCTAAAGAGATATTCCAAAAGTGTTTGAACTTTTCAAATCAAACAAACCTTGATAAAACCCATCAACCTCTTCAATCTGTGTGACGAAGTTGTTGAAGACAAAGCAGTATTTCTTTGTGAGAGAAGCTTGTCAGAAGCAGATCATAGCTGAGTTGAAATTTTTGTGACCAGGGAACTCGAGATCAAACCTTCACCATTTGCTATTGTGTTGAAGTTGTCTTTGCGAAACTTTGTGATTCATTTTAGTGAATTTCTCCTGTGTGGAAAGGAGTAGAAGGACGTAGCTGAGATTACATGAACCCAGTGAACCTTACAATTCTCATGTCTTCTTTACTTATTATTTTTTATTGCTTTATTCATTACTATCTTCATACATTATCATAAAGCATACTTTATTAATTCTCTAAGAGCAACTAAACACTTTCTAAGCGCCTAGTTATTCACTCTCATGGACTTGTACAAAACTTCCACTGTGCTAGCCGTAATATAAGTACTGAGCGCCTGATCCATCTTGATCAAGTACTCAATACTATTATCTAAGTTATCCTTTTGAAAACAAGTATTAAAATTCGAAAAGAATTTCAGGTCTATTCAACCTCCGCCCCCCTTCTAGATCCTTTTATTCGCCACTTGGGACCAACAAGATGTATCAGAGCGGTTGAAGTTAAAATTTTTGTATTTCCAAGCATAACTACTTATTTAGATCCTCTTTAAAATTTGTTGCTTTAAAATTTCTTTCATAGCGTTCGCTAAAGTACCGAAATTGATCGAGTCAAACTATCACTCATGGAATGTCAAAGCATTTACTTATCTTTGTTCTTGTAATGACGAAATGTTTTATATCATTTCAGATAGTCCGATTCAAATCTTCAAGGTCATCACTAGCGCGCCTGGAGCCACATAAAATACTCCTGATGGCTATGTTGAAAAGCCAAAGCATGAGTGGTCTACAGATAAGCATCGGAGAGTAAATTTAGATAATTTTGGACGAAACGCTCTATATACAACCATCAGTGATAATGATAACTTATTCATTAAGATCAAGTCGTGCTCTACGACTAAGGAAATATGTGATAAGTTGACTACAATATGTGGTGGGTCAGCGCAAATCAAAGACAACAAGCTTTCGATTGCCAGGGAAAGGTTTAATGGTTTCAAAATGTTTCCTAATGAGACGCTAGAGCAATTGGATATAAGATTTACTGCTCTTGTTATGGAATTAACATCTTTAGGCGTGGATTTACAAAATCGAGAAATGGTGGTTAAGATTTTCAGAAGTTTTCCTAGTAAATTTGTGATGAAAACAACGGCTATAAGAGAATTTCAGAACTTAAAGCGTTTGAATTCGAGTTAAATTCAGTGAGTGATGTAGTAAGCATTCCAGTGACAGAGTCTGGAGTGCTAATAGTATCAGTCAAGAGTAAATCGGCTAATAAGGGAAAGGTTTTGGATATAAGTAAGGAAGAGGAATTAGCGCTACTAAATCGGTTTAGAAAGTTTCTAAGACATGAAAAGAAAGGAAAAGGTCCTAAGCATCAAGGACATAATTCCTATCAAGTGCCTTCTCTAACACAACAATAGTTTCAAGTGCCTCAGTATTCTGCTCCTTCTCCCGCAGCACCAAATCAATACCAAGCGTCTTCTCCACAAAATCTTTCAGCGCTAGTAGTCTCAAAACCACAAAATGCAAGGTTAACAAATGAGCAAAAAATGAAAACTAATCTTTGTTATAGTTGCAGGAAACCAGGGCACTACCAGATAAATTGCCCTTATCCAAATGTATCCAAACCCTCAAGGCAAGATTACTTGGATAGAAACAAATTCAGGAGCAACCTTCGTCAACAAAGTTTGCTAGTGAAATCGAAACAAGCATCCGCACCTGAAGATTTGGAGTCTTCAGAAGAGAGTTGTGATGATGATAAGCCAGTGGATGATTCAGCACTAATTTTCTCTCATGGCCAGAGATGATGAAGCGTCTTCTGACTCACTATCTAAGGTAAACACTGAAATAGCTTATCCTCTCTCCTATGAGGAATTACTTGACAAAGTAAAAGAATATTATAAAGATTGTTAAGATGCCGCCAAATTATATCAAAATCACTTTGACATCATATCAGCGCTCAAGAGTGATAATGTGACGCTCAAGGCGGAGTTGCAAGTTTAGCAACAATGCATTGAGAATAACCAATCACTTAAGACTGAAACCATTCAGTTATAAAGTGATCTTGATATAATAGTCAAGAGAGAAGTTGAGCTGATTGCTAGACTTGCTAAATCAGAACAACTCATCTTATCATTGTCTAAACCGTCAAGAAAGCTAAACAATGTGATGCTTTAGGCAATGTGACTGAGGTAACAAGATTATTTGGTGAAAAGACCAGTTTAGGATGCAATAAATTAGGTAAGCAACTAAACAAATCAAATTAATGTTACGGAAAACAACAAAGGAAAGGGTGTGTTCTTTGTTGAGAAAGGTTCAAAAAGTCAAATACCTATTGAACCGAAAGACAATGGTACGAGGTCAAATGAGAAAGCCAAAGCTGACTCAGGCAAGGGAAAGACGAAAATGAATGAGTCACAAAGAAAGGTTTATCGAAACGCTCAAAAGGTTAAGGAGAAACCTTACCACTGTGAACCAAATGCGAAGCGTCAATCACCCAAAGTGCACCCCAAGCCAGCACCAAGGAAATACCAGCGTCAATATCCATAACGAAGTGAAACCCAAAAAAGGCTAATCCTCCCGCAATGAAGACTAAGCAAATATTGGTTCCTAAATTTCTAATTCAAACTAAGCTACTAATGTGAAAGGACCCAAGTCACAATGGGTTCCTAAAAAGAAATAGAACTTCCCTTTTGAATGCAGGTACCTAGAGATAGAGCCGATACATCTATTTGATACATCGATAGTGGGTCATTGATAAGAGGTTTTTTTACGTGTTTTTAAGACCGTAATTCTTATGATTTGGATTCACTTATTGCTTAAATCATGTCACATTTGCATTTAATAGGTGTGTTAAGTGAATACAGGTAATAAATGAGAATACATGAAGAAAAGGGAGGAAAAACGATGTACAAAACAAGTTCAAGCATGTTTTTCAACACCTAGGCGGTTTATGCATCTCCTACCACATTCGAGCGATAATTCCGTACATTTCGAGACCGACTTAGACAAAGTTTCCTTCTACAAAGTTTTAGATGTATGTCGTAGCTTCAAATGGGAACTTGAAACATCCAAATCGGAGGTCTATAGAGATAATTGTGAAGGAAATACAATTGCTGCGCCGAATAGAGAAGTACATATGCCAGGATACGCCGCAGCGCCCTCCTAGTCATGCCTAGGCATGGATAGTCCGAATGTTACTCCTTTTTCGGCCTAAATTCCAGCCTTATATGATGGGTAAAAATCATTTTTGGCCATAATTCAGCACATGTGTTGAGGGGTTGTCATAAGTGTGTTTCTTGGTAGATTTACTTTATGGGCGCTAAATCAGAAACAATCTCCATGTTGAAACGTGATTTAGGTATACTTAGAGACTGAATTGGACAAAATGTCCTTCTGCAAAGTTGTTAGATCTATGTGTTATCTGAACATGGGGACTTGAATCATCCAATTTGGAGATCTGTGGAGAAGTTTATGAGGAAAATACTAAGACTGCGTTGGAAAGCAAGAAAATGGAAGCATGCATGTGTTTTGTTGAAGTTTTCACATGGTTATGCTTGGTGGAATTCTTAATGGCCGAAAGTTCAGCATTTTTTAGCTGGTTGGAATCTTAAAAGCCAAACTTTAAGCATCACCTTAGGTGGAATTCTCATTGGGGAACTTTAATGGGAATTCTTAATGCATACTTTAGTGGAATTTTGGCTATAAAAGGAGGGGGAACCCATACTCTTCATCATTCACTATCAATTTCAGATTCTTGGAGGAGAGGGGGGCAGCCCCTAATCTTATTTCTCCACCATTCATCACCATTCTTCATCACTCTTGGAGGGGAAAACTAGAGGAAGGAAATGAGCTTGGGGATTGAAGGCTCAACTTCAAGATCCATCATCATTCAATTAGAGGGAGTTTTTATAGCCTTTTCATTTTCATTCATGTCTATGAATATGTGTATTTACTCATTATTGTTTTTCATACTATCTATTATGAACTAATTTCATAAGACTAAGGCCATGTAAGGTCAAATTGTGATATATACTTATAATAGATGATTGTTGAGGTTATTCTTATATTGTTATGTGATGTGAATTTGTGTTTTTACTTATCTTGCATATACTTGATCACTATATGTTAGAATCTTATGCCTAGGTGAATATTTCGGGAGAAAATTGACTTAGGGTGCAGAAATTCACATCATGACCCGCAACTAATAAGGAATTGCCCTAGACATAGGTAAAGATTCCCGGGTGAAGTTGTTCGATTCAAATCGAGTGAACTCTAGTACGTTAATGCATGTTTAGTGGTTAGATTTCCGGATAGGAATATTTGGGAAATCACGATCTAAGCATAGGAGTTTATACGCGAGACATCGGTTATTCTCTACCCTCGGAGCTCTCACCATAACAATATAAGCGTAATACTTCAACGAGAATCTTTATAAGTATAATTGATCAATTTGAACCTAGCATCTGCCTTAGTCTCCCTTTATATTTTGTTTTAAATCACTTGTGCAACCTTGTTCTTATCTTACGCGTTTCACACTCATTTTACCTTTATTGTATTGATCTTTGTTGTTATAAAACCTTAAACTAGAATTCAAGTCCTTGTGGTTCGACAACCCGGACTTTTCGTCCACACTTATTACTACACACGACTAGTGCACTTGCTATCATAGCACGTTAGCTTTTAGCGTGTAAGTTTTTGACGCCGTTGCCGGGGACTTGTTCATTTTAGTTTTTGATTTTTCGTTTAAATTTTCCTAATTCTTAGTTCTTCGTTTATTTCTAACCTTTCTTTTATTTTATTATTCTAATTTTGTTTTTTGTGTTTAATTGTTAGGTGTAATTTGTGGTGCATGACCCGCTCTTCTAACGAGCCTCTATACAATTTTGAGCCGGAGATAGAGCGTGTTCTTCGATCTTGTAGACGCGCTCGAGAAATGGCCGACAATCTAAATCCAAATGGGAATTTTCCCGACATAAATCTCCCGGAAAACAGGGAATGGTTGCAAAATCTATTCCAAGCTATGCAACCGGCACCTCCTCAAAGACTTCCATCGGTCCGAGAAAGTCTACCTCCAAGGGTCCACACTATACCGGGGCCCATAGTCTTTCCAAATTTCTTTGCACCAAATTATCACATTCCGTCACACATCTTTAGCATGGTGCAAAGCGAACCCTTCTATGGAGAGCCCCATGAATCACCTCATGAGCATTTGGAGACTTTAGACGATACTCTCATGACTACCCAATTTCATCCACGGGATCTCGATGCAATTCGTCTAAGAGTCTTCCACTTCTCATTAAAGGAAAGGGCGACCATGTGGTACAAATCTCTACCACCCCAATCCATCACAACATGGGGACAATTGGTCGATGCCTTTTTGAGCAAATTCTTTCCACCCTCCAAAATCAATGAGCTAAGGAGCAACATTAAGGACTTTAAGCAGGGGAATCATGAGTCCTTAGCCGAGACATGGGCTAGATATAAAAACATGCTCCGAAAATGTCCGGATCACAACCTAAGATTGAGCGAGCAAGTATTACGATTCCATGATGGAGTCCGTTCGCGCATCCGAAATAGGCTCAATGCCGGCACCGGTGGTGATCTCCTTGGGCTCGATTGCCAAACTGTGTGGGACAAGATTGAGCAATTAGCCCGGGAAGATGAACTATATCCCGATGATGAAGAAATCACACCCACTAAAAAGATTGCTTGTGTTCAAGAGTTGGGCGAAGAAGTTGCTTTGGAAACAATGGTTGGCAATGTAAACTATGTTGGAAATGCCAATCGACCTCAATTGAACTTCCATGTGCCCGAAAATTTTCCAAGGAGGCCCAATCCGGCACAAAATGTCCATCCCGGCGTCTATCAAGCACCAAGGCCCCCATTCAACAATAACCAAGCTCAAAGGCAAGGTAATCCTCATATACAAAGGCAAATAAGACCTCTTACAACCGAAGAGCGTCTCGATGAACAAATAAAGAAATCGGATTCAGCAATCAACGAACTCCGTACTATGATGAAATATATAATGATGGACATGAATGATTTAAAGACACAAATGGGTCAAATGGTAAAGGCGATCAGTGAGAGAGCCCCGGGAACTTTACCAAGTGACACAGAAAAAAACCCTAAGGAGCAATGCCACGCCATCACCTTAAGAAGTGGCAAACAGGTAGTCAATGATGCTGTTCGCATTTCCGCGCCCGAGCGCCTCGATGAGAACGCCCAGGCACCGGAATCAATCCACAGTGAATGAATGCTTCGCAATTGTGCGCCCGAGCGTCCCGATGATCACACTCAGGCGCTTGATACCCAGCGCCTTGGCGCCGATTGTCGCGCCCAGGCGCCACCTCCTGAACCCTCCACAGCGGGCTCTTCAACTCCAACGCATCCTCCCATCGAGGTCCGTCTGCCATTTCCTAATGCACATAGAAAGAAAAAAAAAGAGATGGATCCAAGTTTCCTTCGAATCTTAGCAAAATTACGTGAAATTTTTCAAGAATATTTTATCCAACTAACAAAAGTGAGAGGAAAACGAAACGGTGTGCCTAACCGAGGAATGCTCCGCCGTATTGCTTAATAAATTACCAATGAAACTTGAAGACCCTGGGAGTCTCACTATTCCTTGCACGATTGGGCCATTATCCTTTGAAAAAGTTTTGTGTGACTCGGGAGCTAGCATCAACCTCCTCCCGTACTCTCTTTTCAAAAAGTTGGGCCTTGGTAACCCAAAGCCGACTTCAATGAGCCTCCAACTTGCCGATAGATCAATCAAGAGACCACGGGGAATAATCGAAGATGTAATCGTTCAAGTCGACAAATTCTATTTCCCGTTTGACTTTGTGGTTCTTGATATGGAGGAAGATGTTGAGGTACCCCTGATCCTAGGAAGACCATTCCTAGCCATTGGTAAGGCGGTAATCGATATAGCCAATGGTAAGCTAACCTTAAATGTGGGAGATGAAAAGGTCACCTTTGATGTTTTTAAAGTGCTTAAACACCCATGTGATCCTGACTCATGTTTACGCATCGATGTATTTGATATGTTGATTGATGAGACTTTTTAGGCACAAATGGTAGACGACCCATTGGAGACATGTCTTTCCAAATTTATGGATGTCGATTCAGCGAATGAAGAACAATTGGAAACCATGTTTAGCGTAGAGAAGCCACCTCTTTACCACGTCATTGGACCTAAAAAATTAGAAAGATCACTCTTGGCTCCTCCTCGCCCTTCTATCGAAGAGGCCCCTATCCTTGAGCTTAAACCATTACCATTACATTTGAAATATGTATTTTTAAATGATAATGAGACTCTACCTTTAATTGTCTCATCTTCTTTGACAGGAGAACAGGAGGAGCGACTCATGAGAGTATTGAAGGCGAACAAAAAGGCCTTCGGGTGGAAAATTGCGGATATAAAAGGCATAAGTCCAGCGGTGTGCATGCACAAAATACTCATGGAGGAGTCCGCAAAACCTACACGCCAACCACAAACACGGTCAAATCCACAAATACAAGAGGTGGTAAAGAAAGAGGTTATAAAACTACTCGATGCAGGTATAATCTATCCTATCTCTGATAGTGCATGGGTAAGCCCGACTCAAGTAGTACCCAAGAAGGGCGGAATAACTGTGATAGAAAATGCGAACAATGAATTAATCCCTACTCGAATGCTTATCGGGTGGCGTGTGTGTATAGATTATCGCAAGTTAAATGATGCCACTCGTAAGGACCATTTCCCCCTCCCATTCATTGACCAAATGCTTGAAAGGTTAGCCGGACATGATTTTTATTGTTTTCTAGATGGGTATTCCCGCTATAACCAAATTGCCATAGCCCCCGAGGACCAAGAGAAAACAACTTTCACTTGTCCCTATGGCACGTTTGCTTATAGGCGGATGCCGTTTGGATTATACAATGCCCCGGCCACATTTCAACGATGTATGATGGCGATCTTTCATGACATGGTTGAAGAATTCCTTGAGATTTTTATGGATGATTTTTCTGTTTTTGGAACCTCATTTAACACATGTCTTGATCATTTGGACCGTGTTCTAAAACGCTGTGAGGAAACAAATCTTGTTTTGCATTGGGAAAAATGTCATTTTATGGTCCGGGAAGGGATTGTGCTAGGTCACAAAATCTCCCAAAAAGGAATTGAAGTGGACCAAGCCAAGATTGAGGTAATAGAAAAGCTTCCTCCACCTACATCGGTGAAAGCCGTGAGGAGCTTTCTTGGTCATGCCGGCTTCTATAGGCGATTTATCAAAAAAAATTCCAAAATTGCAAAGCCGTTATCTAACTTGCTTGTCAAAGATGCACCATTCAATTTTGATTCCCTTTGTTTACAGGTCTTCATGACTCTTAAGGAGCTATTGATATCCGCTCCCATCATGGCACCTCCCGATTGGAGTTTGCCCTTCGAATTGATGTGTGATGCTAGTGACACCGCGGTGGGTGCGGTCCTTGGCCAAAGGAAGGATAAGGTATTTCAAACCATCTACTATGCTAGTAAGACTTTAAATGATGCACAAATGAATTACGCAACCACGGAAAAAGAATTACTAGCCATAGTATTTGCATTTGACAAGTTCCATGCTTATCTCATTTTGAATAAAGTAATTGTGTACACTGATCACTCCACATTAAAATACTTGCTTGCCAAAAAGGATGCCAAACCTAGACTCATTAGGTGGATTTTACTTCTTCAAGAATTTGACATAGAAATTAAGGATAAGAAAGGAGTAGAAAATGTTGTTGCCGACCACTTGTCTAGGATAGAGATTCCTAACCCTGAGTGTGTGTTTGATAAACCTATTTGTGAGGAGTTTCCCGATGAGCAATTGTATGCTATACTTCATAATGATGCTCCTTGGTATGCCAATTATGCAAATTATCTTGTCACGGGAGTTCTTCCTCCGGATATCACTTATCATCAAAAGAAGAAATTCTTATTTGATGTGAAGCGATATTTGTGGGACGAACCATATCTATTTAAGATTTGTGTAGATGGCCTCATTCGACGATGTATCCCCGAGGAGGAAATAACATCAATTCTCGCCCATTGTCATGATATGTCGGTAGGTGGTCACTTTGGACCCTCTAAAACAGTGGCTAAAGTGCTTCAATCAGGTTTCTTTTGGCCTACTCTTTCTAAAGATGCATTCTTGTATGTTCAATCTTGTGATAGGTGTCAACGAACAGGTAACATCTCTAAAAGACACGAAATGCCATTGAATAACATGCTTGAATGTGAACTATTTGATGTATGGGGTATTGATTTTATGGAACCCTTCCCTAGTTCTTGTTCCAATAAGTATATTCTTGTTGCGGTCGACTATGTCTCCAAATGGGTCGAAGCTGAGGCTTTACCATCTAATGATGCTCGGGTGGTTACTCGATTTTTAAAAAAAAGGATTTTCACTCGTTTTGGAACTCCTAGAGCAATCGTTAGTGACGGGGGCACCCATTTTTGTAACAAACAATTTGAGCACTTACTGAACAAGTACGGGGTACGGCATAAAATCTCAACCCCATATCATCCTCAAACGAGTGGTCAAGTGGAGGTGTCGAATCGGGAGATTAAACGCATTCTTGAAAAAACGGTTAACGCATCTAGAAAAGATTGGTCCCTTAAACTAGATGACGCCTTGTGGGCATATAGAACCGCGTTTAAAACTCCGATTGGCATGTCCCCATATCGCCTTGTCTTTGGAAAAGCATGTCACTTACCGGTTGAGCTCGAACATCGCACTTTTTGGGCTATTAAATTTCTAAATTTTGATTCTCAACTCGTAGGTACCAAGCGATTACTCCAATTACACGAACTTGAGGAATGGCGCCATCAAGCGTATGAGAACGCCAAGCTTTACAAGGAGCGAACGAAAACATGGCATGATAAGCGTATTATTCCCCGAGAATTTCATGAAGGAGACAAGGTTTTACTATACAATTCTCGCCTTCGACTTTTTCCCGGGAAGCTCAAGTCAAAATGGTCGGGACCATTTGTTGTATCTCGTGTGTATGCTTCTGGTGCCATTGAACTTATAACGGATAATGGACGAACCTTCATGACAAACGCCCAAAGGTTAAAGCATTACATTGGGATTGACGGGTCGAGGGATAAAGTGACCATTCCCCTCCAGGATCTTTAGCGATTCTTTATCTCAAGTCGAGCTACCGACTCTAAACTAGCGCTTCTTGGGAGGCAACCCAAGTTTGTAAGTTTTCTTTTCTTTTTGCTTTCGTTTTTGTTTTGTTTAGTTTGTTTCTTTTTATTGTGTTCAAGCATGCACTTTGGGCATGTATGTTTTTCTTATGCTTGATGGTTTAAAAAGTTGAAGTGTTAGATATGATGCACATTTGGACCCCACCTTTAGAGATTCTTATTTTACTCGATAAGAGGAGAAACTTTGTAAGGATGCATTGGAAGCTTAAGGATGTTCTTCAATATCCTTGGTTGTAAGTGTTCTTTTACCTTTGTGTATGCATGTTGTAACAACATTGGGGACAATGTTGGATTTAAGTTTGGGGGTAGAAGAGTATCTATTTTGAATATTGAAAATGCAATCCTAATTTTTAACTTGAATTTGGGGAAAGTTTGTTTGATATCATGTTTATATGCTTCTTTGTTGAGAAAATCAAGCATGAAAAATTTTTAGTCCTTCCAATTGATGCATTGAAATTGATTGACTTGGAAAAATGGCATGAATTCTTGAAATAATCTGAATTTAATGGAATATATATATCTTTGAAATTGCTCGTGGAGACCTTAGACTAGAATTGATTCCTTAGATGATTCACAATGCACTTAAATCGAAGGTAGAGGAGTTGAGAGGATAACCATCTTGAGACACTTAAGGAATTATTCCAGAAATATTAACTTAGATTTCTCATAAGGTTATAAGTTGAGTAGTAATTTTATATGCTAACAATGAATTGAAAAGGTTGAATTTTGGTATGACCAAAAGTGGTCAGGCTAATACGTACCGGAGGTGAAAAGTTTCATGCCTATATACTGTACTATTATGCTAATTTGAGCTATGCTCAAGCCAAAAGAAGTGAATTGTTTAAAAGATCTAGTTTTATTTCGTGGCCTTTGATACTCAAGTGATTAAATCCTTAGGAGTGTCTCTACACTTAATGCCCTAAAACTATCTAGTTTGGGAGTCATTGGTCTAAAACTTGTTACATGGGTGTCATAGAAAGCCTAATGGAATAAAACATTGCACATGATCTAGCCTTAATGAAGTTTAATGGAAATTCCATATGAATTGAATGTTGAATATTTGAGATAATGAAATTTAAATGGCTATGAGATTTTCTATAATTCTTGTGCCTTGTGTTTGATCAAAAGTTGATAGATATGGGATTAATGTCCAAAATTTGGTAAGGATGCCTCTCGACTATAATACCCTAGATTTATTTTTCACTATACCCTAGGGAGTCGTTTCAAGTATTGGTGTCACATGAGCAAAAGTAGTTGATATGTATATATATATTTGTGAACTTTAAAAGGTTGATTTTATGCCATTCATTCTTGTTGATCATATTGGGATGTGTTGATTCGGTTGGGATTGAAAATTTGCTAGATTTTGTGGGTATATCTTATGCAAACCCTCACGAGACTATAACTCGTCCTTTGAGGTAACTCAAAGGTTTAAAGGCTTGTTGCACCTGCTAAGTGCAATCATTTACTCCACGAAAGTGAGTTACTTAGTTGTTTTGTTTTCTCCCATTGAATGATGTTGGTCTTGCGTTATAGCTCTTATTGCTCGAGGTCGAGCAATTGATAAGTTTGGGGGTGTTGATAAGAGGTGTTTTTACGTGTTTTTAAGACCGTAATTCTTATGATTTGGATTCACTTATTGCTTAAATCATGTCACATTTGCATTTAATAGGTGTGTTAAGTGAATACAGGTAATAAATGAGAATACATGAAGAAAAAGGAGGAAAAACGATGTACAAAACAAGTTCAAGCCTGTTTTTCAACACCTAGACGGTTTATGCATCTCCTACCACATTCGAGCGATAATTCCGTACATTTCGAGACCGACTTAGACAAAGTTTCCTTCTACAAAGTTTTAGATGTATGTCTTAGCTTCAAATGGGAACTTGAAACATCCAAATCGGAGGTCTATAGAGATAATTGTGAAGGAAATACGATTGCTGTGCCGAACAGAGAAGTACATATGCCAGGATACGCCCCAGCGCCCTCCTAGTCATGCCTAGGCATGGATAGTCCGAATGTTACTCCTTTTTCAGCCTAAATTCCAGCCTTATATGATGGGTAAGAATCACTTTTGGCCATAATTCAGCACATGTGTTGAGGGGTTGTCATAAGTGTGTTTCTTGGTAGATTTACTTTATGGGCGCCAAATCAGAAACAACCTCCATGTTGAAACGTAATTTAGGTGTACTTAGAGACCGAATTGGACAAAATGTCCTTCAGCAAAGTTGTTAGATCTATGTGTTATCTGAACATGGGGACTTGAATCATCCAATTTGGAGATCTGTGGAGAAGTTTATGAGGAAAATACTAAGACTGCGTTGGAAAGCAAGAAAATGGCAGCATGCATGTGTTTTGTTTAAGTTTTCACATGGTTATGCTTGGTGGAATTCTTAATGGCCGAAAGTTCAACATTTTTTAGCTGGTTGGAATCTTAAAAGCCAAACTTTAAGCATCACCTTAGGTGGAATTCTCATTGGGGAACTTTAATGGGAATTCTTAATGCATACTTTAGTGGAATTTTGGCTATAAAAGGAGGGGGAACCCATACTCTTCATCATTCACTATCAATTTCAGATTCTTGGAGGAGAGGGGGGCAGCCCCTAATCTTATTTCTCCACCATTCATCACCATTCTTCATCACTCTTGGAGGGGAAAACTAGAGGAAGGAAAAGAGCTTGGGGATTGAAGGCTCAACTTCAAGATCCATCATCATCCAATTAGAGGGAGTTTTTATAGCCTTTTCATTTTCATTCATGTCTATGAATATGTGTATTTACTCATTATTGTTTTTCGTACTATCTATTATGAACTAATTTCATAAGACTAAGGCCATGTAAGGTCAAATTGTGAAATATACTTATAATAGATGATTGTTGAGGTTATTCTTATATTGTTATGTGATGTGAATTTGTGTTTTTACTTATCTTGCATATACTTGATCACTATATGTTAGAATCTTATGCCTAGGTGAATATTTCGGGAGAAAATTGACTTAGGGTGCAAGAAATTCACATCATGACCCGCAACTAATAAGGAATTGCCCTAGACATAGGTAAAGATTCCCGGGTGAAGTTGTTCGATTCAAATCGAGTGAACTCTAGTACGTTAATGCATGTTTAGTGGTTAGATTTCCGGATAGGAATATTTGGGAAATCACGATCTAAGCATAGGAGTTTATACGCGAGACATCGGTTATTCTCTACCCTCGGAGCTCTCACCATAACAATATAAGCGTAATACTTCAACGAGAATCTTTATAAGTATAATTGATCAATTTGAACCTAGCATGTGCCTTAGTCTCCCTTTATATTTTGTTTTAAATCACTTGTGCAACCTTGTTCTTATCTTACGCGTTTCACACTCATTTTACCTTTATTGTATTGATCTTTGTTGTTATAAAACCTTAAACTAAAATTCAAGTCCTTGTGGTTCGACAACCCGGACTTTTCGTCCACACTTATTACTACACACGACTAGTGCACTTGCTATCATAGCACGTTAGCTTTTAGCGTGTCAGTCATCCAGTCACATGACGGGCTCCAAGGATCTCTTGATCAACTATCGAGTTTTCAGTGGTCCTCAGGTTGTATTTGGTGACAACTCCAAAGGTAAAACCAAAGGTATAGGTACTATGCATAGGGGAAACGTCATGATAAGTGATGTATATTATGTTGAGGGTCTTAAGCATAATCTTTTAAGCATAAGTCAATTTTGTGATAAACGCTTTGCAGTCAAATTTTCAAATGACTATTGCTACATTAATGAAGCTAACATTAGATCTACTAAATTGAAAAGAAAAAGATCAAGCAATATTTATTTGGTAGATTGGGGTTCAACAATAGACAACCACCCTACATGTTTTGTAGCTAAAAATGAATCTAAAACGGGTTGGTTATGGCATAGGAAAATGAATCACCTCAAGTTTAAAATAATCTCTCAACTTATAACGTAAAATCTTATAGAGGGATTACCTAAAGGACCATTTCATAAGGATTGCCTTTGTGAAGCTTTTCAAATGGGCAAACAAGTTAAATCATCTTTCAAGAGAAAGCCTTATCTATTTACCTCTAGGATACTTGAACTACTTCACATGGATCTATTTGGACCGTTCAAATGATAAGTGTAAGCGATAATAAATATACTTTGGTGATAGTAGATGATTTCTCTGGATTTACCTAGGTGGAGTTTCTTTCATCGAAAGATGAAACGTGTGACAAGCTCAAAGCGCTTATTCGGCAACTTCAAACATTGAAAAATCTTAAGGTTGCCAGAATAAGGACTGATCACGGTACTGAGTTTACTAACAAGGTTGTTGAGAAGTTTTGTGCAGAGAATGGAATACATCATGAGTATTCAGCCTTGATAAGAGGTGTTTTTATGTGTTTTTAAGACCGTAATTCTTATGATTTGGATTCACTTATTGCTTAAATCATGTCACATTTGCATTTAATAGGTGTGTTAAGTGAATACAGGTAATAAATGAGAATACATGAAGAAAAGGGAAGAAAAACGATGTACAAAACAAGTTCAAGCATGTTTTTCAACACCTAGGCGGTTTATGCATCTCCTACCACATTCGAGCGATAATTCCGTACATTTCGAGACCGACTTAGACAAAGTTTCCTTCTACAAAGTTTTAGATGAATGTCTTAGCTTCAAATGGGAACTTGAAACATCCAAATCGGAGGTCTATAGAGATAATTGTGAAGGAAATACGATTGCTGCGCCGAACAGAGAAGTACATGTGCCAGGATACGCCCCAACGCCCTCCTAGTCATGCCTAGGCATGGATAGTCCGAATGTTACTCCTTTTTTAGCCTAAATTCCAGCATTATATGATGAGTAAGAATCACTTTTGGCCATAATTCATCACATGTGTTGAGGGGTTGTCATAAGTGAGTTTCTTGGTAGATTTACTTTATGGGCGCCAAATCAGAAACAACCTCCATGTTGAAACGTAATTTAGGTATACTTAGAGACCGAATTGGACAAAATGTCCTTCTGCAAATCGATGGAGAAGTTTATGAGGAAAATACTAAGACTGCGCTGGAAAGCAAGAAAATGGCAGCATGCATGTGTTTTGTTGAAGTTTTCACATGGTTAGGCTTGGTGGAATTCTTAATGGCCGAAAGTTCAACATTTTTTAGCTGGTTGGAATCTTAAAAGCCAAACTTTAAGCATCACCTTAGGTGGAATTCTCATTGGGGAACTTTAATGGGAATTCTTAATGCATACTTTAGTGGAATTTTTGGCTATAAAAGGAGGGGGAACCCATACTCTTCATCATTCACTATCAATTTCAGATTCTTGGAGGAGAGGAGGAGGAGGAATCAGTCCTCAAACTTCATTCATCACCATTCTTCATCATTCTAAGAGGAGAAAGCTAGGAATTGAAGCTCCAATCAAGGGGCCATCATCTATCACATTAGAGGGAGTTTTTATAGCCTTTTCATTTCATTCATGTCTATGAACATGTGTATTTATTCATTATTGTTTTTCATAATATCTATCATGAACTAAATTCATAAGACTAAGGCCATGTAAGGTCAAATTGTGATATATGCTTATAATAGATGATTGTTGAGGTTATACTTATAATGTTATGTGATGTGAATTGTGTTTTTGTCTATCTTGCATATACTTGATCACTATATGTTAGAATCTTATGCCTAGGTTAATATTTCGGGAGAAAATTGACTTAGGGTGCAAGAAATTCACATCATGACCCGTAACTAATGAGGAATTGCCCTAGACATAGGTAAAGATTCCCGGGTGAAGTTGTTCGATTCAAATCGAGTGAACTCTAGTACGTTAATGCATGTTTAGTGGTTAGATTTCCGGATAGGAATATTTGGGAAATCACGATTTAAGCATAGGAGTTTATACGCGAGACATCGGTTATTCTCTACCCTCGGAGCTCTCACCATAACAATATAAGCGTAATCCTTCAACGAGAATCTTTATAAGTATAATTGATCAATTTGAACCTAGCATGTGCCTTAGTCTCCCTTTCTATTTTGTTTTAAATCATTTGTTCAACCTTGTTCTTATCTTACGCATTTCACACTCATTTTACCTTTATTCTTTTGATCTTTGTTGTTATAAAATCTTAAACTAGAATTCAAGTCCTTGTGGTTCGACAATCCGGACTTCTCGTCCACTTTTATTACTACACACGACTAGTGCACTTGCTATTATAGCACGTTAGCTTTTAGCGTGTCAAGTTTTTGGCGCCGTTGCCGGGGACTTGTTCATTTTAGTTTTTAATTTTTCGTTTAAATTTTCATAATTCTTAGTTCTTCGTTTATTTCTAACCTTTCTTTTATTTTATTATTCTAATTTTGTTTTTTGTGTTTAATTGTTAGGTGTAATTTGTGGTGCATGACCCGCTCTTCTAACGAGCCTCTATACAATTTTGAGCCGGAGATAGAGCGTGTTCTTCGATCTAGTAGACGCACTCGAGAAATGGCCGACAATCTAAATCCAAATGGGAATTTTCCTGACATAAATCTCCCGGAAAACAGGGAATGGTTGCAAAATCTATTCCAAGCTATGCAACCGGCACCTCCTCAAAGACTTCCATCGGTCCGGGAAAGTCTACCTCCAAGGGTCCACACTATACCGAGGCCCGTAGTCTTTCCAAATTTCTTTGCACCAAATTATCACATTCCGTCACACATCTTTAGCATGGTGCAAAGCGAACCCTTCTATGGAGAGCCCCATGAATCACCTCATGAGCATTTGGAGACTTTAGACGATACTCTCATGACTACCCAATTTCATCCACGGGATCTCGATGCAATTCGTCTAAGAGTCTTCCACTTCTCATTAAAGGAAAGGGCGACCATGTGGTACAAATCTCTACCACCCCAATCCATCACAACATGGGGACAATTGGTCGATGCCTTTTTGAGCAAATTTTTTCCACCCTCCAAAATCAATGAGCTAAGGAGCAACACTAAGGAGTTTAAGCAGGGGAATCATGAGTCCTTAGCCGAGGCATGGGCTAGATATAAAAACATGCTCCGAAAATGTCCGGATCACAACCTAAGATTGAGCGAGCAAGTATTACGATTCCATGATGGAGTCCGTTCGCGCATCCGAAATAGGCTCAATGCCGGCGCCGGTGGTGATCTCCTTGGGCTCGATTGCCAAAGTGTGTGGGACAAGATTGAGCAATTAGCCCGAGAAGATGAACTCTATCCCGATGATGAAGAAATCACACCCACAAAAAAGATTGCTTGTGTTCAAGAGTTGGGCGAAGAAGTTGCTTTGGAAACAATGGTTGGCAATGTAAACTATGTTGGAAATGCCAATCGACCTCAATTGAACTTCCATGTGCCCGAAAATTTTCCAAGGAGGCCTAATCCGGCACAAAATGCCCATCCCGGCGTCTATCAAGCACCAAGGCCCCCATTCAACAATAACTAATCTCAAAGGCAAGGTAATCCTCATATACAAAGGCAAATAAGACCTCTTACAACCGAAGAGCGTCTCGATGAACAAATAAAGAAATCGGATTCAGCAATCAACGAACTCCGTACTATGATGAAGGATATAATGATGGACAAGAAGGATTTAAAGACACAAATGGGTCAAATGGCAAAGGCGATCAGTGACACGCGAAATCCTAGCAAGTATACTAGGTCGTGCAATGTAATAAAGTGGACTATTTAGCCCGGGGTATATCGTCTCCACAGGGACAATTGGATTCAATGCTCGTAATTGCTATGTTATCTAATTCTAAGCTAAATCAATTTATAAGATGATAGGTGTTTATACTATAAAAATAATCAAAGATAAATAAAGTGATTATCAAGGTAATAAATCAAATGGGAATAGGTGATTGGGTTATGATCCTACTATGTTCTATTCTATGTTCATGAACTCTCAATTATCCGGATTTTTAGAACGCTCTTGTTATGGCGAAACCCCCTAATGTATTTATTAGCCAATCTCTTGAAATAACAAGCCTATACTAGTTAACAACTTCCTATATCTCTATAGTGAAGATTGAATTAACTAACATGCATTTAGGTTCGAAGGAATTCCTTGTTTACGAAGATCCTACATTCAATCGGGTCATCTTATCACAAAAAGGCACACAACGCAATCGATTCTATCTCTAGTCAATTGTTACGTTATGATGTTTGATTTTTCGATCTCCCTTTATCTATCTCCTCTCGGTCTCAAGATAAAGCATTATATCAAACACATGGTGATCATTCATGTGAAAGCATTAAGCATAAAATCAAACATGTAACAAGAATGTAATAAATCCGGAAATTAATCATTCATTAAACACAAAACATCACAAAGTATTCACATAACCCAACCACAAAGATGCTTAGCTCATACTTACAACAACAAGTGATTCAACAACTCTACAAGACATAATTGAAATACTAATCAAGAGAAAGAGTTGAATTACTCCCTATTATAAAGTGTGAATCCAAGCTTTGATGATGAAAATGATGATGATGAGGATGAAGATGGCTCTTCAAGCTTCCTTAGGACTTCCCATGGCTTCCCCTTGGTGTTTTTGAGCATTTCTTCCTGTTTTCCAAGAGAAAAGTGTGTTATAAAGGGAGAAAACGGTGGACTTAATTTTAGGGCTTCGGGAGAATTGGACCGCGGCACAAACTCTTATCAGACCGCGGTCCTCTGACGCAGAATTCACAGCTTTCGTATTTTGATCATAACTCTCTCTAAAAATGTTGGATTGAGTTGATTCAAGTTGCTACGCGAAGCTAAGAAATAGATCTACAATATTGAAGAAGAAACCTTAGTATGATACGGCCTGTAAGAGGACGAAAACCTCATTTATATATGAGCATTGTGTAAAATCTTTCGTCAACTATCTTCTTTTGTTTCTTTCTTCAATTTCAAGCTCAATTTGGATCTCTTTTCTCGTCTTTCACGCGTAAATCAACTTTTATCCTACAAAACAAAATATATATACCAATCAAAGCGTTATGAGGGATAAAAAATGATCAAAGTAACGATCAAATCATATTACAATGGGGCATAAAATACTGTAAAATATGGACTTATCAACTACCCCTCAACTAGGCTATGATCGTCTCGATCAATAAATGGCGAACAAGTACTCATAAGTTCAGATTTTACAACTTGCTTTGGGATCTTGAAAGGTTTTATGTCTCAATTATCAAGCACGTACACGAATTAAACCCTCGAAAATGATTATGACAAGTTACACTTTACCTAGAACACTCAACAATTTGAAAGCCTCCAAAACATCTTCGATTCCATCTCAAAATCATGAACTCCATATCCATTTTATGCCAAGAGCACACTTTAAACAAGATTATGCAAACTCATTAGATAATAAAAACATTAAAACACTTCAAAACTTGTTAACCTATCGGTGTGCATGAAATGTGAAAGTCAAGATCAAAAGGTCTTTTTGGCTTGTAACGTAAGGCTAGGTAATGGCTTGGACGGGAATATATGGATAAAGTGACTAAACTCAAGAAAGCATACAACTCAATATCATCGAGCTAAACACTCACTTATCAACCGAATAAATCTCCACATCTCGCCACTTATAGCTTTTTGATTTCTTTTCCCCTTGAACTCATAACTTCAAAACTTGTTTCTTTTGATGCTAAGGGTGGAAAAATGATTCCCAAACCAAATAAATCACATTGAAGCTCAAGTCGTAGCCAAGTCGAGAGAGAGCTCACATAATATATTTTTCGGTAACTTCCAATGTCTCGACTCTTTAGCCAACTTACAACATTTCTTTTTCCTCTCTTGATTTCACATAAACTCAAGACCTCAAAATTTTTCAAAATCATCAAGAACAAACACACCTTTTAACCCATTAATCCATGAGATTCGACACCCAAAACAAAGCGTAAACCCAAATTAAAGCCAAATGATATGAAGCTATATGCTCTCTTACTTGGGAAATAGACTTTGTTTTTTTTTTCTTTTAGGCTAAAGGGTGGTTGGTGTGGCTTGCGAAAGAAAATCGAATGGTGGTTTTTAGTGTGCTAAACACACTCCATTCTTATCAATACGGCTCAAAATAAGGTCTAGAGATTATGTAATATCGTGAAGGCCAATTGTAAGGTTAAAGAAAATGAAAGATGGCCTAAATCATTTCATGACTTCGCACACTCAACACACATTTCAAAGTTGACAAAATTGAACGCTCAATGCTTTAAATCCTCAACAATTTACATAAGCATGGCTAAAAAGGCTTTCACATATAAAATACGACAAATTATTTCATCTTAGATGAAGTAGAGACACTCAAACGAATCATGCTCCAAGCAAAAGTATAACAAATCATGAATATGAAATCATTGACTATCACAGTTTTCTAATCCCAAATCAAGCATGAAACTTAACAAATGAGTACAAGTTACACCATATCACCACATCACAAAAAAAATTAGGACGTCTATCCCACCCCCAACTAATCTAGCACATTGTCCCCAATGAGCGAACATACAAATGTAAAGTAAAGGAAGGAAAGACGTCCCTGATGTTTGAATCTAAGTGATGTCCAAAACGCGAAAGAGCAACAAGGCGAAGAGTCTGAAAATAACGCCTAGCCAACTGTAAAGTTAGAAAAACAAGAAGAGACACAAAGCATCATCAAAACAACTAAGAACTCTTAAAATGAAACAAACAAAACAAAACAAAAAAATAACGAGAATGAAAGAAAGCATGTAAAACGTGGGTTGCCTCCCACGAAGCGCTTGTTTTAAGTCATTAGCTCGACTCCCTTGCACTGCTCATGGTGGATCATAAGGAGTAATGCCAACTTTGTATAGATGCGCCTTTTTGTGCTTTTTCCAATTGCGTAAAGGCTTCTCATTTCCCATCACATTCACAAATCTTGAAAAACTAAGATATGAGCTCAGATTCACTTTTATAAAAATGTAATAAAATTGTAAATAACTAAAAGTGAATTTTAAAGATGGGGAGTTTTCCATTGATGGTTTTAATAAGTATGTGGTCAGGCTAACTCCCTGGGCCTTGATTCGGACAACTTTAGTGGTGATATATCCCAGTGACTTGTATATCTTCGAATCTCCTCATTCTCAACCGTAGTATCACTTGGGTTCTTAGTGTATGCCTCGAACGGGCCACTAAAGTTGTAAACTTTGTCTTCAACCTCCACCACTCTAGCTCTCTGGTTATTGATGCACATTCTTAAGAAATCAAGAGATATGATGGTAGGTGGCATTGGATTCTTGAATATTTCTAATGCTTTCTCTTGGTCAATTGATGGAGTGGATTTTGGGATCTCTATGCTGAATTGAAGGTGCTCCAGTGATGTTGTATCTACTTCACCACACATAGATTCTGAAGGTAGTGCTGGTGTAGCAATGGGTTGTAGACAATGTGGTGTCGAATCAACAACTTGTTCAACTTCGGTATCAGATACCTCATCATTCTCCTCTGTGCCACTCTGAGAAGTGTCTGATGATCTCTCTGCCAATAAGTTGGAAAGTTGGTTGAGTTGTGTTTGCAATTCCATTATAGATGCTTCGAGATTTTGAGACCGCTCATCGTTCGACTTCATCCATTGGATCATCAACTCCTCAAAACTTGGGTCCCTATCACATTGTTGCTGATAATCCCCATGGTTCTGAAAGTTAGCCGATTCAAATTCTCCCTGCATTAGAAAGGGGGACCTATCTTGTTGCAGGTATGCTTGTGAATCTCTCATAACATAATAACTCAATGGCAAGTCTTGCTGACTTCTCCATCCGTGTTGACAATAATCGCTATGATGAGCGTCTCCACACCACGAACATAAATCTTGCACTCGACTCCCGTACTCGGCACCTTCATCCCATCCTTGTTTTGACCAATAAAAGTCATTGATGCTCATCTATTCAAGAATAAATAAATAAAAAAAACATAACAAAACTACAACTAAAAAAAACAAAAACAGCAACTTAATAAAAAACAAAAACAGCAACTTAAAACACAAAATCAACAACTAAAAAAACAAAAAACAGCATCTTGAAACACAAAAATAGCAACTTACAACACAAAAACAGCAACAAACAACACAAAAACAGCAACTTAAAACACAAAACCAGCAACTAAAAACACAAAAACAGCAACTTGAAACACAAAACCAGAAACTTAAAACACAAAAACAGCAACTAGAAACACAAAAACAGCAACTTAGTCTTAGAGAAGATAAGTGAATTACAATATCAAATAACGCAATTGTCCCCGGCAACGGCGCCAAAAACTTGACACGCGAAATCCTAGCAAGTATACTAGGTCGTGCAATGTAATAAAGTGGACTATTTAGCCCGGGGTATATCGTCTCCACAGGGACAATTGGATTCAGTGCTCGTAATTGCTATGTTATCTAATTCTAAGCTAAATCAATTTATAAGATGATAGGTGTTTATACTATGAAAATAATCAAAGATAAATAAAGTGATTATCAAGGTAATAAATCAAATGGGAAGAGGTGATTGGGTTATGATCCTACTATGTTCTATTCTATGTTCATGAACTCTCAATTATCCGGATTTTTAGAACGCTCTTGTTATGGCGAAACCCCCTAATGTATTTATTAGCCAATCTCTTGAAATAACAAGCCTATACTAGTTAACAACTTCCTATATCTCTATAGTGAAGATTGAATTAACTAACATGCATTTAGGTTCAAAGGAATTCCTTGTTTACGAAGATCCTACATTCAATCGGGTCATCTTATCACAAAAAGGCACACAACGCAATCGATTCTATCTCTAGTCAATTGTTACGTTATGATGTTTGATTTTTCGATCTCCCTTTATCTATCTCCTCTCGGTCTCAAGACAAAGCATTATATCAAACACATGGTGATCATTCATGTGAAAGCATTAAGCATAAAATCAAACATGTAACAAGAATGTAATAAATCCGGAAATTAATCATTCATTAAACACAAAACATCACAAAGTATTCACATAACCCAACCACAAAGATGCTTAGCTCATACTTACAACAACAAGTGATTCAACAACTCTACAAGACATAATTGAAATACTAATCAAGAGAAAGAGTTGAATTACTCCCTATTATAAAGTGTGAATCCAAGCTTTGATGATGAAAATGATGATGATGAGGATGAAGATGGCTCTTCAAGCTTCCTTAGGACTTCCCATGGCTTCCCCTTGGTGTTTTTGAGCATTTCTTCCTGTTTTCCAAGAGAAAAGTGTGTTATAAAGGGAGAAAACGGTGGACTTAATTTTAGGGCTTCGGGAGAATTGGACCGCGGCACAAACTCTTATCAGACCGCGGTCCTCTGACGCAGAATTCACAGCTTTCGTATTTTGATCATAACTCTCTCTAAAAATGTCGGATTGAGTTGATTCAAGTTGCTACGCGAAGCTAAGAAATAGATCTACAATATTGAAGAAGAAACCTTAGTATGATTCGGCTTGTAAGAGGACGAAAACCTCATTTATATATGAGCATTGTGTAAAATCTTTCGTCAACTATCTTCTTTTGTTTCTTTCTTCAATTTCAAGCTCAATTTGGATCTCTTTTCTCGTCTTTCACGCGTAAATCAACTTTTATCCTACAAAACAAAATATATACCAATCAAAGCGTTATGAGGGATAAAAAATGATCAAAGTAACGATCAAATCATATTACAATGGGGCATAAAATACTGTAAAATATGGACTTATCAACTACCCCCCAACTAGGCTATGATCGTCTCGATCAATAAATGGCGAACAAGTACTCATAAGTTCAGATTTTACAACTTGCTTTGGGATCTTGAAAGGTTTTATGTCTCAATTATCAAGCACGTACACGAATTAAACCCTCGAAAATGATTATGACAAGTTACACTTTACCTAGAACACTCAACAATTTGAAAGCCTCCAAAACATCTTCGATTCCATCTCAAAATCATGAACTCCATATCCATTTTTATGCCAAGAGCACACTTTAAACAAGATTATGCAAACTCATTAGATAATAAAAACATTAAAACACTTCAAAACTTGTTAACCTATCGGTGTGCATGAAATGTGAAAGTCAAGATCAAAAGGTCTTTTTGGCTTGTAACGTAAGGCTAGGTAATGGCTTGGACGGGAATATATGGATAAAGTGACTAAACTCAAGAAAGCATACAACTCAATATCATCGAGTTAAACACTCACTTATCAACCGAATAAATCTCCACATCTCGCCACTTATAGCTTTTTGATTTCTTTTCCCCTTGAACTCATAACCTCAAAACTTGTTTCTTTTGATGCTAAGGGTGGAAAAATGATTCCCAAACCAAATAAATCACATTGAAGCTCAAGTCGTAGCCAAGTCGAGAGAGAGCTCACATAATATATTTTTCGGTAACTTCCAATGTCTCGACTCTTTAGCCAACTTACAACATTTCTTTTTCCTCTCTTGATTTCACATAAACTCAAGACCTCAAAATTTTTCAAAATCATCAAGAACAAACACACCTTTTAACCCATTAATCCATGAGATTCGACACCCAAAACAAAGCGTAAACCCAAATTAAAGCCAAATGATATGAAGCTATATGCTCTCTTACTTGGGAAATAGACTTTGTTTTTTTTTTCTTTTAGGCTAAAGGGTGGTTGGTGTGGCTTGCGAAAGAAAATCGAATGGTGGTTTTTAGTGTGCTAAACACACTCCATTCTTATCAATACGGCTCAAAATAAGGTCTAGAGATTATGTAATATCGTGAAGGCCAATTGTAAGGTTAAAGAAAATGAAAGATGGCCTAAATCATTTCATGACTTCGCACACTCAACACACATTTCAAAGTTGACAAAATTGAACGCTCAATGCTTTAAATCCTCAACAATTTACATAAGCATGGCTAAAAAGGCTTTCACATATAAAATACGACAAATTATTTCATCTTAGATGAAGTAGAGACACTCAAACGAATCATGCTCCAAGCAAAAGTATAACAAATCATGAATATGAAATCATTGACTATCACAGTTTTCTAATCCCAAATCAAGCATGAAACTTAACAAATGAGTACAAGTTACACCATATCACCACATCACAAAAAAAATTAGGACGTCTATCCCACCCCCCAACTAATCTAGCACATTGTCCCCAATGAGCGAACATACAAATGTAAAGTAAAGGAAGGAAAGACGTCCCTGATGTTTGAATCTAAGTGATGTCCAAAACGCGAAAGAGCAACAAGGCGAAGAGTCTGAAAATAACGCCTAGCCAACTGTAAAGTTAGAAAAACAAGAAGAGACACAAAGCATCATCAAAACAACTAAGAACACTTAAAATGAAACAAACAAAACAAAACAAAAAAAATAACGAGAATGAAAGAAAGCATGTAAAACGTGGGTTGCCTCCCACGAAGCGCTTGTTTTAAGTCATTAGCTCGACTCCCTTGCACTGCTCATGGTGGATCATAAGGAGTAATGCCAACTTTGTATAGATGCGCCTTTTTGTGCTTTTTCCAATTGCGTAAAGGCTTCTCATTTCCCATCACATTCACAAATCTTGAAAAACTAAGATATGAGCTCAGATTCACTTTTATAAAAATGTAATAAAATTGTAAATAACTAAAAGTGAATTTTAAAGATGGGGAGTTTTCCATTGATGGTTTTAATAAGTATGTGGTCAGGGCTAACTCCCTGGGCCTTGATTCGGACAACTTTAGTGGTGATATATCCCAGTGACTTGTATATCTTCGAATCTCCTCATTCTCAACCGTAGTATCACTTGGGTTCTTAGTGTATGCCTCGAACGGGCCACTAAAGTTGTAAACTTTGTCTTCAACCTCCACCACTCTAGCTCTCTGGTTATTGATGCACATTCTTAAGAAATCAAGAGATATGATGGTAGGTGGCATTGGATTCTTGAATATTTCTAATGCTTTCTCTTGGTCAATTGATGGAGTGGATTTTGGGATCTCTATGCTGAATTGAAGGTGCTCCAGTGATGTTGTATCTACTTCACCACACATAGATTCTGAAGGTAGTGCTGGTGTAGCAATGGGTTGTAGACAATGTGGTGTCGAATCAACAACTTGTTCAACTTCGGTATCAGATACCTCATCATTCTCCTCTGTGCCACTCTGAGAAGTGTCTGATGATCTCTCTGCCAATAAGTTGGAAAGTTGGTTGAGTTGTGTTTGCAATTCCATTATAGATGCTTCGAGATTTTGAGACCGCTCATCGTTCGACTTCATCCATTGGATCATCAACTCCTCAAAACTTGGGTCCCTATCACATTGTTGCTGATAATCCCCATGGTTCTGAAAGTTAGCCGATTCAAATTCTCCCTGCATTAGAAAGGGGGACCTATCTTGTTGCAGGTATGCTTGTGAATCTCTCATAACATAATAACTCAATGGCAAGTCTTGCTGACTTCTCCATCCGTGTTGACAATAATCGCTATGATGAGCGTCTCCACACCACGAACATAAATCTTGCACTCGACTCCCGTACTCGGCACCTTCATCCCATCCTTGTTTTGACCAATAAAAGTCATTGATGCTCATCTATTCAAGAATAAATAAATAAAAAAAACATAACAAAACTACAACTAAAAAAAACAAAAACAACAACTTAATAAAAAACAAAAACAGCAACTTAAAACACAAAATCAACAACTAAAAAAACAAAAAACAGCATCTTGAAACACAAAAATAGCAACTTACAACACAAAAACAGCAACAAACAACACAAAAACAGCAACTTAAAACACAAAACCAGCAACTAAAAACACAACAACAGCAACTTGAAACACAAAACCAGAAACTTAAAACACAAAAACAGCAACTAGAAACACAAAAACAGCAACTTAGTCTTAGAGAAGATAAGTGAATTACAATATCAAATAACGCAATTGTCCCCGGCAACGGCGCCAAAAACTTGACACGCGAAATCCTAGCAAGTATACTAGGTCGTGCAATGTAATAAAGTGGACTATTTAGCCCGGGGTATATCGTCTCCACAGGGACAATTGGATTCAGTGCTCGTAATTGCTATGTTATCTAATTCTAAGCTAAATCAATTTATAAGATGATAGGTGTTTATACTATGAAAATAATCAAAGATAAATAAAGTGATTATCAAGGTAATAAATCAAATGGGAAGAGGTGATTGGGTTATGATCCTACTATGTTCTATTCTATGTTCATGAACTCTCAATTATCCGGATTTTTAGAACGCTCTTGTTATGGCGAAACCCCCTAATGTATTTATTAGCCAATCTCTTGAAATAACAAGCCTATACTAGTTAACAACTTCCTATATCTCTATAGTGAAGATTGAATTAACTAACATGCATTTAGGTTCAAAGGAATTCCTTGTTTACGAAGATCCTACATTCAATCGGGTCATCTTATCACAAAAAGGCACACAACGCAATCGATTCTATCTCTAGTCAATTGTTACGTTATGATGTTTGATTTTTCGATCTCCCTTTATCTATCTCCTCTCGGTCTCAAGATAAAGCATTATATCAAACACATGGTGATCATTCATGTGAAAGCATTAAGCATAAAATCAAACATGTAACAAGAATGTAATAAATCCGGAAATTAATCATTCATTAAACACAAAACATCACAAAGTATTCACATAACCCAACCACAAAGATGCTTAGCTCATACTTACAACAACAAGTGATTCAACAACTCTACAAGACATAATTGAAATACTAATCAAGAGAAAGAGTTGAATTACTCCCTATTATAAAGTGTGAATCCAAGCTTTGATGATGAAAATGATGATGATGAGGATGAAGATGGCTCTTCAAGCTTCCTTAGGACTTCCCATGGCTTCCCCTTGGTGTTTTTGAGCATTTCTTCCTGTTTTCCAAGAGAAAAGTGTGTTATAAAGGGAGAAAACGGTGGACTTAATTTTAGGGCTTCGGGAGAATTGGACCGCGGCACAAACTCTTATCAGACCGCGGTCCTCTGACGCAGAATTCACAGCTTTCGTATTTTGATCATAACTCTCTCTAAAAATGTCGGATTGAGTTGATTCAAGTTGCTACGCGAAGCTAAGAAATAGATCTACAATAGTAAAGAAGAAATCTTAGTATGATTCGGCCTGTAAGAGGACGAAAACCTCATTTATATATGAGCATTGTGTAAAATCTTTCGTCAACTATCTTCTTTTGTTTCTTTCTTCAATTTCAAGCTCAATTTGGATCTCTTTTCTCGTCTTTCACGCGTAAATCAACTTTTATCCTACAAAACAAAATATATATACCAATCAAAGCGTTATGAGGGATAAAAAATGATCAAAGTAACGATCAAATCATATTACAATGGGGCATAAAATACTGTAAAATATGGACTTATCAACTACCCCCCAACTAGGCTATGATCGTCTCGATCAATAAATGGCGAACAAGTACTCATAAGTTCAGATTTTACAACTTGCTTTGGGATCTTGAAAGGTTTTATGTCTCAATTATCAAGCACGTACACGAATTAAACCCTCGAAAATGATTATGACAAGTTACACTTTACCTAGAACACTCAACAATTTGAAAGCCTCCAAAACATCTTCGATTCCATCTCAAAATCATGAACTCCATATCCATTTTTATGCCAAGAGCACACTTTAAACAAGATTATGCAAACTCATTAGATAATAAAAACATTAAAACACTTCAAAACTTGTTAACCTATCGGTGTGCATGAAATGTGAAAGTCAAGATCAAAAGGTCTTTTTGGCTTGTAACGTAAGGCTAGGTAATGGCTTGGACGGGAATATATGGATAAAGTGACTAAACTCAAGAAAGCATACAACTCAATATCATCGAGTTAAACACTCACTTATCAACCGAATAAATCTCCACATCTCGCCACTTATAGCTTTTTGATTTCTTTTCCCCTTGAACTCATAACCTCAAAACTTGTTTCTTTTGATGCTAAGGGTGGAAAAATGATTCCCAAACCAAATAAATCACATTGAAGCTCAAGTCGTAGCCAAGTCGAGAGAGAGCTCACATAATATATTTTTCGGTAACTTCCAATGTCTCGACTCTTTAGCCAACTTACAACATTTCTTTTTCCTCTCTTGATTTCACATAAACTCAAGACCTCAAAATTTTTCAAAATCATCAAGAACAAACACACCTTTTAACCCATTAATCCATGAGATTCGACACCCAAAACAAAGCGTAAACCCAAATTAAAGCCAAATGATATGAAGCTATATGCTCTCTTACTTGGGAAATAGACTTTGTTTTTTTTTTCTTTTAGGCTAAAGGGTGGTTGGTGTGGCTTGCGAAAGAAAATCGAATGGTGGTTTTTAGTGTGCTAAACACACTCCATTCTTATCAATACGGCTCAAAATAAGGTCTAGAGATTATGTAATATCGTGAAGGCCAATTGTAAGGTTAAAGAAAATGAAAGATGGCCTAAATCATTTCATGACTTCGCACACTCAACACACATTTCAAAGTTGACAAAATTGAACGCTCAATGCTTTAAATCCTCAACAATTTACATAAGCATGGCTAAAAAGGCTTTCACATATAAAATACGACAAATTATTTCATCTTAGATGAAGTAGAGACACTCAAACGAATCATGCTCCAAGCAAAAGTATAACAAATCATGAATATGAAATCATTGACTATCACAGTTTTCTAATCCCAAATCAAGCATGAAACTTAACAAATGAGTACAAGTTACACCATATCACCACATCACAAAAAAATTAGGACGTCTATCCCACCCCCCAACTAATCTAGCACATTGTCCCCAATGAGCGAACATACAAATGTAAAGTAAAGGAAGGAAAGACGTCCCTGATGTTTGAATCTAAGTGATGTCCAAAACGCGAAAGAGCAACAAGGCGAAGAGTCTGAAAATAACGCCTAGCCAACTGTAAAGTTAGAAAAACAAGAAGAGACACAAAGCATCATCAAAACAACTAAGAACACTTAAAATGAAACAAACAAAACAAAACAAAAAAAATAACGAGAATGAAAGAAAGCATGTAAAACGTGGGTTGCCTCCCACGAAGCGCTTGTTTTAAGTCATTAGCTCGACTCCCTTGCACTGCTCATGGTGGATCATAAGGAGTAATGCCAACTTTGTATAGATGCGCCTTTTTGTGCTTTTTCCAATTGCGTAAAGGCTTCTCATTTCCCATCACATTCACAAATCTTGAAAAACTAAGATATGAGCTCAGATTCACTTTTATAAAAATGTAATAAAATTGTAAATAACTAAAAGTGAATTTTAAAGATGGGGAGTTTTCCATTGATGGTTTTAATAAGTATGTGGTCAGGGCTAACTCCCTGGGCCTTGATTCGGACAACTTTAGTGGTGATATATCCCAGTGACTTGTATATCTTCGAATCTCCTCATTCTCAACCGTAGTATCACTTGGGTTCTTAGTGTATGCCTCGAACGGGCCACTAAAGTTGTAAACTTTGTCTTCAACCTCCACCACTCTAGCTCTCTGGTTATTGATGCACATTCTTAAGAAATCAAGAGATATGATGGTAGGTGGCATTGGATTCTTGAATATTTCTAATGCTTTCTCTTGGTCAATTGATGGAGTGGATTTTGGGATCTCTATGCTGAATTGAAGGTGCTCCAGTGATGTTGTATCTACTTCACCACACATAGATTCTGAAGGTAGTGCTGGTGTAGCAATGGGTTGTAGACAATGTGGTGTCGAATCAACAACTTGTTCAACTTCGGTATCAGATACCTCATCATTCTCCTCTGTGCCACTCTGAGAAGTGTCTGATGATCTCTCTGCCAATAAGTTGGAAAGTTGGTTGAGTTGTGTTTGCAATTCCATTATAGATGCTTCGAGATTTTGAGACCGCTCATCGTTCGACTTCATCCATTGGATCATCAACTCCTCAAAACTTGGGTCCCTATCACATTGTTGCTGATAATCCCCATGGTTCTGAAAGTTAGCCGATTCAAATTCTCCCTGCATTAGAAAGGGGGACCTATCTTGTTGCAGGTATGCTTGTGAATCTCTCATAACATAATAACTCAATGGCAAGTCTTGCTGACTTCTCCATCCGTGTTGACAATAATCGCTATGATGAGCGTCTCCACACCACGAACATAAATCTTGCACTCGACTCCCGTACTCGGCACCTTCATCCCATCCTTGTTTTGACCAATAAAAGTCATTGATGCTCATCTATTCAAGAATAAATAAATAAAAAAAACATAACAAAACTACAACTAAAAAAAACAAAAACAACAACTTAATAAAAAACAAAAACAGCAACTTAAAACACAAAATCAACAACTAAAAAAACAAAAAACAGCATCTTGAAACACAAAAATAGCAACTTACAACACAAAAACAGCAACAAACAACACAAAAACAGCAACTTAAAACACAAAACCAGCAACTAAAAACACAAAAACAGCAACTTGAAACACAAAACCAGAAACTTAAAACACAAAAACAGCAACTAGAAACACAAAAACAGCAACTTAGTCTTAGAGAAGATAAGTGAATTACAATATCAAATAACGCAATTGTCCCCGGCAACGGCGCCAAAAACTTGACACGCGAAATCCTAGCAAGTATACTAGGTCGTGCAATGTAATAAAGTGGACTATTTAGCCCGGGGTATATCGTCTCCACAGGGACAATTGGATTCAGTGCTCGTAATTGCTATGTTATCTAATTCTAAGCTAAATCAATTTATAAGATGATAGGTGTTTATACTATGAAAATAATCAAAGATAAATAAAGTGATTATCAAGGTAATAAATCAAATGGGAAGAGGTGATTGGGTTATGATCCTACTATGTTCTATTCTATGTTCATGAACTCTCAATTATCCGGATTTTTAGAACGCTCTTGTTATGGCGAAACCCCCTAATGTATTTATTAGCCAATCTCTTGAAATAACAAGCCTATACTAGTTAACAACTTCCTATATCTCTATAGTGAAGATTGAATTAACTAACATGCATTTAGGTTCAAAGGAATTCCTTGTTTACGAAGATCCTACATTCAATCGGGTCATCTTATCACAAAAAGGCACACAACGCAATCGATTCTATCTCTAGTCAATTGTTACGTTATGATGTTTGATTTTTCGATCTCCCTTTATCTATCTCCTCTCGGTCTCAAGATAAAGCATTATATCAAACACATGGTGATCATTCATGTGAAAGCATTAAGCATAAAATCAAACATGTAACAAGAATGTAATAAATCCGGAAATTAATCATTCATTAAACACAAAACATCACAAAGTATTCACATAACCCAACCACAAAGATGCTTAGCTCATACTTACAACAACAAGTGATTCAACAACTCTACAAGACATAATTGAAATACTAATCAAGAGAAAGAGTTGAATTACTCCCTATTATAAAGTGTGAATCCAAGCTTTGATGATGAAAATGATGATGATGAGGATGAAGATGGCTCTTCAAGCTTCCTTAGGACTTCCCATGGCTTCCCCTTGGTGTTTTTGAGCATTTCTTCCTGTTTTCCAAGAGAAAAGTGTGTTATAAAGGGAGAAAACGGTGGACTTAATTTTAGGGCTTCGGGAGAATTGGACCGCGGTACAAACTCTTATCAGACCGCGGTCCTCTGACGCAGAATTCACAGCTTTCGTATTTTGATCATAACTCTCTCTAAAAATGTCGGATTGAGTTGATTCAAGTTGCTACGCGAAGCTAAGAAATAGATCTACAATATTGAAGAAGAAATCTTAGTATGATTCGGCCTGTAAGAGGACGAAAACCTCATTTATATATGAGCATTGTGTAAAATCTTTCGTCAACTATCTTCTTTTGTTTCTTTCTTCAATTTCAAGCTCAATTTGGATCTCTTTTCTCGTCTTTCACGCGTAAATCAACTTTTATCCTACAAAACAAAATATATATACCAATCAAAGCGTTATGAGGGATAAAAAATGATCAAAGTAACGATCAAATCATATTACAATGGGGCATAAAATACTGTAAAATATGGACTTATCAACTACCCCCCAACTAGGCTATGATCGTCTCGATCAATAAATGGCGAACAAGTACTCATAAGTTCAGATTTTACAACTTGCTTTGGGATCTTGAAAGGTTTTATGTCTCAATTATCAAGCACGTACACGAATTAAACCCTCGAAAATGATTATGACAAGTTACACTTTACCTAGAACACTCAACAATTTGAAAGCCTCCAAAACATCTTCGATTCCATCTCAAAATCATGAACTCCATATCCATTTTTATGCCAAGAGCACACTTTAAACAAGATTATGCAAACTCATTAGATAATAAAAACATTAAAACACTTCAAAACTTGTTAACCTATCGGTGTGCATGAAATGTGAAAGTCAAGATCAAAAGGTCTTTTTGGCTTGTAACGTAAGGCTAGGTAATGGCTTGGACGGGAATATATGGATAAAGTGACTAAACTCAAGAAAGCATACAACTCAATATCATCGAGTTAAACACTCACTTATCAACCGAATAAATCTCCACATCTCGCCACTTATAGCTTTTTGATTTCTTTTCCCCTTGAACTCATAACCTCAAAACTTGTTTCTTTTGATGCTAAGGGTGGAAAAATGATTCCCAAACCAAATAAATCACATTGAAGCTCAAGTCGTAGCCAAGTCGAGAGAGAGCTCACATAATATATTTTTCGGTAACTTCCAATGTCTCGACTCTTTAGCCAACTTACAACATTTCTTTTTCCTCTCTTGATTTCACATAAACTCAAGACCTCAAAATTTTTCAAAATCATCAAGAACAAACACACCTTTTAACCCATTAATCCATGAGATTCGACACCCAAAACAAAGCGTAAACCCAAATTAAAGCCAAATGATATGAAGCTATATGCTCTCTTACTTGGGAAATAGACTTTGTTTTTTTTTTCTTTTAGGCTAAAGGGTGGTTGGTGTGGCTTGCGAAAGAAAATCGAATGGTGGTTTTTAGTGTGCTAAACACACTCCATTCTTATCAATACGGCTCAAAATAAGGTCTAGAGATTATGTAATATCGTGAAGGCCAATTGTAAGGTTAAAGAAAATGAAAGATGGCCTAAATCATTTCATGACTTCGCACACTCAACACACATTTCAAAGTTGACAAAATTGAACGCTCAATGCTTTAAATCCTCAACAATTTACATAAGCATGGCTAAAAAGGCTTTCACATATAAAATACGACAAATTATTTCATCTTAGATGAAGTAGAGACACTCAAACGAATCATGCTCCAAGCAAAAGTATAACAAATCATGAATATGAAATCATTGACTATCACAGTTTTCTAATCCCAAATCAAGCATGAAACTTAACAAATGAGTACAAGTTACACCATATCACCACATCACAAAAAAATTAGGACGTCTATCCCACCCCCCAACTAATCTAGCACATTGTCCCCAATGAGCGAACATACAAATGTAAAGTAAAGGAAGGAAAGACGTCCCTGATGTTTGAATCTAAGTGATGTCCAAAACGCGAAAGAGCAACAAGGCGAAGAGTCTGAAAATAACGCCTAGCCAACTGTAAAGTTAGAAAAACAAGAAGAGACACAAAGCATCATCAAAACAACTAAGAACACTTAAAATGAAACAAACAAAACAAAACAAAAAAAATAACGAGAATGAAAGAAAGCATGTAAAACGTGGGTTGCCTCCCACGAAGCGCTTGTTTTAAGTCATTAGCTCGACTCCCTTGCACTGCTCATGGTGGATCATAAGGAGTAATGCCAACTTTGTATAGATGCGCCTTTTTGTGCTTTTTCCAATTGCGTAAAGGCTTCTCATTTCCCATCACATTCACAAATCTTGAAAAACTAAGATATGAGCTCAGATTCACTTTTATAAAAATGTAATAAAATTGTAAATAACTAAAAGTGAATTTTAAAGATGGGGAGTTTTCCATTGATGGTTTTAATAAGTATGTGGTCAGGGCTAACTCCCTAGGCCTTGATTCGGACAACTTTAGTGGTGATATATCCCAGTGACTTGTATATCTTCGAATCTCCTCATTCTCAACCGTAGTATCACTTGGGTTCTTAGTGTATGCCTCGAACGGGCCACTAAAGTTGTAAACTTTGTCTTCAACCTCCACCACTCTAGCTCTCTGGTTATTGATGCACATTCTTAAGAAATCAAGAGATATGATGGTAGGTGGCATTGGATTCTTGAATATTTCTAATGCTTTCTCTTGGTCAATTGATGGAGTGGATTTTGGGATCTCTATGCTGAATTGAAGGTGCTCCAGTGATGTTGTATCTACTTCACCACACATAGATTCTGAAGGTAGTGCTGGTGTAGCAATGGGTTGTAGACAATGTGGTGTCGAATCAACAACTTGTTCAACTTCGGTATCAGATACCTCATCATTCTCCTCTGTGCCACTCTGAGAAGTGTCTGATGATCTCTCTGCCAATAAGTTGGAAAGTTGGTTGAGTTGTGTTTGCAATTCCATTATAGATGCTTCGAGATTTTGAGACCGCTCATCGTTCGACTTCATCCATTGGATCATCAACTCCTCAAAACTTGGGTCCCTATCACATTGTTGCTGATAATCCCCATGGTTCTGAAAGTTAGCCGATTCAAATTCTCCCTGCATTAGAAAGGGGGACCTATCTTGTTGCAGGTATGCTTGTGAATCTCTCATAACATAATAACTCAATGGCAAGTCTTGCTGACTTCTCCATCCGTGTTGACAATAATCGCTATGATGAGCGTCTCCACACCACGAACATAAATCTTGCACTCGACTCCCGTACTCGGCACCTTCATCCCATCCTTGTTTTGACCAATAAAAGTCATTGATGCTCATCTATTCAAGAATAAATAAATAAAAAAAACATAACAAAACTACAACTAAAAAAAACAAAAACAACAACTTAATAAAAAACAAAAACAGCAACTTAAAACACAAAATCAACAACTAAAAAAACAAAAAACAGCATCTTGAAACACAAAAATAGCAACTTACAACACAAAAACAGCAACAAACAACACAAAAACAGCAACTTAAAACACAAAACCAGCAACTAAAAACACAAAAACAGCAACTTGAAACACAAAACCAGAAACTTAAAACACAAAAACAGCAACTAGAAACACAAAAACAGCAACTTAGTCTTAGAGAAGATAAGTGAATTACAATATCAAATAACGCAATTGTCCCCGGCAACGGCGCCAAAAACTTGACACGCGAAATCCTAGCAAGTATACTAGGTCGTGCAATGTAATAAAGTGGACTATTTAGCCCGGGGTATATCGTCTCCACAGGGACAATTGGATTCAGTGCTCGTAATTGCTATGTTATCTAATTCTAAGCTAAATCAATTTATAAGATGATAGGTGTTTATACTATGAAAATAATCAAAGATAAATAAAGTGATTATCAAGGTAATAAATCAAATGGGAAGAGGTGATTGGGTTATGATCCTACTATGTTCTATTCTATGTTCATGAACTCTCAATTATCCGGATTTTTAGAACGCTCTTGTTATGGCGAAACCCCCTAATGTATTTATTAGCCAATCTCTTGAAATAACAAGCCTATACTAGTTAACAACTTCCTATATCTCTATAGTGAAGATTGAATTAACTAACATGCATTTAGGTTCAAAGGAATTCCTTGTTTACGAAGATCCTACATTCAATCGGGTCATCTTATCACAAAAAGGCACACAACGCAATCGATTCTATCTCTAGTCAATTGTTACGTTATGATGTTTGATTTTTCGATCTCCCTTTATCTATCTCCTCTCGGTCTCAAGATAAAGCATTATATCAAACACATGGTGATCATTCATGTGAAAGCATTAAGCATAAAATCAAACATGTAACAAGAATGTAATAAATCCGGAAATTAATCATTCATTAAACACAAAACATCACAAAGTATTCACATAACCCAACCACAAAGATGCTTAGCTCATACTTACAACAACAAGTGATTCAACAACTCTACAAGACATAATTGAAATACTAATCAAGAGAAAGAGTTGAATTACTCCCTATTATAAAGTGTGAATCCAAGCTTTGATGATGAAAATGATGATGATGAGGATGAAGATGGCTCTTCAAGCTTCCTTAGGACTTCCCATGGCTTCCCCTTGGTGTTTTTGAGCATTTCTTCCTGTTTTCCAAGAGAAAAGTGTGTTATAAAGGGAGAAAACGGTGGACTTAATTTTAGGGCTTCGGGAGAATTGGACCGCGGCACAAACTCTTATCAGACCGCGGTCCTCTGATGCAGAATTCACAGCTTTCGTATTTTGATCATAACTCTCTCTAAAAATGTCGGATTGAGTTGATTCAAGTTGCTACGCGAAGCTAAGAAATAGATCTACAATATTGAAGAAGAAATCTTAGTATGATTCGGCCTGTAAGAGGACGAAAACCTCATTTATATATGAGCATTGTGTAAAATCTTTCGTCAACTATCTTCTTTTGTTTCTTTCTTCAATTTCAAGCTCAATTTGGATCTCTTTTCTCGTCTTTCATGCGTAAATCAACTTTTATCCTACAAAACAAAATATATATACCAATCAAAGCGTTATGAGGGATAAAAAATGATCAAAGTAACGATCAAATCATATTACAATGGGGCATAAAATACTGTAAAATATGGACTTATCAATCAGCGAGAGAGCCCCGGGAACTTTACCAAGTGACACAGAAAAAAACCCGAAGGAGCAATGCCACGCCATCACCTTAAGAAGTGGCAAGCAGATAGTCAATGATGCTGTTCTCATTTCCGCGCCCGAGCACCCCGATGAGAACGCCCAGGCGCCGGAATCAACCCACAGTGAACAAATGCTTCGCAATTGCTCGCCCGAGCGTCCCGATGATCACGCTCAGGCGCCCGAGACCCAGCACCCTGGCGCCGATCGTCGCGTGCCCAGGCGCCACCTCCTGAACCCTCCACAGCGGACTCTTCAACTCCAACGCATCCTCCCATCGAGGTCCGTCTGCCATTTCCTAATGCACATAGAAAGAAAAAAAAGGAGATGGATCCAAGTTTCCTTCGAATCTTAGCAATACTTCGTGAGGTTAGGATTAATATTCCTTTTATAGACGCAATTTTACAAATGCCAAATTACATGAAATTTTTCAAGGATATTTTGTCCAACAAACAAAAGTGGGAGGAAAACGAAACGGTGTGCCAAACCGAGGAATGCTCCACCGTATTGCTTAATAAATTACCAATGAAACTTGAAGACCCTGGGAGTCTCACTATTCCTTGCACGATTGGGCCATTATCCTTCGAAAAAGTTTTGTGCGACTCGGGAGCTAGCAATAACCTCCTCCCGTACTCTCTTTTCAAAAAGTTGGGCCTTGGTAACCCAAAGCCGACTTCAATGAGCCTCCAACTTGCCGATAGATCAATCAAGAGACCACGGGGAATAATCGAAGATGTAATCGTTCAAGTCGACAAATTCTACTTCCCGGTTGACTTTGTGGTTCTTGATATGGAGGAAGATGTTGAGGTACCCCTGATCCTAGGAAGACCATTCCTAGCCACTGGTAAGGCGGTAATCGATATTGCCAATGGTAAGCTAACCTTAAATGTGGGAGATGAAAAGGTCACCTTTGATGTTTTTAAAGTGCTTAAACACCCATGTGATCCTGACTCATGTCTACGCATCGATGTATTTGATATGATTGATGAGACTTTTCAGGCACAAATGGAAGACGACCCATGAGACATGTCTTTTCTATGGATGTCGATTCAGCGAGTGAAGAACAATTGGAAACCATGTTTAGCATAGAGAAGCCACCTTTTTACCACGTCATTGGAGCTAAAAAATTAGAAAGATCACTCTTGGCTCCTCCTCGCCCTTCTATCGAAGAGGCCCCTATCCTTGAGCTTAAACCATTACCATTACATTTGAAATACGTATTTTTAAATGATAATGAGACTCTACCTTTAATTATCTCATCTTCTTTGACAGGAGAACAGGAGGAGCGACTCATGAGAGTATTGAAGGCCAACAAAAAGGCCTTCGGGTGGAAAATTGCGGATATAAAAGGCATAAGTCCAGCGGTGTGCATGCACAAAATACTCATGGAGGAGTCCGCAAAACCTACACGCCAACCACAAACACGGTCAAATCCACAAATACAAGAGGTGGTAAAGAAAGAGGTTATAAAACTACTCGATGCAGGTATAATCTATCCTATCTCTGATAGTGCATGGGTAAGCCCGACTCAAGTAGTACCCAAGAAGGGCGGAATAACTGTGATAGAAAATGCGAACAATGAATTAATCCCTACTCGAATGCTTACCGGGTGGCGTGTGTGTATAGATTATCGCAAGTTAAATGATGCCACTCGTAAGGACCATTTCCCCCTCCCATTCATTGACCAAATGCTTGAAAGGTTAGCCGGACATGATTTTTATTGTTTTCTAGATGGATATTCCGGCTATGACCAAATTGCCATAGCCCCCGAGGACCAAGAGAAAACAACTTTCACTTGTCCCTATGGCACGTTTGCTTATAGGCGGATGCCGTTTGGATTATGCAATGCCCCAGCCACATTTCAACGATGTATGATGGCGATCTTTCATGACATGGTTGAAGAATTCCTTGAGATTTTTATGGATGATTTTTCTGTTTTTGGAACCTCATTTAACACATGTCTTGATCATTTGGACCGTGTTCTAAAACGCTGTGAGGAAACAAATCTTGTTTTGAATTGGGAAAAATGTCATTTTATGGTTCGGGAAGGGATTGTGCTAGGTCACAAAATCTCCGAAAAAGGGATTGAAGTGGACCAAGCCAAGATTGAGGTAATAGAAAAGCTTCCTCCACCTACATCGGTGAAAGCCGTGAGGAGCTTTCTTGGGCATGCCGGCTTCTATAGGCGATTTATCAAAAAAATTTCCAAAATTGCAAAGCCGTTATCTAACTTGCTTGTCAAAGATGCACCATTCAATTTTGATTCCCTTTGTTTACAGGCCTTCATCACTCTTAAGGAGCTATTGATATCTGCTCCCATCATGGCACCTCCCGATTGGAGTTTGCCCTTCGAATTGATGTGTGATGCTAGTGACACCGCGGTGGGTGCGGTCCTTGGCCAAAGGAAGGATAAGGTATTTCGAACCATCTACTATGCTAGTAAGACTTTAAATGATGCACAAATGAATTACGCAACCACGGAAAAAGAATTACTAGCCATAGTATTTGCATTTGACAAATTCCATGCTTATCTCATTTTGAATAAAGTAATTGTGTACACTGATCACTCCGCATTAAAATACTTGCTTGCCAAAAAGGATGCCAAACCTAGACTCATTAGGTGGATTTTACTTCTTCAAGAATTTGACATAGAAATTAAGGATAAGAAAGGAGTAGAAAATGTTGTTGCCGACCACTTGTCTAGGATAGAGATTCCTAAGCCTGAGTGCGTGTTTGATAAACCTATTTGTGAGGAGTTTCCCGATGAGCAATTGTATGCTATACTTCATAATGATACTTCTTGGTATGCCAATTATGCAAATTATCTTGTCACGGGAGTTCTTCCTCCGGATATCACTTATCATCAAAAGAAGAAATTCTTATTTGATGTGAAGCGATATTTGTGGGACGAACCATATCTATTTAAGATTTGTGCAGATGGCCTCATTCGACGATGTATCCCCGAGGAGGAAATAGCATCAATTCTCGCCCATTGTCATGATATGTCGGTAGGTGGTCACTTTGGACCCTCTAAAACAGTGGCTAAAGTGCTTCAATCAGGTTTCTTTTGGCCTACTCTTTCTAAAGATGCATTCTTGTATGTTCAATCTTGTGATAGGTGTCAACGAATAGGTAACATCTCTAAAAGACACGAAATGCCATTGAATAACATGCTTGAATGTGAACTATTTGATGTATGGGGTATTGATTTTATGGGACCCTTCCCTAGTTCTTGTTCCAATAAGTATATTCTTGTTGCGGTCGACTATGTCTCCAAATGGGTCGAAGCTGAGGCTTTACCAACTAATGATGCTCGGTTGGTTACTCGATTTTTAAAAAAAAGGATTTTCACTCGTTTTGGAACTCCTAGAGCAATCGTTAGTGACGGGGGCACCCATTTTTGTAACAAACAATTCAAGCATGTACTGAACAAGTACGGGGTACGACATAAAATCTCAACCCCATATCATCCTCAAACAAGTGGTCAAGTGGAGGTGTCGAATCGGGAGATTAAACGCATTCTTGAAAAAACGGTTAACGCATCTAGAAAAGATTGGTCCCTTAAACTAGATGACGCCTTGTGGGCATATAGAACCGCGTTTAAAACTCCGATTGGCATGTCCCCATATCGCCTTGTCTTTGGAAAAGCATGTCATTTACCGGTTGAGCTCGAACATCGCGCTTTTTGGGCTATTAAATTTCTAAATTTTGATTCTCAACTCGTAGGTACCAAGCGATTACTCCAATTACACGAACTTGAGGAATGGCGCCATCAAGCGTATGAGAACGCCAAGCTTTACAAAGAGAGAACGAAAACATGGCATGATAAGCGTATTATTCCCCGAGAATTTCATGAAGGAGACAAGGTTTTACTATACAATTCTCGCCTTCGACTTTTTCCCGGGAAGCTCAAGTCAAAATGGTCGGGACCATTTGTTGTATCTCGTGTGTATGCTTCTGGTGCCATTGAACTTATAACGGATAATGGACGAACCTTCATGACAAACGCCCAAAGGTTAAAGCATTACATTGGGATTGACGGGTCGAGGGATAAAGTGACCATTCCCCTCCAGGATCTTTAGCGATTCTTTATCTCAAGTCGAGCTACCGACTCTAAACTAGCGCTTCTTGGGAGGCAACCCAAGTTTGTAAGTTTTCTTTTCTTTTTTCTTTCGTTTTTGTTTTGTTTAGTTTGTTTCTTTTTATTGTGTTCAAGCATGCACTTTCGGCATGTATGTTTTTCTTATGCTTGGTGGTTTAAGTTGAAGTGTTAGATATGATGCACATTTGGACACTACCTTTAGAGATTCTTATTTTACTCGATAAGAGGAGAAACTTTGTAAGGATGCATTGGAAGCTTAAGGATGTTCTTCAATATCCTTGGTTGTAAGTGTTCTTTTACCTTTGTGTATGCATGTTGTAACAACATTGGGGACAATGTTGGATTTAAGTTTGGGGGTAGAAGAGTATCTATTTTGAATATTGAAAATGCAATCCTAATTTTTAACTTGAATTTGGGGAAAGTTTGTTTGATATCATGTTTATATGCATCTTTGTTGAGAAAATCAAGCATGAAAAATTTTTAGTCCTTCCAATTGATGCATTGAAATTGATTGACTTGGAAAAATGGCATGAATTCTTGAAATAATTTGAATTTAATGGAATATATATCTTTGAAATTGCTCGTGGAGACCTTAGACTAGAATTGATTCTTTAGATGATTCACAATGCACTTAAATCGAAGGTAGAGGAGTTGAGAGGATAACCATCTTGAGACACTTAAGGAATTATTCCCAGAAATATTAACTTAGATTTCTCATAAAGTTATAAGTTGAGTAGTAATTTTATATGCTAACAATGAATTGAAAAGGTTGAATTTTGGTATGACCAAAAGTGGTCAGGCTAATACGTACCGGAGGTGAAAAGTTTCATACCTATATACTGTACTATTATGAGCTATGCTCAAGCCAAAAGAAGTGAATTGTTTAAAAGATCTAGTTTTATTTCGTGGCCTTTGATACTCGAGTGATTAAATCCTTAGGAGTGTCTCTACACTTAATGCCCCAAAACTATCTAGTTTGGGAGTCATTGGTCTAAAACTTGCTACATGGGTGTCATAGAAAGCCTAATGGAATAAAACATTGTACATGATCTAGCCTTAATGAAGTTTCAATGGAAATTTCATATGAATTCAAAGTTAAATGTTTGAGATAATGAAATTTAAATGGCTATGAGATTTTCTATAATTCTTGTGCTTTGCGTTTGATCGAAAGTTGATAGATATGGGATTAATGTCCAAAATTTGGTAAGGATGCCTCTCGACTATAATACTTTAGATTTATTTTTCACTACACCCTAGAGAGTCTTTTCAAGTATTGGTGTCACATGAGCAAAAGTAGTTGATATGTATATATATATTTGTGAACTTTAAAAGGTTGATTTTATGCCATTCATTCTTGTTGATCATATTGAGAAGTGTTGATTCGGTTGGGATTGAAAATTTGCTAGATTTTGTGGGTATATCTTATGCAAACCCTCACGAGACTATAACTCGTCCTTTGAGGTAACTCAAAGGTTTAAAGGCTTGTTGCACCCGCTAAGTGCAATCGTTTACTCCACGAAAGTGAGTTAGTTAGTTGTTTTGTTTTCTCCCATTGAATGATGTTAGTCTTGCCTTATAGCTCTTATTGCTCGAGGTCGAGCAATTGATAAGTTTGGGGGTGTTGATAAGAGGTGTTTTTACGTGTTTTTAAGACCGTAATTCTTATGATTTGGATTCACTTATTGCTTAAATCATGTCACATTTGCATTTAATAGGTGTGTTAAGTGAATACAGGTAATAAATGAGAATACATGAAGAAAAGGGAAGAAAAACGATGTACAAAACAAGTTCAAGCATGTTTTTCAACACCTAGGCGGTTTATGCATCTCCTACCACATTCGAGCGATAATTCCGTATATTTCGAGACCGACTTAGACAAAGTTTCCTTCTACAAAGTTTTAGATATATGTCTTAGCTTCAAATGAGAACTTGAAACATCCAAATCGGAGGTCTATAGAGATAATTGTGAAGGAAATACGATTGCTGCGCCGAACAGAGAAGTACATGTGCCAGGATACGCCCCAACGCCCTCCTAGTCATGCCTCGGCATGGATAGTCCGAATGTTACTCCTTTTTTAGCCTAAATTCCAGCATTATATGATGAGTAAGAATCACTTTTGGCCATAATTCATCACATGTGTTGAGGGGTTGTCATAAGTGTGTTTCTTGGTAGATTTACTTTATGGGCGCCAAATCAGAAACAACCTCCATGTTGAAACGTAATTTAGGTATACTTAGAGACCGAATTGGACAAAATGTCCTTCCGCAAAGTTGTAGATCTACGTTTTATCTGAACATGGGGATTTGAATCATCCAATTTGGAGATCTATGGAGAAGTGTATGAGGAAAATACTAAGACTGCGCTGGAAAGCAAGAAAATGGCAGCATGCATGTGTTTTGTTGAAGTTTTCACATGGTTAGGCTTGGTGGAATTCTTAATGGCCGAAAGTTCAATATTTTTTAGCTGGTTGGAATCTTAAAAGCCAAACTTTAAGCATCACCTTAGGTGGAATTCTCATTGGGGAACTTTAATGGGAATTCTTAATGCATACTTTAGTGGAATTTTTGGCTATAAAAGGAGGGGGAACCCATACTCTTCATCATTCACTATCAATTTCAGATTCTTGGAGGAGAGGAGGAGGAGGAATCAGTCCTCAAGCTTCATTCATCACCATTCTTCATCATTCTAAGAGGAGAAAGCTAGGAATTGAAGCTCCAATCAAGGGGCCATCATCTATCACATTAGAGGGATTTTTTATAGCCTTTTCATTTCATTCATGTCTATGAACATGTGTATTTATTCATTATTGTTTTTCATAATATCTATCATGAACTAAATTCATAAGACTAAGGCCATGTAAGGTCAAATTGTGATATATGCTTATAATAGATGATTGTTGAGGTTATACTTATATTGTTATGTGATGTGAATTGTGTTTTTGTCTATCTTGCATATACTTGATCACTATATGTTAGAATCTTATGCCTAGGTTAATATTTCGGGAGAAAATTGACTTAGGGTGCAAGAAATTCACATCATGACCCGTAACTAATGAGGAATTGCCCTAGACATAGGTAAAGATTCCCGAGTGAAGTTGTTCGATTCAAATCGAGTGAACTCTAGTACGTTAATGCATGTTTAGTGGTTAGATTTCCGGATAGGAATATTTGGGAAATCATGATTTAAGCATAGGAGTTTATACGCGAGACATCGGTTATTCTCTGCCCTTGGAGCTCTCACCATAACAATATAAGCGTAATCCTTCAACGAGAATCTTTATAAGTATAATTGATCAATTTGAACCTAGCATGTGCCTTAGTCTCCCTTTCTATTTTGTTTTAGATCATTTGTTCAACCTTGTTCTTATCTTACGCATTTCACACTCATTTTACCTTTATTCTTTTGATCTTTGTTGTTATAAAATCTTAAACTAGAATTCAAGTCCTTGTGGTTCGACAATCCGGACTTCTCGTCCACTTTTATTACTACACACGACTAGTGCACTTGCTATTATAGCACGTTAGCTTTTAGCGTGTCAAGCCTCTAGAACTCCTCCACAGAATGGTGTTGCTGTTCGCCAGAACAGAACATTCAAGGAAGCCTCTAGGACGATGTTAGCAGAGTCCAAGCTTGCTCCTAGGTTTTGGGCCAAAGCGATCAACACTACTTGTTACACTCAAAACCGTTGCTTGATCAACAAACAGCGTGGGAAAATTCCATATGAAGTATGGAAGGGACGTAAGCCAAATGTTTCATATTTTCACGTCTTTGGTTCAAAATGCTTTATTCATAATAATGGATCCCAAAGCCTAAAGACATTTGATCCTAAAGTGGATGAGGGAATCTTTCTAGGCTATGCCAAAAATGGAATGAATTTTGGCATCCTTAATAAGATTAAATCGAAGGTTGAAGAATCCATTCATGTTGTTTTTGATGATGCTAACCAAGAACCAAGTAAGGTTAACGCTAATGATGTAGGAGTTGAAGATTTGTGTCATCCAGCGTCGAAGATCACTATTGATGATGAAAGTGACGATGATGATGAAATCTTAGTGGCACCTCCTAGGATTACTCGTGAGGTTATTAAGGATAATAATGTAAGAACTGTTGATGATCATGAAAGGAATGATCATCAAGAGCAAAGTAGAATCTGTGAATTAGAAGCGCTTGTACAAGAAGATAGTCAAATGCCTGTGACAGAAATTAATCAGGCGCCTGATCAACCTCTTAGTCCGTTCCAGCCAGATAGACTATGGCTACGTGATCATCCACCAGAGCAAATTATGGAAGATATTGGAGCACCTGTAAAAACTAAGGCCGCTACATTCAACGAGGCGATGTGGAACGAAGGGGAAGACCATAGTCAAGTGTAACCCAAAATTAACGAAGAATACGCTTGACCATCTGAAGATGAACATCCTGTGGAGAATGCATGACTTGACTAACCAGAGTAACAGCAAACACAATATCAGGTTGGGTATTAGTAAGATACTAGAGACCACCAACAATAGTGCAATAAAGTGTCGGATCAGAGAAAAGGCAATGCTCCTTCAACTCCTTGATTTCGGGAATGAGCCACATAAAGGTGTTTCAATAATTTTTTGGGAATGAGCTTAATTATAATCTATCAAACTATAAGCCTGTTTGCAAGAGCTTATACTTTTAAAAAAATGCTGAATTTTAGAAAAAGTTGTAAAAGTAGCTGAAAAGTTAAAGTTGAGTGTGTTTGCAAAACTTGCTAAAAAGCAGAAAAAATAGAAGAAGCTGGTAAGTATCTAAGGACCTGCTTCTAGTTTCAGCTTATTTTCAGTGAAGCAGAATCAGAAGCAGTGAAACAAAACAGTAAAAAGCAGCCTAAATTCAGCAAAAAGCTGATAAGTGCTTTTTTTATGTTTTAGCAAACAGGCCTTATATAAGATATTAAATAGTTCCTTAATAATAAATTAAGAATCATAACCATTTTTTTATAAGATCTTGACAAACCTCTTCAATTCTTCCATCTTAATTACCTAATGTATATTATTTATACCTTATAAATTCTATTTTTTATTTTATCCAAACTCTTAATAAATCTTACAAAAATTTCACTAAGCAAAACACATACTATTTTTATTAATATATCATCCAAACCCATATAGAGTTTTTAGGATGATCAAATCATTATTATTGGTCTTTCTTACGACCTCCACTTTTATCTTGCTAGGTGTGGTCCCAAAGAAAAAACAAAATATATAAAAATTAATTTTGACATATTATAATTAAACGTAAAGTTTTTTAATCCAATATAATTTTATTTTATTTTTAAGTTTCACTTTTTTTTTATTTCGATGAGTATTCTACAAAATCTGTATTGAAGTTAGATTTCGTTTTCAGACCCCCAAAAAAATCCATCGAAATCTCAACAGAAATATAAGATCATAAGGTGGGCTTATATAATTAACAACTAGAGTGTAATTACGGAGCATACCCAATATACGCAAATTCCTCACATATCAAAACTAAGAAAGCATTTAAAATAGGAATAATTATAATATTGCTCCTGAGATGGGGCATAATGCAATTTTACTTTTATTATTTACAAAATTAGAAAAAAATTCGTATAATGCATGTTTTTGCAATCTTGTTCCAATCTTTTAAACAGGAACAAAATTTTGCGCGTGGAACACATTGCGCTGTTAATTTCAGTACTGGTCAAGTGCAAGACAAGTGACTAAACTAATAATTTTCATCCCTTTTTTAATGGTTGGGACTTTGCACATGACCAAACTAACAATTTCTATCCGTTATTTCACAATGAGATTAAAAATATGAAAAATGCATTCATACTGTACTAATTTTGCAACTTTGTTAACACCAAGACTAAAAGTGAGGATATATCCTATGAGATAATGCTGCAATTTTATTTCTTTACAATATTTTATCAAAATTTCTGGAATGGATTTACAACTACATCAGTTTCTTGCAGAGATGAGGATGGCATTTACGTGGGAGATAGAAGGCAACCATTTTTACGCGACAAATATGATCAAAGATCTTTAATTACCTAACGTGGTCTGCTTCAAGATGGATTACAATAAAATACTGTCTCACACGAGTCACGAACTGATTAAAATAACAAAGTTTCAACTAACAATAAATAAAGAGGATACGGAATTAATTAATAATATCTAGATTAAAGATAGAAAATCTTGGGATTGATTGCATTTGATTATTTTTTGATACAATATTTAGAAATATTAATTCTTAATAGTTGACGTCAAGTGCAATAATATTTTTGCTCAAGTTGATATCAACAGGACTCAGCATCAGCATAAGCCACATCGATACTCAGACTCAGTGTTGGAACGAGAGACGGTAGCCTATTTCTTGGCACACCATGATTGTCGCCAAGATAAACAACATACCCAGTAGTAGAGCGACGACTATTTGGACATCCAGTCAATCAGAATCCGCATAGATAGTCATGGAGTCCACTGACGAGCAAAGAAAGAGGAGAATGTAGTCAAGTATACCCCGACGTAACGAAGAATATGCTTGACCATCTGAAAATGAACATCCCTTGGAGAATGCATGAACTGACTAACGAGAGTAACAACATAGGCAATATCAGGTCGGATATGAGTAAGATACTGGAGACCAACAACAATACTCCGACAAAGTGTCGGATCAGAGTCAAGGAAATAGTCCTTCATTTTGGGAATGAGCTACATAAAAATGTTTCAATTATTTTTCGGGATGAGCTTAAATATAAGCTACCAAAGTAAGATAGTAAGGAGTTCCTTAATAATAAATTAAGAATCCTAACTTTTTTTAAAAATCTTGACAAGCCTCTTCTATTCCTCCATCTTATTTACCTTACGTATATAATTTACACCTTATAAACTCTATGATTTTGTTTTATCCAAACTCTTAATAAATGTTACAAAAACTTTACTTAGCAAAACAGATACTATGTTGAACAAATATATCATCCAAAATCATATAGAGTTTCTAGGTTGATCAAAATCCGAAAATTTTTAGTTTTAGTCCCATAGGAATTTTTTTTTACATTTTTGGTCCCATTAGAGTTAAAAAATGACACCTTTTGCCCCAACCGTCACTTTTTGGATGGAAAATTTTTGTGTAACAGAGGATTCAAATAACCACGTGAGGGGCACGTGTGAGGAAATTCTCTCTAAACCCTCTGTCAGACGCGATTTTTCCCCAAATAAAAAAAAAAAAAAAACCCTGACCTAACCTTTACAAAACCAAAACTCATTCAGTCTCTCTTCAAAATTACCCTAATCTGAAGAAGGGGGCTCATAATCTGAAGAAGGCAACCAAATGTTGAAGATGGAGTTGAGGATTTTGCAATTTGTAGATGAACCCACTTTTTTATACACTGATTTCTAAGGTTTTTCGTCTGTTTATTGAAACCATTGCTTTTTTGGCATTATAATATTGTATACTATATGTTTGTAAACAATGTGGTACCTGGGTGTGTGTTTTTATGATATAGTGTATGAAATTGATTGTTCTGTAGTGTAGTTGTATGACAGTGTGTAGGTAGGATTTTTTTTTTTTTTTTTTTGTGTGTGATCCCCAAACACAACTCCAATCAGAAATCCAAAAAGAACCCAAAACCTTGAAGATCCTGTGCGGGATGAACTGTGAAGGGTTGTAGACTCTAATGTGCTTGGATATTTAGGTGAGGATAGTATGGGAAATAGAGATGATGATAGGGTTCAAGGTCATGGAGAATTTGGGAGGGGGACTGATATGGGGACTAAGATGGGGACTAATCGGGCTAGTGAGGGGGACAATAAGGGAGACAGTGAGGGGGGCAATGAGGAGAACAGTGATGAAGAGTTCAGTGATTTTTATGATGGTGAGTATATAGATAGTGAGGATGATGGGGGAAAATATGGTGAAGGGGTTGCATCTGTACCAACTGAAATTGAGTCGAGACCTCAACTTATGCCTGAGAGAAAGTCATCATCTAATTCCGGGGGTGAGGAAAGAGAAGACCTGGTTCATAGTGGGGATAATTTTATTAGTGGGAAAGATTCTGACAGTGAAGGGGGTGAACAAGACTTAGTTTTTAACCATAGGGACAAGTATGATCTAGGATGATAATGCAGAGGATGAATACGACCACTTAGGAGATTGTGTACAGGAATTAAGGAGAACAAATCCAATGTTTATAATTATTATGGTCTAGGATGATAAGATTGGGGAGAGTGGGAGGAAAAAATTTGGAAAATTCTATGTTTATTTTGATGCACTTAAACAAGGTTTTTGACAGGTTGTAGACCAGTTATACATATAGATAGGTGTTATTTAAAGGGACCTTATAGTGGTATTTTGTTGACTACTTTGTCAATTGACCCAAACAATAGCTTGTACCCTATTGGTTATGGAGTAGTATCTGGGACAACAAAAGAGGCATGGGAGTGATTTTTGGGGTTACTTAAGGATGACTTAGGAATAGAAAGACCTGATGCTGCCACTTTTATAAGCGATAAACGAAGAGTTCTAATACCTGCATTTGAATTAGTGTTCCCAGGGGCAAAAAATTGGTTTTGTGTGAGACACTTGAAGGAAAATTTTAAAAAGGCTAGGTATAGGGGCTTTACATTCAAATTTGCACTGTGGAATGCCGCAGCAGTAGCCAAAGTTCTTGAGTATGAGTTAAGGATGAAAGAAATAGGAGAGTTGGATGAAACTTCTATGGAATGGTTCAATGATAAGCCTCCATTTCATTGGAATAGGTCACACTTTCAAACTTTCCCAAAGTACGACATGTTATTGAATAACTTGTGTGAGTCTTTAAACAGTTGCATACTTGAGGCTAGAGAGAAGCCAATACTTATAATGCTTTAGTGGATAAGGGAGTATTTGATGAATAGGCTTACAGAGAATAGGGACAGGGCTTAGAAAAGTATGGAAAAGTCAGCTGATTGCATTCCAGTGAAGTAAGATGACTGGAATTATGAAATAAAAGTTTGTGATAATGGGGATAGGTTCACTATAAACTTGATGACTCATTCCTGCTCCCATAGGAGGTGGGACTTGACTGGCATTCCATGCTATCACGCCATTAGTGCAATTGGTTGTCAAATCCTTGAGCTTGATGACTTTGTACAAGAGTCCTCCAGTGTGGCCATGTACTTGGCAGCTTACAATCATTGCATTGCACCTGCCAATGGTCCTAAGTTATGGGAACAAATGAGCCTAGCATCTTTGGGAACAATCATGCCATTGCACCTGCCACTTTATTGCATTATTGTCAAATCGTAAAGTCATTCCACCCATTCCTCCCATCTTTGGGAGGATGAGAGAGAGGCTAGCTAGAGCAACAAGATTGGGAACAAATGAGCCTAGGGACAAGGCCAAAAGGGTAGAAGAAGAAAGGGTCCAGTCAGTATAAAGAAACAATCGTTTAGGGTTTAGTGTCATTATTGCAGTAATCCAGGCCAAAATGAAATGGGAAGTAAGAAGAGGAAAACAGACATTGCAGCAGGTTTATCAAGAGACTTTGCAAGTCCAATTAATGCCAATGTTGTAAGTTAATTTTTGAAAAAGTTTTCCTTAATTTTGCTAATATCAAATAACTTTTGTTTAACGAGTTTAATTGAATGAACCGGAAAATGCAATTGGTAATGATGCTAGACCCTTTGGAAAAGCCCCATCTCAAAAGAGGAGAACCAATGTTTTAAGTTAAAAGATGTGTCAAATCTTTAATTGTTTTTTAAAAGGTTTATATAGTATATTTATAAACATGTATTATTTTTCAGGAAAATACAAGTGCCAATGGTTGTGCTGGACCCTCCAAAAGGAGAAAAATACAATGTCAAAAAAGGAGAAGATGTGCCGCTCAAAAAGGGACAACAATCTATTATGTTATAGGGGAGTGTTTTTGGGAAATTTGAAGAGAGGAGAGGACTGAGACAGGGAGACCCCATGTCTCCATATCTGTTTGTTTTGGCTATGGACTACCTATCTAGGAGTTTTAGACAACTGTACAGGGTGCCAGGTTTCAGATTTCATACTAAGTGGGGAGAGTAAAAGCGTGCTTTGACAGATTTTCTGAAATTTCTGGATTGAGGGCCAACTTGGACAAGAGTCAATTGATATGTGGAGGCGTTGATGATGAGACCAAAGAGCTGCTACTAATATAGACTGGGTTTGTGGAGGGCCAGATGCCTATGAGATACCTTGGCATGCCTCTGATTTTATCAAGATTGGTGGTCCCAAGTGGCATACGAAAGGGTCTAGAAGGGGGGGTTGAATAGACCCTGAAGTCTTTTTCGAGTTCAAAAAATATTTCGTATTAAAATGTAGACGCTTGTTTGAGCATTTACTTGAAGACTGTTTTGATAAAGTTAACTTAGACTCAAGATTTGAATACTATAACCAGATAGGTTTAAGTGTTCAGTTCTTTAATCAGGGTTAGTACAACGAAATAATTTTAGAGTCTTCTCTTTTTGAAAGCTTTAGTGTCACAAGTTGTTTCTTAGTTGCTTAGTGTTTGATTATGTTTTACTTAATCAATTTATGCAATGAGATGATAATAAGAAAATTGACTGTAAAGTAAATGACATAATATTTGTAAGGTTCGTTGGGTGATGTAATCCCAACTACGTCCTTCTTCTCCTTGATCACTTGGAGGCAATCCACTAAAATGATTCTCAAAGAATCACACAGAATCTTCTACAATTTAGGGACAAAGGAAGAGATGGATATGGATGACTTGAGCTCCTTGGTCACACAGATTTCATCTCCAATAAAGATCTTCTCCAAGATGGCCTTGAGCTCCTTGATCACACATACTTCAGCTCCAATAAAGACCTTTCTTCAACAAGCTTCTCTTACTTAAAAATACTGCTTGTGGAAGTCAACAATCTTTCTCACTCAGATGAAAGGTGTTGAGGGTTTATTGTAACAGGTTTGTTCGATGTTGGGAAGTTCAAACAACTTGGGATATCTCAGTAAGAATTTAGATTTCTTCTTTGGAAGAAGTTTGAGATATTTGGTGACTGTTTGGAATGTATTTGAGAAGCTTGAAGGATTTTGACTATGGGGTGTGCAAGCTTTTCTCTCAAATTATTTCTCAGCTCTCTTTCACATTTACGTCTTTTCACCTTCACACAGAGATAGCTGAAGGGTACTATTTATAGAGAATCTCAGGATTTGTCCGTTGGACACAAGTCAGGCGCGTGTACCTAACGCAGAGCTTCAAATAGTCCCTTTTCTGACATTCCTTAATTTCTACTGATTTCGATTGGACATGAGCTGGTTTGGACTCTGAAAAGCTGACAGTCTAGTAAAAAAAGGTAGCTTGTCCCCAAGTCATACTGTCTTGTTTACATTTAAGGCACTTATCAGACATTTAATGCATTTTGAATTTATTTCCCGTTGGAAATAAATGTCCGTTTGTGATTGCATTTAAGTCCTTTATAACTTGGGTTTTATCCCTCAGGTGAATCTGAAAGTTGGACGCTTCAGACAGTTGAGCGCTTGAATCAGCTGAGCGCTTGAGTCGCTGAGATCAGTCGTTGAGAGCAGTCGCTGAGAGCAGTCGTTGAGAGCAGTCGCTGAGAGCAATCGTTGAGATCAGTCGCTGAGAGCTTGACTGAGCGCTCTGAACAAATCTTCATCTTTGCTTTGACTTTGGACGCTGATCTTCAACTTCATCACTTAATAGACTCACACAGAACTCTATTGGTGATTTGGTATCACATACTTAGTCTAAAATTTATTAAGATAAAAATTACAAGCCTAACAAAATAAGTAAACTTCCAAACGCTTATACAATATTTCTATGAAAGCATAAACTTACATTTTTGGGGTCTAACATAAAATCCTATATTATCATCATCAAAACATCTAACATGAAATTCCTAACAATGATTGACAGTGGACAACTATCAAATTTGGATTGATAAAATTTTGCATAGAATCACAACTTGGACAGCAAAGTACCTCTCTTTTGCTGGCAGGATTCTGTTGATTAGAGCAGTTCTATTTGGCATCCAGATGTATTAGAGTTAAATTTTCCCAATGCCAATTATAGTGATAAATGAGATTGAAAGGTTGTGTAGACGATATTTGTGGAAAGGAACAGCAACAGTCAGGTGTCAGGCTTTTGTGAAGTGGCACAATCTGTGTATCCCTAAAAGGAAGGGGGATTGGGGCTCATTTCTTTTACAGAATGGAACATGGCAGCTATATTCAAGCATATCTGGAATATAGCCACCAAGTCAGACTCCCTTTGGATCAGATGGGTGCATGCATATTACTTGAAAACGGGTAGTATCTGGACAGTGGAGAGTAAAGTGTCTGACTTATCATTCTGGAAAAGATTATTGGCCATTCGAACTCACTTTTTAGATGCTGTTGATATAGCCCAGAATCGGTGGAAACATGGTAAGTTTAGTATTAAGAGTGCTTATGAACATAAAATTGAACATTTTGATGAGGTGGATTGGAGTAAGCTAGTTTGGGGTAAAGGCCCGGTAGCTCGACATAGAGTGATTCTTTGGATGAGTATGCTTAATCGACTTAAGACTAAAGACATTGTCTGAATTGTGAACTTTGTTTGAGAGAAGTGGAATCTCGGGATCAATTTTTTTTTAAATGTGAGTTCACCAAGGCAGTGCAACAACAGGTGTGGAGTAAAGTGAACCTGAGATGTAACAAAGAAGAGTGGGGGGGCTACACTGGACTGGGGATTAAAGATTAGCAAGGGAAAGTCCGATATGAGTTGTAAACGATGAGCTATTTTTGCAGCTATAGTATACTATGTGTGGATTGAAAGAAATAGGAGATGTTTTCTAGGAGATAGGGGTAATGTGAATAGTGTGGCAGGAAAGATATGGAATTCTATAACATGTTAATTTTAGATGAGTTAGGTTTTTATATTTTCTGAAGGTTAATGAAATACGTCTTCTTTGTTCCAAAAAAAAAAAAGGGACAACAAGTTACGCAAAACAGGTTCACATATTTCCCTAATTTTTCTTACAGCTTATACTACTTATATAGCTTTTCTGCTAATTTGGTTGCTCTTAATTTTTAAAGGCCTGAAAAAATGGAAATGATAATGGTGGCCCTTTTAACCCTGCCTCAACTCAGGCAAGTACAAATTTTCCAGCCCATTCAAGGAAATCCTCAAACAAAGAGAAATGACAAAAAGCATCAACACATGTGAGTGGGATAATTATTCAAAGACTAATTATTGTTTGCAGATAAGTGAAAGTGGATCTGCAGCTGGATCAGCTTCTGAGACATTACTGTCAAAGAACGGCTCCCAACAACCTAACTTAACTGTAAGTATATTAATTTGACTTATCATGTACATTTACTTATTTAACTTTGTTTTTATATTGTTGTTACATTAGGCATGGAAGAGGATTTTTCCAGAAATGGAAATTGCTAATAGACCTCCAAAACCTATTACAGCCCCAGTTCTATCTCAATTTAGACCTCCATCAGCAGTTGGGGAGCCTACACCAATGCCAACCCTTGTGCCTCAACCGAGAGTTAACATTGCACCAAACCACCCATATTGTCTCAGTTTCCTATTGTCAACAATCAAGGTGGAATACCAATATTGATTGGGAGGGGAAAGAAGGGGAATTTATCACAATGACAAATTTAAGTGCAGTTGTTTTCTAAACAAGTAAGGGAGCCAAAAAAGGTAAAGTCAAATAGCCTTGGAGACCATGAAGCCCAGTTGCAAACACATCCCTCACTCTTTGTTGATGTTTTGAGTTATTCTTATCTTGTAAATAGAAACATTGAAAGTATTTTTGTCCAGTTAGTGGTCCAGTATTATTTTTGTCCACGGTTAGAAAAACAAACAATTGTGCAATTATTGTAATTGCTATGTTCGGCTGCATTGTAAAGGAGCAAAAAACAGCCCTTTAATTGCCACTTTCTAACTTTGTTTCGTAAGACAAACAATTGTGCAATGAATGAGGATTTAGTCACTTTCTACTTTGTTTTGTATATACTGTTAATTGTATTCGGTTTGTAATTTCATTTTTGTTAAGCAAATTCCATTACAAAGTCCATAATTCCAACGGTAAGACTAAAGAAATTACATGCAAAACACCTAATTCATTGTTACACCAACAAAACACCATAATTCCATAGATAAAACCAACAAAATATAGCATAATTTGGTTCCTAAATTACATCAATAGACCTAAATTACTACACTTCAAAATAAACAAAATCCAGAAAAACATTATCAGCACCATAGCAATGAGGACCATAGAAGCCTTTGTGGGTTTTTTGCTCCTATGTTTCACCCTCATTTATTCCAACTTGTTTCTCCTCTGTTAGGTATGTGCCCTCGATGCCAACGAGGAAATAGATTGTACAGGGCACTTCATTATGTTGTACTAATATTTAGTTCTATTTATAGAAAGGCCTTTATCCTTTTCTTCATATAAATCTATATGATATTAACAAGTATTGAACAAACAATCCATGTGTATCAAGGAGGACTTTCAACTCCTTATGGAATAAGAAAACGACACTGGGAGGGTCTAGTACTTGATCACTTAAAGGGTTCCCAAGTTAAGGAATCTTAATTGGGCATTAAGATTCGACTTGTATGACACATGTTTTGACAAGGAGTGTCAGTCGAACACTATTAGCTAGTGAGAGCTTGTGCCATAGATATATTAATGGAATTACCTAAGGATGTGAGTGTCACCTAGCCAGTCTCGTGGACTCACATCGTAACCCAATTGAGTACGAAATGAATGAATCATTTTATGAACCTCTTGATCATAAATGCCTTATGAGTATAAGCCCTCCACTGACGTATCTCAATCAAGTGAGAGTCATGGAAAATGTGAAACTCACTAAACTTGATACTGTGCATTAGATTATAGCATAATGAAATTACTAAACTACCCTCAGTGTCCCACATGAGTTAGTTGTTATGCTTTGGCCAAAGACTTTATAATTTCATTAGCCTATAATCGCACAGGATACTTTCTCGTTTACTATCGAGACAGTGAATCCCATCTTGGCGATCACTGATCAACTGCTACTTGTCTCATTGATATCGCACTTCGAGGTCGACCCCACCGACAGGTAATATGGGCTTAACTACTCTGGTAACAGATCCAATAATACAAGCACATTGATCATGAACCCTCAGGTCTAAGGCTCACACATACTATTACGATCACTAATCCAATCATTGACAGTCACGGCGTAAATACCCATGTGATCGGATTACTACGAGCCGTGTTCGAATATGTCAATTCCATTGACATATCTATGATACTTGCTCCCACTATCCCTATAGTGTTCGACTGGCACTCATCGTCAGAGCATGTGTCATACAAGTTAAATCTTAATGCCCAGTTAAGATTCTTTAACTTGCGAACCCTTTAGAGTCAAACCTTTATTCACATGGACTATATGTTCAATACTTATTTAGATGCCATAAAGATTTATATGAACAAAATACGGATGCCTTTATTAATGTCATTTTAATAGTTTGTATAACATAATAAGATACCATAATCTAACTATTTGTCCTCATTGACATTTAGGGCATATACCTAATAGCAGAATCTGAGTTATCTCTTAGCGCTCAACATCTGTTAACTCTAAGCTGAATATTATCTGGCACAGTTGATTGTCACGCTCTACTAGACTGGCAATCTCATTCTCCGTAATAATAAATCTGTCTTCGTTGTAATCAGCGCGAATGAAATCTTCTTCTAGAACTGGTGGCATGAAATAGATTGAATGATCAATCATATTGATCGGATCCAGTTTGAAGAAATGCTGAGGTTCTGGTGGTTGGACCCCTTCTGAACATCCACAACAACACTCTAAGATTCAGAGAGTTCCTTTGCTTTAATGTCTTTAGCTATTGCCACCACTTTCTCAAAATAAACATCCAGATGGCACTGACAGGTGCTTCAATAACATCTAAAATAAAAACTGTAGCACATAATATATCGTCTATAAGAGTAGGATCATCTATAAAAGTATTTTTGGTTCGCTACAACGCGAGCAAATCATCTACTACCTACTTGCCCTGTGGCGAGCATTTTGGTTGGTGCTAGAGAGCGAGAAGACAGTGAAATCTCAGCTCGTGGATGTGACATTGCACGTCCGAATTTACGTAGTCTCGTCGGTTGCTCTCGAACCTACCGACTTCATTAAGGGCTCTCAATCTCGTCTAAATTTGGATATCTTCTTGACAAAAGATCCAAACATCCTATAAGATAAATTAAGACTTTAGAAGTACATTTCGTTAGGATTATGCCCGCCATGCCATAGAGGAATTATATTATTAGGGGATTTAGTTTTATGTTGTACAAACTTTCATTAAATCAATAAAGGCCTTTGTTTTTTGTTCATATCAATCTTGATGGCATTAATATAAGTATTGAACAAATAAGTCTCGAGCAATCAAGAGGGAGCTTCTTCTCCTCATGGTTTGAGTCGGTTCCTTGATTACTTAAACTAGAGCTCGCAGGTCGAAGAGTCTTAATTAGGCATTATGACCAGACTTGTATGACACAATCTTTGACATGGAGTGATCTATGAGCCAAACCCAAGATTGAATCGCTTGTTTGACGATGCTGACAAGATTGAATCACTTGTATGACGCAAGCTTTGACAAGGAGTGATCTATGATAGGAATTGATGGGCCCAAGTTCAAATAGATCACAACCTTTATACCGTTAAAGGGTTTCAGTCATGTGATCTATGAGCCAAACTCAAGATTGAATCGCATGTTTAACGATGCTAACAAGAATTGCCACTTTAATAAATTTAGTGAGCCATATATCGTTAAAGCGTTGCAACTCACCGGATTTATTAAAGAACTCAATCACTCAGTACGAAGTCTTTCCAACGAGATTTTTGAAGATTGCAGTGGGAGTGCAATGATTTGAAAAATGTAGTGGGGGCCAAGTGAAAATTCAAAGTTCTGTTTAATTTTACTTGATGTACAACATAGTAACCTAATTGAATCTTCCTTTATTCTCTCTAGTCATTTATTTCTCTCTAAATGGTTAACAACCCAATTATTGCATGTCCTCACTAGACAAAACTTCATCGGCTGGCTTAGAAACTTATGGATAGTCCTTGCATACGAGTCAATCGACTATGTCTTGGACATAAACCATCCCGATGTCCCCTTGGAAGATGCGGATGAGATTGTGCATTTTTTTTACGAAGACTGGGTCACGGATAATTCACGAGCCAGAGGGCTAATGCTCAGCTCGATGAGTGATGATCTTTAGCTGTTCCATGAGAGAATGGATAATGCGAGAATCATATTGCTTCATTTAAAAGAACCGTTTGGAGAGCCCAGTAGGACTGTTCGATACTTATTGCCGAAGCAGATCTTTGGGGCAGAGATGGAGGAAGGTGATAACGTGGCTGACCACGTATTGAAGATGATTTCGATGGATTGAGAATTTGCAGTCTCTAGATTTGCATATGGATTTCTATCTTCAAACATACCACATTCTTCAGTCGCTTCCTAATTCCTTCAGTCAGTTCATTGTGAATTTTGACATGAACAATGTTGAGTGTTCATTATCTGGGCTAATGAAAAAACTTATTACTGCACAAATTCAGATGAAACAAAACAAATTTAGACATTCATACATCGCTTCTGTTGTTGGGCCTACAGAACCTAAGGTAAAGGAAAGGGAAAAGGAGCCCACAAAAGTATTAATGCCGATTGGTTCTTGCAAGAGGAAACACCTGAATATGTAGGGTTACATAATGAGATTCCGAAAGGATCAAACACTTACTTTTACTGCAAGGAGAAGGGCAACTTGAGATGTGACTATCCCATGCGAAAGGCAAGAGATGCTACAAGTATGGAAATTTATGTTTTAGAAACTAATTGTTCTGTGACTGTATTCTCCAATTCATGGATTCTAGACTCTAGAGTATTTTGAAACAGGATATGGAATGAAGTAGGAGGCTCGAGGAGCAAGAAGTGATGATCAATGTGGGTAGCAGACATAGTGTAGAAGCTACTTACATAGGATCCACTTCTTTAGTTTTATCTTCTGGACATCTAATTACTTTAGATGATTGCCTTGTTATGGTTAATGAGCTTAAAAACATTTGTTCAATTCCTGTTCTTATTAGACTTGGATATGATTTTGGTTTTGTGAACAATGTTTGCAATATTTATTTTAGAAATAATTTGTTGGCTCTGTATCTTGATTAAATGGTTTATATTACTTAAATATCCAAAATAAATATATTATGAATACATCACAAAGAAACGAGGTATGTCTGGGACAAACCAAAGACTCATTTGGCCTTTGAGACTAGGTCACGCTGGAGAGTACAAAATTCGCGAGCTTGAGAAAGATGGGCTAATAAGCACATTAAGGTCGGACCCATTTCCCATATGCGAATGATGTCTCGAAGGTAAAATGACTTGGTCACCCTTCACGGGTCATTTTGAACGAGCCAGTGCAGTCCTTGGTTTAATACGTATTGTCGGTGAAATAGTTCGTCAAGGTTTGAATACATCATAACATTTACTGATAACCACTCTAGGTATAGTCTCGTATACTTAATGAAGTATAAGTCTGAGTCTATTGAATGGTTCAAAGAGTTCAAGGCCTTGCTTGAAAACTGCAAATCCACAACTTAATGGACGTAGCCGAGCAATGAAATAGAACACTATTGGATATGGTTTGATCGATGCTCACCTACACAAACCTTCCCATATTGTTGTGGGGCCATGCATTTTTTACAGCAACCCACATCTTGAATAGGTGTCCATCTAGGTCTGTTACTCAAACTCCTTATCAGATATGGAGTGGAAAGATGCCAAGTCTTAAATACATAAGGATATGGGGTTGTCCAGCCTATGTGGAAAAGGCAACGATGGAGAAATTAAAAGATAGCTCTTTAAAAGGTCGATTCGTTGGTTTCCCAGAAGATTCCATGGGATACCTCTTCTACCTGCACGATGATCAAAGAGTCATTATGGCACTACATGCGTACTTTCTCAAAGACTAGTTCGTTTGAGATGGTGGTGTAGGAAGAAAGATTGTTTTGGAAGAACAAAATGAAATCCTTATAGAGACCACTGTTCAACAGCCTAAGAGATATGGTTATCTGCTACATGGAGAGCATAATTTGTATGCCGTAGCGGAAGGAAACTATGGAGATGATCCCTCTACTTTTGAACATGCAATGGCGGATATAGACACTGCGAGATGGCTTGAGGCTATGAAGAAATAGATGGATTCGATGTATTCGAACCAAGTCTGGACTTTGGTATACCACCCTAGGGGTATTGCACCAATAGGTTGAAAGTGTATTTACAAGAGAAAGAATGGTTCGGATGGCAATGTGGATACCTATAAAGCTAGGCTTCTGGTGAAACGGTATAGTAAAAAAATACAATTGACTATGAGAAAACCTTCTCTCCCGTAGCCATGATCAAATCCATCAGAATTTTGCTTGCAATAACCACACACCTAGACTATGAAATCTGACAAATGGATGTGAAAACCGCGTTCTTTAATGGATTCATAATTAGATTTCATAATTTATTAGATTTCATAATGATTTTCATTAATGATTTCATAATGATGTGAAGACCACACACCTAGAATAATGATTTTCATTAATTAGATTTCATAATTTATTTGATTCGTGCTCGACCAAAATATTTTACTACCTTTCTTATATAGATGCTATTATATTTATATGTGAGTTAGTATACTCTTTAAGGTATATATATATATATTTATATATATTTAAATTCATCAATTATATATTTTTAATATTTGAAGTATTCATATCTATATATATATGTAGCCATCTATGCACAAAGAATGAGAAAGTGATTAAGTGGTGGCACAGTAAATTGAGTACGCTTCATGCTTGGAAAAATGTGTCCATGAAAATTCATCCTCACTTATTCTCATCATTTTCTTCATTCTCACACACACATCACCACCTAGAGTTCAAGCTTCTCCATAGTTCTTCCACATCAAAATAGAAAAAAAAATAGAAAAAAATACAAGAGCTTGAAAGGAAGAAGAATCATGAAAATTTCAAGAATAGTTAGAAAACATCATCTTGTTGTCTCTCTTAAGGTATATCATAGTTAATTATGTTTTTTTTGTGATGTGTATATGTTGTAGATGAAATATAATTCAAGCTATATATGACCAGAAATAGAAAGTATTATATCATATATATGTATTTTAGGTAACTTCAATTGCATGATGTTCAGTTTTTTTTTTTGAGATTTCAGTTTCTGAAGAGGGGTTTTCAAACTAAAATTAGGTACCTAAACTTGTGCGTTTGATTATGAAAAATTTTCTGAAATGACTTGATTGTGTTTGAAACCTCTCTGAAACATTTGGTAAGATTTTGAATTTTGTGGAATATTCTAAAAATTGTTGAACAGAACTGCCAATTAGCTCAGCGGAATTGAGAACTGTTGCTGTTTTGAGGATATTTCGTTAAACTGAAAATTTTTGTTTACTCTAAAAAGTTTATAGTAGATAGATACAGATGTTTTCGAGATGTCATCCAAATTTCCAAAGTTTTCAGTAAACAGGGGATTTTAGTAATATAGTTGAATATCTGGTGTCGGTTCTGAAAAATCTGTTGGGACAGCCTGTTTCGTTAATCGAATCGGAAATTAAATATAAAAATATTATGTCATGTTATTCAATATATTATATCAAGGGTAGTTATGCATTTTGATGTGTTTAATAGGTCGAGATTCCAATAGAGGAACAGAAAACGCCAACTAGATGAAGACATCTCAATGAGCCACTATTTGTGAGTATAATTAGGTGGCTTGATAATTGACTCATCCATTGCTCTTACTGATATTTCTAAATGAATCATTTATTTGTCTACTTGCGCGATTGGGAAGCTTATGGTGTTGTGAACGCGGTTATATGATGATTGCCTGATAGAAACAAATGCGGTGAATATAATTCATTGTGTAATATATGTGAACTACATGAACTTTAACATGGTGAAAATGTTGTTGATGACTTGATGATGAAAATGAGATATATGATACGAAAATGCATTCATCCGACATAAGAGGTTCTATTATGGCTGCTACTAATCTTGAGCCACGTGTTAAAGAATTTTCAGTAAAACTGGACCATAGAGTACCGTACGGCCACCCGAGTTCACTGAACTCCCATGTGTTATATAAATTACAGAGTGCCATAGCCATTTTCGTGATCACGATTTACTCTTGATTATAGCAGTCCATTAACAGTAAAATAAAATGACTAAGCACGTGCATCATGTGTTTCTGATTGATATGACTTGAATGTGAAATGATTATGGAGGATGTTCTTATGTGATTTCAAATGAGTGATTGGTTACTGATTTTTGTGTGCTTATAGAATGTCAACTATCTTGTACTTGATTATACTTGCTGAGTTTGCGACTCACCAAACGCAGTGTTTTCTTTTGTAGTCGTAGATAGAGTCAATCCGTGAAGTTGTGTGCATAAGGCTGAAGTATGGATCAGAGGTTGGTTGGCTAGTTTTCAAGTCCTTCTCCCTCAGCTCATCATTTGCATATCATATAGGGTTTCTTTTTGGTCTCTTGTAAAGTATAATTCCTATATGTGTGTATTTGTATTTCTATGTCCATGTGTGAGGGTTGTGCAACTAGTGAAGTGGATGCTTCTGCTTGTATATGATGTTTGAATGGGTAACATATAAATGTGTGCTATTATTATCTATGTGTTTCGTGTAAGGGTGTGATAGAATCAACGAGGAAAAGGAAATGGCTTTATTGGTCAAGAAATTCAAGAAATTTCTAAGATATGAAAAGATAAATCCAAATGGACAGACCTCATTTCAAACCCCTCCCCCTCCCCCTGCACCAGCACAACAGTATCAAGCTCCAGTGTATTCTGCCCCTCAGCCCCTAGCTCAAGCTCAATATCAAGGGCCTCCATCTCCAAATCAGAATCTCTCAGCGCCAGTAGTTTCCAAAAGGTTAACAACTGAACAGAAAATGAAAACTAATCTTTGTTACAGCTGCAGGAAACCAGGGCACTAACATGTAAATTGCCCTTATCCAAATGTATCTAAGCCCACAAGGCAAGATCATGTGGATAGAAACCAATTCAGGAGCAACCTTCGCCAACAAGATTTTCTAGCGGAATCTGAACCATTCTCCGCACTTGAAAAGGATTTGGAATCTTCAGATGAAAGCTGCGATGATGAGCCATCTAGTGACTCAACGCTAATTTGTCTTATGGCGAGAGATGAAGAAGCATCTGATGACTCGTTATTTGAGGTATCCACTAAATTATCTCATCCTCTTTCTTAGGAAGAATTACTTGACAAAGTCAATGAATATTATAAAGATTGTCAAGGTGCTGCCTGATTATCAAGAACACACTGATGAGATCTCATCGATTAAAAATGATAATGTGTCGCCACTAATGTTGAAGGACCCAAGTCAAAATGGGTACCTAAAAAGAATTAGAACTCCCCTTTAAATGCACGTACCTAGAGCCAACACCGATACATCAATTGGGTACATCGATAGTGGGTCGTCAAGGCACATGACTGGCTCAAAGGATCTCTTGATCAACTATTGTACAACCAATGGTCCTCAAGTTATATTCGGTGATAACTCCAAAGGTAAAACCAAAGGTATAGGTATCATGCATAGGGGGAACGTCATGGTAAGTGACGTATATTATGTTGAGGGTCTTAAGCATAATTTATTGAGCATTAGTCAATTTTGTGATAAAGGCTTTGAAGTTAAATTCTCTAGTGACTTTTGCTATATTAACGACGCTAAGAATGGATCTACTAACTTGAAAGGAAAAAGAACACATAATGTTTATTTGGTAGATTGGGGTTAAACATTCGATAACAACCCTACATGCTTTGGTGCTTAGAGTCAAAATGAATTGGATTGGTTATGGCATAGAAAAATGAACCACCTCAACTTTACAGTAATCTCTCAATAAATATCGCTAAATCTTGTAGAGGAATTACCTAAGGGTTCCTTTCAGAAAAATCGCTTATGTTATGCATTTCATATGGGTAAACAAGTTAAATCATCCTTTAAAACAAAACCGCATCTATCTACTTCTAGAATTCTTGAACTATTACATTTAGATTTGTTTAGTCCTATTCAAATCATGAGTGTTAGTGGTAAAAAGTATTTGCTAGTGATAGTTGATGATTTCTCACGCTATACATGGGTAGAATTTTAGCGTCCAAAGATGAAACTAGTGTCACAACGTTAATTCATCAATTACAAACTTCAAAAGATTTAAAGGTGACAAAAATTAGAAGCCATAGAGAAACTGAATTTACTTACCATATTGATGAGAAGTTTTGTACAGAGTTTGGAATACTTCATGAGTATTCTACGCCTAGAACACCTCAACAGAATGGAGTTGTCGAGCGACGGAACAGAAAGCTTAAAGAGGCCGCTAGCACTACGTTGGCTAAGTCCAAGTTGCCTCAAAGGTTTTGGGCTGAAGCAATCAATACCGCTTGCTACACTTAGAACCGGTGTATGATCAACAAGCAACATGAAAAGACTCCATATGAGTTGTGGAAGGGACATAAGCCTAAATTTTCGTATTTTCATGTATTTGGTTCAAAATGTTTCATTCATAACAATGGATCCACAATCTAAAGACATTTGATCCTAAAGTGGATGAGGGAATCTTTCTAAGCTATGCCAAAAATGAAAAGAGTTTTCGCATCCTAAATAAGATCAAATCGAAGGTTGATGAATTCATTCATGTTGTGTTTGATGATGCTAAACAAGAATGGAGTAAGGTGAACATTGATGATGTAGGAGTTAAAGATCTTACCCAACAAGCATCACATATCAATCTTGGTGATGAAAGTGATGATGATGAGGATGATGATATCTTTGTGCCCAATCCTAAGGTTACTCGTGAGGTTCTCAATGATGATATTGCAAGAAACATTGATGATCATGAAGAGAATGATCGTCAAGAGCAAATTGGAACTGTGAATAATGAAGCGACTCGACAAGAGACAAATGAGAGTCAAGCGATTGATAATTAAGCATCTCTCAACCCATTCCAACCAGATCAAAAATGGTTTAGAGACCATCCACCAGAACTAGTCATTGGAGATATTGGAGCACCTGTAATTACTAGGTCCGCTACACTCAATGAGGCCATGTTTGCAAGTTTCCTATCTCAAATGGAACCAAAGAAAGTGGATGAAGCGCTTAGTGATTCAAGTTGGGGAGAAGCGATGCAAGAGAAGCTTAACAAATTTGAGTGTAGTAAGGTTTAGACGCTAGTTCCCAGACCAACTCACAAAGGAGTTATTGGGACTAGATGGGTTTTCAGCAACAAAATGGACGAAGTTGGTATTGTTATAAGAAACAAAGCCAGATTAGTCGCTCAGGGTTATTATCAAGAAAAGGGTATTGACTTTGATGAAACTTATGCCCCAGTAGCCCGTATTAAAGCGATTCAGATGTTCCTAGTGTTTACCGCATTCAACAAATTCATAGTGTATCAAATGGACGTGAAGAGTGCTTTCCTGAATCGTAAATTTGGAGCAACCCCCCGGATTCATCAACAAGCATGGCAAAAGTATGATCTACAAATTGGATAAGGCACTCTATGGCCTTAAACAAGCACCAAGAGCATAGTATGACACTCTCTCTATCTTCCTTATATGTAAAGGCTTTTCAAAAGGCAGCGCTGACACAACGTTATTTAAAATTACCCATAATGAAGATATTCTCTTAGTCCAAATTTATGTTAATGATATTATTTTCAGATCTACTAATAAGCGATTGTGTGAGAATTTTCAAAAATGATGCAAGATCAATTTGAAATTAGCATGATATGTGAATTAACTTTCTTCTTAGGATTACAAGTTAAAGAACTCCCTAATGGCATATTTATAAACTAAGCTAAATATACAAGAGATATGATTATGAAATTTGGTATGCAAAATGCATCATCTTCAAAAATTCCAATGAGTCAAACGCTTAAGTTAGATAAAGATGCATGTGGGAAGAAAATTGATATCATGAACTATAGAGGTATCATTGGATCACTTCTTTATCTTACCGCTAGTAGACCTGTGCATGTGTGCACAGTAAAAACTTGATCCTAGAGAGTCACACCTAATTGCTGCTAAGAGAATCCTTAAATACCTAAAAGGCATACAAAATGTGGGCTTGTGGTATCCAAGGGACTCTACTTTTGAACTAATTGGTTATTCAGACGTATATTTTGCAGAATGCAAAATAGATAGAAAAAGTACTAGTGGTACATGTCAATTTCTAGGTGATAGATTGGTTTCGTGGCATAGTAAGAAACAACAATCCATAGCGACTTCTACTGCTGAAGCCGAGTATATAGACGCTAGAAGCTGTTGTGCACAAATACTTTGGATGAGGCAACAACTTAAAGATTATGGAATCCTCTTAGGTCCTACCCCAATTGATTGTGATAATCAAAGCGCTATGGCTATGGCCCAAAATCCAGTCCTCCATTGTAGAACTAAACACATTGACATTCGATATCATTTCTTGCGTGACCATGTTCAAAAGAAAGATATCTCCATGCATTTCATTGAACTGACAAACAATTGGCAGATATCTTCACCAAAGCGCTCAATGAACAATGTTTTCTCAGTGAGAAGTGAATTAGGTATGATTGATTTAAACGCTTAATCATGAAGCATCATACTTTTATAGGCATATAATTTAAGGGGAATCCACTTTATTATAATGTTCAAAACGTTTTCAAAATTGAAATAAGGTATCAATCTTAGGGGGAACTTTAAATTGTACTTATTCAATTAGTAAGCGATTATGAAAAAAAATGACTTTGAAAAACTTTATGCATTGATTATTAGCGTTTACATTTACGCATGACAATTTGATCGCTATTAAATTAAATGTATTATCTCTAAACATGGATTCAATGCTCTTTACTAAAATAAAAATTTAGCATTGAGTATATTCCCACTTAAACGCTAAGTAACTTTTCCTGAAAATCATGCATTATTTTCATCGGTAAGGTAGCGTGTGGATAAGTCCAAAAGATAAAATTTGACAACTGCTCACGTGCTCCTATCAAATCAAACTGATGGTTAATGAGACCTATCTCAAAATAGATTGTTCAGTATTTGTACTTGCCTGGGTACGTGTCAGTGTACCAGCAGGCGCGTGTCATTCAGGCTCAATATTTTCAAAAATCTCAAACGGTTTTGAAAAGTAAATGCGGACTCCAAAATTTTATATTTACCGTAGTTAACCTAATTTTTCACACCTTTTACCTCTGTGTTTATGATTAAATGGCTCAAACTCAATGTTTTTCATTTCTGATTAACTGCATTCACACGTGACATTTATCAATGCAATTGATGGGTTACTTTTTGCCATCTACTTAAACCCTTCAAATTTTTATAGAAAAACTTTATCACTTTCGTATTCTTCTTGCTGTAAAAATTCTCTAAAGGCAAAGAGCTTTCTTCGTCCTTCTCAAAAGCTTAGGCTCTGTATGGTTATGTTTTCTGAATCAAATTTTAATTTTTTAGATCAATAGAAAATGAAAATGATCACATCAAGCCAAATTCTAGAAAATGCCCCAATTTCAAATCCTATCACACATTCCCCTATATAACTACTTATCATTTCATCAATTCAATCACTTCATTCTCTCTCTTCATTAATTACATAATTCCACTATCTAACACATTATCTTTCTTACTTTTTCATAACCAAAATATTATTCAAATTTTTTCTCTTATCATCATTACATACATAACTAATTCAATCAACTTTATATCATATCTACACAATTTTCAAACATTTCCCAAAAACACATCGACGAATTTCATTAATACACATTCTCCAATAAAAATTCAAAATTCAATTTCAAAAACACATCCATACAGAGCCTTATCTTTTCATCAATGATGCCACCAAAGTCTTCCACGTCTGCTTCCGAAAAATCTTCCAAAACCGTGGGCTTTAATGTTGGTTTCTTACTTAACTGGGAAAACCTTTTCGAGAATCAAAACTTTTCGATGAGACAAATCCTTCCTCTCATTCAAGAATCCAATTTGAGAACCCTTCTCACCTCTCATTCTCTCATTCATGAGGATGCAGTTAAGTATTTCTTTGAGAATGTCATCATTTCTGACGATGGCAGCTCAATTTCTTGTTCGTTTCTATCTGCTGAAACCCCATTTGTGCTTTCTTCACCATTGCTTGCTAATTTACTGAAACTAACTACTGATGGATGTGAAGTTGACGAATTTGCAATGGGTGCCTCTACCAAAGTCTGGGAACAAGTTCTTCGTGATGAAGTTGTTGCTGCTTACAAGTTGAATTTGAAGAAGAATGACATGAAGGGTGAATATGGCACTCTGGCCGATATATGTGGAAAAATGATCGAGTGTCATAAAGGATCATTTGATAAAGTATGTATCGTTTAATACAAGATGATGATCGCCGTTTTGACCAAGCTGAAGGTCAACTGAGCTCTGTACGTTTTCAATCGCTTTAAGACAGCGATGCAAAAGTCAATGAATCCAAAGCCTTATGGGATTTCACTTAGTTTTATCCTTAGCACTCATGGATACGTTACTTCCCAAGGATCCAAAGTGCCAGCAACCAAATTTTACGGGAAGAAAATGATCAGCGAATTGCTCAACCCCAAGCGAGTGGGTGGTGCAGTGGTTCCCAAGGACGAACCCAAGGGACTCATTGCTGAAGGCAAAGTCTTTGGTGATGATGAGGAGAAAGTGAATTCCTCATCAGATGAGCCAGAAGAAGTTGTGGTCAAGCGACCATAAAGAAAGACTGCATTGAAGATCGCTGAGCCCTCCAAGCCAGCAAAGAAGCAAAAGAAGGAGACGAAGAAGAAGAAGAAGTCTCCCCCCTCTTCCTCCTCTAGTGGATGTTATATTGCCATAGATAGAAGAAGAAGTAGAAGTTCCACTTGCCTGAAAGCACACGCCGTGGTCTACTCTTAAGGGATTAACAAGCACTCCCGCAGAACCAACGCTTGAGGAACAAGCGAGTGCCCCTCTTCCCACTCCTTCTGAACCTATTGCAGAGCCTGATGCTAATCCTCTTTCGTAGGATTTGGCTAGTGATCAGGGTAAGTACTTGTGCTAAACAATGTACATTATCCTTTCCTTGTTGTTTTCTTCTTTTACTCTAGGATAAAATCTTCTTTCAGCTCAAAGGGAATATAACATTCAGTATGTTTTGAATACATTAGATGTGTGTAATATTCCAATTCGTGCTGATCCCCTCACTTCTTTACCCAGTCAAGATGATGTTGAAGAAGTTCCGGAGCTTGAGGCTATGGAAACAGATGTTTCTACAGATCAAGCGACTGTTATAGTGAAAGATAGTCCTCAGGGTAAGCGGTTCTGTATTTTATATCTCAAATCTCTACTTAGTAGAAATTTTCTTTATTTCTCAAACGCTTGCATGTGTCAGCTCAAAGTGTGCCAGACGCTGATGCGCCTCCTCTTCCAGAGGTGGCAGTAGAGTTGGACGTTGACTTGTCAACAGTGGTGTAAATCGCCAAAGAATTAAAAAACAGTCCTTGAGCTTGCCACGATCCAGCCGTGGAAGCAACTTTGGATGCTGAGCGGTAGATTGAAGTGGCCCCCATTGTCCCCACTCCAACTGGTCCTCCTCCTCCAGCGGTTAATTTCTTTCCAAGAGGCCACGATGAAGATCTTGAATACTACTATGCCGGAGAGAAAAGACCCTTCAGCAGTTGATTGATCTGGAGCTTAAATTTCAGACAACGCTCCACAATTCTGCGCTTTCAGACGCTAAAAAATCAGATATTTTCGAGAAGCTTGCCACGATTGGCCTTAAGTCCAGAAAAGAGATCATTGCTCGCCTTGAGTATCTTGACACTCCTCTCAAAGATTTGGCAGAGTTTGAAAGCAAACGCTTTCAGAAAGTCTGCCGCAGTTTTGAACGCAACTATCCATTATGCCGCACCCATGTTCAAATTCAGAATCCTCACATGGGCGATTGGGAGAAGAACCCCGATGAAGAACAGTTGAATCAAATGAGTTATTCTGCCCTGCCAAAGGTCGTCCATTCAGCCGCTAACAAGTCTTCACTAAAATCCTTGAGCTTATGGAAAGTAAAGGGAACAATGTTCCAAGAACAACCCAATCCAATCAATTTCTGGGTTGAAGATGAAGCCCGAGAATACCTCGCCCGAGTTGGGGCCGATATCTTTGAAGTTCAGAAAGAAAGATTCAAGAAGCTACTCGAGGCCAAGAAAGATAAAATGTTGGCTGAGAAGCTTAGAAGACGCTGGATATTGGACACATCCAGGTGGGCTGAGGATTTTGTACTTCACATCCACATTGTACACTAGCTAACTCAAGCGCTAATGCCTTTCTTGATGGACTACTTCAAATTGTACACATCCGGGGTAGAGATCCCGGAAAACGCTGATCTAGTGTTTTGTACTGAAGAGCGTGAAGACGCTTTTTTTTTCATCCCAAGATCTTTCTACCAAAATCCAAGGCATGTTCTGGAAGTGATTGGCCCAATCTGGGTCATCCCTATGAAAAGACCTATTTCTGTGGAGATTACAGAGTTAGAAGTGGACCAGGATCTTACTGTTGAGGGCGCTCAGATTATAGACGCGGATATTCAAATGGCATAAGCTCCTAGCGCTCCAGTAGTTGATACGCCACTTGTTACTGAAGTTGTGCAGATTGAGGCTGCAACTAAATCTTTCGATTTTGCGATTTAGGAAGTACAGGATGAAATTTCTGAAGATGCAGAGGAACCTTTCATCAGAGATAAATAAAAGAGAAAGGCAGTAGTTTGAAGCTCATATGGACTCATTCCATCCTCTGAGCGTCCTTCTTCTTCCTCGGACTCAGATTCAGATAGCGATCCAGAGGCAAAGGATTTTAGAAAAGCAGTTACGAACTCGCTCCACAACATTGAGGGTTCCTGCTCAAAGATGATAGTCAATGATGAGATGCACATCAGGCTTGCCTCCGATACAAGAAAACATGATACATCAAATGATGCGACCAAGAGTACTGCAGCAGTACTAGATCGCATGGTCCCTTTAATCACCGGCCTATATGAAGAGTTCAATCGCTCTCTCGCTCAGAACGCTTCAGCGGATACTGAAAGACATAATACTTCCAATTCTGTGGGTCAAAGTATCGCTGAGCAAGTCGCTCTCCTGGTTGATGAAGTAAGTCTACTTCGGCAAGATATCGCTTAGCTGAGATAAAGTCAAAAAGGGGGAAGAAAAAGAAAATCCAAAAGATCAGAAAGCCAAAGGAAAAGCCTCGGAGCCAATGTCCAAGACCAATAACAAAAATTGGCGCTCCATGTTTAAAGATATTGTGAGCTTGAAAAAGATGCTCACAAAGAAGCGAAAGCTAAGATACTTCAGAGGCAGGCATATGCTTCCTGATGTGGATGTTGAATTTCTTGAAAGCATACGCTGAACCCTTGCGAAGACCTCTTAACTGGAAACCTTCCATTGATCAAGTCCAAGATCTCTACCACGATCTTATCCGGAGGCTTAGAATTCCTCCAAGAGATGGGGTGGAAAGGTTGTTAGAGCTCAACTTAGGCGCTAAAGAATGACGTGAGGACTACAACGAAGTCCATCATATAACAATGACAGACGTTGACAAAGTCCTGATTGATCTAGCAAATGAGATCTTCCAGGAAGAGATGTCCAAGAAGCGACAAAGAAGATGATTACTTATGCAGCTTTATTTTCTTTATCTTTAATTGTTTTAAGTTTATTTTGCTATATTTTCAGTGTAATCATGTATGCTTCAATTTTCTATATGAATGAATGATTAAACGCTGAAACATCTTGTTGAAGCTAATCTAACATTAGCTAAGTCAACTAACTTTCTAATGCTAATTTATATCTTTTGGCTTTTCTTCAAACTCTTAAACTATAAAAGAGTTAAAAGAGTTAAGGTCTTCACATCATCAAAAAGGGGAAAATTGTTAGGAAATTTCATGTTAGATATTTTGATGATGACAAGAATAGGAGTTTATGTTAGACCCCAAAAAAATGTAAGTTTATGATTTCATAGAACATTTGTATAAGCGTTTGAAAGTTTGTTATTTTGTTAGCCTTTTAATTTTTATCTTTGTAGATTTTAGACGAAGTATTAGGAACCGAGTCGCTGATTGAATTCTAGGTGAGTTTGTCAGGGATGAAGTTGAAGATCAGTATTTGAAGTCAAGTGATCATGAAGATTTGTCTTAAGCGTCTGTCAAACGATAAAGGACTTTTTTCAGGAATAATGAATCAAGCACACAAATTACTCAAGCGATCAAGGATCAGATTGAAATAAATTCTCAAGTCATGAAGGACTTAAATGCAATCATCAACAGACATTTATTTCCAACGAAAAATAAATTCAAAATGCATTAAATGCTTGATAAGTGCATTAAATGTGATAAGGCATTTTGACTTGTGGACAAGCCACCTTTTGACTCGACTGTCAGGATTCAGAGTTCAAAGTCTGCTTATGTCCTATCAGTAACATTCGAAATTCAGGAATGTTAGAAAAAAGGACTATTTACTTGTTGGGTGAAAGACACGCATCTGCATGTGTCCAACGGACAAATACTAAGAAATCTCTATAAATAGTACCCTTCAACAAAACCCTAAATACACACGTACATGCACAAGGAAAGATCAAAACTTTTCTGAAAATATTCTTGAGAAAAGCTTATAAACTCCATAGCCAAAATTCTTCAAACTTTTCATATACATTCCAAAGACAGTCACCGATATCTCAAACATCTTCGTAGAAGAACTCTACACTCTTATTGAGATATCCCAAATTGTTTGAACTTCCTAAAATCAAACAACCCCGTGACAAAAACCCTCTACCTCTTTCATCTGAGTGAGAAAGTTGTTGATCTACAAGCAGCATTTTTGTGTGAGAGATGTTTGTTGAAGAAGATCTTCATTGGAGCTGAAGTTTGTGTGATCAAGTAGCTCAAGACCGTCTTCCCTTTCCTCTATTTTGTAGAAGCGCTTCTGTGTGATCCTTCGATAATCAACTGTAGTAGTGAGCCTCTGTGTGATCCTTCAATAATCAACTTAGTGGAACTCCTCCGAGTGTAAAGGATAAGAAGGACGTAGCTGGAATTACATCACCCAGTGAACCTTACATATCTTGTGTTATTCACTGTTTTATTGTTTTACTTTATTTTTCATCATATCTTTGAAAAGGCTCTAAAACGGTTAAGCGACTATTTGGTTAAAGAGAACACTAGCATAAAAATTATTTCTGCTGTGCTAACCCTGATTAAGTGATTGAAGCATTACCCTACTTTAGTAACTACCAAAATCACTAAGTCTAAGTTATCTTATCTTTAGCGCCTGACCTAGCGCTTTGCTTACCAAGCGTCCAAAAATCTTAAAAAGTGATGTAAAATTTTTAAAGTCGAAAAAGACTTCAGGGTCTATTCAACCTCCCTTCGAGACCCTTTCGTATCCCACTTGGGACCACCAAAATATATCATCAAAAACCATATAGAGTTTATAGTTAGGATGATCAAAATCATTATCATTGGTCTTTCTTACGGCCTCCACTTTCATACTTGCTAGATGTGGTCCCAAAGAAAGAACAAAAAATTTAAAAATTAATTTTGGCATATTATAATTAAACATAAAATTTTAATTAAATATAAAAAAATTAATATTATTTTATTTTTAATGTTTTAAATTTTTTTGATTTCAATGAAATTTTGATGCATATTCTACAAAATGGGTTTAGAAATTAGATTTCGCTTTCAGACCCATAAACAAAAAACTCCCATCGAAGTTTCAACTGAAATATAATTAACAACTAGAGTGTAATTAAGGAGCATGCCCAATAGACACAAATTCCTCACATATCAAAAGTAAGAAAGCATTTAAAATTGGAATAATTATGATTTTGCTCTCACCAGATAGGGCATTAAGCAATTTTACTTTTATTATTTAAAAAATTAGAACAAGTCCCGTAAAATGCATGTTTTTGCAATCTTGGTCCAATTTTTTATAAAAGAACCGAACTTTGCACGTGGAATACGTTGCGCCGTTAAATTTAGTATTCGCGTATAAAATAAGTGACCAAACTAATGATGCTTATTCTGTTTTTAACTGTTCGGACTTTGCACATGACTAAACTAACGATTTCTATCCGCTTTTTAACAATTGAGATTAAAACAATAAAAAATGCGTCATTCGGTACTAGTTTTTCATGTTTGTTAACATCAAGACTAAATTGAGGATATATCCTATGAGATTAGTGCTGCCATTTTATTTCTCTATAATATTTTGTCAAAACTTCTGGAATAGATTTTTAACATTCTAAAATCATCAAGGCTAGATCTATATTATCAAATATAGGTTTTATAAGAAATTAAACATATATATATATATATATATATATATTATATATAGGGAGAGAGAGAAAGAGAGAGAGAGAGAGGTGTAGTGTGAATTATTGCTGATTCTAATTCTCACAGTTCTCCATGAGCTGAAACAGCATTAATTGTATGTTTGGCGATATCAATTTCTAATGCAATAATGGTCAACTACCAGTTTTCTTGCAGAGATGAGGATGGCATTAACGTAGGAGATAGAAGGCAATCGTTTTTACGCGGCAAATCTGATCAAAGAACATTAACTACCTAACGTGGTCTGCTTTAAGATGGATTGCAATAAAATACTGTCTCACACGAGTCACGAACTGATTAAAAATAGAAAGATTCAACCAACAATAAATAAACAGGATATGGGATTAATTAAGAATATTTAGATTAAAGATCAAAATTCTTGGGATTGATTGCATTTCACTGTTTTTCGATTCAAGATTTGGAAATATTAATTGGTAAAAATTGACTTCACCTGCATGATATATTTGTGCTCAAGCAACAGATCGATTCTCCGATTCAGTGTTGGACCAAGAGATGGTAGCCTGTTTCTTGGTAGACCACAAGATATAGTTGTTGTCCAGATAAACAACATACGTAGTACTAGAGCGACAACTGTTTGGACATCCAGCCCAATCAGAATTCGCATAGACAGTCATGGAGTCTACTGATGAAGAATGAAGGAGAAAACCATAGTCAAGTGTAACCCGAAATTAACGAAGAATATGCTTGACCGTCTGAAAATGAACATCCTGTGGAGAATGCATGACCTGACTAACCTGAGTAACAGCAAACACAATATCAGGTTGGGTATTAGTAAGATACTAGAGACCACCTACAATAATGCGATAAAGTGTTAGATTAGAGAAAAGGTAATACTCCTTAAACTCCTTCATTTCGGGAATGAGCCACATAAAAGTCACACAATAATTTTTCGGGAATGAGCTTAATTATAAAAGTGACACAATAACTCCTTCCTTTAACACATTTCAATGCATGTTTCTTTAGCACTTTTGTTCGTAGAAAAAAAAAGGGGGGAAAAAGGAAAAAAAACTAGACTTTGTAATAGAAAATTTTTTTTGAATGAGAACCGATAAACTTATGCTTAGAATTAATATGTTCTCTTTTCCTTCAGAAATGTGGTTGTAAGTTGGTTGTTAACTATAACTATTAGGTAATAAACTTAAAAACAATTGTCAAACTAAATAACATGATAAGAATGTAAGCTTTTACAATAATTGTTGGAATTATTATAATTGAGCGACTATTGAACCCAACTCCATAAAAATCATGGAGATTCAAATTATTGTGTTTTTGTACCTTAGCCTCATCTATTTCCTCAAGTAAGTGTTATAGTCTAATTAAAATTCTTGATGTTAGTATTATGATTTGGAGTCTAGGTTTGAAATAATTCAAGAAAATAATTTTAATCTATCTTTTAACTACCTGTCAACTTTAATAAAATTTACTTAATTTGTCATGTCTTTAAAACATCACACATTCCCACAAGTCTTGGTAAAAAATCAATTTCCTATATATTTGTATCTATAAATCCTAAAACATTACAAATAATATATAATGAATAGTTTTTTTTTTATATATATATATATATACACATACGGTTCGGTACAGTTTTTTACCGGTATTGAATGTCTAAAACCTAAACCATACCAAAATATTCGGTACGGTAACGGCTCGTACCAAAACCGATAATTTTTAGTAAAAAAACTATTATTTCGGTACAATACGGTGCGGTACGATCGGTATGGTACGGTTTCAAAAAATCATGAACACCCCTAGCGCTGTTAGTTCCAATCTTATAAACTCTATGACTTTGGTTTATCCAAACTCTTAATAAATCTTACAAAAACTTTACTTAGCAAAACAGATACTATGTTGAACAAATATATCATCCAAAATCATATAGAGTTTCTAGGTTGATCAAAATCGGAAAAATTTTACTTTTAGTCCTATAGAAGTTGGTCCAAAATACTTTTAATCCCATAGGAATTTTTTTGACATTTTTGGTCCCATTAGAATTAAAAAGTGACACCTTTAGTCCCAACCGTCACTTTTTTGATGGAAAATTAATGCGTGTGTCTCATACTCAGTTAGTTGACTAACGGAGGATTGAAATAACCACGTGAGGGGCACGTGTGAGGAAACTCCCTCTAAACCCTTTGTCAGGCGCGATTTCCCCCAAAAAAAAAAATAACAACCTAATTAACCTTTACAAAACGAAAACTCATTCAGTGTCTCTTCAAAATTACCCTAATCTGAAGAAGGGAACCAAATGTTGAAGATGAAGTTGAGGATTTTGCAATTTGTAGACGACCCCCCCCCCTCCCCCAAGATATGGTATATGCACACACTTTTTACTTGTTTTAGTTAATAATTGTTAGGATTTTGTTGTTATTAGTTTAATACGAAGTATAACGGTTAGTTGCATTTTTATACAATGACTTCTAGAGTTTTTTCGTTCTGTTTATTGAAATCATTGCTATTTTGGCATTATAATACTGTATTCTATATGTTTGTAAACAATGTGGCCCCTGGGTGTGTTTTATGATATAATGTATGAACTTGATTGTTTTGTAGTGTAGTTGTATGATAGTGTGTAGGTAGGATTTGTTTTTTTTTTTTTTTTTTGTGGTCATTTTATGCAGTCGTATGATAGTGGCTTTTCTATACTTTATTTTTGTGCTGAGTCTGAGGCAATGCCTTATATTGTGTGTTGTTTATTGTGTTGAGTCTGGGACAATGCTTTTATTTTTTACTTAGACTTGGCTATTTTTTTTGTCGTTTAACGGGATCTTCAAGTAAGTATGTCACTTTACGAATTCACCATGGGGGAGGGGGGGTAATTAAAATTAAAACCTAACCATGAATATATTGGAGGTGGTCTGTGTTTGATAATGTCAATGTAATTAAGATGTCTATTGAGTTCAAAGTTGCTTGTGTGAGGTATTAGGTTACTTTTGTAAGAAAGAATTCTATATGTTTGACAATCAGAGGGGTAAATATAGACCGTTAGTGGGTATGATAGACATACATGTGCTTTGTGATAGATTTGTGACCAAAATAGAGAAATACATATTTATTTGGTAGCTAAGTTCCAAGAGCTTCCCATAAATGAACCAATACCCATAGCTCAAGCAGAATGAATAATCCTTGGCCCAAAACCACAAATTGGACTCGTTGTTGATCCAGAACCCCAATAAAAAAGCCCAATCTCAACCTATCCTTCAAACAAAACCTAATCTGAACATATCCTTTAAATAGATCCCCAAACACAACTCCAAACAGAAATCCCAAAAAAACCCAAAACCTTGAAGATCCTGTGTGGGATGAACTGTGTAGGGTTGTAGACTCTAATGTGCTTGGATATTTAGGTGAGGATAGTATGGGGAATAGAGATAATGATAGGGTTGAAGGTCATGGAGAATTTGGGAGGGGGATTGAGATGGGGACTGATACGGGGACTAAGATGGTGCCTAATAGGGATAGTGAGGGGGACAGTGAGGGGGACAATAAGGGATATAGTGAAGGGGACAATGAGGAGAACAGTGATGAAGAGTGTAGTGATTTTTATGATAGTGAGTATATAGATGATGGGGATAGTGAGGTTGAGGGGGAAAAAGATGGTGAAGGGGTTGTATTTGTACCAACTAAAATTGAACCAATACCTCAACTTATGCCTGATAGAGAGTCATCAACTGATTCTGAGGGTGAGGAAAGAGAAGACCTCGTTGATTGTGGGGATAATTTAGTAGTGGGAAAGATTCTGACAGTGAAGGGGCTGAACAAGACTTAGTTTTTAACCATAGGAACAAGTATGATCCTCCCTTTGAACATGGCATGTTATTTAGTACCAAAGATGAGTTTAGGGATGTTGTACACAATCATGTAGTAAAGACTCGGAGAAGCTTAAAAATTACAAAAAATGATTGTAGAAGAATGTATGCTAGGTGTTTTAGGGAGGGATGTAATTGGAGGATCAATGCACTAAAGATTCTGAATGAGTGTTTATATCAAATTAGGGAATCCAACCCTAAACATAAATGTGGCAGATCATAAAATGTAAAAAAATGTAAATTCAAATTGGCTTTCTAGTAAATATGAATCTGCCTTTTGAAATGATCTTAAAAGAAATGTTGGTGGGTTTAGGCAAGATGTAATTCAAGAAATTATGTACAAGAATTAAAGCTATTCAAGGTAATGCAGAGGATGAATATGACCAGTTAAGAGATTATGTACAAGAATTAAGGAGAACAAATCCAATGTTTATAATTATTATGGTCCAGGATGATAAGACAAGGGAGAGTGGGAGGAAAAAAATTGGAAAATTCAATGTTTATTTTGATGCACTTAAACAAGGTTTTTTGACAGGTTGTAGACCAGCTATACATGTAGATAGGTGTTATTTGAAGGGACCCTATAGTGGCATTTTGTTGACTACTTTGTTAATTGACCCAAACAATAGCTTGTACCCTATTGGTTATGTAGTAGTATCTAGGACAACAAAAGAGGCATGGGAGTGGTTTTTGGGATTACTTAAGGATGGCTTAGGAATAGAAAGACTTGATTTTGTCACTTTTATAAGTGATAAGCAAAGAGGTCTAATACCTGCATTTGAATTAGTGTTCCCAGGGGCAGAAAATAGGTTTTGTGTGAGACACTTGCGTGAAAATTTTAAAAAGGCTAGGTTTAGGGGCTTGACATTCAAACCTGCACTGTGGAATGCTGTAGCAGCAGCCACAGTTCGTGAGTATGAGCTAAGGATGAAAAAAAGAGGAGAGTTGGATGAAACTTCTTTGAAATGGTTCAATGATAAGCCTCCATCTCATTGGAGTAGGTCACACTTTCAAACTTTTCCAAAGTGTTACATGTTATCGAGTAACTTTTGTGAGTCTTTTAATAGTTGCATACTTGAGGCTAGAGAAAAGCCAATACTTATAATGTTTTAGTGGATAAGGGAGTATTTGATGAATAGGCTTGCTGAGAGTAGGGACAAGGTTAAGAAAATTATGGAAAAGTCAGCTGATTGCATTCCAGTGAAGTAAGATGATGGAATTATGAAATAAAAGATTTTGACATTGGGGATAGGTTCACTGTATACTTGATGACTCATTCCTGCTCTCGTAGGACGTGGGACTTGACTGGCATTCCGTGCTATCATGCCATTAGCGCATTTGGTTGTCAAGTCCTTGGTGACTTTGTACATGAGTCCTATAGTGTGGCCATATAATTGGCAATTTACAATCATGCTATTGCACCTTCCAATGGTCCTAAGTTATGGGAAAAAGCTGGTTTCGTTCCACCCGTTCCTCCCAAACTCTGAGGGGAATGGAGAGAGGTTAGCTAGAGAAAGAAGTTTGGGAACAAATGAGCCTAGGAACAATGCCAAAAGGGGTAGAAGAAGAAAGGGTCCAGTGAGGATAAAGAAACAATTGTTTAAGGTTCAGTGTCATTATTGTGGTAATCCAGGCCACAATCAACTGGGAAGTAAGAAGAGGAAAGCAGACATTGCAGCATGTTTATCAAGAGACTTTGCAAGTCCAATTAATGCCAATGTTGTAAGTTAATTTTTGAAAATTTTTCCCTTAATTTTGCTAATATAAAATAACATGCATTTGATGATTTTAATTAAATGAACAGGAAAATGCAATCGGTAATGATGCTACACCCTTTGGAAAAACCCCAGTTCTGTCTCAATTTAGACCTCCATCACCAGTTGTGGAGCCTACAACAATGCCAACCCCTGTGCCTCAACCGAGAGTTAACATTGCACCAAACCATCCCATACTGTCTCAGTCTCCTATTGTCAACAGTCAAGGTGGAGTACAAATATTGATTGGGAGGGGGGGAGGACAATGACAAATTTAAATGCAGTTGTTTTCTAAACAACTAAGGGAGCCAACAAAGGTAAAGTCAAACAGCCTTGGAGACCATGAAGCCCAGTTGCAAAGGCATTCCTCACTCTTTGTTGATGTTTTGGGTTATTCTTGTCTTATGAAGAGAAACATTGAAAGTATTTTTGTCCAGTTAGTGGTCCATTAATATTTTTTTGTCCATGGTTAGAAAAACAAACAATTGTGCAATTATTATAATTGCTTTGTTCGGCTGCATTGTAAAGGAGCAAAAAACAGCCCTTCAATTGCCACTTTCTAACTTTGTTTTGTAAGACAACAATTGTGCAATGAATGAGGATTTAGTCACTTTCTACTTTGTTTTGTATATACTGTTAATTGTGTTTGGTTTGTAATTTCATTTTTGTTAAGCAAATTCCATTACAAAGTCCATAATTCCAAAGATAAGACTAAATAAATTACATGCAAAACACCTAATTCATTGTTACACCAACAAAACAACATAATTCCAGAGATCAAACCAACAAAATACAACATAATTTGGTTCCTAAATTACATCAATATACCTAAATTACTACACATCAAAAGAAAAAAATCTAGAAAAGCACCATCAGCACCATAGAAACAAGGACCTTGCAAGCCTTTGTGGGTTTTTTGCTCCTATGTTGCACCCTCATTTATTCCGATTTGTTTCTCCTCTGTTGCACCCTCTGTTAGGTGTGTGCCCTCGATGCCAACGAGGAAATGGATTGTATAGGGCACTTCATTATGTTGTACAAATATTTAATTCTATTTATAGAAATGCATTTATCATTTTATTCATATAAATTTGTATGGCATTAACAACTATTGAACAAACAGTCCATGTATATCAAGGAGGACTTTCAACTCCTTATGTTATAAGAAAATGGCACTAGAAGTGTCTAGTACTTGACCACTTCAAGGGGTTCGCACGTCCAGGAATCTTAATTGGGTATTAAGATTCGACTTGTATGACACATGCCTTGACAAGGAGTGCCAGTCGAACACTATTAGATAGTGAGAGCTTGTGTCATAGATTTATCAATGGAATTGATATATTCGAACACGACTGATAGTAATCCGATCACATGGGTATTTGCTCTGTGACTGTCAATAATTAGATTACTGGTCATAAAAGTATGTGTGAGTAGACCTAAGGATTACGATCAATGTGCTTGTAGTATTGGATTTGTTACTAGAGTAGTTAGACCCGATTCACCCGTTGGTGTGGTAGACCTCGAAGTGCGATCTCAATGAGTCAAGTAGCAGTTGTTAGGTGACTGCCAAAGATGGATTCACTGTCTCGATAGTAAACAAGAATGTATCCTATGCGATCATATGTAAATGAAATGACAAGTCTTTGGACAAAGCAAATAAACTAACTCATGTGGAACACGAAGGGTAGTTGTTAATTTCATCTTACTATGATCTATTGCACACCATCTGTTGGTCCCAACTGACATACGAAATGGTCTAAAATCGGGGGGGGGGGGGGGGTTGAATAGATCCTCAAGTTTTCTTCAACTTCAAATTTTTCGTATTCCAGATCGTTTGGATGCTTAGGAATATGGAGACTTGGCTGAGCGTCTACTTGATGATAGTTTTGTAGAAAGTAACCAAATAAGTCAAAGCGTTCAGTTCTTTTATCAGTGATAGCACAACAGAAATATTTAAAGTCTTCTTAGAAAGGTTTAGCGTCACAACAGAAATATTTTAAGTCTTCTTAGAAAGGTTTAGCGTCACAACGTTTTACTTAGTTACTTTTTAGCTCGAACAATTTTATCAATGTGTTTACTTTTTGTTTATGCAATGATATGATAATGAAGAAAATAAACAATAAAGTAAAGAACACAAAGTTTGGAAGGTTCGTTGGGTGGTGTAATCCTAACTTCGTCCTTCTTCGCCTTTTTCAACTCGGAGGAAATCCATTGAGATTATCTTCAAAGAAACACATAGAAACTTCTACAAAATAGAGGATGGATTGGATAAATAATGGCTTGAGCTCCTTAGTTACATAGATTTCAGCTCCAAGACACTTCGATCTGCTTGCTTCTTTCACCCAGAAATAGCGCAAGTATTCAACCTATTCTCCACACAGATTGATAGGTTGAATAAGGGTTTTGGTCAATAGGGTTGTTTGATTTTTGGAAGTTCAAACAACTTGAATATATCAGTAATAGTGTAAAGTTCTTCTTGAAAAGAGATTTGAGATATTGGATGACTGTCTCATTGTCATCATCAAAGCATCTAATAAGAAATGTCCTAACAAATTATTTTCTGAGCGGTCTCTTAAGGCTTTCACTTTCTTTTTTCTTCTTCGCGGTCTTCAGATTATGTCTTCTAGAGATTTCTGCGTAGATGGCTTCAGTCTGTTGATCGTCTAAAGCTATCATTGCAGCATGATCTGCATTTATGAGGCTTTTCTTTTATTTTTCACTCTAATTACTTAAGGCAATCCAATGATTATCCCATTCAGACGCTTCAATACCAATGTGCCTTAGACAGATTCTGAATGCTTGGTTGAATGCTGACATCTTCTTCTCCTTAACAATTTCTTGAGGTTTTGATAGCTTAGGGAGAAGCGCTAGTTCAATAGGAACTTCGAACTGTTCTAAATAAGCTTGAGAAGGCACTAGAAGATCAGACATTTGCCTATTGGAGGAAACACAGACGTATTACTAGGCGCTGCAACTGAAGCAACCCAAGTTGGGTATCTGGACTCTATGTTAAGCGGAGGAGGGGGAGGAAGAATCTGACTTGGAGTAGGAATATTCTGACTTTGCGACTGAAGTTCTTGACACTTAGATTGAGATGATGTAGCTCTAGAACTAGGCTGCTTCCTCTTTTCCCCCTTATTGCCATCAACAGTCTTCATTATATATTCAGCAATAATTCTGACCTGATTAGCAATATGAGAAAGAGTCACTGCGAGATCATCACAGCACTTGGTGAATTAAATTACTCAAGCGATCAAGGATCAGATTCACCTGAAATAAATTCTCAAGTCAAGAGAGGACTTAAATGCAATCATCAACGAACAGTTATTTCCAACGAGATATAAATTCAAACGCATTAAATGCATGATAAGTGCATTAAATTTGATACTATTATGACTTGTGGACAAGCCACCTTTTGACTAGACTGTCAGGATTCAAAGTTCAAAGTCTGCTCTTGTCCAATCGGTAACAGCAGAATTTCAGGAATGTCATAAAATGGACTGTTTAATGCGCTACGTGAGAAACACGTGCCTTCATGTGTCCAATGGACAAAATCCCAAAAAATCTCTATGAATAGTACCCTCAGCAAAACCCTAATTACATACATACGTACATGCACAAGAAAAGGTCAAAACTTTTCTGAAAATATTTGAGAGAAAAGCTTATAAACTCCATAGCCAAAATCTTTCAAGCTTCTCATACACATTCGAAAGACAGTCAAAGATATCTCAAACTTCTTTATAGAAGAAAACTACACTTCTATTGAGATATCCCAGGTTGTTTGAACTTTCTAAAATCAAACAAACCTGTGACAAAAAACCTTCAACCTCTTTCATCTGAGTGAGAAAGTTGTTGATCTACAAGCAAAATCTTCACCCTTCCTGTCATTTTTCTTGAAACTGGGCTCATAGTGTGCATCATCGGTTTCTTTAATGATGATTCTCCAGACTTTAGTACCATCACCCATATTCACATCTTCGACCATGTATCCTTCGGTTGGAAGTTTCAACAACTCAGAAACTAGTTTTGGGGTGAGAATGAAAGATTTAGGATCACATGGGAAAGTGCAGGAGATGGAGTTGCCATCATGAGAAAGGATGACAATCTCAAAGAAGAATTTGAGTTCTTCTATAGTAAGGAGAGTTTTGAGTTCAGAATCTTCAACGAGAGAAAGAATTTCTCTCTTTGGGAAATTTGATTTTCAAAGATGTATTCCCTTTTGGCCAAGAAACCTGCATTCACGACCATGGGTTTTTCTTGTTTTCCTTTTGAAGAAGTTCCAAAAGCAGATTTGGAGGATTTTTGTGGTTCTATTGTTAACAGATAAAGAAAGGTTTGAGCTTTTCGAGAGAGAAAAGAGTTCTGTTTGCCCTAGAAGATTTCTGCAGAGAGAAAATATGAAAGTGATAAACTTCTCTGTAAAATTTGGAGGTATTTAAATGAAAAGGAAAAAATAACCTGTCATATGCTCAGATAATGGCCATGTGTAAATACATTTCATATAACAAATGAAATATCTAATCTGAGCCGTTTAATCATAAAGACGGATGTGAAATAGAGCGATATCGCGGGTAACTACAGCTAGTAATAAATTTTGAAATCTTTAGTTAATTTTGTAAAACATTTGAAATTTTTAAAATTTTCAGCGTGAATTGCACGCGCCTGTTGGTACACTGACACATACCCAGGCATGCACATAGACTGAATTACCTATATGATAGGTATTATTACTACCCACCAGTTTGATTTGATGGGAGTGTGTGGGAAGTCATCAAAGTAGTATCTTTTGGACTTATGCACATGTCACCTTTTAGCGATGAAAATAATGCATGAATTTCAGATTACTTAGCATTAAATGGAAATGATTTTAACGCTTGAGTTTTGTTTTGAACGAAGAACAATTGAGTCACTTGAGAAAGAATACTTTGCGTTAATTAGATCAATTTTGCATGCATAAAAGTAAACGCTGATGATCAATGCATAATAGTTTTGAAAATCAATTTTGATCATTGTCCTTTACCAATTTTAAAGTTCCCCCTAGAATTGATGACTCATTTCCATTTTGGAAATTGCTTGGACATAATACTAAAGTGGATTCCCCCTAATTTATATCCCTATGAAAAGTATGATGCTTTGTGATTTTAAGCGTTTAAACCAATCATACCTAATTCACTTCTCAAAGTGAGAAAACGTTGTTCGTTGAGCGTTTTGGTAAAGATTTCTGCTAATTGTTTGTCAGTTCTAAAATGCATGGAGATATCTTTCTTTTGAACATGGTCACGCAAGAAATGGTAGCGAATGTTAATATGTTTAGTTCTACAATAAAGAACTAGGTTTTGGGTCATGGTTAAGGAACTTTGGTTATCACAATGATTGGGGGTAGGACCTAAAATTATTCCACAATCTCTAAGTTGTTGCATCATTCAAAGGATTTGCGCACAACAATTGCCAGCGGCTACATATTCTGCCTCAGCTGTAGAAGTCCCTATGGATTGTTGTTTCTTACTATGCCCTGAAACTAACCTATTACCAAGAAATTGGCATGTACCACTTGTACTTTTTTTTACCAATTTTGCATCCTACAAAATCTACGTCTAAATAACCATTTAGTTCAAAAGGAGATTTCCTCGGATACCATAAGCCCACATTTTATGTGTCTTTTAAGTATTTAAGGATTCTCTTGGTAGCGATTAAGTGTGACTCTCTAGGATCAGCTTGAAAGCGTGCACACATGCATACTGAAAACATAATATCAGGTCTACTAGCGATCATATAAAGAAGTGATCCAATGATACCTCTATAATTAGTTATATCGATTTTCTTCCCACTTTTATCTTTATCTAGCTTAAGCGTTTGGCTTATTGGAATTTTGGAAGATGATGCATTTTCTATACCAAATCTTTTAATCATACCACATGTATATTTAGTTTGGTTTATAAATATGTCATTAGGGAGTTGTTTAACTTGTCAGCCTAAGAATAAAGTAAATTCACCCATCATGCTCATTTCAAATTGATCTTGCATCATTTTCAAAAATTTGTCACACAATCTCTTATTAGTAGATCCAAATATAATATCATCAACAGAAATTTGGACTAAGAGAATATCTTCATCAATGGTAATTTTAAATAACATTGTACTAATGCTGCCTTTTGAAAAGCCTTTACCAATAAGGAAGATAAAGATGGATTCATACCAGGCTCTTGGTGCTTCTTTAAGGCCATTAAGTGCCTTATCCAATTTGTAGACTATACTCTTGCCATGGTTGTTGATGAATCCTGAGAGTTTCTCTACATACACTTCTTCTTAGAGTTTACCATTCAGGAATACACTCTCCACGTCCATTTTATACACTGCGAACTAGTTGAATGTGGCATACGCTAGGAACATCCGAATCGCTCCAAGATAGGCTACGGAGGCATAAGTTTCATCAAAGTGAATACCCTTTTCTTGACAATAACCCTAAGAGACTAATCTGGCTTTGTTTCTTGTAACAATGTCATTCCCGTCCATTTTGTTCCTAAAAACCCATCTAGTCCCAATAACTCCTTGGTGAGTTCGCCTGGGGACTAGCGTCCAAACCTTGCTATGCTCAAATTGGTTGAGCTCCTCTTGAATCACTAAGCGCTTCATCCACTTTCTTTGGTTCCATTTGAGATAAGAAACTAGAAAACATGGCCTTATTGATTATAGCGACTCTAGTCCTAACTGGTGCTCCAATATCTCCAATTACTAGAACTTGTGGATGATCTAAGCCATTTATGGTCTGATTGGAATGGGTTGAGAGTTTTTTGATTATCATTTGCTTAACCTTCATTCATCTCCTGGTGACATTCTCTGGGATGTGTGGAAATCTTGAAGGATTTGGATATGGATATTTTGAAGCTTTTCTTTGGTAGGATTTTGGACTTTAACTCAGCAAAGGGAGCAATTTATACACACACGTGCGTGTGTGTATTCTTGTTTTAGGGCTTGATGAATAATCCTATTTATAGGCAATTCTTGGGGATAGTGTTCGTTGGACACAGGTGTTGGCTCGTGCCTATCACTCGGGCAAGTGAACTATTTCCATTCTGAAATCCGTCGGAACTCCGTCGGAACCCAACATTGTTGGACATGGTTTGTCCCATGTTCAGTTACACGGATCTACCCATCTCTCTGCGGGATCATGTACTGCTTACAGCTACACACATCCTAAACAAATTCCCCTCCAAATCTATTCCAAAAACGCATTATGAGATGTGGTGTGGGAGGCGCATATTTAAAGAATAAAAAGGTAGAGAAATTGGAGTCTAGGTCCTTGAAAGGATGATTCATTGGCTAACCTTATTTTGATTCGATCTAACGGATAATTTTTTTTTTAATCACTTAGCCAGTAATCAATTCGTTCGTTCTTCATTATCAACAAAGAATTCTAATAACATGGATAATCGAATTACCATTTAGATTGTATTAAAACAATCGATATAGTAACGGGGATCACAATAACACCGTCTCTAGATCGTCACTAGAATATGACCTTCAAAAAGCTCTGACCTAATCTCCGGCTATGCTGGACGGCGGCAAGTGCTAGAGAGGGAGAGGAATTCTTTTTATGATTTTTCTCTATTTTTAATTCTAAAATTAAGTCAAGAGTTATTTGTTTGTCATGGCTAAAAACTAACGGGGTTTATAAAATAAACACCAAGCCTTTCTTACAGTATAAGGGACAGCCGATCGAGCCTAGTACGATGGGCTTACTGGGCTCTTTTTTATTTAAGTCCAGTTGTGATTAATTAAATCCAGTCCAATCCAATTGGGTATTAATTATTTACTTTTAATCCAATTAAATAATCAATTCAACTTATAAACTAATTCCAAATTAATTTTAACTTATGAATTAATAATAATAACCTATTTAATTCAGTTAAATACGTTAATTAAATTATGCCATCACTTAGTCATTTATCACATTTAATGTGAAAGTACGATAATACCCTTTAAGCTGAAATATATATATAAATACATTTATATATTTATTCCTATCATCTTCATGTAGCACGACTCTTTAGGCTAGTATCGATTGGCAATGGGAGGATACCAAAGGATATGGTTGTCACCTAGCCTGCCATGTGGAACCAAATCGTAGCCCAATCGAATACGAGATGACTACGTAATCACGAACCTTTTAATTATAAATATTGTATGTGTATAAGCTCTTCATTGACACAACATGATCAAGCAAGAGCCATGGTATGTCAAACTTATTATACTTGATACTATACTATGTATGAAGGTGAAATAAAATTACCAAACTACCCCTGGTTTATTTGCTTTGACCAAACACCTATAATTTCATCCAGTCACTTCTGCATGGTTCGCATGCTCATTTACTTTCGAGACAATGAATCTCAGTTTGGCGATTGTCTTACAGCTATCACTTGCACTACTTGAACCATACTTCAAGGTCGCCCCTGCCAATGGTCGAAATGTCTGACTACTCTAATAACTAATTCAATAATACAGGTATGTAGTAAACAAACCCTCAGGTCAAAATCTCACTCATACTATTGTAATATGCAATCCTGATCATTGACTGCCACTGAGTAAAAGCCCATATGATCGGCTTACTGCGAGTCTAGTTCAAATATATTAATTACTTTAATATAGTCATGACATACGCTACCACTATCTAATCAAGGAATGACTGGCACTCTTTATCAAAGCATGTGTCATACGAGTTGAATCTTAATTCCCAATTAAGATTCACTAACTCCCGAACCTAGTTTAAAAGATCAAGTTGTAGACTCTTCCAGTGCCCTTCCCTTATCGACATAAGGGTGGAGAGTTTATCTTGAATCTCAAGGACTTAATTATTTATTCAATACATTTAAAAGACAATAAGATTTATATGAACAAAACAAGAAACCTTTTTCAATAAATAGAAATACGATTGTTTATACAAAATAACCTATTAATACCATACACAATATAATTCTTCATTAACATAGAGGGCATACACCTAACAATCTCCCACTTGTACTCAACACCAACCGCTATGGTATTTGATGCCCATCTTCTCCAGATGTCTATCTAGCATCGCATGTGATAATAGGTTAGTGAGTAGGTCACCTACGTTGATTGCTGAAGCTATTTTTTGAACGGTGATTGTGACTCTTCCAATGATTTCTCAAATGATGTGACATTTCCTCAACACATGTTTAGATTTGTTGTAAGACCTTTTTTCTTTAGCTTGCACAATTGCTCCATTGTTGTCACAAGTGTCAACGGCATCTCCATGCTAGGAACCACTTGAAGTTTAGTCATGAACTTCTTCATCCAAACAACTTCTTTGGCTGCCTTAGATGCAGACATATATTCCGTCTCGGTTGTGGAATTGGCAATTGTGCTTTGCTTGGAACTCTTCCAAGGCACTGCTCCACCGTTGAACGTGAATATAAACCCAGAGGTTGATTTCAGGTCATCAGCATCAGACTGAAAGTCTTCAACTGCATAACCATCCACCTATAATTCTTTGTTTCCATATATTGAAAGCATATCTTTAGTTCTTCTTAAGTACTTTAAGATACACATTACTGCAACCCAATGCTGCTCACCCAATTTTTCTTGAAACCTACTAACTACGCTCACAGCATATGCTTGGTCTGGTCTCGTACATAACATTGCGTACATAAGACTCCCTACTGTTGATGCTTAGGGTGTTTCTTTCATTTCCATTCTATCTTTGTCCGCCTTAGGACTTATAGCTTTGGAAAGATGAATTCCACGTCTCATGGACAAAAGTCCTCTCTTAGAATTATACATTCCATATTTTTTAAGGATTTTCTCTAGGTAGAGCGCTTGTGAGAGTCCTATCATCCTATTTGCTCTATCCCTGTAGATGCAAATCCCAAGGACGTAGGTAGCTTTTCCCAAGTCTTTCATGGAGAATGTGCTTGAGAATCATGTCTTGACAGATTGATAAGAGGTGTTTTTACGTGTTTTTAAGACCGTAATTCTTATGATTTGGATTCACTTATTGCTTAAATCATGTCACATTTGCATTTAATAGGTGTGTTAAGTGAATACAGGTAATAAATGAGAATACATGAAGAAAAGGGAAGAAAAACGATGTACAGAACAAGTTCAAGTATGTTTTTCAACACCTAGGCGGTTTATGCATCTCCTACCACATTCGAGCGACAATTCCGTATATTTCGAGACCGACTTAGACAAAGTTTCCTTCTACAACGTTTTAGATGTATGTCTTAGCTTCAAATGGGAACTTGAAACATCCAAATCGGAGGTCTATAGAGATAATTGTGAAGGAAATACGATTGCTGCGCCGAACAGAGAAGTACATGTGTCAGCACATGTGTTGAGGGCTTGTCATAAGTGTGTTTCTCCTTTTTCAGCCTAAATTCCAGCATTATATGATGGGTAAAAATCACTTTTGGCCATAATTCAGCACATGTGTTGAGGGGTTGTCATAAGTGTGTTTCTTGGTAGATTTACTTTATGGGCGCCAAATCAGAAACAACCTCCATGTTGAAACGTAATTTAGGTATACTTAGAGACCGAATTGGACAAAATGTCCTTCTGCAAAGTTGTAGATCTATGTGTTATCTGAACATGGGGACTTGAATCATCCAATTTGGAGATCTGTGGAGAAGTGTATGAGGAAAATACTAAGACTGTGCTGGAAAGCAAGAAAATGGCAGCATGCATGTGTTTTGTTGAAGTTTTCACATGGTTATGCTTGGTGGAATTCTTAATGGCCGAAAGTTCAACATTTTTTAGCTGGTTGGAATCTTAAAAGCCAAACTTTAAGCATCACCTTAGGTGGAATTCTCATTGGGGAACTTTAATGGGAATTCTTAATGCATACTTTAGTGGAATTTTGGCTATAAAAGGAGGGGGAACCCATACTCTTCATCATTCACTATCAATTTCAGATTCTTGGAGGAGAGGAGGAGGAGGAACAGGTCCTCAAGCTTCATTCATCACCATTCTTCATCATTCTAAGAGGAGAAAGCTAGGAATTGAAGCTCCAATCAAGGGCCATCGTCTATCACATTAGAGGGAGTTTTTATAGCCTTTTCATTTCATTCATGTCTATGAACATGTGTATTTATTCATTATTGTTTTCATAATATCTATCATGAACTAAATTCATAAGACTAAGGCCATGTAAGATCAAATTGTGATATATGCTTATAATAGATGATTGTTGAGGTTATACTTATATTGTTATGTGATGTGAATTTGTGTTTTTACCTATCTTGCATATACTTGATCACTATATGTTAGAATCTTATGCCTAGGTTGATATTTCGGGAGAAAATTAACTTAGGGTGCAAGAAATTCACATCATGACCCGCAACTAATGAGGAATTGCCCTAGACATAGGTAAAGATTCCCGGGTGAAGTTGTTCGATTCTAATCGAGTGAACTCTAGTACGTTAATGCATGTTTAGTGGTTAGATTTCCGGATAGGAATATTTGGGAAATCACGATCTAAGCATAGGAGTTTATACGCGAGACATCGGTTATTCTCTACCCTCGGAGCTCTCACCATAACAATATAAGTGTAATCCTTCAACAAGAACCTTTATAAGTATATTTGATCAATTTGAACCTAGCATGTGCCTTAGTCTCCCTTTATAATTGGTTTTAAATCACTTGCTCATCTTGTTCTTGTTCTTTACAAATTTTATTTGAATTTATTCTTACTTTGTTTATTCACTTCATTACAAATCTTAAACTAGAATTCAAGTCCTTGAGGTTCGACAATCCGGACTTACAATCCATTTATTACTACACACGACTAGTGCACTTGCTATCATAGCACGTTAGCTTTTAGCGTGTCAAGTTTTTGGCGCCGTTGCCGGGGACTTGTTCATTTTAGTTTTTGATTTTTCGTTTAAATTTTCATAATTCTTAGTTCTTCGTTTATTTCTAACCTTTCTTTTATTTTATTATTCTAATTTTGTTTTTTTGTGTTTAATTGTTAGGTGTAATTTGTGGTGCATGACCCGCTCTTCTAACGAGCCTCTATACAATTTTGAGCCGGAGATAGAGCGTGTTCTTCGATCTAGTAGACGCACTCGAGAAATGGCCGACAATCTAAATCCAAATGGGAATTTTCCCGACATAAATCTCCCGGAAAACAGGGAATGGTTGCAAAATCTATTCCAAGCTATGCAACCGGCACCTCCTCAAAGACTTCCATCGGTCCGGGAAAGTCTACCTCCAAGGGTCCACACTATACCGGGGCCCGTAGTCTTTCCAAATTTCTTTGCACCAAATTATCACATTCCGTCACACATCTTTAGCATGGTGCAAAGCGAACCCTTCTATGGAGAGCCCCATGAATCACCTCATGAGCATTTGGAGACTTTAGACGATACTCTCATGACTACCCAATTTCATCCACGGGATCTCGATGCAATTCGTCTAAGAGTCTTCCACTTCTCATTAAAGGAAAGGGCGACCATGTGGTACAAATCTCTACCACCCCAATCCATCACAACATGGGGACAATTGGTCGATGCCTTTTTGAGAAAATTCTTTCCACCCTCCAAAATCAATGAGCTAAGGAGCAACATTAAGGAGTTTAAGCAGGGGAATCATGAGTCCTTAGCCGAGGCATGGGCTAGATATAAAAACATGCTCCGAAAATGTCCGGATCACAACCTAAGATTGAGCGAGCAAGTATTACGATTCCATGATGGAGTCCGTTCGCGCATCCGAAATAGGCTCAATGCCGGCGCCGATGGTGATCTCCTTGGGCTCGATTGCCAAAGTGTGTGGGACAAGATTGAGCAATTAGCCCGAGAAGATGAACTCTATCGCGATGATGAAGAAATCACACCCACTAAAAAGATTGCTTGTGTTCAAGAGTTAGGCGAAGAAGTTGCTTTGGAAACAATGGTTGGCAATGTAAACTATGTTGGAAATGCCAATCGACCTCAATTGAACTTTCATGTGCCCGAAAATTTTCCAAGGAGGCCCAATCCGGCACAAAATGCCCATCCCGGCGTCTATCAAGCACCAAGGCCCCCATTCAACAATAACCAAGCTCAAAGGCAAGGTAATCCTCATATACAAAGGCAAATAAGACCTCTTACAACCGAAGAGCGTCTCGATGAACAAATAAAGAAATCGGATTCAGCAATCAACGAACTCCGTACTATGATGAAGGATATAATGATGGACATGAAGGATTTAAAGACACAAATGGGTCAAATGGCAAAGGCGATCAGCGAGAGAGCCCCGGGAACTTTACCAAGTGACACAGAAAAAAATCCGAAGGAGCAATGCCACGCCATCACCTTAAGAAGTGGCAAACAGATAGTCAATGATGCTATTCGTATTTCCGCGCCCGAGCACCCCGATGAGAACGCCCAGGCGCCAGAATCAACCCACAGTGAACGAATGCTTCGCAATTGCTCGCCCGAGCATCCCGATGATCACGCTCAGGCGCCCGAGACCCAGCACCCTGGCGCCGATCGTCGCGCCCAGGCGCCACCTCCTGAACCCTCCACAGCGGACTCTTCAACTCCAACGCATCCTCCCATCGAGGTCCGTCTGCCATTTCCTAATGCACATAGAAAGAAAAAAAAGGAGATGGATCCAAGTTTCCTTCGAATCTTAGCAATTCTTCGTGAGGTTAGGATTAATATTCCTTTTATAGACGCAATTTTACAAATGCCAAATTACGTGAAATTTTTCAAGGATATTTTATCCAACAAACAAAAGTGGGAGGAAAACGAAACGGTGTGCCTAACCGAGGAATGCTCCGCCGTATTGCTTAATAAATTACCAATGAAACTTGAAGACCTTGGGAGTCTCACTATTCCTTGCACGATTGGGCCATTATCCTTCGAAAAAGTTTTGTGCGACTCGGGAGCTAGCATTAACCTCCTCCCGTACTCTCTTTTCAAAAAGTTGGGCCTTGGTAACCCAAAGCCGACTTCAATGAGCCTCCAACTTGCCGATAGATCAATCAAGAGACCACGGGGAATAATCGAAGATGTAATCGTTCAAGTCGACAAATTCTACTTCCCGGTTGACTTTGTGGTTCTTGATATGGAGGAAGATGTTGAGGTACCCCTGATCCTAGGAAGACCATTCCTAGCCACTGGTAAGGCGGTAATCGATATTGCCAATGGTAAGCTAACCTTAAATGTGGGAGATGAAAAGGTCACCTTTGATGTTTTTAAAGTGCTTAAACACCCATGTGATCCTGACTCATGTCTACGCATCGATGTATTTGATATGTTGATTGATGAGACTTTTAGGCACAAATGGTAGACGACCCATTGGAGACATGTCTTTCCAAATCTATGGATGTCGATTCAGCGAGTGAAGAACAATTGGAAACCATGTTTAGCATAGAGAAGCCACCTTTTTACCACGTCATTGGAGCTAAAAAATTAGAAAGATCACTTTGGCTCCTCCTCGCCCTTCTATCGAAGAGGCCCCTATCCTTGAGCTTAAACCATTACCATTACATTTGAAATATGTATTTTTAAATGATAATGAGACTCTACCTTTAATTATCTCATCTTCTTTGACAGGAGAACAGGAGGAGCGACTCATGAGAGTATTGAAGGCCAACAAAAAGGCCTTCGGGTGGAAAATTGCGGATATAAAAGGCATAAGTCCAGCGGTGTGCATGCACAAAATACTCATGGAGGAGTCCGCAAAACCTACACGCCAACCACAAAGACGGTCAAATCCACAAATACAAGAGGTGGTAAAGAAAGAGGTTATAAAACTACTCGATGCAGGTATAATCTATCCTATCTCTGATAGTGCATGGGTAAGCCCGACTCAAGTAGTACCCAAGAAGGGCGGAATAACTGTGATAGAAAATGCGAACAATGAATTAATCCCTACTCGAATGCTTACCGGGTGGCGTGTGTGTATAGATTATCGCAAGTTAAATGATGCCACTCGTAAGGACCATTTCCCCCTCCCATTCATTGACCAAATGCTTGAAAGGTTAGCCGGACATGATTTTTATTGTTTTCTAGATGGATATTCCGGCTATAACCAAATTGCCATAGCCCCCGAGGACCAAGAGAAAACAACTTTCACTTGTCCCTATGGCACGTTTGCTTATAGGCGGATGCCGTTTGGATTATGCAATGCCCCGGCCACATTTCAACGATGTATGATGGCGATCTTTCATGACATGGTTGAAGAATTCCTTGAGATTTTTATGGATGATTTTTCTATTTTTGGAACCTCATTTAACACATGTCTTGATCATTTGGACCGTGTTCTAAAACGCTGTGAGGAAACAAATCTTGTTTTGAATTGGGAAAAATGTCATTTTATGGTCCGGGAAGGGATTGTGCTAGGTCACAAAATCTCCCAAAAAGGGATTGAAGTGGACCAAGCCAAGATTGAGGTAATAGAAAAGCTTCCTCCACCTACATCGGTGAAAGCCGTGAGGAGCTTTCTTGGTCATGCCGGCTTCTATAGGCAATTTATCAAAAATTTTTCCAAAATTGCAAAGCCGTTATCTAACTTGCTTGTCAAAGATGCACCATTCAATTTTGATTCTCTTTGTTTACAGGCCTTCATGACTCTTAAGGAGCTATTGATATCCGCTCCCATCATGGCACCTCCCGATTGGAGTTTGCCCTTCAAACCATCTACTATGCTAGTAAGACTTTAAATGATGCACAAATGAATTACGCAACCACGGAAAAAGAATTACTAGCCATAGTATTTGCATTTGACAAGTTCCATGCTTATCTCATTTTGAATAAAGTAAATGTGTACACTGATCACTCCGCATTAAAATACTTGCTTGCCAAAAAGGATGCCAAACCTAGACTCATTAGGTGGATTTTACTTCTTCAAGAATTTGACATAGAAATTAAGGATAAGAAAGGAGTAGAAAATGTTGTTGCCGACCACTTGTCTAGGATAGAGATTCCTAACCCTGAGTGTGTGTTTGATAAACCTATTTGTGAGGAGTTTCCCGATGAGCAATTGTATGCTATACTTCATAATGATGCTCCTTGGTATGCCAATTATGCAAATTATCTTGTCACGGGAGTTCTTCCTCCGGATATCACTTATCATCAAAAGAAGAAATTCTTATTTGATGTGAAGCGATATTTGTGGGACGAACCATATCTATTAAGATTTGTGCAGATGGCCTCATTCGACGATGTATCCCCGAGGAGGAAATAGCATCAATTCTCGCCCATTGTCATGATATGTCGGTAGGTGGTCACTTTGGACCCTCTAAAACAGTGGCTAAAGTGCTTCAATCAGGTTTCTTTTGGCCTACTCTTTCTAAAGATGCATTCTTGTATGTTCAATCTTGTGATAGGTGTCAACGAACAGGTAACATCTCTCAAAGACACGAAATGCCATTGAATAACATGCTTGAATGTGAACTATTTGATGTATGGGGTATTGATTTTATGGGACCCTTCCCTAGTTCTTGTTCCAATAAGTATATTCTTGTTGCGGTCGACTATGTCTCCAAATGGGTCGAAGCTGAGGCTTTACCAACTAATGATGCTCGGGTGGTTACTCGATTTTTAAAAAAAAGGATTTTCACTCGTTTTGGAACTCCTAGAGCAATCGTTAGTGACGGGGGGCACCCATTTTTGTAACAAACAATTTGAGCACTTACTGAACAAGTACGGGGTACGGCATAAAATCTCAACCCCATATCATCCTCAAACGAGTGGTCAAGTGGAGGTGTCGAATCGGGAGATTAAACGCATTCTTGAAAAAACGGTTAACTCATCTAGAAAAGATTGGTCCCTTAAACTAGATGACGCCTTGTGGGCATATAGAACCGCGTTTAAAACTCCGATTGGCATGTCCCCATATCGCCTTGTCTTTGGAAAAGCATGTCACTTACCCGTTGACCTCGAACATCGCGCTTTTTGGGCTATTAAATTTCTAAATTTTGATTCTCAACTCGTAGGTACCAAGCGATTACTCCAATTACACGAACTTGAGGAATGGCGCCATCAAGCATATGAGAACACCAAGCTTTACAAGGAGCGAACGAAAACATGGCATGATAAGCGTATTATTCCCCGAGAATTTCAGGAAGGAGACAAGGTTTTACTATACAATTCTCGCCTTCGACTTTTTCCCGGAAAGCTCAAGTCAAAATGGTCGGGACCATTTGTTGTATCTCGTGTGTATGCTTCTGGTGCCATTGAACTTATAACGGATAATGGACGAACCTTCATGACAAACGCCCAAAGGTTAAAGCATTACATTGGGATTGACGGGTCGAGGGATAAAGTGACTTTCCCCTCCAGGATCTTTAGCGATTCTTTATCTCAAGTCGAGCTACCGACTCTAAACTAGCGCTTCTTGGGAGACAAACCAAGTTTGTAAGTTTTCTTTTCTTTTTGCTTTCGTTTTTGTTTTGTTTAGTTTGTTTCTTTTTATTGTGTTCAAGCATGCACTTTGGGCATGTATGTTTTTCTTATGCTTGATGGTTTAAAAAGTTGAAGTGTTAGATATGATGCACATTTGGACCCCACCTTTAGAGATTCTTATTTTACTCGATAAGAGGAGAAACTTTGTAAGGATGCATTGGAAGCTTAAGGATGTTCTTCAATATCCTTGGTTGTAAGTGTTCTTTTACCTTTGTGTATGCATGTTGTAACAACATTGGGGACAATGTTGGATTTAAGTTTGGGGGTAGAAGAGTATCTATTTTGAATATTGAAAATGCAATCCTAATTTTTAACTTGAATTTGGGGAAAGTTTGTTTGATATCATGTTTATATGCTTCTTTGTTGAGAAAATCAAGCATGAAAAATTTTTAGTCCTTCCAATTGATGCATTGAAATTGATTGACTTGGAAAAATGGCATGAATTCTTGAAATAATCTGAATTTAATGGAATATATATATCTTTGAAATTGCTCGTGGAGACCTTAGACTAGAATTGATTCCTTAGATGATTCACAATGCACTTAAATCGAAGGTAGAGGAGTTGAGAGGATAACCATCTTGAGACACTTAAGGAATTATTCCCAGAAATATTAACTTAGATTTCTCATAAGGTTATAAGTTGAGTAGTAATTTTATATGCTAACAATGAATTGAAAAGGTTGAATTTTGGTATGACCAAAAGTGGTCAGGCTAATACATACCGGAGGTGAAAAGTTTCATGCCTATATACTGTACTATTATGCTAATTTGAGCTATGCTCAAGCCAAAAGAAGTGAATTGTTTAAAAGATCTAGTTTTATTTCGTGGCCTTTGATACTCAAGTGATTAAATCCTTAGGAGTGTCTCTACACTTAATGCCCTAAAACTATCTAGTTTGGGAGTCATTGGTCTAAAACTTGTTACATGGGTGTCATAGAAAGCCTAATGGAATAAAACATTGCACATGATCTAGCTTTAATGAAGTTTAATGGAAATTCCATATGAATTGAATGTTGAATATTTGAGATAATGAAATTTAAATGGCTATGAGATTTTCTATAATTCTTGTGCCTTGTGTTTGATCAAAAGTTGATAGATATGGGATTAATGTCCAAAATTTGGTAAGGATGCCTCTCGACTATAATACCCTAGATTTATTTTTCACTATACCCTAGGGAGTCGTTTCAAGTATTGGTGTCACATGAGCAAAAGTAGTTGATATGTATATATATATTTGTGAACTTTAAAAGGTTGATTTTATGCCATTCATTCTTGTTGATCATATTGAGATGTGTTGATTCGGTTGGGATTGAAAATTTGCTAGATTTTGTGGGTATATCTTATGCAAACCCTCACGAGACTATAACTCGTCCTTTGAGGTAACTCAAAGGTTTAAAGGCTTGTTGCACCCGCTAAGTGCAATCGTTTACTCCACGAAAGTGAGTTAGTTAGTTGTTTTGTTTTCTCCCATTGAATGATGTTGGTCTTGCCTTATAGCTCTTATTGCTCGAGGTCGAGCAATTGATAAGTTTGGGGGTGTTGATAAGAGGTGTTTTTACGTGTTTTTAAGACCGTAATTCTTATGATTTGGATTCACTTATTGCTTAAATCATGTCACATTTGCATTTAATAGGTGTGTTAAGTGAATACAGGTAATAAATGAGAATACATGAAGAAAAGGGAAGAAAAACGATGTACAAAACAAGTTCAAGCATGTTTTTCAACACCTAGGCGGTTTATGCATCTCCTACCACATTCGAGCGATAATTCCGTATATTTCGAGACCGACTTAGACAAAGTTTCCTTCTACAAAGTTTTAGATATATGTCTTAGCTTCAAATGAGAACTTGAAACATCCAAATCGGAGGTCTATAGAGATAATTGTGAAGGAAATACGATTGCTGCCCAGCGCCCTCCTAGTCATGCCTAGGCATGGATAGTCCGAATGTTACTCCTTTTTCAGCCTAAATTCCAGCATTATATGATGGGTAAAAATCACTTTTGGCCATAATTCAGCACATGTGTTGAGGGGTTGTCATAAGTGTGTTTCTTGGTAGATTTACTTTATGGGCGCCAAATCAGAAACAACCTACATGTTGAAACGTAATTTAGGTATACTTAGAGACCGAATTGGACAAAATGTCCTTCTGCAAAGTTGTAGATCTATGTGTTATCTGAACATGGGGACTTGAATCATCCAATTTGGAGATCTGTGGAGAAGTGTATGAGGAAAATACTAAGACTGTGCTGGAAAGCAAGAAAATGGCAGCATGCATGTGTTTTTTTGAAGTTTTCACATGGTTATGCTTGGTGGAATTCTTAATGGCCGAAAGTTCAACATTTTTTAGCTGGTTGGAATCTTAAAAGCCAAACTTTAAGCATCACCTTAGGTGGAATTCTCATTGGGGAACTTTAATGGGAATTCTTAATGCATACTTTAGTGGAATTTTTGGCTATAAAAGGAGGGGGAACCCATACTCTTCATCATTCACTATCAATTTCAGATTCTTGGAGGAGAGGAGGAGGAGGAACAGGTCCTCAAGCTTCATTCATCACCATTCTTCATCATTCTAAGAGGAGAAAGCTAGGAATTGAAGCTCCAATCAAGGGGCCATCGTCTATCACATTAGAGGGAGTTTTTATAGCCTTTTCATTTCATTCATGTCTATGAACATGTGTATTTATTCATTATTGTTTTTCATAATATCTATCATGAACTAAATTCATAAGACTAAGGCCATGTAAGATCAAATTGTGATATATGCTTATAATAGATGATTGTTGAGGTTATACTTATATTGTTATGTGATGTGAATTTGTGTTTTTACCTATCTTGCATATACTTGATCACTATATGTTAGAATCTTATGCCTAGGTTGATATTTCGGGAGAAAATTAACTTAGGGTGCAAGAAATTCACATCATGACCCGCAACTAATGAGGAATTGCCCTAGACATAGGTAAAGATTCCCGGGTGAAGTTGTTCGATTCTAATCGAGTGAACTCTAGTACGTTAATGCATGTTTAGTGGTTAGATTTCCGGATAGGAATATTTGGGAAATCACGATCTAAGCATAGGAGTTTATACGCGAGACATCGGTTATTATCTACCCTCGGAGCTCTCACCATAACAATATAAGTGTAATCCTTTAACAAGAACCTTTATAAGTATATTTGATCAATTTGAACCTAGCATGTGCCTTAGTCTCCCTTTTTAATTGGTTTTAAATCACTTGCTCATCTTTGTTCTTGTTCTTTACAAATTTTATTTGAATTTATTCTTACTTTGTTTATTCACTTCATTACAAATCTTAAACTAGAATTCAAGTCCTTGAGGTTCGACAATCCGGACTTACAATCCATTTATTACTACACACGACTAGTGCACTTGCTATCATAGCACGTTAGCTTTTAGCGTGTCACTGATGTCAATGAGACTATGACATTCCCTATAAGTAGTATGACACGCTCATAATCTGCAAATGTTGAAGATGGACTTGAGGATTTTACAATTTGTAGATGAACGCCACCCCCCCCCCCCCCCGCAAAGATATGGAATATGCACACACTTTTTACTTGTTTTAGTTAATAATTGTTAGGATTTTGTTGTTATTAGTTTAATACGAAGTATAATGGTTAGTTGTATTTTTATACACTGATTTCTAAGGCTTTTCGTTCTGTTTATTGAAACCATTGCTTTTTTGGCATTATAATATTGTATACTATATGTTTGTAAACAATGTGGTCCCTGGGTGTCTGTTTTTATGATATAGTGAATGAAATTGATTGTTCTGTAGTGTAGTTGTATGATAGTGTGTGGGTAGGATTTTTTTTATTTTATTTTTTGTGTGTGATCCCCAAACACACCTCCAATCAGAAATCCAAAAACAACCCAAAACCTTGAAGATCCTGTGTGGGATGAACTGTGTAGGGTTGTAGACTATAATGTGCTTGGATATTTAGGAGAGGATGGTATGTGAAATAGAGATGATGATAGGGTTCAAGGTCATGGAGAATTTGGGAGGGGGACTGAGATCGAGACAGAGATGCGGACTGATATGGGGACTAATCGGGCTAGTGAGGGGGACAATAAGGGAGACAGTGGGGGGCAATGAGGAGAACAGTGATGAAAAGTGCAGTGATTTTTATGATAGTGAGTATGTGGATACTGAGGTTGAGGGGGAAAAATATGGTGAAAGGGTTGCATCTGTACCAACTGAAATTGAGCCAAGACCTCAACCTATGCCTGAGAGAAAGTCATCATCTAATTCCGGGGGTGAGGAAAGAGATGACCTGGTTCATAGTGGGAATAATTTTATTAGTGGGAAAGATTCTGACAGAGAAGGGGGTGAACTAGACTTAGTTTTTAACCATAGGGACAAGTATGATCCTCCCTTTGAACTTGGCATGTTATTTAGTACCAAAGATGAATTTAGGGATGTTGTACACAATCATGCAGTAAAGACTTGGAGAAGCTTAAAAATTACAAAAAATAATTGTAGGAGAATGTATGCTAGGTGTGTTAGGAAGGGATGTAATTGGAGGATAAATGCACTAAATATTCTGAATGAGTGTTCGTATCAAATTAGGGAATACAACCTTAAACATATATGTGGCAGATCATATAATGTAAAAAAATGTAAATTCAAAGTGACTTTCTGGTAAATATAAATATGCCTTTAGGAATGATCCTAAAAGAAATGCTGGTGGGTTTAGGCAAGATGTAATTCAAGAAATTAAGGGTAATGTCTCACAATCTCAAGCATATAGGGCCAAAAGAAAGGCAATTAAAGTTACTCAAGGTAACGCAGAGGATAAATACGACCAGTTATGAGATTGTGTACAGGAATTAAGGAGAACAAATCTAATGTTTATAATTATTATGGTCCAGGATGATAAGATGAGGGAGAGTGGGAGGAAAAAACATGGAAAATTCTATGTTTATTTTGATGCACTTTAACAAGGTTTTTGACAGGTTGTAGACCAGTTATACGTGTAGATTGGTGTTATTTAAAAGGACATTATAGTGGCATTTTGTTGACTACTTTGTCAATTGACCCAAACAATAGCTTGTACCCTATTGGTTATGGAGTAGTATCAGGGACAACAAAAGAGGCATGGGAGTGCTTTTTTGGGTTACTTAAGGATGACTTAGGAATAGAAAGACCTGATGTTGCCACTTTTATAAGAGATAAAGAAAGAGTTCTAATACCTGCATTTGAATTAGTGTTCCCAGGGGCAGAAAATAGGTTTTTTGTGAGACACTTGAATGAAAATTTTAAAAAGGCTAGGTTTAGGGATTTTACATTCAAACTTGCACTGTGGAATGCCGCAGCAGCAGCCAGAGTTCCTAAGTATAAGTTAAGGATAAAAGAAATAAGAGAGTTGGATGAAACTTCTATGGAATGGTTCAATGATAAGCCTCCATTTCATTGAAGTAGATCACACTTTCAAACTTTCCCAAAGTATGACATGTTATCGAATAACTTGTGTAAGTCTTTAAACAGTTGCATACTTGAGGCTAGAGAGAAGACAATACTTATAATGCTTGAGTGGATAAGGGAATATTGGATGAATAGGCTTATAGAGAATAGGGACAGGGCTAAGAAAAGTGTGGAAAAGTCAGCTGACTACATTCCAGTGAAGTAAGATGACTGGAATTATGAAATAAAAGTTTGTGACAATGGGGATAGGTTCACTGTAAACTTGATGACTCATTCCTGCTCTCGTAGGAGGTGGGACTTGACTGGCATTCCGTGCTATCATGCCATTAGTGCAATTGGTTGTCAAATCGTTGAGCTTGATGACTTTGTACATGAGTCCTACAGAGTGGGCATGTACTTGGCAGCTTACAATCATGCCACTACACCTGCCAACGGTCCTAAGTTATGGGAAAAAACTGGTTTCATTCCACCCATTCCTCCCATCTTTGGGAGGATAAGAGAGAGGCTAGCTAGAGCAACAAGATTGGGAACAAATGAGCCTAGGGACAAGGCCAAAAGGGGTAGAAGAAGAAAGGGTCCAGTGAGTATAAAGAAACAATCATTTAGGGATTAGTGTCATTATTGCGGTAATCCAGGCCACAATGAAATGGGAAGTAAGAAGAGGAAAACAGATATTGCAGCAGGTTTATCAAGAGACTTTGCAAGTCCAATTAATGCCAATGTTGTAAGTTAATTTTTGAAAAAGTTTTCCTTAATTTTGCTAATATCAAATAACTTGTGTTTAACGAGTTTAATTAAATGAATAGGAAAATGCAATTGGTAATGATGCTAGACCCTTTGGAAAAGCCCCATCTCAAAAGAAGAGAACCAATGTTGTAAGTTAAAAGACGTGTCAAATCTTTAATTATTTTTTAAAAGGTTTATATAGTATATTTATAAACATGTATTATTTTTTAGGAAAATACAAGTGCTAATGGTCGTGCTGGACCCTCCAAAAGGAGAAAAATACAATGTCAAAAAAGAAGAAGACGTGCCGCTCAAAAAGGGACAACAATCTATTATGTTAGAAGGGAGTGTTTTTGGGAAATTTGAAGGGAGGAGAGGACTGAGACAGGGAGACCCCATGTCTCCATATCTATTTGTTTTAGCTATGAACTACCTATCTAGGAGTTTTAGACAACTGCACAGGGTACCAGGTTTCAGTTTTCATCCTAAATGCAAAAGAGTAGGGATCATCAACATGTGTTTTGCAGACGATCTGATGATGTTCTGCAAGGGAGATGAGGAATCAATGGGGAGAGTAAAAGAGTGCTTTGACATATTTTCTGAAATTTCTAGATTAGGGGCCAAATTTGGACAAGAGTCAATTGATATGTGGAGGGGTTGATGATTAGACCAAAGAGCTGCTGCTAATACAGACTGGGTTTGTGGAGGGACAGATGCCGATGAGATATCTTGGTGTGCCTCTGATTTCATCAAGATTGACAGTGAACAACTCTCAAATTTTGATTGATAAAATTTTGCATAGAATCACAACTTCGACAGCAAAGTACCTCTCTTTTGCTGGCAAGATTCTGTTGATTAGAGCAGTTCTATTTGGCATCCAGATGTATTGGAGTCAAATTTCCCCACTACTAATTATAGTGATAAATGAGATTGAAAGGTTGTGTAGACGATATATGTGGAAAGGAACAGCAACAGTCAGGTGTCAGGCTTCTGTGAAGTGGCACAATCTGTGTATCCCTAAAAAGGAAGGGGGATTGGGGCTCATTTATCTTGCACAATGGAACATGGAAGCTATATTCAAGCATATCTAGAATATAGCCACAAAGTCAGACTCCCTTTGGATCAGATGGGTGCATGCATATTACTTGAAAACGGGTAGTATCTGGACAGTGGAGAGTAAAGTGTCTGACTCATCGTTCTGGAAAAGATTTTTGGCCATTCGAACTCACTTTTTAGATGTTGTTGATATAGCCCAGAATCGGTGGAAACATGGTAAGTTTAGTATTAAGAGTGCTTATGAAGATAAAATTGAACATTTTGATGAGGTGGATTGGAGTAAGCTAGTTTGGGGTAAAGGCCCGGTAGCTCGACATAGAGTGATTCTTTGGATGAGTATTCTTGATCGACTTAAGACTAAAGATAGACTTAGTGCATGGATGGAAATAGACAATCTGAATTGTGAACTTTGTTCGAGAGAAGCGGAATCTCGGGAGCATGTTTTTTTTAAATGTGAGTTCACCAAGGCAGTGCAACAACAGGTGTGGAGTGAAGTGAACTTGAGATGTAACAAGGAAGAGTGGGGGGCTGCAGTGGACTGGGGATTAAAGATTAGCAAGGGAAAGTCCAATATGAGTTGTAAACGACGAGTTATTTTTGCAGCTATAGTATACTATTTGTGGATTGAAAGAAATAGGAGATGTTTTCTGGGAGATAGGATAATGTGAATAGTGTGGTAGGAAAGATATGAAATTCTATAACATGTTAATTTTAGATGAGTTAGGTTTGTATATTTTCTGAAGGTTATTGAAATATGCTTTCTTTGTTCACATATTTTCTGAAGTGTAGCAAAACAGGTTCACATATTTCCCTAATTTTTCTTACAGCTTATACTACTTATATACCTTTTCTGTTAATTTGGTTGCTCTTAATTTTTAAACGCCTGAAAAAAATGGAAATGATAATGGTGGCCCTTTTAGCCCTGCCTCAACTCAGGCAAGTACAAGTTTTCCAGCCAATTCAAAGAAATCCTCAAACAAAGAGAAAGGACAAAGGGCATCAACACATTTGAGTGGGATAATTACTCAAAGACTAAATATTTTTGCAGATAAGTGAAAGTGGATCTGCACCTAGATCAGCTTCTGAGACATTGTTGTAAAAGAACAGCTCACAACAACCTAACTTAACTGTAAAGTATTAATTTGACTTGAGAATTTGACTTATCATGTACATTTACTTGTTTAACTTTGTTTTTATATTGTTGTTATATTAGGCATGGAAGAGGACTTTTCTAGAAATGGAAATTGCTAATAGACTTCCAAAACCAATTGCAACCCCAGTTCTATCTCAATTTAGACCTCCATCAGTAGTTGGGGAGCCTACACCAATGCTAACCCCTGTGCCTCAACCGAGAGTTAACATTGCACCAAACCATCCCATACTGTCTGAGTCTCCTATTGTCAACAATCAAGGTGGAATACCAATATTGATTGGGAGGGGGGAGGGAGGGGAATTTATCACAATGACAAATTTAAGTGCAGTTGTTTTCTAAACAAGTAAGGGAGCCAACAAAGGTAAAGTCAAACAGCCTTGGAGACCATGAAGCCCAGTTGCAAAGGCATCCCATACTCTTTGTTGATGTTTTGAGTTATTCTTGTCTTGTGAATAGAACCATTGAAAGTATTTTTGTCCAGTTAGTGGTCCAATATTATTTTTGTCCATGGTTAGAAAAACAAACAATTGTGCAATTATTCTAATTGATTTGTTCGACTGCATTGTAAAGGAGCAAAAAACAGCCCTTTAATTGCCACTTTCTAACTTTGTTTTGTAAGACAAACAATTGTGCAATGAATGAGGATTTAGTCACTTTCTACTTTGTTTTGTATATACTATTAATTGTGTTCGGTTAGTAATTTCATTTTTGTTAAGCAAATTCCGTTACAAGTCCATAATTCCAACGATAAGACTAAATAAATTACATGCAAAAAGCCTAATTCATTGTTACAGCAACAAAACACCATAATTCCATAGATAAAACCAACAAAATATAACATAATTTGGTTCCTAAATTACATCAATAAACCTAAATTACTAAACTTCAAAAGAAAAAAAATCCAGAAAAGCATTATCAGTACCATAGCAACGAGGACCATAGAAGCCTTTGTGGGTTTTTTACTCCTATGTTTCACCCTCATTTATTCCGATTTGTTTCTCCTCTGTTAGGTGTGTGCAGGGTACTTCATTATGTTGTACTAATATTTAGTTCTATTTATAGAAAGGTATTTATCCTTTTCTTCATATAAATCTATATGACATTAACAAGTATTGAACAAACAGTCCATGTGTATCAAGGAGGACTTTGAACTCCTTATGGAATAAGAAAACGACACTGGAAGAGTCTATTACTTGATCACTTAAAGGGGTTCGCAAGTCAGGGAATCTTAATTGGGCATTAAGATTATTAAGATTCGACTTGTATGACACATACTTTGACAAGAAATGTCAGTCGAACACTATTAGATAGTGAGAGCTTGTGCCATAGATATATCAATGGAATTGATATATTCGAACACGACTGGTAGTAATCTAATTGTTAGATTATATGCCCTCGAATGCCATAAAGAGGATAGATTTATACGCCATATACATTGTAACTAAACTATGATTTTTCTATTAATATAAGGCAGTTGATTGTTGTTTTCTTATAGGTATTTATAAGGTGTGAATAAACAACGTAAAGTCCTAGATGACAAGGCGAGCTTTCTGTTAGGATCGGTATGCCCCCACAAGCGATGCCGGCACAATGGAAGAAATAAAGTATATAAAACACATATATATCAGCATCCCAAGCTAGGGGGTCAAAGTAATGCACAACAAAAACTAATACGAGTAAAGAGGTTTTAAACCGATTACAAGATTTGGGGTTTTATTAAAGTGAGGGTGAAAAACCACAACACAAGGAAAACCACACCAAAAACTTTGGCTCTCATTTTCGAATCCTCACCTCAACATGGAGGGGTTCGAATCAAACCACCATAAGCTACTAAAGCAAGATGCCTCTACAAGGACACACCTCAATTAAGTTCATACCTTACGCAAAAGATTGGCTAGATATATGCTCTAAGGAAATGGAGTCTATGTAGTGAAAGGTGGAAGACAAAAAGAGTTACTAAAAGAAATATCTATGGAAAATAATCTTTTACAACTAATCTTCAAGAAGAAGTTCTATAGAAGAAAGTCTTCAAGAATCACAAGAGAAGCTAGAAAAATCTAGAGATGAAGAACTAAGCTCTAAGCTTTTTTTTCTTTTTAAGTTTTCATCAAGTTTTAAATGAGAGCAAGAACACCTCCTTTTATAGCCACCAATTTTCGGCCATATGGTGTTAGGTGGAGTAGAAGACTTGTTTTTCTTTACCTACCACCTCATTCTTACCTACCATTCCATTCTCAACTACCACCACATGTGCAAGAGAATATTTTTCATTTTCTTCTTCATTTAAAAAACATTACAAGTCAAACTTTGACTAGCTTTGAATTTCACTCTTGTGACTTCATTTAATTAAGTCCAACTTAATTAAAATGACTCCCAAGTCTTCCAAGACTTGTTAATTAAATAATCTTCATGATTAATTAATAGTAAAATTAGTAGCTTAAATAAATTCTCGGGTAATAATAATTTCCGTTAATGATTAATCTCCAAGATTAATTAATAGAATAATTATTTTCCCAAGCCTACTGATTAAAACGTCTTCCACTTAATCAATTAATCTCATTAATCAATTTCACTTTAATCCTAAATCGGATTAATATTCACATAGTAATTGAACTTTCTTGAGTAAGTGTGTAACCCCATTGTAGGTTCATTCATGTACTAGTAGTAGGAACACAACCCCGTTGTGCCTTTGCAATTTTCATTGCTAGATTTAATTACTCCAAGTATTTTAATCCGACCAAGAATTAATTACCGATTAATTCATGGTTCCTACAAATCAAGGTTAAATATGCAGGTATTTCATAGTCTAAATATGCAGGTATGGCTAGAAGTATCCGAATGGATTTGACCATCGTCACTGGTGAAAAGGTTTCATCATAGTCAATTCCTTGCCTCTGAGTGTAACCTTTCGCCACGAGACGTGCCTTGTAGGTGACTACTTCTCCATCTGCTCCAAGCTTTTGCTTATAGATCCACTTGCAGCCTACGAGTTTAGACCCGTCAGGTGGATCTACCAAGGTCCAAACCTTGTTGGAGTGCATGGAGTCCATCTCGGATTGCATGGCTTCTAACCATTTTCCCGAATCGACGTCCAACGTCGCTTCCCCATATGTCCTTGGATCAGGGGAATTACCATCCTCGTTGCTGTCAAGCAAGAAACCATACCTCTCAGGTTGTTTCGGGATCCTTTCGGATCTTCTAGAATGTTGTGTACTTGTTACTACTTCTGGTTGTGCATCTGTGGTATCAGGTGAACCCTTTTGTGGTTCTTGAGTTTCCTCAAGTTCTGCAACCTCGCCATTTCTATCCAATAGAAATTCCTTCTCTAAGAAGGAAGCGTTCCTTGAAACAAACACTTTATGTTCCGATGGGTTGTAGAAATAATATCCATAGGATTCCTTTGGATATCCCATAAACTTACATAAGGAGGATCTTGCATCCAACTTATCGCCCACTAGTTGCTTGACATAAGCCGAGCAACCCCATACCCTTAGGTATTTATAAGTGGGTGGTTTACCAAACCACATTTCATATAGCACCTTGGAGACACTCTTTGACGGTACTCTATTTAATAGATGCGTCGTAGATTCTAGGGCATATCCCAGAAGGAAAGAGGAAGTCCAGTGAAACTCATCATGGATCGAACCATGTCCATCAAGGTCCGATTTCTTCGCTCGCTTACCCCATTAAGTTGGGGAGTACCGGGCGGAGTCCACTGAGAGACAATCCCATTGTCTCTTAGATAATCAAGGAATTCATGGGACAAGCATTCTCCCCCTTGATCCGATCGAAGAGCTTTCATACTTCTTCCAGTTTGCTTCTCTACTTCATGTCTAAACTCCTTGAACCTCTCAAAGGCTTCAGACTTGTATCTCATAAGATACACGTAACCATACCTCGAAAAGTCGTCGGTGAAGGTTATGAAGTAAGGTTCCATTTAGTGCTTACATTAAGCGAACCACATACATCCGTATGGACCAAGTCCAAAAGGTTAGTAGCTCGCTCCATTTGCCCGGCAAATGGTGACTTGGTCATCTTACCCTTTAGACAAGATTCACAAGTTGGCATATCTAGCATTTCCCGAAGGTCAAGCTTATCCGCCATCTTATGAATTCTATCTTTAGAGATATGGCCTAGTCTAGCATGCCACAGGTATGTATCATTTTGATTATCTAACTTTCTATTACTAGTATGTTCCTCATGTTGAGATAATAAGATTGGAGTATCAGGGAGAACCGTGTATAAGCCATGAGACAACTTTGATTCCAATATTAAAGAAGAATCATAAAACATGGAGGAAGCTCCATTTTTTATAACAAAACTATAACCTTCCTTGTCCAACAAGGGTACAGAAATGATGTTCTTAATTAATTGCGGAATGTAAAATACATTGTTCAAAATAACACGGTTTTTGTTGGGAAAAGATAAGTAGATAGTTCCTACGGCCGTGGCAGCAACCCGTGCTCCATTCCCAAACCGCATGGTCATCTCCCCTCTACTTTATCTGTTTGCTTCTTGCCATCACCTGCAAATCATTGCAAAGGTGAACTCCACATCCGGTGTCCAACACCCAAGAAACATCATTAACTGATAAGTTAACTTCAACATAAAACATACCATTCATTGGTTCAGTGCAATTACGCTTCCAATGTCCCTTTTTACCACAATTGAAGCGCGCATCATGATCGGTACCCTTAGCCTTTTTTACACCACCTTTGCCTTTCAACTGTTTTTTCTTGTTGTTGTTATTCTTCCCCTTATTCTTATTGGCCTCACGGCCCTTAGAACGGGATGAGGAACCAACAAGCAGTACCGGCTTATCTTTCTTGATGGTGGCATCTGCACTCTTCAACATGTTCAACAACTCGGGTAATGAAGCCTCAAGTTGATTCATGTTATAGTTGATGACAAATTGGTCAAACGACTTCGGAAGGGACTGTAGCACGAGGTCAACAGAAAGCTCGGTCTCAAATTTTACGCCAAGATCAGAAAGCTTATTAATAAGACTGATCATACGTAAAACATGATTATCGACCGAAGATCCCTCATGCAGACGAGCACGGAATAGCTCTTTAGAGATTGCGAATCTCTCCCTCCTAGTTCGAGTGCCATAGAGCTCCTCGAGACTTTTGATAATATCCTTGGAGATGGTCACATGCTCAAATTGCTTTTGAAACTCATTAGTCATAGAAGCCATCATGATACATCTCACTTGGATATTATCATCAGTCCACTTATCAAAAGTGGCACGTTCATCATCAGTGCTTGTGCGAGTTACGCGAGGCAAAGGCGTATCTAATACACTATCCTTGCGCTCACTTTGAAGCACAATTTTAAGGTTTCGATACCAATCGGCGTAGATGGGACCGATAAGTCTATTTGAATCTAAGATTGTTGAAAGTGGATTTTTGGCCATTTTGTTAACTACAAAATAAATAGCGAGGCAAAACAATTAGCATTCAATATGTATCTTGTCCACATATAATTCGGTCTTTAATCGTACGTGTCTCCCACTATTTTATCAAATTCCATAACCCTCTTATATGGATATTCGAGGAGATATGCGGGTCACCCTAGTGGGCTCAAGATCCATAAGCGACTCTTCATATGCCCCGAGAACACGAGCCCATATGATAAATCCGTATGGTAGGCTTACCGGCCTTCTATATCGACATATAGTTCTCAAGATATTTTGCCTCGTCTTTCCCATATACCCCGAGAGCACGAGCCCATATGGTAGTAAACATTAAGTCAAGCCCATCAAATATTCATGGTCAATCGACCGGACTAGTGTGCCCCACGACTTATGGACGACACCTAGACAAATCGATCCCACGAGCATCTCTATGCTTAGTGGTGGTCACAGCCTAATCCACTTGACGCCACCCCACGACTCATGGACGGCGGGCCAAGCTTCATGGCATTTCACATGCTACCACTTATGATGGAAGGCGTGGACAATAGAACTTCATTCAATTTCCACATAAACTTAATATTTCTTGGATTTACTTGAAACAAATCAAGCGAGGGGTTTCAACATGCAAGGTCTCATCAAGATAAGGATTATCTTTAATTATGTGATCTTGCAATCCAAGTAGAATATAAGAAAACATAATATAAGACATCCACAAAGCGGTAAACAAATATGGATGATTGTTCGTCCCTAAGCAATCCACCCGAACCACCGGTGAATCTAAGGCAATCTAGGGTACTAAATTAAAATAGGCCCTATCTATTACATAATCTTCCAACAGCATACATAATCTTCAATAATGGTCCATCATCTTCGTCTCCATCTTCGATTACAATAAAATGAAAAAGAAAGTGCGAAAATAAAATATACAACCAAATTGAAATAGAGGCCAATAATAATTACAACCCAATTGAATAATCTAAGGCTCGACCCACAATCCATCCATTATGCAAATCAACCATCAAGCGTATGAAGATGACATGCAAAGCATTAATTAATCATAAGCCCATCACATAGTTGAAACAATCATAACTTTGGGATTTATACGTTTTGAGGAAAAACTGAGTTTTTCTAGTTTTCAAAAATTCCAAACTTTTAAATAACTCAAAAACGCGTGGAAGTTGATTCCAAAATCAAGAATTGGGCCAAAGGTAGGAGTCCTTGAAGGCCCCGGTCGTGTGTACCACACCACGTCAAGATGGTCCAACCATCAAGCACATGGTGTGCATACGCTGCGTGCGCCGCCGAGCAGCGCACACACTGTCCAGCAGCTGCTGGACAGTTTCTCGACCATGGTCGAGACCACCAAGGGGTGGAATTGGCCATGGTCAGCCCCATCTTGACCCCCGCCAAGTTTCCTTTGACGGTTGGCAATGATTCGCGATTTTGAGTCCTACTAAATGAGCACACCCTTATGCGCACAAAGCCTTCGGCCGGGTGCGCACAAAGTCTCGTAACTTAGGTTCAATATCAACGGTCCTGGCCCGGGTTTCGACCTTCCCTTTTAGTGTCTCTTAATTTTCAGTCGTTTCAAAAAAAACAAAATCTCCAAGATTTTAAGAAAAACGATGACAAATCCCAAGCTATTATTAAATCAACAAATGTAACATATAGATTTAAGCAACCGGTTAAAATACTACATGAAACGGAAAGCAAAAACATGCAAAGTTTTTAATGTGCATAACCCGGGCTCTGATACCACTGTTAGGATCGGTATGCCCCCACAAGCGATGCCGGTGCAACGGAAGAAATAAAGTATATAAAACACATATATATCGGCATCCCAAGCTAGGGGGTCAAAGTAATGCACAACAAAAACTAATACGAGTAAAGGGGTTTTAAACCGATTACAAGATTTGGGGTTTTATTAAAGTGAGGGTGTAAAACCACAACACAAGGAAAACCACACCAAAAACTTTGGCTCTCATTTTCGAATCCTCACCTCAACATGGAGGGGTTCGAATCAAACCACCATAAGCTCCTAAAGAAAGAAGCCTCTACAAGGACACACCTCAAGTAAGTTCATACCTTAAGCAAAAGATTGGCTAGATATATGCTCTAAGGAAATGGAGTCTGTGTAGTGAAAGGTGGAAGACAAGAAGAGTTACTAAAAGAAATATCTATGGAAGATAATCTTTTACAACTAATCTTCAAGAAGAAGTTCTTTAGAAGAAAGTCTTCAAGAATCACAAGAGAAGCTAGAAAAATCTAGAGATGAAGAACTAAGCTCTAAGCTTTTTTTTCTTTTTAAGTTTTCATCAAGTTTTAAATGAGAGCAAGAACACCTCCTTTTATAGCCACCAATTTTCGGCCATATGGTGTTAGGTGGAGTAGAAGATTTGTTTTTCTTCACCTACCACCTCATTCTCACCTACCATTCCATTCTCAACTACCACCACATGTGTAAGAGAATATTTTTCATTTTCTTCTTCATTTACAAAACATTACAAGTCAAACTTTGACTAGCTTTGAATTTCACTCTTGTGACATCATTTAATTAAGTCCAACTTAATTAAAATGACTCCCAAGTCTTCCAAGACTTGTTAATTAAATAATCTTCATGATTAATTAATAGTAAAATTAGTAGCTTAAATATATTCTCGGATAATAATAATTTTCGTTAATGATTAATCTCCAAGATTAATTAATAGAAAAATTATTTTCCCAAGCCTACTAATTAAAATGTCTTCCACTTAATGAATTAATCTCATTAATCAATTTCACTTTAATCCTAAACCGGATTAATATTCACATAGCAATTGAACTTTCTTGAGTAAGTGTGTGGTTAGGTTCGTTCATGTACTAGTAGTAGCAACACAACCCCGTTGTGCCTTTGCAATTTTCATTGCTAGATTTAATTACTCCAAGTATTTTAATCCGACCAAGAATTAATTACCGCTTAATTCATAGTTCCTACAAATCAAGGTTAGTACTAGCCACGCGCCAAGAAGACTAGCCATGAACGATTATTAGGTGACCTTTTCGCATTACGATTTTCGCATAAGTAAAATCCTTCCATCAAATATCCCGAATATCGAATCTAGGACTTGGATGTCAGTCGAAATCCCATTAACTCGATTCTATGTATATCGATCTAAGTGACATTGACCAATTTATCAATCAAGCGAGGAAACACTGCTCCTCCTTATTGATACTACTCCAGCCGGAGGTTCCATGGTCAATACACTGTGAAGTACATAGCATATGCGCCGATGCTAATGATCAGTGACGGATTCTTTCTTGGCACTCATGCGCCTCCGTACATAACCAGACTGGACCCAATATGCCCCACTTTATGACTCACCTGGAATCGTGTGACAAATCTAAGTACAGTGGGCGATGCACGAGATGACCAATGGTGCCTCAAGTCATGAGGACCAATCTTATGCCTACGTAACCGAGGAGATTCCAAATTCGACATTGACTCGAATATGGAATCTTGGCGGGGTTGTTCACCCACATACATGCACTGATGTACACCGTATCAGTATCCATGGAATAGGATACACTCTCCAAGAGTGTGCATTGTACGTGCAAGTCTTTACGAGTCATTGATATCCCTATCTCAATGATTCTATGACTTGGAACATCTTTAAGACCACAACCTTAGAGACGTATTCCGTGATTGGCATCCCCGATACCAAACACATCTCATAGCTTAAGAGTGATCTAGGGGACTTTATCTAATTTCATAGAATGATAAGTTAAAGAAGAAAATGCCATTTATTAAATTACTTGACAAGATACAATATAAGACTGTTTAAAGAGTCGGTTACTACGCCCTACAATGGCGCACCGGGCATCTAACTCTTTCAATTTCTACCTCCTATGGGATAGAAGGAAAGGCACTAGAATGGTTTGACCCTTGACATCTAAAAGGGTTCTCAAGTCTAAGAAATATTGATTGGGCATCAATAGTGAATAAAGACCTGTATGATGTAAGTTTCGACAGCGAAAGTGCCAGTCGTACACTATGGAAATGGTAGTGGGAAATTATATCATAGACGTGTCAGTTGGACTGATATGTTCGAACACGGCTCGCATCAGTTCATCACATGGGATTCACTCATTGACAGTCAATGATGAAACTGATAAGTAGTGATAGGTACGTGTGAACCTCTGACCTGAGAAATCGAGTTGAAGATATACTTGTGACATCAAGTCTGTCATCAGAGTAGTTAGATTCAAATCACCTGTTGGTGGAATCGACCTCGAAGTGCGACTGGATGGGCAAGTAGCATTGTTAACTGATTTGCAATATGGAATTATCTCTCATAGGTGAATGAGTAAAATATCCTATGCGATCATGAATAAGTGAGGATGAAAGTCTTTGGCCAAAGCATTTAAATACCTCGACTTATTATGAGCTTAGGCATATGGTCAAGTTATTTGAGCTTGACTGGGATATAAGAATAAAAAGTTTATACACGTACGCTATTCACGGCGTAAATGTTTGGAATGATCCTATTCTTTCGTTCTCAATTGGGTTACGGTGTGAGCCACGAGACTGGCTAGATGTCACTCACACCCCTTTAAATTCCTCCCAATTACCTTTTGAGACGAATCTAAAGAGTAGCGCTTAAAGGAAGTGCAAAAGGAAAAACATGAGAAAAAGACTTGAGAGAAATTCACGGCATTGGATGCCGTAATTAATGAATTAATTATTAGATAATTTAATTAATTAAATTAATTAATGAGTTAATTAATTTCTTGGAGAAATTTAATTATAAATTAATTAGGAATTGAATTAATTGGATGATCAATTTATTGAAGGATAAATAAATTATCCGATTAATTAATTAGCAAGCAAGACAAAAGTCCGAAGGCTTCCGAGCCCACTAAGGGGCGGCCAAATAGACACCCAAATAGGGCTCTTGCATGCTAGGGTTATTGTTTCATAATGATATAAATGTATCACAAGGTGAAAAATAACACAAGGCAACTTACATAACTTTCTCTCCAAGAAAAAGTCTCCCACCTCTCCCTCTCTCTCTCTAGCCGTCTTTGACAAGGAAGAAAGGAGGAGTTTTTCGTTTTTGATTCCGGCGTGACGAATTAGAGACGTTGGCAAATTCGGCTTTAGAGAAAAGGATCACGTTTAGAAATCAGCATACGCGAGAAGGGTAATTTTTCTATACACAATTAAATAGGAGGATTAGAGATGATTCTTGCTTTGGGAATTAAATTTACTCTCCGCTGCGTTTTATTCGAATAATTCCCAGCACCAATCACATGGGTATTTACTCGGTGATTATTAATAATTGGATTACTGGTCATAATAATATGCGTGAGTCTTAGTCCTAATGGGTCACAATCAATATGCTTGTAGCATTAGATCTGTTACTAGAGTAGTTAGACCCGATTCACCTGTTGGTGGGGTCGACCTCGAAGTGCGATCTCAATGAGCTAAGTAACAGTTGTTAGGTGACTGCCAAGATGGGATTCACTGTCTCGATAGTAAACAAGAATGTATCCTCTGCGATCTAGGTAAATGAAATGACAAGTCTTTGGCCCAAAGAAATAAACTAACTCATGTGGAACACGGAGGGTAGTTGTTAGTTTCATCTTACTATGATCTATTGTACAGTATCTGTTGATCCTAAGTGGCATTCGAAATGGTCTAGAAAAAGGGGGGAGGGGGTTGAATAGACCCTGAAGTTTTCTTCAACTTAAAATTTTTCGTATTCAAGATCGTTTGGACGCTTAGGAATATACACGCTGGGTTGAGCGTCAACTTGATGACAGTTTTGTAGAAAGTTAACTTAGACTTAAGATTTAAATACATAACCAAATAAGGCAAAGCGTTCAGTTCTTTTATCAGTGGTAGCATATCAGAAATATTTGAAGTATTCTTAGAAAGGTTTAGCGTCACAACCTTTTACTTAGTTGATTTTTAGCTTAAACAATTTTATCAATGTGTTTACTTTTTGTTTATGCAATTATATGATAATGAAGAAAATTAACAATAAAGTAAATAACACAAAGTTTGAAAGGTTCGTTGGGTGGTGTAACCCAACTACATCTTTCTTCTCCTTTTTCAACTCGGAGGAAATCCACTAAGATGATCTTCAAAGAAACACATAGAAACTTCTACAAAATAAAGGATGGATTGGATAAATAATGGCTTGAGCTCCTTGGTTACACAAATTTTAGCTCCAAGACACTTTGATTCGCTTGCTTCTTTTACCCAGAAATAGTGCAGGTATTCAACTTCTTCTTCACACGGATTAAAAGGCTGAATAAGGGTTTTGGTCAACAGATTTGTTTGATTTTTGAAATTTCAAACAACTTGAATATCTCAGTAGTAGTGTAAAGTTCTTCTTGAAAAGAGATTTGAGATATTGGATGACTATCTCAGGGATTCATGAAAAGCTAAAAGAATGTTTGAAATGGATATTCGAGCTTTTCTAAAAGTTTAAGGATTGTGACTTCAATGCAACGGAAATTTAGCTTGTAAGCTTGTTGTTTTTCTTATTTGGCTTGTTGCTAAAGTTCTATTTATAGACTTTCTTGGATAAAGTGTCCGTTTAACAATAAATTTGGCGCATGTCTATCACTTTCGCAAGTTGACAACTTTATGTCCTTTATCCCAAAAATTCTGCTGCAAAAGTTGGTGTCGCAGACTCTGTAAAGTTTACAGTCCAATGGCAAGGCTTCTCCGTACGTCCGGAGGAGCCAATCACATTTAATGCTCTTATCAGCATTTAATGCATTTGAATTTAATGCCTGTTGGACATTAATGCTCTGAGAATAATCGCTTTTAACTCCTTCTGAACTTAGGAATAGATTCAGATGAAATCTTATCTTGATAGACGCTTATTCAACCTTGAATGTTCCTTAGCTTGAATCTTAACATTAACGCTTGAAGTAGCTTAACGCTCAGGCGCTTGCTTAGAAAACTTCATCTTTATTCAGATTTTAGATGCTTGTACTTTAGTCTTTGACATGTGACACACTCTCTTATAATAATATCAGACACTAAGTCTAAGAGTCCCTGCAAGATCATCATAGCACTTGGTAAAGTGCTATTTCATTTCTAGGAAAGCTGCAGCGTTAACGTTTGCAATTTCAGTAAATGCTTTGAGACTTTCTTGAATAGCAGCTTGAGCTACACCGCGCATATGGACAATATGAATGCCCAAATTCTATGATTCTATCTTCTGCAGATCTTCTTGAATCCAATGGAGAGCATTGGTGCTATTTTCAGCAAGGTTGCTCACTTCTTCTAGTGCATCTCTCAAGATTCATAAACTCCTAACCACTCGAAAGAGGTGTTGCAGGATCATGTTTAAGCTCAAATTTGGAGGTGGTCTTCAATGATTCAAGTGATGGAAGATTTGCTATGTCAAATGCTTGGATTTGCGCTGAATCAGACACCTTAGCAAATTCTGTAACTTCTGCAATATCAGCGTCAAGGTTAGTCGTTGGAATAGACGCTTCAAATGCTTCAGTCACACGCTCAGCTTTAGCTTCTGGAACAGAAACAACCTCAGATATTTCAGGAACAGTGGCCACAGTAAGCGCTTGAGGTTCTGTATCTATGGGTACGCTTTGAGCAAGTTCAGGAATTTCCTAAGCTATTTGAGCTTCTTATTACACAGAAAGGGCTTCTTCTGCTGGTTCAGGCTTGATCTGTCTAAGATCATCAAATTGAAAGTTTAACTTACCTAACGGAGACCCAAAGAAAAGATTTTCTACACTGTTCAACAGATCCAGGAGTCGATGCTATATCATACAGGTGCAGTCCAAAAATGTGCGAATAGGAGTATGAGCTGCTCTAACTCACATTGGACCTCTAATTTCCAATACGTGATATGGTCTTATCATTGAATTCACCTGAGGGATGAAGAAAAGAACAACAAGGCGAGAGTCGATTGAAAAGGTGATGAGACGATTCTTCGGTAGTCGGGGACGATCATCGTCTTCAAGGAACAGACTGTAATATTCTTCACGGTATGGGCAGGCAGCTTGAGAAATCACTTGATTTCTCTCAAGTAAAAAAATCCCAAACTTGTAGTGCTTGCACAGCTCCTGGTTGATTGAGGGTAAAAGAGAACAACCCTCAAATTGATTGATCTAACGTTGGTCCCAAGTGGCATACGAAAGGGTCTAGAAGGGGGGGTGAATAGACCTTGAAGTCTTTTTCGACTTCAAAAAGTTTCATATTAAAAAGGTTTTGGACGCTTGACTGAGCGTTTACTTGAAATATAGACGCTTGATGAAGACTGTATTTAGAAAGTTAACTTAGACTTCAAGATTTGAATACTTTAACCAAGTAGGTTTAAGCGTTCAGTTCTTTAATTAGTGTTAGCACAACGGAATAATTTTAGAGTCTTGTCCTTTGGAAATCTTTAGCGTCACGAGTTGTTTCTTAGTTGCTTAGCATTTGATTGTGTTTTACTTAATCAATTTATGCAATGATATGATAGATAAGAGAATTGACTGTAAAGTAAAAGACACAATATTTGTAAGGTTCGTTGGGTGGTGTAATCCCAACTACGTCCTTCTTCTCCTTGAACACTCAGAGGCACCACTAAAATGATTCTCAAAGAATCACACAGAATCTTCTATAAATTAGGGAGAGATAGATTTCTGCTCCTTGAGCTCTTTGATCACACAGATTTCTACTCCAAATCACTTCAATCCCCTTGCTTCTTTCACCCAGAAATAATGCAAGTATCCCACTTTGACTTCACACAGATCGCGAGTCTTGGATGGGATTTTCTAAACGGTTTGTTTGATTTTGATGAAGTTCAAACAACTGGAAGTATCTCAATAGTAATGTGGTTTCTTCGAAAAGAATGTTTGAGATATTGGTTGACTGTCTCAGGAATTGAAAAAAAGCAAAGAGAATGTTTTCTTGAATATTCTGGCTTTTCTGAAAGTTTAAGGAATGAGACTTCAATGCAACAGCAATTTTGCTTAGAAATTGATTGTGTCTTTGGCTTGTTGTTGAAGTCCTATTTATAGGCATTCTTGTAGAAAGTGTTCGTTTGACACATGCACAGGCGCGTGTCTCTCACTTCCGCGAGTGAACAACTTTTGTCCTTTTTCCTGAAAATCTGCTGCACAAAAGTTGGTGATGTAGTCTATGAATAGTTGACAGTCCAATAGGGTGGCTTCTCCGTACGTCTGAAAGTGTTTATCACATTTAATGCTCTTATCAGCATTTAATGCCCGTTGGCACTTAATGCGTTGAGAATATTTGCATGAAACTCCTTCCGGACTTAGAAATAGATTCAGGTGAAATCAGTCATTGATGGACGCTTATCCATCCTCGAATCACTTCTGTCCTATAAGGTAACGCTTGATATAGCTGGTCATTTGGACTCTTGGAGACTTTATCTTCATTCAGACTTCAGGTGCTTGAGTCTTCAAACTTTACCACTGATAAAATCACTCAGAAATTATCAGACACTCAGCCTAAGACTACTTAGACTAACAATCGAAAATAAAAACAAAACAAAGCCTGTAAAGCCTATTACAAATCTAACGCTTCAAAGCTTATACATGATTTCTACTAAAATCAAGCTTACACATTTTTGGGTCTAACATAAAGTCCTAATTGTCATCATCAAAACATCTAACATGAAATTCTTAACAATTTCCCCCTTTTTGATGATGACAATAATTACTCTTTTATAGTTCAAGAGTTAGACAACCAAAATAAAAGTTAACTTTGGTTAGATAACGTTAGTTAAAGTTAGTTACGCTTCATCGAGATATTTCAGCTGAAAAAAGCATTTTATATATATCACTGATTACACTCATTTTTACAACTGAACAAAAATTTCATACGAGACAAGAATATAGAAAATGTAAATCAAAAAAACTTTAATGACTTGGTCTAACTTTGTATCGCTTGGGCATTTCAGCTCGGATAGCTTCAGTTAAGTTATCTTACAAAGTCATCATCGCTTTATGATCTTTGTCGATTATGAGCTTATTTTCTTCCTTTTGTCTCTTCTTGAAAGCAGCAAAGTGCTTGTCCCAATGAGTTGGGTCTATACTAATATACCTTAGGCAAATTCTGAAAGTTCGGTTGAAGTCAGACATCTGCCTCTCTTCAGCTAAAATTCTTGGATCTGTAGGTTCTGGAATAGATGCTCTTTGAAGAGGGATGTCAAACTGTTCAAGCAGTGCCCGAGAAGGTATTGGTAGATTTGGATACAATGCTCTTAGAGGTTCTCTTAGCGTTCTACTAGGCACTCCAGCAGAATCACTTATCCCAACAGCAGTTACCCAAGATGGAAGACTTAGCACAGAAGGAGGAGATAGTAGTTAACGCTTCGAAGGCGGAGAAGGTTCATGAGAACTTGAACTGGACGCTCTCCTCAACTTTCCTTTCTTTTTCTCTTCCCCCTTATTGCCATCATCATTCTTCAGAAAATGTTCTGTGAGTTAACTAACCTGATGAGCAATTTGAGACATAGAATCTGTAAGATCATCCAGACGCTTGTCAAAACGTTCTTGCAAAGCGAGGATCTTAGAGCTAGTAGCATCATTCAGTGAGGTCTTTAAGGAGTCTAAACGCTTTTCAAATTGTTCTTTCAGGGCTAGTTGGTTTGCTCGAGTAGCGTTGCTCATTTCCTGAAATTCTTTTTGACACTCACCAACAGCCGCTTGAGAAGAACCCTTCATATGACCTATTTGAGCGTTCAAGATTTGGGATTCAATTTTTGCTAAATTGGTCTTAATCCAATGAAGAGATTCTTCATTCTGTGTAGCGTGACTACTTATCTCCTCTAATACAGATTTCAGCAAAGGTCCAAATGTTTGACTCACATCCGATGGAAGCGCTTGAGGAGCTGGTCGCTTGAATCTGGATGTATGCTTGAGTGAGTCAAGAGGAACTTGATATGCAGGATCAAAAATTGTACCGCGTACATCAATTGAGAGATCTTCAGCAATATCAACAGCAATAGAATCAACGAATTCAGGAGCGTCAAAAATACCTTCTGGTGGAGACGCTTGAACTGGTTCTTCAGCAGACGCTGGAATACTTGCGACTTCTGCTGGTTCAAACATTTTAACCATCTTAGCAGATTCGTTTTCAAGCACTGACTCTGGTTGGCGAAAATCATCGAATTGGAAGTTCCTATTTGCTGCATCGGCAAAAGAATTGGAAGCGTCTTCCAAAAGTTCAGTCGGATGTTGAAGAGGGACGCAAGTACCTTGAATGAATGTGCGAAGTGGACATCTATGGCCCTGATGTATATGGGACCAATGATATCCAGCACATGATTCGGGAAGACTTTGGACGGCGCTTGGCAGATAGAGAAAACTGCATCTGGGCAGTAATCTCTAGAAAATCTAATCAATTTATCTGTTGGAAGATGTTGGAGACGGAGAGATTCAAGTACGTATGAATTGTAGTATTCTTCTAGATAAGGATAGATAGCTTGAGTCAGTTCCTGATTTCTTTCCAGCAGCGAGAGGACAAACTCATAGTGATTGAGTACCTCTTTACGAATAGAAGGGAGCAATGGATATCCTCGAAATGAGTAGAGTACTGAGCTGTTCCATTGTATGAGATTTGCAGTGAAGATGCTGCCAAAAAGAGATAGGGGAGTCATAATCTTCACCATCAATCTAAGATTATCTTCGTAGTGGCTTGGAGCGAAATTCAAGCAAGATACGGAAGAACTGCCATTGGTAGATGTTTGAGCGTTGAACTGGAGAGGAGTAATGGACAATCTATGAAGCGCTTGACGGAAACACTGCTCAATCTGATGTCGAATGAGTGAGAGCTTAAGAACAGGTCCAACTCTCTGTTGACACTTTGTTAGGCAATACTTGGCGAATTGACGCTTCTTGTCATGCATGCCTATGCCAAATAAGTGGGGAGCTTGAACTAATTCTGTGAAAGTATATCGATGACCCACATACGCTTCGACCCAATTGACTTCAGTCAAACAGTAGTCTGGTCCAGAGTTGATCATATCTTGAATGCCTTCATGATGAATATCTCTGATAGATTCAAAGCGATATCTATCAGTCTGATAGTTGGCATGCCAGACGCTGTCAAAGTATGCATCAGCTTCAGTCTGGAGCAAATCCGTTAGAGATTCGAGACGCTCACCGGCATGAACCCCTTTATTCTTTCATAGTTGAAAAGGATTGGCAGACTTCTTGTTCTCAGCACTGTTTGCTATAAGAGGAAAGTGTGTGTAACCTTCTCTTTTTAAGACTTTCTCGGAAGGGTTGAGAAACTCTGGGTGAAAAGGATCATATACTCTGATGTTGTAGTCTCTCAGAGCAAAACCAGTTGACTTACTGTGCCCATATTCTAGGTAGTAGGCCAAACCCACATTGTACCTAGAAGTTCTACCTCTTTGCCTAGCGGTAAACACTATATCCCTGATCTTATTGTCAGTGTCAATCAGCTGGGCAATCTCATTCTCAGCAGCAATATATCTTTCTTCATTATAACCAGCAGGAATGAAATCTTCTTCGAGCACTGGGGGCATATAGTTGATTGAATGATCAATCGTCTTTAGCGTGTCCAGCTTGAAGAAGTGCCTTGGCTTTGGAATGTCTTCAGCAATGCTCTGACCTTCTGAGCGTGCCTCTGTTATAGCCGGAACAGGAATTGATGTTTGAACCTCTTTGGGAGCAGGTTCCTCAGTTGCAATAGCAGCAGTTTCTCCGGCAACGTCTTTGGCAATAGCCACAACCTCTGTCATCTCAACATCTAAATGGACGTCTGTTGATGCTTCAGCAGCAGCTGGAACTAAAGCTGTAATACATGAACTATCCTCTATAAAAGCACGATCTTCTACAGATATAGGAATAGAAATGTTGTGGGAAGAAATAAACTTACCCTGAGAACTTGTCTCAACATCAATTTGAGCGCTTGGCTCATCCACAATTTGACCACTTAGCTCAACAGTAGCAGCTTGAGAGCTTGGCTCAACTGTCTCAGGCTTCTCAGGAATAGATGCAGCTTGACGCTTGCTTGTCCTGGGACGCTTAAAGATCCTCTTTACATTGATTCCTTCAATGAGCGTGAGCTTTTGAGCGGGAGGAGCAACAACTGGTTCCTCAAAGTCTATTTGTTTAATGATGCCTTTCAGCTTTCTCCCCTTGAGGGGTAACTTGTCCCCTGCAGCCTCATCAGTTTCCTCATCACTCTTTTGGGGAGAGGGAACAACTTGAGCCTTGGGCTTTCTGGGAGCCCTCTTCTTTGTTGCAGTCGGACGCTTCACGGCTTCTTCGAGAATTAGACGCTCAGCTTCCTCATCGGACACTTGACGTACTTCCAGATGCTCAAATAGTAGCCTAGCAGCACCACCAACTTTGGGAGGATTAAAGAGATTACTCAGAATCCTTTTTCCCAGCAACTTGGTCCTATTCAGCGGTTGACCAGACGAGTATATACACTCTGAGTTGTATAGCAGGTCACTCAGAACAAGCCCATAAAGTTTATTCAGGGCGCTTAAACAGTCCCAAAACCTTCCAAAAATATACTCACTCCAATTGATCTTGATGTTGAGGAGTATCGCCGTCATCATCTGAAATTGTACTGGGTTTACCTTATCAAAAGTACCCACTATGCATTCTATGATCTTGCTGCAGAAATCAGCCAACAGTCGGTATTTGGATACCAGTTCTTTTTTTTTTAAATACTGTGTGTAGGGTACACCGTCGTAAGCACTCATGGTTGTCCATGCTTCCTTGATTTGTTCCAAAGTAACGCAGTCCAATGCCTCACCCTCATTTGGGAGTTTGAAGTTCTTGGCAATGGAGGCAGCAGAAAAAATGAATTCCTTGGAAGGCCTCTTCTTCGATAGAGGAATTAGACAAGAGATAAACTTCTTGTCCTCTGAGAGTTTAGCAATTTTTCAGAAGGTGTCAACTTCCGTCGGAAACAGATAGGAATATTGAGTCAAGAAAGTTTTAAGCCCAGCCTTGACTACCATGTCCATCATATCTGTCAGGTTGATCTGAGGATGTTCATAAATAAATTTCCAATCGACAACAAGGCCTTCAGTAACCTTGATGGTAGGCTCGGCGGAAGTAGCAGAAGATTTCTTTGGTGCCATTTGTAGTGAAAGAGATGAACTGAGATTTTTTTTTTTGCTTTGAGAGAGAGAGAGAGAGTAAGATTCACATAAAGCTTTGAGTGAGGTGAATGATTTTTCTGCAGAAATTGTGTTTTAAATGACACAGTAATGAATTTTTGAAACTTGTGTTCTCTAGTCTCTGTAGGATTTAAACACGTGGAAAGAGTTTTAATCTCAGCCATGAAGTCATTAACTGCGGACGCGAATTTTGTGTATGAGAGAGAAGTTATATTTGGTAATTCCCATATATAGATATTTGACATCCGAGTTAAAATTTTAAAAACGTTTGGCATTTTTAGAGTGTAACACACGCGCCTGATGGTACACTGACACGTACACAAACATGTGCTATCTCTGAACTGTCATTTTGAAAAGTTTTTGATTACCCGCCAATTTGATGTGATAGAAGTGTGTGAATAGAGTACACATTAGACTATTGAGTCTATCCACTACTTCAAGAAGCTTGTAAAATTTATGCATGCTTTTTTTTTCAAAAAAAATTATATTAAGTGTTGAATGGAATTGGTTCAACGCTTAACTGATACCACTGGTTGGTATAGCATCTCTTGGTATTTATTATAACTGTTGTAATATCGACGCTTGAGATTAAAGTCCTTTTTATGTTCGAGCGTCCAATATTTTATGCATAAATAGTACTGAGCGTTGATGATCATGCATCTAAAAATTTTGATCATTGACGGTTATAGTTATATTCAAGTACAATTTTAAGGTTCCCCCTAAATTTGATAACTTGTACAAATTTTTAAGAAAATATTTTAGACATAAATCAAGTGGATTCCCCCTAAATTATATGTCTAATAAAGTATGATGCAAAATGATTAAGCATTTAAATCAATCATACCTAATTCACTTCTCAAGATATCTGCAAATTGTTTGTCAGTTCCAATAAAGTGCATGGAGATATCTTTCTTTTGAACATGGTCACAAAGGAAATGATATCTAATGTCAATATGTTTAGTTCTGAAATGGAGAATGGGGTTTTGAGTCATGGCGAGAGCGCTTTGGTTATCACAATGAATGGGGTTGGACCTAGGATTATACCATAATCTCTAAGGTGTTGCCTCATCTATAACACTTGTGCACAACAACTTCTTGCAGCTACATACTCAGCTTCGGCTGTGGAGGTACCTATGGATTGTTGTTTCTTACTATGCCATGAAACTAACCTATCACCTAGAAATTGTCATGTACCACTAGTACTCTTACGATCTATTTTGAAACCTACAAAATCTGCATTTGAGTAACCAATTAGTTCAAAAGGAGAATTTGATAAGTGCAATATTTATATATTTTATTACCTCTATCTTTAGCATTTTATTGTGATTATATGGCCATTGGAACGGATTTTATCTCATTTTGTGATTTGGGCAAGATTTGAAGTGCAATATATCAATTTCAATCAAAATGACAGATTTGGCGATATTTCGGAAATACTGATATATCTGGAGATGCAGAGATTAGTTTCTATTGCCTTTTATCTAGTTGGAAAGCTAAGACAAAGGCCTACATTTCTTATGAAGAAGTCCAGACCCAGTTCGGAAGTTAAAGGGCTCGAAAGTGTTGAAGAATTTAATGAAGATTTCTGTTCTAGACTGGACTGGAATGCGCAGATTTAGTGAAGAATTCATAACTAGAGTTATGTGTCTTGGATTCAGTCAAGGTTAGTTGGAAATGAAAGATAACACATAAAGCTACAAATTTCTAGAAAGAGTCAAAGTCCGATTTGATGAAGTAGAGGCGACAAATCAAAGTGTAAAGGGAAGAATATATTCTCCATGCTTTGATGTTAAAGAGAAGAATATATTTTCCATGCTTGGATGTTAAAGGGAAGAATATATTCTCCATGTCTTGATAAAGGAAGAGAGAATATATTCTCTCTATGATTATATCATCTTTTCATTGCCTATATATATGTCTTGCAAGAGTTGAAGTACAACAACAAAAACAAGAAGAAAACAAAGAGAAGAGAGTTAGAAAAATAGTATTTTCAAGGTTTATGCTTACAATTATGAGTAGCTAAGTTTTTATTTCGATTCAAGGGAGTTCATTTTGATTCACATGTTGTGAGACACGGAGCTTCATCTATCTGTCTACGGTTTGATTATCTTTTGTTTCTCATTCTTATTGTTCATGATTGTAATAGATAATAATCTAAGGTGCACATTAGTTGATTATCTATTACAATCTATTGCTAACAAATCTTCATAATCCGTAATTGTTATGTTTGATTTGTGCATGTAGCAATTAGGTTTTCATGATTAGGATCCCAATTTTCGTTGATAACTTAAGGGAAACATTAGAGTAAATTAAATAGTTGGCGCTTGCTTAAACTATTGTTTATCCTTAGTCGCTTCTAATTCGTTATGCTATTATTAACATGATTAGGATTGCTTAATACCGAGTCAGTTGATAATAAGAATTTAACCGGGTGCTGGGCTTTGGTTAATGATATACGGAAGTTAATAGGGTTATAAATAGCTGGTTATTTATGTTCTTGGCTAAGTAATCAAAGAATAGATAGTATTTTAGGTGTCTATGATCAACTTGAATTGAAGAACGAACTATCCTTGAATCGATGCTTTACATTTATTTAACTTCTTATTTAATTCCTGTCATTATTAATTCATCAAACAAACCTCCCCATTGAATATTATTTTGATCAACCAATCTCTAGGGTTCGACTTGGACTTACGATTACTACAAATTCTTGTGAGAACAGTAATTATATTTTGGTGCATTCGACACGTACCAAATTTTGGCGCCGTTGCCTGGGATTGGTTTTCGGTCAAAATTTTATTTTATTTTTTTCGTTATTTCTATACTTTACCTTTTGAGTTTTTTTTATTTTATGACTCGTTCTTCTCTATCTAAGACCCAGGAAATTGATCCAGAGATTGAAAGAACATTGTGTAGATTGAGGAAAGACGCTAAGAAGACGAGCAACGTGGAAAACGTGCAATCGGAAGAATCTATCTTATCTCCACACGGAAGCACCATGTCTCTTCACTTATTTTCAAGTGAATCAGACGAAGAGGAAGTCATGGCTAGAAATAATAGGACTTTGAAGGAGTTGGCTACTCCGGATTTTAATTTACAACCTTTATGCATTGAATATGCTGATTTAGATGTTGCCTTTGAATTGAAATCGGGATTTATTCACTTATTACCTAAATTTCGTGGTCTTGCAGGAGAGGATCCAATCAAGCACCTAAAGGAATTCCATGTTGTATGCTCGAGCATGAGACCGACGGGAGTATCTGAGGAATAGATTAAATTAAGAGCATTCCCATTTTCCTTAGCAGATGATGCAAAAGATTGGCTTTATTACTTACCTTCAAGGATGATAACAACATGGAATGAGGTCAAAAGACTATTTTTGGAGAAGTACTTTCCAGCATCAAGGGCTGCCAACATAAGAAAAGAGATTTGTGGCATAAGGCAGTACAACGGAGAATCGTTATATGAATATTGGGAGCGATTTAAGAAGTTATGTGCAAGCTGTCCACACCATCAGATAAGTGAGAAACTATTAATTCAATATTTTTATGAAGGCTTACTTCCCATGGAAAGGAACATGATTGATGCAGCAAGTGGAGGAGCTCTATTGGATAAACCCCCCACCGCTGCTAGGACTTTAATTTCCAACATGGCAGCAAATTCACAACAATTTGGAATGAGGTTAGATCATACATCTAAAAAAGTCAACGAGGTAAGTACATCTAACCTTGAGCATCAAATTTTTGAGTTAACTTCATTAGTTCGTCAGATGGCCGTAGGAAATTTGCAAGTAGCGAAGGTATGTGGTATTTGTTCAGTTACAGGACACTCCACTGATGCGTGTACTACATTGCAAGAAGAAACGAACCAGCAAGCCAATGCCATTGGAGGATTCCCAGGTCAGCAACAAAGAAAGTACGATCCTTATTCCAATTCATACAATCCAGGCTGGCGAGATCACCCCAATCTCAGTTATGGAAATCAAGTTGGACAAAATCGTTATCAAAATTCTTTCCAGCCTCGACAGCAACATCAAACGAATCAATCTTTGAATTCAGGTATGGCTTTAGATGAAATTGTTAAAGCTCTCGCTAACAATACCCAACAATTTCAACAGGAAATAAGAAACAGCATCCAAAATTTAGAGAAACAGATAAGTCAGTTAGCAACTTCGATGAGCAAGATGGAAGCTCAAGGTTCGGGCAAATTACCCTCCCAAACAATCATAAATCCTAGAGAGAATGCCAGTGTAGTAACTTTGCGGAGTGGAAAAGAAATTCAGAGCCCAACTCAAAGTGTGCCGGAAGAAGAAAAACCCACAGAAGCTAAAATTAGTCTCGAAGCTCCTAAGGTAAGTTTTCCTTCAAACATGCATAAATCCACTAACACTGTTCCTGTTTACATCCCCTTTCCGAGCAGGTTATGTAAATCCAAGAAACAAAATGAAGAGAATGAGATATTGGAGACATTTAGGAAGGTAGCAGTAAACATTCCACTGCTTGATGCTATTAGTCAGATTCTGAGATATGCGAAATTCCTTAAGGAGCTATGGACCATGAAGAGGAAGCTACGAGGAGACGAAAAGATTAAAGTGGATGCAAATGTGTCTGCAATAATCCTGCGAAAACTGCCACCTAAGTGTAAGGATCCAGGTACGTTTACTATCCCTTGTCTGATTGGTAATAATAGATTTGAACGTGCCATGTTAGATTTAGGTGTATCAATTAACGTCATGCCTTATTCAATTTATGCATCTCTTAATTTGGGTCCCTTGAAACAAACTGGTGTTATTATACAATTGGCGGATCGATCTACTGCATACCCCGAGGGGGTGCTTGAGGATGTGTTAGTGCAGGTGAATGAATTAATCTTTCCAGCTGATTTTTACGTTCTGAATATGGAAGATAATGGATCCCCAAATCCAGCACCGATCCTCCTAGGACGTCCCTTCCTCAAAACAGCAAGAACAAAGATTGATGCTCATGATGGCACTTTATCAATGGAGTTCGATGGGCAGATTGTCAAATTTAGCATATTCGAATCCATGAGGTATCCCCCTGATGTGAATTTTGTTTATTCTATTGATATTATTGATGTGTTAGCCCAGGAGGTTTTTGAGAAAAATCAAGTGGATGCATTGGAAGTAGTACTCAGTCATGGTTTATGGCAATTCGGGGAACATCTGAATTTTAGTGATGAAGTTGAAGAGATGATTATGGCTTTGCAGTCCTTACCACCAGCCCCTAGCAGGTATAATGTGTCAAAAATAGAGTTATCATTTAATCACACAAAATTGTTGCCATCTGTGTTGCAGGCACCGAGTTTAGAACTTAAGCCCTTGCTCGAGCATTTGAAGTATGTGTACTTAGGGGAAACCGAGACCTTGCCAGTAATAATTGCAAAGAATCCGACTACGGTGCAAGAGGAAAGACTCGTTAGGATGCTTCGAGATCATAAGACAGCAATTGGATGGACTATAGCAGACATCAAGGGAATTAGTCCTTCCATGTGCATGCACCGGATTTTGTTAGAGGATGACTCAAAACCAAGAAGAGAGGCTCAAAGGAGGTTGAATCCATTGATGATGGATGTAGTAAAGAAAGAAATCCTGAAGTTGTTGGATGCAGGAGTTATTTACCTAATTTCAGACAGCAAGTGGGTCAGTCCTGTTCAGGTTGTACCAAAAAAATCTGGAGTGACGATAGTGCAGAACCAGAATAATGAGCTAGTTCCTACGAGGATTCAAAATGGGTGGCATGTTTGCATTGATTACCGCAAGTTGAATTCAGCAACGAGAAAGGACCATTTTCCTTTACCTTTTATTGATCAAATGCTTGAACGATTAGCCGGTAAATCTCATTATTGTTTTCTTGATGGTTACTCAGGTTATAACCAGATTGTGATTGCTCCTGAAGACCAAGAGAAAACCACATTCACGTGTCCGTTCGGAACATTTGCTTATCGGAGGATGCTGTTTGGACTTTGCAATGCACCAGCCACTTTTCAGCGCTGCATGATAAGTATTGTATCCGATTTAATCGAAAAGTACATTGAAGTTTTTATGGACTATTTTACTGTGCATGGGGATTCATTTGATTCTTGTCTTGAAAATTTATCTCATGTGCTTGATCGTTGCATTGACACAAACCTTGTTTTGAATTTTGAAAAATGTCATTTCATGGTAGAACAAGGGATTGTATTAGGACATGTTATTTCATGTAGGGGTATTGAGGTAGATAAAGCTAAGGTAGATTTAATTGTGATCTTACCCTACCCCACATGTGTGAGAGATGTGCGATCTTTCCTTGGCCATGCAGGTTTTTATCGTAGATTCATCAAAGATTTTTCGAAGATTGCATTGCCTCTATCCAAGTTGCTACAACAAGATGTGATTTTCGAATTCACCCAAGACTGCAAGGATGCTTTTGATAAACTAAAATCAGCGTTAACCATTGTACCTTTGATGCAACCACCAGATTGGTCTCTTCCATTCGAAATAATGTGTGATGCGAGTAATTATGCAATGGGAGCAGTTTTAGGACAACGAGTTGGCAAACAACCTCATGTGATCCATTATGCTTCCCGGATCCTTAACGCGGCTCAGTGCAATTATTCAACTACTGAAAAAGAACTTTTGTCTATTGTTTTTGCTTTAGATAAATTTCGTTCTTATCTACTTGGATCTAAAGTGATTGTATTTTCTGATCATGCAGCTTTAAGACATCTTTTGGCGAAGAAAGAATCAAAACCGAGGTTAATGAGATGGATTCTTCTTCTTCAAGAATTTGATTTGGAGATTAAAGATAAAAAGGGGGCTGAAAATTTGGTGGCAAATCATTTGAGTCGATTAGTGCGAAAAGAAAATCTGGTGCCACTACAAGAATTCTTTCCGGATGAGCAATTGTTTGCTCTGCCAGGTATGGTTCCTTGGTATGCTGATTTAGTGAATTATTTAGTTTCTAGAACTTTACCTGATGATTTGAGTAGAGCTAAGAAAGATAAAATTAAGAGTGAGGCAAAATATTATGTGTGGGATGATCCATACTTGTGGAAGTTTTGTTCCGATCAAATTATTAGGAGATGTGTGCCTGATTCTGAATTAGAGTCTGTCTTGAAATTTTGTCATGCTTATGCGTGTGGTGGTCATTTTGGACCTAAGAGAACTGCTAGAAAAGTGTTAGATAGTGGTTTTTATTGGCCTACTTTATTCCATGATGCTTATGTCATGTGTAAAAATTGTGAACAATGTCAAAGGACGGGGAATTTAAGTCATAGGAATGAAATGCTTCAAACCCCCATCCTTGTTTGTGAGATTTTTGATATATGGGGTATTGATTTTATGGGACCCTTTCCTTCCTCCTTTGGTTTTGTTTATATCTTACTAACGGTTGATTATGTTTCGAAGTGTGTGGAAGCTAAAGCCACCCAAACTGATGGTTCTAAAGCTGTTGTAGGTTTTCTCAAGTCTAACATTTTTAGTAGGTTTGGCATACCAAAAGCGTTGATAAGTGATCAGGGGTCCCATTTTTGTAATCGAGCTGTGGATACTTTGCTAAAAAAATATGGGGTGTTTCATAAGACATCCACACCTTATCACCCTCAGACAAATGGGCAAGCCGAGGTGTCCAATCGAGAAGTCAAGTCCATCTTGGAAAAAACAGTAAATCCTAATCGAAAAGATTGGAGTCTTCGACTTGAAGATGCATTATGGGCGTACCGGACAGCCTATAAAACACTTATTGGGATGTCTCCATATAGGTTAGTCTTTGGTAAATCGTGTCATCTTCCGGTGGAATTGGAACACAAAGCGTTTTGGGCTGTAAAGAGTTGCAATTTAGATAGAGATCAAGCTGGTATACATAGGAAGTTGCAACTACAAGAGTTAGAGGAGATTCGCCTTGATGCTTATGAGAATTCCCGAATTTACAAGGAGAAGACCAAGTGGTTTCATGACAAGATGATCTCTAGGAAAGAATTTGTGATTGGACAAAAAGTGTTGCTTTACAACTCAAGACTCAAATTAATGCCTGGTAAGTTACGTTCTCGTTGGGTTAGACCTTTTTTCGTGATTAATGTATTTTCTTATGGTGCAGTAGAGATTCAAAGCTTAGAAACTAACAAATTGTTCAAGGTAAATGGACATAGACTTAAACCTTTCTATAAAGGTTTCCAAGAGCATACAATTGAAGAAGTTTCATTGATCAATCCAACTTACTTGGATTAAAAGGCTGCAAAGTCGAGCCAACGACTTTAAAAAAAGGCGCTGCTTGGGAGGCAACCCAAGATTGGCTGAACGACCACCATCAGATTTGCTTTCTTTTTCCCTATCTCTTTTAATTTCGTTTGTTCATTTTTTTTTTTATTTATTTTCATTCTGTGTTGCATTGAGGACAATACAGATTTTAAGTGTGGGGGAAATGGTTAGTTATTTGTTTTATGAGTTAAAAAAAAATTCTTTATTATGCAGCCAAGTAAGGTAGTGAAAAATTATTTTCCTTCATCAGTGGTTGATTGAAAAATAAACTAGATTCAATAGAGAAGTTAAGTAGTGTTTAAATTGTTATGATTGTTGAAGTACAGGCTTTTAGAGAAATTCGTGTGGATTCGTAATTTAGCATAACTTTGTATGTGACTTTTGACTTGCTGAAATCCCTTCAAATTCCTCAAGGTGAATCTGGTTGATAGTGACTTAAAATAATAATGGATGAAATTCTTCGGTGTAAAGCTTGAGGCGTAAATTGCGTAATGTTGAAGATATAGTATAGCGCCTGGGATTATCTACACTGAAGGGATTAAGCCTGAGGAGTTTTCAAGCTTGGTAACCTAAGACTATCTAGTCTGGGATCTATCGGCCCAAACTTGCTACTGTGTTGGAAATCTAATAGGGCTATTCAAAGTATGTCCAGAATGAAATGATCCGCTTGTTGAGTAACCGGGTGCATTCATGAGTAATGTTTGTATTCATGTCAAAAGACAAGTGTGTGCTTAATAATAAAATGTTGATCGTTTTAATTTATTATTTATGATAGAGGAAATATAAAGGGATGATGTTAAGTTAGATGTTGCATTAATAGTATAGCGGTTACGAAATTAAGTGAATTCTTGAGAAGTTTGTGTGAATGCAAGAGTAATGGTGGAGACATGATAGACCTTTCTATCGAATTTTGTTACGAATTGATGTTTGGAAAGAAAATTTCATGAACTTGCTTGTTTGTACATTGAGAGATTGATTTTGTGGGCATATCTTCTGCAAACCCTCACGAGACTAAACTCGTCCACTAGGGGTAACCTAGAGGTTTAAAGGCTAGTTGCATATGCTAAATGCAACCGTGTTATCTACGAAAGTGGTTGGCTTTAGTTTTAGTTGTTGTTTTTTCTAGTTTCTCTTTATCTTTGCCCGAGGACGTGCAAGAGCTAAGTGTGGGGGAATTTGATAAGTGCAATATTTATATATTTTTTTACCTCTATCTTTAGAATTTTATTGTGATTATATGGCCATTGGAACAGATTTTATCACATTTTGTGATTTGGGCAAGATTTGAAGTGCAAAATATCGATTTCAATCAAAATGACATATTTGGCGATGTTTCGGAAATACTGATATATCTGGAGATGCATACATTAGTTTCTATTGCCTTTTATCTAGTTGGAAAGCTAAGACAAAGGCCTATATTTCTTATGAAGAAGTCCAGACCCAGTTCGGAAGTTAAAAGGCTCGAAAGTGTTGAAGAATTTAATGAAGATTTCTGTTCTGGACTGGACTGGAATGCGCAGATTTAGTGAAAACTTCATAACTGGAGTTATGTGTCTTGGATTCAGTCAAGGTCAGTTGGAAATGAAAGATAACACATAAAGCTACAAATTTCTAGAAGGAGTCAAAGTCAGATTTGATGAAGTAGAGGTGACAAATCAGAGTGTAAAGGGAAGAATATATTCTCCATGCTTTGATGTTAAAGAGAAGAATATATTCTCCATGCTTTGATGTTAAAGGGAAGAATATATTCTCCATGTCTTGATAAAGGAAGAGAGAATATATTCTCTCTATGATTATGTCATCTTTTCATTGCCTATATATATGTCTTGCAAGAGTTGAAGTACAACAACAAAAACAAGAAGAAAACAAAGAGAAGAGAATTAGAAAAATAGTATTTTCAAGTTTTATGCTTACAATTATGAGTAGCTAAGTTTTTATTTCGATTCAAGGGAGTTCATTTTGATTCACATGTTGTGAGACACGGAGCTTCATCTATCTATTTACGGTTTGATTATCTTTTGTTTCTTATTCTTAATGTTTATGCTTGTTTAGATAATAATCTAAACTGCACATTAGTTGATTATCTATTACAATCTATTGCTAACAAATCTTCATAATCCGTAATTGTTATGTTTGATTTGTGCATTTAGCAATTAGGTTTTCATGATTAGGATCCCAATTTTCGTTGATAACCTAAGGGAAACATTAGAGTAAATTAAATAGTTGGCGCTTGCTTAAACTATTGTTTATCCTTAGTCGCTTCTAATTCGTTATGCTATTATTAACATGATTAGGATTGCTTAATACCGAGTCAGTTGATATTAAGAATTTAACCGGGTGCTGGGCTTTGGTTAATGATATACGGAAGTTAATAGGGATATAAATAGCTGGTTATTTATGTTCTTGGCTAAGTAATCAAAGAATAGATAGTATTTTAGGTGTTTATGATCAACTTGAATTGAAGAACGAACTATCCTTGAATCGATGTTTTACATTTATTGAACTTCTTATTTAATTCCTGTCATTATTAATTCATCAAACAAACCTTCCCATTGAATATTATTTTGATCAACCAATCTCTAGGGTTCGACTTGGACTTAAGAGTACTACAAATTCTTGTGAGAACAGTAATTATATTTTGGTGCATTCGACACGTACCAACCTAGGATACCATAAGCCCACATTTTGTGTGCCTTTTAGGTATTTAAGGATCTTCTTAGCAGCAATTAAGTGTGACTCTTTAGGATCAGCTTGAAATCGTGCACACATGCATACCGAAAACATAATATCAGGTCTATTGGCAGTAAGATAAAGAAGTGATCCAAAGATACCTATATAATTAGTGATATCAACTTTCTTCCACTTTCATCTTTATCCCATTGGAATCTTTGAATATGATGCATTCTCCATACCAAATTTCTTAATCATATCTCTTGTATATTTAACTTGGTTAATAAATATGTCATTAGGGAGTTGTTTCATTTGTAATCCTAAGAAGAAAGTTAATTCACCCATCATGCTCATTTCAAATTGTTCTTGCATCATTTTTGAAAATTTCTCACACAGACACTTGTTACTAGAGCCAAATATAATATCATCAACATAAATTCGGACTAAGAGAATATTTTCATCATTGGTAATTTTAAATAACGTTGTATCAACGCTACCTTTTGAATACCCTTTACCAATAAGAAAGATAGAAAGAGTGTTATACCATTCTCGGGGTGCTTGCTTAAGCCCATAAAGTGCTTTGTCTAGCTTGCAAACCATACCCTTACCATGGTTGTTGATGAATCCCGGTGGATGCTCCACATATACTTCTTCTTGGAGTTTACCATTCAGGAAGGCACTCTTCACATCCATCTGATATACCGTAAACTTGTTGAACGCTGCATACGCTAGAAACATGCGGATTGCTTCAAGACGGGCGACAGGAGCATATGTCTCGTGAAAGTCAATACCCTCTTCTTAGCAATATCTTTGAGCTACGAGTCTGGCCTTGTTTCTTATTACAATGCCAATATCATCCATCTTGTTTCTATAAACCTATCTAGTTCCAATGACTCCATGGTGAGTTGGTCTTGGTACTAGCGTCCAAACCTTATTACGCTCAAACTGATTAAGCTCTTCTTGCATGGCTTCAATCTAACTTGGATCACTTAGCGCTTCATCCACTTTCTTAGGTTCCATTTGAGAAAGAAAGCTTGCGAACATAGCCTCATTGAATGTAGCGGCTCTAGTCCTAACAGGCGCTCCAATATCTCCAATAATCTGCTCAGGTGGATGATCACGCAGCCATAGTCTATCTGGTTGGAAAGGGTTAAGAAGTTGAACAGGCGCTTGATGATCAGACACTTGACTACCTTCTTGCGTAGGTGCTTCAAGTTCACAAATCCTTGTTTGCTTTTGATGATCACTCTCTTCATGATCATCAGCATTTCTTACATTGTTATCTGGAGTAACCTCACGAGTAGTCTTATGAGGTGGCACTGAGATGTCATCATCGTCGTCACTGTCATCATCAATGGTGATCTTAGACGCTTGATAACATAGATCTTCAACTCCTACATTATTTATATCAACCTTACTCGGTTCTTGGTTAGCATCATCAAAAACAACATGAATAGATTCCTCAACCTTCGATTTGATCTTATTTAGGATGCGAAAATTCTTTCCATTCTTGGAGTAGCCTAGAAAGATTCCCTCATCCGCTTTAGGATCAAATGTCTTTAGGCTTTGGGATCCATTATTAGGGATAAAGCAATTAGAACCAAAGACGTGAAAATATGAAATATTTAGCTTACATCCCTTCCATAGTTCATATGGAGTTTTCCCATGTTGTTTGTTGATCATGCAACGGTTTTGAGTATAACATGCAGTATTGATTGTTTCGGTCCAAAACTTAGGAGCAAGCTTGGACTCTGCTAACATAGTCCTAGCGGCTTCCTTGAGCGTTCTGTTTCGGCGCTCAGCAACACCATTCTGTTGGGGAGTTCTGCGAACAGAATACTCATGATGTATTCCATTCTCTGCACAAAACTTCTCAACAATCTTGTAAGTAAACTCAGTACCGTGATCGCTTCTTATTCTTGTAACCTTAAGAATTTTCAATGTTTGAAGTTGCCGAATAAGCGTTGTTAACTTGTCACATGTCTCATATTTGGATGAAAGAAATTCCACCCAAGTAAATCGAGAGAAATCATCTACTATCACCAAAGTATACTTTTTACCACTTACACTGATCGTTTGAACAGGTCCAAACAAATCCATGTGAAGTAGTTCAAGTATTCTAGAAGTAGATAGATGAGGTTTTTTCTTCAACGATGACTTGACTTGTTTGCCCATTTGACAAGCATCACAAAGGCGATCCTTGTGAAATGGTCCTTTTGCTAATCCCTCTACGAGATTTAGATTTATAAGCTGAGAGATTGTCTTAAAGTTGAGGTGATTCATTTTTCTATGTCATAACCAATCCATTTTAAATTCATTTTTAGCAACAAAACATGTTGGGTTGTTATCAAGTGTTGAACCCCAATCTACCAAGTATATGTTGTTAGTTCTTTTTCCTTTCAATTTAATAGATTTAGTCTTAGCGTCATTTATATAGCAACAGTCGCTTGAGAATATGACTTCAAAGCATTTATCACAAAATTGACTTATGCTTAATAAATTGTGCTTTAGACCCTCATCATAATAAACATCACTTATCATGATGTTCCCCGTATGCACAGTACCTATACCTTTGGTTTTACCTTTGGAGTTGTCACCAAATACAACCTGAGGACCATTGGCAGCTCAATAGTTGATCAGAAAATCCTTGGAACCAGTCATGTGCCTTGACAATCCACTATCGAAGTACCACACAGATGTATCGGCTCTAGCTCTAGGTACCTGCACTCAAAAAGGGAAGTTCTATATCTATTTAGGTACCCATTGTTGCTTGGGTCCTTCAACATTAGTAACATTGTTAGTTTGAATTAGAACTTTAGGAACCCATATTTGCCTAGTCTTCACTGTAGGAATATTGGCCTTTTCGGTTTTCACATTGTGTTGTGTCTGCCTTTTGTTCACCTTATGTTGTGTGTGCTTTTGGGGTGTATAATAATATCCTTGATTATAATAGTAATCATAATCATAGTCATAATCATAATCATCATAGTAGCGATAATATGATCTAGACCTCTGTGGATATTGACGCTGGTATTTCCTGGGCACTGGCTTAAGGTGCACTTTTGACGCTGGACGCTTAGCCCTTGACTCACGGTGATTAGGTTTATCCCACTACTACAGAAATGACCTATGACAGCGGTTTTTTTGGGCCTATGACAGCGGTTTTAACCGCTGTCATAGGTACCGCTGTTATATGGTTGGACCTATTACAGCGGTTTTTAACCGCTGTAATAGATGACCGTATGACAGCGGTTTTCTGAGAAATCGCTGTCGAAAAACCAAAAAAAAAAATATTCGAACCTATGACAGCGGTTTTGGCCAAAACCGCTGTCACAGATTCACACTGTGACAGCGGTTCCGAAAGAACCGCTTTCATGGTACAAATTTTTTTTTATTATTTATTGCCCTATTATGATAATATTCCTGTACAATAATTTGCAATAAACCAACCAACAAATTTCAACTAACAACAAAACATATTCAACATAAACAAACACCACCCCAAACTTCAATATTACCATCTGTTTCCTCCAACAATAAAATGTTATAATCTCCAACAAAATGTACAATCAACTAATTAAATTACTAATGACCTTCCGAAATACAATAAATCAGATCTCAATTTACAACAAGTCACAATGTACAAAAACTACATTAAGGAGCTGCTAATAAAATGCAACGTGCAACTTCGCAGCGTACTTCATCAATTTGCTCTTGAGTATAGAAGGATTGAGAATCATGAAAGTACTGCAAGATATATATATATATACAGATTAATTGCAAACTGAAATGACGTTTCAATTACCTACCAAAGGTTTAATAATTTCAAAAGGAATAGAATTAAGTATATATTTGGATTATGTATACCGCTGCTGGGATTATAGATTGTCCGTGGCTAATAATCTCTTTCATGAATCTCATAACGAAATAGCCACAATCCACCTCGTTGGTCTGTCGGGGGTACTACAAAAGCAATCAAAGTTATGTTGTATTAGAACACTAACTTCTATACAAATATATAATCTCATGAAACTAGAAAACGCTAACCTTTATGGTAAACCATTGACAGGCTGAGCTCTTGGATTTCCTGGATTGGTTGTTGCAATTTGCACGAAATATGTGCACAACTCTATAAAAAAATATAAAAAACAAGGAAATATGTTAAAAACAAGCAATTATGCGAAATAAATACAGTTTAAAAAAATATTAAATATAATGGATACATTGATTGAATGAAAAACTTACTGATTGATTTTTAGCATCATATCATCTCGGTATTGCGGCTCACCATGCACAGAATCCAGATAGTAAACAATCTCTTGAAATGGATCAATTGCAAGCAAGAACCAATGACCCCTACAAAGCATTCAATAGATAAGTTAAAATTTTGTTTTGCGTAGCTAGTTTTACAAATTAAAGTCGAGTCTTAAGTAGCTCACCCGGTGTTGTAAGGTGCAAGAAATAACTTATTCGGTTCTGCACTCTGTCTCATAGCACCTGCTATGTACTGCACTTGTTAAATTTGCGGGCTTGTTTGAGCAGATATGGGATGTGGACTAAGGAACCCGAAACTTGCAATTTTCCCTTCAGGAGTCATATAGTTAAACCACAAACACCTAAATTGAGCATAAAAAATGAATTTCGAGTAACGAAAATAATCGTAGTTCAAATGTAATAAAATAATTAAAAACCTTACTTTATGTACGCTGGAATGATAGAGGCTCTTATCTCTTTTCTACGCAGAAGGTGACAGATCTCCTCCTTTCCAATGAACTCTGGGAATGACAAATTCATAATGGATTCGTCCATGTATATATTGATCTGGGCACCAATTTTCATCATCTTCGTTTACTTTCCTAGAAATACAAGGTCATTAGGGAGTCCATCTAGTTGAAAGTCTGCACATATGTCTACTTCATCTGCAGGCTCGGCCACTGGAGATTTTCCTTTGACAGCTGACCGCTTCGACGTCCCTGACTTACGGTTTCCAGATGATTTGGATGGTCCAAGAGACTGTTTAAGCAAGAAAATAAAAAATGAATCTTACACACCAAAGTATATTTAGTAACCTCAAATAAATTGTTATAATTTATTAATGACTAGCTATTAATTACATACCGGTGCATCACTGACAATGACAAGACTCGCTGGCCAAGCAACAAAGGTACCCAGACCATTAGAAATGGTGAACATTTCATCATTGAGAGGGACGGGTAGGAGTGTATTCGCCTCAACTGCAGTGTCAATGCGCACTTTCACATTGTTGGTGGCTAATGGACAGTTGTGAACTGTTCTATAAGTCATCGGTCGATTGTATAGCTGTCCTTTAGCCACCACACGATATCATGGTGATGAAAGTGCTAATTGACATGGAGTGATACCCTACACACACACACACATATATATATATACATATATATATATACAACATTATATTAGAAATTTTTGTATGATTTACAGAAATAGAGAGTCAATTAATAAACAAGTTCAAATTTTACCTAAGGAAACATCTTATAAACTGGTTCTAGGCTGCTATCTTTTAAAGAAATCATGTCATCTTCATGTGGCTGACGCAAGATAGGGGCTTCCAAAACATCAATTCGTTGTTGCATGGCAACCATAGTTTCGGAGAGGTTTTTCACCATGTTTTTCAAGTTTTCCATCTCCTTTTTTGTAGCAGGCTTTGGATCCTTAAAATAGTCTCTTTGTGAGACCCCAAAGCCAACACCCCTAACGCAACCCGAATGCTCTTTCTTTTTAAGAGCTTTAGCCAATAAATCATCTCGACTCGTCTCATTTCCACTATGGCTAGTACTCTCTTGTGAAATGGTCTCCTGTAATAATATATTTTAAAAAATAAAAAAATAGTGAACCTTGTGCTTTCAATAGTATTTCAAAACAAACATACAGCACTTTATAGAGCTAAAATTGCCAATAACTCACCATTTCATTCACCACTCTTCTAACATTGTTGTTATCAATTTGATTTGTTTTATCGGAACGCGCAATCCTCCACACGAGTGCTCGTGTCACCTCTGTGCAATCGGATCCCACATCCCTTCTTCTATTTATCTATATTTTCATTAAAAAATATATATATGCATTAACATAGAATTTTTATTAAAAAAATTGTAAGGATTCACTTGTAAATGAACTACATACCTGCATTTGCTCCACAAGAGCATGTCTAAGACTCGCTTTCCGGTAAGGATATTCAGGGTCCTTTGCTCTTTCCTGATTGTCCCTACTTATTTTCTGTTTATTACAATATCAAATTATTAGCTAAATATAAACGCAATAACTAACAAATGAAACCGTAAATTAAAATGACTAGCTACCTGCCAAGGTTCACCTAGGCGAACATCTAAAAATGTCGTTCAATCGGCTTGGGAAATCTCATATTGTGGGGGTAGGTTGACATTAATGTTTCCATCATCATCTCGCACATACTTTCTGCTTATGTAGCTCCTGAAGTTACGTGCTAGCCTCCCAGCTACTGCTAGTACGTACTTTCGTCGACTTTCGTCAATATCAAATGCCAACTACAAAAAACAAACAACAAAGTATATATAAAATTATAATTTAGAGAATATGATAATACATTAACACTTACAAATATGATAATATCCAAATTACCTTTATCTCAACCCAAACGTTTTTATTTATTGGTGACGGGACTTTTCGCCAATCACTCATGGTAATCGACACCTTCTGCCGAGCCTGCACACCTATATAACCAACAAATATTGATTTGTTTGGGTTAACTGGCTGACCTCTGTCATTCCAGCCGACAGGTAGCCTTATGCCTTTACTTCTGGCATTGATAACTTTTTTCATAGCCGTGACACCTCTCCGTATCTCCGCCTAATGAACACTATCCGATCCATATAAATCATCCTCAGGAAAACTACCATCCGGATTTGAAGCCATCGACCTGCAAAAGACAAAAAATACAGAAGTTAGATTCATATAAATTTGGCAGATTCATTTGGCAATAATAATTTTCAAATAAAAGTAATAAATACAGAAGTTAGATTCATATAAATTTGGCAGATTCAGTTGGCAATAATAATTTTAAAATAGAAGTAATAAATACAGAAGTTAGGTTCATATCCATTATTCTAGAATGTAATTATCCTAAACCACAAAATAAATAAAATTTAATCCCCAATTAAACACAATTAACCCCCAGCTAAACCAAATTAACCTCAATCATCCCCTTATTTCCCTTAAATTTTCCACAAAAATAGGCAAATCTCAAGAATATAAATTTTCTAGAAACTAAGTATAAAAATTGATAAAAAAATAAGTCTATCATAAAATTATGAAATAAGTTCAAATACCTTTCATCGTTTTATTTTTGTCGTTGGCTTAGCAGTCTTTTGCTTCCCATCGGTACTACCATTTTTTTTAGTACGGCGACGAACTGACGGATTAATCCATATCCCCTCTTGGTGATCTTGTCGCATATACAATTCATCATCACTTATATCCAAGTCATCATCACTATCAATTGATTGTGAATCACCTAATGAGATAGGATTTTCTGCATCATCTTCACTTTCTTCAGAATCATCATCAATACAAGTATTTTTGTTTGCCGATAAAACAATGGACCACCTCTTATCAATAGGATCGGCAACAAAAAACACTTGCTTAGCTTGTGACGCTAAAATGAAAAGTTCATCTTTGTATCCCACCCTTTCAAGGTTTACTCGAGTGAAGCCTATTTCACTATTATCGACACCATGTTTATTGTCAACCCATTTACACCCAAATACAGGCACCTGAAACCAACTATAATCAAGCTCCCATATACATTTAATCACCCTGTAATATGATAAATCGGCATAGATAGGATTATTATCTTTCGAACTTGAGATATGCATTGCTTGAGCTACAAGACTCACACCACTATTCTGCATTGTACTTCGCTCATCTTGGTCTTTCGTATAAAATGTCCGACCATTTATACGATAACCTGAATAACAAAATACTAGTCTATCCGGATCCATCGACAGTCGTGTCAATTTATCTGAAACTGAAAGTTGTAGATTCTCTTTCTGTTTCTCTTCAAAATGCTTTCAGAACCAATCGATGAAACTCCTATTATGCTCTCTTGAAATCCAGCTCTCATTTTTAATTGGATTGAATCTCCTAATTTGGTTCTTATGCTCTTCAACATATATGCCAACCTCATCGGTGTTGTGGAGCACATATAGGTGTGCCTGATCCCTTTGTGTAATATGAACACTAACTAATTGTTTTCCCATTAATCCGACTCCTTCTGTTCCCCCTCCCACAACATGAGACTTTGGAAGCTCTGCAACATTAGAAACTGCCAAATACTATGTGCAAAATGTAATGCCTTCATCAACTATGTACTGTTCAACAATGCAACCTTCCAGTCGACTACGATTTTTCACGTGGCCTTTCAATACCTTCATATAACGCTTAGCCGGATACATAGATCTCATAAAAGCCGGTCCACATAGTTGAGTCTCTCTAACCAAGTGAATGGGTAGATGAGTCATTATATCAAAAAAAACAGGTGGAAAATACATTTCAAGCACACACAAAGTGATGACAATTTGATTCTGAAGTGCGGGAAATTGCTCAGGATCAAACACCTTGCTCCACATTGCTTTGAAAAAGAAACACAATCTAGTTATCGTGTCTCTCACCTTTTTTAGCAAAATGGCCCGTATAGCAATTGGTAGCAAATGATCCATGATTACATGACAATCATGAGTCTTCAAGTGCTTTAGCTTCAAATCCTTCATTGATACAAGACTGCTAATGTTTGAAGAATACCCTTCTGGAACTTTCACTCCATTAAGAAACTCACATAATGCAATTTTTTCTTTCCTGGCTAGAGTGTGAGCTGCTAGAGGCAAATAAGTACGTTTCCCCTTATTTGTTGGTGCCAATTTTCCTCTTATCTTCATTTCAACCAAGTCTAACCGTGCCTTTACGCCATCTTTTGTCTTTCCGGGCACATTTAGAAGTGTACCAATGACACTATCAAATACATTTTTCTCAATATGCATTATATCGAGAAAATGCCTAACATGTAAAGACGTCCAATACGGCAACTCAAAGAAAATTGCCTTTTTTTCCACCCAGTTTTTGCAAAGCCACCTACAAAAGTCTTTCCAAATTTAACCTCCAAGTCTTTTGCATTCTCAAACACTTCTTCACCAGTTAAGCACTTAGGTGCTCGGCCTTCTTCTATATTCCCATTGAAAGCTTTCTTCCACCGACGATATCGATGGTTCCGATGCCCTTGGAATGCATATTTCTGAGAGTGTGTCAATCGATATTGATCTGTACTCTTGACACATATGGGGCATCCACATTGGCCATGTATACCATATCCCTCGAGGTTTGCTCTTGCCGGAAAATCATTGATTGTTCCAAATAACAGGACTCTGAGATTAAAATTTTCTTCTATGAACCCATCATATACTTGAACACCGGTGTCCCACAACACCTTCAAATCCTCAATTAAAGGGGTCAAGTAGACATCTATATCATTTCCAGGTTGTTTCGCCCCGGAAATGAGTATTGTCATCATTATATGCTCTCGCTTCATGCATCGCGATGGGGGAAGGTTGTAGATCATCAAAATCACCGGCCATGTACTATGTGAGCTACTTTGCAAGCCATGAGAGTTCATGCCATCTTTAGCCAATACAAGGCACAGGTTTCTTGATTCTTCACCAAATTCAGGGAAATCATCATCATGCTTTTTCCATTGAGGAGAATCTGAGGGATGTCGAATCTTGTCATCTTCAATCCTTTCTTCAAGCCTTCTATCAACATGCCATGTCAAGTCCTTGACTAACTCTTTACTACTGTACATGCGCTTAAATCGTGGTATTATAGGCAAATACCACATGGTGTTGACAGGAACAGATCCGTTCTTCTTGTACAGTGACGCGTCACATTTTGGACAGGCCTTAAATGATGCATAGTCAATTCTAAATAATAGGCAATCATTGAGACAGGCATGTATCCTCTCATATCCCATGCCAATTGAGGTTAACATCCGTTTAGCCTCATAAGTACGATTAGGTAACGCATTATCCTCAGGTAGCATGCTTTTTAATAAACCAAGCAAGTCTGTGAAACTCTTATCACTCCACCCATTGTTGGCTTTTAACTTGTATAGGTTAAGAACTACTTTCAATCTTGTGAATTTACTACCACTATACAGTGGTGTCTTTGAATCACTTGTCAAATTGTCAAACATTTTAGGACAATTTCGCAAATCCTCCTCAATCACATTTGTCATCTTCTCCAAACGATCGGGCTCATAATCATTCATGTTGAAATCCTGTGATGGATATGATGTACCACCCAAATCATCCAACGGGACACTGCTTTCACCGTGTCTTGTCCAACGTTTGTAGCTTTTATCAATTCCATTACACACCAAATGATCTTCCAACTCACGTGGACTAATTCTCTTTCCAAAACAACAACGTAAACATGGGCAAGTGATCCTAGTTCGATCTGGTGCATGGTCAACCGCAAACTTTATGAACTTTTTCACCCTTTCTCATACTATTCCGACATACGATCTGCGAAAATCCAACTTCGATCCATTTTGATTCTGAATTAATTAAATTAAACAATTTTATTGTCAGTTGATAGTTAAATTAATTAAATAATTTTCATTTTAATTTATTTTCCATTATTCTAGAAAAAATTGGGCAGAGTAACACCGCAAAATTTTTTACCAAGTTCTCGACTTAATCTTCACCCGGGTAGGATGCAACCAACAAAATTCGGATATACACAAATATTTTTCAATAAATAGGCAAATCTCAAGAATATACACAAATATACATACACCCACACATACACAAATATATACATACACCCACACATACACAAATATATACATACAACCACACATACACAAATATATACATACACCCACACATACACAAATATATATACATACACCCACATATACACAAATATACATACACCCACACATACACAAATATATATACATACACCCATATATACACAAATACACTCACACATACACAAATATATATACATACACTCATATATACATACACCCACATATACACAAATATATATACACTCACACATACACAAATATATATACATACACCCACATATACACAAATATACATACACCCACACATACACAAATATATATACACACACCCACATATACACAAATGTACATACACCCACACATACACAAATATATATACATAAACTCATATATACACGAATATACATACACTCACACATACACAAATATATATACATACACTCACATATACACAAATATATTTACACATACCCACATATACACAAATAAACATACTCAAATATTTAAATCTATATATACTCTATGTGTGTGTGTGTGTGTATATATATATATTTATATATATATCTAAAAGAAAGTACCTAAACTAAATGGACCACGGCAGCGGCAGAGGTGGGCGGCGATGCCGGGCGACAACGGCAGCAACAGCGGCGGCGGCTACAATGTATATATATATATATATATAAATAATTAAATATACATATAGAATATATACATATATATGCACACATATATATATATACATCTAGAAAGAGAAACACAGATACCGGAGCGACGGTGACGGCCGGCGGACGAAGAGGCGAACGGCAGCGCGAGAGAGAGAGAAGTAGATCGAGAGAGAGAAAAGTAGATCGAGAGTGAGAGAGAGAGAAACCGAGAGAGCTAGAGAGAGAGAGGTGTACGGTCGTGGTGAGAGAGTTGAGAGAGAGAGAGAGAGTGAGTGAGTGAGTGAGAGAGAGAAAGGGGGCGGGTTTTAGAAAATTCGGACCCTGTGGCAGCGGTTCGTGGCCGAACCGCTGTCACATGTGTCTTTGTGACAGCGGTTCGGCCAGAACCACTGTCACATTTGTATTTGTGACAACGGTTCGGCCGAACCGCTGTCACATGTATATTTTGTGACAGCAGTTCTGGCCGAACCGCTGTCGCATTTTTTTTTTTTTTTATTTTGTTCTGACATCATATGACAGCGGTTCGGCTTGAACCGCTATCATAGGTCCGAATTGAGTACCCCCTATTGTAGCATTTTTTCAAAACTGTTGTCATAGGTACGCTGTAATAGGGCTTTTTTGTGGTAGTGTCATTAGCCTTGGAGCGTTCTGATGAACCTTTCTTTTTGAATCATTTGCTTTCGCCTTTCCCTTGCCTGAGTCATCTTTGGCCTTCTCATTTGTCCTCGTACCATTTTCGCTTTGTTCAACATGTGTTTGACTTTGTGAACCTTCTTCAACAAAGAAAACACCCTTTCCTTTGTTGTTTGCCGTAACATTAGGTTTGTTTGGTTGTTTACCGAATTTATTGCATCCTAAACCGGTCTTTTCACCAAACATTCTTGTTACCTCAGTCACATTATCCAACTTTCTTGAAGCTTTTGATATTGATGAGATGTGTTGCTCTGATTTGGCAAGTCTAGCGATCAGATCAGCTTCTCTCTTGACTATTATATCAAGATCACCTTTTAATTGAATAATCTCACTCTCAAGTGATTGGTTCTTCTCAATGCATTGTTGTTGAACTTTCAACTCTGCTTTGAGCGTTACTTTATCTCTTGTGAGTGATGAGATAATAGCCAGATCATTTTGATATATTTTGGCGGCATCTTACCAATTTTTATAATATTCATTAACTTTGTCAAGTAATTCTTCATAAAAGAGGGTAAGATATCTCAGTGTTTACCTCAGGAGACGCTTCATCATCTCTGGCCATGAGACAAATAAGTACTGAGTCATCCACTGGTTCATCATCATCACTACTCTCCTCTAAAGACTCCAAATTGTTGACGAAGGTTTCTTATGAATTGGTTTCTATCCACATAATCCTGCCTTGAGGGCTTGGATACATTTGGATAAGGGCAATTTACCTAGAAGTGCCCTGGTTTCTTGCAATTGTAACAAAGGTTAGTTTTCATCTTTTGTTCACTTGTTAACCTTACAGTGTGTGGTTTTGAGACCACGGGCGCTGAGAGATTTTGAGTAGATGCTTGGTATTGAGCAGGCGCTTGGGGTGAAGGAACAGAATAATGAGGCGCTTGGTACTGTTGTTGTACTGGAGCGGGCGCTTGATATGAACTCTGTCTTTGATGCTTAGGACTATTTCCTTTCTTTTCATATCTCAAGAACTTTCTGAATCTATTCAACAAGGCCAACTCCTCTTCCTCACTGATATCTGAAGCTTTTCCTTTATTACCCGATTTACCCTTGATTGATGCTACGAGCGCTCCAGACTCAATTACTGGACTGCTCACTGCATCACTAGCCGAATTCAACTCAAACTCAAATGCTTTAAGCTCTGAAAAAGCATCTTCTGGAGTTAGGCGATCCAACATATTTGATTCTCTCATAGTTGTTATCTTCATTAAGAATCTACTAGGGAGACTTCTAAAGATTTTAACCACCGTTTCTCGGTTCTGTAAATTCATACCCAAGGATGTGAGTTCCGTAACAAGAGCTGTGAATCTTATGTCCAGTTGCTCTAAAGTCTCATTGGTCAACATCTTAAAGTTGTTAAACCTTTCCTTGGCAATGGAAAGTTTGTTCTCTTTAATCTGAGCTGAACCACCACAGATCATGGCCAACTTATCCCAGATTTCCTTAGTTGTGTTGCATGACTTAATCTTATTGAATAGATTTTCATTATCACCAATAGCTGTATACAGAGCATTCCGACCAACATTATCCAAATTTACTCTTCGACACTCATCTGGAGACCATTCTTGTTTCGGTTTTTCAACCTAACCATTCGGAGTGTCTTCCATGGCTCCAAGCGCTCTTGTGATAACTTTATATATTTTGATTGGCCCATCTGAAATAATATCGCACATGTCATCATCACATGAACAGAGATATGTAAATGCTTTGACTTTCCATGTATCATATTTCGACTCAGTCAGTTTGGGAACTTTAGCAAATGCCATAGAGAAAGAATTTTAAAAAGTGACTAGATTCTGAAGAAGGATCTAAACAAGTAGTTATGCTTGGAATTTTTTTAAATTTCAACTTTAATCGCTCTGATACCACTTGTTGGTCCCAAGTGGCATACGAAAGGGTTTAGAAGGGGGGGGGGTTGAATAGACCCTGAAGTCTTTTTCGACTTCAAAAAGTTTCGTATTAAAAAGGTTTTGGAGGCTTGAAATGTAGACGCTTGACTGAGCGTTTACTTGAAATATAGACGCTTAGGCTAAGCGTCTGATGAAGACTATTTTTAGAAAGTTAACTTAGACTTTAAGATTTGAAAACTTTAACCAAGTAGGTTTAAGAGTTCAGTTCTTTAATCAGTGTTAGCACAGCGGAATAATTTTAGAGTCTTGTCTTTTGGAAATCTTTAGCGTCACGAGTTGTTTCTTAGTTGCTTAGAGTTTGATTGTGTTTTACTTAATCAATTTATGCAATGATATGATAGATAAGAGAATTGACTGTAAAGTAAAAGACACAGTATTTGTAAGGTTTGTTGGGTGGTGTAATCCCAACTACGTCCTTCTTCTCCTTGAACACTCAAAGGCAATCCACTAAAATGATTCTCAAAGAATCACACAGAATCTTCTACAAATTAGGGAGACATAGATGTCGATGACTTGAGCTCCTTGATCACACAGATTTCTACTCCAAATCACTTCAATCCCCTTGCTTCTTTCACCCAGAAATAATGCAAGTATCCAACTTCGACTTCACACAGATCCCGAGGCTTGGATGGGGTTTTCTAAATGGTTTGTTTGATTTTGATGAATTTCAACCAACTGGAAGTATCTCAATAGTAATGTGGTTTCTTCGAAAAGAATGTTTGAGATATTGGTTGACTGTCTCAGGAATTGAAGAAAAGCAAAGAGAATGTTTTCTTGAATATTCTGGCTTTTCTGAAAGTTTAAGAAATGAGACTTCAATGCAACAGCAATTTTGCTTAGAAATTGATTGTGTCTTTGGCTTGTTGTTCAAGTCCTATTTATTGGCATTCTTGGAGAAAGTGTCTGTTTGACACATGCACAGACGCGTGTCTCTCACTTCAGCGAGTGAACAGCTTTTGTCATTTTTCCTAAAAATCTGCTGCACAAAAGTTGGTGTTGCAGTCTATGAATAGTTGACAGTCCAATAGGGTGGCTTCTCCGTACGTCTGAAAGTGCTTATCACATTTAATGCTCTTATCAGCATTTAATACATTTGAATTAAATGCCCGTCGGCACTTAATGCGTTGAGAATATTTGCATTAAACTCCTTCCGGACATAGAAATAGATTCAGGTGAAATCAGTCATTGATAGACGCTTATCCATCCTTGAATCACTTTTGTCCTATAAGGTAACGCTTGATATAGCTGGTCATTTGGACGCTTGGAGACTTTATCTTCATTCAGACTTCATGTGCTTGAGTCTTCAAACTTTACCACTGATAAACTCACTCAGAAATTATCCAACGCTCAGCCTAAGACTACTTAGCCTAACAATCTAGAATAAATACAAAACAAAGCCTATAAAGCCTATTACAAATCTAACGCTTCAAAACTTATACATGATTTCTACTAAAATCAAGCTTACATATTTTGGGGTCTAACATAAAGTCCTAATTGTCATCATCAAAACATCTAACATGAAATTCCTAACATCTAAGATCCATTGATTTTTCGCAAGTTATTGGTGAAGATGCGGTCAAAAAGCTTCACTGGAGTCATGTACTTTATTAGCTTTCTTAAATTTTCATCAGCATGACTCGAAGTGATGGTTAGATCAGACACTGGGCTTACACCACTTGTAGACGCTCTTCCGCAGAAGTTAAGAGGAGTATTGGCAAGCTTTTGTAAAGCTTCACGCAGAAAATTTTCGGTGTCACGTTTGACGCTCGACAAATCTGCAATTGGCCAACTCGCATCTCACATTTTGACAGGCAAGAACTGGCAAACTGATGCTTTTTGTTATGCAGGCATATGCCAAATAAGTGTGGAGCACTCACCAGATGCTGAAAAGAGTACCAGTTGCCCACATACACTTTTATCCATGCCTCTTCATTCAGGCATAATTTCGTCCCAATATTGTAGATGGCTTTGATTCCTTCATGGTAAATGTGGGATCGCTTCAAAACGCTATATGTGCACTTGATAATTAACATTCCAAACGCAATTGAAGAAGTCATCAGCTTTCTCTTGGACACAATCCTTCAGTGACATAAAGCGTTCACCGACATGCACAATATTATTCTTCCACAAACGGAGAGGGTGCTCAAAATTCTGACTTTCAGCACTGTGCACTACTTCTGGAAAGTGCAAGTACTCTTGTTTGTTCAATAACTCTTTCATAGGATTAAGATGCTCAACTGGGAGACGCTCATAGAATCAAATCTTGTTATTCCTGGGAGCTAGACCTGATGGCTTGCTATGCAGCATATCCAAGTAATATGCAAGCTTGACATGTGCAAGAGAGGTCTTCTTGGATGTCTTCTTCTCATATATAGCAATAGAGGCAGGAATCTGAGTTATCTCTTAGCGCTCAACATCTGTTAACTCTAAGCTGAATATTATCTGGCACAGCTAATTGTCACACTCTACTAGATTGGCAACCACATTCTCCGTAATAATAAATTTGTCTTCATTGTAATCAGCGCGAGTGAAATCTTCTTCTAGAACTGGTGCCATGAAATAGATTGAATGATCAATCGTCTTGATCGGATCCAGTTTGAAGAAGTACCGAGGTTCTGGTGGTTGGACCCCTTCTGAACATCCACAACAACACTCTAAGATTCAGAGAGTGCCTCTGCTTCAATATCAGAGAGTGCCTCTACTTCAATGTCTTTAGCTATTGCCACCACTTTCCCAAAATCAACATCCAGATGGCACTGAAAGGTGCTTCAATAGCATCTGAAATAAAAGTTGTAGCAAAGAATATATCCTCTATAAGAGCAAGATCTTCTATAAGAGCATTTTTAGTTCGCTACGGCGCGAGCAAATCATCTACTACCTACTTGCCATGCAGCCAGCATTTTGGTTGGTGCTAGAGAGCGAGAAGACATTCAAATCTCAGCTCGTGGACGTGACATTGCACGTCCAGATTTACGTAGTCTCGTCGGTTGCTCTCGAACCTACCGACTTCATCAGAGGCTCTCATTCTCGTCTAAATTCGTATCTTTTCTCGACAAAAGATCCAAGCATCCTATAAGATAAATTAGGACTTTAGAAGTACATTTTGTTAGGATTATGCCCTCAATGCCATATAGGAATTATATTATTAGGGGATTTAGTTTTATGTTGTTTTAACTTTCATTAAATCAATAAAGGCATTTGTTTTTTGTTCATATCAATCTTGATGGCATTAATATAAGTATTGAACAAATAAGTCATGAGTAATCAAGGGAGAGCACTACTACAAAAAAGGCCTATTACAGCGGTTTTTTTGGACCTATTACAGCGGTTTGAACCGCTATAATAGGCACCGCTGTAATAGGGTTCAGACCTATTACAGCGCTTAATAACCGCTGTAAAAGGGTCCTATTACAGTGGTTATTTTAATAACCGCTGTAATAGGGGTGATAATTTTTTTTTCCTCGAATGTAATCTACCGATCAAAATTCAAAATTTAAAATTCAACTTTTGCGGGATTCCATCAAAATTCAACTTTTGCGGGATTCCTCAATCAATTCGTGTAAAGTATTCAAAATCCAAAAACAAGATTCACCATCTCACAGTCAATTGTAGTATCATTCAAGCTCCAAATTGATGGACTAATAAGGTAATTTCAAGAAAGGCTAATAAATTCATAAAAAATAAGCAAGAAATGCAATTACATATACAAATTTATATAACACACGGATAGAATCACAAATACATACAAAATTAAAATCAAAGAATAATAAATAAATTGTTTCTGCAAGTTTCAAATGCGACTGACTTCTCATTAGTTGTAATAATCAAGAACATAATCAAGAACAAAATACACACAATCACAACCCAATACGACTTGAGTCTCTTATCAACCTTCACATCTTCGAGTTCTTTCGCTAAATCTTGTCCACGCGAATCTGAATCTGAATTTGAACGACGGAGGAGATCCAATCCCAAAATCTGGGGGTTCGTGGTGCGATTCCGGTGTGGAATTGGAGAGATAGATCGACGGAGGCGGAGAGTGGAGAGGTTGACAGATCCATTTTCATCAACGTTAGAGATAGAGAGTAGAGAGAGAGAGATAGAGAGATTAGGGATAAATTAGGGAGAGAGAAAGTAGAGAGTTAGAGAGTAGAGAGAGAGAGAGAAGTTGAACCTGATAAATAAAGAGGGGGGTCTCGAAAATATCTAAAATGCCTCTATTATAGCGGTTCACTTGTGAACCGCTGCAAAGGTTCCTATTATAGCGGTTCACAAGTGAACCGCTATAATAGCTATTTTCGTGCAGTGGTTTTCTCAGAACCGCTGTAATAAGTGCGCTGTAATAGTGTATTTTTGTAGTAGTGGAGTTTCTTCACCTCATGGTTCGAGTCGGTTCCTTGATTACTTAAACAAGAGCTCGCAGGTCGAAGAGTCTTAATTAGGCATTATGACCAGACTTGCATGACGCAAGCTTTGACAAGGAGTGATCTATGAGCCAAACTCAAGATTAAATCGCATGTTTGAGATGCTGAAAGGAATTGAATCACTTGTATGACGCAAGCTTTGACAAGGACTGATCTATGATAGGAATTGATGGGCCCGAGTTCAAATAGATCACAACCTATATACCGTTAAAGGGTTTTAGTCACGTGATCCATGAGCCAAACTCAAGATTGAATCGCATGTTTGACGATGCTAGCAAGGATTGCCACTTTAATAAATTTAGTGAGCCATATATCATTAAAGGGTTGCAACTCACCGGATTTATTAAAGAACTCAATCACTCAGTACGAAGTCTTTCCAACGAGATTTTTGAAGATTGCAGTGGGAGTGCAATAATTTGAAAAATGTAGTGGGGGCCAAGTGAAAATTCAAAGTTATGTTTAATTTTACTTGATGTACAACATAGTAACCTAATTGAATCTTTCTTTATTCTCTACACTCATTTATTTCTCTCTAAATGGTTAACAACCCAATTATTGCATGTCCTCACTGGACAAAACTTCATCGGCAGGCTTAGAAACTTATGGATAGTCCTTGCTTACGAGTCAATCAACTATGTCTTGGACATAAACCATCCCGCTGCCCCCTTTAGAAGATGCGGATGAGATTGTGCATTTTTTTTACAAAGACTGGGTCACGAATAATTCACGAGCCAGAGGGTTAATGCTCAGCTCGACAAGTGATGATCTTCAGCAGTTCCATGAGAGAATGGATAATGCGAGGATCATATTGCTTCATCTAAAAGAACTGTTTGGAGAGCCCAGTAGGACTGTTCGATACTTCTTGCCGAAGCAGCTCTTTGGGGCAGAGAAGGAGGAAGATGATAACGTGGCTGACCATGTATTGGAGATGATTTCGATGATTGAGAAGTTGCAGTCTCTAGATTTTCATATGGATTTCTACCTTCAAACATAACACATTCTTCAGTCACTTCCTAATTCCTTCAGTGAGTTCATTGTGAATTTTGACATGAACAATGTTGAGTGTTCACTACCTGGGCTAATGAAAAAACTTATTACTGCACAAATTTAGATGTTCATACATCGCTTCTGTTGTTGGGCCTACAGAACCTAAGAAAAAGAAAAAGGTGATATATGTTATTTTTACACAAGTTTTACCCCTTTTATCAACTTAATTTTGATTGTTTCTTTAATAATTTGATCACATATGATGCTTTGAACCCGGTTTGCTTTGACTTTTCAGATTGGGTTAACAGCCGGAGGAAAGAGCAAGAACCGAAGGCAAAATGAAACAATTTTTGGAATTTTTCATGGCAACGCCGCGGCGTTCACAAGCAGTAGCCAACGTCGCGGCGTTCAAACAAGAGAACGCCGCGGCGTTCAAACAAGCGAACGCCGCGGCGTTCACAAGCAGTATCCAAACATTATAAATACCTCTTTTAGCCATTTTTTTACCGTAACTCACCTTGGATATCAGCAACCACACGAAAATAGAGAGAGAGGGAGCTTAGAAGAGAAGATTGAAGGTCAAAACATGGAGAATTCAACAAGGAATCCACATCTCTACAAGAATTAGGGAGTTTTTACATATTTGTTTCTTGAATTTGTTCAAATCTCCTATGACTTGTATGATTTATATTTGCACTTTTGACATGAATATGAGCTAAACTTGTTTGATTGAGGCCATGGATAGGCCGTTTATGTTATTTTGATTGTTGATTTGTTGGTGTTTATTGGATTAATTTTGGTTTTAGCTATGTATTCAATATTTGATCTCAATGCTACATTTGCTTGATCACCAAGTGTTTGATAAAATGCCTAGGTTAGAGATCGAGAGATAATAACCTAGGGAAGATATAAACATTGAATACCCTATAGTTAAACCGACTAGAGATAGACTCGGTTTCTTTAGGTGGCTTTCCATTCACGTGGGGAATTACTAGACCTTAAATGCATCCTCGTTAATCGGGTTTTCATATAGAGATATATAGGAAATCGTTAACAAGGGTAGGGTTGCTATGCCAAGAGATTGGGTGGTACGTACGTTAGGGAATTTCGCCTTAGCTAAATCAATCTAATAATCCAATAGAACCTAAATCACAATCTAAATGCATAATCGGTTGAACCATGTGCCTTGATCGCTTCTCTCTATTGTTCCTCCCTTTATTTGGTGTGACGTTGCCTTAGTTTATTTTCTAGTATTTATTAATTAGTTAATCAACCTTTCTATCGACCGATTTAACTTAGAATTGAGTAATATAGTAGTCTTGGTACTTAGATTATAGTTGTCCTTGCGGATACGATAACCCCGGACTTAGAAATCCACTTTACTACTTACGCGACCTTCTCTTGCTAGGATTTTGTCGTGTCAAAAGGAAAAGGAGCACACAAAAGTATGAATGCCGACTGGTTGTTGCAAAAGGAAAACACCTGAAGATGTTGGCTTACATAATGAGACTCTGAAAAGGTCAAACACTTACCTCTACTGCAAGGACAAGGGCAACTGGAGACGTGACTGTCCCATGCGAAAGGCAAGAGATGCTACAAGTATGGAAATTTATGTTTTAGAAACTAATTGTTCTGTGACTGTATTCTCCACTTCATGGATTCTAGACTCTGCAGTATTTTGAAACAGGACATGTAATGAAGTAGGAGGCTCGAGGAGCAAGAAGGGAAGATCAATGTGGGTAGCAGACATAGTGTGGAAGCTACTTACATAGGATCCACTTCTTTAGTTTTATCTTCTGGACATCTAATTACTTTAGCTGACTACTTTATTATGGTCAATGAGCTTAAAAATATTTGTTCAATTCCTGTTCTTATTAGACTTGGATATGATTTTGGTTTTGTGAACAATGTTTGCAATATTTATTTTAGAAATAATTTGTTGACTCTGCATCTTAATTAAATGGTTTATACTACTTAAATATCCATAATAAATATATTATGAATACAATCACAAAGAAACGAGGTATGTCTGGGACAAACCAAAGACTTATTTGGCATTTGAGACTAGGTCACGCTGAAGAATACAAAATTCGCGAGCTTGAGAAAGATGGGCTAATAAGCACATTAGGGTCGGACCCATTTCCCATATGTGAATCATGTCTCGAAGGTAAAATGACTAGGTCACCCTTCACGGGGCATTTTGAACGAGCCAGTGCAGTCCTTGGTTTAATACGTACTGTCGGTGAAATAGTTCGTCAAGGTTTCAATACTTCATAACATTTACTAATGACCACTCTAGGTATGGTCTCGTATACTTAATGAAGTATAAGTCTGAATCTATTGAATGGTTCAAAGAGTTTAAGGCCTTGGTTGAAAACTGAACTGGCAAATGTATTAAAACACTACGATCTGATCGAGGAGGAGAATACATGAGTGCAAAATTTGATGAGTTCTTAATTGAGCATGAAATTGTATTACAATTAACTCCTCTTGCAAATCCACAACGTAATGGACGTAGCCGAGCAATGAAATAGAACACTATTGGATATGGTTCGATCAATGCTCACTTACACAAACCTTCCTATATCGTTGTGGGACCATGCATTGTTTACAGCAGCCCACATCTTGAACAGGTGTCCATCTAGGTCTGTTACTCAAACTCCTTATCAGATATGGAGTGGAAAGATGCCAAGTCTTAAATACATAAGGATATGGGGTTGTCCAGCCTATCTGAAAAAGACAAAGATGGAGAAATTGAAAGATAGATCGTTAAAAGGGCGATTCGTTGGTTTCCTAGAAGATTCCATGGGATACCTCTTCTACCTGCACGATGATCAAAGAGTCATTGTGGCACTACATGCGCACTTTCTCAAAGACTAGTTTGTTCGAGATGGTGGTGTAGGAAGAAAGATTGTTCTGGAAGAACAAAATGAAATATGGTTATCTGCTACAACTGCCTAAGAGATATGGTTATCTGCTACATGGAGAGCATAATTTGTATGCCGTAGCGGAAGAAAACTATGGAGATGATCCCTCTACTTTTGAACATGCAATGGCGGATATAGACTCTGCGAGATGGCTTGAGGCTATGAAGACAGAGATGGATTCGATGTATTCGAACCAAGTCTGGACTTTGGTATACCGCCCTAAGGGTATTGCACCAATAGGTTGAAAGTGTATTTACAAGAGAAAGATTGGTTTAGATGGCAATGTGGATACCTATAAAGCTAGGCTTGTGGCGAAAGGGTATAGTAAAAAAATACAATTGACTATGAGAAAACCTTCTCTCCCGTAGCCATGATCAAATCCATCAGAATTTTGCTTGCAATAACCACACACCTAGACTATGAAATCTGACAAATGGATGTGAAGACCGCGTTCTTTAATGGATTCCTTGAGGAGGACATCTATATGGAACAACCCAAAGGTTTCGTGTCCAATGAAGATTTTCATAAGGTGTGTAAATTGAATAGATCGATTTATAGACTTAAACAAGCATCGTAGAGCTGGAATCTTCATTTTGATGAGAAAGTTTGGAACTATGGCTTCATCAAGAACGAAGATGAACCATACGTTTACAAGAAAATCAGTGGGAGTAAAATATCATTTCTAGTCTTATATGTAGAGGACAGTCTGCTGATAGGAAATGATATAGGTCTATTGACTTCGGTTAAAGTATGGCTCTCTAGCAGGTTCTTCATGAAAGACTTAGGAGAAGCGACCTATATCCTTGCAATATCTTACATGGAGAAACGACCTAGATCAAGAATCAAATCACGCTTCAAGCCAGGTAATTCAATTCTATGATTAAATCTTGAAATCTGAAAAATCATCAACAACCATAAAGTGATTCGACTTTAGGAATCCGACAAGTTTTAATTTTCGTTGCGTTCCGATATATAGGATCCTAACACCCTCATTCCTTCAATTGTTTTGTAACTCTTTTGCATCTTCCAGACTTCTTCCACTTGCCTATTCAGTCGGCGCAGCAAACCATGTATTATTAATTTTGACCTTGCACACATGGGTAGATCAAACCATGTGAAAAAAATCACATTTTCCAACTGCACAACATTCGAACCTTCATCTCGGGTTTTCATCAGTCCATGAAGTCCTCACCCTCATCATTTTGGGTTGGTGACATTTGCATTTGTTGAGTGTATGTGTTTGGGGACAATATGTGGATGAGCTTTGTGACATTTTTGTGTTGATTTCTCTTTTCTTTGGAGCTAATAGAAATGGGGGAAAAGAAATTGAGGGAAACGACCAATTCTCCCTCCATTTTGGTGTACATATGTAAAATTTCCCTCCAAAATCATCCAGCACGCACTTTCATGTGCTGAAATTGCCTCTAAAGTCCCACTCCACCCACTCATCATTTTGGGTTGATAACATTCTCATTTTTTGAGTGTATGTGTTTGGGGACAATACGTGGATGAGCTTTGTGACATTTTTGTGTTGATTTCTCTTTTCTTTGGAGCAAGTAGAAATGGGGGAAAAGAAATTGAGGGAAATGACCAATTTTCCCTCCATTTTGGTGTAAATATGTAAAATTTCCCTCCAAAATCGTCCAACACGCACTTTCATATGGTGAAATCGCCTTTAAAGTCCCACTCCACCCGCTCTAGTCACTTTTTCACGCTAATGGAACAAAAAGGGTTTTGTGTCAACTCCTATGGGAACAAAAGTGAAATTTTTCCGATCAAAATCATTATTATTGGTCTCTTTTACAGCCTCCACTTTCATACTTGCTAGATGTGGTCCCAAAAAAAAGAATAAAATATTCAAAAATTAATTTTGACACATTATAATTAAACGTAAATTTTTTAATCAAGTATTAAAAAATTAATATTATTTTTAACTTTCAAATTTTTTTTTAATTTCGATGAAAATTTTGATCGAGTAGGTTGAGCATCAAAAGGAGAGAAAGGAGCAGAAGCAAGAGAGCACAAGTAGGGAAAAGTGTGTTCATCGAAGACAACATGCTGACTGATGTGAATCGAGTCAGAGGTAGGATTGAGACACTAAAAAGTGATAACCTTTGTAATATGGGGCATAGCCCAAGAAAACATAGGCAACTAAACGAGGGGTAAGCTTATGAGGGCTCGATTACTCAAATGGGGAAAGCATGCACATCCAAAAATCCAGAATGAGGAGTAGTCGAGAGTGAGGCCGAACGACACCTCAAAACAAGATTTTTGGTTAAGCAGCAGGGTAGAGAGGTGGTTAATTAGGAAAACAACAGTATAAATAGTGTCGACCCAGAAGGTAGAGGGAAAATGACCAATGAGCACCCTAGTTCTGATCAACTCAAAAATATGGCGATGCTTACGCTCTAACACTCCATTTTGCTGGGGTAGCGTAAAGACACTGGAGACGAAGCTTTGATACCATGATAGAGTTCTTAGGCACGTAGTTTAGAGAACTCTTTGTAAAGATAAATTACATTTCATTGAATGATGAATATAAAACAGTACAAGTGTATATATAGACAGTAAATAGGGCCCTATAGCTATACATGTATGGGCCCAACCTTGAATATAGACTGTTCCCATACATGTATAGTTACAGGGCTCTCTTTACTGTCTTTATATACCCTTGTATTGTCTTATACTCATCACTTAGTGAAATATATCTTCAAAAATAGTTCTCTAAAATATATGACTAAGAATTCTATCATAGTAAGGAAAGCCCGAGCTATACATGTATGGGCCTAACCCCAAATACAATCTACCAACAATAGTGACATTTGTCATCTAAGCTAGGATCACCAATCCTTCTTAATAACTTTGATGCTCTATTCAAATATTTTCCAATGGTCATCTATGTCTGATAACAACATAGGCGATATCCCAGAATTCTATCATGGATAGATCCCATTTTGATGTCATCTGCTTTGCCGTACAAACAGACTATACTCGACGTTATCCTGTCTCATGATTTCCTGAAATATTGATAAGTCAATGTATAATGGGCTGCACATGTTGTAGCTATGAAAGCTATTGTAATAAGGATTATCTCTCACTATGCAACATTTAGGATTCTAAGTTCGACATGAAATCAACATGGAATCCTATGGGGTTTTCAGGGGTTTTCAGTCGTGTACCTCCAAGTACAGAATCTATGTGCATTCACTGATCCCCGATCAGTACCCATGGAACAAGGCACTCTCTTTACAAGAATATCTACACGGTCAAGCTTTGACAAGACTATGATTTTCCTTTTTCTCATGGGACCAAAAAAGTGGTATCTGAGCAATGTTTGAATTGTATCTCGAAGTTTTATTTTTGAACACGCATAGAAAAATGTTTTATCATAAAGAATGAAAATTCTACATTGTCAAAACTGCATATGTTCAGTAAAGTTGACTTTGATGATTGGTTTATTTGTATCGCATACGCATTTTTCAGCTCTCAATAAGATATGTGGACTATTATTAAGGATGGACCTTTCAAGATCACCAAACCTAGTCAATCAGATGTTATGATTTCTTAGCCTAAGGTTGAGTGGTCTGCTGATTAAAGAAGAAAATCTTATTTAGATAGTATAGAAAAAGTCATACTGTTCAAGATGATGGATAATACTATGTACAACAAAATCAATAAGTGTAAATCTACAAAATAGATTTCGGATAACATTATTGAGATCTATTAAGGAAATGAACAGATTAAAGGAAATAAACTTACTCTTGTCATGTAAAAGTTTGAGACCTTATACAAGTTCTTTCGTATCGTTGTGGCTGTGAATTAGCTGAATAAAAAGATGAAATCAAGAAAAGACGGAAGAATTGAAAAGAATGAAAGTTGTATGGATTCACAAAAACTCTGTGGATAGAAACAAAAAAAGAGATATCAAAGTAGTTCTGATGATTCTATAATATTCTTACTTAAGTTAGAAGTTCTTAGTTATTTCGACTGAATGAATCCTATCGATGGAATAAGCATTCGTTGGTTGATTGTATCATTAACCATTTCTTTTTGTTGGTACGAGGTACTTATCATGAATCCACTGGTTTCTAATGCTTCCGTTGTTGTTGCTGGATTGGCCGTAAGGCTTGCTTTAAGATGATTCTAGGAGAATCATTATTTCATGAGAGGTTTACAGAACTCAATATTGGTCTAGCTCAGTAGAAAATAAGTATACCAATAGAGAAACGATTCTTAAAGTCATGAGGACACTCCCTAGTTATGCTATGAGAGAATTCAAGAATCTGTCTCTCATGAGTTTGAATGATTTGTTTTCTAATCTTAAGTCATTTGAGTTTGAGATTAAACAAAGAAACAATGAAGGTTCAACATCTTCAGGACAACTAAATCCAACACTAGTTGTTTGTAACTCAACTGATCAGACTCCGTAAATGAATGAAGAGTTCTTAGCCTTTTTAATGAAATAAATACAATTAACTTTTCTAAGAAAGAAAAATGACATTGGAGTCCAAAGCCTAAGAAAAAAGGCCAGGCAAGTGAAGTTAAAGTGGAAATTAAACAGAATATGGATATTTGTTATAACTGCATGCGAACATGTCACTATGCCAGAGATTTTCCTTGTCCTAAGATGAATCCATTTGAAAATTAAGATGAAAGAAAGCTAGAAGATACAGAGAAAAAGAGAAGTTGAACACTTTGATCGTAGAGGTGATGAGCATGAAGCTTGATCCAATAGAGACAAAGGAGACTGAGAATGAGGAACATCTTTTTGATGAAGATATTGAGTCAACATCATCAAATTATAGAGCTCTTATGTGTCTTATGAAAAATGGCACCTCAGATGACTTAGAGAATGCTCAGGTAACTAATTTGTTTTATCACTCACCTGACATCTCAAAGATGAATTGATAAGAGCACTCAAGGATCTTGTGGAAGATCTTGATTAGACCAATATGATACACTAAAAACTCTTTGAATAACATGCTCAACCGCAATATGAGCACGAAATTCTTAAAGCTGAACTTAATGTTCAAAAAGGATGCATAGATGTGTATGCAAAGCTCAAAGTTGAAATGGTCATTTGAGAGATGAGAACTCAACTCTTTCTAAAAGAGAAGCTGAGCTAACTATAATCCAGAGATAGACAAGCTTATCTCTTATTTTTCAAAATCATCTAAGTCAATAGATGATCTTTGGAGTATGCAGAGACATTATGATAATAAGTTTGGACTTGAATATGATTGCTAGGCGACTACGAGTTCATTAGGGCACACTAAGGCTAATCATATTCTATCAAAAAGAAAAGAGAAGGTTATGTTTGTTAAAAGCCAAATTGAAAAATCTAAGGTCAATCAACTGACAAGTGAATCAAAGAAGTGTTTTAGGCTATAACGGCACCAAGAAAGTGGAGAACACACTAGTTAAGCCAAAGCTAATGAAAGGTGACCTAAGAGCTGCTTTATTGAGTAGAATCAATAAACACTATCATGAATATACACTACTACAGAAATGACCTATTACAGCAGTTTTTTTGGGCCTATTACAGCAGTTTTTACCGCTGTCATAGGTACCACTGTTATATAGTTTGGACCTATTACAGCGGTTTTTAACCGCTGTAATAGGTCACCCTATTACAGCGGTTCCATAAAAACCGTTGTAATAGGGTGAATCCTATGACAGCAGTTCTAGCCGGAACCGCTGTCATAGGATTAAAAAAAATTTAAAAAAATTAAAAAATTAATTTGATCCTTATGACAGCGGTTCCGGCTGAACCGCTGTCAAAGAATTAATTATTTTTTTTAACCCTATGACAGCGATTCGGAATGAACCACTGTCATGGGGTGGGATTTTTTTTTTTTTTTTTTATATATTTTGCTTCTTGTACAGTAATATTCAATAAACCAACTACGAATTCCAGCTGCATAGTAAAACCTATTCAACATAAACAACAAAAACCCTAAACTTGAATATTAATATAATCTCTTTCCTCCAACAACAAAATGTTATAATCTCCAACAAATGATCACGTGCTAATTTACAATCAACTAATTAAATTACTCATGACAATTTAAATACAATAAATCACATCACAATTTACAACAAGTCACAATGTACAAAAAATACATTACCTAATTTCTAAGGAGCTGCTAAGAAAATGTAACGTGCCACTTTGCAGCGTACTTCATCAATTTGCTCTTGAGTATAGAAGGATTGAGAATCATGAAAGTACTGCAAGATATATATAGAGATTAATTGCAAACTGAAATGACGTTTCAATTACCTACCAAAGGTTTAATAACTTCAAAAGGAATAGAAATTAAGTATATATCAGGATTATGCATACCGCTGTTGGGATTATAGATTGTCCGTGGCTAATAACCTCTTTCATGAATCTCATAACAAAGTAGCCACAATCCACCTCGTTTGTCTACTGGGGGCACTACAAAAGTAATCAAAGTTACGTTGTATTAGAACACTAACTTCTATACGAATATATAAGCTCTTGAAACTATAAAACGCTAACCTTTATTTTAAACCATTGACAGACGGATTTTTTGGATTTCTTGGATTGGTTGTTGCAATTTGCATGAAAATATGTGCACAACCCTATAAAAAAATATAAAAAACAAGGAAATATGTCAAAAACAAGAAATTATGTGAAATAAATATACACTTTAAAAAAATATTAAATATAATGAATACATTGATTGAATAAAAAACTAACTGATTGATTTTTTATGTCATGTCATCATGGTATTCCAGCTCACCAAGCAAAGAATCCAGATAGTAAACGACCTCTTAAAATGGATCAATTGCAAACAACAACCAATGTCCCCTACAAAGCATTCAAAAGATAAGTTCAAAATTTGTTTTGCGTAACTAATTTTACAAATTAAAGTTGAGTCTTTAGTAGCTCACCCGGTGTTGTAAGGTGCAAGAAATAACTTACTCGTTTGTGCACTCTGTATCATAGCACGTGCTATGTACTGCACTTGTTGAATTTGCGGGCTTGTTCCCGCATATATGAAATGTGGTTTAAGGAACCCAAAACTTGCTTCTTTCCCTTCTGGGATCACGTACTTACCACAAACACCTAAATTGAGCATAAAAAATGAATTTTGAGTAACGAAAATAATCGTAGTTCAGATGCAATAAAATAATTAAAAAACTTACTTTATGTACGCTGTAATGATAGAGGCTCCTATCTCTTTTCGACGCAGAAGGTGACAGATTTCCTCCTTTCCAATATACTCTGGGAATGCAAAATTCATAATGGGTTCCTCGATGTCTATAGTGATTTGGGCACTAATAGACATCATCTTCGTGTACTTTCCCAGAAACACTTGGTCATCAGGGAGTCCATCTAGTTGAAGGTCTGCACATCTGTCATCTTCACGTGCAGGCTTGGCCACTGGAAATTTTCCTTTGACATCTGACTGCCTCGACGTCCCTGATTTCTGGTTTCCAGATGATTTGGATGGTCCTAGAGACTGTTTAAGCAGAGAAAATAAAACATTAATGTTACACACCAAAGTATATTTAGTAACCTCAAACAAATTGTTATAATTTATTAATGACAAGCTATTAATTACATACCGGTGCATCAGTGACAATGACAAGACTCGCTGGCCAAGCAACAAAGGTACCCAAAACACTAGAAATGGTGAGCATTTCATCATTGAGAGGGACGGGTTGGGGTGTATCCGCCTCAACTGCAATGTCAATGCGCACTTTCACATGGTTGGTGGCTAATGGACAGTTGTGAAGTATTCTATCAGTCACCGGTTGATTGTAGATCTGTCCTTTAGCCACCACACGATATGACGGTGATGAAAGTGCTAATTGACATGGAGCGATAACCTACACACACATATATATATATATACAACATTATATTACAAAGTTTTGTGTGATTTACAGAAATAGAGAGTTGCATGTTATATGATCAATAAACAAGTTCAAATCATTACCTCAAGAAGCATCTTATGAACTGGTTCTGGGCTGCTATCTTTCAAAGAAATCACGTCATCTTCATGTGGCTGAAGCGAGTTAGGCTCTTCCAAAACATCAATTCGTTGTTGCATGGCAAACATAGTTTCGGAGAGGTTTTTCACCAGGTTTCTCAAGCTTTCCATCTCCATTTCTGTAGCGGGCTTTGGATCCTTAAAATAGTCTCTTTGTGAGACCTCAAAGCCAACACCCCTAACGCAACCCGAATGCTCTTTCTTTTTAAGAGCTTTAGCCAATAGGTCATCTCAACTCTTCTCATTTCCACTATGGCTAGTACTCTCTTGTGAAATGCTCTCCTATAATAATACATTTTATAAAAAAAAAAATTAGTGAACTTTGTTCTTTCAATAGTATTCCAAAACAAACATACAACACATTATAGAGCTAAAATTGCAGATAAATCACCATTTCATTCACTACTCTTCTAACATTGTCGTTATCAATTTGATTTGTTCTATCGGAATGCGCAATCCTCCACACGAGTGCTCGTGTCACCTCTGTGCAATCGGATCCCGCATCCTTCTTCTATTCATCTATATTTTCATTAAAAAATATATATTTATTAAAATAGAATTTTTATTAAAAAAATTGTAAGGATTCACTGCTAAATGAACTACATACCTCCATTTGCTCCACAAGAGCATGTCCAAGACTCGCTTTCCGGTAAGGATATTCAGGTTCCTTTGCTCTTTCTTGATTTTTCCTACTTAGTTTCTGTTTATTACATTATCAAATTATTAGCTAAATATAAACGTAATAACCAACAAATGAAACCGTAAATTAAAATGACTAGCTACCTGAAAACCTACATCTAGGCGAACATCTAAAAATATTGTCCAATCGGCTTGAGATATCTCATATTGTGGGGGTGGGTTGTCATTAATGCTTCCATCATCATTTTGCACCCACTTTCTACTCAAGTAGCTCCTGAAGTTATGTGCTAGCTTCCCAGCTTCTGCTAGTACTTACTTTTGTCTACTTTCATCAATATCAAATGCCAACTACAAAAAACAAACAACAAAGTATATATAAAATTATAATTTAGAGAATATGATTATACATTAACACTTACAAATATGATAATATCCAAATTACCTTTATTTCATCCCAAATGTTTCCTTTTATTGTTGACGGGACTTTTCGTCAATCACTCATGGTAATCGACACCTTCTACCGAGCCTACACGCCTATATAACAAACAAATATTGATTTGTTTAGGTTAACTGCCTGGCCTCTGTCATTCTAGCCGGCAAGTAGCCTTATACCTTGACTCCTGGCTTTCACAACTTTTTTCATAGCCGTGATACCTCTCCGTATCTCATTTTCATGATGGCTATCTGATCCAAATACATCATCCTTAGAAAAACTACCAGTAGGATCTGAAGCCATCGACCTACAAAAGCCAAAAAATACAGAAGTTAGATTCATATAAATTTGGTAAATTCATTTGGAAATAATAATTTTAAAATAGAAGTAATAAATACAGAAGTTAGGTTCATTCCCATTATTCTAGAATATAATTATCCTAAGTCACAAAATAAACAAAATTTAATCTCTAATTAAACGTAATTAACCCCCAGCTAACCCAAATTAACCTTAAATTCAGTCAAGCCCCTATTTCCCTTAAATTTTACACAAAACTAGGCAAATCTCAAGAATATAAATTTTCTAGCAACTAAGTATAAATATTGATCAAAAAATAAGTCTATCATACAATTATGACATAAGTTCAAATACTTTTCATCGTTTTATTTTTATCGTTGGCTTAGCAGTCTTTTGCTTCCCATCGGTACGACCATTTTTTTTAGTACGCCGACGAACTGATGGATTAATCCATATCCCCTCTTGGTGATCTTGTCTCATATACAGTTCATCATCACTTATATCCAAGTCATCGTCACTATCAATTGATTGTGAATCACCGAATGAGATATGCGACACTTATACCTCCAAGTGTTTTACATTCTCAGACACTTCTTCACCAGTCAAGCACTTAGGAGCTCGGCCTTCTTCTATATTCCCATTGAAAGCTTTCTTCCACCGATGATATCGATGGTTCCGATTTAGCAATCTCCGATGCCCTTGGAATGCATATTTCTGAGAGTGTGTCAATCGATATTGATCTGTACTCTTGACATATATGGGGCATCCACATTGGCCATGTACACCATATCCCTCGAGGTTTGCTCTTGCCGGAAAATCATTGATTGTTCCAAATAACATGACTCTGAGATTAAAATTTTCTTCTCTGAACCCGTCATATACTTGAACACCGGTGTCCCACAACATCTTCACATCCTCAATTAAAGGAGCCAAGTAGACATCTATATCATTTCCAGGTTGTTTTGGCCCAGAAATGAGTATAGGCATCATTATATGCTCTCGCTTCATGCATCATGATGGCGGAAGGTTGTAGATCATCAAAATCACCGGCTATGTAATATGTGAGCTACTTTGCAAGCCATGAGGGTTCATGTCGTCTTTAGCCAATACAGGGCGTCGAATCTTTTTCCATTGAGGAGAATCTGAGGGGTGTCGAATTTTGTCATCTTCAATCCATTCTTCAAGCCTTCTATCAGCATGCCATGTCAAGTCCTTGGCTAACTCTTTACTACTGTACATGCGCTTAAATCATGGTATTATAGGCAAATACCACCTGGTTTTGACAGGCGCAAATCCATTCTTCTTGTACCGTGAGGCACCACATTTCGGAGAAGCATTCAATGATGTATAGTCAATTCTAAATAATATGCAATCATTGAGACAGACATGTATCCTCTCATATCCCATGCCAATTGAGGTTAACATCCGTTTAGTCTCATAAGTACGATTAGGTAACACATTATCCTCAGGTAGCATGCTTTTTAATAGACCACGTAAGTCTGTGAAACTCTTATCACTCCACCCATTGTTGGCTTTTAACTTGTATAGGTTTAGAACTGCTTTCAATCTTGTGAATTTACTACCACTATACAGTGGTGTCTTTGAATCACTTGTCAAATTGTCAAACATTTTAGGACAATTTCGCAAATCCTTCTCCATCACATTTGTCATCTCCTCCAAACGATCAGGCTCATAATCATTCGTGTTGAAATCCTGTGATGGATATGATGTACTACCCAAATCATCTAACGTGACACCGCTTTCACCGTGTCTTGTCCAACGTGTGTAGCTTTTATCAATTCCATTACACAGCAAATGATCTTCCAACTCACGTGGACTAATTCTCTTTCCAAAACAACAACGTAAACACAGGCAAGTGATCCTAGTTTGATCTGGTGCGTGCTCAACCACAAACTTTATGAACTCTTTCACCCCTTTCTCATACTGTTCCGACATACGATCCACTAAAATCCAACTTCGATCCATCTTGATTCTGAATTAATTAAATTAAACAATTTTATCATCAGTTGATAGTTGATTTAATTAAATAATTTTAATTTTAATTTATTTCCCATTATTCTAGAAAAAATTCGGCAGAGTAACAACGCAAAAATTTCTACCAATTTCTCGACTTAATCTTCACCCGAGTAGGTTGCAACCAACAAAATTCGCATCTTATGTTCTGCTAAAATCCAATTTCGATCTTAATTAATTAAATTAAATAATTTTAATATCAGTTGAGTTGAATTAATTAAATTATTTTAATTTTAATTTATTTCCCGTTATCCTAGAAAAAATTCGGCAGAGTACCGACACAAAAATTTCTACCAAGTTCTCGACTTAATCTTCCCCCAAACTTGCAACCAACAAAATTCGTATCTTTCAACCACACAAACCCAATATTCTAATCTTTCACCCACAACAAACCCAAAATGTCGATCTTACTATACGAAAATATTGATCACCAGTTAGATCACATAAAGCATCATATTTCAATCAACTACAAATATTGATCACCAGTTGAATCACATAAAACTAAAAATAAAGCATCATTTTATAAAAATATATTGTTCACCAGTTGGATCACATAAAGCATCATATTTCCAACAACTACAAATATTGATCACCAGTCGGATCACATAAATCACATAAAACTACAAATAAAACATCATATTTTCAACAACTAAGTATAAATATAGATCACCAGTTTGATCAATGTACCCTAAACCTCAAAATAACCACAATTTAATCCTAAATCAAACATAATTAACACCCGACTAACCCAAATTAACACTAAATTTAGTCAAATCCCTATTTCCCTTAAATTTTCCAATAATAGGCAAATCTCAAGAATATACACAAATATACATACACCCACACATACACAAATATACATACACCCACACATACACAAATATATATACATACCCCCACACATACACAAATATATATACATACACCCACATATACACAAATATACATACACCCACATATACACAAATATACATACACCCACACATACACAAATATATATACATACACCCACATATACACAAATATACATACACCCACACATACACAAATATACATATACAAATATACATATACAAATATTTATCTATCTCAAACTCTATACTCTATGTGTGTGTGTGTGTATATATTTATCTAAAAAAAATTAATTACCCACTAAATGGTGATGGTGGGGCGGCGGCGGGGCGGCAGAGGCGGCGGTCCTTATATATATATATAGAAAGAGTTAAATATCTATATCTATACTCTTTTATAAAGCACCAACACCCTAGAATAACTACTTTTGGTGTGTTTTGGAGTGTCGTGACTAAATTACCCTCCATTTAAAACGTATTTTTTAGATAATTTTTTTCCAATATTCTCTCTCTTATATCACGTATCCTCAACTTCTCCTACATTCTCTCTCTCACCCACTCTCTCTCCTATGTCATATTTTTTTTCACCCAATATTTTTAATAGTTTATTCAACTTATTTCTATTTATTTACAAAAACTCACATAAAATGCTGACATATTAATGAATTTTTCATTAAATTTTTTATTTACTCAGCACACGCATCGAGTGTGCCCACACGACTAGTATATAGAATATATAAATATATATATACACACTACTACAAAAATACTCTATTACAGCGTATCTATGACAGCGGTTTTGCAAAAACGCTGTGATAGGGCTATTTGGTTCGGACCTATGACAGCGGTTTTGCAAAACCGCTGTCATAGGGCTATTCGATTTGGACCTATGACAGCGGTTCTCCCCAAACCGCTGTCATAGTGCCGAGATATGACAGCGGTCGCCACGAACCGATGTCATAAACTTTTCAGAAAAACAAATATATATATCCTGTGACAGCGGTTTTGCACAACCGCTGTCATAGGGCTGGGCTATAACAGCGGTTCTGGGAGAACCGCTGTCATAGTGTTGGGATATGACCGCTGTCATAAGCTGTCGGGTTTTTACTAGGTCAGACAGTCGCCCCCTTAATTCTCTCACTCTCAAATTTCAGTTTTGCCTCTCTCTCACTACTCTCGGCCTCTCTCTCTCTCTCGATCCCCCCCCAAAGGCTCGGCACCACCACCGCCGCCGCCACCACCACCACATACCTGCGCCGCCGCCACCACCACCACGACCGTAAGCCTACCTATTCTCTTTCTCTCACTATATATATATATGTATATTTGTATATGTGTGGGTGTATGTATATTTGTGTATATGTGGTTGTATGTATATTTGTGTATATGTTAATGGGTATATTTGTGTATGTGTGGGTGTGTGTATATTTGTATATATGTGGTTGTATGTATATATGTGTATGGGTGTATGTATATTTGTGTATATTTTGATGGGTGTATGTATATTTGTGTATATGTTGATGGGTGTATCTATATTTGTGTATGTATATATGTGGATGGGTGTATGTATATTTGTGTATATGTTAACGGGTGTATTTGTGTATGTGTGGGTGTGTGTATATTTGTGTATATGTGGTTGTATGTATATTTGTGTATGTATATATGTGGATGGGTGTATGTATATTTGTGTATGTGTTAATGGGTGTATGTATATTTGTGTATATTTTGATGGGTGTATGTATATTTGTGTATATGTTAATGGGTGTATTTGTGTATGTGTGGGTGTGTGTATATTTGTGTATATGTGGTTGTATGTATATTTGTGTATGTATATATATATGGATGGGTGTATGTATATTTGTGTATATGTTGATGGGTGTATGTATATTTGTGTATATGTTGATGGGTGTATGTATATTTGTGTATGTGTGGGTGTACGTATATTTGTGTATTTATGAAAATATTTCTCGGTTGAAATTTTGCTGTGTCGAAATGACACGAAATTCACATGGTCATAGAGAAACGGTGTTCTGAACAAAACATCATGCGTTCTCGTGATTTTAGCCATCTTAGATCGTTTAAGGCCTCAAATTTGCGTTTTATTATGAAAATAGGGTATTTTGTAATAAAATGCATATTTGAGGTTTTAAACGATCTCAAATGGCTAAAATCACGAGAGCGCAAAAGTGCGTTTTGTTCAGAATGTCGTTTCGCTATGACCGTGCGAATTTCGTGTCATTCGAACAAGTAAACATTATAATCGAGAAAATAAAATAAAAAAAATAAAAATAAACGACCCTATAACAGCTGTCACAGGATCCAAATTAATTTTTTTTAACCCCTATAACAGCGGTTCCAGAAGGAACCACTGTCATAGGGTGACCTATGACAGCGGTTTTTTAACCGTTGTCATAGGTCAAAATCATATAACAGCGGTACCTATGACAGCGGTTAAAAACCGCTGTCATAGGCCCAAAAAAACCGCTGTTATAAGTGATTTCTGTAGTAGTGATATGCACTGATATATAGAGAGAGAGAAAGAGAGAGAGAGAGAGATACCGAAAGAAGGCAGTGGACGGCGGCGGTGAGGGAGAGGTCGAGTAGAGAAAGAGAGAAACCAAGAGAGAAAGAGAGAAACCGAGGGAGCTAGAGGTGGTGGTGCACGGTGGGGTGGTGGGCCGGGTTACCTAGTAAAAAACCCGACCGCCTATGACAGCGGTTCAGGTACGAACCGCTGTCACAAGAGGTTTTTTAATTTTTTTTTTTTTTTAACAGCGGTTCAGTTGAACAGCTGTCATAGCCCTAAACTTTGACAGTGGTTCGTGGCGAACTGTTGTCATAGGTACGTTGTAATAGTGTATTTTTGTAGTAGTGATATGATATGTATCATAAGATTATAAGAAGTAAAACTTTAACAAATGAGTGAGCCAAAATTACTCTCCTTAGAAGGTGACTGGGTATTACTCGCCTAAGAAGGTTACCCCTTAGACTCGTTTATGTGCAAGTAGTATGTACACTTTCCTAAAGTGCTAATGTATTTTCCATAAATGTAAAGTAAAATATTAAATCACTCTTGATTCAATCAGGTTTTGAACCAATCATCATATTAATTTAAGGCACCTACAAATAATGGTTAATGTGTAACAATGAGTCATATATAAAGACCTAGACACAAAGAAAATGTAAAGATACACATTTCATAATCACGATTCTCGCGTAAATAAGACTATTTAATCTAATCTACCTATTGAGTCAAGATTAATGGTTCGGTCGAAACTCTATTAAACTCAATAATGATGTTTCACATAACTAGTAACAACATTACATCTATTTAACTCAATAACTATATGTTTCCCAAAACTAGTAAGATCATTCCATCTATTGAACTCAATAAGACAGTAATGAACACTACTACAAAAATGACCTATGACAGCGGTTTTTTTGGGCCTATGGCAGCGGTTTTAACCGCTGTCATAGGTACCGCTGTTATAGGGGTGGACCTATGACAGCGGTTACAAAACCGCTGTAATAGGTCTACCTATGACAGTGGTTTCCTGAACACCCCTGTGAAAAAACCAAAAAAATAAAAATAAATAACGGACCTGTGGCAGCGGTTCTGCAGAAAATATAATGGATACATTGATTGAATGAAAAACTTACTGATTGAATTTTAGTATCATATCATCTCGGTATTGCGGCTCACCATGCACAGAATCCAGATAGTAAACAATCTCTTTAAATGGATTAATTGCAAGCAACAACCAATGACCCCTACAAAGCATTCAAAAGATAGTTGAAAATTTGTTTTGCGTAGCTAGTTTTACAAATTAAAATCGAGTCTTTAGTAGCTCACCCGGTGTTGTAAGGTGCAAGAAATAACTTATTTTATTGTGTACTCTGCATCATAGCACGTGCTATGTACTGCACTTGTTGAACTGACGGGTCTGTTTGAGCAGCTATGGAATGTGGGCTAAGGAACCCGAAACTTGCTTCTTTTCCTTCGGGGATCACGTAGTTAAACCACAAACACCTAAATTGAGCATAAAAAATGAATTTCGAGTGACGAAAATAATCGTAGTTTAGATGTAATAAAATAATTAAAAAACTTACTTTATGTACGCTGTAATGATAGAGGCTCCTATTTCTTTTTACACAGAAGGTGATAGATCTCCTCCTTCCCAATGAACTCTGGAAATGAAAGATTCATAATGGCTTCGTCCATATATATATTGATCAGGGCATCAATCTTCATCATCTTCGTGTACTTTCCCAGAAATACAAGGTCATTAGGGAGTCCATCTAGTTGAAGATCTGCACATATGTCTACTTCACCTGCAGGCTCGGCCACTTGAGATTTTCCTTTGACAGCTGACCGCTTCGACGTCCCTGACTTACGGTTTGCAGATGATTTGGACTGTTTAAGCAAGAAAATAAAATATAAATGTTACACACCAAAGTATATTTAGTAACCTCAAACAAATTGTTATAATTTATTAATGACTAGCTATTAATTACATACCGGTGCAGCAGTGACAATGACAAGACTCGCTGGCCAAGCAACAAAGGTACCCAGAGCATGAGAAATGGAGAATATTTCATCATTGAGAGGGACGGGCAGGAGTGTATTAGCCTCAACTGCAGTGTCAATGCGCACTTTCACATTGTTGGTGGCTAATTGACAGTTGTGAAGTGTTCTATCAGTCTCTGATCGATTGTATAGCTGTCCTTTAGCCACCACACGATATGATGGAGATGAAAGTGCTAATTGACATGGAGTGATACCCTACACACACACGTATATATATATATATACAACATTATATTAGAAAGTTTTGTATGATTTACAGAAAATAGAGAGTCGCAAGTTGTATGATTAATAAACAAGTTCAAATATTTTACCTCAGGAAGCATCTTATAACCTGGTTCTGGGCTGCTATCTTTCAAAGAAATGACGTCATCTTCATGTGGCTGACGCGAGTTAGGGGCTTCCAAAACATCAATTCGTTGTTGCATGGCAACCATAGTTTCGGAGAGGTTTTTCACTATGTTTCTCAAGTTTTCCATCTCCTTTTCTGAAGCAGGCTTTGGATCCTTAAAATAGTCTCTTTGTGAGACCCCAAAGCCAACACCCCTAACGCGACCCGGATGCTCTTTCCTTTTAATAGCTTTAGCCAATAGGTCATCTCGACTCGTGTAAGTTCCACTATGGCTAGTGCTCTCTTGTGAAATGCTCTCCTGTAATGATATATTTTTAAAAATTAAAAAAAAATAGTGAACCTTGTGCTTTTAATAGTATTTCAATAAAACAATTAATAGAGCTAAAATTGCCAATAACTCACCATTTCATTCACCACTCTTCTAACATTTTCGTTATCAGTTTGATTTGTCGGATCGGAACGCGAAACCCTCCACACGAGTGCTCGTGTCACATCTGTACAATCGGATCCCGCATCCCTTCTTTTATTTATCTGTATTTTCATTAAAAAATATATGTATGCATTAACATAGAATTATTATTAAAAAAAATTGTAAGGATTCACTGCTAAATGAACTACATACCTCCATTTGCTCCACAACAGCATCTCCAAAACTCCCTTTCCGGTAAGGATATTCAGGGTTCTTTGCTCTTTCCTGATTGTCCATGCTTATTTTCTGTTTATTACATTATCAAATTATTAGCTAAATATAAACGCAATAACCAACAAATGAAACTGTAAATTAAAATGACTAGCTACCTGCCAAGGTTCACCTAAGCGAACCTCTAAAAATGCCGCCCAATCGGCTTGGGATATCTCATATTGTGGAGGTGGGTTGACATTAACGTTTCCATCATCATCTCGCACATACTTTCTGCTTATGTAGCTCCTGAAGTTACGTGCTAGCCTCCCAGCTTCTGCTAGTACGTACTTTTGTCGACTTTCGTCAATATCAAACGCCAACTACAAAAAACAAACAATAAAGTATATATAAAATTATAATTTAGAGAATATGATAATACATTAACACTTACAAATAAGATAATATCCAAATTACCTTCATCTCATCCCAAATGCTTTTTTTTGTTGCTGACGGGACTTTGCGCCAAGTACTAATGGCAATCGACACCTTCTGCCGAACCTGCACGCCTATATACCCAACAAATATTGATTTGTTGGGGTTAATTGGCTGACCTCTGTCATTCCAGCCGACAGGTAGCCTTATGCCTTTACTTCTGGCATTGACAACTTTTTTCATAGCAGAGACACCTCTCCGTATGTCCTTCTCATGACCGCTATCTGATCCATATACATCATCGTCGAGAAAACTACCATCAGGATTTGAAGCCATCGACCTACAAAAGACAAATAATACAGAAGTTAGATTCATATAAATTTGGCAGATTCATTTGGCAATAATAATTTTCAAATAGACGTAATAAATACAGAAGTTATCTTCATATAAATTTGGCAGATTCATTTGGCAATAATAAATTTCAAATAGACGTAATAAATACAGAAGTTATCTTCATATAAATTTGGCAGATTCATTTGGCAATAATAAATTTCAAATAGAAGTAATAAATCACAAAATAAACAAAATTATCCTAAACCACAAAATAAACAAAATTTAATCCTCAATTAAACATAATTAACCCCCAGCTAAACCAAATTAACCTTAAAATCAATCAACCCCTATTTCCCTTAAATTTTCCACAAAAATTGGCAAATCTCAAGAATATAAATTTTCTAGCAACTAAGTATAAATATTGAAAGAAGTCTATCATACAATTATGAAATAAATTCAAATACCTTTCATCGTTTTCTTTTTGTCGTTGGCTTAGCAGTCTTTTGCTTCCCATCGGTACGACCATTTTTTTTAGTACGGCGACGAACTGACGGATTAATCCATATCCCCTCTTGGTGATCTTGTCGCATATACAATTCATCATCACTTATATCCAAGTCATCGTCACTATCAATTGATTGTGAATCACCTAATGAGATAGGGTTTTCTCCATCATCTTCACTTTCTTCATAATCACCTTCAATACATGTATTTTTGTTTGCCGATAAAACAATGGACCACCTCTTATCAATAGGATCGGTAACAAAAAATACTTGTTTAGCTTGTGACGCTAAAATGAAAGGTTCATCTTTGTATCCCACTCTTTCAAGGTCTACTCGAGTGAAGCCTATTTCACTATTATCGACACCATGTTTATTGTCAACCCACCTACACCCAAATACAGGCACCCGAAACCAACTATAATCAAGCTCCCATATACGTTCAATCACCCCGTAATATGATAAATCGGCATAGATAGGATTATTATCTTTCGCACTTGAGATATGCATTGCTTGAGCTACAAGACTCACACCACTATTCTGCATTGTACTTCGTTCGTCTTGGTCTTTTGTATAGAATGTGCGACCATTTATACGATAACCTGAATAACAAAATACTAGTCTGTCTGGACCCATCGACAGCCGTGTCAATTTATCTGAAACTGAAAGCTGTGGATTCTCTTTCTGTTTTTCTTCAAAATGCTTTCGGAACCAATCGATGAAACTCTTATTATGCTCTCTTGAAATCCAACTCTCATTTTTAATTGGATTGAATCTCCTAAGTTGGTTCTTATGCTCTTCAACATATGGGTCAACCTCATCGGTGTTGTGGAGCACATATAGGTGTGCCTGATCCCTTTGTGTAATATGAACACTAGCTAATTGTTTTCCCATTAATCCGACTCCTTCTGTTCCCCCTCCCACAACATGAGACTTTGGGAGCTCTGCAACATTAGAATCTGTCAGATACTCTGTGTAAAATGTAATGGCTTCATCAACTATGTACCGTTCAACAATGCAACCTTCCGGTCGACTACGATTTTTCACGTAGCCTTTCAATACCTTCATATAACGCTCAGCCGGATACATAGATCTCATAAAAGCCGGTCCACATAGTTGAGTCTCTCTAACCAAGTGAATGGGTAGATGAGTCATTATATCAAAAAAAGCAGGTGGAAAATACATTTCAAGCTCACACAAAGTGATGACAATTTGTTTTTGAAGTGCAGGAAATTGCTCAGGATCAAACACCTTGCTCCACATTGCTTTGAAGAAGAAACACAATTTAGTTATCGTGTCTCTCACCTTTTTTGGCAAAATGGCCCGTATAGCAATTGGTAGCAAATGATCCATGATTACATGACAATCGTGAGTCTTCAAGTGTTTTAGCTTCAAATCCTTCATTGATACAAGACTGCTAATGTTTGAAGAATACCCTTCTGGAACTTTCACTCCATTAAGAAACTCACATAATGCAATTTTTTCTTTCCTGGCTAGAGTGTGAGCTGCTGGAGGCAAATAAGTACGTTTCCCCTTATTTGTTGGTGTCAATTTTCCTCTTATCTTCATTTCAACCAAGTCTAACCGTGCCTTTACGCCATCTTTTGTCTTTCCGGGCACATTTAGAAGTGTTCCAATGACGCTATCAAATACATTTTTCTCAATATGCATTATATCGAGAAAATGTCTAACATGTAAAGACGTCCAATACGGCAACTCAAAGAAAATTGACTTTTTTTTCCACCCAGTTTTTGCAAGGCCACATGCAAAAGTCTTTCCAAATTTAACCTCCAAGTCTCTTACATTTTCAAACACTTCTTCACCAGTTAAGCACTTAGGAGCTCGACCTTCTTCTATATTCCCATTGAAAGCTTTCTTCCACCGACGATATCGATGGTTCCGATTTAGCCATCTCCGATGCCCTTGGAATGCATATTTCTGGGAGTGTGTCAATCGATATTGATCTGTACTCTTCACACATATGGGGCATCCACATTGGCCATGTACACCATATCCCTCGAGGTTTGCTCTTGCTGGAAAATCATTGATTGTTCCAAATAACATGACTCTGAGATTAAAATTTTCTTCTCTCAACCCGTCATATACTTGAACACCGGTGTCCCACAACACCTTCAAATCCTCAATTAAAGGGGTCAAGTAGACATCTATATCATTTCCAGGTTGTTTCGGCCCAGAAATGAGTATAGACATCATTATATGCTCTCGCTTCATGCATCGCGATGGGGGAAGGTTGTAGATCATCAAAATCATCGGCCATGTACTATGTGAGCTGCTTTGCAAGCCATGAGGGTTCATGCCATCTGTAGCCAATACAAGGCGCAGGTTTCTTGATTCTTCACCAAATTCAGGGAAATCATCATCAATCTTTTTCCATTGAGGAGAATCTGAGGGATGTCGAATCTTGTCATCTTCAATCCTTTCTTCAAACCTTCTATCAGCATGCCATGTCAAGTCCTTGGCTAACTCTTTACTACTGTACATGCGTTTAAATCGTGGTATTATAGGCAAATACCACATGGTTTTGACAGGCGTAGATCCATTCTTCTTGTACCGTGAGGCGCCACATTTTGGACAGGCCTTCAATGATGCATAGTCAATTCTAAATAATACGCAATCATTGAGACAGGCATGTATCCTCTCATATCCCATGCCAATTGAGGTTAACATTCGTTTAGCCTCATAAGTACGATTAGGTAACACATTATCCTCAGGTAGCATGCTTTTTAATAAACCAAGCAAGTCTGTGAAACTCTTATCACTCCACCCATTGTTGGCTTTTAACTTGTATAGGTTAAGAACTGTTTTCAATCTCGTGAATTTACTACCACTATACAGTGGTGTCTTTGAATCACTTGTCAAATTGTCAAACATTTTAGGACAATTTCGCAAATCCTCCTCAATCACATTTGTCATCTCCTCCAAATGATCAGGCTCATAATCATTCATGTTGAAATCGTGTGATGGATATGATGTACCACCCAAATCATCCAACGGGACACTGCTTTCACCGTGTCTTGTCCAACGTTTGTAGCTTTTATCAATTCCATTACACACCAAATGATCTTCCAACTCACGTGGACTAATTCTCTTTCCAAAACAACAACGTAAACACGGGCAAGTGATCCTAGTTCGATCTGGTGCATGGTCAACCGCAAACTTTATGAACTCTTTCACACCTTTCTCATACTGTTCCGACATACGATCTGCTAAAATCCAACTTCGATCCATTTTGATTCTGAATTAATCAAATTAAACAATTTTATCATCAGTTGATAGTTAAATTAATTAAATAATTTGTATTTTAATTTATTTCCCATTATTCTAGAAAAAATTCAGCAGAGTAACAACGCAAAAATTACTACCAAGTTCTCGACTTAATCTTCACCCGGGTAGGTTGAATCCAACAAAATTCGGATCTGACGATCCGCTAAAATCCAATTTCAATCTTAATTAATTATATTTTCAGCAACTACAAATATTGATCACCAGTCGGATCACATAAATCACATAAAACTATAGATAAAATATTATATTTTCAGCAACTAAGTATAAATATAGATCACCAGTTGGATCAATGTACCCTAAACCACCAAATAACCACAATTTAATCTCAAATCAAACGGAATTAACACCCGACTAACTAAAATTAATACTAAATTCAGTCAAATTCCTAGTTCCCTTAAATTTTTTATACACCCACACATACACAAATATATATACATACACTCATATATACACAAATACACGCACACATACACAAATATATATACATACACTCATATATGCATACACCCACATATACACAAATACAAGCACACATACACAAATATATATACATACACTCATATATGCATACACCCACATATACATACATCTATACATACTCTATGTGTGTGTGTATATATATATATATATTTATATTTATCTAAAAGAAAATACCAAAACTAAATGGACCACGGCGGCGGAAGCGGAGGTGGGCGGCAGGGGCAGCGGCGGGCGGCGGCGGCGGAGGTCGGCGGAGGTCGGCGGCGGCGGAGGTCGGCACTATCTATATATATATATAGAGAGTTAATTTTATATATATAGAGAATATATACATATATATGCACATATATATATATATATATCTAGAAAGAGAAAGAGAGAAAGAGAGAGAGAGATATTACCGGAGTGACGGCGGCGGACGGTGGTAGAGAGAGAGAGAGAGAGAGAGAGAAACCGAGAGAGAGAGAGAAAAACCGAGAGAGAGAGAGAAAAAGGGAGGGGGCGGCGGACGGTGGTGGTCGCGATGGTGGTGGTGGTGATGGTGGTGGTGGTGGTGGTGAGAGAGTTGAGAGAGAGAGAGAGAGAGAAACCGAGAGAGAGGGGTAGATATCTAGAGATAGAGAGAGAAAAAGAGAGGGGGGCGGCGGACGGTGGTGGTCGCGATGGTGGAGGTGGTGGTGGTGGTGGTGGTGGTGGTGGTGGTGGTGGTGAGAGAGTTGAGAGAGAGAGAGAGAGTGAGTGGGTGAGATCTAGTGATAGTGAGAGTGAGAGTGAGGGGGGCCGGGTTGTAGAAAACCCGGCCCTTGTGCCAGCGGTTCGGCCGAACCGCTGGCACATGTCTGTTTGTGGCAGCGGTTCGGTTAGAACCGCTGCCACAAAGTACACTTCTGGCAGCGGTTCGGCCGAACCGCTGCCATACGTGCGCTTTGTGGCAGCGGTTCGGCCGAACCGCTGCCATACGTGTGCTTTTTGGCAGCGGTTCTGGCCGAACCGCTGCCACATTCAAAATATTTTTTTTTTTTTTTCTGAAACCTATGACAGCGTTTTGGCTCGAACCGCTGTCATAGGTCCGAACCGAATGCCACTTATTACAGCAGTTTTCAAAACCGCTGTCATAGGTGCGCTGTAATAGGACTTTTTTGTGGTAGTGGAAGTTAGTAGAGAATGACGCCCAAATAATTGGTGCGCTAGACACTAACTCTATCAGGATCTTTATGCATGCACTCATCCCCCTATCAATACCCATGGAGCATTGTACTCTACCAATAAGATTGTCCTACACAAGCAAGTCTTGGCGAGACCGTGATGTCCTATTTTCTCACATTTTCTATGATTTGGAACAGATTTTAGGTTCACAACCTTGGATGGAGAGTGTTCCACAGTCGCAACCCGATGTAGGCGACTCCCATAGCAGCTTAGAGTGATCCAAGGGACTTTATCTAAACTAATGAAAGCGAAAAAGATAAAGACAACAAGCAAAACTTTTATTGAAATAATGTAAGACAAGGCTGACATAGTGTTACAAGATTTGAATTAATCATCATATTCAAACTGAAGGCAATGTTTTCCAATCATTCTCGACAGTGGTGAGTAATCATATATGCAAGTTGTGAAGTGGGGGATCCGTGGAAGCAAGAGTGCGAAGCTCCTCAACATTGTCAAATATTGGCATATATTTTTCATCAAGAACCACCCACGCCTCAATTCCATCACCAAGTCTAGTGTCCATTAGCGCAACCAGATTCATGAATGCTGATTCTGGATCGTCATTGACATAGGCTGAATCACATCTACTTATCCATATAGGCTTGCCCCATCCAAAATCAATACCGTAGAGACCGAATCCACACCAGCTGGAGATAGACAAAGTGTCGGCAACATAATCAGATGAAACTTGACCCCATGTCAGTCCCAGATTTTCACCAAAGCCTGAAAACCCTTGATCACCATGCATCCTATTAACAAAATCTCCGTCAATGGTGCTTATCGAATCCCTCATTTTCCTCACCAGCTCTCCCAAGTCCATTTCGTTGTGATTGGTGCTTGTTGCCGGCGCCAATCCAACAAAATTCCCGAAACAATCCGATGAAAAGTGCGGTTGGGCTCTTCTTCTCAAGTTCACTGCATGAACAATCATAGACCCTGAACTGTTGTTTGCAAGAGAAGCAATCATGAAACATTTCCAGATGAGTGCTGATACCGCTTCGACTCGACTCGGGCGCTCCACGTCCAGTACCCCACTTGATATGGTGGCCCTGAGTTTTGATATTGCCAAGGAATCAAACACGTACCGTTTCATAACTGTTTTCCCTGATTTGAAACCGTCTCTAAAAGGATGGGATTCGTTTTTGATTTCGTGTTTGTGTGGGAAGAGAGATTGAGCAATATAATTTGGGGTAACAATTGCGTCGGTACTAGACCGAGTAGTTGCAGCCCATGAGTTGAGAAAATAGGCAATGGTATTTACATCAGCTACGGCATGGCAGAAAACCGAAGCAATGGCAACTCCCCCGCAATCAAAATAGTTGAGTTGAATCATGGCGACACTGTCATTAGAACCCAGCTCTCCATCAATTGTTACATCACACGGAAACAGACGGGTGGTGGGCAATTCATGATTATCATTATTGCTCATAAGAACATCTGAGAGCTTATGCGGCCCTTTAATTTTGGCCACAACAAAGGGGATTCCTTGGTCGTTGCAGTCAATGGATGCAACGTCTTCTTTTAATCTCCCGGCTAAAGGATAAAATCGAGTTAGTATCAGGGAAAGTGAACGTTTAAGAAGCTTTACTGTTGTTTCAACTTGATTAGAATTGTTGGGTGGAAAATAGAGGACAAGAGGAACAAGTGTAGGTAACATAATCTGGTCAAGCATAGAAAGCTTGTAGGTTTTCAGGTGATGAGGGGTAGGAGAAGATGGCTTCACATTCTCACTTGAAATAATTTCCATCTCTTTCTTTTTTTTTCTGGGGAAAGTTTGAGAAACACTCACTCTATTTCTTGAATGTCGACAACTTCAAATTTTATACAGTGGCCGAAATTATCCATGATGACCTTCTGACATTAAAATATTAAACTCCAGGTTCTTGATGCTCGCTTCAAGTAAGTAAAATAATTATTATCTACAAAAATACAGCTGGATTGGAGTGGAGATGTAATTAAGTCGGAGCAACTTGTTAATTTTTCGAATAAAGTAAATACATTAAAACTACTTGATTTTCCCGTGAAATCCTCTTCTTACTGCCCCAATTAATTGCACGCTTTGCAATATGAAACTGCCCCAATTAATCATTACGCCGAATCATTAATTTGGCCAGGAATTAGCCACCAACTATTTCATAACGCCAACATATCGTGTTGGACATAAGACAGAAATGAGTTCAAGTAGTCCTTTTCATTCACGATCATTGCTCAAGTAAAATTCTTCCGTAAGACGTCCCAATAAAGTCAAGGGCTTGGTTAATAGTCGAAGCTCTGTTGGATGAATCATATGGCAACGCTTTAAGAAATATCAACATGAGTCAACGGGGGGAATATTAAATTATTAATACAAAAAAAAATCAAAAATTAGAAAATGATATATAAAAAGAGGTTTTCAGAAACTAGTATAAAACGCTATAAACTATAGCGCCTTAGCCGAGAGACGCAATAGCCTATAGCGTCTCTTAATTTATTTATTTTTAATAAAATTAAAGTGAAAGATTATAGCCTATAGCGTCTCACTTTAATTTTTTTTTGTTAAATTAACGTGAGACGCTATAGCTTATAGCGTCTCACGTCAGCGTTTTCTTTTTTTCTTTTTCTCTTCTTCTCTCTTCTCTGCTCTTCTCTTCTTTTTTGCGAAGTGTTTTTTTTTTTCCCAAGCATTTTTTTTTTCCGAATTTATCCTCCAAATTTCTGTCTGAACCAAGAAATTAAGGTATTCTATTTATTATACTTTTAACTTTTTTAAATTTAGGGTTTGTACAATGTTTTTATTTTATTGTAATGGTATTGTATTTTAGGGTTCAAAAGTTGGATTTTAGTCATAAATTCCATTTACTAGCTATAATGTTTGAATTATTTGGTATAATTCTTGAATATGTAGGTATAATTTTTTGAATTAATAGGTTTAATTTTGATTTTCATGCCTCGTATAATTTTGACTTTTAGGTCTAGTTTCAATTTTTTGATATAAGTGTTAATTTGTTACTATGTAGAAATTGAAGTATAATTTTGGAGGTATAATTTCGAATTTATTGTTAGGTTTAAATTTCCATTTAAGTTTGAAGTATAATTTCAAATGTTTAGGTTTACATAGTATGTATAATTTAAAATGAGTAGTTATAATTTTTAGGTTTAATTTGCAATATAGAAGTATAATTTGTACATATAGATTCTAATTTTTTAGGTGTATAGGATTCCCAATTTTATGTATAATTTATAGGTATAATTTCATTTTTTGAAATATAGTTTGTACGTATAATTTGTAGGTATAATTTTATTTTTTGAACTATAATTTGTATTTATATAATTTTGAATTTAGTTTTTATTTATGGTTTGAATTTTCATATTATATAGAAAATGTCGAGGGCGAACACAATTGATGTTTTAATATACACAAATGGTCAAATTATTGAAGACTCAAATTCTGTGTGATATAGCACTAACATGAGAATACGTCGTACGATCAGATACGCTGAATTGTTAGAAAAGTTATATGCGAGAACAAAAACAGATCAGAACAATTTTTCATTAAAAGTAATTATAAAATTTGAATTTGAAAAGAGAAATGTGATGAGGGAGAGCACAATGGAGATCAGAGATGATGACACTTTAGCATTTTTCTTGGATCCTAACATTGTTTAGGACACAATCGAGCTTTATATTGAGAAGAACCAATTCAACATCAGGGTTAATACAGATCGTTGTTAACCCAAGTGACGTCGTTAACGCCACCCCAATTCAAGCAGTATTTTACACAGCCCACAATACCCGATTCAAATATGCAGTCACAATCCCAATTCATGACATATTTTATACAGCCTACAGTACCAGATTTAAATACGCAGTCACAATCACATGTGTTGGAAAATCGTGAGTATCACAAGTTTTTTTCAAGTGGTTTGGGGAGTTCTACAATCACGATTTGCATCAAACAAGTAATTATGAATTTTCTAATAAGTTTCATAATTGTTGTATTCCTTTTATTCGTGACTTCTTATTCTTATTTTTACATACTGTCATCATATTTATCTTTAATTGCATGTCAGTCTACATAAAATTCCCCTTTGGAAAATCCTCATTTGAGGAATTTTGTAATTCCCGACGCGCCAGCAGGTAATTTTAAATCTTCTAATAAGTTTCATAAGTGTTGTATTCCTTTGATTAGTGACTTTTTATTCTTATTTTTACATACTGTCATCATATTTGTCTTTAATTGCAGGTCCGTCTACACAAAGTCGTCATGACTTTGAGCATCCCAATTTTGGGTTAGAGATCTTTTCCTTCGACTTGAACATAAAAATTGAAGGTGATGTTATGAACTTTATAAAACTGTAAGAATTGGCTCATTTCGATGCCCGGTGAAAAAATATGGCCACGCAAAACAACCCCACTTGAGCAGTTTTTTTGTAAAAAATAGAATTTTTTTTTGATTTTCTGGCTCGCATTTGGCCTGTTTCTGTGCCTTTTTTTCCTTCAGATTGAACATAAAAATTGCAGGTGATGTTATCAACTTTGTAAAACAGTAAGAATTGGCGCATTTTGATGCCCTGGTGAAAAAATATGGCCACGCAAAATAGCTCCACTTGAGCAGTTTTTTTGTAAAAAATAGAATTTTTTTTTATTTTCTTGCTCGTACTTGGCCTGTTTCTGTGCCTTTTTTTTACTTCGGCTTGAACATAAAAATTGCAGGTGATGTTATGAATTTTGTAGATTGGCTAATTTCGATGCCCGGATGAAAAAATATGGCCACGCAAAACAGCCCCGCTTGAGTTGTTTTTTTTGTAAAAAACAGAATTATTTTTTTTATTTTCTTGCTCGTATTTGGCCTGTTTATGTGCCTTTTTTTCTTCAGCTTGAACATAGAAATTGCAGGTGATGTTATGAACTTTGCAAAACTGTAAGAATTGGCTCATTCGATGCCCGAGTAAAAAAATATGGCCACGCTTGAGCAGTTTTTTTGTTAAAAATAGAATATATTTTTTATTTTCTAGCTCGTATTTGGCCTGTTTCTGTGCCTTTTTTTCCTTTACCTTGAACATAAAAGTTGCAGGCTCTTATGGAAATTACTCGACAATAAAAACTATTTATTCAAATTACTCGACAATAAAAAGCTATTTATTCAAATTACTCAACAATTAAAAACTCCATTCACTTTACTCATCTTCATCTGACATGTGGTAGTCCGATTTGTATGAAGGATGAGTTAAAACATTTATGGTTTAACGACGTGTGAGACTTTGACCTCGGGTGAACGCAAGTTCTTCTGCAAGTTCAAGCATGTGATATCTACAACGACGTAAAATCATCCTATTGTTTTCGATTCTAATTTTGGAAACAACCCTCTTACAATTTTCAACACCATGTCTCGGCATCATCATGGATCTACGTCGTGGAATTCGCACCCCAAGTCTTCGAAGATCATTAACCAACTCCTCAAATTCGAGAACTCAATGAGACCATTCCCTTCTGAGTCCACAATAATATGTTTTAGGGTCATCATTTTGAACCGGCACGTCGTCATCGTTTCTTTCTACTAATAACCATGTTTGTTGATGTCTAGAGTTATGATTATCTCTCATTTTCAAATGAATCTCGAAATATATAATTGGAAGTGATTTGTGGAATATGTTTGTCTCTGGGCGCTATCTCTCGATTAGCGCCTTCACAAGGCCCAAATCATTTCTGAAACAAGGTAACTTGTATACCCTATAGAACCCCATCTGATCAAGCTTTGACATGACACGGTGATGTAAAACAACTGGATAGGCATGTCTGAAATATAAAGCATCACATCGCTGGACACGATAATAAAAGTCTAATTGATCCGCAACCTGCTCAGATATATGATTGGGCTGATCATACAATACGCTATCGTCTATCGGGCCATATACATTACGCTCAGTCATCCTGCATTTACATATCCACAAGAAAGTTAATTTACATTAAACGGTAGAAATTACACTTACTATTTAGTAGCTACACATACTAATTAGAGATTATACATACAGATTAAAATTTAGAGATTATACCTAATAATATACCTAAAAATCAAATTTAAACATACTAATTAGAGACTTTTCCCGAAATTGGAGATTACACCTAAAAATCCGAATTATACCAAACCATTCGAAAATTATACCGGCCAATATGAAATTAGAGCTAATAATTCTAAATTAAAGCTAACTACTCAAAATTAAACCTATTATTTTGAACGTATACCGAACAATTCGAAAACTCTACCATCCAATTCGAAATTAAACCTAACAACTTGAAATCAAACCTAACAATTCGAAATTAAACCTAAAAATTCAAATTATACTGAACAATTCAAAAATTATACCAACTAATTCAAACAGTATACCAAACCATTGCAAAAATATACCAACCAATTCAAAATTAAAGCTAACTACTCGAAATTAAACCTATTAATTCGAATTTATACCGAACAATTCGAAAACTCTACCATCCAATTCGAAATTAAATCTAACAACACGAAATCAAACCTAACAATTCCAAATTAAACACTAAACATTCAAATTATACTGAACAATTGGAAAATTATACCAACCAATTCGAACATTATACCAAACTATTGCAAAAATCATACCAAATAATTCAAAAATAACACTAAAAATTGACATTAGACCTAAAAGTCGAAATTAAACCTAAAAATCAAAATTAAACCTATTAATTCGAAAATTATACCAACATATTCGAGAATTATACCAAAAAATTCAAAAATTATAGCTAACAAATCGAATTTATGACTATAAATTCAAGTTTTGAACCCTAAAATATAATATCATTACAAACAATAAAATAAAAATATTATATAAACTCTAAATTTAACAAAGTTAAAAGTATAATAAATAGAATTACCTTAATTTCTTGGTTGAGGAGAAATTTGAAGGATAAATTTGAAAAAAAAAAAGCTTGCCAACAATGGTGAGGAGAAAGAGAAGAGGAAAAGAAGAAGAGGACTTCCAATATAAGGCCGAAATTTAAAAAAATAAAAAATAAATTAACATGAGACGCTATAGCCTATAGCGTCTAACGTTAAGTTATATTTGAAAAATATATATATAACACGGTCAAATGACCGTTGTCAGAAATTTAAACGTGAGACACTATAAGCTATAGCGTCTCACGTTAATTTAAAAAAAAAGTTAAAGTGAGACGCTATAGGCTATAGCGTCTCACTTTAATTTTATTAAAAAAATAAATTAAAAGATGTTATAGGCTATAGCGTCTCTCGGCTGAGACGCTATAGCCTGGAGCGTTTTATACTAGTTTCTGAAAACCTCTTTTTTATATAACATTTTCTAATTTTTGATTTTTTTTTTTGTATTAATAATTTAATATTCCAGTCAACTGGGCATCCTGCACACCTTCTATTAACCTGACTGTGTCTAGAGATTTCTTGAGATGATAAAACTCCAAGACAACACAAGAGGTTCGCTGATGCGTTGAAGTTGCAGATTATATCTTGGAATCACATGCCATGTCACATGATAAGACTACACCCAAAATTGCTCATTTAACGATTTTCTTCGAATTGTAAAGGAGATTGGTTCATGCACTTGTATAGTCGTAATTCCTCAAGTCATGAAGATCAATATCACGCCTATGTGATCATGGAATCTCATACTCGACGTTGTGACCAATGTGCAAGACCTGGTAGGATAGTTCAGTCCAGTCATCCCCGATGTAAACCCTCAACGTGTACTAGTCCTTGATCGATATTCGTGGAACGACCTATTCCGAAAATGGAATGATATGTACAATTAAGTCTTGGCAAATAATTATTATTTGTATCTCAATGATTCTCTGACTTAGAATAGTATTTTAGGATCACAACCTCGGAGATATACTCCACGATCGCTATACTCAATGCGAGACTATATCACATATCTCTATGTAATCCTATAGAGACTCTATCTATTAGATTAGAGAAAACCTCGTAAGGAACTTGTATTACTGCGCAACATATTTATAGAGATACATGTACTTGATAAACAAGAAACCCTAATTATAAACAAGGAAAAAATAAATATAAGGAAACATAAGAAAACCTAAATTAACATAAATACTAGAAAGATATGGAAAGATATTATATTATCTAACACTCCCGTTCAGTCGAAACGTAAAAGTCTTGAACGTCCAAGGTTGAGCAGCGGAAAATAACAAAACTAAAGGCGGTAGTGGCTAAGCGCGGCGGCCCGCGGCCAAAGAGAGAAGACAGCGGCGGAGGCCATAGAAAAACAAAAAGAAGAGAAAACAAGATAAGGGAGAAAAAGCTGGCGGATGCGGTGACCAAGAGAAAGAGAGGCGGCAGCCATAGGAGAAAGAAAGAAAGAACAAAGAAATTAGATAAAAAAACACTAAACTAGATAAGGGGCACCGGACGGGGATGGCGACTTGAGAATGGCTGCAGAAGCGAGATATCGAGAGACCATGGTCCAAAGCCATGACTTTAATACCATGTTAGATTAGAGAAAACCCGTATGAAACTTTTATTGATGAATAACATATATATAGATACAATACATAAGAAACCTTAAGCTATAAATAAGGTAAAAGATAAACATGGAAAAGATAGAAAGATATCCTGAATCTATACAAAAATATTTAATATTTATAGAGATATATGTAGTAAACAAGAAACCCTAACTATAAATAAGGAAAAGATAAATACAAAGAAACATAAAGAAACCTAAATTAACATAAATACTAGAAAGATATGGAAAGATATTATATTATCTAACACTCCCCTGCAGTCGAAACATAAAAGTCTTGAACGTTGAAACTGGACCAAAGAAATCTGATCATAGAGAATTAGAGAAGAAGACGGCGACAAAGATAAAAGGTGGCGGCGGTGGCTCCAAGTCCTCGTTTTCCAATGGTGAGCGGTGCCAACTAACAAAACTAAAGGTGTGGCGACCCGCGGCCAAAGAGAGAAGGCGGCGGCATAAAATAAAAAGGCGGCGGCTCCAAGTCCTCGTTTTCCAAGGGTGAGCGGTGGCAACTAACAAAACTAAAGGTGACGGCGGCCAAGGGCGGCGGCCCGCGGTCAAAGAGAGAAGGCGGCGGTGACCGTAAGAGAAAGCAAGAAAGAAAAAAATGAGATAAAGGGAAACTAAACTGGATAAAGGGCGCCGGACGGGGACGGCGACTTGAGGATGGCGGCGGAAGCTAGAGATCGAGAGACCATGGCTCTGATACCATGTTAGATTAAAGAAAACTCCGTAAAGAACTTGTACTACTGAGCAGCATATTTATAGAGATACATGTACTTGGTAAACAAGAAACCCTAATTATAAACAAGGAAAAGATAAATATAAGGAAACATAAGAAAACCTAAATTAACATAAATACTAAAAAAATATGGAAAGATATTATATTATCTAACACTATCATGCATTAAACAATATAAGATAAACAAAATGGTAAAATTCATTTTCCCCAGCTTCAAACACTCCCCTCATTTGCCAAAAAGCCTTCAAACACCCTCATTGACATATTATTTGGTAAAAGTTCCCTTGCTATATATAAAATTGTAAATTCACTTTCAACCCGTATTATAATTTATAGCACTTTGCTCTGAAACAATTAAAATTCAATATCATTTCACCCTAAAATTGATTTAATACTAAATTTATTAAATAGAGTAACTTTCAATGAAATAAACAAAAAAACTTGATTGTAGTATTAGAAATATGACATACTAAACTCAAAATAATCTCAGATAAGTTTTTATGATCACTATTAATACATTATTTTCCATTTTATATAAGAGTTCAGCTAATGATTTAATTTTTATTTTAAATAACTATTGATAATTCATGTTATTCATTGTTAAAATAAGATTTTTTTAATAAAACTAATTGTTTATTGCTTAAGTATTATATTACTCAGTAAGATAAAGAAATAAACCTTTTTGTTGTTGTTTTATTGTGTATAACATGTATACACTTATTTATAAGCATAACTATTATTAGTGATCAATGCTTCTTTTTTTACTCTTTCATTACTTTTGATGGTATAAGTAATACTACAATGTGAATGCGATGCGCATATACAGTTCAGTAGATATTAAATAAATAGGTTCAATATTTAGTTATTTATTTTTATAGAAGTGCAATCAAAATTACAAAACACAAAATAATAAGAATTTTTTTAACATCTATTAATGCATGCAGCTAAGTTTCCAAAGAAACAAGAAAGAGTGAATCTATGAAATTTTTTCGAAAGGTAAAATCTTTAATATTGTAGTTATATAAATTTACAAGAAATAGTTTGAAGCTCATTGTATAATCTCTCTGTCTTACAACAATCATATTTGTTTATTTACAACTAATTCAAAGATTATTAAATATTGTGTAATCTCTCTATATTATAACAATCATATTTACTCATTTATAACTAATTCAAAGATTATTTACTTAATAAAATTATCGTTAAATAAAATTTGGGGGTAAAATTAATTAAAATTTAATTATAGGGAGGGCATATATTATATTGATTGTACTAGATTGGTACTAAGTGAATTTAACATTTTAGATCAAGGGCATTTTTGTCTATCAGTATGTCAAGGGGGTGTTTGAAAGATTTTTTGGCAAATGAGGGTGTGTTTGAGGGTTTTTATTGTACAATAAGGTGTTTGATGCCTCATACAGCAGGGCAAAATGAATTTTACCCTAAAGAAAATGCATTTTATTGATAATGTCAAAATAGGACCGGCTACAATGTCTCTCAGCTAATTGACTTGTTGTGAAGCTATTACTAACAAGTATAATGTTAGTATGTAAACATTGTTACGTAGCATTGCTCATAAAAAATAGAGAAAACACAAACACCCTCACTTATTGCATAATTAAGAGAAACCTCTAGATTTATTGGAAATTACATAAAGTAGCCCTCATTTTAAGTCATTTCTTACAATTACATCTCCTGTGTATATATTTAAATATTCTTACAATTTTCCTGTAAATCATACCAATAGACCTTTTGAGGGGACGTGTTAGTAATTTTTAATAAGCGTGGGGGTTTGCATGTAATTTTCCCTAAAAATAATAGAGAAGAAAGAAAAAACAATATTGACATTCGTGCATAAATGTGAGCTGTCTTGAAAGGATAAGAACAAATTAAATAACATGGGGGAATATATTTCCATTTTATTTTCCAACTTGTACACAAGTTACAAATAGATTATTCATCATACTTCACACAATCCAAAGTTCTTTTTTAACAGAAAACAACTACTGCGTTCATAGATAGATGAGTGATATGACAAAGTAGAAAGATCTAGTTAATTTTGATGAGGATGGAGACGAACTGGAAGCCCATACTCAGGTGTGGGACAAGCATGGAAAACTATTTTCTCACTTGGGATTAGCTTTTCAAGTTTGAACCTTGTCACCACATTATGCATGAAAACCAAAATTTCTAGTCTAGCATATTCTTTACCAGGGCACATTCTTGGTCCTCCCCCGAATGGTACGAATGTGTAAGGAGCCGGTCCACTTCCCATGAACCTTGACGGATCAAACTTTTCAGGTTCTGGGAAGTATTTGGGATTCTTGTGTGACGAATACACTGTCCAAAATGTCTGCAAGAGTAATTAAGACAAAAAAAAAAAGGAATAAGACTCTGAATTGTATTACTATATTGGTGATCAAAAGGGATATTGTGATTGTGTAACAAATTAATTGTTTGAATGCTAAGGCTTGAAGAGTGTTTGTATATGTATATATACCTTCCATCCTTTAGGGATGGTAAAACCGGCAAAAGTGAATTCGGTAATTGTTTCTCTGAAAGCTCCTTCTGCTGGGGGATTCAACCTGAGTGATTCACGTGCAACATTCCACGAATACTTCATCTTCTCGATATCTTCCCATGTTAATAGTTCATCACATTGTTTTGATTTGGCAATCTCCATTTGTTCTGAAATGTCAAAACACAAAAAGCCCTTTTTCTTAACTGATCATATTATTCAATTTGTTGTTACTCATGTCTACCACTTTAAACTCAAGTGATACATATAGTTTGGGGAGTTACCTTTCAAAACTTCGTTATAGACGTGGGGAAGTTGTGCAAGGTAATTGATGACCGAAGTGATTGCAGAGCTTGTAGTCTCAAAGCTAGCCACTAACAGACCAAGAATGTTATTAGAAATCTCCATTTCACTCAAAAATTGGCCATCTTCATCTGTCACAAGTAGCATCTTTGACAATAAATCGGGACCCATCTTGTCGTTCTCCATCATCATCATCTCCCTCCTTCTCTCCCCAATGATCTTCATCAGCTCCTCGCGCACCATTTTTCCACCTTTCATAGCGCGATTGTAAGTCGTACCCGGAAAATCTATAGGCACAGAGAATATCCCATCAATCAGAAGAGTAAAGGGATCAGCCATTCTCTTTATCTTCTCAGGATCTACCACATTTAGAAACAGTTTAAATGACAACTCATAGGTATATTTCTTTGCCAATTGAAACACTTTGACCACTTCATTAGGGGTCCATTCTTGATATATATGATCTCGGGCCAGGGCATCCATCACCGGTATGTATTGTTTTAGGGCTTCGGGTTTGAAAACATCGTGGTGAAATCTGCGTTTGAGATCCGATACTCCCTTTAAGTTGCTTTCTTCAAGGTACACCAACAATTTTTTCATTGATTGTGGCGACCAGGAAGCAAGGAGTTTGTTCTCATTCATGAAAAGGAACTTGTTGCCCTGCGCACCACAAAATATTGACATTTTTTGTCCTAATAACGAGGTTTGGAATACCTCTCGTGAGTATTTTTCCATCCTATCCTCCACGAATTTCTGTGGGCCTAATCGGGCAAACTCTATGTTTTCTCCCAGCATTGGCCAACCCCTTGTGCCCGGAGGTAGGTTGGTTTTGCAGGGGGCCGTTCTACGTATAAATGAGATAAGATACAGGAATAGAGGAATAAGCACAAGAGGAAGAAGATATGTTAAGATGGTCTCCATGCCTTTTTCTTTTTCTCTAGCAACAAGTACTGGGAATGTTAACAGAAGTGAGTATATATGTTACTAGATATGTTAACAAACGTGAGTATATATGTGTATTAGGAGCAATGTCATGAAAACCGGACCGGACCGGCCGGTCCGACCGGTTAAAACCGGAACCGGCCAGCAGTCCGGTCCGATTATGTGAAAAAAAACGTTCAGCACTCAAAACCGGTCAAAACCGGTCAAAACCATTCGAACCGGCGGTTTAACCGGTGAACCGGTAAAACCGTTCCTAAATCTATTGAACCGGACGGTTCTGACAAAAGGCAAAATCCAACCTGTTATTTGATAAAATCCAACCTATTATTTATTAAAATCATAAGAAAAGGGGAAAGCAGAACAGCTCACTCGCTCAGCTGCGGAAAACAGAAGAGAAATAAGAAAAGGGGAAAAGAAGAAACTCCGCTCAGTCCCGCCGGCATTGTCGCGCTGCCGCCGCCGCTCAACCCGTCGCCACCTCCTCGCTCAACCATCATCTCCACCAGGTAAAATCACCTCGTATGTTGCTGCAATTTTCCTCCCCTCATTACTTTGTATTGGAAAGGAGATGAAATTGTAAGAGAAAATTATAAAGGAAAATAGAGAAGAAAAATTAGGAAGCGAAGAAGAAGAAGAGTACAAATGGCTGTTGCTGTGTGTGTGAAGAGGAAGAAGAAGAGTTGCTGCTGCGTGTGTGAAAGAGTAAAAGTAGGGTTGACATTTTCTTGTATTTATATTGTTTTTCTTTTTTTTTTCTTTTGTAATTTTATTTTGCAGCCCATTAGAAACTAGAAAGTGACTTAGTTTTCTATTTAAATTGGTCTCTTATTTTAGATTTGATCTTCTATTAATATATAAATGTTTGTGTGTGTGTATATTTATACATATATATATATATATATATATAAATTTTTAATATTATTTCTATAATAAATATTATTTATTGCATAATTATGACGTCACCGGTTCGACCGCGGTTCACCCGACGATTGAACCGGTGACCCGTGACCCAATCACTTTTCCGGTTCGCTGTCCGGTCCGATTTTCAGAACATTGATTAGGAGTCGGGGGATTGACAAAAAATTCGTGGGGAAAATTTTTACCTTGGGTCCTATAGGGATTCGCCTATTTCAACTTTAGTTTTATTGGAATTTTAATTGTACTTCTAGTTCCATAAAACTCACAAAATTGCACTTTTGGTCGCATTTGTCATATGGATGGAACAAGACGAGTGTCATACACGCATCGTCAAAAAATTCATCTGAAATAACGGTGTGTATATGACACTCCCCTTTTTCCATTCATTTTCTTTAGGCTGGGACCAAAAGTGCTTGTGAGTCATATGGAACCAAAAGTACAATTGAAACTTCAACAAAACTCTAAAAATAGCAAAATCCTACGAGACCATAAATAAATTTTTCACAGGATTCAAGCCATACATGAATCTTGGCCAACATTTGGCTATTTTGTGGCTCAAAAACTAGGCTATGCTGCAAAATCAAATATATCTGCAAGGGTGAAATTAAAAATGTAAGGCTACGTTTGAATGTGGTTTTTTTTTTTTTGCAATCGACATTTTTAAATTGTGGGTTTCTTTTTGTTTTTGTGTGAAAATAGTAGATATATTTTGTTGTGTTTTTGAAAATGGCCAGGATTGATGATTTGATGATCATGTATGAAATGACTGTGTTAGTTAAAAGTAATAATTATGTGAATAATATTATTTTATATACAATAATTGATATTATTGTATTGATTAAATATATTTATCAGTGGAAATGACAAAAAATGACTCGAAAAAAGAGCACTAAAATATTCATACTGGGTCTTAAAATGTGTATAAAATTGTGGAGGTTGAATTATTTGTTTTATTTTGTTATAGCACCACTATCGTCGCTAAAAATATGATTGTTTAAGACAGAGATGTGAGAGAAATAAAAAAGTTCGTATCATTTGGTGAACTTAACCATGGTTAAAATTTAAAAGTAAAAAAATAAAAATAGGTAAAAAATCTATTTTTATTTTTAAATAAAAATAAAAATGATAACGGCCCATCAGCCTAAAAAAAGTGGGAGTATATTTTGGATAGTCCATTCATGTGGGGGTGACTAATCAATGAACCATGCGGTCTGGCATTGTCAAATTTAAAAGAGAACGTGAATTGGCGTGCCAAAGAACAAACATTAAAAATGAACCGAGAGATTTTAATTGATTTTCGAAGTTAAGAAACATTAAAATAAACCTAGAGATTGGAAATGAATGGAAGTTTGTGGATCCACGTTAGGAATTAGTTCTCTCTTGTTAGTAAATAAGAGATTGTTATAGATATGTGCAGCTGGCAAGGATAGAGAATATGGAAAATTATTGTGAAGGGTATTGAAAGTTTTTAAATTATTAATGATATGATTATCAGTTTTAAAAAAAATCAAATTAATAAAAACACAATAATTTTTAGTTAACTAGGGAGAAGGAATTTCTAAACATTACAAATTACTAAAATACCAAATTAAATGCAAAATCATATATATATATATATAAAGGATATAGATCAAATACATCCCTATACTTTAGGTAAGATATAAGACTCAATTTAGACCATTTAAACCATTTGATCCCACGGTCCATATTTAAAGCCATTATTTCGGTTTTTGTCTTTAATTTAATGATGATAGGGGCATTTTAGTCAATAAGTCTAACAAACTCATGCAGATAATATACCAGATCAAAATCAAATCCCTTATTATACGCAATAACAGATTCCTCTTCCCTTTTTAATTATTCATTCCAATTTCAATTCCCAAAAAGTTACGATTGGTATAGAAAACCTTAGATTCATATTCAATTCATATACCATCAATTCATCATCGGCATTTGGAGGAAAACAAACCATTTTTCAGGCAATTGCTGGCACTCGCCGCCACTGCCATTGAAATTTATTGAAGAGTTTCAGATTTTTCCGTTTTCACCGAATCGATGGAAATGATGTTCAGGTTTGGAGGTTTGATTTCTGGTAAAGCTTTGTTTCCAGTGAACTTTGCCACTAGAAATCTTTTAGTCCACCAATCACAGCGTTGCTTATATTATTAGGAAGGATCAAAATGATGGATGCATAATTATACAGTACGAATATTATAAACGGGTTGGGAATATTATACAGTGGGCATAATTATAATATAATGTGTTATACCATACTGTATAATGTATTATAACATACTATATAATGGCTTATAAAATACTGTATATTTGAATATTTTTAATATGTTATAAACATATACTGTATAATGAGTTATAATATACTGTATAACGTATTACATCATACTGTATAATGGCTTACAAAATACTGTATAATTGAATATTTTTAATATGTTATAAACACATACTGTATAATGAGTTATAATATACTGTATAATGTGTTATAACATATTGTATAGTGGTTTATAAGATACTGTATAAAAGAATTATAACATAAAAGTTGACTTATTTCTTCCAAGTCTAGCAACATAAAGCAAGCTTTAGACAGAGAGGGGGCTCAGCTCACTCATTTGTGTGTAATAATTAAGTTCATGTATTTATGTATCTATATGTGTATGTGCGTGTAGAGTGAATTAGTCACCAGCATCAATGACCGCATCCCAGTCAGTGTTGCCATCCTAAGTCTCAATGTAATCCCATCTCATGCTCTTTATAGCAAAAATAGCTAATTAGCTCCAGCTTTACTATGTTCATGGCTTCAAAGAGAAAATATTCTCCTCCTAAGCTGCTTGATAACTAATGAATCAACAAAAGACACCAAAGCAATCTCTTTGGCACTAATGTCGCCCGAGTGAAAGGTGATTCCTTTTCTACATAAAATTCCATAAACGAAATACGACACTTTTGATAGATAAAACATGTTATTAGAATAAATGAAATAGTAAATACAATAGCGATATACAGTGTGTGATTAGTGACATACAATTAGTGATTTCAAACCATTATACAGTATCTTATAAACCACTATACAATATATTATAACACATTATACAGTATCTTATAACCAATTATACAGTGTGCGTATACGTCATATAGTTACAATCATATAAACTATTATACAGTATCTTATAACTCAGTATACAATATCATATAACCTATTATATAGTGTGTGTTTATACATCATACAGTTACAATACACCAACTAATTTAAAAATATACAGCATCCATTACACAAATATGCATACCAAATCAACAAAAAAACATTATTAAACCCCAATCAACAGCTAATCTACAAATGAAGAGACAAATCAAACTTTTTGATCATTCTTCCTATCATCACTATTCTCATGCACGCTATGATTAATCTTCTTCATTTCCGATTGAATTATCCTCTGCAAATTCTTGCCCTAACCATCACATCTTATCATACTCTGCAGGCGTAGTTTTTATTGATTTCTTTTTTGCCAAGTTTCTCGAAATTACTCCACTGTACATGGAGTTGCACGATTGGTGCCTGGTACACTGAAATTCATTGCATTTTCATCTGCACCTTCTCTCATTATTGAATTTGTAGAATTTGATTTACGATTGAATTTTAATTATATTGTTGAAGCTTTCAATTTGGCAACAGATCGAGAGATTTTGGTAGTTTCAAATGGAGAGATTTTAGGGAAGTTTTTGTGCCGTTATTTTTTGGTAGGTTGATGTTGTATAATGATGTCATTGACTATTATACCCCCTGATACAATTGGAGCCAAATATCCCGCCTGTTTCTTGATTATTTTTGGACTGTTGGATTTAATGTATCCAATAGTGTATATTGGGTCTTATATCTTATCTAATAGAGGGTATGTATTAGATTTTGACCCTATATAAATATATATATATATATATATATTACCTATTCCATAATTTACCTGAAAAATTACATATTCTGCCCACTAATCTTTCGTTCATCACTAGTTAACGTTGTTTTCTTCTTCTTTTTTCAAAAGATACGCATTATATTGATGAAAAAATGCAAGTAATTTGTTCTTACATATATTAGAAACAACTTTATAATTCTTAAAAACACTTTAAGACAACTGAAAATTACATTGAAAGAAAATTTTATTTTATATTTACAAATAACGACTTCACATCAAGCTGCAGTAATGCAACAAGAAATAAGAGATTAATAATAAATAATATATTAAATAACTTCAGGAGAGAATGCTTGATAAACCATATGATACTTAACATTATGATAAGAAAATAATTTAAACAATTAACCGTACAATTCATCAAAACATCATAGGTATTTGTTTTTCACTGCTTTTGATACTCTCTTAATTGGAAGAACCATCTACGTGAATATATTTTAGAAAAGAGATTGATAATGGGGTTCGTTCGTTTGCACAATGTACCAAAATAAGATATTTGCCAGGATTCACAATGGACAGAACGACACCCAACTCATGGATAAAGTTTTTCATCCAAACTGCTTTTTTTTGCAGCTTCTGAAGCTACAATGTAATCAGCCCTAGTGATGGAGTCTGCTTTTGTTTCCTACTTGGAGCTCTTCCAACTTATTATTGCTCCGTTGAGTACAAACACATACCCAGACATCGACTTAGAGTCATCTACATCAGATGGAAAACGCGAATCAGTATAACACTCTATTTTCAATTGCTGAACACTAAGAAGAGATCTTTAGTACGCCTCAAGTACTTTAAGATCATCTTCAGCGGTCCAGTGATCATTCCCTGGGTTTTCCTGATATAGGCTTGTGACACTAAGTGCATAAGTCACATCAGGACGTGTACATAACATAGCATACATAATGCTCCATACTGCAAAAGTATAAGGTACCTCAACATTGTCTCTCTTTCCACCTGCGTCTTAGGGGACATATACTTTAAAAGATTGATACCATGTTTAATTGGGAGGAACTAATTCTTGGATTTCTTCATGCTGAACATTTTTGAATTCTATCTATGTACGAGGATTGGGAGAGTCCCAGTAGCCTATTACTTCTGTCTCAATATATCTTCATACCATAAACATAGGATGTTTCTCCCATATTTTTCATGGAAAATTGGGTCAATAACCATGCATTTGCTGATTGCAATATTCCTACATTATTTCCAATTAATAGGATATTATCAACATAGAGCACTAGTGAAACGTCATTTGTATTATGTGTAATTTGGTCTAATATCATTGGAAAAGAATAACTCAATTTATGTCACACGTGCCAAACACAAGTTACTTTCGTCCAAGAACCAATGAACGTTGTGTTTGGGACCAAAATTACACATTTGTTTATATTGGATGCAATGCGGTAATGACCATAATTTGGATCAAAACTTCACATGACCTAGGGTGTGGGATTAAAAAGTGCAATTTTTCCACAACTAATACACATTATGATAAATAGCAATTCAGCCCAATCCAGTCTACACAAAATGTGAATATTGATCCAAAATCCCACGAAGCCCATTAAGAACTTAGTTCGGCCTTACTTGTAAGTAACTTCTACAAGTATCACCAGACTTTAGTTAACTCTTGGTCAAACATAATAGAAAATAATTCCTAAACTATTAGAAATTCCTCTTGTATTCTTAAACCAATAAATTCTGCACTAAAACAATAAACAGAAATAATATAATAATTTTATAAGGCCACGTTCCAATTTTAGCTAAACAAAATAAAATATACAAGATAGTTGCATGCAATTTGTTGTATAATAAGAGAGATTAATTACTATAGTAGATTTCCGCCATTTATATGTTTTGTGTTTATTGTGCTACTATAAAATATATTATTCACTAATAAAATAAAACATTAATAACAAAATGTCAAGTAACAATGTTAAAGTTGCCACTAACTGTAAATTTTTAGTGACAAAACCTTTTGTTTTGTCACAAAAATACGTTTTACATGTATATGGTGACAAAATTTATATACAAGTTGTAACTTTTGATAAGTATTGTCACTCATTATATAAATTTAGTGACAATTTTAATATTGTAACTTCAAATTTTGTCATTAATATTACTTTCAATTGTAGATGTTACTTTTTGTCATAGTGATCTAAGAAACACAAACATATGATTCTCACTAATATTACTAAGAGAGTTGATAAATGCGCTCCACATTTTTTTAAAGGCACTCCACATTCCTTTTAAATTAACTAAGGTTACTATAATTGTTAGTATGCATTTTATGCATATTTTTCATATATTTCCTTTATTCTTTTATTGGTATTTGAGTTTAAATAATAGATATTTATTATGATTTTTTATTTTGAAAGGTGAAAGTTCATAAAAGAAGAAAAAGGAAGAAAAAATGGAGAAAAAGAAGAAGACACGTTATTTTAGAGTGAAGTAGGAAGAGAAATTCCTATTTTTTAGGAGTCTTGTTAGTATTTTATTCTATTAAGGAATTAATTTCCTTATTCCATTAGAATTAGAGTTTTATTTAGTTAGGAGTTTTTTGGCTAGGCATATATAATTAGATATTGTTGGAATTTTATGATCTCTCCTACACTTTATTATATTACACGTTATTTACAAGGGAGGAAGAAGAATTCCTGCGTTTTTCTTTCTTTCAAGATGTATTGCTAAAGATTTTATTTCTAGTCAAGGATTATTGAAGTTTTGATTCTACAAAAGTTGTGAGATCTAATTTATGTTTATTCCTTCTTTGTTCTTGAGTATTTGCATATTTTCTATGTTTGTTGAAATAATTATTTTGATTAATTAAGTAACAAGGGCCCGTTATTTGATTGTCGGAATAGTATATAGCCATTTAGAATCCCGAATCCGTAATTGTTTGGTCAATTATTCTAATATTTGTGGCAGTTAATAACGTTGATTATGGACAATTTTTCGATTGTTGTTATGGGAATATGTGATCTAATCTAAATGAACCGAGCTTGCGAGTTTGTTGGTTAGAATTGGTGTTTCTCTATTTCTTAATACTATTGTTAAATTAAATCATAAGAGCTTATTTAGGGTTGTTTAATTAATAAGAGAAGTAATCAAAGAGTTTGTTTTGGTTATAGATAAATTAAGGAGAAACTAGGTTGTTACAGCTTGTTAATAACTATAGCCAATTTATTCATGAACATTGAAGTATCTTTGCATCAAGGATCAACTCTTGGAATCAAAACGGAGATAACTCCTTAGGCTAGAATGTCACCATCTATTGAATTAGTTTACTTGTTTAATTTTACTTTTCTTAATTTTTAGTTTATTTTTAGTAATTTTTAGTTTAATCGATTATTAAAAATCCCCCTATTTTATTTTATTCATTTATTGAGAATTAAATCTGAACCAATTCCTGTAGATTCGACCTTACTCACACTACTTCAAAAATACACTATTACAGCGCACCTATTACAGCGATTTTGGGAAAACCGCTGAATGGAGGGACCTATTACATGAACCGCTGTAATAGGGTCAAAGCCATGACCTATTACAGCGGTTCTTTGAAGAACCGTTGTAATAGGATCACGCCTATTACAGCGGTTCTTCGTTGAGCCGCTTTAATAGGTTTAATCCTATTACAGCGATTCTTCGTTGAATCGCTGTAATAGCTCCGCTATTATAGCGGTTCACCCAAGAACCACTATAATAGCACACGCACCCCCCCAAAACCAAAAAACCCGGCATTTTCTCCCCATTTTCTCTCTCTCTCTCTCTCTCTCTCACTCGACTCTCTCTCTCTACTCTCTCTCTCGGTCGACTCTCTCTCTCTCGCTCGACCATCACCACCACCACCCTCGTCGCCGTCCGCCCCACCACCACCCTCGCTCTCTCGCTCTCTCTCTCTCTCTCTCTCTCTCTCTCTCTCTCTCTCTCTCTTTCTCTCCCTCTCTCTCTTTCTCTCTCTCGCTTTCTCTCTCTCCGCCCGTCACCTCTAGCCCTCGATCTGCTGCCGCCGCCGCCCCGCCGCCCGTAGCCCCGATCGCCCGCCGCCGTCGTCCACCGCCGCCTTGGGTATCTCTCTCTCTATATATATATATATATGTGCATATGTATATGTATTTATGTATGTGTGGGTGTATGTATTTGTGTATATGTGGATGTACGTATATATATTTGTGTATGTGTGGGTGTATGTATATATATTTGTGTATGTGTGGGTGTATGTATTTGTGTATATGTGGATGTATATATGTATATATATTTGTGTATGTGTGGGTGTATGTATTTTTGTGTATGTGTGGGTGTATGTATTTATGTAGATGTGGATGTATATATGTATATATATTTGTGTATGTGTGGGTGTATGTATATATATTTATGTATGTGTGGGTGTATGTATTTTTGTATATGTGGATGTATATATGTATATATATTTGTGTATGTGTGGGTGTATGTATATATATTTATGTATGTGTGGGTGTATGTATTTGTGTATATGTGGATGTATGTATATATATTTGTGGGTGTATGTATTTGTGTATATGTGGATGTATGTATATATATTTGTGTATGTGTAGGTGTATGTATTTTTGTGTATAGATGGTTGTTAATTACATTTAATTTGGGATTAAATTGTGGTTATTTTGTAGTTTAGGGTACATTGATCCAACTGGTGATCTATATTTATACTTAGTTGCTGAAAAATGAAAATATAATACTTTATTTGTAGTTTTATCTGATTTATGTGATCCAACTGGTGATCAATATTTGTATTTGCTAGAAATATGATGCTTTATGTGATCCAACTGGTGATCAATATTTGAAGTTGCTTGAAATATGTTGCTTTATGTGATCCAATTGGTGATCAATATTTTCGTATAGTGAGATCGACATTTTGGGTTTGTTGTGGTTGAAAGATACGAATTTTGTTGGTTGCAAGTTTGGGGAAGATTAAGTCGAGAACTTGGTAGAAATTTTTGCTTTGTTACTCTGCCGAATTTTTTCTAGGATAATGGGAAATAAATTTAAATTAAAATTAAAATAATTTAATTAATTCATCTGAACTGATGTTAAAATTATTTAATTTAATTAATTAAGAATCAAGATGGATATATCGAAATTGGATTTTAGCGGATCGTAAGATCCGAATTTTGTTGGTTGCAATCCACCCGGGGGAAGATTAAGTCGAGAAATTGGTAAAAAAATTTGCGTTGTTACTCTGCCGAATTTTTTCTAGAATAATGGGAAATAAATTAAAATAAAAATTATTTAATTAATTCAACTATGAAGTGATATTAAAATTGTTTAATTTAATTAATTCAGAATCAAGATGGATCAAAGTTAGATATTAGCGGATCGTATGTCGGAGCAATATGAGAAAGGGGTGAAAGAATTCATCAATTTTGCGATTGAGCATGCATCAGATCGGACTAGAATCAGTTGCCTGTGTTTAACACTACCACAAAAAAGTCCTATTACAGCGCACCTATGACAGCGGTTTTGAAAACTGCTGTAAAAAGTGGCATTCGGTTCGGACCTATGACAGCGGTTCGAGCCAAAACGCTGGCATAGGTTTCAGAAAAAAAAAAAAAAAAAAAATATTTTGAATGTGGCAGCGGTTCGGCCAGAACCGCTGCCAAAAAGCACACGTATGGCAGCGGTTCGGCCGAACCGCCGCCACAAAGCGCACGTATGGCAGCGGTTCGGCCGAACCGCTGCTAGAAGTGTACTTTGTGGCAGCGGTTCTAGCCGAACCGCTGCCAGAAGTGTACTTTGTGGCAGCGGTTCTAGCCGAACCGCTGCCACAAACAGACATGTGCCAGCGGTTCGACAGAACCGCTGGCACAAGGGCCGGGTTTTCTACAACCCGGCCCCCCTCACTCTCACTCTCACTCTCACCACCTACTCACTCTCTCTCTCTCTCAACTCTCTCACCACCACCACCACCACCACCACCACCACCACCACCCACCTCCACCATCGCGAGACCACCGTCCGCCGCCCCCCTAGATCTCTTTTTCTCTCTCTAGATATCTAGCCCTCTCTCTCGGTTTTTCTCTCTCTCTCTCTCGGTTTTTCTCTCTCTCACCACCACCACCCACCACCACCACCACCACCATCCGCCGCCCCCCTCCCGTTTTCCTCTCTCTCTCTCGGTTTTTTCTCTCTCTCTCTCGGTTTTGCTCTCTCTCTCTCGGTTTTTTCTCTCTCTCTCTCTCTACCACCGCCGCCGCCGCAGCCGACCTCCGCCGCCGCCGCCGCCGACCTCCGCCGCCGCTGCCCCTGCCGCCCACCTCCGCTTCCGCCGCCGTGGTCCATTTAGTTTTGGTATTTTCTTTTAGATAAATATAAATATATATATATATATATACACACACACATAGAGTATGTATAGATGTATGTATATGTGGGTGTATGCATATATGAGTGTATGTATATATATTTGTGTATGTGTGCTTGTATTTGTGTATATGTGGGTGTATGCATATATGAGTGTATGTATATATATTTGTGTATGTGTGCGTGTATTTGTGTATGTGTGGGTGTATAAAAAATTTAAGGGAACTAGGAATTTGACTGAATTTAGTATTAATTTTAGTTAGTCGGGTGTTAATTCCGTTTGATTTGAGATTAAATTGTGGTTATTTGGTGGTTTAGGGTACATTGATCCAACTGGTGATCTATATTTATACTTAGTTGCTGAAAATATAATGTTTTATCTATAGTTTTATGTGATTTATGTGATCCGACTGGTGATCAATATTTGTAGTTGCTGAAAATATAATGTTTTATCTATAGTTTTATGTGATTTATGTGATCCGACTGGTGATCATATTTGTAGTTGCTGAAATATAATTAATTAAGATTGAAATTGGATTTTAGCGGATCGTCAGATTCGAATTTTGTTGGATTCAACCTAACCGGGTGAAGATTAAGTCGAGAACTTGGTAGTAATTTTTGCGTTGTTACTCTGCTGAATTTTTTCTAGAATAATGGGAAATAAATTAAAATACAAATTATTTAATTAATTTAACTATCAACTGATGATAAAATTGTTTAATTTGATTAATTTAGAATCAAAATGGATCGAAGTTGGATTTTAGCAGATCGTATGTCGGAACAGTATGAGAAAGGTGTGAAAGAGTTCATAAAGTTTGCGGTTGACCATGCACCAGATCGAACTAGGATCACTTGCCCGTGTTTACGTTGTTGTTTTGGAAAGAGAATTAGTCCACGTGAGTTGGAAGATCATTTGGTGTGTAATGGAATTGATAAAAGCTACAAACGTTGGACAAGACACGGTGAAAGCAGTGTCCCGTTGGATGATTTGGGTGGTACATCATATCCATCACACGATTTCAACATGAATGATTATGAGCCTGATCGTTTGGAGGAGATGACAAATGTGATTGAGGAGGATTTGCGAAATTGTCCTAAAATGTTTGACAATTTGACAAGTGATTCAAAGACACCACTGTATAGTGGTAGTAAATTCACGAGATTGAAAACAGTTCTTAACCTATACAAGTTAAAAGCCAACAATGGGTGGAGTGATAAGAGTTTCACAGACTTGCTTGGTTTATTAAAAAGCATGCTACCTGAGGATAATGTGTTACCTAATCGTACTTATGAGGCTAAACGGATGTTAACCTCAATTGGCATGGGATATGAGAGGATACATGCGTGTCTCAATGATTGCGTATTATTTAGAATTGACTATGCATCATTGAAGGCCTGTCCAAAATGTGGCGCCTCACGGTACAAGAAGAATGGATCTACGCCTGTCAAAACCATGTGGTATTTGCCTATAATACCACGATTTAAACGCATGTACAGTAGTAAAGAGTTAGCCAAGGACTTGACATGGCATGCTGATAGAAGGTTTGAAGAAAGGATTGAAGATGACAAGATTCGACATCCCTCAGATTCTCCTCAATGGAAAAAGATTGATGATGATTTCCCTGAATTTGGTGAAGAATCAAGAAACCTGCGCCTTGTATTGGCTACAGATGGCATGAACCCTCATGGCTTGCAAAGCAGCTCACATAGTACATGGCCGGTGATTTTGATGATCTACAACCTTCCCCCATCGCGATGCATGAAGCGAGAGCATATAATGATGCCTATACTCATTTCTGGGCCGAAACAACCTGGAAATGATATAGATGTCTACTTGACCCCTTTAATTGAGGATTTGAAGGTGTTGTGGGACACCGGTGTTCAAGTATATGACGGGTTGAGAGAAGAAAATTTTAATCTCAGAGTCATGTTATTTGGAACAATCAATGATTTTCCGGCAAGAGCAAACCTCGAGGGATATGGTGTACATGGCCAATGTGGATGCCCCATATGTGTGAAGAGTACAGATCAATATCGATTGACACACTCCCAGAAATATGCATTCCAAGGGCATCGGAGATGGCTAAATCGGAACCATCGATATCGTCGGTGGAAGAAAGCTTTCAATGGGAATATAGAAGAAGGTCGAGCTCCTAAGTGCTTAACTGGTGAAGAAGTGTTTGAAAATGTAAGAGACTTGGAGGTTAAATTTGGAAAGACTTTTGCATGTGGCCTTGCAAAAACTGGGTGGAAAAAAAAGTCAATTTTCTTTGAGTTGCCGTATTGGACGTCTTTACATGTTAGACATTTTCTCGATATAATGCATATTGAGAAAAATGTATTTGATAGCGTCATTGGAACACTTCTAAATGTGCCCGGAAAGACAAAAGATGGCGTAAAGGCACGGTTAGACTTGGTTGAAATGAAGATAAGAGGAAAATTGACACCAACAAATAAGGGGAAACGTACTTATTTGCCTCCAGCAGCTCACACTCTAGCCAGGAAAGAAAAAATTGCATTATGTGAGTTTCTTAATGGAGTGAAAGTTCCAGAAGGGTATTCTTCAAACATTAGCAGTCTTGTATCAATGAAGGATTTGAAGCTAAAACACTTGAAGACTCACGATTGTCATGTAATCATGGATCATTTGCTACCAATTGCTATACGGGCCATTTTGCCAAAAAAGGTGAGAGACACGATAACTAAATTGTGTTTCTTCTTCAAAGCAATGTGGAGCAAGGTGTTTGATCCTGAGCAATTTCCTGCACTTCAAAAACAAATTGTCATCACTTTGTGTGAGCTTGAAATGTATTTTCCACCTGCTTTTTTTGATATAATGACTCATCTTCCCATTCACTTGGTTAGAGAGACTCAACTATGTGGACCGGCTTTTATGAGATCTATGTATCCGGCTGAGCGTTATATGAAGGTATTGAAAGGCTACGTGAAAAATCGTAGTCGACCGGAAGGTTGCATTGTTGAACGGTACATAGTTGATGAAGCCATTACATTTTGCACAGAGTATCTGACAGATTCTAATGTTGCAGAGCTCCCAAAGTCTCATGTTGTGGGAGGGGAACAGAAGGAGTCGGATTAATGGGAAAACAATTAGCTAGTGTTCATATTACACAAAGGGATCAGGCACACCTATATGTGCTCCACAACACCGATGAGGTTGACCCATATGTTGAAGAGCATAAGAACCAACTTAGGAGATTCAATCCAATTAAAAATGAGAGTTGGATTTCAAGAGAGCATAATAAGAGTTTCATCGATTGGTTCCGAAAGCATTTTGAAGAAAAACAGAAAGAGAATCCACAGCTTTCAGTTTCAGATAAATTGACACGGCTGTCGATGGGTCCGGACAGACTAGTATTTTGTTATTCAGGTTATCGTATCGATGGTCGCACATTCTATACAAAAGACCAAGACGAACGAAGTACAATGCAGAATAGTGGTGTGAGTCTTGTAGCTCAAGCAATGCATATCTCAAGTGCGAAAGATAATAATCCTATCTATGCCGATTTATCATATTACGGGGTGATTGAACGTATATGGGAGCTTGATTATAGTTGGTTTCGGGTGCCTGTATTTGGGTGTAGGTGGGTTGACAATAAACATGGTGTCGATAATAGTGAAATAGGCTTCACTCGAGTAGACCTTGAAAGAGTGGGATACAAAGATGAACCTTTCATTTTAGCGTCACAAGCTAAACAAGTATTTTTTGTTACCGATCCTATTGATAAGAGGTGGTCCATTGTTTTATCGGCAAACAAAAATACATGTATTGAAGGTGATTATGAAGAAAGTGAAGATGATGGAGAAAACCCTATCTCCTTAGGTGATTCACAATCAATTGATAGTGACGATGACTTGGATATAAGTGATGATGAATTGTATATGCGTCAAGATCACCAAGAGGGGATATGGATTAATCCGTCAGTTCGTCGCCGTACTAAAAAAAATGGTCGTACCGATGGGAAGCAAAAGACTGCTAAGCCAACGACAAAAAGAAAACGATGAAAGGTATTAGAATTTATTTCATAATTGTATGATAGACTTCTTTCAATATTTATACTTAGTTGCTAGAAAATTTATATTCTTGAGATTTGCCAATTTTTGTGGAAAATTTAAGGGAAATAGGGGTTGATTGATTTTAAGGTTAATTTGGTTTAGCTGGGGGTTAATTATGTTTAATTGAGGATTAAATTTTGTTTATTTTGTGGTTTAGGATAATTTTGTTTATTTTGTGATTTATTACTTCTATTTGAAATTTATTATTGCCAAATGAATCTGCCAAATTTATATGAAGATAACTTCTGTATTTATTACGTCTATTTGAAATTTATTATTGCCAAATGAATCTGCCAAATTTATATGAAGATAACTTCTGTATTTATTACGTCTATTTGAAATTTATTATTGCCAAATGAATCTGCCAAATTTATATGAATCTAACTTCTGTATTATTTGTCTTTTGTAGGTCGATGGCTTCAAATCCTGATGGTAGTTTTCCCGACGATGATGTATATGGATCAGATAGCGGTCATGAGAAGGACATACGGAGAGGTGTCTCTGCTATGAAAAAAGTTGTCAATGCCAGAAGTAAAGGCATAAGGCTACCTGTCGGCTGGAATGACAGAGGTCAGCCAATTAACCCCAACAAATCAATATTTGTTGGGTATATAGGCGTGCAGGTTCGGCAGAAGGTGTCGATTGCCATTAGTACTTGGCGCAAAGTCCCGTCAGCAACAAAAAAAACATTTGGGATGAGATGAAGGTAATTTGGATATTATCTTATTTGTAAGTGTTAATATATTATCATATTCTCTAAATTATAATTTTATATATACTTTATTGTTTGTTTTTTGTAGTTGGCGTTTGATATTGACGAAAGTCGACAAAAGTACGTACTAGCAGAAGCTGGGAGGCTAGCACGTAACTTCAGGAGCTACATAAGCAGAAAGTATGTGCGAGATGATGATGGAAATGTTAATGTCAACCCACCTCCACAATATGAGATATCCCAAGCCGATTGGGCGGCATTTTTAGAGGTTCGCTTAGGTGAACCTTGGCAGGTAGCTAGTCATTTTAATTTACAGTTTCATTTGTTGGTTATTGCGTTTATATTTAGCTAATAATTTGATAATGTAATAAACAGAAAATAAGCATTGACAATCAGGAAAGAGCAAAGAACCCTGAATATCCTTACCGGAAAGGGAGTTTTGGAGATGCTGTTGTGGAGCAAATGGAGGTATGTAGTTCATTTAGCAGTGAATCCTTACAATTTTTTTAATAATAATTCTATGTTAATGCATACATATATTTTTTAATGAAAATACAGATAAATAAAAGAAGGGATGCGGGATCCGATTGTACAGATGTGACACGAGCACTCGTGTGGAGGGTTTCGCGTTCCGATCCGACAAATCAAATTGATAACGAAAATGTTAGAAGAGTGGTGAATGAAATGGTGAGTTATTGGCAATTTTAGCTCTATTAATTGTTTTATTGAAATACTATTAAAAGCACAAGGTTCACTATTTTTTTTAATTTTTAAAAATATATCATTACAGGAGAGCATTTCACAAGAGAGCACTAGCCATAGTGGAACTTACACGAGTCGAGATGACCTATTGGCTAAAGCTATTAAAAGGAAAGAGCATCCGGGTCGCGTTAGGGGTGTTGGCTTTGGGGTCTCACAAAGAGACTATTTTAAGGATCCAAAGCCTGCTTCAGAAAAGGAGATGGAAAACTTGAGAAACATAGTGAAAAACCTCTCCGAAACTATGGTTGCCATGCAACAACGAATTGATGTTTTGGAAGCCCCTAGCTCGCGTCAGCCACATGAAGATGACGTCATTTCTTTGAAAGATAGCAGCCCAGAACCAGGTTATAAGATGCTTCCTGAGGTAAAATATTTGAACTTGTTTATTAATCATATAACTTGCGACTCTCTATTTTCTGTAAATCATACAAAACTTTCTAATATAATGTTGTATATATATATATACGTGTGTGTGTAGGGTATCACTCCATGTCAATTAGCACTTTCATCTCCATCATATCGTGTGGTGGCTAAAGGACAGCTATACAATCGATCAGAGACTGATAGAACACTTCACAACTGTCAATTAGCCACCAACAATGTGAAAGTGCGCATTGACACTGCAGTTGAGGCTAATACACTCCTGCCCGTCCCTCTCAATGATGAAATATTCTCCATTTCTCATGCGCTGGGTACCTTTGTTGCTTGGCCAGCGAGTCTTGTCATTGTCACTGCTGCACCGGTATGTAATTAATAGCTAGTCATTAATAAATTATAACAATTTGTTTGAGGTTACTAAATATACTTTGGTGTGTAACATTTATATTTTATTTTCTTGCTTAAACAGTCCAAATCATCTGCAAACCGTAAGTCAGGGACGTCGAAGCGGTCAGCTGTCAAAGGAAAATCTCAAGTGGCCGAGCCTGCAGGTGAAGTAGACATATGTGCAGATCTTCAACTAGATGGACTCCCTAATGACCTTGTATTTCTGGGAAAGTACACGAAGATGATGAAGATTGATGCCCAGATCAATATATATATGGACGAAGCCATTATGAATGTTTCATTTCCAGAGTTCATTGGGAGGGAGGAGATCTATCACCTTCTGTGTAGACAAGAAATAGGAGCCTCTATCATTACAGCGTACATAAAGTAAGTTTTTTAATTATTTTATTACATCTAAACTACGATTATTTTCGTCACTCGAAATTCATTTTTTATGCTCAATTTAGGTGTTTGTGGTTTAACTACGTGATCCCCGAAGGAAAAGAAACAAGTTTCGGGTTCCTTAGCCCACATTCCATAGCTGCTCAAACAGACCCGTCAGTTCAACAAGTGCAGTACATAGCACGTGCTATGATGCAGAGTACACAACAAAATAAGTTATTTTTTGCACCTTACAACACCGGGTGAGCTACTAAAGACTCGATTTTAATTTGTAAAACTAGCTACGCAAAACAAATTTTCAACTATCTTTTGAATGTTTTGTAGGGGTCATTGGTTGTTGCTTGCAATTAATCCATTTAAAGAGATTGTTTACTATCTGGATTCTGTGCATGGTGAGCCGCAATACCGAGATGATATGATGCTAAAATTCAATCAGTAAGTTTTTCATTCAATCAATGTATCCATTATATTTAATATTTTTTTAAATTGTATTTATTTCACATAATTTCTTGTTTTTAACATATTTTCTTGTTTTTTATATTTTTTTATAGAGCTGTGCACATATTTCGTGCAAACTGCAACAACCAATCCAACAAATCCAAAAACTCGGACTGTAAATGGTTTACTATAAAGGTTAGCGTTTTCTAGGTTCATGAGATTATATATTCGTATAGAAGTTCGTCTTCTAATACAATGTAAGTTTGATTGCTTTTGTAGTGCCCCCGGCAGACCAACGAGGTGGATTGTGGCTATTTCGTTATGAGATTCATGAAAGAGATTATTAGCCACGGACTATCTATAATCCCAACAGCGGTATACATAATCCTTATATATATATATATACTTAATTCTATTACTTTTGAAATTATTAAACCTTAATTGGTAGGTAATTGAAATGTTATTTCACTTTGCAATTAATCTCTATATATATACATATATCTTGCAGTACTTTAAGGATTGTCAATCCTTCTATACTGATGAGCAAATTGATGAAGTACGCTGCGAAGTTGCACGTTACATTTTCTTAGCAGCTCCTTAGAAATTAGGTAATTTAGTTTTTGTACATTGTGACTTGCTATAAATTGAGATTTGATTTATTGTATTTCGTAAGGTCATTAGTAATTTAATTAGTTAATTGTATATATTTTGTTGGAGATTAAAGATGGTAATATTGAAGTTTGGGATGATGTTTGCTTATGTTGAATATGTTTTGTTGTTAGTTGAAATTTGTTGATTGGATCATTGCATATTACAGGCACTATCATGACAGCGCAATAAATAATTAAAAAAAAAACAGAAAAAAAAACAGCGGTTCTGCAGAACCGCTGCTACAGTTCTCACCTCTGGCAGCGGTTCTGGGAAAACCGCTGCCAAAGGTCTCACCTGTGGAAGCGGTTTTGGGAGAACCGCTTCCACAGGTAAGACCTCTGGCAGCGGTTCTGGGAAAACTGCTGCCAAAGGTCTCACCTGTGGAAGCGGTTCTCCCAAAAACCGCTGCCACAGGTGAGACCTTTGGCAGCGGTTTTCCCAGAACCGCTGCCACAGGTCCGTTATTTTTTTTTATTTTTTTGGTTTTTTCGCAGCGGTGTTCAGGAAACCGCTGTCATAGGTAGACCTATTACAGCGGTTTTGTAACCGCTGTCATAGGTCCACCCCTATACCAGCGGTACCTTTGACAGCGGTTAAAACCGCTGCCATAGGCCCAAAAAAACCGCTGCCAAAGGTCATTTTTGTAGTAGTGTTAAGTTGTTGTTTTGGAAAGAGAATTAGTCCGCGTGAATTGGAAAATCATTTGGTGTGTAATGGAATTGATAAAAGCTACACACGTTGGACAAGACTCGGTGAGAGCAGTGTCACCTCAGATGATTTAGGTGGTACATCATATCCATCACGGGATTTGGACATGAATGATTATGAGCCTGATCGTTTGGAGGAGATGACAAATGTGATTGAGGAGGATTTGCGAAATTGTCCCAAGATGTTTGACAATTTGACAAGTGATTCAAAGACACCACTGTATAGTGGTAGTAAATTGACAAGATTGAAAGCAGTCCTAAACCTCTACAAGTTAAAAGCCAACAATGGGTGGCGTGATAAGAGTTTCACAGACTTACTTGATCTATTAAAAAACATGCTACCCGAGGATAATGTGTTACCTAATTGTACTTATGAGGCTAAGAAGATGTTAATCTCAATTGGCATGGGATATGAGAGGATACATGTCTGTCTCAATGATTGCATATTGTTTAGAACTGACTATGCATCATTGAAGGTTTGTCCGAAATGTGGCGCCTTGCGGTACAAGAAGAAAACCATGTGGTATTTGCCCATAATACCACGATTTAAGCGCATGTACAGTAGTAAAGAGTTAGCCAAGGACTTGACATGAGATGCTGATAGAAGGCTTGAAGAAAGGATTGAAGATGACAAGATTCGACACCCCTCAGATTCTCCTCAATGGAAAAAGATCGATGATGATTTCCCTGAATTTGGTGAAGAATCAAGAAACCTTCGCCTTGTATTGGCTACAGATGGCATGAACCCTCATGGCTTGCAAAGTAGCTCACATAGTACATGGCCTGTAATTTTGATGATCTACAACCTTCCCCCATCGCGATGCATGAAGCGAGAACATATAATGATGCATATACTCATTTCTGGGCCGAAACAACCTGAAAATGATATAGATGTCTACTTGGCTCCTTTAATTGAGGATTTGAAGGTGTTGTGGGAGACCGGTGTTCAAGTATATAACGGGTTCAGAGAAGAAAATTTCAATCTCAGAGTCATGTTATTTGGAACAATCAATGATTTTCCGGCAAGAGCAAACCTCGAGGGATATGGTGTACATGGCCAATGTGGATGCCCCATATATGTCAAGAGTACAGATCAATATCGATTGACACACTCTCAGAAATATGCATTCCAAGGGCATCGGAGATGGCTAAATCAGAACCATAGATATCGTCGGTGGAAAAAAGCTTTCAATGGGAATATAGAAGAAGGCCGAGCTCCTAAATGCTTGACTGGTGAAGAAGTGTTTGAGAATATAAAAGATTTGGAGGTTAAATTTGGAAAGACTTTTGCAGATGGCCTTGCAAAAACTGGGTGGCAAAAAAGGTCAATTTTCTTTGAGTTGCTGTATTGGACGTCTTTACATGTTTGACATTTTCTTGATATTATGCATATTGAGAAAAATGTATTTGATAGTGTCGTTGGTACACTTCTAAATGTGCCCGGAAAGACAAAAGATGGCGTAAGGTCAAGGTTAAACTTGGTTGAAATGAAGATAAGAGAAAAATTGGCACCAACAAATAAGGAAAAACGTACTTATTTGCCTCCAGCAGCTCACACTCTATCCAGGAAAGAAAAAATTACATTATGTGAGTTTCTTAATGGAGTGAAAGTTCCAGAAGGGTATTCTTCAAACATTAGCAGTCTTGTATCAATGAAGGACTTGAAGCTAAAGCACATGAAGACTCACGATTGTCATGTGATCATGGATCATTTGCTACCAATTGCTATACGGGCCATTTTTCTAAAAAAGGTGAGAGAAACTATAACCTCATTATGTTTCTTCTTCAAAGCAATGTGGAGCAAGGTGTTTGATCCTGAACAATTGCCTGCACTTCAGAAACAAATTGCCATCACTTTGTGCGAGCTTGAGATGTATTTTCCACCAGTGTTTTTTGATATAATGACTCACCTACCTATTCACTTGGTGAGAGAGACACAACTAGGTGGACCGGATTTTATGAGATCTATGTATCCGGCTGAGCGTTATATGAAGGTATTAAAAGGCTATGTGAAAAATCGTAGTCGACCGGATGGTTGCATTGTTCAACGGTACATAGTTGATGAAGCGATTACATTTTGCACAGAATATCTGAAAGATTCTAACGTTGTAGAGCTTCTAAAGTCTCATGTTGTGGGAGGGAGAACAGAAGGAGAAAACGTACTTGGAAAGCAATTAGTTATTGTTCCTTGCACACAAAGGGATCAGGCACACCTATATGTGCTCCACAACACCGATGAGGTTGAGCCATATGTTGAAGAGCACAGGGACCAACTTAGGAGATCAAATCCAAATAAAAGTGAGAGTTGGATTTCAAGAGAGCATAATAGGAGTTTCTCTGATTGGTTCTGAAATCATATTCAAGAGAAACAGAACGAGAATCCACTTTCAGTTTCAGATAAATTGGCACGGTTGTCGATGGGACCAGGCAGACTTGTATTTTGTCATTCAGGTTATCATATAAATGGTCGCACATTCTATATAAAAGACCAAGATGAACGGAGTACAATGCAGAATAGTGGGGTGAGTCTTGTAGCTGAAGCAATGCATATCTCAAGTGCGAGAGATAATAACCCTATCTATGCTCATTTATCATATTATGGGGTGATTGAACATATATGGGAGCTGGATTATAGTTGGTTTCGGGTGCCTGTATTTGGGTGTAGGTGGGCTGACAATAAAAATGGTGTCGATAATAGTGAAATAGGCTTCACTCGAGTAGACCTTGAGAGAGTGGGTTACAAAGATGAACCTTTCATTTTGGCATCACAAGCTAAGCAAGTGTTTTTTGTCACCGATCCTATTGATAAGAGGTGGTCAATTGCTTTATCGGCAAACAAAAATACTTTTATTGAGGATGATAGTTCATATAGGGATGATGTATATATTTAGTATATGAATCTAAATTTTGTATTTTTTGCTTCTATAGGTCGATGGATTCTGGGGGTGCTTCAAACAAATGTGTTCAAAATGAGATACGTAGAGGTATCGCTGCAATGAAAAAAGTCATAAATGCTAGAAGTAAAGGCTTAAAGCTACCAGTCGGCTGGAATAAGAATGGCCAACAAATTAACCCAAATAAATCAACATTTGTTGGTTACATTGGAGTCATAGCTCATGAGAGGGTCCCGATTACCATCAGTGATTGGCGACACGTCTCAGAAGCAACAAAATCAGCAATTTGGAATGAAATAGCTGTAAGTTGGTTATTATCATGTTTCTAATTGGTTAATGTATTTTTTGTTTATTCAATTTTCTCTAAATTATAATTTCATATATATTTTGTTGTTTGTTTTTCATAGTTGGCCTTTTATATTGAAGAAAGTAGACAAAAATTTGTTTTAGCCGAAACTGGAAAGCTAGCTCGAAACTTCAGGAGCTTCTTGAGCAGAGTGTGCGTAGAGGATGATAATGGGAATATTAATTCCAGCCCACCCCAAAAATATAATATATCTCAAGAAGATTGGACAACAGTTTTACCTATTCGACAAAGTGAAGGTTTCCAAGTAATTATTTTAATTTACGGTTTCATTTGTTGCATATTGCGTTTATATGAACATTGACTAATGCTTTGATTACATAATGAACAGCAACTAAGTAAGGAAAATCAGGAAAGAGCTAAGGAACCTGAACATCCTTATAAGAAATCACGTCTTGGATATGCTCAACTGGAGCAAATTGAGGTACGTAGTTCGTTTAACAGTGAATCCTTACAAGTTTTCTAATAAAAATTCCTTATTAATATATATATATATATTTAATCATAATACAGATGGAAAAAAGAAAGGAAGTTGGGTCAGATTGCACAGACGTGACACGAGCACTCGTGTGGAGGATTGCACATTCTGACAGCCAGCATAACATTGATAATGTCAATGTTAAAAGAGTAGCAAATGAAATTGTGAGTTATTTGCAATTTTAGCCATATAATGTGTTGCATGTTTTTTTTGAAATATTTTTAAAAGAGCAAAGTTCACTAATGTTCAAAATGTATTATTACAGGAGTGCTTATCACAGGAGGGTAGCCATAGTGGAAATGAGAGGACCCGGGATGATATATTGGCTAAAGCTCTTAAAAAGAAGGAGCATTCGGGTCGCGTTAGGGGTGTAGGCTTTGGGGTATCACAAAAAAACTATTTTACTGATTCAAAGCCTTCTAAAGATGAGGAGATTGATAACTTGAAAAACATAGTGCACATGCTCACTGCATCATTATACTCATTGCGACGCGAGTTTGACTAGCATAGGGCGTCTGAGTCGCAGCAGCCACATGAAGATGAGGCGGTTTCTTTGAAAGATAGCTGCCCAGATCCAGTTAAGAACCTTCCTGAGGTAATGATATGAAATTATTAAGTGATCATATAACTTGAAATTCTCTAAAACACACATAATTTTCTAATATAATGGTATATATATATATATATATATATATGTAGGTTGTGGCGCCATGTCAATTGGCACTTTCAACACCGTCTTATCGTATGGTGGCTAAAGGACAAATGTACAATCGATCAGATGATAGAACGATGAATACACGTCCATTACCCACCTACCTTGTGAAAGTGATGATTGACATTGCAATTGAAGATATTACACCCCTACCAGTCCCTCTCGCTGATGAAGGAGTGTTCACAATTTCTGAGGCTGTGGGATACATTGTTGCTTGGCCTAAGAGTCTTGTCACTATCAGTGATGCATCGGTACGTAATTATTAATATCTAACAAATTATAACAATTGTTTAAGGTTACTAAATTTACTTTGGTTTGTAACATTCACGTTTTGTTTTCTTTGCTTAAATAGTTTCTTGGAAAATCCAAATCATCAGTTGGAAAACATAAATAAGAGATGACGAAGCACTCAGCTGTCAAACGAACACCTCCAGTGGCCAACCCTTCACGTGAAGATGACAGAGCAGCAGACGTAACAGCTGATCAACGCCCTCAGCCACTTGTAACTCTTGAAAGGTACTTGCAGATAATGCCTATTGAACAACTGGTCTCTATAGACATTCCCGAGGCAATCTATAATAACGAACCCTATCAAGAGTATCTTGGGCGGGAGGAGATTTGTCATTTTTTGCACAAAGAACAGATAGGAGTCTCTATCATTTCAGTTTACATCAAGTAAGTTTTTAAATATGAATTAAAAAAAGTAAGTTTTTAAATTATTTTACTGCATTAATTTGAACTATATATGTTTATTTTCGTTGCTCAAATTTATTTTATGCTCAATTTAGGTGTTTGTGGGCTAAGTACATGGTCCCCGAAGAGAAAGCAAATAATTTTGGGTTCCTTAGCCCACATACTATAGTTGCGGGAGCAGGTCTTAATCCCTCTCAGCGTATCATACAAGCGCAATATATGACAATTGCCATGAAAGATTGTGCAGACGGGAAGTTGTTTATTGCACCTTACAGCACCGGGTGAGCTACTAAAAACCCAACTTTATTTTGTAAAATTTGTTACGTATGCAAAACTAATTTTGAACTTATCTTTTGAATGCTTTTTAGGGGACATTGGGTGTTGCTTGTGATTGATCCAATTAAAGAAATCGTTTATTGTTTGGATTCTTTGCACAATGATCCGAAGAACCGGCTCGATATGAAAGAAACATTCAATCAGTAAGTTTTTCATTCAATCAATGTATCCATTATATTTAATATTAATTTTAAAGTGTATATATCTTCCTAGATTTCACAGATATATTTGCTTGATATTTACAGCTTTCCTTGTTTTTTGATGCTTTTAACAGTGCTGTGTTGATGTTTCGTGCAAATCGTAACACCCAAAAGATCAAATCCAAAAACATGGCCTGTAAATGGTCTTGTATAAAAGTTAGTGTAATTTTATATTTTCAAGAGATTATTCGTATAAAAGTTATTGTTCTAATACAATTTTGATTTCAATTTTGTAGTGCCCCTTGCAGTTAAACGACAAAGATTGTGGCTTCTTCATTATGAAATTCATGAAGGATATTATTAGCCACGGAGAATCTACAATCCCACCAATGGTATCCATATATAATCCTAATTAATACTTATCATCAAATTCTAATTTCTCTTTTTAAGTTATTAATTAAACCTTTAATTTGTTGGGTTTTCAATCTATATCTTGCAGTACTTTCTTGATTGTTAATACGTCACTTACTCTATAGAGCAACTTGATGAAGTACGTTGCGAATTGGCACAATACATTTTCCAATGCGCTTTTGGTATGGTGTAAGTTGCAAATTGTTGTAAATTTTTATTTGATTTGTTGTATTTAATTGGTTGATTGTAAACTCGTTATCATTTGTTGGAGATTATACATAAAATTTGATATGTTGTTAGGAGGAAAGAATTGGTTTTTGTTGTTAGAGATGAGATCATTTGGTGAAGTTAATTTTTGGTTTTAATTTGTTGTTTCTGTTGAATTGATTTTTATGGTTTGTTGTGTTAGTATGTTGAATTTTGATTTTTATGGTATGTTGTACAGTACAGCTAGGGGAATTAAAAAAAAAACCATATCACCTATTATAGCGGTTATTACCATAACCGCTATAATAGCATTTTCCAAAAAAAAAAAAAAATAACCCACCAATTACAGCGGTTATTGAAATAACCGCTGTAATTGGTCCCCCAAAGACAGCGGTTATTTAAATTGGTGGGAACAATTACAGCGGTTCTTTCAATAACCGCTGTAATAGTGTAAACCAATTACAGCAGTACCTATTACAGCGGTTAAAACCGCTGTAATAGGTCAAAAAAAATCGCTGTAATAGGTCATTTCTGTAGTAGTGTCATTGCTATCTACAAATTTAGGAGTATGAATTATTTTTGTATGGATTTGACACCCATCAATAATGTCCTTCAATGTATCGTATAGAATTCTTATTAATATTAAAAGATGATCTCAATAATCCCTTCTAAATAAACGAAGAATGTTTTTTAGTTCTTTTTTGTAAAAATGTTATCAAATAAAATTATGCTTTTTTCTCAAACATCTTTTTAAAAATAAAAAAACTTATTTTTTATCAGTGTAATAAGACTAATCGTCCTGTCATGGATATTCAAACCACGATATGATTTTATCGAACTCGTTAAATGATATTTGTTGCTCATTTGCTCCATAGTAAATATCATAATTTCATTTTTGAATATTGAAAATTAATATAATATCAAAGACCTAAAAACTAAAAAAAATAAAAAATTACTATTCGTCGGATCATATTACATTAAATTAGTATTGGTGACTCAATATGTTCACCAAGAATAATACCTAATTTTAATTTTTGTTAAATTTCATGAAAAGATAATTGTCAATTTTATCGATAACATTTGTCCTAATTTAGTTCTAAATAAATATGTAAAAATTTTAATCATGTCTACGACCTTTATTTTTTACTTAATTTACGGATTCATCACTTTTAAATTTTAAAATTATGAACTATCATATTTTGAATATTTATTCAACATTTAGTTAGAAAAGTGGTATAAAATTAGTTTGTAAAAAGAAAATGATAGAATTACTTTAATTGACCAAATGACATTTTTGTCTATGTGGTGCAATTTAAATAAAAGTGGAGTGCCTCTACCAAAATGTGGAGTGATTTTATCAGTTTTGTATTACAAATCCATAATACACGGGTTAAAGCGATAGTTTTAAAAGCAGACAAACTCTTACAAGTTCTGAATTAAGGAGTAATGTGGAATTGATCCTTCAGTTAAATATTTCCCCGAATTTACAAAACGTAATGCCCATTGTGGGAAGCGTACCTGGATAAGATTTTCTTAGATTTTATCTGGTATTACTAATGCAAGTTATAAATGCGTATGCGTGTTTCAGATCTGCTCAACAATATCTGATATTTTAGCCAAAAAAAAAAAATCTGATATTTTAGCAAAAAAATTCTAGACGAAGGGAATATCGTGACCGATAATTTTTAATTATTGGTCACACAGACCCTATAAGACTCCAAATAAGGAGGAAAGTCACAATTTGTGATAGTTTGGAATTTAACCCAATACCTCCATACCATTATGCTAAATAAGTCCTGGACAAATTCTGATATTATTAATTCCTTTCATATTATATATTAATTCCTTCCAGATGGTTTTGTATTAGAATTGCATTATTTAGTGAGCATAAATGCAGTTGACAATCCATAGATTATTGATTAATGAATGAATTATTTCCATATGTTTTTGGTCATCACTCAACTTACTCCTACTCATACTCAACATCTTATAGATTGCTGTGTTTCTGACGGATATGCCCAATTATGTTGTAGAGATGGAGAAAAGAAAAGGAGATGGAGCAAAAATCATTTGATGCTTATAAATAAATAAATAATATATACAACTGGCGCAATCATGTGATGCTTATAAACAAACTAGTAAATTGGCATCGCGCAAGGTGCGATAATTGTGTCCGGTAAAATTATTAATGGGAATTCAATGAAAAATTTATTGTTATAATTAATGTTTTTAATGAAACACTCAAATTAATTTATAAAAACTAAAGGAATAGTAGTAGCAGCCAAAGCAATAAAATCACAAAGGATTAATATAGTGATTACACTATTAGACCACCTACAGAATGTGTTGCAACCCTGAAATCTAATAATGTAAATAAGCAGTGATTTGAAACAATCTCGTCGGGTCAAACCAAACACTTTTTCTTGCATTTGATCCATTCCTCATGTTTTGATCGACCACCGTTTTATGCCAAGTGGGAGAGTAAAAGTTGAGAATGTCTCTTGAGAAGAGACAAAGGCTAACTCTATCATTTAAAATCGTGCATAAGAATGTGGCGATAAAAGGTATCTAGATATGTGAACCTATCTTATGAAAAGATGAGGTTCTACCAATTGAATATCAAGTATATATTTATTATGATCATCGATAAGGGTGCAAGCTCTTGATAAAGAGCCAAGGTCTCACCTACTATCTGAACATACCTAGTGGCAAAATGAATAATCTGAGAGATTATTCTATTAGAGTCGACGTTTGAGTGGAACAAGCCAATTCGACGGAAACGTGGTAAACCCCTTTCACCAAAAATCTTGAGTAGGAGCTGTGTTCAAAAACTCATTTGGAAGATGGACCTATGTGGGAACATTAACAGTAGGCTATGATGCACGGACACGGGACACATTTACAGACACGACACGGGACACTGATACGTGAATTTTTAAAAAAATTAGTTCACAGACACGGCTAAGACACGAATGTTCATGCATATTTTTTCTTTTCTCTCAATAGCTGGACACGGACACGGCGCGTGTCCGACACTGGACGAAATGATTTTTTGGAGTTTTCGTGCATCATAGACAGTAGGCTCTTAGGCAAGTGGAAGATTGATAGTGTTGTATGCCCGACGAACCATCTATTGGCTTGAACACTTTGTCGTAAACACTATGACAGTCTTATCATTTATGTCATATCAAATATGTTTGGTATGCTTCTTTATTGTTAATTACTTATGTTAGTATAGATAAAGATCTCAGGGATTGCATAATGGTTAGAGGAGCAGTCGAGATACCTATGAAATGCTCTCAAAGACCGTAATCCTAAAACGTGTTCCAAGTAATAGAGGCTGTGAGATGTGGGATATCATGGGCCTTGTCAAGACATGTTCGTTTGTGTAACTCTTATTATAGATTGATGTGTTCCATTTTCAAAGGCAGGCGACAATACATACACGAAAATTCATATTTTGGAGAAGTATGGAATTGAACAGCCCCGCAAGGATTCCTTGCTGGATTCGTTGAACTTGGAGTCCTTGGCTTTCGTAGTGTTAGATAGTCCTTAAATCTGAGATGTCATTAGAAAGGGTGTTATCCACTATACTTTGATATACATGTGCACTCCAAGAGAGTTATATGGCGTGTATGTTGGGTATAGTCTAATAGTACAACAGAACATATGGCAGTCGTCATGGGATCCATCCAGGGCTTATAGCCTGACATTTCCTATGTTTTTGTGTAAAGCTGAATGATCGATAAAAGTCTCTGGCCAGAGCATAGTCTTATAAGAGGGATTTGTGATCTCTGCTTGGAAAACCGGATCATTAGTGGAACCAACATAGTCATAGTTTTCGAGGCCACTAGGTTTTCGACCGTCGCCAATGTTGGGGAAAAGTAACCAAACGCAGCGGAAAATGGAATTTTAAAATTTTCTGATTTTCCCTTCGCAGGGTCAATCCCGAGGTTTAATCACACGTATGTATGATAGGGTAAAATAAAATTTACCCGTTAAAGCGAAGTGGTTGATAATTCTTCGCGAAATTTCTCCGGCCGAATTAATATTGATCCAAGCAGTGCAATTGTTCTGCCTCTAAATCATTTTGCCGAAAAATACTTGATGAAATTTTCTTCCTCCTTCTTGGTGTTGAAACCGACGGCTATGAGAGAGAGAGAGGGAGAGGAGTTCTTTTCTTGTGGTGTTGTGTAATGCAACTTATGACCTAGGCTTATAACTAATGTGATATTTATATCACTTAAGTTATTACCTTGGACTTAAAACAAGGCCCATAATCTCACCTAGTAGCCGCCCCTTTAGGGTCTTGGTGTGCTACTTGGTGTATTATTTTAAGCTTCGTTTAATCTAGTATTTAATTAATTAACTTTATCCAATTAATTAATTCAATTAAATAATAGATAACTCATTTAATTTATTTAATTTCTCCAAGAAATATTATATTAATTAAATCATAAATAAATTAATTTATTTCTTCAAATAATTAATTTTATTTATTTAATTTTAAGTATCCAATACTTAAAATATTACCATAAGAAATATTTCATTTCTCATCAATTTTTCTTTTTAAGCGTGACTCTTTAGGTTCATCTATATTTGGCAATGAGAGAATTCCATTGAATATAGGTCCCACCTAGCTAGTCAAGTGGTCCATATTTTAACCCAAATAAGATGAAATGATTAGAACATTTATACCTTTCCATTTGTAAATGTCATGTGAATACAAACTGTTCATTTCCTTATCCCGGTTAAGTGAGAGTCATGGTTTTGGTCAAACTCACTAACTTAACACTATGCTATATTTATAATAAGTTCAGATCATTGAATGCTTTGGCCAAAGACTTTGAGATCTAACTTATTTATAAATGTATAGGATAATTCCTCGTTCACTTACGAGGGAACGAATCCGTTTTTAGATATCAGTTAAGAATACTACTTGTCCATCAGGTTGCAGTTCGATGTTGACCCCACCACGGGTGAATTGGGCCTAACTACTCTAATGACGAACCTAACGTCATAAGTATATCTTCAACTCGATTCCTCAAGTCTAAAGTTCGGATACACCTATTACAATTTAATCAATTTTGTCATTGACTAACAAAGAGTGAAAACCCATGTGACATAATCGATGTGAGTCATGTCTGAGTGCCACTATCTCCATTAGTGCACCTATGATATGAGTTATTCATTACTTCCTAGTGATTGACGGGCACTTTTCTCGTCAAAACTCACATCATACAAGTCTTCATGATTTCCAATGCCCAATTGAAAATCTTTGACTTGCAGACTATTTTAGTACATAAGTATGAGGCTCCTCTAGTGCCTTAGAGAGTTAACTCTTGTGTTCATGGACTTATAGATGATTACAATATATAAATGCCAATATGAATGTAAACAACAAAAATGCCTTTTATTGATTGATTTAATGAACAATTACAATTTGATAATGTCCTATCATTTACTAATCCTCTAGTGGCATTTGAGGACATTAACCTAACAGCCAAACCTTAAACCTTAGATGGGAAAAGAAGGAAGGATTCGACTCACATGAAGATCGAAATCTGGATAGGTTTGCTTTTCATCGTTAACATCTAGGAAGTCGTGGCGACGTTGCTAGACATCGAACCACAACCGATAGGTGCCTTGGGTTAATTGGTGAAGTTAATCCAAGGTATAATTAATTATTATGAATAATAAATCTAGCCTATGGGAAATGACTTATTGCTAGCTTGTTAATGAGCCTAAGGGGTCACACACTTAACTTGGTGTAGTACCTATTGACTAGTTAATTCATTCTGAATTAATGGAGTGATTTAATTAATCAGAAAAAAGGAATAAATTAATTAAGTGGTATTAATTAATAATAGTCTTATAATTTAATATTGGGATATTAAATTGGGAAAGACTAATTAATTAATTAGTGGTCTAATTAATTAATGTGTGAAAAAGAAAATATATATATATATATACATATGGGCGTGTATACGTGTGGATTTGGTGGAGGATTTTATCTTATTCACCAAGTCTATGAATATATATATATATATATTTAATATATCTTGTAATATATTTGATAGGATCTATTCTAATTAATTAGATGACTAATTAATATGGCAAGATCTTATAAATATATTACGATATATATTGTAGATTGGGTAAGATCTATTTAATTAGTTGACTAATTATATGGAAAGATCTTATATGGATAGATCTTATATATTTAGGAAGGATCTCAAATATATGGAAAGATCTTGTTAGTTAATTAGTGGATCTAATTAACTAAGAAAGAGAATTAAGAGAGAAGGAAACTTAACATATAAGTATAAAATATACATGCACATATGGAAACATGATATGCATGTTGGGTTTCGTTCGAAAAAGCATAAACGTAGCGGAAGGGATTTCAAAAATTAAAAACGAAAACCCAATTGGTACTCTAATTCGCATAATTGAATCTAAAAGCGTATAACGAATAAAACTTACTCGTTAATATGAATATGATGATGGAGAAAAACTTCTTCTTCTCCAAACGCGAAATATTGAAGCTTCCAAATCTTCAATCCTTTGGTTTGATTCTTCAAACTTGAACTTGATCCAAACAACGAAAATACGTCGTCTCTAAATCGTCACGCACGGATCAACAAACGAAAAATCCCCTTAGGTATAGAGAAGGGGAGGAATATTTTTCTTTCTTTTGAGAGTTATGGGAGTTGTGTATTCTCCTCACTTGTTTTAAGTCAAAGAGTCCTTATATAGCTCATGACTTATTGAACAAGTCAAAACAAAAGAGCCCTAATATGTGGCCTCTCAAAGACGCCAATTTAAGGCCTAGTAGTTGTCCAATTGGACTCCTTATTTAGCCCCGAGATTTGTTTTGTTTAATTAATTTCTTATTTCAATTAATAATTTATTATATCCAATAAATAAATAAATTAATTAATTCATTAATATATTTCACAAGGAAATTAATTAATAATTAATCTTATCATTATAATTAATTATTTAATCTAATGAATAAATAATTATTTAATTTATCCAATAAATTTAAACTCCTAGAAGAAATAATAGAAATTCTTTTTTCTTCATTTTTCTTTGTCAATCCTTTAGCGCGACTCTTTAGGTTCGTTTCGTTTGGCAATGAGAGGAAACCAAAGGAAGTGGGTAACACCTAGCCAGTCATGTGGCCCACTTCATACCCCAAACAAAAACGAATGATAAGATCATTTCGAAACCTTCCAATCGTAAATATCGTATATGTATAAACCCTTTGTTCACGTTCCCCGGTCAACTGAGAGTCATGGTTATGTCAAACTCACTGGACTTGACCATATGTATAAATCATAATAAATACGAGATCATTGAGATCAAATTAGTGCCAAGCACAATCGTCTCGTTTGCTTGGCCAAAGACTTTGATCTCTATTTATCTATAATTACATAGGGTACAAACTCATTCACTTATGAGACAACAAATCCCATATTAGATATCTACTAAGATTACCACTTGCCCATCAAGTCCGCATTTCGAGGTTGACCCCACCAAAGGGTCAATTGGGATGCAGATAAGAATTAAGTGAAAACTTATGGATGCAGATAAGAATTAAGTGAAAACTCAATAATGCCTTTTATTTAAGAAGAGTTTAAGTTCAATACAAGATATATGCCCTATACATTCTAGCCTCTATGGCATCTGAGGGCATAATCCTAACAATCTCCCACTTGCACTCCATGCCACTCATTGTGGTATCTAATACCCATCCTTTCCAGGTGTCGGTCCAAAACAGCCTGAGGTAGTGGTTTAGTGAACGGGTCAGCTATATTGTCAGCTGAGGTTATTTTCTGCACTGCTATCTTTCCTCTGCCTACGATCTCCCGGATGATGTGAAATCTTCTCTCAATATGTTTGGATTTGTTATGAGACCTCGGTTCCTTGGCTTGCGCTACCGCTCCATTGTTATCACAATAAAGTGGCAACGGGAGCTGAGCACTAGGGACTATTCCAAGTTCTCCAAGAAACTTCCTCATCCAAACAGAGTCTTTCACTGCCTCTGAGGCTGCTACATACTTTCTTTCAGTGGTGGAATCAGCGGTTGTGCTTTGCTTGGAGCTCTTCCAAGACACCGCTCCACCATTGAGAGTAAAAACAAACCCTGAAGTTGATTTTCGGTCATCAACATCAGACTAAAAGTTTGAATCAGAATAACCTTCCATCTTCAAGTCTCCACCTCCATAGATGAGAATCATATCCTTAGTTCTTTTCAGATACTTTAGGATATTCTTCACAGCTATCCAATGTTCCTTTCCCGGGTTTGCCTGAAATCGACTCACCACACTCACAGCATAGGCAATGTCGGGTCTAGTACACAACATTGCATACATCAGGCTACCAACTGCAGAAGAATAAGGTACATTACTCATCTCTTGTCTATCTTCCTCACTTCGAGGACACAAAGTCTTGGATAAGTGTACTCCATGCCTCATGGGAAGAAACCCTTTCTTAGAGTTGTCCATCCTAAACCTCTTTAGGACCTTTTTTAAGTAAAGGGCTTGAGAGAGGCCTATCATTCTATTCGTTCTATCCCTGTAGATACGAATTCCTAGAATGTATGTGGCTTTTCCTAAGTCTTTCATGGAAAACGTACTCAAAAGCCATTTCTTGACAGTGGTGAGCATTCCTACGTCATTTCCTATAAGTAGAATGTCATCCACATATAGTACTAAGAACGAGAGTTTGCTCCCACTAGTCTTCTTATAGACACATGGTTCATCATCGTTCTTGATGAAGCCATATCCCTTAACTTCTTCATCAAAACGGAGATTCCCGCTTCTAGATGCTTGCTTGAGACTGTAAATGGACCTCTCAAGTTTACATAATTTATAGATATCGGACTCGGACACAAAACCCTTTGGTTGTTCCATATAGATATCCTCCTTGAGAAATTCATTTAGAAAGGCTGTTTTGACATCCATTCGCCATATCTCATAATCTAAGTATGCAGCTATGGATAATAGAACTCGTATGGACTTTATCATAGCCACGGGCGAAAAGGTTTCTTTATAGTCAATTTCTTCTCTTTCACTATACCCTTTCGCTACGAGCCTGGCTTTAAAGGTGTCAACCTTGCCATCGCTACTTATCTTTCTTTTGTAGATCCACTTACATCCTATAGGTTTTATACCTTCAGGACGATCTACCAAAGTCCAGACATGGTTCGATTACATAGAATCCATTTCTGTTTCCATGGCTTCTCACCATCTTGAAGCGTCGACATCCACCATCGCTTGATCATAGGTACAAGGATCATCTTCATGCCATTCTTGTACCACAGTGTGATGCTCTCGCTCCCCCTGCAGTAGATACCCATACCTCTCAGGTTCATGCGGTATTCTACCAGATCTACGTGGTGGTTGTGCTACTATGGATTCAGGCATCGGTTCTTGAACAGATGTATTTGAGGGAGTTTCATTTTGTTCTTCTAGAACAATTTTCCTACCTTTGCCCCCTTCCAAGATGAACACATCCTCAAGGAAGTGAGCATGTAGGGCCACAATGATTCTTTGATCATCATGCAGGTAAAAGAAGAATCCCATGGAATCTTCAGGATAACCAATGAAACGTCCCATTAGGGATCTTGCCTCCAATTTCTCCACTTTACTCTTCTTGACATAAGCGGGGCATCCCCAAATCTTAATATGATTAAGACTCTGTTTTCTATTATTCCACATCTCATGCGGAGTTTTAGGAACAGATTTGGAGAAACATCTGTTCAAAACCTGAGCAGCGGTAAGGAGCGCGTATCCCCACAACGAAATGGGTAAATCAGTGTAGCTAAGCATGGAACGAACCATGTCCAATAGTGTTCGATTCCTTCGCTCGGCTACTCCATTCAGTTGAGGAGTTGCGGGTGGTGTTAGTTGTAATATTATTCCTTGTTGTCTTAGGAATTCATCAAACTCGGCACTCATATGTTCTCCTCCACGATCCGATCATAGAGTTTTTATATTTTGCCCAGTTTGATTTTCTACTAAGGCCTTGAACTCTTTGAATCTTTCAAAGGATTCAGACTTTTGCTTCATCAGATACACTAGACCAAATCTTGAATGGTCGTCAGTGAAAGTGATGAAGTAGTAGAAACCTCCACGAGCCATTTCTCCAAATGGTCCGCAGACGTCGGTATGCACTAATCCTAAGACTTGCGTAGCCCTTTCAAAAGTCCCTGTGAAGGGGGGTCTAGCCATCTTGCCTAAGAGACATGATTCACATGAAGGAATAGGGTCCGACCCTAGTGAGCTTAAAAGCCCATCATTTTCTATTTTGTGGATCATGTGCTCTCCGGCATGGCCTAGTCTAAGATGCCACTTGAGTCAAGTTAGTTTCTTGCCTACCACTTTTACGTGTTAGAACATTAACATCAGATGGATTATGGACATTTAAATAATACAAACCATTAACTAAACATGCATTGCCAACTAATTTATTTCCAAAGAAAATGTCGCAATTTAATTTAGAAAAACAGAATGTATATCCAATCTTAACTAAGATAGGAATAGATACAATGTTCTTAAGCCCCTTAGGCAAAACCAAAACATTATCTAAAAACAGTAAATGTCCAGAATTCAAATAAAGAGAAGTAGATCCGATCCTAGTAGCTGCGACGCTTTTATTTGATCAAAAAATTAATTATTAATCTCTAAGAAAAATAATTTATATTCCTTATTCAAAATGAAGTAATTTCCAAGTTGAGGAAAAAAATAATAATATTTAATCCATAAATCAATTATTAATCTCCAAGAAAAATAATTAATTAGTTCTAATTAAATATTATATTCCAATTAATCTCATTGGTCTCGATTTCATCAAACTCAAGTCACCATTCTTTTGGTCCACTTGGATTCAATTTAATTGGGCCCAAAATAATTAATTAGAACAACATTCACGTTTATTAATTTCTTATTGGGCTAAATTTAATTTAAGACCAAATCACCAATCTAATTGGCCCATTTAGATTTAATTATATTAAGTCCAAAATAATTAACAAATCGAAATGGGATAATTTTCAATTGGGCTTGATTTAAATTATTCGGGTCATCATCCTTTTGATCCACCCAATTAATTAAAATCACCCAAAATTCAAAAAACAATTTCGACTCAAACATAGCCCGTTTTATGACCCGAATCCATGACTCGGATCAACGAATTGGGTATCCAAACCCACGACCCGACGGGCCCTGATTGGGCATGGCCTGGCCGAACGGCCCGGCTGCGCTAAATAGTGCACGCGCGTTGTTGCGGGCATTTTTCTCGGGGCTTTCGAGCCCCGTTTTTCCTCAGTATTTTTTGATTTTCAATATCATCAAATATCCCCAGATTTACAATAACTAAAAATCAAAAAACTAGGCAAAAAACCATAAAACGCAGATTTAAGAAAAACATACAAACATCCTTCAAAAACACATAACATGCAATTCTTAAATCACGTAAACAAGATCAAATATGCAAATCAGAGATTGGCTCTGATACCACTGTTGGATTTTGTTCAAAAAAGCATAAACGCAGTGGAAGGGATTTCAAAAATTAAAAATGAAAACCAAATTGGTACTCTAATTCGCATAATTGAATTTAAAAGCGTATAACGAATAAAACTTACTCGTTAATATGAATATGATGATGGGGAAAAACTTCTTCTTCTCCAAACTCAAAATATTGAAGCTTCCAAATCTTCAATCCTTTGGTTTGATTCTTCCAACTTGAACTTGATCCGAACAACGATAATACGTCGTCTCTAAATCGTCACGTACGGATCAACAAACGAAAAATCCCCTTTTTTTCTTTCTCTATGGTCGATGGCTAGGTATAGAAGAGGGGAGGAATATTTTTCTTTCTTTTGAGAGTTATGGGAGTTGTGTATTCTCCTCACTTGTTCTAAGTCAAAGAGTCCTTATATACCTCATGACTACAAGTCAAAACAAAAGAGCCCTAACATGTGGCCTCTCAAAGACGCCACTTTAAGGCCTAGTAGGCGTCCAATTGGACTCCTTATTTAGCCCCGGGATTTGTTTTGTTTAATTAATTTCTTATTTCAATTAATAATTTATTATATCTAATAAATAAATAAATTAATTAAACAACCAAATTAATTAGATAAATTAATTCATTAATATATTTCACAAGAAAATTAATTAATAATTAATCTTATCATTATAATTAATTATTTCATCTAATGAATAATTAATTATTTAATTTATCCAATAAATTAAAACTCCCTGAAGAAATAATAGAAATTCCTTTTTCTTCATTTTTCTATGTCAATCCTTTAGCGCGACTCTTTAGGTTCGTTACGTTTGGAAACGAGAGGAAACCAAAGGAAGTGGGTAACACCTAGCCAGTCACGTGGCCCACTTCGTAACCCAAACGAAAACGAATGATAGGATCATTCCGAAAACTTCCAATCGTAAATACCGTATATGTACAAACCCTTTGTTCATGTTCCCCCGTCAAGTGAGAGTCATGGTTATGTCAAACTCACTGGACTTAACCATATGTATAAATCATGATGAATACAAGATCATTGAGATCGATTTAGTGTAGCACGATTGCATCAACTAATTTCGTAGAAGTGAAGGTAAACATTACAATCACCGCTAATTAGATTTCGTAAATTATTTGATTGTAGTGATTCGCGTTCGACTAAAAATATTTTTCTACTTGCTTATATAACTATTATTAAATCTATATGTGAAATAGGTTAGTAGTATTTACACCTGGTGGAATAGTTGATGCATTATATCATTTAAGGTGTATATATATATCTATATATATATTCATCTTCATCAATTGATTACTAATAGTAAAATGGGATCATGCCTAACTACATATATATATAGGCACAAACACATGCACATGCACACACACACACACACATATATATATACACGTACCATTCATGCTCTAATAGAGAAAGGAAGATTAGGAGGTGGCAAATTAAGATAATTACATCTCATCTTGCCTAAAAAATGTGGCTTATGGAGGATTAATCTCCATTTCTTTTTTCCCTACCTTTTTGACCAAGACCTCCTTATATACTACAATTCAGCCTTTCAACACTTCATTCATCACCACACCTGAAGAAACTCTGAAAATTAGCACCTATCTCATCTCAAATACATGAAAAGCTGAAGGAGAAGAAAAAAATCCAGTAGGGGAAAGGATCGTCCTTTCTTCTTTCGCTTAAGGTATATGGTAGTTAATCATTGCTTTTGCATGAATATGTTGTAGACTAAATGTAGTTCAAGCTATATATGACCTGGAATTGAGAGTATCATATCATATATATGTATTTTAGTAAACTTCAATGGCATGATGTTCAGCTGTGTTTGGAACTTTCAGTTTCTGAAAGTTACGTTTAAAGCTGTAATGAGGTGCTTAAACTTGTGAGTTTGATTATGATAAATTTTCTGGAATAACTTGATTGTGTTTTAAACATCTATGAAAAATTTGGTAAGGGTTAGAGTTTTGTGGAATTTTCTAAAAATCGTTGAACAAAATCGCCAGTCTGTTCGGCGGAAGTGAAAATTGTTACTGTTTTGAAGATATTTCGTGTACCTGGAAATTTTGGTTTACTCTAAAACTTTTACAGTATCTTGATACATGTGTTATAGAGACTTCATATAAATTTCGGAATTTTTCAGTAAACAGGGGATTTTACAAAAATATTGGAATATAAGGTGTCTGTTCTGAAACAAATCTGCCGGGACACTCCCGTTTCGTTGATCGAATCCCCAATTTGACAAGAAAATTAAATCTGGAAAAATTATGTAGAATTTTTCAGCATCCTATCTGATATCCTGAAAAAATTTGAGAAAGAAATTCCAATCCAAGAATGTGTTAAAAAATTGTTGAAAAATATTGCGCATGTAAGGGGGCTAGTTTGAACATAGTTGCCTATATGTTTGGATAGTATGATATAACCTGTTGTATGTGATTAGCTTAAAAGTGTATTTTTTTTGTGAAAATGATGGTATTTTGAATCACAGGATACTTTCGTGATTCCGAGGCCGAGGCAACGACGCCGGTTTATTATTGTGAGGGTTTCTCTTATTCTTTCAACTTGATCTTGCTTACCATTTTTCGTTCCCTTTATCTTTTAAATCATAGCCAAGTGTGACCTCATAAAGTTTCATTGATCAGACTCTTATTTTCATCTAAGGTAAGTGTCCAACCGTGTCCCAATTTGTAGCCTATCGTTCTTGTTTCCGCTCGCTCTCGCTCGAATACAAATCAGTGTACATACTCTAGTAGGAAACTCGTTGAAACGATTATTCTTCTTGGCTCTATTCCGTCGGCTAAGGGAGCTAAGTGCTATACGGGACAAAGTGCCACGTGACGGCGGGGGCCACCGCTTGAACCCGTAGGAGCCACCTCTAGAATCCCGAAGTCTGACATCCATCCGCGACGTGTCATTTTCTTGATATACAGCTTTGATTCGGAAAAGCAGAGTGAAGGGAGCTAAGTGCTATACGGGACAAAGTGCCACGCGACGGCGGGGGCCACCTCTTGAACCCGTAGGAGCCACCACTAGAATCCCGACACCTGGAACACTTCATAGAACATAAAGGTGTGAAGCCTCCTGCTGGTATGGGACAGTGGAAGGTGGATCACGATCACATGATATGATTACAAAAGTACATGAGTTATGTCCTCTGATTCATACGTAACATACTCGATTAATTTAACTTGTGATATGTTATTCTATTCTTTTGCTTGCCATCGTATATGTCCATGTCGTTATTGATTTTTGCTGCAGATTCTATCTCTCCTGATAAGGTAAAGCAAGCCATTAGCCTACCTCACTGGGTCATTCAGACTCACCCCTCCTTCTTTCTTCCTTTTCAGATAAGCTTAGAATGTCGGATACAAATGGAGAAATGAGAAATAAAGGAAGCATTGGTTTGTTTCTATCAAAGGGAGTAATGTTTTGGGATGTACGATTGGGTATGTATATGTTTTGGCTTGAAGATTTGTAATTGATAGGGTTATTGTTTAATTGTGTAAGACTGATGAATAAGGTATTGTTGGTTTAAGTGGAATGAAATTCTTTTAGTTTTAGTAGATGAAGAATTGGTATAGTTCTGACGCTTAGCGCTAGCTCGAGAAAGGACAGTCTCGTGGATCGAGCTAGTGTCGCGGTGTAGCGGGCCACCAGGTGGTCGGTGGGCGTTACAGTTGGTGGTATCAGAGCTTGGGTTAGTACCTGAGCTATACTTGGATAAGATCTTTGGAGTTTGTCATGGAGTTGTGATTGGTTGAGCGTAGGAGATGAGTTTTGAAGATGTATTAGATGGGCGACAAGATTAGATTTATCAATAGGAGAAGGAATAATGGTAATGTTTTTTTTTACTTGCTCTGAGAGGTAGGACCTTTTAAGAGATGAGTTGGTTAGCGGTAACTGCAAATTGGAGCAAGTAAGCTCATATCCCTCGAACCTAGTTAAGTTCTCCATTTTCGATACTTGCCAGTCTTGAGACTTTTACTCATGGAAATTGCCTTAACAGTGTTCTAAGCCCTAATCTTGTTGTATCCGTTATAAAACTTGATTCCGTCTTGTTATCATCAACATTTGAAGCATTTTGATGTCCAGAGTAATCATCATCTATCTCAAAACCTTGTCATGCTTAATGTTTGAATCCTATTAATCCATTTTTATGTCAATACCTTCTGTTTATTCATTTATTCTTAATGATCCTGCTCTCACGTTTGTATTATCTTTAGCCCTAAAACTCCTAATCGATGACTATTTTCTTTTGCTCTTGGTCACCCCTCAAGCCGTAAACTTGATTATAATTTCTATTTTTTGGATACCAAATGTCATTGTATATATTTGAGGACTCTCCTATTCAAGTTTGAACTTCCTTCAAAACTCTATGTGCAGTGCTTCCTTTGGGTGTCTAAGGATCGCTGACCCTACGTTGATAATCCTATTTTTCGTCTTTTGAAACCGGTATTTGTTTTTGCCACTTTGAAATGCCTATTCATTACCAATCTTTACTTTTAATCGAATCATTTTATTGTGAAATTCAATCTTTCTACTTGTTTTTCTGAGAAATATTTAGCTTCTATCTACATCTCCTATTGAATAAACTCTGCTTGAATCTCCTTTCTTTGATACATATTTCAATTGTTTGTGCATATCATGGTAATTGCATCACTACGTTTTCAACTCCTCCTAGTACTTAACGTTATTCTCTTTTATTCTAATATTTCTATCCCAGTCCTTCCGTATTCAACGATTTTAGTTTTTTTTATATTCAAAACGCAATTGTACAGTTCAAACTTTACCTCTCTGTGTAAATCTTCTTATATTCGATCTCATTTTAACATTTCAAATTATCCTTCGACTTGTAATTTCAATGACCATCTTTCAGTGATCATAGTAAGAATGTCTATTGCGTCCTCGTCTATTATCCCATATCGCATCCCACTATTATTGACGAAGGTTATAACAATCTTTGAGCTCCAATGTATATTCCTAAACCACAAATCATTGTATATCATTTTTTTTAGCAGTCCATGCTTGTTGTAAAATATTTTATTCATAATACAAAAAAAAAAAAAAAAAACTTTGATAGCTTTAGTCCTAGAATTTGGCTTTTGACTATTTAATGTTTGAAATCCACTATCAAATGAGATTCTTCTTTCATTTTCCTTACAAACTATACGTTGTTTCAGATGATTCTTGTTGATGAACCCCCTCGTCATTGCTGACTTATATTCATGAAACATTTAAAACTTGATTTGATTGTTGTAAAACTTCCTTGTATTCCATCTCTTTCGTTTCGATAGCAAAATTTTATTTAATATTTAACCTCTTTGAATAACTCATACTTATTCCTCGGTCATCTCTCTTTCTTCTCTTTCTGAGCCACCTTGTCATCTCGTTCAATATCTTGAAATCCTTGAACATTTTACTTTTTGACTAGAGACACATATATTCTAACTACCTCAAGTGGACACTCAAAAGTCTTGGTTAGATTGTTCACCCTTGTTCATGAGCTAACAATATTTTGTACATCTTTCAGTAATTCGACCTAACTATTCCTTATGATTGATTACCTTCAAATTCCACCATAGCCGACTGTCGATAGTGATTCTTAAGCCTAAAGTTTTTTCATAGAATCACTAAATCTTATAACTTCAAACCTAGAGCAATGCATCAAACTTGAGAGTCTGAGCCCGTTTATAAAGTCATTATGTTCGATATTTTTTTTTAACAACAAACAACGCCGAGACTATAGAGTGGCGCAGCGGAAGCATGATATAGGGATCTATAATGACATTCACGAAGCAAGATTCATACAGCTGTGCGCACCATATTGATAGAAATACCGAGTGTTGTTCTATTTAGATTATAACGCATGTAAAGGATCATCGTACAAGGATCTTCATAGAGCCCTACAAGCATTGACGGTCAATGACACTAGCAAAGGGTAGGAGCGTCAATCATAGAATCTAAAAATGGATAGAAGTCAGAAAATCTATGTAAGCAAGTATGAACTGATCAAGAATTCAAGCCTTCGTCAACACTTTAATAGAAGACTTTTCAAGAAGATTGAAACCAGGAAGGTTCAATTGCGTCGTCAAAGAACCATTCCAACAATCAAAGTGTATCGTACGAGTGTTTTAGAAGTACAAATGTTTCAGTGAATTTTTCCCGCTTATCAGGTCTATCGTAAGATTCAATTATAGAAATATCACTTGGACTCAACGCACATCATGTACCGACGCGATCTTTATTTGGGATGAAACATGTCATTCCAATAGGAACCCATTCGTAAAATGAATTAGGTGCAATAACTTCGATCAAATAAGAAAGACAAGTCTTGGCTCCTCGAGGAACCACGACTTGGAGATGCTACACGGGAATGAGGAAATTATCCGACTTCATGGGATACCGGTTAGCATCGTCTCCGACAGAGATCTCAAGTTTACATCTAGCCTGTGAAGACGGTTTCAAGAAGACCCAGGTACAAAGTTGAACTTTAGTACCGCCTTTCACCCGCAGACCGATGGACAGTCAGAAAGGGTGATAAGGATAAGTGAAGATATGTTAAGGACTTGGGTCTAGACTTTGGAGGGTCTTAGGATACACACCTTCCATTAGTAGAACTTTCCTATAAACAACAGTTACCAGGCCACCATCCAAATGGCACCCTATGAAGCACTTTATGAGCGGAAATGTCAATCCCCGCTCTATTAGGATTTAGATGGTTGGAGAGCAGCATCACAGGATGGACGAGAAGGGCCTTGCGGGTGGAAATAATACAAGAAGCCATTGACAAAGTTCAAATCATCAAACAGCGAATGAGTGCAGCTCAGAGTCGTCAAAAGAGCTATGCCGACACACGACGCAAGGACTTAGAATTTCAAGTGGGAGACCAAGTTTTTATTAAAGTATCACCGCGAAGAGGCGTTAAGAGGATGGGAAAAGGGGGTAAGCTTCAACCTCGATATATAGGACCATTCCAGATCTTGAAGCGTGTTGGGGTAGTAGCGTATGAAGTCAAACTACCTAACAATATTTCCCATATTCATAATGTGTTCCATGTATCACAACTTAAGAAGTACCATCCTGATCCGTCACATGTGATATCTCATGAGGAATTACAACTAGAACCGAATTTGTCGTATGAAGAGATGCCGATACGCATACTGGACTTCAAATATCAAGAATTATGATCTCAGAAAATACCCTTAGTCAAGGTATTGTGGAGAAACAATCAGGTTGAAGAAGCAACTTGGGAGCGAGAAGATGACATGAGAAAAAGATATCCGGATCTCTTTGGGACCTCTCAGAATTTGGGGACCAAATTCTCTTAAGGAGAGGGGAGTTGTAACACCCAATATTCTCGGCTCCTAATTTCGTAGAAGTGAAGGTAAACATTACAATCACCGCTAATTAGATTTCGTAAATTATTTGATTGTAGTGATTCGCGTTCGACTAAAAATATTTTTCTACTTGCTTATATAACTATTATTAAATCTATATGTGAAATAGGTTAGTAGTATTTACACCTGGTGGAATAGTTGATGCATTATATCATTTAAGGTGTATATATATATCTATATATATATTCATCTTCATCAATTGATTACTAATAGTAAAATGGGATCATGCCTAACTACATATATATATATAGGCACAAACACATGCACATGCACACACACACACACATATATATATATACACGTACCATTCATGCTCTAATAGAGAAAGGAAGATTAGGAGGTGGCAAATTAAGATAATTACATCTCATCTTGCCTAAAAAACGTGGCTTATGGAGGATTAATCTCCATTTCTTTTTTCCCTACCTTTTTGACCAAGACCTCCTTATATACTACAATTCAGCCTTTCAACACTTCATTCATCACCACACCTGAAGAAACTCTGAAAATTAGCACCTATCTCATCTCAAATACATGAAAAGCTGAAGGAGAAGAAAAAAATCCAGTAGGGGAAAGGATCGTCCTTTCTTCTTTCTCTTAAGGTATATGGTAGTTAATCATTGCTTTTGCATGAATATGTTGTAGACTAAATGTAGTTCAAGCTATATATGACCTGGAATTGAGAGTATCATATCATATATATGTATTTTAGTAAACTTCAATGGCATGATGTTCAGCTGTGTTTGGAACTTTCAGTTTCTGAAAGTTACGTTTAAAGCTGTAATGAGGTGCTTAAACTTGTGAGTTTGATTATGATAAATTTTCTGGAATAACTTGATTGTGTTTTAAACATCTATGAAAAATTTGGTAAGGGTTAGAGGTTTGTGGAATTTTCTAAAAATCGTTGAACAAAATCGCCAGTCTGTTCGGCGGAAGTGAAAATTGTTACTGTTTTGAAGATATTTCGTGTACCTGGAAATTTTGGTTTACTCTAAAACTTTTACAGTATCTTGATACATGTGTTATAGAGACTTCATATAAATTTCGGAATTTTTCAGTAAACAGGGGATTTTACAAAAATATTGGAATATAAGGTGTCTGTTCTGAAACAAATCTGCCGGGACACTCCCGTTTCGTTGATCGAATCCCCAATTTGACAAGGAAATTAAATCTGCAAAAATTATGTAGAATTTTTCAGCATCCTATCTGATATCCTGAAAAAATTTGAGAAAGAAATTCCAATCCAAGAATGTGTTAAAAAATTGTTGAAAAATATTGCGCATGTAAGGGGGCTAGTTTGAACGTAGTTGCCTATATGTTTGGATAGTATGATATAACCTGTTGTATGTGATTAGCTTAAAAGTGTATTGTTTTGTGAAAATGATGGTATTTTGAATCACAGGATACTTTTGTGATTCCGAGGCCGAGTCAACGACGCCGGTTTATTATTGTGAGGGTTTCTCTTATTCTTTCAACTTGATCTTGCTTACCATTTTTCGTTCCCTTTATCTTTTAAATCATAGCCAAGTGTGACCTCATAAAGTTTCATTGATCAGACTCTTATTTTCATCTAAGGTAAGTGTCCAACCGTGTCCCAATTTGTAGCCTATCGTTCTTGTTTCCGTTCGCTCTCGCTCGAATACAAATCAGTGTACATACTCTAGTAGGAAACTCGTTGAAACGATTATTCTTCTTGGCTCTATTCCGTCGGCTAAGGGAGCTAAGTGCTATACGGGACAAAGTGCCACGTGACGGCGGGGGCCACCGCTTGAACCCGTAGGAGCCACCTCTAGAATCCCGAAGTCTGACATCCATCCGCGACGTGTCATTTTCTTGATATACAGCTTTGATTCGGAAAAGCAGAGTGAAGGGAGCTAAGTGCTATACGGGACAAAGTGCCACGCGACGGCGGGGGCCACCTCTTGAACCCGTAGGAGCCACCACTAGAATCCCGACACCTGGAACACTTCATAGAACATAAAGGTGTGAAGCCTCCTGCTGGTATGGGACAGTGGAAGGTGGATCACGATCACATGATATGATTACAAAAGTACATGAGTTATGTCCTCTGATTCATACGTAACATACTCGATTAATTTAACTTGTGATATGTTATTCTATTCTTTTGCTTGCCATCGTATATGTCCATGTCGTTATTGATTTTTGCTGCAGATTCTATCTCTCCTGATAAGGTAAAGCAAGCCATTAGCCTACCTCACTGGGTCATTCGGACTCACCCCTCCTTCTTTCTTCCTTTTCAGATAAGCTTCGAATGTCGGATACAAATGGAGAAATGAGAAATAAAGGAAGCATTGGTTTGTTTCTATCAAAGGGAGTAATGTTTTGGGATGTACGATTGGGTATGTATATGTTTTGGCTTGGAGATTTGTAATTGATAGGGTTATTGTTTAATTGTGTAAGACCGATGAATAAGGTATTGTTGGTTTAAGTGGAATGAAATTCTTTTAGTTTTAGTAGATGAAGAATTGGTATAGTTCTGACGCTTAGCGTTAGCTCGAGAAAGGACAGTCTCGTGGATCGAGCTAGTGTCGCGGTGTTGCGGGCCACCAGGTGGTCGGTGGGCGTTACAACGATCATCTCGTTTGCTTTGGCCAAAGACTTTGATCTCTATTTATCTATAATTACATAGGGTACATACTCATTCACTTATGAGAGAACAGATCTCATATTAGATATCTGCTAAGATTACCACTTACCCATCAAGTCCGCATTTCGAGGTTGACCCCACTAAAGGGTGAATTGGGTCTAACTACTTTAGTGAAAGACTTGACGTCACAAGTGCATCTTCAGCCTGATATTTCAGGCCAAAGGTTCACACATACCTATTACGCATAATCAGTTCCGTCATTGACAGTCACGGAATGAAAACCCATGTGACAGAACCGATGCGAGTCGTGTTCGAACATTTCAGTTCCACTGACGTGTCTACAATCTTAATCTCCTATCATCCCATGATACCAAACAGGCACTCCCATGTCGGAGCTAAGATTGTACAATTATTTGAAGTCTTTATTTGTCAATTAAAGACTTCATACTACTTGCGAACTTATTTTAGTAATCAAGATCGATCTCTCTAGTGCCAATCTTCCTATCCCATAGGAAGTAGAGGGATCACACTGAAAACATGGACAAAACATTTTACACAACTTATAGATGCAGATAAAAATTAAGTGAAAACTCAATAATGCCTTTTTTTTAAGTAGAGTTTAAGTTCAATACAAGATATATGCCCTATACATTCTATTCTCTATGGCATCTGAGGGCATAATCCTAACAATGCACGCCTTTATAAGGCGTGTAAGTGCATGTGTGTGAGTTTGACTTATGGTGGACTCTCTCTCTCTCTCTCTCTATATATATATGTATTGATATCTTATTCTTAACTTAAGATATTCATTCTACACAAGTTTGTCTTGTGAAAACTCTTTCTCTCCATCTTTTCCCTTCCACCTCTTTCACAAGCAATTATTCCAACTCATGTGTTGAGTATGAAGAACACCAAAATTATATTTCTACTTTTTTTCTCATAAGCCATTATTAGATATTCTGTTGGCTAGCACTGATGGAAGATAAATCGAGGGTACGAACTAAGGTGTGGATAAACTTAGAGGCGCAACACTTGGGGCGCTAGAGCTAATCAATCCGGAGAGGTGTAGCAATGAGTTGCTTAAAAGACGTTAGATTTTTTGTTCTTCAAGTGGTAAACACGTGATAAGTCTCTTTTATGAGTTTTTGAATTTGATTGTACCATGTCTGCCTAGCCCTAATTTGGGAATGCATTGCGTTTCTATTGAATTTTATAATTTCGTTCTTCCGCTGCGACAGGCGTCCCTAGGGTTGGACCACGCGATCCCAACAAGAGGTGCCATTAATGGTGTCGTCAATAGTGGTGTAGCCAGAGGCAGTGCTGGTGTCGATAGTGATGGTATCATTGGTGGTGTCGTCCGCAGTGGCGGTATCGTTGATGGTGTCTTTGACAATAGTGGTGCCTTAGGTTGTATCGTCAGCGGTGGCAGTTACAACGCAAGCTGCTATTGTAGTGCCGACAGTGGGGATGGCAAGCGACAGCGGCGGGGCTGTCGGTGGTAGTGTCGGTGCCTTTGATAGTGTTGTAGGTGGTAGCGGTGGCAACAGTGGCGGTGGCTTTGCCGGAGGTAATGACGGTTGCTGCGACGGTGGTTGTGGTGGTTGTGGTGGCGGTTGTGGCAGTGGAGGAGGTGGTGGGGACAAAAGTGGCGGCAGCGGCGATGGTTGATGGTTGGGAGGGGTGGGGTGGAACTTTTTTTTTTTCTTTTCATAGTTTGAAAAGAAACACATAAAAGAAAAGAATAATCACGTGTAATTATCTGTGTTTGTTAGGGGCATTTTAGACTTTTAGTAGGGGTAGGAAGTGAATCCTAACTTTTAATTAGAATCAAAGAGTGAAGAGTTTTAGATCATGAATGAAAACTGAATCACAAATTAAATTGAATTGTGATTTGGGAATTTTTTATTTTTCTTTTGCCCCCAAAATAACCGTTTATCTATTTTTTTTACTCTGGGAGGAAGGGGGTGACCCTAGGGAACGACTAACCCGACAGACCCGGGTTTGTAGCCAAAGTTCGTGACCAAGTAATCTCCATGCTATCTAGTTCTATGAAAGTAATAGTCTCTATGTCCGGTATAGTGACATAATGAAAAGGTTGATGAATTCCGTTCTTTGCCATTAAGTCCGCCGGGCAGTTGGCTTCTCTCCAAATGTGTTTGATGCTCACTTGCCAAGGACATTTTAGCCACTGCTGAATGCGAGATATATTTCCAATAAAGTGCTGCGCAAGATTTGCCATGGCGATGTCATGGACCACTTCCCAAAAATCTGATTCGATTATAACTTTGTCACGATTAGACTTCCAAGCGAACTCAAGACGCTGTTCAATTGCTTGCAGTTTCGCATCTAATCTATTGGCCGCCTCGATGTTGCCTTTAAAACCTCCCTGCCACATTCCATGTATGAGTCCCCCAACACTTGCCAACTTCGGTGACGTCTGGTTTTCACAAGAGAAAGCAACATCCACATTTACTTTACACCATCCATGAATGGGCTTGGTCCAACCAATCATAATGGAACTATCAGTCCGTGAAGGATCTTCAATGCGCATCTTACAATGTTCTGTTACTCGATTCCGGATCATTTCCATATCGATATGCGGTTGGGTCGGCTGTGCTGCATGAATAGTGTCATTGCGTACCCGCCAAAACAAGTTTACAATTTCAGTAAATGCTTTATCCCAACGTTCACATCACTCATACCTGTTCACCGGCGTGATCAAGTTCCAATCAACCCATTCGTTAGTTCCAAGGTAGAAAAAGGTAGAGTGATAACGAGGTTTGATTAGCAATTTCCACATGTCGTTGGTCCAAAGACAGTCTCTAAGCGCATGTATATTCGATTCCTCTGGGTTACCACAAAACTGCCAAGTAGCAGTCTGAGTAATATGGCGAGCTCGCATATGAGTGTTTGTCAAAAATCTTCTATGTCTTAGAAGCCAAAGGAAGAATTTACGTCTGTATGTTCCCTTAATTTCCCAAATCCTTCGCCACTTCTTCTCTTCCTCCACATTCATTTCTTCGTAAGTAAGATGATCATAGGCGCTCTTCCAAGTATATAGGCCGGTATTTGTGTGTTTCCACCGAGGGGTATCCTCCGCATCAGTTAGGTTCACAAGCTCCAAATCCCGTTTGATCGATTCCAGTAAGATTGAAAGCTCCTCCCAATTCCATTCGTAAGCCGTTGTCCAATAACTCTCAACCGATCTTTTCCTAGTATCGTGATCTAGGTGAGTGTTGAGATATGTCATAAGAGATTTGTTGTCGAGCCACGGGTCTGTCCAAAAGCGGATAGTCTTTCCGTTTCCCACTTTCCAAATCACGTTATCCTCAAGTAACGAAAAGGCTTCTTGGATGCTATGCCAAATGTGAGAAGTCGCTTTACGAGCCCGAGCCCTGACACAAAGTAAATACTTGTGTCTAATGATTTGGACGCAAAGTTTGGAATCATCTCGAAGAATTTGCCAACCTAACTTACCAAGATAAGTTAAATTAACAATTCTAGTATCTCGTAAACCCAAACCACCATATTCCTTCTTTTTGCATAAAGTTTGCCAAGCAATCAAGTGAGCGCGTCGTCTCAACTCCAAACCGCTCCAAATAAAGTTGCGGTTCTCTTTATCAATTTCGTTGCATATCCCAGACAGGATTAAGGAAGTTTGCATGTAGTAATTAGGTATAGTGGACGTGACCGCTTTGACCATCATAACTCGACCCGCAAGAGAAAGTTGGTTCCGTTGCCATCCCTTAAGCCGTCGCTTGATGCGATCTACCAAGAATTGGTAGTCTTTTTTAGGACCCTATTATGGTAAAGAGGCATACCCAAGTATTTGCCTAAGTTTTCGGTGATGATAAGACCAGTTCGATTGGCTAAATGACGAGCCATATGCTCTGGTGTGTTTTGCGAGAAGAAAATCCGAGATTTGTTCTTGTTAACTGCCTAACACGACATATTACAGCAAGTGTCCATCGTCTTATGTATGAAATCCATTTATTTCTCCGACGTTTCTCCAAAGATAATTAGGTCATTGGCAAAAATAAGGTGGGATAGACGGGGTCCCGTTCTCGAGGTTGGAACAACATGGCAACGACCCTCCTGAACTTTTTGTTTAATGAGCGTACCTAGCTTCTCAATACAAAAAATAAAGAGATAAGGAAATAGGGGATCTCCTTGCCTTAGACCTCGTTTTGGTTCGAACCATTTGGTTTTTTCCCCATTCCAAAGAAGGGAGAGTTTAGCCGAGGTGGTACATTCCAAAATGAGCCGAATCCAATTCAAGGAAAATCCCATTCATAAAGCACATTTTCCAAAAAACACCAATCGATTCTATCGTAAGCCGTCTCGAAATCAACTTTTGAAATAAAGTAACCTTTAGATCCTTTGATTAGATTCAAACTATGTATAACTTCTTGGGTTATAATGATGTTATCCATCGTTTGTCGCCCTTTAATGAAGCTACTTTGTTAGGAATCAAAGTATCCATAAGTCCCCTTAATCTATTAGCCATAGTTTTCGTAATAATTTTAACAATAACATTGCACAACGAAATAGGCCTAAATTTGGAAAGATGGGAAGCATTTTTCTCTTTAGGAATTAAAACAATAAGCGAATCATTTAAATTTGGATTGATATTACCTGTCTGGAGAGTATTTTTCACCATGTCCGTGATATCATTACCAATTGTTTCCCAACAACGTTGAAAAAAAGAGGTTGGATACCATCGGGTCCCGGCGATTTAATCGGATGCATGTCCCAGATTTCCCTTTTAACCTCCTCTTTTGTGATGGGTTCTTCCAAGCAATTAATTTGATCTTCATTAAGTGTCGGAAATCCCGGAGTGTTTTGGTACGCGTGCACCGGATCACCCTCGCCATATAATTTTCTATAGTAATCCACCGCCATACGCTTCATCACATCCGTATCTGTAACCCATTCCCCATTATCCGTTTGAAGAGTGGTGATTTTATCCCGATTATTTTTGGCCTTGGCAACCGTGTGGAAATACCGATTATTTTGGTCTCCCGCTTCTAGCCACTTGATCCTAGATTTCTGTTTCCACAAAATCTCCTCTCGAAAAAGAATGGCTTGATATTGGGTTTTGAGTTTAATCTCCAACTTATGAAGGGATCGAGTATAATGACTGTTCTGAGCTTTTTGGATTCCTTCTATTCTTACCAAGAGTCGGCGTTTTTTACGAAAGATGTTTCCGAAGGTTTCTTGATTCCACTTTTTCATTTCAGCCTTGATTTTTTGAAAGCGAATGTGAAGTTCGAGTCCCTCAGTGTCCTTCCACTTTTGATCAATAAGCTCAACGAACGTCGGATCCGAGAACTACGCCATTTGCATGCGAAATGGGCGGTTAACAGGTTGTCTTTCCAAATTTTTGGTCTTAAGGAGGAGAGGTGAGTGGTCCGAACCGATCCGAGGGAGGTGGGTTACCGAAGCCTCGGGGTTGCACGAAAACCAATCCAAGTTGCAAAGGATCCGATCATGACGTTCCTGAAGAGGAGAATTTCCTCCTTTAGCCCAAGTAAATCTAGACCCCAAGAACTTCATATCAATAAGACCACTATTATTCATGCAGCGAACAAAAGAACGATCTCTATTTGGATCAAAAGCCGACCCGCCCGTTTTCTCATTCTCTTTTATGACAACATTCATATCTCCTCCAATCAGCCAAGGACCTTTGAGATGATTTGCCAAATTACTAATATAGTTCCAAAGGAATTCACGGGTTGTTGGATGGGGGCTCGCATAGACGGTTGAGAGGAACCAATCCGACTCATTCTGACTGTGAACAATTGTCGTGATACTTTGATCGTTTGCGGCAATAAGCTCAAGTTGGACCATCTTAGAATTCCAGAAAATCCAAATACCGCCTGAGAAGCCCCTAGCCTCAACCACCTCCACATTATCGAAGGCACTACGCTTGATGATGTTTTTCATGTGATCGCCACTCATTCTTGTTTCCATAAGACATAAGATGGCTGGATTATAAGTACGAAGAAGATCAATAAGAATATTCATAAAAGTTGGGTTGCCGGCACCCCTGCAATTCCAAAATATACAGTTCATTAAAAACGAATAAAAGGGTTCAGATAAAACTGGAACGAAAAGAATATTACCTGGGGGGTTAAAAACCCCCAACACCATTCGACTCAGTATCTTGAGTCTCTTCTGCTTCACTCTGGAGTTCATCCAACACGTCATCAAATTGATCTTCGATTTGGTTTAATTCACAAGTTGTTGTAGGATTTTCATGGGGCTCCAGGTCTGTGTGTGTGAGGATTAATAGGTGGGTCACCTTCATGAGCAGGTAGCTGAAATTTATTTTCTAAATTTCATGACTTGAGATAACTTCTTTTTTCCTTTACTTGAGTTGGGCTTCGGTTGTGTCATGCTGGTACTCGGCCTAGCTAGAGTAGTTGGGTTGTTGCTAATTTTGTTGTTGTTGATCACAAAGTTCCGGCCCACCTCTAGTTGGGGTAGTTTATCTATGTCCACTTGTAGGGAGTTGGGCTTATCCATCACCTCGGGCTGCAGTTGCTGGATTCCATCTTGGGCCTCATTACTTGGGCCATCAAAATTTTGCAAATCATTAACTGGGACCGAAATAGCTTGGGCTATGTCAATTAAATTCATTTCGGTCTCCTCCCTTAAAATATCATATCTAGATCCATTTCTAATTTGGCCCTCTTCTTGGTAATTATTCTCCTTTTGACCGTTGGTGAAGATTGGGGTTTTCTCCAGGTAAGATTTTCCATTCCCTTGATTCTGCCATCCTTGTCTCTTATTTCCCGTCCCAAAATTACCTAAAAACTTCCTTTTCCTTCCGCCATTGAGTTGCCATTTTTAGGTAAAGAAACTTGCCTTTCTTGCACCTGACGGGCTGGGCGTCAAAATCGGGCTTGAGCAATCATCCATGGTCCGAATCCATGGTTTTCTTGGTTTTGCTGCTGCACGTTCTCCACCGCTTCTTTCTCCGATGGTTTGTCGGTGGCAATATTGGTGTTAGTTTCATTTTTCCCTTCTGAAGAATTTGATTTGCCGCAAGTTTCTTTAAGGTGGCCATATTGCCCACAATTGAAACATATGAGGTGAAGGCCCTCTTATTCAATTGGTTGAGGAAAGTCGTTTATCCATATGAGTGGAGGTAGGGGTTTAAGGAGATCAATTTCTACACAAACCCGAGCAAATCGACCACGAAGAGTGCCTTCCGTGTGCTTATCCACTTTAATTACCCGCCTAGTTTTTCTACCATTCGCGAAAGAATCTTGTAATTGAAGAGTTCAATTGGGAGTTCCGGGAATCGAACCCGCGCCATCATAGTAGTAATAGTGGCTGTTTTTGGTTGAAATCAGGGCGTCCACTTTCGAACGGTGATATAGTGGCCCATCACTATCCATGGTCCGTTGTTAAGAACATGGTCGTAGTCTTCTTTGTTATAGAATCGAATCATAAAGAAACCATTGCCTATGTCCATCGGCTCGACTTCCTCTTTCAACTTCCAAAGAAGGCGGATTTTGGTTTTAAGGGTGACAAAACCAATATTGCGGCCCAACACCTTTATGACGAGGGCATGGCGAAAGTCCTTCCCAAGTTCCTCCCACTCTTTAGGGAAGAGTTGAATTTTGGGCCAAGGAGAATCTTTTGGCGGGTTCTTAAATGTTCCCATCAGGGTATCGATTTCATCTTTTTCTCCTTTTCCCGTGTAGAATTCTTTCTGGGGGGTATGTTCCTTCCATATTTTATAAAGTTTTCTTGTTTTCCAGTCATTCACTTGGGGATCTTTGGTCGGTTTTTCTGCATTCTTAGTTTCCGAATCTGTCATATTTTCAGTACCCTGTGAATTTTCATATTGTCGTTGATCTCCATTCGCTCCCCGTTTGAATTTCTTGGTAGATCGCTCTTCCACCACCACGTGTGGTGGTGGTCGACCGGAGTAGACAACATGCATAGAGCCCGTGTCCTAGTATGCGGAAGAGAGTTTGGGCAAGAGCCCGAAAAAGTTATAGGAAGCCCGGAAAATTTTGAGAGAAGGCCCGAAAACTCGCACTTTAGTGTACCTATACTATCGTTTTTAACCGTTTATCTATTGACATTGGGATAAATAACCTATTTTTTTTAAAAAAATAAAAAAAATAAATAAATAAATGATGATATCCAAGCGATTTCCCCTCCTTCCTCAACACTGTTCGCCTGCCCTTGGAATTGTCACGCCATTTTATTATCATCATCGATTATTACGCTTCAACTTCACGAATATGAACAACAGTGAAGAAGGCCACAACAACGAATCAACATCAACATCAAAATCGACCCCAAATCCCAATCCCATTACTGCTGCTGCTGATTCAAAAGTTAACAAATTCCAACAACTCTTTCACTCATCAAACTCCACCACCACCACCACCAGTTAAGTGTATCAATAAATAAATTGGCTTCTTTTTTGGTTTCATAGCTTTTACAATACAATAACAAATAACAATGGCTGCTGCTGATATATGCCTATGCATAAATTTAATATTATCTGCAGATGGTTGGGACAAGTGCTGGGAAGAAGGATTAACGCCTTGGGATTTGGGGAGCCCCACCCCAGTTCTCCTGCACCTTCACAACACTGGATCGCTCCCCAAAGGCAGAGCTCTTCTTCCTGGCTGCGGCAGCGTAAGTGTAGTAATGTACTTTCTTCTGTTAACTGTGTGTGATTGGATGATCTGGCTTGTTGTACTGTTTGCTTATTTCGTTGTACCTTGCTATGATGCTCCTAATTATAATTTGTATGAAGAATACATGTGTAAATCTTGTCTTGTAACATGTGTAAATCCATTTTTCTTCTACCGCTTGATTTTGGTTTCCCCTTATTCATAGTCTCCTTCATCTTATATATATTCAATGGGAAGAAGAAAAATTAATTGTAAAGCCTAAACTTATCATATGTTACTTGTTATACATGGGCTGTTTCAGTCTAACTGATCTGTGAATGGGGTAGCTAGCATGCCCTGATGGATATATATTGAATTTTACTAATCAGAAGAAGAAATGTATTACTTCAATAATTCAATTCATATTTGAGATATATATATATATATATATATATATATATATATATATATATACTTGGTTTCAGCTTTCGTATTGCTCTCTCTCTATAATTTAAATTTTCTCTATAATTGAAATCTTGTATTTGTGACAGGGTCATGATGTGGTGGCAATTGCATGTGCCGAGCGCCATGTTGTTGGTTTAGACATATCAGACAATGCCATCAAAAGAGCAGCACAAGTAAGAGCTTTTTCGTCTATTCTCAACCCAAAACTGTTGCCAACAACATCACAATATTGATTTGAGATTTATATTTTTTCATGGAAATTCAGACCAACCACTAAACCTCGGAGTTCTTAGATTTTATATAACTGCAAAGAATAATGTGATCTGAAATTTCATCATCGAAACCTTCAATGGAATTAATTAGGGACCTTTGTGTTTACTGTTTTAGACTAAATAATCATTCTCATCTATTACAGAAAATTTTGTTCCCAGCTTAAATTGTGATGCACATATTTTTGTGGAGAAAATTTTGTTAATATGATAATAATGATGCTATATATAAGCTCTTAAGTTGTTGTCTTTCTTGTTGAAAAGTATTTTTTCTCGTATAATTACTGGTCATGGATGCCAAAGGTGAAAGCTTCAGTTTATGAAGCTAAAACTAATTAAGCATTAGATTCTATTATCATTACCTTTTTTCCAAGCAAGTGTATTGGTTTTAGAATTCTTTATTTATTGTTGATGATATCCCTTGGTTGCTTACTTTTATTATTGCACAACAAGGCAGTTGTTTTCCGGGTCGCCAAAGGCAGAGCATTTTACTTTCTTAAAGACAGATTTCTTCACTTGGTGTCCCACTCAATTGTTTGATCTCATTTGTGACTACACGTAAGTCTTATCAAGGCATGCGTATAAAATTATATTGCTAAATTCGCTATTGTGTTCATCAGGTTACAATATGGTCTTCGCAGGTTTTTTTGTGCCATTGAACCAAAGTTACGATCAATGTGGGCCCAGAAAATATGTGATCTTCTAAAACCGGATGGGGAGCTTATCACACTAATTTACCCGGTTAGCCAACAAAATTTGTTCTATTCGATGTTTATATTATTTCCTCTGGCATAAAGTTATCATTCTTGTTTTCTTTTTGAGACGACCAAACTAAGACTCCATTTCTTCACACATGTCTTTAAGAAAATACCTTTTAAAGTCATGGTGTGATAGCACCAGCTATAAGGGCAATAATGGAGAAAAACACTAGGCTTTCATTTTTCCTACTCTCTTATAAAACAAATCTGCGTCCGGTTAAACTAGGACTATAAAATTGTGACGGATGGATTATTAAATTTATCAAACTAGTGGATGTGAATTTCTCCAAATGATTTTCAAGAAAAAACAGAAGAAACTGGAGTTCTGACATTCTACTCATAAGAAATTTTGTAAATAATTATCCATCTGTTTAAGTCCGATAACCGTAAGTTTACTTCAGCATAACGCTTGCGTAGATTGAAAGGAAACAATCAATTGTATATAACTGCAGCAGCAATATGCAGCAGGTTCCTCAGACCTGAAAGATGCTGTTAGTTATGGGATTCACGGTGCTTTACGGGGTCATTAATATTACAGTATAATTTTTTAAAAAAATTGATTTTTTCTTTTAATGTCCTACTCCCTTCACAACAAATTTTAATGACTGCTATTTTGCTTTTCGGAATTTTGTTAAATAATTTAATTCTAATATGCCCCCCCAAAAAATACACTCTCTAGTTAAGGTCAATTTTGTTAAAATACTCGAGACTATTGCTTTATTAACTCTCATCTTAAACCATATCTGGCCAAACTGGATAGAGGATGAGATCTTAGTAGTATTTTGGATCTTCTAAGTAATCTATTGATTTATTCTGATTTTTTTTCACATTCGTGTTATCACCAGATAGATGATCACGAGGGTGGGCCTCCATATAAAGTATCGGTTGCAGAGTAATATCTATGTTTATTATCGAAGCTTCACTCGTTTTTTTTCTCTTGCATCACGGATGGAAATTCCGGTCTTTTTATACAAAATTCCAAGGTCCATACTTGTGATAATAGCACTACTAACTCTAAAGTTCTCTCATATGTGTAGTTATGAAGAGGTCTTGCGTCCTGTTGGTTTCAAAGCAATGAATATTGTGGACAATGAGTTGGCAATTCCTCCTCGAAAGGTAAATGATTTTAGTAAAATAATCTATTATTAGGACATTGCTTATAGTTTTGTTTTTAAGTCTTGGTATGGATACTTGTAGCAATTTTTTGAATGAGCACTAGGCTCGACATTTTCTTGAGGTTTCTCTATATGTTTCATGATTAAGAGCTGAGAAGACAAATTTATCTCAAGAGGCAGTAGAGCAGTTAACTGATTCGCGATTAATAATTCTCAAAATTATACTACACATGATATAAGATGCTTATGCTTTGTTTGTTTATGTTTTTGAATTAAAATAGGAGGAATGTATATTATCGGTATTCTTGTGAAAATGATGTGATGTGTTGTGTGTTTGTATATGTTTTAAAAAATGGTTGGAAGTTGCGAAATACGTCAAATAAAAAATGATTGGTTGATGTATGATGTATAATAACGATTGGGTTAATTATTTTTGTAATGAATATGTGATTAAAAAATTGTAAAGTAAGAAAGAGAAAAGAATAAATAGTTGGAGTATTTAATTATTGGCAAGAGATAGTGTGGAATGATGGATGTAGTGATTGATAGGAAGTTATACTAATTTAAGGGATTGAAAAAGTGAAGTCGAAAATAGGTGTTTTTGTGTGAAAGTTGTTTGTAATGTGGATTTTTAGAATATTGTGATCCAATAATATTTTAAAACATAAACAAACAAGACCGTAGATTCTTCAATATAATAGCACACGAGTAACAAATTATTTGGAATCTTAATATTTTCTCAAATGAATTTTTCGTCTTCTTTGTGGAATGTCTAATATTGATTAATATGCTTAGTTTTGCTCTGAAATATTTGATAAATACATTGTAATTTTTGGAATAAATTGACATAAAGTTGATTTTTTTAAGGAAAAATTACACACAGACCCCTCGCTTCTTATTGTACTTAGCATCCATTTTTTTCCCTTTTCCTTGCATGTTTGTTGGTAGTCAATACATTATCATTATCTGGTATCATAGCATAATAGATTTATAATGTAAAAAAAATCTTAAAACACTGTTGTTGAGTTTATTGCAGGGGCGAGAGAAACTTGGTAGATGGAAAAGAACTGTTCACCAATCCTCGCTTTGATATTCTTTGAGGCCTCAGCTAATATTTGCTCTAGCAAAGACATCTTTCAGTGAAATAAAGTTTAATGCAGTCATCCTATTCTGTGCAAAATGACTAAGAGAGAAGAGAAATACACATTGAAAAAAACAAATCTTCATAGAAATATATGTTGTTATGGGGTCATTCATAGGAGATCTTAGGATACTAGTTCTATTCCAATTCCAATTATATGAATATGGTGGATCAATATGAATGTTTGTGATTGTTTTGAAACTCCAAAATCTCGGTGCGCTTTTGAGAATTAGTTTGTCGTTATGAATTGGTTATTTTGGATGTCATCATTTATCAATATCTAGAGTTGGTTTACTTCCTGTAGTTTAAGCTCCCTGAGAGCACACTGGATCCTTTATTCGAAAATATTATTCTATTTCGTATTTCATTTGATATGCGCTCATCATGTTTATAAAAATATGTCACTTTATATTTTAGGAGGAAAAAAATTATACATGTGCAATGCATATGACAATGGAATAAAGGAAGAAACAACATACACAATAGGAGATCCAATCTGCTACTTGAGAAGCTATTGGGGTTATTTGCATCCACCTCTCCTGAGATATTGAATCCACCTCTCCTGAGATATTGAATTTTGGCACAAGGACCTCCTCTAATGTATTAAAATTTGACAATCATCGCCCTTATTTATAAAATATTATATTTACTATCTTTTTTACCCTTAATTTTTCTTTTTCCCTCTTTTCTGGTTCCTTTCCTTCCTTTCTCTTTCTTATTAATAGAAAGAAATTGAAATTAAGCACATGAACGTCTTGCGCTAAATGTAATTCTAGCGGCCAGTTATTTCTATTTAAAAATAATTATAACAAATAATGTAGTAAACATATTTTAAATAAATATGGATACCTATTTTATCAATTTCCTATATGTGGCTTGAATTATAAATTTTTAGTGTTTCAATTTTTTTTTAAAAAAATTAGCAGTGCTTTATTTTTTTTATAACTACTTAATTATATGTTTATAAATTTACATTATTGTTAATTGCCATAAACAAAAAGCTGAAAAGAAAAAGGGTAATTTCTTTTTAGTTTCTATTCACCTTCGGATCTCTTCTTCTCCTCTTTTTTCTTCTTTTTGGTTCTTAGTAGAGAGAAGACAAATAAGAATAGAATATATATATATATATATATATATAACAAATCAAACATTCACCAGGAAAATAATAGTTTTGTATGATTTGAAATCTAGAAATAGTAAACATGAATGCTATGTTATCAAATAATATGTGGAAGCTTTTCAGTTTCCAAATCAGCTGCTCCAAATAATCTATGGCTCCATAAGTAAAAAGATTAAAACTAAAGTACTCTTTCAGTTTTCATATTTCTGTTAATTGAAATAGTCAATGATAATAAAGTATAAATTTTTTGTTGTTTATAAATTAAAATAGAATAAAGTGCTATACTACTAATTTATTAAAACTTGCTTGGAGCATTAAAAAATATAACTCAACAACCACATAAAGAAAATTGAGATACCAAATATTTGAGTTTACTTTTTAATAAGTTTAACATATTGTTTATTATAACTTTTTTTAATTGAAAGCAATTATTCATTCTTTACTTTTAGCCAAGAGTTTTCATGAGGGTACTTTATATTTTTTTCATTTTTCTATTTAATAAGAAGAAGAAAACAATGTAAGAAAAATTAGAAAATAGGGGGAAAAAATTAGGGTATAAAAGGTAGTATATATATAATTTTTTACATATAGAGGTGGGGGATGCCAAATTTTAATACATAATGGCATGTTCTTTCCAAAGTGCATTAGCTCAGAGGAGGTGGATTCAAATAACATATGTAACAAAGGAGAAAGAAACATCATACACCATAGAAGCCCACATGATAGTTAGGGGTGTACGCGGTCGGGTTTGGGAGATTTTTTTTTAAAAATTCAGCCCGACCAAACACGTTTGAGTTGACAAACTATGAAAGCAAAAGAACATAAATATCTTTTCAAACCGAGCGGTTTGAGTTGGTCGGGTTCAATTTATTTAGCAGAGGTTTGGCGGACTATCAAATTATAATTATATTTATTACTACTTATTTGTAATTACAACTAGTAAGTAAAAAAATTTAAAAAAATATTTGTTGTTGTAGAATTTAATGAAAAAATTGCGTAAGTAAGAAATACAAAAATAAGTGGTACTAAATAAAAATCATATTGTCATAATTTATGATGAGTGAAAACTCCCAAATATTAATAAAACTAAATTGTTCTATAAATTTACTATATATATATATATAAATATATAGGGTATGGATCAAATACATCCTTATAGTTTAGGTAAGATATAAGACCCAATTTAGACCATTTAAACCATTTGATCCCAAGGTCCATATTTAAAGCCATTATTTCGGATTTTATATTTAATTTAATGATGATGGGGGCATTTTGGTCAATAGGTCTAACAAACTCATGCAAATAACATGCAAGATCAAAACAAATCCCACTATATCCGCCCATAACAGATTTTTTCCCCCAATTAATTCTCTTCTTCCCAATTAAAGAATGTAAATTTTTTACAGAAGTATTGATGCGTATTGATGCAAAGAATGCAAATAACATAAAATTGATACACAGAAGTTAAAGATTGATGCACAGAACTCAAGTAATCATCAAGATCGATTCAACATCATAGTCAATTCATCATCCATACAAGCTCGATTCATCATTTCCGGAAATTCGCATTTTGTCCTCCAGAACATAATATCTTAATAATAATGTTGTATTCTCCAGAACATAATATCTTAACAATACACATGTTGTATATTGTTAAATTAGTTGGTGTAATGTAATTGTATGATATGCAAACACACACTGTATAATTGGTTATATGATGTTGTATACTGGGTTATAGGATAATGTATAATGGTTTATGAGATTGTAACTATATGATGTATACTCACACTGTATAATTGGTTATAAGACACTGTATATTGTCTTATAATATATTGTATATTGGTTTATATTATATTGTATAATAGTTTGAAATCACTAATTGTATGTACAGAAATCAAATCCCCCTTATTTACGTTATTTATCATCAAACTCAAGTAATCATCAAGCTCGATTCATCATCATCGTCAATTCATCATCATCGATCGTGAATACAAAATCTTATGCAAAAGATTTCAACTTTGTTATGTGATTCCTCTATTTTTTTACAGGCATCCCAATTTCAAATCATTTTTTTTTTGATTCTTTTAATTTAAGTAGTAACGGCAATTTATAAAGATAGAGTAAGGTTCAATGTTGGTGACCTCCGCAGAACATGGGAGCTATATATTCCCACAAACATCCTGAAAAAATTGTTGTACAGAGAGGCCCTGTTATATGGCCTCATGGACCACCGATTATACATCAAATATTAGTGTATTATACACTAAAAACTCAGTATACATTAGCTTGTAAATCACAAATACACCATCATATAGTATCTTATAAACCATTATACAGTAAATACAACGGTGATATATAATGTATGATTAGTGACATACAATTAGTGATTTCAAACCGTTATACAGTATCTTATAACCCAGTATACAGTAGCATAAAAATCAATATACAGTATCTTATAACTCATTATACAATAAATACAATAGCTAATTAATCCATTATAAAATAGTTAATGAACAAATACACAGTAAATACAAACAAGGTAAAGTACGGAAATAATGGAAATAAATAAAAATAAAAATAAAAATCCAATTGAAAACACAAAAACGCGAAAAAGTCTAGTAAAACGATGGAATTTGGGCCCGAGAGGGTGGTGCTCAGCATACTTATGATAAGTATCTTGAGTTGTTTTTAAAATGACGTTTCCTTCAAGATTGAAGTAGAGCTTGGGGCCAAATTCCAAAAACAGTTTTTGCCTTTCGGAAATTTAAAATATATATTTTATTATTATTATTTTTAAAGCAAAATACAGTACATAAGTGGTGATATACAGTGTGGTATTTAGTGACATCACAATTAGTGATTTTTTAAACCATCATACAGTAGCTTATAAACCATTATACAGTAAATACAACGGTGATATATACTGTGTGATTAGTGACATACAATTAGTGATTTCAAACCATTTTATAGTATCTTATAAACAACTATACAGTATGTTATAACACATTATACAGTATCTGACAACCCATTATATAGTGTGTGTTTATACATCATACAATTACAATCTTATAAACCATTATACAGTATCTTATAACACAATATACAGTAACATATAAGCCAATATACAGAATCATATAACCCATTATACAGTGAATACAATAGCTAATAAACATTATACAATAGCTAATTCATACATTATACAATAGCTAATAAACAAATATACAATAGGGGAGATTGATATTTCGCGATCGACTTTTCGGTTTGCGAAAATCTGTCATCTTCATGGCTATTTTCCGATCGTCTTCCCCAGCGACTCGAGCAGCGACATCACCGCCATCCCATAGCGGCGAACATCGCCGCTCGTCGTGCCTCCCACAGTGGCGCGTCTCGCCGCCTTTCTCAGAAGATCATTGAAGTCGACGAGTTAACACAAATTCCAAAAAATCAATATTTCAGATTTTGGTTTTTTCAATCTCGATTTTCCAGAAATTCAGAAATTTCAGAATTTTAATTCAATCAAAACTGATTCTAGTGAAACCAAAATTTCAGATTGATATTTCTTAATTTTCGGTGATTTAATTTTGGCAACAAATCGAGAGATTGTAGGGGAGATTTTGGCAGTTTCAAATGGAGATATTTTAGGAAAGATTTTGTGCCGTTATTTTTGGTAGTTTGATGCTATATAATGATGCCATTGACTACTATACCCCCTGATACATTTGGAGCCTAAAATCCCGCCTATTTCTTGATTATTTTTTGGACTGTTGGATTTTATGTATCCAATGGTGTATATTGAGTCTTATATCTTATCTAATAGAGGGTATGTATTAGATCTTGACCCTATATATATATATATATGTTTCATTTGATTAGGAAAATGAAATTGTCTTTCAAATCATATATTAAAAATAGGTGTTCAAACCAAGTATTCCATTTGTTTGACCTAATAAAAAAAATGCGTTACATGAATATGAATACAATCACTCATGTTAGAAAATATATATGTATCTATTGTTTAAGCTTGGTGCTAATCATTAAATATATATACATATATGTGCAATATATAATTAGTGGTTGGGTTGAGGTCATGGGTCGCAACTATTGAACCCACCATCCGACATGAAAGTAGCGGATTGCAATATTTTCAAACTATTACAATTATTTAAAATTTTAAACCGGCAATTTCCCTGAGGATCAGCTCGGTTTTAGTGGTTTAAGCAGATTATACGGATTTACGTGTACCCCTAAATTGATAGCTACAAGACTTTGTAATATGACTTATATGTAAAACGCCCTAGATAATTCCAGTTCTCATGGTCTATAATATGACTTATATGTAAAACGTTGTCGCTACACAATTGTAAAGTCCTATGATGTCGGATAAGTATGTCCATCAAAGAAAATTTTCCCAAAAATATTCCTTTCATGTTTAAAATCGCGGTATTGGTGATGATATCGCCAGGTGTTTTCTCATATCGACCGCGTCGTATCGAGATATTATCGGACGATACCAAACAACACATGATAGGTGACTAAAAAATTATAAAAAATTTAGGGTCAAATGCATAAACCCCTTGTGTTATATCAAAAATGCGTAAAAAAAAAAAGAATCTTGTATTAACGAAATAGTCTAATCAGCCCTATGTTACTAAAAAGTCTGCGCGAAATTCAAATTTTGTTAAACGATAGAAGAAAATGTGTGTTTTGGATGAAATAACACTATCTACCTTTCATATTGTATGGAGTATAAATGTCAAATGAGCATATGTATAAAGGTGAAAAATATGAAAATCACACTCATTTTCTAATGGAATTTGGCTTTCACAAAGACTTTTTAATAACTCAGGGGGTGATTAGCTTATTTCGTTAATACAAATTTTTTTAATTTTTTTTGTATTTTCGATATAACACAGGGGTTTTTTATACAGTTAACCCAATTTTTTTTTATAATTGTAGATTAGATAGTAAACAAAATTCATTAATTAGTACATTATAAAAGAAAATATCGGAATAGATATAAATAATTTAAATATAATTTTATTGTCAAACCTAAATTAATTTGTAATAGAAAAGAGTATGTTGATAATTATATCATTAGTTTTAAATTTATATGTAATAATTGTTAGAATATATCTTCTAAATTAGCATAAGATTTTTCCTTATGTTATATTTCCTTGTATGTATCTTTATAGCTTAGGATATCTTTCCTTATTTATAGCTTAGGGTTTATATGTTTATCAAGTCTGTGTAACAATATTATATATATAATACTCAGTAATACAAGTTTTCTACGGGATTTTCTCTAATCTAACATTGTATCGAGCTAAAGGGATTCTCTTTCAACCCTCACAATCTCTCGCTTTCGTCAGCCTCTATCATCGCCATCCCTGTCCGGCTCCCGATTTTTATTTTCATTTTGTTCTTTCTTCACTACGGTGAAACTTTTGTAAATTAGTTTGGTTTTCGCAACCTGCTCTTTATGTTTTCGGTGTTTTAGATGCCACCACCATCTCTTTTGGCTGCCGCCATTTTTATGGCCGTGTTTAAGCCACTGCCGCCACTTTCTTTCTTTTTTTGCTCTGGTCGTGCTCTAGTCGCCGCTGCCTCTATCACCGCCTTTTTTACTTTATGCCATCACCGCTCACCCTGGTCGTGTCACTTTCGCAGTTTGTTTCCGCCAACTGAATTTCTCTCGAAATTGCAAGTGAATTCTGGATTGAGTACATATTCTGTTATGCATATGTTAGAAAATAAGAAGAAACGGCGTGAATGTTGGATGGAAATTTAGATTGTAACTAAATGAGAGACATTTTGAAAGTTAAAGAACTAAATGTGAGAAACTGGTAGCGAGTGGGACAAAAATTAAAATGAGGCATAGTTGTGGTATGATAAATGCAATTTTCGACGAACTCTTATCAACTATCCTCGATGAATATAAATTGAGCATTACTAGTGTATCTAGATTCTTAATCTATTTTAGATTAATTTTTTATTTCTCTTGATTTTTTTGTAATTGGTTAACTCTTATTAACTATCTTTGATGAATAAAAAGCATTACTAGTGTATCTAGATTCTTAATCTATTTTAGATTAATCTTTGATTTTTCTTCTTTTTTTTACAATTCGTTATTTGTCTTATATCAGAATTCAGAGGTCTTTGGCGTAAACAGGAAGGTACTTTGTCAAATGATTAGAAATAAAAAATTTCAGCAACTTGTTTTCGCCAGCTTTTTATATTAATGTTGAAAACTTGCAATATGCTGGCAACTGATGATAGAAAAAACTAATTGTTTGATTGGTAAAACCCCAGTAAGTTTATTGTATTGATATTAAACATATTTATAAGTACAAGAGTGTAAGAAACCCTAACCTACCAAACTAGGTAACAAGAGATATACAAAGATAAGGTAACAAATATATTAACACTCCCCCGCAGTCGAAACGGGAGGTTCACGAATGCTGAGATTGGCCCGAAAATCAAAGAAGAGTGTCAATGGTAGTCCCTTGGTGAAGATATCATTAAATTGATGAGCAGAGGGAACGTGTAACACACGAACTTCACCTAAAGCAACCTTTTCGCGTACAAAATGAATGTCAAGTTCAATGGTGCTGTATGGGGTTAGAAGACATGTAAATGAAACTGATGTTATCACAAAAAACAATAGAAGAACGAGAAAGAGGACAATGAAGCTCAAGAAGAAGATTATGAAGCCAAGAGGACTCGACAACAGTGTTGGCCACGCTGTGGTATTCCGCTTCGGCACTAGAACGAGAGACGACATATTGACGTTTGGAAGACCAAGAAATGAGGTTGTCACCTAAGAAAACACAATAGCCAGAGGTGGAACAGCGAGTGTCCGGGCAACCAGTCCAATCCGCATTCAAGTAGGCAATAAGATGAGTAAGAGATGAAGGGCGAAGTTGAAGGCCATGACCTAGAGTACCTTTAACATAACGAAGAATGCGTTTAAGGGCATGCATGTGTGGTTCCCGGGGATCATGCATAAAAAGCCAAATTTGTTGCACAACAAAGGCAATGTCGGGGCGAGTGATAGTGAGATATTGAAGAGCGCCAGCTAAGCTACGATAGAGAGTGGCATCAGAAACGGGAGGACCAGAGGCGGAGAGTTTGGCACGATTATATACGGGAGTAGAGGCCGAATTACAAGCAGAGAGATTTGTGCGGGCGAGGATGTCACAGGTAAAGTTGGATTGGGAAAGAAAAAGGCCGGACAATGAGAGAGTGATAGAGATACCAAGAAAATAGTGAAGAGAGCCGAGGTCAGTCATAGCAAACTCAGAAGATAACAGGCGAGTGAGATGAGCTAAGAGAGATGAGGAAGAAGCAGTGAGGACAATATCATCCACGTAAAGGAGAAGATAAGCAGTGTGGGAACCGTGATGAAGAATAAAGAGCGAAGTATCCGCCTTCCTGCTAACGAAACCAAGGGAAGTAAGATAAGAGACAAAATGATGATACCACGCGCGTGGCGCTTGTTTAAGACCGTAGAGGGATTTCTTAAGACGACAGACATGATGAGGAAAAGATTGATTGACAAAACCCGGGGGTTGCTTTAGGTAAACGAGCTCATGAAGGTGACCGTGTAGAAAAGCATTTTTAACATCTGACTGATGGATGGGCCAGGATTGCGAGAGGGCAAGAGAGAGAACGGTACGAATAGTGGCAGGTTTGACAACGACACTAAACCTTTCATCATAATCGAGACCGGGTTGTTGAGTATAGCCATGGGCGACTAAGCGCGCTTTGTAACGTTCTAAGGAGCCATCGGAATGAAATTTATGACGAAAGATCCACTTCGAGCCTACGAGGTTGGTAGAGGACGGACATGGGACGAGGTCCCACGTAGAATTGGAGTGAAGAGCAGAGACCTCGGCTTCCATAGAGGCTGTCCAATTTGGATCGCGAAGGGCTTGAGTAGGCGAACGAGGAAGAGGGGAAAGAGGAACGGTAGCAGAGAGATTGAAAATGGGTCGAGGGCGGACAATACCAGATTTTGAGCGAGTGGTCATAAGGTGTTGAGAGACGTCGGGACGAGGAGGGGGTGACGGTGTGGGTACGGCCGGCGAAGGAAGAGGCAGAGTCGGGATCGCACGAGGGAGGGGCGGCCGAAGTTGAGGCGGGGTATCGTCATCAGATTCAAGAAAAGAGTAGTCATCTGGCGGAGCCGAGGGACGAGGTGTGGCAAAAGGGAAAATGGATTCATCAAATACAACGTGGCGGGAAATTATGATTTTGTTAGTGGAGAAGTCAAGGCAGCGATAGCCACGATGGTTAGCAGAAAATCCTAAGAAGACGCATGCAGAGGAGCGAGGGGCGAGTTTGTTCGTAGCGGTAGAAGAGATGTTGGGATAGCAAAGCCAGCCAAAAATGCAAAGATGAGAATAATCCGGGAAGGTGTTGTATAATATTTCAAAGGGAGTGCGGTAGGAAAGAATTGTGGTTGGAAGAAGATTTAAGAGATGCGTCGCCATGTGGAGGGCCTCAACCCAAAATATGGGTGGAAGATGGGCTTGGAACAGAAGGGTGACATGATAGAATCTTACGTGTAGGCACAGCAAGTGTACTGGTCGTGTGTAGTAATAAAGTGGACGTTAAGTCCGGGTTTATCGTCTCCACAAGGACAACTACTATCTGAGTACCGAGACTACTGTATTACTCTTTTCTAAGTTAGATCGGTCGATAATAAGATTGATTAACTATTAAAAAAAATTAGAAAATAAACTAAGGCAACGTCACACCAAATAAAGGGAGGAAAAAAATAGAGAGAAGCGATCAAGGGACATTGTTCAACCAATTATGCATTCCGATTGTGATTTAGGTTCTATTGGATTATTAGATTGATTTAGCTAAGGCGAAATTCCCTAAGGTACGTACTACCCAATCTCTTGGCATAGCAACCCTATCCTTGTTAATGATTTCCTATATATCTCTATATGAAAACCCGATTAACGAAGATGCATTTAAGGTCTAGGAATTCCCCACGTGAATGGAAAGCCACCTAAAGAGACCGAGTCTATCTCTAGTCGGTTTAACTATAGGGTATTCAATGTTTATATCTTCCCTAGGTTATTATCTCTCGATCTCTAACCTAGGCATTTTATCAAACACTTGGTGATCAAGCAAATGTAGTATTGAGATCAAATATTGAATACATAGCTAAAACCAAAATTAATCCAATAAACACCAACAAATCAACAATCAAAATAACATAAATGACCTATCCATGGCCTCAATCAAATAAGTTTAGCTCATATTCATGTCAAAAGTGCAAATATAAATCATACAAGTCATAAGAGGTTTGAACAAATTCAAAAAATAAATATGTAAAAACTCCCTAATTCTTGTAGAGATGTGGATTCCTCGTTGAATTCTCCGTCTTCTCACGAATCCGGGCCTTCAAGTAGACGTTTTGACCTTCAAAATCACTCTCCCAAGCTCCCTCTCCCTCTCTTTTGGCGTGGCTGCTACTATCTATGGTGAGTTAGGGTAAAAAATGACCAAAAGGGGTATTTATAGAGCAATCCGCCGCCTCGAACGCCACGGCATTGGGTCTTGAACACCGCGGCGTTCAATTTCTGCTCCTGAACGCCGCGGCGTTGGAGATGAACGCCGCGCCGTTCCCCTGCTGCTCCGTCCAGTTTTGGTAAAATATGTATAATTTTCTCTACCAATGTCGGAATAAGATGATTCAAGTTGCTATAGAATCCTAAAACAAAGCTCTAAAACTTTCAACAAGACACCAAATCCAAAATCAAACGTTAAAGATGATAGAATTGTCTCACAAGTCACTGAATGAGAAAACTCCATTGCAAGACGTCTCTTCTGATGGCGTTTTCACCTCCTTCCGTACATATCTGATCTTTGTCTTCAACATAAGAAATGTACCTTTTCCACTTATGTTTCCATTGGTGTACCAAGTGTTTAATTTGGACATGGGTAGAAAAATCTATTCGATAAACGCTAGCACTGCACATACAGTTTTTCTCTTTATGCATGATTTACCTTCAATCCTTGTTCTTTCCTCCAAATGTTATGTTATTCTATAAAATATGAGAAAACAAAGGAGCATCAAATGTGATCAAATTATCAAAGAAACCATCAAAATTAATTTGCTAAACGGGGCGAATCGTGTGTAAAATTGGGATATATCAACACCCCCACACTTATCCATCGCTCGCCCTCGAGCAATTAACCATATGAAATAGACATCCACCAACAATCAAAAAGGGAAAAACGAAAAGAAAATTACTAACTAATCTCGCTTTCGTGGAGTATACGATTGTACTTATCTCGTGCAATAAGCCTTTAAACCTTTGAGTTGCCGCAAAGGACGAGTTATAGTCTCGTGTGGGTTTGCTGACGATATACCCACAAAATCGAAGGATTTTCAACCCCGACCAACCAACAGAAATCAGTATGATCAATAGTAAAGCAATGACATGAATTCATCTTTTAAAGCTCAATATTACATGTATACACATCAAACGCTTGCTCATGTTACACCGGAACTTGAAAAGATCATCCGAAGCGTGTAGTGATAATAAGTCTTAGGTATTATAGTCGAATGGCACTCTTACCAATTCTCAGACATTCGTCCCATGTCTATCAACTTTCGATTAATCACAAGGTACAAGAATTGAAAAAAAACCTCATAGCCATTTAAATTTCATCACTTTATCTAGTTTAGACTTTCAATTTATGAAACTTTTGACTCCATTCACAAGAGGCTAGACCGTGTGCAATGTTCGGTTCCCTTAGGCTTTCTATGACATCCTTGTAACAAGCTTTAGGCCAATAACTCCCAAACCAGATGGCTTTAGGGTATTAAGTGTAGAGACACTCCTACGGGCTTAATGACTCGAGTGCCAAAGGCCACAAAACAAAACTAGGTCCTTATTTCAATTTCATCACTTTAATTGGCTTGAGCTTAGCTCAACTTAGCATAACAGTACAGTGTATAGGCATGCTGCTTTTCACCTCCAGTACATATTAGCCTGACTTTTTAAGTCATACCAATTTTCCACCCGTGTGCATTATTGTTAAGCATACGAAGTTCGAGTAAGGGTTGTTCTGCTGATGACTTGAATTTCCCATAAAGTTGGCACTTTCAACCAAGTTAGGCGTCAAGCACTCATAGTTTGAGTGATCACCTCCACAATTTTCACAAGCAGACTTGACCTGATTCACTGTACCATGCATAAGTCCTAACATATCCAACCTTTTGTTTAAGGCCTCCAATTGACTAGCGACGCCCGAGCTATTTCCAATTTCATATACTCCGGTCGGTTTCTTGGGCAATATGATTCGTTCAGTTGGCCATTGATAGTTGTTTTCGTCCATCAACTCGATTAATGCCCAAGCTTCATCTGGTGATTTGTTCATTATAGTACCTCCTGCGGCAGCATCGAGATTGGTACGTAGGTTTGGTCCCACTCCCAAATAGAAAGTTTGCAAAAGCGTCGGCACAGCTAACCCGTGATGTGGGCATTTCCTCAGAAGTTCTTTGAACCGCTCCCATGCCTCGTACAATGATTCTCCCTCGAATTGACGGAAGCTAGTAATCTCATTCTCCATGGCGGCTGTCTTGCCTAGTGGGAAATACTTGGATAGAAATTTATCTACCCTTTGATCCCAAGTGTGAATAGACTCGGTAGGCAAGGAATTGAACCATTGTTTAGCTTTGTCCTTGAGGGAAAATGGGAATAACCGTACGCGTATTGCATCATCAGAGACTCCATTGTTCTTTAAAGTATGGATAATCTCCAAGAATGTTGCTATGTGAGCGTGTGGATCAACATGTAGTAAACCGGAGAACTGGACCTGGTTTCCTATCATCTGGATATACCCCGGTAGTATTAGGAAAGTGTTAGCTTCAACAGGTGGTAGAACAGTTGGCCCAGCAGCTCCTTGAATATTCGGCATCATGTAATCCCTCAATGGACGTTGTGGGGGCGCCTCCGGTGATTTAGAGGGATGTAAAGATTCGCTAGTTCCCTACGCACCGCTTCTTCCAAGATAGCGGGATCTATCTGAATAGGATGATCTGGATCCATCATGGCTAGTTGTGGTTGAGTCTCCCTTTGTAGTCTTACCCCTCGAGTAAATGTGCGTTCAATCTCAGGGCCCAACTCTGCTAGTCCAATCCCGCTAGTACGTGTCATGCACTAATGAGATCAATCTCGCACAAAGAAAGACAAATAAATTAAAAACAAAATAAATCTAAGCTCAGAGAGAATAAGAGAATCTCAATATTAGATAAAACAGAGTTATCCCCAGCAACAGCGCCAAAAACTTGACACGATAGAATCTTACGTGTATGCACAGCAAGTGTACTGGTCGTGTGTAGTAATAAAGTGGACGTTAAGTCTGGGTTTATCGTCTCCACAGGGACAACTACTATCTAAGTACCGAGACTACTGTATTACTCTTTTCTAAGTTAGATCGGTCGATAAGAAGGTTGATTAACTAATTAATAAAAACTAGAAAATAAGCTAAGGCAACGTCACACCAAATAAAGGGAGGAAAAAAATAGAGAGAAGTGATCAAGGGACATGGTTCAACCAATTATGCATTTCGATTGTGATTTAGGTTCTATTGGATTATTAGATTGATTTAGCTAAGGCGAAATTCCCTAACGTACGTACTACCCAATCTCTTGGCATAGCAACCCTACCCTTGTTAACGATTTCCTATATATTTCTATATGAAAACCCGATTAACGAAGATGCATTTAAGGTCTAGGAATTCCCCACGTGAATGGAAAGCCACCTAAAGAAACCGAGTCTATCTCTAGTCGGTTTAACTATAGGGTATTCAATGTTTATATCTTCCCTAGGTTATTATTTCTCGATCTCTAACCTAGGCATTTTATCAAACACTTGATGATCAAGCAAATGTAGCATTGAGATCAAATATTGAATACATAGCTAAAACCAAAATTAATCCAATAAACACCAACAAATCAACAATCAAAATAAAATAAATGGCCTATCCATGACCTCAATCAAACAAGTTTAGCTCATATTCATGTCAAAAGTGCAAATATAAATCATACAAGTCATAAGCGGTTTGAACAAATTCAAGAAATATATATGTAAAAACTCCCTAATTCTTGTAGAGATGTGGATTCCTCGTTGAATTCTCCGTCTTCTCACGAATCCGGGCCTTCAAGTAGACGTTTTGACCTTCAAAATCACTCTCCCAAGCTCCCTCTCCCTCTCATTTTGGCGTGGCTGCTGCTATCTATGGTGAGTTAGGGTAAAAAATGACCAAAAGGGGTATTTATAGAGGAATCCGCCGCCTCGAACGCCGCGGCATTGGGTCTTGAACACCGCGGCGTTCACTTTCTGCTCCTGAACGCCGCGGCGTTCCCCTGCTGCTCCGTCCAGTTTTGGTAAAATATGTATAACTTTCTCTACCAATGTCGTAATAAGCGGATTCAAGTTCCTATAGAATCCTGAAAGAAACATCTACAACTTTCAATAAGACACCAAATCCAAAATCAAACGTTAAAGATGATAGAATTGTCTCACTAGTCACTGAATGAGAAAACTCCATCGTAAGACGTCTCTTTTGACGGCGTTTTCACCTCCTTCCGTACATATCTGATCTTTGTCTTCAACATAAGAAATGTACCTTTTCCACTTATGTTTCCATTGGTGTACCAAGTGTGTAATTTGGATATGGGTAGAGAAATCTATTCCATAAACGCTAGCACTGCACAGACAATTTTTCTCTTTATGCATGATTTACCTTCAATCCTTGTTCTTTTCGTCTAAATGTTATGTTATTCTATAAAATATGAGAAAACAAAGGAGCATCAAATGTGATCAAATTATCAAAGAAACCATCAAAATTAATTTGCTAAACAGGGCGAATCGTTTGTAAAATTGACATATATCAAAGGGTGCGAATGATGTTATTGATTGATTGTAAAGTGCGTTCGGCCTTGCCGTTCTGTTGAGAAGTATGGAGACAGGGAAAACGAAAAGTAATACCAAGAGAATTAAGAAGGGTATGAAAATTATTATTATCAAACTCACGTCCATGATCACATTGGAAAGCTTTAATTTCAGTATTAAATTGAGTTTTAACATAATTGCGAAAATTAAGGAAAACATTAAATGCACCAGACTTGGAACGAAGAGGAAAAACCCATAAAAAACGAGAAAAATTGTCCAATAAAATAACATAATACCGATAATCATTCGCACTAACTAAAGGGGAAGTCCATAGATCCGAGTGAATAATTTCAAAAATACTACTAGTGCTAGAGGTAGAACTAAAAAAAGGTAAACGACGATGTTTCCCAAGCAGACAAGCATTACAAAGCGGTAACAAAGAATCCTTGGATGAAATAAATTTTCTAGGAACTAAAAATTGAAAAACAAAAGCACCGGGGTGGCCGAAAAAATCACAAAATATCCTGGATCACAAAATTCTAAAAAATCATAACACAAACTATTTTCATCTAAATTCACATTTTTTCAACTTAATTTTTGCAATCCCCTATATAACTACATATCATTCAATATATCTATCATATCACACAATCAAAATCATTTACTTCAAACATTATCTTTCTTTTCTTTTTCATACTTTACAATTTTTAATTTATATTTTATTATTTATTTATTCACATAATCATTATATAAATAACCAACTCAATGGGTGATTCTATACAACAACGGGTCCAACAGGGCCGGTACACCATTCACCATTGGATGCAGAGACAAGATAGTAAAAATCACTTGCATCCAATGGTGTAGAATAGACCTGCTCCATTGGACCAGGTCTATTCTAAAATTTCCCCCAACTCAATCATTCATCATTCAACACATCTATACATCAACCTATCACCATTGATTTGACACGTTTTACAAATTTCACCCATTTTTATAAAATATAAACAAATACAACGCATATCATATCATTTCACACGAATCGCCATAGTACACATTTCTCAAAAAAAATTCAGAATTCTAACTCAAAAACATAAACAAACATAGCATAAGTCTTTGTTTGCCTGTGTTTTCAATCCACTTTTTTCATTTTTATTTTCATATAAAAATGAAAATACACATTTTACATACTTTTTAACTAAAAATATTCTCATTCTCATTTTCACACTTATATTCCAAATTAATTTTAATCATTCTTTTAAAATTACATTTCATATCACTTTTTTCATACTTCATTTTTATCACTTTCCTCTCTCATCTTCTATCTTCTTTCTTTAACCATCCCCTCTCATCTTCTATCATCTGATTATTACTTTTCAAATTTCAATCATTTCACACATCACCAATCATTAATTTCAATAGTTTTAAAAAACACAACCAAATACACATACTTTTTTCATTTTTTACACATGAAAATAAAAAAACTCATTCTTCCATACATTTTTAAAAATGACCGGGTCTTGGGCCCCGCCTGTGCACCTGTGGCTGTGATTAATCCACATCACTTATTTTATTTTTTTGACTTAAAAAACAAATGATGTGGATTAATTACAGCCACAAAGTCCACAGGTGGGGCCCAAGACCCAGTTTATACAAGAATTTTCCTATACTTTTTCTACAAACAACTTTTTTTTTTTAGCTATTTAGCGAAACCAAATAAAAAAGTTCTTGATCTAGTAGTAATGATCTTACGGTGAATGAAAATTGCAAATTTGTTCCCATCAAATATGACAAACGATGGATAATTTTATGATGGAGTACCAATTCACAGGGGGTGTGGTAGTTTTCACACGGTGGTGAGTGGGTGATAAAAACCACTTCACCCCTTTAGAATTTGAGATGTCCAATGCTCCCGACGCACCATAGATTTTCCCCCGAATGAACTTCTTTAGTCGCAAACTCTAAATATTGTGCATATTTAGTTTCTGTTGAGAAGATAATTGCAAATCAGTCCAGTTTTCTATTTAGTTAATATTCCATTTTTAGCATGTAATCTGTTAGTTAGTTATAACTTTTTTCAGTTGGATTAGTTAGATAGTTAGTGGTTAATCTTTGTATATATATATATATATATTTACCCGGTCGTACAACTAATTATTCAAGCAATGAAATTAAATCATTTCCTTCAACTTAACATGGTATTCAGAGCCACAAAATGCTCTCCAGATCTTCTTCTACATTCAACCAAATTTCTACTTTTATGATCCATTTCTGCAAAAAATCCGATCATTGTTCTTCTACTTTAATTCAATCGATTCCTGATTCTTCCTTTTTTGATTAATCGATTCTTGTGAATCTGATTACATGATGAATACCAACACTTCGATCCATATAAATGATCCTTTATACGTACATCCATTTGAAGTACCAAATCTCAGGGGCGGATCTAGTAAGGCCCGGGGGGGGGGGGGGGGGGGGGGGGACGCAGTGCCCCCCCTCAATTTTTTTTTATATGTACATTTTTTTAAATTTTAATTTATAAATTACATAATGCCCCCCCTCAATTCCAATTTCCATCTCACCCCCCCCCCCTAAATTTTGAAAAATCATTTTTTTACCTTATAAAATTTTTTATATTTGAATTTCGCCCCTCTTAAAGTTTGAAAAATATCACGTTTTCTTCCTTTATTTTGAGTTCGTTCCCCTTGAAACTCAAAATCTTAGCTATAATGAAAGAGATATAAGAGTATAAACTATGTAAAAAGTTGTAATTTAACCTAGTTCCTTATTATATTTCTCCCCATAAATATACCGTACCGTACCGTACCGCGGGGGGCCACCCCCCTTAAATCTTTCGTCTTCACCCCCTCGGTAAAATTTCTCGTTCTATAGCCAGTGCCCCCACTGACTTTCAATCCTAAATCCACCACTGCCAAATCTGCACCTTGTTCCTCATGAGCTGCGCGGATCAAAGAATTATGGCGTTTGGAGTAAGCAATGAAGCTCACTTTGAGTTGCAAGAGTAAATTAGGGTTTATCAATGACACATGTTAAAGCCCAGAGTCAGATTCACCATTATTGTAGCAGTGGGAGAGGTGCAATGCACTGGTATTGTCATGGGTCCCTTGATAGATTTAAAGCTAGATTGATAGCTAAAGGCTACGCTCAGCAGGAGGGTTTGGATTATCATGAAACATTCAGCCCTGTGGTTAAGATTTTTAGAGTCAGAACAGTTCTTGCCCTTGCAACTATTCATCAGTGGTCACTTTCTCAACTTGATGTGAGTAATGCATTTCTTCAAGGAGATTTAAGTGAAGAGGTTTATATGCAAATTCCTGACGGCTTTAGCAATCAGGGGGATTCAAAGGTGTGCAGATTGCTAAAGTCCATATATGGATTGAAACAGGCATCAAGATAATAGAATTGTAAATTCACAGATGCACTAGTGAGAGTGGGTTACATTTAGTACAAATAGCACTATTCCTTGTTCACTAAACAAGCGAATGGATCAATTCTCATCTTGTTGGTATATGTGGATGATATAATCATCACAGAAAATAATGTTAAGATAATTACTGAGTTAAAGAGATACCTGCATATGAAATTTCATATAAAGGATCTTGGGGAACTGAGATATTTCTTAGGTATTGAAGTAGCAAGGACAAAGGACATAAGTTGTTTAAATCAATGGAAATATGTTCTAGAACTATTGAAAGAAGCTAGAGTAAAAAAAATTCTGAGAATAAAGTGTGGGATAATATCAATGAATATCAAAGACTAGTTAATAAACTGATATACTTGGGAATGACAAGGCCAGACATTAGCTATGCAGTGCAGCTCCTCACTCAATTCATGCATAAACCAAAGCAATCTCACATGTGTGCAACAGTGAGGGTGCTAAAATACTTAAAGAGAACTCCTGCATGTGGAGTCCTCTTGTCAAGTAAAAGTAAGTTAGATTTGGGGACATATTGTGGTGCAGACTGGGCTGCTTGCTTGATGACAAGAAGGTCATTGACTGGATTCTTTGTGAAGCTTGGAGATTTATTAATTTCATGAAAAACTAAAAAGCAGAAGACCATATCTAGATCCTCATGTGAAGCTGAGTACAGATCCATTGCCACAACAGCAAAAACCATCCTGTGAAGATATTCAGTGATAGCAAGTCAGTAATGAGTATAGCTACTAATCCAGTGTTTTATGAAAGAACAAAGCATATTGAGGTGGATTGGCATATGGTAAGAGATTTGATACAAAAAGGAGTTGTTTGCGCTAAGTACATTCAAAGTCAAGAACAACCGGCTGATTTGTTAACAAAGGGATTGGGAAGAGATCAACATAAACATCTTTTGTCCAAGTTTGATATCATAGACATATTCAAAGTGAACCAAACTTGAGGTGGAGTGTTGAGAAGATAATTGCAAATCAGTCCAGTTTCCTATTTAGTTAATATTCTATTCTTAGCATGTAATCAGTTAGTTAGTTATAACTATTTCCAGTTGGATTAGTTAGATAGTTAGATAGTTAGTGGTTAATCTTTGTATATATATACCCGGTTGCACAACTTATTATTCAAGCAATGAAATTACATCATTTCCTTCAAGTTAACAGTTTCAGATTGATGGGCTTGAGTCTCACATACTGTTGGATTTCTCGAAAGATCAAATAAACGCAGCGGAAGTTTTAAAATTTAAACCCAAAGCAAATTCTCCGTTTGCATATATGAATCAATAAATCGCAAAACGAATAACAACTTACCCGTTGAAGCGAAGTGGTAGGAGAATCCTATTTCTCCTCTAAATTTTGAATTGATGAAGTGTTGAATTCTTCAATCCTCGTGTGATTTACTCTTTTTAAATTTCTTGACTTTTTCTGGAAGTTTGATCCAAACAACGAACACACGTTGTCTCTAAATTATTACGCGCAGATTGATTGACGAAAAATTTCCCCTTCTTCCCTATGGTGACCGATGGCTAGTGTCTTATAGAGAGAGGGAGGAGTATTTCTTTTTTTTTTTTTGGAGAGTTATGAATTCGTATGTCATGTTTTAGGTCAAGAAGTCCTTTTATAACCTCTTGACTTATTGACCAAGACAAACAAAAGAGACCTTGTTAGGCGTCCATAACTTAACCCTAATAGGCGTCCTCATGGACGCCCTTTCTTGGTCCGGGATTTCTTTTATTTTAATTAATTATCTATTTAATTAATAATTTATTATATCCAATAAATAAATAACTACATTAAATAACCAAATTAATTAGATAAATTAATTCAATTATTTATTTCCATAGGAAATTAATTAATAATTAATTTTATCTTCATAATTAATTATTTCATCTAATGAGTAATCAATTAATTATTTAATTTATCCAATAAATCAAAATCTCCTAGAAGAAAAATAGAAAGTCCTCTTTCATTTTTCTTTATCAATTCTTTAGCGCGACTTTTTAGGTTCGTTTCGTTTGGCAATGAGAGAAAACGAAAGGAAGTGGATAACACCTAGCCGGTCACGTGGCCCACTTCGTAGCCCAAACGAAATCGAATGATTGGATCATTCTACAACATTCCAATCATAAATACCGTATAAGTATAAACCCTTTGTTCATGTGTCCCAGTCAAGTGAGAGTCATGGTTATGTCAAACTCACTGGACTTGACCATATGTAGTAATTATAATAATACGTGATCATTGAGATCGATTTAGTGCCTAGCACAATCATCTCTTTTGCTTTGGCCAAAGACTTTGATCTCTATTTATATATAATCACTTAGGGTACTTTCTCATTCACTTATGAGAGAACGAAACCCATATTAGATATTAGCTAAGATTACCACTTGCCCATCAAGCCGCATCTCGAGGTCGACCCCACCAATGGGTGAATTGGGTCTAACTACTCTAGTGAAATATTTGACGTCACAAGTGCATCTTCAGCTTGATACTTCAGGTCAAATGTTCACTTATACTTATTAAGCATAATCAGTTTTGTCATTGACAATGACAGAGTGAAAACCCATGTGATAGAACCGATGCCAGTCGTGTTCGAGCATATCAGTTCCACTGATGTGCCTATAGTCTTAAGCTCCCACCATCACGTGGTGTTCTTCAACTGACACTCCCATGTCAGAGCTAAGATTGTTCAAGTGTTCTAAGTCTTTATTTGTCCATTAAAGACTTCATATTACTTTCGAACGTGTTTAAGTAATCAAGATCAATCTCTCTAATGCCAATCTTCCTATCCCATAGGAAGTAGAGGGATTGCTTTGAAAACATGGACAAAACGTTTTACACTACTTATAGATGCAGATAAGATTTAAGTGAAAATTAAATAAGGCCTTTTATTTATAAAAAGAAATAAGTTCATTACAAGAAAGATGCCCTATCATTCTAACCTCTATGGCATCTGAAGGCATAATCCTAACAATCTTTCACTTAGACTCAATGCCACTCATTGTGGTATCTTATACCCATCATTTCCAGGTGTCGGTCCATAACAGCCTGAGGAAGTGGTTTGGTGAACGGGTCAGCTACATTGTCAGCTGAGGCTATTTTCTGCACTGTTAAACCGGCATTTTCCAGGAGGATCGCTCGGTTTTAGAGGTTCAAGTAGATTATACGGATTTATGTATACCCCTAAATTGATAGCAACAATACTTTGTATGCTTTATGGTTTAAAAACGTCCTAGATAATTCCACTTCTCATGGTCTATATGACTTATATGTAAAATGTGGTTGCTACACAATTGTAAAGTCCTATGATGTCGGATAAATATATCCATAAAAGAAAACTTTCCCAAAAATATTCCTTTCATGTTCAAAGTCGTGGTATCGGTGATGATATCGCCAGGTGTATTCTCATATTGATCGCGACGTATCAAGATATTATCGGATGAGACGAAACAACGCATGATAGGTTACTAAAAAAATTATGAAAATTTTAGGGTCAAATGCATAAACCCCCTGTGTTATATCGAGAATGCATAAAAAAAAAGGAATCTTGTATTAACGAAATAGCCTAATCATCCCTATGTTACTAAAAAAGTTTGCGCGAAATTCAAATGTTGTTAAAAGATAGAAGAAAATGTCTGTTTTGGATGAAATAACACTATCTACCTTTTATATTGTATGGAGAGCATATAAATGTCAAACGAGCATATGTATAAAGGTGAAAAACATGAAAATCACACTCATTTTCTAATGGAATTTGGATTTCACACAGACTTTTATCACCCAGGGGGTGATGAGCTTATTTCGTTAATTAACACATATTTTTTTAATTTTTTTTTTGCATTTTCGATATAACACAGGTTTTTTTTATACATTTAACCCATTTTTTTTTTTATAATTGTTGTTGGTCCCAAGTGGTATACGAAAGGGTCTAGAAGGGGGGGTTGAATAGACCCTGAAGTCTTTTTCGACTTCTTAAAAATTCGTATCACTTTGAAGTATTTGAACGCTTGACAAGTTTAAGCGTTGGATGTGGCGCTTGAGAAAAGTTAACTTAGACTCGGTGATTTCAACGCTTACCAAAGTAGGGTAGAGTTTAGTCACTAAATCAGGGTTAGCACAGCGGAAATGTTTTTATAGCTTAGCGTTCGTTTTAACCAATTAGTCGCTTATTAGTTTTAAATGCCTTTTCAAGATATAATATGACAGTATAATGTAAGACAATAAAACAGTACATGACACAAAATATTTGTAAGGTTCACTGGGTGATGTAATCCCAGCTACGTCCTTCTTCTCCTTTTATCAGGGAGGTTTTCCACTATGATGATTATCGAAGAGTCACACAGAGACTTCTACAAAATAGAGAGAGATTGGATATGATCTTGGAACTCCTTGGTCACACAGATTTCAGCTCCAATAAAGACCTTCTATCCCCTTGCTTCTTTCACCCAGAAATAGTGCAAGTTACGCTCGATCTCGGAACTCCTTGGTCACACAGATTTCAGCTCCAATAGAGATCAACTTCAAGTACTCCACTGATCTCGGAACTCCTTGGTCACACAGATTTCAGCTCCAATAGAGATCAACTTCAACAAGCTTCTTTTACACAAAAATGCTGCTTGTGTATCAACAAACTTTCTCACTCAGATGAAAGATGTTGAGGGTTTTTTGTAACGGGTTTGTTTGATGTTGGGAAGTTCAAACAACTTGGAATATCTCAGTAATAGTGTGTGGTTCTTCTAAAAAGATGTTTGAGATGTTGGTGACTGTCTTTGGAATGTATTTGAGAGGCTTGAAGGATTTCGGCTATGGAGTTTCTAAGCTTTTTCTCTCAAATAATATCAGCAAAGTTTGGACCTTTTTCAGTGTATATGAGCGTGTGATCTCGGTCTCTTTTCACTGTTGTTACGCTTGTCACCACACTTGTTTTTGCTGAGAGGGTACTACTTAAGTGTTTCTTGGAATTTTGTCCGTTGGACACAATTAGGAGCACAGTTTCCTAAACATTCCTTGTCTCTAACATTCCTGACATTTGGCTATATTAAATAGTCAGGCATTTTCTTGCTTTTGGAATCTGACAAGTCTTGGTCAAAAGGTAGTTTGCCCATGTGATAGTGCTCATACTTTAATGCACTTTATCCATTGTTTAATGCATCTTTATTTCCGTTGGAAATAATTGATTGAGTAGTAGCACTGTTCACAAGACGCCGAAACTGTTCACATGAATAGTAGAACTATTCAGCTGGCGCTTGAATAGTAACTCCTGAATAGTAATACTATTCAGTTAGCGCTTGAAAATACTGTTCATATGAATAGTACGTTTGAAGTTTTGAGCGCTTGAATACTGTTCACCTGAATAGTCGTGAATAGTATTCTTGAATAGTTAGCGCTGGACGCTTGAGTGTTGAATAGTATCGTGTGAATAGTAATACTTGAATAGTGACATATGAATAGTATCACGATTCACCAGGCGCTTGGGGACTGTTCACTTGAATAGTACGTTGAATAGTGCGGATGAATAGTAGCACTATTCAACAGGCGCTTGAGCGCTTGAATAGTAACGCGTGAATAGTAAGCGCTGGACGCTTGAGCGCTTGAATAGTAACGCTTGAATAGTAAGCGCTGGACGCTTGAGCGCTTGAATAGTAATGCGTGAATAGTAAGCGCTGGACGCTTGAGCGCTTGAATAGTAACGCATGAATAGTAAGCGCTGGACGCTTGGAACAAATCTTCATTTTCTTTTGATTCCAGATGCTGATCTTCAACTTCATCACTTAATAGACTCACACAGAATTCTATTAATGATTTGGTATCACATAATCTAAAATCTATAAAGACAAAAATTACAAGCCTAACCAAATAAGTAAACTTTCAAACGCTTATACAATATTTCTATGAAAACATAAACTTACATTCTTTTGGGGTCTAACATGAAATCCTATCTTGTCATCATCAAAACATCTAACATGAAATTCCTAGCAATTTTCCCCTTTTTGATGATGTCAAGACCTTAACTCTTATAACTCTTTTATAGTTTAAGAGTTCAAAGAAAAGCCCAAAATAATATAAGTTAGCGTTTGGAAAGTTAGATAAGTTAGCTAATGTTAGATAAGTTAGCTAATGTTAAATTAGCTTTAACAAGATGTTTCAGCAATAAATCATTCATTCATATATATAGAATTAAAAGCGTATATGATTTATACTAAAACAATGATTACATGCCTTTTCTTTCTCTTCCTTTTTTTTTAAAAAAACTTTTCTTTCTCTTCTTTTTTTTTAAAAGCTTTTCTTTCTCGTCTCCTAAACTGCTTTTCTTTCTCTTCTTCCCCCTTCTTGGCATCATCAAGGGAAGGTTGCAGTTCAAGCGATACATACTAGAGGAGGAGGACCAGTTGGTGTGGGAAAAAAAAGGTGAGGGATGTCAAGTCAGCATTAATTGCATTGATTGACTAATCCACTTTCTTGTTTAGCGTAGGGTAATGTGCGCTTGCTTTTAAAGGATCTTTTTACTGAGCGCTCAGCTGGGAATAAAGCTAAGCGTTCAGTTTATCTTGAGAGGACATAGACACTAAGAGAAAGACGTTTGATAAGCGTCCGAAAGAGTTTAGTGTATAACGCTAAGTGCTTATGACCAATGTAATAAATAAAAAAACGGTTTTGGTCATTCTCACTTAAGTTTAGTTATGCCTTTTAAGGTTCCCCCTATGTAGGTTCTCCTTCATATTGATAACTTATTGAAAGGTTTTATGCGTAGAAAGAATTTTATTCCCCCTAAATTTATGCTTAATGAACAACCAACTTGTTGTTCATTAACTTATTGAAAAGTTTTACCACTTGTTGGTAAATCAACAACCAACTATATCTGACCTCTAGTAATTATTAATTTAAATATATATATATATATAAATATATTATATATATGTGTGTATATATATATATATATAATTTTTTTTAAAATGCATGATTTTTATCAAAGTTTATATTAAGTGTTGAGGGGGAATATATTCAACGCTTAACATATACCACATGTTGTAATATTCATGTTGACGCTTGAAATAATTTTTTGTTTGAGCGTTCAACATATCATGCAAAAATAATAAGCGTTGATGATCTATGCATATTTAAAAGTTTGTTTGATCATTGACGCTTACAGATATGTACAAGTACAATTTAAGGTTTCCCCTAAATTTGATAACTTGTAACAATTTTGAAAACGCTTTTAAACAATATAATAAAATGAATTCCCCCTACATTATATGTCTAATGAAAATTTGATGCATAATGATTAAGCGTTTAAATCATTCATACCTCGTCTTGGAATGAAGAACAGGATTTTCTCTTTTCATATCTTAGAAATTTCTTGAATTTTTTGACCAATAAATCCATTTCCTTTTCTTCACTCGATTCTGTCACTTCCGCCTCATTGACTGATTTTCCCTTGTTTTTAATGTTGGCGATTAAAGCTCCGGATTCAGTCGCTGAAGTCGACTTGTCGCTGATTGCTCCCAATTCGAATTCAAAAGTCCTTAGTTCCGAAAACACATGCTCTGGAGTTAGAGTTTCCAACATCTGTGATTCTCTCATGGCAGTTGTCTTCATCAAAAATCTATTGGGAAGACTTCTGAATATCTTGTTGACCATTTCCTTGTTGGTCAATTCCATGCCTAGTGACGCTAACTCTGTAATGAGCGAAGTGAATCTCGCGTCTAATTGTTCTAGCGTCTCATTGGGCTGCATCTTAAAACCATTAAATCTTTCCTTGGCAATAGAAAACTTGTTTTCCTTAATTTGTGCTGAGCCACCACATATTATAGCCAACTTATCCCATATTTCCTTAGTCGTTTTACAAGACTTAACTTTGTTGAATAAGTTGTCATTGTTACCAATGGCTGTATATAGAGCGTTCCTCCCATCATTGTCCAAATTAGCTCTTCGGCGCTCATCTGGGGACCATTCATGTTTAGGTTTCGCTACATAATCGCCAGGTGTTGCTTCTGTAGCTCCAGGCGCTCTAGTGATGACTTTGAGAATCTGAATCGGACCATCTGAAATAATATCACACATTTCATCATCACATGAACACAAATAAGTAAACGCTTTGACCTTCCATGAGTCATAATTTGACTCGGTCAACTTAGGAACTCTAGCAAATGCCATGAAAAGTTAGAAGAAAAATTTAAAGCGACTATATTTATAAAAAATAAGGATCTGAACAAGCAGTTACGCTTGGAAACGCTTAGGTTTCAACTTCAACCGCTCTGATACCACTTGTTGGTCCCAAGTGGTATACGAAAGGGTCTAGAAGGGGGGGTTGAATAGACCCTGAAGTCTTTTTCGACTTCTTAAAAATTCGTATCACTTTGAAGTATTTGAACGCTTGACAAGTTTAAGCGTTGGATGTGGCGCTTGAGAAAAGTTAACTTAGACTCGGTGATTTCAACGCTTACCAAAGTAGGGTAGAGTTTAGTCACTAAATCAGGGTTAGCACAGCGGAAATGTTTGTATAGCTTATTAGTTTTAAATGCCTTTTCAAGATATAATATGACAGTATAATGTAAGACAATAAAACAGTACATGACACAAAATATTTGTAAGGTTCACTGGGTGATGTAATCCCAGCTACGTCCTTCTTCTCCTTTTATCAGGGAGGTTTTCCACTATGATGATTATCGAAGAGTCACACAGAGACTTCTACAAAATAGAGAGAGATTGGATATGATCTTGGAACTCCTTGGTCACACAGATTTCAGCTCCAATAAAGACCTTCTATCCCCTTGCTTCTTTCACCCAGAAATAGTGCAAGTTACGCTCGATCTCGGAACTCCTTGGTCACACAGATTTCAGCTCCAATAGAGATCAACTTCAAGTACTCCACTGATCTCGGAACTCCTTGGTCACACAGATTTCAGCTCCAATAGAGATCAACTTCAACAAGCTTCTTTTACACAAAAATGCTGCTTGTGTATCAACAAACTTTCTCACTCAGATGAAAGATGTTGAGGGTTTTTTGTAACGGGTTTGTTTGATGTTGGGAAGTTCAAACAACTTGGAATATCTCAGTAATAGTGTGTGGTTCTTCTAAAAAGATGTTTGAGATATTGGTGACTGTCTTTGGAATGTATTTGAGAGGCTTGAAGGATTTCGGCTATGGAATTTCTAAGCTTTTTCTCTCAAATAATATCAGCAAAGTTTGGACCTTTTTCAGTGTATATGAGCGTGTGATCTCGGTCTCTTTTCACTGTTGTTACGCTTGTCACCACACTTGTTTTTGCTGAGAGGGTACTACTTAAGTGTTTCTTGGAATTTTGTCCGTTGGACACAATTAGGAGCACGGTTTCCTAAACATTCCTTGTCTCTAACATTCCTGACATTTGGCTATATTAAATAGTCAGGCATTTTCTTGCTTTTGGAATCTGACAAGTCTTGGTCAAAAGGTAGTTTGCCCATGTGATAGTGCTCATACTTTAATGCACTTTATCCATTGTTTAATGCATCTTTATTTCCGTTGGAAATAATTGATTGAGTAGTAGCACTGTTCACAAGACGCCGAAACTGTTCACATGAATAGTAGAACTATTCAGCTGGCGCTTGCATAGTAACTCCTGAATAGTAATACTATTCAGTTAGCGCTTGAAAATACTGTTCATATGAATAGTACGTTTGAAGTTTTGAGCGCTTGAATACTGTTCACCTGAATAGTCGTGAATAGTATTCTTGAATAGTTAGCGCTGGACGCTTGAGCGTTGAATAGTATCGTGTGAATAGTAATACTTGAATAGTGACATATGAATAGTATCACGATTCACCAGGCGCTTGGGGACTGTTCACTTGAATAGTACGTTGAATAGTGCGGATGAATAGTAGCACTATTCAACAGGCGCTTGAGCGCTTGAATAGTAACGCATGAATAGTAAGCGCTGGACGCTTGAGCGCTTGAATAGTAACGCGTGAATAGTAAGCGCTGGACGCTTGAGCGCTTGAATAGTAACGCGTGAATAGGAAGCGCTGGACGCTTGAGCGCTTGAATAGTAACGCGTGAATAGTAAGCGCTGGACGCTTGGAACAAATCTTCATTTTCTTTTGATTCCAGATGCTGATCTTCAACTTCATCACTTAATAGACTCACACAGAATTCTATTAATGATTTGGTATCACATAATCTAAAATCTATAAAGACAAAAATTACAAGCCTAACCAAATAAGTAAACTTTCAAACGCTTATACAATATTTCTATGAAAACATAAACTTACATTCTTTTGGGGTCTAACATGAAATCCTATCTTGTCATCATAAAAACATCTAACATGAAATTCCTAACAGTAGAATAGATAGTAAACAAAATTCATTAATTGGGACATTATAAAAGAAAATATCGCATTAGATATAAATAATTTAAATATAATGTTATTGTTGAACCTAAATTTGTGTTAGGAATTTCATGTTAGATGTTTTGATGATGACAATTAGGACTTTGTGTTAGACCCCAAAATATGTAAGTTTGATTTTAGTAGAAAATTTTTATAAGCTTTGAAGCGTTAGTTTTGTAATAGGCTTATTAGGCTTTGTTTTATTTTACTTTAGATTGTTAGGCTAAGTAGTCTTAGGCTGAGCGTCTGATAATTTCTGAGTGAGTTTATCAGTGGTAAAGTTCGAAGACTCAAGCGCCTGATTTCTGAAAGAAGATAAAAGTCTCCAAGAGTCCAATTGACCAGCTACATCAAGCGTTTCCTTATGGGACAGAAGTAATTTCACCTGAATTTATTTCTAAGTCCAGAAGGAGTTTAATGCAAATATTCTCAAAGCATTAAGTAGCAACGGGTATTTAATTCAAATGCATTAAATGCTGATAAGAGCATTAAATGTGATAAGCACTTTCAGACGTACGGAGAAGCCACCCTATTGGACTGTCAACTATCTCAGACTGCAGCACCAACTTTTGTGCAGCAGATTTTCAGAAAAAAGGACAAAAGTTGTTCACTCGCGGAAGTGAGAGACACGCGCCTGTGCATGTGTCAAACGGACACTTTCTCCAAGAATGCCTATAAACAGGACTTCAACAACAAGCCAAATAGTGAGAACAATTAATCTTCAAGTCGAATTGCTGTTGCATTGAAGTCTCATTCCTTAAACTCTCAGAAAAGCCAGAATATTCAAGAAAACATTCCCTCTCCTTTTCTTCAATCCTGAGACAGTCAACAAATATCTCAAACATTCTTTTCGAAGAAACCACTTTTCTACTGAGATATTTCCAAGTTGTTTGAACTTCATCAAAATCAAGCAAACCGTTTTAGAAAAACCCATCCAAGCCTCGCGATCTGTGTGAAGTCGAAGTTGGATACTTGCATCATTTCTGGGTGAAAGAAGCAAGGAGATTGAAGTGATTTGGAGAAGAAATTTGTGTGATCAAGGAGCTCAAGTCATCGACATCTATCTCTCCCTATTGTGCAGAAGATTCTGTGTGATTCTTTGAGAATCACTTTAGTGGATTGCCTCCAAGTGTTTAAGGAGAAGAAGGACGTAGTTGGGATTAGATCACCCAACGAACCTTACAAATATTGTGTTATTTACTTTTCAGTCAATTCTTTCATATCATATCATTGCATAAATTGATTAAGTAAAACACAATCAAACGCTAAGCAACTAAGAAACTTCTGGTGACGCTAAAGCTTTCAAAAGAAGACTAGAAAAATCATTCCACTGTGCTAACACTGATTAAAGAACTGAACGCTTAAACCCACTCGGTTAAAGTATTCAAATCTTGAAGTGTAAGTTAACTCTCTAAAAACAGTCTTCATCAAACGCTCAACCTAAGCGTCTATATTTCTAAGTAAACGCTCAGTCAAGCGTTCACATTTCAAGCGTCCAAAACCATTTTAATACGAAACCTTTTCGGAGTTGAAAAAGACTTCAGGGTGTATTCAACCCCCCCTTCTAAACCCTTTCGTTTGCCACTTGGGACCAACAAGTGGAAAGTTCCCAAGCTGAACGAATCAAATTATGACACATGGAAAGTCAAAGAATTTACATATCTCTGTTCATGTGATGATGACATGTGCGATATCATTTCAGATGGGCCAATCAAAATATATAAAGTTATCACAAGAGCACCTGGAGCCACAGAAGAAACTCCAGACGGTTACGCTGACAAACCAAAACAAGAATGGTCTCCAGACGAGCACCGAAGAGCAAATTTGAACAATGTCGGACGAAATGCTCTTTATACAGCTATCAGTGACAATGATAATCTTTTCAACAAGATTAAGTCATGTAAAACAACTAAGGAAATGTGGGATAAGTTAGCCATAATTTGTGGTGGCTCAGCTCAGATTAAAGAGAACAAACTTTCCATTGCCAAGGAAAAGTTTAATGGATTTAAGATGCTACCCAATGAAACATTAGAGCAATTGGATATAAGGTTTACAATCTAGTTACAGAACTTACATCGTTGGGAATGGATTTACAGAACCGAGAAATGGTGGTCACAATCTTTAGAAGCTTACCAAGTAAATTCTTGATGAAGACAACCGCTATGAGAGAATCAAATATGCTGGATCTTCTAACTCCAGAAGACGCCTTTTCAGAACTAAAAGCATTTGAGTTCGAGTTGAATTCTGCCAGTGATATTGTGAGTAGTCCAGTGATTGAATCTGGAGCGCTTATTGCATCAATCAAGGGCAAATCGCGTAATAAAGGAAAGAATTCAGATATCAATGAGGAAGAAGAGTTGGCTTTGCTGAATAGATTCAGGAAGTTCTTGAGATATGAAAAGAAAGGAAAAGGTTTCAATAATCAAGGGCAAAGTTCATATCAAGCGCCCACTCCAGTACAACAACAGTACCAAGCGCCTCAGTATTCTGCTCCTTCACCCCAAACACTTGTTCAATATCAAGTGTCCACTCAAAATCTCTCAGCACCCGTGGTCTCAAAGCCACACACTGCAAGGTTATCAAATGAACAAAAGATGAAAACTAATCTTTGTTATAATTGCAGGAAACCAGGGCACTACCAGGTAAATTGCCCTTATCCAAACGTATCCAAGCCCTCAAGGCAGGATTACTTGGATAGAAACCAATTCAGGAGCAACCTTCGGCAACGAGGTTTGCTAGCGGAATCAGAACCAGCATCCGCACCTAAAGATTTAGAATCATCAGACGAAAGTAGTGATGATGATGAGCCATTAGATGACTCAGCTCTCATATGTCTCATGGCCGGAGATGATGAAGCGTCTCCTGAGGTAATCAATGAATTATCAATTCCTCTTTCTTATGATGAATTACTTGACAAAGTCAGAGAATACTATAATGACTGTCAAGAAGCTGGCAAAATATATCAAAATGATCTCGCTATTATTTCATCACTCACTAAAGATAAAGTAACGCTCAGAGCAGAGTTGCGAATTCAGCAACAGTGCATTGAGAAAAAACAATCGCTTGAGAGTGAAGTTATTCAATTAAAAGGTGATCTTGATATAATAGTCAAGAGAGAAGCTGATTTGATCGCTAGACTTGCCAAATCAGAGCAGCTCATCTCATCATTATCAAAAGCCTCTAGACAGCTGGATAATGTGACTGAAGTAACCAGATTATTTGGTGAGAAGATCGGTTTAGGATGCGATAAACTCGGTAAACACTCCAATCAATCTAATGTTACAACAAACAACAAAGGAATGGGTGTTATCTTTGTTGAAAAAGGTTCACAAGGTCAAACTCAAAATGAACCAAGTGACAATGGTAAGAGGCCAAATGAGAAAGTCAAAACTAACTCAGGCAAGGGTAAAACTAAGGCAAATGATTCACAAAGACGGGTTTATCCAAACGCTCAAAAAGCTAAAGATAAGACTGACAACTGTGAATCAAGCGCTAAGCGTCCAGCACCAAAAGTGCAACCCAAGCCAGTGCCAAGGAAATACCAGCGTCAATATCCAAGACAGTCAAGATCATATTATCGATACTATGATGATTATGATTATGACTATGATTATGACTATTATTATAATCGTGGATATTATTATACATCCAAAAAGCACACACATCACAATGTGAAACCCAAAAAGGCCAATATTCCTACAATGAAGACTAGGCAAATATGGGTTCCTAAAGTTCTAATTCAAACTGACAATGTTACTAATGTTAAAGGACCCAAGCAACAATGGGTACCTAAACAGAAATAGAACTTCCCTTCTTGAGTGCAGGTACCTAGAGCTAGAGTCGATACATCTGTTTGGTACTTCGATAGTGGATCGTCAAGACACATGACTGGTTCCAAGAATCTTCTGATCAACTATCGAGCTGCCAATGGTCCTCAGGTTGTATTTGGTGACAACTCAAAAGGTAAAACCAAAGGTATAGGTACTGTGCATAGGGGGAACATCATGATAAGTGATATTTATTTAGTTGAGGGTCTGAAGCACAATTGATTAAGCATAAGTCAATTCTGTGATAAAGGCTTTGAAGTCATATTCTCAAGTGACTATTGCTATATAAATGACGCTAACACTAAGTCTACTAAATTGAAAGGAAAAAGAGCTAATAACGTATATTTGGTAGATTGGGGTTCAACACTTGATAACAACCCAACATGCTTTGTTGCTAAAAATGAATCTAAAAAGGGTTGGTTATGGCATAGAAAAATGAACCACCTCAACTTTAAAACAATCTCTCAGCTTATAAGTCAAAATCTTGTAGAGGGATTACCAAATGGACCATTTCACAAGGATCGCCTTTGTGACGCTTGTCAAATGGGTAAACAAGTTAAGTCATCGTTCAAGAGAAAACCTCATCTATCTACCTCTAGAATACTTGAACTACTTCACATGGATCTGTTTGGACCTGTTCCAACAACCAGTGTAAACGGTAAGTCAGTATACTTTGGTGATAGTAGATGATTTCTCTCGATTTACTTGGGTGGAATTTCTGTCATCCAAAGATGAAATATGTGACAAGTTAACAATGCTTATTCGACAACTTCAAACATTGAAAGATCTTAAAGTTGCAAGAATAAGAAGTGATCACGATACTGAGTTTTCTAACAAGATTGTTGAGAAGTTTTGTGTAGAAAATGGAATACATCATGAGTATTCAGCTCCCAGAAATCCCCAACAAAATGGTGTTGCTGAGCGCCGGAACCGAACGCTTAAGGAAGCCGCTAGGACAATGTTAGAAGAAATAATGGGTATCTAACTAACAATGCTACTAATGTTAAAGGACCCAAGCAATAATGGGTATCTAAACAGAAATAGAACTTCCCTTTTGATTGCAGGTACCTAAAGCTAGAATCGATACATCTGTTTGGTACTTCGATAGTGGATTGTCAAGGCACATGACTGGTTCCAAGGATCTATTGATCAACTATCCAGCTGCCAATGGTCCTCAGGTTGTATTTGGTGACAACTCCAAAGGTAAAACCAAAGGTATAGGTATTGTGCATAGGGGAAACATCATGATAAGTGATGTTTATTATGTTGAGGGTCTGAAGCACAATTTATTAAGCATAAGTCAATTTTGTGATAAAAGCTTTGAAGTCATATTCTCAAGCGACTGTTGCTATATAAATGACGCTAAGACTAAGTCTACTAAATTGAAAGGTAAAAGAACAAACAACGTATATTTGGTAGATTGGGGTTCAACACTTGATAACAACCTAACATGCTTTGTTGCTAAAATAAATCTAAAACGGGTTGGTTATGACATAGAAAAATGAATCACCTCAACTTTAAGACAATCTCTCAGCTTATAAATCAACATCTTGTAGAGGGATTACCAAAAGGACCATTTCACAAGGATCGCCTTTGTGACGCTTGTCAAATGGGCAAACAAGTCAAATCATCTTTCAAGAGAAACTTGACACGCTAAAAGCTAACGTGCTATAATAGCAAGTGCACTAGACGTATGTAGTAATAAGTGGACAAAAAGTCCGGGTTGTCGAACCACGGAAACTTGAATTTTAGTTTATGATTAATGAAAATGGACAAAAGTAGATTGCAATAAAACGAGTAAGCTAGTGACGAACCAAAAAGAACGAACTATAGATTAAATCTCACGTATGATAAAATAACTAAGGCACATGCTACAACCGAATCTACTCGTCAATATTGATGAGCTACTCTTCGAATTATTAGACTCCTATTGCTTTGGTGGAAATTCCTCAGATAATTATTACCCGATGTCTCGGCACATAATAATCCTATGATTATTTGATGGTTCTCTAAATATGTCTATCCGAGAATCTAATCAATAACCACGCATTAACGTTCTAGAGTTTCCCCGGATAAATCCGGCTAACCGCACCCGGAAATCTTTACCTATTTCTAGGAGCAATTTCACATTAGTTTCGGATGATGTGTTGATTCATTTGAGCCCTAACCTATCTTCTCTCGAATGACTAGATTAGGCAAGATAGCAAGCATATGGTGATCAAGCACATGATTGTAATAAAAGCTCAAAATCAACACACAAAGCAATATGAGAATTAATACGAAAATTCACTTCACATATATTGATTCATAAATTGGCTTTCACATGGCCTTAGTTCTACAATATTAGCCTCTCATCAAAGCCTTAAGAAAATCTAATACAAACATATACATACTCATGGAAATAAACATGTAAATGCAAATAATTAAAACTCCCTCAATTGATTGATGATGGATCCTTGCTCTTGAACTTCAATCCTTAACTCCTCTCTCTTTGTTCCCCTCCAAAAGTGATCAAGAATGGTGATGAATGATGATGAGTGAAAAGTGATGGCCAAAATGCCTCTCTCTCTCCCCTCCTCCAAGATGTGTTCGGTCCATTGTGCTCCAAAATGCCTTAAGAAGACCACCACAAAATCAGCTCCTAGTGTGTCTCCCACTAGTGTCCTCCACTACTCTTAAAGTGAGTAGTATAAAATTCCCTAAAGTAGATCTATTAAGAAACATACTTATGACATCCCTCTCATACATGTGATGACCTCTTGGCTTTTAATGTTCCATTCCCCCATCAAATGATGATCTTTTGGCTGAAAAGAATCTCAATTCGGGTGTGGACACGCCTAGGCGTGGCATTACGGCGCTTGGGCGCGGGATTCAGAATGCTGAAATTAAATGCAATGTATCCTGCGCAGCAATCGTATTTCATTCATAACTTTCTCCACGAAACTCCGATTTGGATGATTCAAGTCCTCATTTGAAGCTAACACATAGTTCTACAACATTGTAGAAGGGAACTTCATCCAATTCGGCCTCTAAACATACGGAAATAGCGCTCGAACGTTGAAAGTGGTGTAGATACGGCGCCCGGGCGTGGGCAAGATGGCGCCTAGGCGTGGTAAGCAGAATGTTGACGTTATTTCCATCTTGTCCGGCGCCTGTCCGTGGGTTTTTAGGCGCTTGAGCATAGGGGTGCGTAGCAATTTGGCCTAAACTTGTTTTATACGTCATTTTTCATCCCGTTCTTTGATTGTATCCATTTAAGACCTGAAATTACTTAATGCACGAATTAAACGCACATGTGGCAAGAATCAAGCGATAAATGAACCTAAGACATAAACGCAAAGGGGCTTAAAAACACGTAAAAATGCCTCTTATCAAAAACCTCATGTATCTACCTTTAGAATACTTGAACTACTCCACATGGATCTGTTTGGACCTGTTCAAACAATCAGTGTGAGCGGTAAAAACTATACTTTGGTGATAGTAGATGATTTCTCTCGATTTACTTGGGTGGAATTTCTTTCATCCAAAGATGAGACATGTGACAAGTTAACAACGCTTATTCGGCAACTTCAAATATTGAAAAATCTTAAGGTTGCAAGAATAAGAAGCGATCACGGTACTGAGTTTACTAACAAGGTTGTTGAGAAGTTTTGTGCAGAGAATGGAATACATCATGAGTATTCAGCTCCCAGAACTCCCCAACAGAATGGTGTTGCTGAGCGCCAGAACAGAACGCTCAAGGAAGCCGCTAGGACGATGTTAGCAGAGTCCAAGCTTGCTCCTAGGTTTTGGGCCGAAGCGATCAACACTGCTTGTTACAATCAAAACCGGTGCATGATCAACAAACAACATGGGAAAACTCCATATGAACTGTGGAAGGGACGTAAGCCAAATGTTTCATACTTTCACATCTTTGGTTCTAAATTTTTTATCCATAACAATGGATCCCAAAGCCTAAAGACATTTGATCCCAAAGCGGATGAGGGAATCTTTCTAGGCTACACCAAGAATGGAATGAATTTTCGCATCTTAAACAAGATCAAATTGAAGGTTGAGGAATCTATTCATGTTGTTTTTGATGATGCTAACCAAGAACCGAGTAAGGTTAATATGAATGATGTAGGAATTGAAGATCCGTGTCATCAACGTCTAAGATTACCATTGATGATGATAGTGACGACGATGATGAGATCTCAGTGCCACCTCCTAAGGTTACTCGTGAGGTTACTTTGGATGGCAATGTAAGAATTGCTGATAATCATGAAGAGAGTGATCATCAAGAACAAACAAGGATCTGTGAATTTGAAACGCCTACGCAAGAAGATGATCAAGCGTCTGATTGTCAAGTGCCTGTTCAACCTCTTAACCCTTTCCAGCCTGATAGACTGTGGCTACGTGATCATCCACCTGAGCAGATTATTTGAGACATTGAAGCGCCTGTGAGAACTAGAGCCGCTACATTTAATGAGGCCATGTTCGCTAGCTTTTTATCTCAAATGGAACCTAGGAAAGTGGATGAAGCACTAAGCGATCCAAGTTGGATTGAAGCCATGCAAGAAGAGCTTAATCAGTTTGAGCGTAGTAAGGTTTGGACGCTAGTACCAAGGCCAACTCACGAAGGAGTTATTGGGACTAGATGGGTTTAGAGAAACAAGATGGATGAGAATGGCATTGTAATAAGGAACAAGGCCAGACTTGTAGGTCAAGGTTATTCCAAGAAGAGGGTATTTATTTTGATGAGACATATGCTCCTGTCGCTCGTCTTGAAGCAATCCGCATGTTTCTAGCGTACGCAGTGTTCAACAAGTTTACGGTGTATCAAATGGACGTGAAGAGTGCTTTCCTAAATGGTAAACTCCAAGAAGAGGCATGTGTGGAGCAACCACCAGGATTCGTCAACAACCATGGTAAGGGTATGGTTTACAAGCTAGACAAAGCACTTTATGGGCTTAAGCAAGCACCCCCAGCATGGTATGACACTCTCTCTATTTTTCTTATTGGTAAAGGCTTTTCCAAAGGCAGCGTTGATAGAACGTTATTTAAAATTACTAATAACGAAGATATTCTCTTAGTCCAAATTTATATTGATGATATTATATTTGGATCAACTGATAAACGTCTGTGTGAGAAATTTTCGAAAATGATGCAAGAACAATTTGAAATGAGCATGATGGGTGAATTAACTTTCTTCTTAGGATTACAAGTTAAACAACTTCATAATGACATATTTATTAACCAAGCTAAATATACACGTGATATGATTAAGAAATTTGATATGGAAAATGCATCATCCTCAAAAATTCCAATGAGCCAAACGCTTAAGTTAGATAAAGATGAAAGTGGGAAGAAAGTTGATATCACTAATTATCTTACTGCCAGTAGACCCGATATTATGATTTCAGTATGCATGTGTGCACGTTTTCAAGCTGATCCTAAAGAGTCACACTTTATTGCTGCTAAGAAAATCCTTAAATACCTAAAAGGCACACAAAATGTGGGTTTATGGTATCCAAGGGATTCTTCTTTTGAACTAATTGGCTACTCAGATGCAGGTTTTGCAGGTTGCAAAATAGATCGTAAAAGCACTAGTGGTACGTGTCAATTTCTAGGTGATAGGTTAGTTTCATGGCATAGTAAGAAACAACAAGCGATAGCTACCTCTACAGTTGAAGTCGAGTATGTAGCTGCAGAAAGTTGTTGTGCACAAGTATTATGGATGAGGCAACAACTTAGAGATTATGGAATAATCCTAGGTCCAAATTTGTTTTAAAGTTGTTACAAGTTATCAAATTTAGGGGAAACCTTAAAATTGTACTTGGAACATATCTGTAAGCGTCAACGATCAAAACTTTCATATGCATAGATCATCAGCGCTCAGAATTATCTATGCATAATATGTTGGACGCTCAAGTATAAAGAGGTTTTGATCTAAAGCGTCAACATAAATCTTACAAGTGGTATGTGTTAAGCGTTGAACAAATTCCATTCAACACTTAATATAAATTTGTTTATAAAATTCATGCATAAATTTTACACGCTTCTTGAAGTAGTGGATAGACTCAAAAGTCTAATTTGTACTCTATTCATACACTTCTATCACATCAAACCAAGGGGTAATTATTAATTTTAAAATGACGGTTCAGTGAAAGGACATGTCTACCTACACTACAGTGGTCTTTGGGCGCGTGCTCCCCATATTGAATATTTCAAACCTTTTGAAATTAAAAAATGTAACTGGAAAAGTAACCGCGAATGCCAAATTAATTTTGTATTCATCTAATGCAGTTTCCAAAATTTTCGCACATATTTTATTGGGATCTTCAGCACAAATTTAATATTACTTAAAATACGGCTAAATATTAAAAAAGCAGTTACTTCTGTCCCATCTATAAACTCAAGAAATTGCAGAAGTATTTTCTTTTATCACTCAAATCTTCTAAAAAGCTATCTGCAAAAGTATCTCTCTCTCTCTCTCTCTCTCTCAAGGATAACTGCTTCCAATTTCTTCAAACCTCTCTAAAATGGCCCCCAAGAAATCTTCAAAAACTGTTGCTACGTCTTCTTCATCAAATCCCCAGGCTGAAGTGCATGTAAATCCAAGTTTTTTGGTTGATTGGGATTATCTTTACTCCCAACAACATTTTCAAGTTCGTAGTATCTTTCTCTCCTTTGAACAACAAAATCTGAAAGCCTTAATGACCAGTCATTACCAACTTCATCTAGAGGCTCTCAAAGAATTCTATGAGAATGCCCAACTTTCTGATGATGGTCGTTCTATCACGTATCTATTCCCGGAGTTTCCCGAGACTGCTTTCACCCTTACTTAAGAACTTATTGCCGATTTCTTTCAACTTTCCAATGAAGGGATTTTGCCCTCTGACGTCGGTGTCATAGATATCTCTGTTGTTTGGGAACACATGAAATTATGAGAAGATTCATCCTATTCTCACAATTTCAAGAAAAAGGAGTTGAAGACGAAGTATCAAATAATGGCGGACATCTGTGCTAAAGTTCTTGAGTGCAGAGCAGGATTGTTTGACAAGATTAGCCATTTGCAGTTTCAGATGATGGTGGCTATTGCTAAGAATTACGAGATTAACTGGCCTAAGTTTATTTTTGAGCATATTGCATCAATGTTGGGGAAGAAGCCTCCCATCAAACCTTATGGTTTGATATTGAGTTATATCCTGTACTGTAGCGGTCATGTTCCAAGCGCTGGGACTGCCGTTCCAAAAGAAAAGTTTTTGGGTAAGAAGATGATTTCATCCCTTCTTCAAAGAAGAACGCGCTAGACGCCAAGCTGCAAAGCTGAGCAAGAAGAACGAGGAGGAAGCGCTTCACAGGATCGCTACAACTGAGCTCTATGAAGACTATCCTGAGCTAGCTTCTCCCACTAAAGAGCGCCCAACAGATGTTGTATTGGGCTTGAACGTCAAGAAATCCAAGGTTGCTCCTCAAGCGCCTTCCAAGAAGTCGAAAAAGAAGAAACCGTCATCCCCTCCTCTCTCACCCATTCATTTTGACAAGGATGCTAAGGAAGAAGAGCAAACAGAAGCTCTTAAGCGGCAGAAAATAGTTGGATCAATTCCCACTGAATCTGAGGTAATTTACGTTACCACCGCTCGTGAAAAATCTGTCTCTTTAACACACCAAAAGATTTTCACTTCATCAGCTAGAAAGTTAACTGATCCTCGTGGTATTTCACAGTCAAGCGCCCCATTGAGCGCTCCTGTAGAACCAAGTGCAGAATCTATTCGCGCATCAGACGCTCAAGAACCATCAGCCGCTCAAGCTGACTTGCAAAAGGAACCTGAGGCTAGAGAACCCCAAGTTCATCCTCTGGAGCCCATTGTTGAGACTAGCGCTCAGAGTAAGAAATTTCTTCTACCAAGGCCTTCTCTCGATTTTCTACCCTCTGTAGAAAATTTAGTTCTTAAGGTATGTTTCTTTCTTTTAGTTCCTTTTGTTGCCGATGTTGAAGCAGATGCTGCTGCACCTATTTTTGAGGGCATGCCAGTGGAAATTGATGTGGATCTTTCAACAGTTGTGGCCATAGCTCAAGAAGTTGCTGCAGACACTGAAGGTGATCGCCCTTACACTGTGGGTGGATCAGCCACTAGGCATTGGGTGGTGCTAGATAGAGACATAGACCATTCCACTCTCCCTCCGACTGTACTCAATGAAGACTTTACTCCGCATGAGGACTTTGAAGAAGCCTATGTCCATGCCGAACATTGTATTCAAGAAGCAATTGAGTACGATGCCTAGTTTAGTCGGATTCTCTTTAATACAGAGTTGTCAGATGCTCAGAAAGATGAGCTCATTAGAATTACATCCGAGGATCCAGCGCCTCCCCAGAAAAAGTCCAAGAAGACTACAAAGTCCAAGTCTTCTAAATCTATGTCTTCTACCAGTACTGCAGAACCAGAAGTCCCCAAACGGACTTTGGCTGATATTCTTGCTGATATCTCAACCTCTAAACCTGCTAAGCCCCAGAAAGCTCCCGAGCCTGTGAAGAGGACTCTAGCTGAGATTGATGCTGCTTACTACGATAATCATTTGCACAGTGAACCAGAGGCTAGGCCACCAAGGAATGAGACACTTAACTTTTATGATAATTACTCTCCCATTCCTTAAAGTCCAAGTGAGGAGATGCTCAACAAGCTCGGCTACTCTCACTATCCTGAGACAGTCGCCCATTATTCCAATCTTGAGAGAGCGAAGCCCCTCCGCTTGTGGAAAGCTAAAGGAATCACAATTCCTTACAAGTTAGCAAATTTGAAGCAAATGATTTCCCGCGAAGTGCAGCTATACTTTGAAAGAGTGTGGCTTGGAGATTACAATCCAGCACTCCAGCGCTTCCTTGCCTTGAAGGACATTCACGATCGCGGATTTAGAGCTATCATTGCAGTCAGATCAGAATGGCTTCTTCAAGAAGCTGAATGGGTCGAAGCATATGACTTCAAGCGCCATACTATTGAAGAAATGGTCGCTAGCCCAACATTGTTCAATCAAGCTATTCATGACAGACGCAAACGCTTTGCCCAATACTGTCTTGATTCCCGCATTCAGTGCCTCGGACCTATTCTATCCATGCCAGATATTCGATAACCTATTGAATAATCCCTTCGCCAAGCGCTCGCTGAGCTCAGTCAGTCCACTCTTGTTCCAGAATTGAGAAGCGCTCCCAATGGCGAATCTTCTAGAGCTAATATGGAAATAGACACTGAGCAGCGCTATGAGTTTCTCTTTAATAGAATGAGACTCAGAGACGCTGTGCAACTTTTCTATTGCATCTTTACTCAGCACGTTGTCACAGCTTCCGGAGCCTCTATTAATGACTTCTCAGGCTTCATCTTTTTGGATTCCTATCCCCAGGAGTTAAGCTCTCATTATCAGAGGGTACTTGACTTGCTCGAAGGTCATTGTAACCCAGCGCTTATTCAAGCTATTTTACCCTACTCAGAGGACTACAACAAGCATTACATTTTTAACCTTCCAGACTTGCCAGCAGATAGGTTGCTGTTCTTCAACAAGAAGAAAACCGATGACTCTCTGTTCTTTATTCCAGGGTCAAGCGCCAGGTTAACTCCAGTTCATTCTATTGATGCTATTGGTCCTATGTGGGTAGCTTCCAGAGAAAGCCCACTTTCTGTTTTGGTGCAAGAATTACTCCAGCCCTCTACTTCGGAAAATATCTCTTGGCTGGATGTTATGCCAACGACGGGAATGATTCCTGCAGAAATCACTCCAGAATCCTCTCTGATTCCATCGTTGCAGTGGCTCTCGCAATTTCGTCAGCTATTTTCTTCAACGCCACTTCTTGCAAATTCCGCCTTTGAGTGCAACGATACTCTTATTCCTATTGTCCGTGAAGCGTCTTCTGAGGAGGACGTGGAGACAATTTTTGAGGAAGAAGCTCCTATCAGCGCTCTGTTCCTGTTCCTGCTGATATTTCAAGCTCTTCGGCAGAGACACCAACCGTTGTTTCGGAGGACCCTCTCGAAAGAGATCTAGCGCGTGGTAAAGTGGTTGCTTCCAAAGAACCTTTGCCCACTCAGACACATTCCTCCAGCGACTCTGAAAGCGATGATGATCCAAATGCTCACGATTTTCAAAAAGCGGTTAAGAATTCTCTTATATCCAAGGTTCTTGCTCCTGTATATAAGACCAAGGCAAATCAACGCTTTATCAAGTTGAAAAACTTCTCGCCGCTGGTATGCGCAATCCAAACAAGCTTCCCATTCTATTAATGAACAGTTTCGCACCGCTTGTCAATGAACTTTCAACCAATATCACTTAGTCGTTTGCCAAAAATGCGACTATAGCCGCCATTGCTGCTCAAGTCGCTCTTCTGATCGACGAGGTTAAGCTCTTACACAGAGAAGTATCTGAGCTTCGCTCACTACAACCTCAACCTCTTGATGCTGATGTCAAGAAGGGGGAAGAGAAAGAAAAGTCCCAGTCCAAAGCGTCCATCTCTAAAACAGATAACAAACACTGGCGATCTATGTTCGAAGAAATAGTGAGCATAAAGAAAATGCTTACTAAAAAGCGAAAGCCTAGATATTATTAGGGCAAACACTTGCTTCCGGACTTAGACGTTGACTTCTTAGAGAGTATGGGTTTTCATCCATATGCCGAACCGCTTAGAAGACCTATCAACTGGAAATCCACCAAGGATAGAAGACAAGACATTTACCATGATTTGATCCGAGAACTTCGAATCCCTCCGAGGGATTGGGTGGAAAGGTTGATGGAGCTGAATGAAAGCGCTAGAGAAAGAAGACATGACTACAACTGGAAATCCACCAAGGATAGAAGACATGACATTTACCATGATTTGATCCGAGAACTTGGAATCCCTCCGACGGATTGGGGAAAGATTGATGGAGCTGAATGAAAGCGCTAGAGAAAGAAGACGTGACTACAATGAAGTTCAACATACAGCCATGATAGATGTTGATAGACTTCTACTGGACTTGGCAACTGAAATTTTTCAAGAAGAGAACAGAAAGCGATAGAAAAGATGATCGCTTACATTGCTATATATTTCTGTTGTTGCTTTCTTTATTCAGTATAATTCATGTATGCTTAATTCTCTTATATGAATGAATGAATGATTTATCGCTGAAACAACTTGTTGAGGCTAATCTAACTTAACTAACTTTCCAAAACACTAACTTATGATCTCTTTTGACTTTTCTTTGAACTCTTAATCTATAAAAGAGTTATAAGAGTTAAGGTCTTGACATCATCAAAAAGGGGGAAATTGTTAGGAAATTTCATGTTAGATGTTTTGATGATGACAAAATAGGTTTCATGTTAGACCCCAAGGATATGTAAGTTTATATTCTGTTAGAACATGTATAAGCGTTTAAAGTTATCAAGTTGTAATTTTTTCGTTAAGGCATTTTATCTTTATAGCTTTAGACTAGTATCTAGCGCTTGAGCTAAGATAGAATTCTAGGTGAGCCTATCAAGGTGAAATCGAAGATCAGCGTCTGAAGACTTTGAAGATGAGAAATTCATTAAGCAGCTGACAAGCGCTTATGAATCAATTCAGGATGACTTTCGTGTTTAAGCGCTTGTCGCCACCTGAAGTTAATTCGAAGTCAATATGTTATTAAATGCAATCAACGAACATTTATTTCCAACGGGAAATAAATTCAAATGCATTAAATGCTTGATAAGAGCATTAAATGTGATAAGGACTATTGACAGTACGGATGTGCCTTCCCCATTGGCTGTCAACTCAAAGTAGGTCTGCTACCCACTCTGTGCAGCAGAATTTTCAGAGATGTCAGAAAAAGACTAAGCCACGCGCCTCGTGCTTCTCACGCCCCTGCTTATGTCCAACGGACAAATCCCGAGAAAATTCTATAAATAGATACTCACAGCTTAAACTTAAATATAGAGAATCATTCACTTACGCTGCTGAAATCTATATTCAATTCTTAAAAGCTCAAATCCTCCATAGCCAAAATTTCATTGAGCTTAAACATCTCTACAGCCAAATCAATATCTCTTACCTCTTCATAGAAGAACCTAACCTTTCAAAGAGATATTACCAAAGTGTTTGAACTTTTCAAATCAAACAAAACTGTGATAAAAACCCATCAACCTCTTCCATCTGTGTGACGAAGTTGTTGAAGACAAAGCATTATTTCTGAGTGAGAGAAGCATTGTTAGAAGCAGATCTTAGCCGAGTTCAAATCTGTGTGATCAGGGAACTCGAGATCAAGCTTTCATCAATCTGCTATTGTGTAGAAGTTGTCTGTGTGAAGCTTCGTGATTCATTTTTGTGAATTCCCTCCAAGTGAAAAAGGAGAAGAAGGATGTAGTTGGGATTATACCACCCAGCGAACTTTACAAATATTGTGTTCTTTACTTTACAGTCAATTTCCTTATTGTCATATTATTGCATAAATCTGTTAAGTAAACCTCAATTGAACGCTAAGCAACTAAAAACACTTTCTGTGACACTAAAGCTTTCAAAGAAGAGACTTTAAAATCATTCCGCTGTGCTAACACTTATCAAAGAACTGAACGCTTAAACCTATTTGGTTATAGTATTCAAATCTTGAAGTCTAAGTTAACTTTCTAAGAACAAGTCTTCATTAGACGCTCAGTCAAGCGTCTACTGTTCAAGCGTCCAACAAAGTTTAATACGAATATTTTTGAAGTCGAAAAAGACTTCAGGGTCTATTCAACCCCCCCTTCTAGACCCTTTCGTATGCCACTTGGGACCAACACATGGTATATGTCAAACTCACTAAACTTGATGTTGTGCATTTAATGATAGGATGATGAAATTACCAAACTACCTTCCATGTCCCACATGAGTTAGTTTCATTGCTTTGGCCAAAGACTTATAGTTTCATATGCCTATGATCGTACAGGGTACTTTCTCGTTTACTATCGAGATAGTGAATCCCATCTTGGCGATCACTGATCAAGTGCTACTTGACTCATTAAGATCGCACTTCGAGGTCAACCCCACCAAAAGGTAAGTTGGGCCTAACTACTTTAGTAACAGATTCAATAGTACAAGTACATTGATCATGAACCCTCAGGTCTAAGGCTCACGCATACTATTATGGTTAGTAATCCAATCATTGACAGTCACAGAGTAAATACCCATGTGATCGGATTACTGCGAGCCGTGTTCGAATATATCAATTCTATTGATATATAAATGACACGTGTTCTCACTATCCCATAGTGTTCAACTGGCACTCCTTGTCAAAGCATGTGTCATACAAGTCGAATCTGAATGCCCAATTAAGATTCCTTGACTTGCGAACCCTTTTAAGTGATCAGGAATAAGACTCTCTTTGTGCCACATCTTTATTCCATAAAGGGCGAAGAGTCAACCTCGATACACATAAACTGTTTGTTCAATACTTATTATATGAACAGAAGAATAAATGCCTTTATTAAATATCAGTTTGTACAACATAATTGAATACCTTATACAATCTATTTGTCCTCATTGGTATCTAGGGCATAAACCTAACAATCTCCCACTTGCACTCAATGCTAATTGCTATGGTATCTAGTACCCATCTTCTCAAGATGTCTCTCTAGCACCGCCTACGCCAATGGCTTAGTGAGTGGGTCAGCCACGTTGTCCGCTGAGGTTATTTTCTGCACGGCGATGTTGCCTCTTCCACGATTTCTCGAATTATATGATATCTTCTCTCTATGTGTTTGGATTTGTTGTGAGACCTTGGTTTCCTAGCTTGCGCGATGGCTCCATTGTTGTCACACCAAAGTGGCAACGGTAGCTCCACACTAGGAACAACTTGAAGTTCTGCCATGAACTTCTTAATTCAAACAGCTTCTTTGGCTGCCTCTGAGGCTGCCACATATTCAGCTTCAGTGGTCGAATCAGCAGTTGTGCTTTGCTTGAAACTTTTCCAAGACAGTCCTTCATGAAAAGTCATGAGTTATGTGAAATGATCCATTCAAATACAACCTTACAATATTAAAGCACCAAATTAATGAACTTACTTGGTTATTCCTTTTTTTTATTGAACTTATAAGATTTGTAAGAAATTGCAGATGTTATAAGGTTCATTCAAGACTTAAATAATATATGTTAATTGACAAAATTAAATAACTTATAATTGATTAATAGAGTATGATACAATTGAAAAATGCAAAACTTATAAGTTTAAATCTACAATTTGTTAAATGATAATTTGTTAACTTTATTAATCTAAATTAAAAACTTTGTTAATTTATAAGTGATAGATTTACAAATAACAAGATTTAAATAATAATAATAATATTAATAATAATAATAATAATAATAATGATGATGATGATTCTTCATAATTTGTTAATAACATTTTACAAGATTTAAATATTTTGTTAATTTTAAAGACTTAAATTCGACAAATTCATTAAAAAAAAGAAAGGAATAATCGTGTAAGTCAATATAGTGCTTAAATATGGTAAGGTTGTGTTTGGTACTTTTTAAAGTTTAGGGGGTATATATGACAATAGGTATAGTTCATGGGGGCATTTTGTATGTTGCCCATATTTTTTTATACCCATACTTATCCAAAATTAATAAATATTAAATAGTTATAAGAGCAAATACATGAACAAAATATATACTAATTCATATATATTATAATAAAAATAGTTGCATATTTTATAATAAATTTTAATTTGTAAATAATTATATACTTTTATTATATTAGATATTATACATTTTAATATATATATATATATACACTCTAATAATAATTCTCTGCTAATAGATATTTTTTTATATAAAATATTGATAATATTATATTACTAAGGCATATAAAGAAGTAATGTCATATGTAACTAAACCAAAACCAATGAAAATAAGTTGTGTGATGTGGTGAAGTGGTAGAAGTGCCAAATTTTACTTTGTCTAATTGGCTGCCACGACACCAATTCTTTGTATACTTGGCTGCCACATCATTTATTTCCCTCCAATTCTAAAAATCCCCAATTTTGATATTTTCCGGCAGCCATGTTAGCAATTTCCAACATTTTTGGTGGACCAGTCAACAACTTCCTGTTAAAAGTACACAATGTACAAATTGTTGTGTCATTACTGCACCTAAATTGCCCCCTCCCCTAATTAAAGTACAAAACTGCGATCATGCTATGTTACAGTACCAAAATTTATTTAGGGTAAAGACAATAACCCACCTGAACTTTGCGCATTTTTACACTTTTTTTATCCAAACTTTCTTTTGTTACACTTTTTATCTTAACTCCACGGGTTTTACCCTTTTTTTATCTTTTCACGTTTTTCGGCAGATTAAACAAATTTTTGTTTACACTTTTTTATCCAAACTTTGTGTTTTTTTACACTTTTTTATCTAACAACGCCGTATGTGCAGTAACTCCGATGGAATATTCCGTCAGAATATGCTAATAGATAAGAAAGTGTAAAACCCGTGGAGTTGAGATAAAAAAGTGTAATGAAAAATAGTTTAGACAAAAAAGTGTAAAAACACGCAAAGTTCGGGTGGATTATTGTCTTTACCCCAATTTATTTTGCATAAGTTGTGGGATCAAAATTTCACATGGCTTATAAGTTGGATATTTTTTTTCTTCCTTTTTCTCTCTCTCGTTTTACTTTTCTTTTTGATAAACTTCCTCCGTTTTTTATTTCCTTTTTCCTTCTTTTTTTTTCCGTTTCTATTCATTTTTCATTTGTTCGGTACGAGTATGATGAAAAAATACTGCATAAATGTGAAGTCATGGTAATTTCACTTTTGAGTGGAAATAACTCATTGTTTTGATAGGAGGACTGATTTATGTGGCCAAAGTAAAAATTATATTGTTGGTCCCAAGTGGCATACGAAAGTGTCTAGAAGAGGGGAGAGGGGGTTGAATAGACCCTGAAGTCTTTTTCGACTTCAAAAAGTTCGTATTAAAACTGAGATTGGACGCTTGAAAATGTAGGTGCTTGGCTGAGCGTCTACTTGAAGACTGTTTTGATAAAGTTAACTTAGACTTCAAGATTTGAATACTATAACCAGATTGGTTTAAACGTTCAGTTCTTTAATCAGGGTTAGCACATCGGAATGTTTTTAAATCTTCCTTTTGAAATATTTTAGCGTCACAAAGTTTTCTTTAGTTGTTGCTTAGCGTTTAGAGATTTTATCACTGTTTACTTAACCGATTATGCAATGATATGACAATGATAATAATGACAGTAAAGTAAAGAACATAATATTTGAAAGGTTCGTTGGGTGGTGTAATCCCAACTACGTCCTTCTTTTCCTTGAACACTCGGAGGCAATCCACTAAAATGATTCTCGAAGAATCACACAAAAACTTCTACACAATAGGGATAGATGGATATTGATGACTTGAGCTCCTTGGTCACACAGATTTCTGCTCCAAGACACTTCTATCTCTTGCTTCTTTCACCCAGAAATAATGCAAGTATCCAACTTCGACTTCACACAGATTGCGAGGCTTGGATGGGTTTTTGTTTCTCGGTTTGTTTGATTTTTGGAAGGTTCAAACAACTTAGAATATCTCAATAGTAATGAAGGTTCTTCTTGAAAAGATATTTGAGATATTGGTTAACTGTCTCAGGGATTGAATGAAAAGCAAAGAGGATGTTTGCTTGAATATTCTGGATTTTCTGAAAGTTTGAGGTTTGAAACTTCAATGCAACAGAGTTTTGGCTCGTAAGCTTGTACCGTGGTGTTTTGGCTTGTTGCTGAAGTTCTATTTATAAACATTCTTGGAAACAGTGTCCATTTGACACACGCACAGGTGCGTGTCTCTCACTTCCGCGAGTGAACAGTTTTTTGTCCTTTTTCCCTGAAAATCTGATGCACAAAAGTTGGTGCCGCAGTCCCGGTAAAGTTGACAGTCCAATAAGGTGGCTTCTCCGTACGTCCTAAAGAGCTTACCACATTTAATGCTCTTATCAGCATTTAATGCATTTGAAATAAATGCCCGTTGGCAATTAATGATCTGAGAATATTTGCATTAAACTCCTTCTGGACTTAGGAATAAATTCAGGTGAAATGTGTCTTTTGATAGACGCTCATTCAACACTGAATGATCCTGGTCACTTAATCAATGCTTGATATAGCTTGACGCTTGGAATCTTCATCTTTATTCAGACCTCAGACGCTTGGGTCTTCAAACTTAAGTACTGATAAGCTCACTCAGAAATTATCAGACGCTCAGTCTAAGACTACTTAGCCTAACAATCTAGAATAAAAACAAAACAAAGCCTATTACAATTCTAACACTCAAAGCCTATACATATCTTTTAGTGAAAATCAAACTTACATATTTTGGGGTCTAACACAAATCCTAATTGTCATCATCAAAACATCTACTAAGAAAATTCCTAACATATATATACAAATCTAAAGATAAATTAAGCATGTGTATACAGATATAACCGAAAATGACAATATAGTTCTTCAGTATTGATGTATTGATGTCGGTGGAAAATTGATATTGGGCCAAGCTAGGGAGCCCAAGACTTAATGGGCCGAAATGCATTACAAACATGTACTTGGACTCTTTTACAAAAAAGTAAGCCCAACCCGGCACCTCTGGACAACCCGCCAACTGGATCTGCAAAGGAGAGTATTTCTATATTAGGCAATGCTGGAGACAAGAAGCAATTAAGTTAAAGACTTTCCTTAAGGGAGACCTGAGGCAATCAAGCTTAATATTCGGAGCAAATCATCATTTATGCCACCAAGATTAGAAGATTATTTCTTCTATTTATTATTATATGTATTTTAGGCTTAGTTGACTTACCATATTTTATCATGACCATCAAAAACTTGTATATAAACATACGGTAGAGGCATAATAAAGAGGGCGCTCATTTCTCCCGTGGACGTAGGTCTAATATTTGGACCGAACCATGTTAAATCTCTTGTTATTTACATTATTGCTTTCATATTATATATTATATCTCACAATTATAATCATATTATCCCAAATATTAATATACATATTATTGGTGTGAAATCCACACACATCAATTGGCACCGTCTGTGGGAAATCTAAGCCAAAGACGTGAGGTAATTTTAATCTTTTTCATATATTTTTTGTTTAATAAGTTTTGATGGCTGATCAGGATATGATGGAAAATCCGAATATGGAAGAAAATGTTGGAAAAGGAATGACGGTGTCACTAGAAAATACTGATCGAAATGCTCCAGAGACGCCAGCTATTCTGGCTAGGCATTTGGTGGATGAAATGCAGGAGCCCATGGGAGAAAACTCCCCAGGAATGCAGAGTAGAGAGAAAGAAATTTCCCTCCCAAATGCCGCAACTCTGGATTTGATCTTGGGTAAGATACAAGGGATTGTAGACAAAGCTGTCACAACTGCGTTTCAATCCAAAAGTGCAAGTTTGAAGGGTTTCTAGGTGAACCAAGGAATAGTGTCCCCACCTTTGCTGGGGACACCAAACGCTGGAAATATAGAGATTGGGGGTAATTACCATATTCCCCCGATGGAAACTATGGAAAAAGGCTAAAAAGACCAGGTTTGTAGGATATGCAGAAGGATCAGGACAGAATGTGCCCACCTCTGCAGGGGACCCCAAATGCAAGAAATCAGGACATTAGGGGTAATTACGATATTGTCCCTGATGGCAACCTGGGAAAGAGGCTAGGAGGGCCAGGATTCTTGGAACATGAAGAGGCTAAAGACGAAAATGAACCACGAAAAAAATACCTAGCCCCTGAAGGACGTCAAAATGCGTCGAATGGATCTAAGGGAAGAAGAGGAACAGGAAGGTTGGATAGCCCAACCTAAAATATAGAAGGAGCAGGTTCATGATAATGATCCACAAGTCCAGGTACACAAAGAGCGTAACTGAGTACCTGGAAAAGAAGGTCCCCAGATGCGTCAGCCTCATGTCTAGGCAGGGAAAGGAAAGGATCTAGAGGATAAAGCTAACAATTACGAATCTTCCCAATCTCTCTAGGGAGATCAAGATATGAAACAAAGGGTGAAAGAAAAGCTGAGCCAACTGGAGCTTATGGCTAAAAAAATGGAGGAAATGGAGAAAAGGATGACGGGAGGAAAGATCCAATTGGATCGAGGAATTCCATTCACAAACTCTATCATGAGAGAAGAATAGCCATGGGATTTTAAAGTCCACTCTATCGCATTATATGATGGTACCACGGATCCCGAGGAGCATCTCTATACGTTTTGGAATTATGCCTTGCTGCATAGGTATTCGGATGCAATCAAGTGCAGGGTGTTTTTGAACACATTGGCCAGATCGGCCCAACAATGGTTCAATCAATTACTGGAAGGAGTCATTGGATCTTTCTCGGACTTTAGCTTGAAATTCCTTCATCAATTTGCTAGTAGCAAAAACCATGGAAAGACCCCACTGAGTTTATTTAATATAAAACAAAGGGGAGATGAAACTTTGCAGATGTATGTTAGGCGCTTTAATGCTGCTACCCTGGAGGTACCCTCTGCCACGACAGACTTAAAGTCTAGTGCTTTTACACAAGGATTAAGGGATGGGGATTTATTCAAATCTTTGACTAAAAAACCAGCCTTGAATTTTGATGAGTTACTTAGCCAAGCTGAAAAATACGATAATATGGAGGATGCTCAGCTGATGAGGAAGGCGGAGCAAAATCAGCAAAGGAAGGACAAGCTCGAGGAGGATAACCACAACAAGGCCAATAAGGACGAAGGATCTAGGTGGGCCTCAGGACCACCTCCTAGGCCAAGCATACGAGCTAGACCTGGATTTATACCTTTAAGAGGTAAGAAAAATGAACAATTAATGGTTGTGGAAGAGAAGAACATAGTACAATGGCCGAAAGGAGCTGACAAGGGACCCCAAAATCCAGCTTGTCGTATTTACTGTCGGTACCATAGGGAATAGGGGCATGATACGGATGCTTGTTCAGCCCTGGAGGAAGAGATTCAAAGCCTGGCCAAGCTGGGATATATCAAGGAGTTTGTTATACAAAATAACAATCAGTTCGGTAGGGGCACCTCAACCCCATTCCGAGAAGAAGGAACCTAGGGAAGGGGTAGTGGTGTGCCTGGAAGGTGGTAAGGAAAAGGAACTTGAAGAGCTGGTCCTACTGGAAGAGGAAATCTTCCTCAGCAAATTAACAAGCAACCTGAGGTGTGGGAAAACCAAGGACAACCTTCTGGAGAGGTGAACAATGTCAATCGAGCAACCATACATATGATCTCGGGAGGGTTGACAACAGATGATTCTAAAAGGTCCCTACGAAAACAGATGAGGATGGTGGAAATGGCACCTGCCTTTTTCATGAATGTTAGCCAAACTCGACCAGGAAAGGAGATTAAATTCGGACCCGAGGATGCTAAAACAGTTCACAGAACACATAATGATGCTCTAGTTATTACAGCTGTGATAGCTAATTATGATGTTCAACGAATATTAATTGATCGTGGGAGCTCGGTGGAAATTCTGTTCTATCAGGCATATCAGCAAATGAACTGAGGAAATACCAAGCTGGAAGCAGTAAGGACATCATTATTTGGCTTTGTAGGTAATGTGGTTCAACTAGTAGGGCAGATCATTCTACCTATATCTCTCGGAGACAGATCCAACAAACAAACAAAGTTTACTAAATTCTTAGTTGTGGATACGCCATCGGCGTATAATGTGATACTTGGACGACCTGCATTAGTTCTATTTGAGGCTATAATCTCAATCCCTCACATGAAGATAAAATTCCCAATGGTCAATGGAGTAGGAAAAGTATCTGGTGATCAATGTCAATCCAAAAAATGCTATGTGGCCTCCTTAAAACACGAAGATAAGCTAATGGAGGATAAAAAATGCAAACCTGATAAAGCTGGGTGATAGGGTTGAGATTTACGTGATTTGATAGTATGTTTTCATATGGTTTAAGCTTAATTATGAGTAATTTATGCCACAAATGCGTGTAATGAGTTTGATATTTAAGTACAGGTATAAGTTCTTGCAATTGAGGAAATTAATGGAGAAAAGCACGTATACAGTGGAAAACCAAAGAAAAAGAGCATAACGTTCGAACGTGGAGCTAATTAACGTACGAACTCTAGGAGAAGTTACGCACAAACGTGAGATGAGTTTACACCCGGACTCCAGGAGGTCTAACGTTCAAACGTTGATGTCGGCAGAACAGTTTTGGAAATTTCCAATTCTAAACCTAAAAGGACTCTTCCAATACTAACCTATAAATACAAGATACATGAGCATAGAAGAGAGAGTTGTTTAGTATATAGAAGATACACATTAATTAGGGTTAGGGTTTAGTTTAGCTTTATTTTCTTGGTTGCTTTTGGATCAAGATTACATAGAAGAAGAAGGAAGAAAGAAGATCATCTTCTACAAAAGAGAGTTCTTTAAATCTCGATAAATTTTGTCTATGAATATTTATCTTTTTCGTTGTATCTTTTCTTTTATAGTTATGAACTAATTTCTTAGATTAAGACGATACAAAGGCCGGATTGATCTTGAATAATATATGATAGTTGTTTGATTCGAGTTAATTCTATGATTGCTATGTATTGTGATTTTTGTGCTTTTATCATCTTCATATGATTAGCTACCATATGTTGGATTATTGCCTAGTTTATCTGTTCGACAGAAAGTAAATTAGGGTGCAGAGAAAATCATAATATCTTCTAAGTTAGTTGATGCTAGGGATAGGTACATACTCCGGATTCTGTTAGACGAGTTTATTTGGAGGGATAAATCTGAATAAATTTGGGGAAAATTCTAGTGTTTAATGCATGAAGTAGAGATTGCTACATCCAATCTAGTGTAGGTTATCACGAGCGAGGGATCTGCATGATAATAATCTTAAAGAACTCTCCACCATAGCATCATAGTCCAATAACTTGAAGAAATAACAATCATATATGAAACGAGTAAATCCGTGCTAATGTATGAGTCTTAATCGCCTTTAACATCAGTGTTCTTATTATTAAAATTAAGTTCTGGTTAATTATATTTCTTAGTTTATTTATAAAAAGGCCAATTTTATACTTGCATTAATTCTTGTAAAGCTAAAATACAAATCTCTGTGGGTTCGACATTCCGGAGTTAATTGTCCACTTTATTACTACACACGATCAGTCCTCTTGCTGTATAAACATGTAGAGTTCTACCATGTCACTGGGCTCAAGGGTGTCGAAGCTGAAAAGAGAGCTATTTTAGCTCATGTTGAACTTGTAGGCAAGCTTATGAGTATAGAACTCATACCTGGAGATGCGGAGAAAACAATCCGGATAGGCTCGCACTTGAGTCACGAGCTGCAGGGGAAACTAGTGGCTATGCTAAGGAATCATGTGGATGTATTTTCTTGTTCAACAAATGACTTAGTAGGGATTGATTCAACCGTTATACAACATCATCTCAATGTATACTCAGATGCGAAGCCAGTTATTCAAAATAAGGGGCATTTCGGACCTGAAAATGATGCTATCATAAAGGCTGAGCTGGACGAGCTGCTTAAAGCCAAGCATATAGCGGAAATACAATTTCCTGAATGGGTGTCTAATGTGGTTCTAGTACCTAGAGGAGGATCAAAGTGAAGAATGTACATTGAATTTCACGATTTAAACAACACTTGTCCTAAGGATCACTACCCGTTACCACAGATAGACCAGCTAGTGGACTCCACAATTGGGTTTGAGCTACTCAGCACCATGGATGCGCAGAGTGGATATCATCAGATACCCCTGGACGAGGAGGATTAGAGGAAGTTTAGCTTTATAACCTCCTTTGGCACATATCGCTATGTGATCATGCCATTTAGCCTCAAAAATGCCAGAGCAACTTACCAAAGGCTGGTGGATATGATGTTTCGAGATCAGATCGGAAAAAATATTGAAATATACGTGGATGACATGGTGGTAAAAAGCCGCACAACCAATACGCATGTGCAAGACCTGCAGCAAACCTTTGACACACTAAGGAAATATAGGATGAAGCTTAATCCAGCTAAGTGCGCGTTTGGAATCAAGGGAGGAAATTTCTTAGGTTACATGGTCACCGAAAGGGGGATTGAAGTTAATCCCAAAAAAATTAAGGCTATTCAAAATATGGCGGAACCTCAAAATCTCAATGAGGTGCAGCAACTGACGAGACGAATTACCGCTCTAAGTCGCTTCATTTCTACGTCTGCGGAAAGGAGCCTCCCATTTTTCAAAATTTTGCGTAAAGCGGAAAATTTTAATTGGACAAAAGAGTGTCAGCAAGATTTTGCGGAGCTAAAGGAGTATTTGAATCGAATTCCTCTACTCACCAAACCCGTACTAGGGGAGCCCTTGATATTATACATAGCTTTAGTTGATCCAGCTGTCAGCACGGTGCTGGTACGCGAGAAAGGAAAAGCTGAAAAGCCTGTGTATTACATTAGCAAAGTACTAAGTGACACGGAATCAAGGTATCCAAAGATTGAGAAAATGGCATTTGCACTGGTTATCATGGCTTGGAGGCTCACACAATACTTTCTAACATACAAGATTATCGTTACGACCACTCAACACTGTTTCGAAAAATCTGGAACATCTAGAAGGCTGGTCAAATGGGCGGTAGAGCTAGGAGAGTTTGAGATAGAATATGCAGCCAAAATGGCTATTAAAGCACAGGTCTTGGCAGGATTCGTCACGAAAATGACTAAGCCTAAGGATGTGGAGGAAGAGAAGGAAAAAGTATGGCTACTGCATGCAGATGGATCAGCTACAATGAATGGAAGTGGAGCAGGGATAGTATTAACAACATCTGAAGGTTATCAATTGGAGTACGCTATCAAATTTGAATTTAAGGCGAGTAATAATGAAGCAGAATACGAGGCATTCATCATAGGACTTAAAATGGCACTTAAGGAGGAGCTAAGATTCTGATAGTGTATTTAGATTCGTAGCTCGTCATAAAGTAAGTGGAAGGTACTTACGAGGCTAAGGAGGAAAAAATGGCGATGTATTTAAAAACTATAGAAATGCTACGCAAAAAATTTGATAAACTGGAGGTTCATCAGATACCTCGGACAGAAAATGCTATGGCGGATTACCTGTCAAAGCTGGGTAGCTCAGTCACTGACTGTAAAACCCGACAAATCACCATTCAATCTATAGCTGGATCAAGCAATAAAGAGGAAATCATGAACGTAGATGAAGGAGTAGACTGGAAGACCGAAATAATCCAATACCTCACAAAGGAAACACTTCTTGAAGATTGGAATGCTAAGCAAAGGCTGCTGACCAGGGCCACTAGGTTTAAAATGATTGATGATGTCTTATACAAAAAGGCATTTGTGCAACCACACTTAAGATGCATATCTGTGGAGGAAGGCAATTATGTACTCATAGAAATACATGAAAGATATTGTGGCAGCCATATAGGAGAAGCTGCTCTCGCTGGAAAGACGCTTAGGGCTAGATACTTCTGGCCATCCTTAAAGGAAGACTCAGCGGAGCTGGTGAAGCGGTGCGAGCAATGCCAGGTGCATGCTAATTTCATACACCAACTTGCAGAAGCAATGCGATCCATGAGTGTTCCATGTCCTTTTTCTAGGTGGGTTACGGATATAGTGGGACCTTTCCCCATAGCAAAAGCCTAAAAGAAGTTCCTATTAGTATTGGTGGATTATTTCAGCAAATGGGTAGAGGCGGAAGCCTTAGCCCAAATCACAGAGGCCGAAGTCATTCAATTTCTATGGAAGAACATAGTATGCCAATTTGGCATACCTAGGGAGATTGTAGCTGACAATGGAAGATAATTTAGTGGAGCTAAGTTGAGGAATTGGTGCGAGAATATGGGGATCCAACAGCGCTTTAGCTCGGTAGCGCATCCCCAAATGAATGGACAAGTGGAGGTTACTAATAGAATCATAGTGCAAGGTTTAAAATCCAAGCTAAATGGAGCAGGTGGAGATTGGGTGGAGGAGCTGCAGTCAGTGCTATGGTCATACCTGACTACTCCCAAATCTACTACGGGTGAAAGTCTTTTCCGCTTGGTATATGGAGCTGAAGATCTCATTCCTGCAGAAATAAAAGTGCAAACCCACCGGGTCAGGTATTTTAATCCAGAACAGAATGAGGAAAGGTTAAGGGAGGAACTGGACCTCATTGAGGAGAATAGAGAGAAGGCATACCTGAGGATTGAGCAATATAAGCTAAGGATACAAAACGCGCAAGAAGCAAAAGTGAAGGCTAGATCTGTGGAGGTGGGCGACCTAGTGTTAAAAAGGGTGGATGCGGTACGTACCATAAAGAAGCTAGATCCCAGCTGGGAAGGACAATACAAAGTGGTCAAAGTATTAGCAGGAGGAGCATATGTGCTGGAGGATAGTAAGGGAAAACAATTCCCTCGCCCGTGGAACATCCAAAATCTGAATTTCTTTTTATGTTTAATCTTTCTTATTTTTTATTTGCAGGGAATCATAAAAGTGTGCTAATGCTTTCTTTGAGATTTTAGTTTCTTTGTCCTTTCAGGAGTAAGTTGAGAATTGTAATGCCTTCTTTACAAGGTCAGATGCAAATCCCCGAAATTCTAGTAAGAAAGTATTTCCTTATTTTGAGATTGGTTCTTCTAACTCATGTGACACGAAAAATCCTTACGTGTATTAAACAGCAAGTGGACTGGTCGTGTGTAGTAATAAAGTGGACAATACAGTCTGGGTTGTCGAACCTCAAGGACTTGTATTTTAGTTTATGATTTTAAAGCAATTGAAGAACTTAAACTAAAACAAGAATTAACTAAAATATTATGGAAGTAAGATATAAGAAACAAGATGTCGAAATCAAGATAGCTATGGAAGAGAGCAACTAAGACATATGTGTTGGCATAAATTAATCAATTTTCATTATAAACATGTTCTCATATTATTAGACTAATGTTGCTTTGGTGGAAAAAACCTTAAATAATTACTACCCGATGTCTCGGCTGTAATAATCCTATGATTAATTGATGGTTCTCTAGATATGTCTATCCGAGAATCTAACCAACAATCATGCATTCAAGTTCTAGAATTTCCCCGGATTAATCCGGCTAACTGCACCCGGGAATCTCTACCTATCTCTAGGGGCAATTCCCTATTTTTTACGGATTATGTGATGATCCTCTTTGCACCTTAAATTACCTTCTCTCGAATGAATAATTTAAGCAATAAATCATGCATATGGTAGCTAAGCATATGATGCATTCAAACAACATCAAGACACAAAGCAACAATAGAATTAATATGAAAAACACAATTTATAACTCAATTATTATAATTTAGCCTCAACATGGCCTTAGTTCGAAGAATCTATTTCATCATAAAAGATAGGAACTTAAATTAAGATTCATATTCATAGAAAAAAATAAATCTAAATCTAAGAAACTCCCTCGTATTTTTTATGATTGAACTTCGATCTTCATCTCTTCCATGCTTCTTGATTTCTTCACCTTCAGAGGTTCTTGATAATATTCATAACTAATCTAAGGATGATGAAGATGATGATAGGATGTGTTTAGGCTCCCCCAATGGGGAATGTGTTTTCAAGTGTGTTTGTAGGATGACCTCCAATCCTCCTTTTATAGCCAAAAGAATTCACCAACCAAGAACATGTGCTTCCATTCTCTTTTATTTCCACCTACCATTCTCTTACTTTCCATCTACCAAGAATGTGAACTACCATTCTCTTGTTTCCCACCTACCATTCTCTTACTTTCCTCCTACCAAGAATGTGAGCTACCATTCTCTTCCTTTCCATCTACCAAGAATGTGAACTACCATTCTCTTGTTTTCCACCTACTAAGAATGGGAGCTGCCACTTTCGTGTTTTCCTGTGCAGAGATAGTGTTTTATTCATAAAATTCTCCACAGACCTCCGAATTTGATGCTTCAAGTCCCCATGTGACGATAAGACATACATCTACAACTTTGTAGAAGGCCACGTCATCCAATTCTGTCTCTAAATATATCAAAATGACGTTCCAATGTGGAGGTTGTTTCTGATTTGGCGCCCAGGTGTGCGAAAATGGTATTAAAATATGATTTTGACTAACTCCAGCTTGTTTCTTGCTTGTTTGGTCGTAGAGGTGTGAAACATCTTGGCCTAAACTTGTTTTATACGTCCTTTTACCACCCTTTATTCGATTGTATCCACTTAAGGCCTGAAATCACTTAATGCACGAATCAAACGCACAAGTGACAAAATCAAGCGATAAATGAACCTAAAACATAAACGCAAAGGGGCTTAATAACACGTAAAAATGACTCCTATCAACTCCCCCAAACTTATCAATTGCTCGACCTCGAGCAATAAAAGGTCTAGGGCACAAAAAACATCATCATCCAAAAGGAGAAAACAAAAACAACAAACGAACTCACTTTCGTGGAGTAAACGATTGCACTTAGCATGTGCAACAAGCCTTTGAACTTTTGAGTTACCTCAAAAGACGAGTTATAGTCTCGCGAGGGTTTGCAGACGATATACCCACAAAATCTAACAAACTTTCAATCTCAACCAGATGAATACATCTCAACATAATTAACAAGAATAAATGACACAAAATCATCTTTTTACAGCTCACAAATATATATACATATCAACTACTTTTGCTCATGTGACACCAATACTGGAAAAGACTCCATAGGGTGTAGTGAAAATAAATCTAAGGTATTATAGTCGAGAGGCATCCTTACCAAATTTTGGACATTAATCCCATATCTATCAACTTTATGATCAAACACAAAGCATAAGAATCATAGAAAATTTCATAGCCATTTAAATTTCATTATCTCAAACATTCAAACTTTCAATTCATATGAAACTTTCCAATTAACTTCATTAAGGCTAGATCATGTGCCATGTTTTATTCCATTAGGCTTTCTATGACACCCATGTAACAAGCTTTAGATCAATGACTCCCAAACTAGATAGTTTTGGGGCATTAAGTGTAAAGACACTCCTAAGAATTTAATCACTCGAGTGTCAAAGGCCACGAAATAAAACTAGATCTTTTAAACAATTCGCTTCTTTTTGGCTTGAGCGTAGCTCAAATTAGCATAATAGTACAGTATATAGGCATGGAACTTTTCACCTCCAGTACATATTAGCCTGACCAATTTTTGGTCATACCAAAATTCAACCTTTTTAATTCATTGTTTAGCATAAAAAAATTACTACTCAACTTATAACCTTATGAAAAATCTAAGTTAATTTTTCCGGGAAAAACTCCTTAAGTGTCTCAAGATGGTTATCCTCTCAACTCCTCTACCCTCGATTTATTGTGCAATGTGAATCATCTAAGGAAATCATTCTCATCTAGGGTCTCCATGAACAATTTCAAAGATATATATGTTCCATTAAATTCAATTTATTTCAAGAAATAGTGCCATTTTTCCAAGTTAATCAATTTCAATGCATCAATTAGAAGGACTAAAAAAATCATGCTTGATTTTGTTAACATAAACACATATAAACATGATAGCATACAAATTCCCCCAAACTTGAGCTAAACGAGGAACACATGACATGACAAAAATAGCAAACACATGGTGATCAATCATATGAATGTATTAAAACCACAAAGTACTACCCACATATACCCCCAAACTAAAACTCAACATTGTCCCCAATGTTGTCTCACATAAACGCATGCAAAAGGTATAAGAGTACTTATAATCAAGGATTGTTGAAAAACAATCCTTCATCACAAATATGTTTCAAATCAAACTCATCTCATCAAAATAGGCCTCTCAAAACAACGGGGAATTGCTACTATAACATGTTCAACATACTTATCAAACAAACCATCAAGCATATGAAAATATACATGCTAAAAGTGCATGCTAGAACACAACATAAACAAACTAAACAAAACAAAAGGAAAAGCAAAAAGAAAAGAAAACTTACAAACTTGGGTTGCCTCCTAAGAAGCGCTTGTTTTAAAGTCACTAGCTTGACTTTATCGGGTCGGCTCAAGGAGGATGACGTATGAATGCTTTGTTTGTTCTCCACTCGACTCTCGGGTATCGATTCAATCTTTGGATATTGGTATTGAGGATTGGTCCATCGTGTGTGATAAATACCCTAGGTTGAGACCAAGCAATCATCCACTCACGAGTTTTTTTATGGTCCCTCAATACCTCTATTACCTTTTCTTGCCTATGCTTAGGATGGTATTGTGGGCTCTCTTCCAAGTTAGAGATAATGTCTCGTCGTTCTTCACCCATCACTTTCACATAGATGAAATCCACGATGTAGGGATGTAGAAGATGATTGGTTCGTTTTTCCTGAAAGTGCTCAACACTAAAAGGATCAAAAGCATCAGCGTGAAAATTCAAATCAAAGTCAAGTGGATGCTCAAAAACCTCATAGTTATCGATATTAACCATATCATCTTCTATATTCATTGACAACTTACCATCATCGGCATCGATTACCGATTTACTTGCGGTTAGGGGAGACGGTAAAGAAATGTCAACACCCTCAGAAAGGATAGGAGTCGAATGCTCATCGTTGGAGGAATCTGCTTTTGAATTTTCCAACTTCATTTCATTCAACGTCACGGTGTTGATTTCCTCCTTTTGATCTATCTCAGTGGTACCAAGCAATTCCCATGGTACTTTCTCAGATATGTCGCTCGTTAGTTGCTTGAGTTGATGATTCATCTCCTTCATTTCCCGCCGTGCGTCCTTCATCATAAGGTGGAGCTCTCCAATGGTGTTATCAAGTTGTTCCTCCGGAGTAGGAATTCTTTCTTGGTAATATTGTAGAAAGAACCCTTGTGCATAACACGCTTCAATGACGTTTTGCAGCCATAATTGATTCTACGGTAGTGTCATATCAGGAAAATTGCTATCCTTTGCGAATTGAATGATGCTTTGCAGCCATAATTGATTCTCCGGAAGGGTCATATCTGGAAAATTTCTAGCCATTGCGAGCTAAGAGTGTAAGAAAAAAATAAAAATAATAATAATAAATTTTTTTAATAAAAATAAAATAAATACTTAAAACTTGCAATAAAATCAAAAACTAAAATTAAACAAGTCCCCGGCAACGGCGCCAAAAACTTGACACGAAAAATCCTTACGTGTATTAAACAGCAAGTGGACTGGTCGTGTGTAGTAATAAAGTGGACAATAAAGTCTGGATTGTCGAACCTCAAGGACTTGTATTTTAGTTTATGATTTTAAAGCAATTGAAGAACTTAAACTAAAACAAGAATTAACTAAAATATTATGGAAGTAAGATATAAGAAACAAGATGTCGAAATCAAGATAGCTATGGAAGAGAGCAACTAAGACATATGTGTTGGCATAAATTAATCAATTTTCATTATAAACATGTTCTCATATTATTAGACTAATGTTGTTTTGGTGGAAAAAACCTTAAATAATTACTACCGGATGTCTCGGCTGTAATAATCCTATGATTAATTGATGGTTCTCTAGATATGTCTATCCGAGAATCTAACCAACAATCATGCATTCAAGTTCTAGAATTTCCCCGGATTAATCCGGCTAACTGCACCCGGGAATCTCTACCTATCTCTAGGGGCAATTCCCTATTTTTTATGGATTATGTGATGATCCTCTTTGCACCTTAAATTACCTTCTCTCGAATGAATAATTTAAGCAATAAATCATGCATATGGTAGCTAAGCATATGATGCATTCAAACAAGATCAAGACACAAAGCAACAATAGAATTAATATGAAAAACACAATTTATAACTCAATTATTATAATTTAGCCTCAACATGGCCTTAGTTCGAAAAATCTATTTCATCATAAAAGATAAAAGATAGGAACTTAAATTAAGATTCATATTCATAGACAAAAATAAATCTAAATCTAAGAAACTTCCTCGTATTTTTTATGATTGAACTTCGATCTTCATCTCTTCCATGCTTCTTGATTTCTTCACCTTCAGAGGTTCTTGATAATATTCATAACTAATCTAAGGATGATGAAGATGATGATAGGATGTGTTTAGGCTCCCCCAATGGGGAATGTGTTTTCAAGTGTGTTTGTAGGATGGCCTCCAATCCTCCTTTTATAGCCAAAAGAATTCACCAACCAAGAACATGTGCTTCCATTCTCTTTTATTTCCACCTACCATTCTCTTACTTTCCATCTACCAAGAATGTGAACTACCATTCTCTTGTTTTCCACCTACCATTCTCTTACTTTCCTCCTACCAAGAATGTGAGCTACCATTCTCTTCCTTTCCATCTACCAAGAATGTGAACTACCATTCTCTTGTTTTCCACCTACTAAGAATGGGAGCTGCCACTTTCGTGTTTTCCTGTGCAGAGATAGTGTTTTATTCATAAAATTCTCCACAGACTTCCGAATTTGATGCTTCAAGTCCCCATGTGACGATAAGACATACATCTACAACTTTTTAGAAGGCCACTTCATCCAATTCTGTCTCTAAATATATCAAAATGACGTTCCAATGTGGAGGTTGTTTCTGATTTGGCGCTCAGGTGTGCGAAAATGGTATTAAAATATGATTTTGACTAACTCCAGCTTGTTTCTTGCTTGTTTGGTCGTAGAGGTGTGAAACATCTTGGCCTAAACTTGTTTTATACGTCCTTTTTCCACCCTTTATTCGATTGTATCCACTTAAGGCCTGAAATCACTTAATGCACGAATCAAACGCACAAGTGACAAAATCAAGCGATAAATGAACCTAAAACATAAACGCAAAGGGGCTTAATAACACGTAAAAATGACTCCTATCAACATATATATATGTATATTTGCTTGGTTGAGAAGAAAGGGGGAGTTGGTGGAACAGGAGGTAGTCGGACTTAGGATGCACCACCTGGGTGGGTAGCCGGGATTCGTCAAGTTAGGCGGCCTGCGGCTTCGAATCCGATAGCCCCATACCAAGAGGATATAAGGGTGGGTTGGTGTGGAATTATTCCGGAAAAAATTCTGGGACCAACTCACATTGGAAGAACGGGGTTAAGGGAGATACAAGGCTGTTTGGAGTGAAAAGATTGGAGGAGGGGACTAATTCTCCCACTCCTGGCAGAAATAAGGAGGGAAAATCAGGAAAAGAGGGAATAAGAAAGGATGCCGACTGTAACAACCTATTTTTACGGAACCTAATTTCATAAAAACTTAGATAAGAGTTATAATTCCCGTTAATTAGATTTTGTAATTTATTCGATTCTAGCGATTTTTGCTCGATCCTAAATATTTACTTCGTGCTTGTATAGCCAAAATTATACTTTAACTAGTTGTAAAATAGACTATTATTATTTTCAAATCTTTGTGTAGTAGCTTGTGTGGAATATTTTAAAGTATATATGATATGTGGGTAAGTGATACATATATATATATATATATATATATATATATTTATTTATAGATATAGATGAGTATAGTTGTTCCACCTCCTACATCCTCTCAAACGTGGCAATGGAAGAAAAGGCCAAAACCCACCCATCATTCTTGTCTTGATAACCTTTGACACATATTATATATATATATATGTTAATTTACCTATATACATATTAGTATATATATATATATATATATATTAGGAAAGAAAAGAGATCAACATAGTTTAGGTGTTACTAAAAGAGTTGACACGCTAAAAGCTAACGTGCTATTGTAGCAAGTGCACTAGTCGTGTGTAGTAATAAGTGTGGACAAAAAGTCCGGGTTGTCGAACTACGGAGACTTGAATTCTAGTTTAAGATTTGTAATGAAGTGAATAAACAAAGTAAGAATAAATTCAAATAAAATTTGTAAAGAACAAGAACAAAGATGAGCATGTGATTTAAAACCAATTATAAAGAGAGACTAAGGCACACCCTAGGTTCAAATTGATCAAATATACTTATAAAGGTTCTTGTTGAATGATTACACTTATATTGTTATGGTGAGAGCTCCGAGGGTAGAGAATAACCGATGTCTCGCGTATAAACTCCTATGCTTAGATCGTGATTTCCCAAATATTCTTATCCGGAAATCTAACCACTAAACATGCATTAACGTACTAGAGTTCACTCGATTAGAATCGAACAACTTTACCCGGGAATCTTTACCTATGTCTAGGGCAATTCCTCATTAGTTGCGGGTCATGATGTGAATTTCTTGCACCCTAAGTTAATTTTCTCCCGAAATATCAACCTAGGCATAAGATTCTAACATATAGTGATCAAGTATATGCAAGATAGGTAAAAAACACAAATTCACATCACATAACAATATAAGTATAACCTCAACAATCATCTATTATAAGCATATATCACAATTTGACCTTACATGGCCTTAGTCTTATGAATTTAGTTCATGATAGATATTATGAAAAACAATAATGAATAAATACACATGTTCATAGACATGAATGAAATGAAAAAGCTATAAAAACTCCCTCTAATGTGATAGATGATGGCCCCTTGATTGGAGCTTCAATTCCTAGCTTTCTTCTCTTAGAATGATGAAGAATGGTGATGAATGAAGCTTGAGGACCTGTTCCTCCTCCTCCTCTCCTCCAAGAATCTGAAATTGATAGTGAATCATGAAGAGTATGGGTTCCCCCTCCTTTTATAGCCAAAATTCCACTAAAGTATGCATTAAGAATTCCCATTAAAGTTCCCCAATGAGAATTCCACCTAAGGTGATGCTTAAAGTTTGGCTTTTAAGATTCCAACCAGCTAAAAAATGCTAAACTTTCGGCCTTAAGAATTCCACCAAGCATAACCATGTGAAAACTTCAACAAAACACATGCATGCTGCCATTTTCTTGCTTTCCAGCGCAGTCTTAGTAGTTTCCTCATAACATTCTCCACAGATCTCCAAATGGGATGATTCAAGTCCCCATGTTCAGATAAAACATATATCTACAACTTTCCAGAAGGACATTGTGTCCAATTCGGTCGCTACGTATACCTAAATTACGTTTCAACATGGAGGTTGTTTCTGATTTGGCGCCCATAAAGTAAATCTACCAAGAAACACACTTATGACAACCCCTCAACACATGTGCTGAATTATGGCCAAAAGTGATTCTTACCCATCATATAATCCTGGAATATAGGCTGAAAAGGAGTAACATTCGGATTATCCATGCCTAGGCGTGACTAGGAGGGCGTTGGGGCGTATCCTGGCACATGTACTTCTCTGTTCGGCGCAGCAATCGTATTTCCTTCACAATTATCTTTATAGACCTCCGATTTGGATGTTTCAAGTTCCCATTTGAAGCTAAGAAATACATCTAAAACTTTGTAGAAGGAAACTTTGTCTAATTCGGTCTTGAAATGTACGGAATTATCGCTCGAATGTGGTAGGAGATGCATAAACCGCCTAGGTGTTGAAAAACATGCTTGAACTTGTTTTGTACATCGTTTTTCTTCCCTTTTCTTCATGTATTCTCATTTATTACCTGTATTCACTTAACACACCTATTAAATGCAAATGTGACATGATTTAAGCAATAAGTGAATCCAAATCATAAGAATTACGGTCTTAAAAACACGTAAAAACACCTCTTATCAACACCCCCAAACTTATCAATTGCTCGACCTCGAGAAATAAGAACTATAAGGCAAGACCAACATCATTCAATGGGAGAAAACAAAACAACTAACTAACTCACTTTCGTGGAGTAAACGATTGCACTTAGCGGGTGCAACAAGCCTTTAAACCTTTGAGTTACCTTAAAGGACGAGTTATAGTCTCGTGAGGGTTTGCATACGATGTACCCACAAAATCTAACAAATTTTCAATCCCAACCAAATCAACACATCTCAATATGATCAACAAGAATGAATGGCATAAAATCAACCTTTTAAAGTTCACAAATATATATATATACATATCAACTACTTTTGCTCATGTGACACCAATACTTGAAACGACTCCCTAGGGTATAGTGAAAAATAAATTTAGGGTATTATAGTCGAGAGGCATCCTTACCAAATTTTGGACATTAATCCCATATCTATCAACTTTTGATCAAACTCAAGGCACAAGAATTATAGAAAATCTCATAGCCATTTAAATTTCATTATCTCAAACATTCAACATTCAATTCATATGGAATTTCCATTAAACTTCATTAAGGCTAGATCATGTGCAATGTTTTATTCCATTAGGCTTTCTATGACACCCATGTAACAAGTTTTAGATCAATGACTCCCAAACTAGATAGTTTTGGGGCATTAAGTGTAGAGACACTCCTGAGGATTTAATCACTCGAGTATCAAAGGCCACAAAATAAAACTAGATCTTTTAAACAATTCACTTCTTTTGGCTTGAGCATAGCTCAAATTAGCATAATAGTACAGTATATAGGCATGAAACTTTTCACCTCCGGTACGTATTAGCCTGACCATTTTTGGTCATACCAAAATTCAACCTTTTCAATTCATTGTTAGCATATAAAATTACTACTCAACTTATAACCTTGTGAGAAATCTAAGTTAATATTTCTGGAAATAATTCCTTAAGTGTCTTAAGATGGTTATCCTCTCAACTCCTCTACCTTCGATTTAAGTGCATTGTGAATCATCTAAAGAATCAATTCTAGTCTAAGGTCTCCACGAGCAATTTCAAAGATATATATATTCCATTAAATTCAGATTATTTCAAGAATTCATGCCATTTTTCCAAGTCAATCAATTTCAATGCATCAATTGGAATGACTAAAAATTTTTCATGCTTGATTTTCTCAACAAAGAAGCATATAAACATGATATCAAACAAACTTTCCCTAAAATTAAGCTAAATATTAGGATTGCACCATCAAAGTTCAAAAAAAGTACTCTTCTAAACACCCCCAAACTTAAATCCAACATTGTCCCTAATGTTGTTACAACAGCATACACAACAGTAAAAGAACACTTAGAACCAAGGATGTTGAAAACCATCCTTAAACTTCCAATACATAATCCTATAGCTTCTCCTCCTCTCGAGTAAAATGAGCATGGTCCAAATTTGCATCATATCTAACACTTCAACTTTTCAAACCATCAAGCATAAGAAAACATACATGCCAAAAGTGCATGTTTGAACACAACATAAAGAAACAAACTAAACAAAACAAAAACAAAATCAAAAAGAAAAACAAACTTACAAACTTGGGTTGCCTCCCAAGAAGCGCTAGTTTAGAGTCGGTAGCTCGACTTTGTGCTCTTTGAGGTTCAAATAGGTGGTCCATTTAACACGACCAAATCCTTGTCATGCCTCCTTTTAGCTCCATGGTCTACTTGCTTCCACTCATATTGCGGGATTTTGCAATAAGCCCTTTGTATTGGATGAGTCTTTTCAATCTTACGAGCACGGCGATGGGGTGGAATGTAGTTCATGCATAAATCTTCTTTTCCCTCTTTGTTGTGTTTATCATAGGGAATCTCATCCTCCAACTCGAGTGTGCCCTTAGCCTTGCCATTTGCACATTTCTCATCAAGAGAAGGGTTAATAACATCGATATTGGAACAAGTAAGATCATCCACAGATGGTCTCCTATTATTAGAAGCATCAAATATCACTTTTACATCTCCTACCCTCAATGATAACTTACCTTTTCCCATGTCGATCTTAGCATTGCTAGTGACTAGGAAAGGTCTTCCTAGAATCAAGGGCATCTCAACATCTTCCTCCATATCAAGGACCACAAAGTCAACCCGGAAAAAGAATTTGTCAACTTGTACAATAACATCTTCTATTATCCCCTTTGGTCTCTTAATTGATCCATCGGCGAGTTGGAGGCTCATTGATGTCGGTTTGGGATTTCCAAGGCCCAACTTCTTGAAGAGAAAATACGGGAGGAGATTGATACTTGCTCCCGTATCACAAATAACCTTTTCAAAAGTAAGAGGGCCAATGGTGCACGGAATGGTGAGCTTCCCCGGGTCCTCACAAAGAGTCGCCACAATCCTACGGAAAATCGGATCCATATCCTTCTTTTTCATTTTTTGTGCATTTGGAAATGGAAGACGAACCTCGATGGGATGATGCGTTGGAGTTGAAGGGCCAGCTGTGGAGGATACAGAATGTGGTGCTTGGGCGTGACAATCGGCGCCTTGGCGCAGCGACAAGGGCGCCTGGGCGTGGATGGATGGGCCCTCGAGCGCATCAGTGCGAACATTATCACCTTTTACCTGTTCGCCACTTCTCAAGGTAATTCCATAGCATTGCTCTTTCGGGTTCTTTTCCGTGTCACTTGGTAAAGTTCCCGGGGCTCTCTCGCTGATTGTCTTTGCCATTTGACCCATTTGTGTCTTCAAATCCTTCATATCCATCATTAAATCCTTCATCCTAGTACGGAGTTCGTTGATTGCTGAATCCGATTTCTTTATTTCCTCATCAAGACATTCATCGGTTGTAGGAGGCCTAACTTGCCTTTGTACATGAGGATTACCTTGCCTTTGAGCTTGGTTATTGTTGAATGGAGGCCTTGGTGCTTGATAGACGCCGTGATGGGCATTTTGTGCCGGATTGGGCCTCCTTGGAAAATTTTCGGGCACATGGAAGTTCAATTGAGGTCGATTGGCATTTCCAACATAGTTTACATTGCCAACCATTGTTTCCAAAGCAACTTCTTTGCCCAACTCTTGAACACAAGCAATCTTTTTAGTGGATGTGATTTCTTCATCATCGGGATAGAGTTCATCTTCCCGGGCTAATTGCTCAATCTTGTCCCACACACTTTGGCAATCGAGCCCAAAGAGATCACCACCGGCGCCGGCATTGAGCCTATTTCGGATGCGCGAACGGACTCCATCATGGAATCGTAATACTTGCTCGCTCAATCTTAGGTTGTGATCCGGACATTTTCTGAGCAAGTTTTTATATCTAGCCCATGCCTCTGCTAAGGACTCATGATTCCCCTGCTTAAACTCCTTAATGTTGCTCCTTAGCTCATTGATTTTGGAGGGTGGAAAGAATTTGCTCAAAAAGGCATCGACCAATTGTCCCCATGTTGTGATGGATTGGGGTGGTAGAGATTTGTACCACATGGTCGCCCTTTCCTTTAATGAGAAGTGGAAGACTCTTAGACGAATTGCATCGAGATCCCGTGGATGAAATTGGGTAGTCATGAGAGTATCGTCTAAAGTCTCCAAATGCTCATGAGGTGATTCATGGGGCTCTCCATAGAAAGGTTCGCTTTGCACCATGCTAAAGATGTGTGACGGAATGTGATAAGTTGGTGCAAAGAAATTTGGAAAGACTACGGGCCCCGGTATGGTGTGGACCCTTGGAGGTAGACTTTCCCAGACTGATGGAAGTCTTTGAGGAGGTGCCGGTTGCATAGCTTGAAAAAGATTTTGCAGCCATTCCCTGTTTTCCGGAAGATTTATGTCGGGAAAATTTCCATTTGGATTTAGATTGTCGGCCATTTCTCGAGCTTGTCTACTAGATCGAAGAACACGCTCTATCTCCGGCTCAAAATTGTATAGGGGCTCGTTAGAAGAGCGGGTCATGCACCACAAATTACACCTAACAAATAAACACAAGAAAAAAATTAGAATAATAAAATAAAAGAAAGGTTACAAATAAACGAAAAACTAAGAATTATGAAAATTTAAATGAAAAATCAAAAACTAAAATGAACAAGTCCCCGGCAACGGCGCCAAAAACTTGACACGCTAGAAGCTAACGTGCTATAATAGCAAGTGCACTAGTCGTGTGTAGTAATAAGTGTGGACAAAAAGTCCGGGTTGTCGAACTACGGAGACTTGAATTCTAATTTAAGATTTGTAATGAAGTGAATAAACAAAGTAAGAATAAATTCAAATAAAATTTGTAAAGAACAAGAACAAAGATGAGCATGTGATTTAAAACCAATAATAAAGGGAGACTAAGGCACATGCTAGGTTCAAATTGATCAAATATACTTATAAAGGTTCTTGTTGAATGATTACCCTTATATTGTTATGGTGAGAGCTCCGAGGGTAGAGAATAACCGATGTCTTGCGTATAAACTCCTATGCTTAGATCGTGATTTCCCAAATATTCCTATCCGGAAATCTAACCACTAAACATGCATTAACGTACTAGAGTTCACTCGATTAGAATCGAACAACTTTACCCGGGAATCTTTACCTATGTCTAGGGCAATTCCTCATTAGTTGCGGGTCATGATGTGAATTTCTTGCACCCTAAGTTAATTTTCTCCCGAAATATCAACCTAGGCATAAGATTCTAACATATAGTGATCAAGTATATGCAAGATAGGTAAAAACACAAATTCACATCACATAACAATATAAGTATAACCTCAACAATCATCTATTATAAGCATATATCACAATTTGACCTTACATGGCCTTAGTCTTATGAATTTAGTTCATGATAGATATTATGAAAAACAATAATGAATAAATACACATGTTCATAGACATGAATGAAATGAAAAAGCTATAAAAACTCCCTCTAATGTGATAGATGATGGCCCCTTGATTGGAGCTTCAATTCCTAGCTTTCTCCTCTTAGAATGATGAAGAATGGTGATGAATGAAGCTTGAGGACCTGTTCCTCCTCCTCCTCTCCTCCAAGAATCTGAAATTGATAGTGAATCATGAAGAGTATGGGTTCCCCTTCCTTTTATAGCCAAAATTCCACTAAAGTATGCATTAAGAATTCCCATTGAAGTTCCCCAATGAGAATTCCACCTAAGGTGATGCTTAAAGTTTGGCTTTTAAGATTCCAACCAGCTAAAAAATGCTAAACTTTCGGCCTTAAGAATTCCACCAAGCATAACCATGTGAAAACTTCAACAAAACACATGCATGCTGCCATTTTCTTGCTTTCCAGCGCAGTCTTAGTAGTTTCCTCATAAAATTCTCCACAGATCTCCAAATGGGATGATTCAAGTCCCCATGTTCAGATACAACATAGATCTACAACTTTCCGGAAGGACATTTTGTCCAATTCGTTCGCTAAGTATACCTAAATTACGTTTCAACATGGAGGTTGTTTCTGATTTGGCGCCCATAAAGTAAATCTACCAAGAAACACACTTATGACAACCCCTCAACACATGTGCTGAATTATGGCCAAAAGTGATTCTTACCCATCATATAATGCTGGAATTTAGGCTGAAAAGGAGTAACATTCGGATTATCGCTAAAAGCTAACGTGCTATTGTAGCAAGTGCACCAGTTGTGTGTAGTAATAAGTGTGGACAAAAAGTCCGGGTTGTCGAACTACGGAGACTTGAATTCTAGTTTAAGATTTGTAATGAAGTGAATAAACAAAGTAAGAATAAATTCAAATAAAATTTGTAAAGAACAAGAACAAAGATGAGCATGTGATTTAAAACCAATTATAAAGGGAGACTAAGGCACATGCTAGGTTCAAATTGATCAAATATACTTATAAAGGTTCTTGTTGAATGATTACACTTATATTGTTATGGTGAGAGCTCCGAGGGTAGAGAATAACCGATGTCTCGCGTATAAACTCCTATGCTTAGATCGTGATTTCCCAAATATTCCTATCCGGAAATCTAACCATTAAACATGCATTAACGTACTAGAGTTCACTTGATTAGAATCGAACAACTTTACCCGGGAATCTTTACCTATGTCTAGGGCAATTCCTCATTAGTTGCGGGTCATGATGTGAATTTCTTGCACCCTAAGTTAATTTTCTCCCGAAATATCAACCTAGGCATAAGATTCTAACATATAGTGATCAAGTATATGCAAGATAGGTAAAAACACAAATTCACATCACATAACAATATAAGTATAACCTCAACAATCATCTATTATAAGCATATATCACAATTTGACCTTACATGGCCTTAGTCTTATGAATTTAGTTCATGATAGATATTATGAAAAACAATAATGAATAAAAACACATGTTCATAGACATGAATGAAATGAAAAAGCTATAAAAACTCCCTCTAATGTGATAGATGATGGCCCCTTGATTGGAGCTTCAATTCCTAGCTTTCTCCTCTTAGAATGATGAAGAATGGTGATGAATGAAGCTTGAGGACCTGTTCCTCCTCCTTCTCTCCTCCAAGAATCTGAAATTGATAGTGAATCATGAAGAGTATGGGTTCCCCCTCCTTTTATAGCCAAAATTCCACTAAAGTATGCATTAAGAATTCCCATTAAAGTTCCCCAATGAGAATTCCACCTAAGGTGATGCTTAAAGTTTGGCTTTTAAGATTCCAACCAGCTAAAAAATGCTAAACTTTCGGCCTTAAGAATTCCACCAAGCATAACCATGTGAAAACTTCAACAAAACACATGCATGCTGCCATTTTCTTGCTTTCCAGCGCAGTCTTAGTAGTTTCCTCATAAACTTCTCCACAGATCTCCAAATGGGATGATTCAAGTCCCCATGTTCAGATACAACATAGATCTACAACTTTCCGGAAGAATATTTTGTCCAATTCGGTCGCTAAGAATACCTAAATTACGTTTCAACATGGAGGTTGTTTCTGATTTGGCGCCCATAAAGTAAATCTACCAAGAAACACACTTATGACAACCCCTCAACACATGTGCTGAATTATGGCCAAAAGTGATTCTTACCCATCATATAATGCTGGAATTTAGGCTGAAAAGGAGTAACATTCAGATTATCCATGCCTAGGCATGACTAGGAGGGTGTTGGGGCGTATCCTGGCACATGTTCTTCTCTGTTCGGCGCAGCAATCGTATTTCCTTCACAATTATCTCTATAGACCTCCAATTTGGATGTTTCAAGTTCCCATTTGAAGCTAAGACATACATCTAAAATTTGGTATAAGGAAACTTTGTCTAATTCGGTCTCGAAATGTACGGAATTATCGCTCGAATGTGGTAGGAGATGCATAAACCGCCTAGGTGTTGAAAAACATGCTTGAACTTGTTTTGTACATCGTTTTTCTTCCCTTTTCTTCATGTATTCTCATTTATTACCTGTATTCACTTAACACACCTATTAAATGCAAATGTGACATGATTTAAGCAATAAGTGAATCCAAATCATAAAAATTACGGTCTTAAAAACACGTAAAAATACCTCTTATCAAGAGTCATCCAACCTCCATCTCCCATTCCAAACGTGTCAACGTAAGAAAATGCCAACAATTATAATTCATTCTTATTTTGATCTCTCTATCTATATATCTTCCCCCTTAACCCATGTACTCACCGCTTGTTTGGTGTGTAATCAGCCCCTTAATTTCTCTCAAATGCAAGGGATATTTGAAGAAAGAAATTCAATAGGAGGGATCATCTTTTCTTGTTCATCTTTTAAGGTATAGTAGCTAACTTATATATTACGTGTGTATGTTTGAAGGTGTGTATTTACTTATATTTTAGATGTAAAGGCCTGGAAATTGAACGTATTGTAACATATATGTATTCTAGTTAACTTGATTTGCATGAGAACCAGTTTTTTGAAATTTCAGTTTCTGCTTTAGATGATTAAGGCTCTATTCAATCGACCAAACTTGTGAATTTGATTATAGTAAATTTTCTGGAATGACTTGAGTGTGTTCGAAACGTCTCTGAAGATTAGAAGTTTGTGGAATTTTCTAAAATTCGTTCAAAGAGACTGCCAGGCTGTTAGCGTGATTGAACTATGCCACTGTTTTGAACCTACTTGAACAACCTGGAGATATGTTTTTACTCCGAAACATTTTATGTACTATTATATGTGTGTTGTAAACGTTTTCCCAAAAGTTGGGAGCTTTTGGAGTAGAAGAGGATTTTATAAAAATATTTTAATGAAACTGCCATATTCCTTTGGTAGAATGAAGCAAGTTTATGTTTTCAGCATACTTGTCATACTTATAACTTTTATTTCATTCCCAAATGTTTACTGTAACATTACGTACATGTTGGTAGTGTGTCGTCAAATTTTGGGAATTTTTCAAGAAACAAAGTATTTAATAAAATTGTTTGAAACTTAAGTGTCTTTCCTGAAAATGTTCCAAGCGCAGCCACGGTTTGGGGAGTGAATCACCCAGTTAATATGTTAATTATATCGGGGATTTTTATGACATGTTATTAAATGTGATTCTTCTGTTCTTAAAAAGTTTTAGAGCAAAATGTTACTCAAGGAAGTTATGAAAAATTCTATTGTGAAGCTGCTTCGTTATATAGCTTACTTGACACTTGTTTGAACCAAATTGCCTACATGTCAAGGTTCTACTATATGTGTATACGACTTGATTTATTTGGTTGGATTATAAAGTATCATTGGTTTGAAAGTATGACGGTATATTTGGATAGCAGGATGGATCGGTGGTTCAGACGAGACACGAGACTACAACGCCGAGTAGCAACAGTGAGGGTTTCTCTTCTCCTTGAAACTTTTTAATTGCTTTACTTACTTGCGATTGTCTTGTTTCGTTCTACAAATATCTGACCGGTATCTTGATGATTGGTTCGTGATGATTGTTGATTCCTAAATATTCCGTTCCGCTCAATATCTCGTTATCCTCGATGATCATTCCTTTTGCATCGATGGTATACGTCTTCCTTGAAATGATATTTGGTCTAGTCGGTGTCAATTCTCTTGAGTTTTATCATACCAATATCAAGTTCTTGTCCATTGAATCTTATGGAGACCATTGTACTTCTTGGCTCTACTCCGTCGGATAAGGGAGTAAGTGCTATGCGAGGCAAAGTGCTACGCGACGGCGGGAGCCACATCTTGAGCCCGCAGGAGCCACCTCTAGAGTCCTGATGTCCAGCATCCATCAGCGATGCGTCCCTTTTCTTGATTTAAAGCTTTGATTCTTAAAGACAGACTGAAGAGAGCTAAGTGCTACGCCGTGGGAGCCACCTCTTGAGGCTTCGGCACAAAGTTCTACACGGTGGGAGCCACCTCTAGAGTCCCGACACCTATAGATCAATGAAGGGAGCTAAGTGCTATACGGGGAAAAGTACTACGCTACGGCGAGAGCCACCTCTTAAGCCCGTAGGAGCCACGTCTAGAGTCCTGATACTTGAAACCATATGGTATGTATTGAAAGTTGTGAAGTCTCCCACTGACAGTGGGGAGATAGAACACAATCGTTTGACATGAGTTCTAAATTACACGAGTTGTTCTCTTCGTTCTTACTTCGTTTGGATAATCTATTGTTCGCCCTTCTGATATCTTGATTGATTCATTTACTTACCAATGCTTGTTTCTATTATAATCTTCCATTGTAGATTCCACTTCAAATATTAAAGGTAAAGCAAACCGTTAACCTACCTTTCTGAGTCATTCGCACTCACCCATCTTTCTTTCTTTCTTTTCAGATAAGCTTAGTATGTCGGATACGAAGGGAGAAAGGAGGAGTAAAGAAAGCATTGGTTCGTTGCTATTACAGGGAGTTATGTTTTGGGATGTAACATTGTGTATGTATATGTATTGTCTTGGAGACCTTTGATTGAGAGTTGTCTTTGACTTATGTATGATTGATGAAGGATGTATTGTTGATTTAATTGGAATGCAAAAGTTTAGCTTCAGTAGATGACGTATTGGTATAGTTCTGATGCTTAGTGCTGGCTCGAGAAAGGAAGGTCTCCTGGATCGAGCTAGCGTCGCGGTGTAGTGGGCCACCCTGATCGGTGGTATCAGAGCTCGGGTTAGTATCCTGAGCTATAGCAAGATAAGATCTCTAGACTGTAAAATTGATTTATGATTGGTTGAGCTTAGGAGGTGAGTTTTTGAAGACTAGATATATAAATAGACTGGTGAAATAAGGCGGATGTAAGATGTGAGAGTCTCATCAAAGTCAATATTGAGGATGACATTACGTTATCATTAGTACATAGTGCTTCCTCAGAATTACCTGTTGTACGCTCGAAATGCTTCCTCAGAATTACCTGTTGTACGCTCGAAAAATCTATCTCATGAATTACCTTTTTTGGTTTTTTACTAGAGACAACTCCAGTTATCCTAGGCTCTTAGTTTAGGTCCCTCAGTCACATATAGCGTAATCGATTATGATTTAGATATTTTTCCTCTTGAACAATAATATTAGTAGGTCAGTATTTAAATTGTGGTAGATCACTGTTAGGATGGCCAGCCAACATGTGATTCATTACAATTATGGTACTGATTTTAGAACCGAACCTAAGTTGAGAATAAGGAATGCTTTTCCTTCCTCTAAGGCGTGATAGGTTCATTAGGTAAGTGGTAACTACGAGTCTAAGCGAGTAAGCTTTTATATTCCTCGAACCCTGTTAAGTTCTTTGTTATCAATACCTGCCATCTATGTTGCACAGACACGGACACGTAGACACGGACACTGCACGACACGGACATGGGACACGTCAATTCTTAAAAAATTAGGACACGGACACGGCTCGGACACGTCTGCCCATATTTTATATATATATATATAATATGTTATAAACTTATGAGTAATTGAACACCTATTAGACAATAATCAACAATTCAACAACTTATTAATAACAACCTATATATATATATATATATTCACTATTTGTATATGAGCAACCTATTTTTACACAAAATAACAACTTATTAATGACAATGCTTCTGTAAACTATAAAACTTCATCTATATATAATTACATATATATATATATAAATACATTTATATTAAAAATATAAAAAAAATACAAAAAATCAGCCCGAAGTGTCCTGGCCGTGTCCGTGCCGTGTCCTGGCCGTGTCAGTGCCATGTCCGAGCTGTGTCCTAGTTTTATTTAATTATTTTTAATTCTGGACACACCATTGCCGTGTCCGACACGTCCCGGTGCCGTGTCCGTGTCCGACGTGTGTCGGACACTGCACGGGGTGATTTTTACTCGTGTCCGTGCATCATAGCCTGCCATTCTTGAGATTTTTACTCACTTGAATTACCTTGAACCATTTCATGACAATCTCATGAGTTTTGATCCGTCATATCTTTTATTAAATTGGTGTTATCAGCAGTTGAAGCACTTTCCTGTTCTAGAGTATTCATTATAGAACTGAAAACCTTATCGTGCTTAATTTTTGAAATCCTATTAATTTCTTTCAAAGACAAGACCTTCTATTTATTCATTTTTGCTTTTTAATCGAATTTTTAGATTTGTATTACCTGTATTCTCGAAACTCCTATTCATTGATATTTTCTTGTGACTCTTGTTCACCTCTCAAAATATAGTTGATTATAATCGCTACTCCTGGGTACCAAATTCAATTTTATACATTTGAGGACTCTTTTATTTGAGATTGAACATTCTTCCAAGCCCTTTGTGCATTGCTCCCATTGGCATCTATTTATCAATGATCTTGAGTTGAAAATTCTATTTTCTCCGTTCTTTGGAGTCCTATATTGTCTCCTCGAATTTACAACGTCTCGTGATTATTAATCTTTTCTCCTATCTAAGTCATTGTTGTGGAACTTCTTAGCATGCCATACCTCTTTCGTTCAAAATAATAAAAAAAAAAAATGAAATCTAGATACTTGACCTCGTCAACTACCTTATACTTCTTGCTAATAAGGGTTCAATCGTGATCGACCAGCTTGCATCAGAATCACTTTACCCTCTCGTTCAATTGTCTTGAAACCCTTGAGCTTATATTCCTTACCTGAGATACATATACTCTAATAGCTCGAGTGAACACTCAAAAAAAATAAAAAATTCTTGGTTAGATGTTTCAGTTATATTGTCGCCCTTATTTTGATCTCTCTATCTATATATCTTCCCCTTAACCCATGTACCCACTGTTTTGAACCTATTTGAACAACCTGGAGCTATGTTTTTACGCCGAAACTTTTTATGTACTATTATATGTATGTTGTAAATGTTTTTCCAAAAGTTGGGAGCTTTTGGAGTAGAAGAGGATTTTATAAAAATATTTTATTGAAACAGCCATATTCCTTTGCTAGAATGAAGCAAGTTTATGTTTTCAGCATACTTGTCATACTTATAACTTTTATTTCATTCCCAAATGTTTACTGTAACATTGCGTACGTGTTGGTAGTGTGTCTTCAAGTGTTCGGAATTTTTCAAGAACAGAGTATTTAATAAAATTGTTTGAAACTTAAGCGTCTTTCCTAAAAACATTCCAGGCGCAGCCACGGTTTGGGGAGTGAGTCGCCCAGTTAAAAATGTTAAATATATCGGGGATTTTTATGACATGCTCTTAAATGTGATTCTTCTGTTCTTAAAACGTTTTAGAGCAAAATGTTACTCAAGAAATTTATGAGAATTTCTATTGTGAAGCTGCGTCATTATATAGCTTACTTGACACTTGTTTGAACCAAATTGCCTACATGTCAAGGTTCTACTATATGTGTTTACAACTTGCTTTATTTGGTTGGATTATAAAGTATCATTGGTTTGAAAGTATGATGGCATTTTTGGATAGCAGGATAGATTATGGTTCAGACGAGACACGAGACTACAACGCCGAGTAGCACTAGTGAGGGTTTCTCTTCTCCTTGAAACTCTTTAATTGCTTTACTTACTTGTGATTGTCTTGTTTCGTTCTACAAATATCTGATCGGTATCTTGATGATTGGTTCGTGATGATTGTTGATTCCTAAATATTCCGTTCGGCTCAATATCTCGTTATTCTCGATGATCATTCCTTTTGCATCTATGGTATACGTCTTCCTTGAAATGATATTTGGTCTAGTCGGTGTCAATTCTCTTGAGTTTTATCGTACTAATATCGAGTTCTTGTCCATCGAATCTCGTTGAGACCATTGGACTTCTTGGCTCTACTCCGTCGGATAAGGGAGTAAGTGCTATGCGGGGCAAAGTGCTACGCAACGATGGGAGCCACCTCTTGAGTCCGTAGGAGCCTCCTCTAGAGTCCCGATGTGTGACATCTATCAGCGATGTGACCCTTTTCTTGATTTAAAGCTTTGACTCTTAAAGACAGAGTGAAGGGAGCTAAGTGTTACACTTTGGGGGCCACCTCTTGAGGCTTCGGCGCAAAGTGCTACACGGTGGGAGCCACCTCTAGGGTCCCTACATCTATAGATCAGTAAAGGGAGCTAAGTGCTATACTGCTACGCTACGGCGAGAGCCACCTCTTGAGCCCGGAGGAGTCACCTATAGAGTTCCGAGACTTGAAACAATATGGTATGTATTGAAAGGTGTGGAGTCTCCCGCAGACAGTGGGGAGACGGAACACAATCGTTTGACATGAGTTGTAAATTACATGAGTTGTTCTCTTCGTTCTTACTTCATTTGGATACTCGATTGTTCACCCTTATGATATCTTGATTGATTCATTTACTTACCTATATATATGCTTGTTTTTGTTGTAATCTTCCGCTGCAGATTCCACTTCAAAGATCAAAGGTAAAGCAAACCGTTAACCTACCTCATTGAGTCATTCGGACTCACCCTTCCTTCTTTGTTTCTTTTCAGATAAGCTTAGTATGTCAGATACGAAGGGAGAATTAAGGAGAAAAGAAAGCATTGGTTTGTTGCTATTATAGGGAGTTATGTTTTGGGATGTAGCATTGGGTATGTATATGTATTGTCTTGGAGACCTTTGATTGAGAGTTGTCATTGACTTATGTAAGATTGATGAAGGATGTATTGTTGATTTAATTAGAATGTAAAAATTTAGTTTCAGTAGATGACTTATTGGTATAGTTCTGATGCTTAGCGCTGGCTCGAGAAAGGAAGGTCTCCTGGATCGAGCTAGCGTCGTGGTGTAGCAGGCCATCCTGATCGGTGGGCGCTACACCGACGATAGCAGGCTGGCTAGCTGTGAGCCCGTCTAGGAAAATATGTGGGAACGGAGAGGAGAAAAAGGGGAAAAAAAGAAGGTGAAAAATATTGTGAAAGGCAAGTCTCCACGATTACTAGAGTGAAGGACAAGATTCCACGATTGCTAAAAAGTGAAAATCAAGTCTCCACAATTGCTAGAATGAAAGACAAGTCTCTACGATTGTCAGAAAATGAAATGCAAGTTCCACGATTGCAAAGAAGAATGAAAGGCAAGTCTCCACGATTGCAAAAGAAAGTGAAGTGCAAGTCCCCATGATTGCATGCCTGGATCATCCGACAGAGCTGTAGGCTGTGGCTCAGCTCATGCTGGATGATGTTCTTTGACAACTGACGAGTTTGTGTACTTTTAAAAGGAACATTTGGAATTTTATTCACAGGGAAAACCATAAATCATAAGTATGGATTAAGCCTCAAAGGTATGACTATTAATTTCATCAATTTTTGTACCATTTTTTATCATGAATAGAGTATTCACCGGGGAATTATTATCAAAAGGTTAACTTGCTCTCCCTGGAGAGAGGAGTTACTATTTTTTGTTTTTAGTTTTCAACTATGCAGGAGTGATATAAAACTAACCTTAGCATTCAAAGTATGAACAAGTAAGTATGATCATGTTATATCCTATAAACGTTATGATGAACATATGTAAAGATGCAGGAAAAAAGGGAGATAAATACTTAAAAACATTTCATAAAAGCTGGGAAATTCTAGGCATACATCTGCCCTAACTTGGGCAGATGGTGGAAAGGAAACTACGAGTCTCTTCGCCCTAACTTGGGTAGGACAGGAAAGAAAAACAAGTTGTCCAAAAGGGGCTACACATGCCCATTCAAAATACTAAGCAGGAACATAAAATTGTCAAAATACTATGTCCAAGGCCTCCTGCAGGTCTGCAGCTTGGCCAGCAAGGTAAGCTTGCAGATCTGCCTCCACCAATTTCTTCTTAGCATCTAGCTTCTGATAGCTGGATTCCTAGGATCGAGCCTCTTGCAGCAGTTTCTTCTCCTTGGCTCCCCATGAGCCTTGAGCCTTTTTTAGTTGTTCCTGGATTTTGCTAAGCTTTCTCTGCACCTTTTTAACTTTTTTAGACCTACTCAGGTCTACTAGAGCTCTACCACACAACAAGAAAAACTGCAGACAAGCATAACAAATTGAGATATTATAAACTCTGGAAGGAATCACAAACCATGATAGCATTATAACAAATTTACCTTGGGCGCTAAAGCCACAGTAGCATCAAAGAATCAGATGGTTGCAGGTGATCCAGATGGTGACGATCAATAGAATTGGCCATGTTTCGCAAAATATCCAACATCACAAACTGTTCCTTGCTCTTCAGAGCTGATTGAGGAGGAACATCCTGGGCCCGAGAACGGGTTCGCAGGGCAGGAGGATCAGGAGTGGAGAACTGGAGCTGGGAAAGGTTATCTCCTATAGGCGCACCTGTGTTTCTACGCTTGGCAGAAGGCATATCTGGCAAAGCATCATGGCTAGTCACTCTCTTGCCAGAGGCTAGCTCTCTGGCCAAAGCTGGATTGTGGTAAGAGCGAGCCGATTCAGCTTGGCCAGAAGAGGGGCAAGACATAGAAGCAGGAGCAGCCACTGAGATGGGCACTGTTGGTAAGGGTCCACCAGGAGGAGGAGGAGGCAGATCCGGCTGTTCAGTAGAGGCAGGCTTCTTCCTGCAGTAGACGACCTCTTTATCTCGTGAAGCTTCCATTAAACTTTTTGAGAGAGGAAAACAAAAATACGTAAGCAGGGGATATATCATAATATGCAAATACAAAAATAACAGGCAAACCAAGAAATGCTCTACCTATAGTTTCACCAAGAAAATTTGACCCAACAGAACTCAAACTAAAATGGTGTAAAAGGCGAGTATTAGTCAACTTGCCCAAATCACGATTTTACCAATTCAAATATGCAAGTAGTTGTTTGTACATATCAAGCATATTTTTTGGAGGATAGGCATTGGATCCTTCAACCTTTTCCAAGAATTCACGACGAAAATTCCATTCTACACCTACGGGAGGAGCAATGAAAAAGTAATTGCTTTTCCATTGCTTTTCTGTGGTGGGATAAATGGAGAAGAAAGTACTTTCATCCCTGGAAGTTAAATAAAACACACCTCCATCACCAGAAGAGGATCGAGGAAGGAACAAGGAGTAGAAAAAAATCAGAAGAAGGCAATTAATGGAGCCCCTGGAGCCCAAGGCTTAATGGGCCGAAATGCATTACAAACATGTACTTGGACTCTTCTAGAAGGAAGTAAGCCCAACCCGGCACCTCTGGACGACCCTCCACCTGGATCTACAAAGGAGAATATTTCTATATTAGGCAATGCTGGAGATAAGAAACAATTAAGTTAAAGACTTTCCTAAAAGAAGACTTGAGGTAATCAAGCTCAATATATGGAGCAAATCAGCATTTATGCCTCCAAGATTAGAAGATTATGTCTTCTATTTATTATTATATGTATTTTAGGCTTAGTTGACTTACCATATTTTGTCATGACCCTCAAAAACTTGTATATAAGCATACCGTGGAAGCAGAATAAAGTGGACACTCATTTCTCCCGTGGACGTAGGTCTAATTTTTGGACCGAACCACGTTAAATCCCTTGTTATTTACATTATTTCTTTCATATTATATATTATATCACACAATTATACTCATATTATCCCAAATATTAATATAAATATTATTGGTGTGAAATTCACACACATCAAGTACATATATCAAAACCATTAATACATAAATAAAAAGTACAAACATTAAGAAATAAATATTAATTAATCATTAGTAAAGCCTTGTTCATACAATACTCATTCGATAGATATGATGACACGATTATTTCCTAGCAAAAGAACTAGGTCGTGAAGTAATAGAGTGGATAGTGAGTCCCAACGTGTATCGTTTAGACTACTATATTACCCCATTCAATGATTGTGACTACTAGATTACCCAATTTTAAGTTAACTCAATTGTATTGAGAGATGTGTTAGATTATAAAACTAAAGCTAACGAAAACGAAGTAATAAACAAACTAAGATATCAAATGGAATGAGATGATTAGGATATGATCCAACTATTCTTTTTTGCATCAATTAACTCTAAATGCAAAGGAAAATACATAGTATTTGGTCCAAGTATAATAATGTATATTATTAAATTATACATTATTTCAGAATAGTGTATAAATACTAACAAGTTCTTCATTGCATTTTCCCTAGTTTTTCTAGTTATTACATAATTCAATAATATACATTAATTATTACTAACAATATATTTTAGTTGATAAATTATCATATAATTGAATCTCGTAATAGATAATTTATCAATTTTATTTTCTAGAAAATATTATATCTAGCATAATTTTTTTATATAGATGGTCGTATATTCTTATATATAATTTTTTTATAAATACGACAAACATATGTAACTATTTATATCATTTTATACATTGATACTTATTAAAAGTATTTAATATATATTAAATATTTATAATATCAAATATATGTACAAAATATAAAATTATGCATATAGATTATAATTAAAATAAATTCATATTTTATAATAAATCTTAGATAAAATAATTATATATTCGACATATATAATTAATTGCTAATATTAATCTATATATATATATATATATAACTGACAAATCGCTAATTCTATAAAATATTCGTGATAAATATTAAATACTTGAATATTGATAATCATATATTACTATGTCAGAAATCGAAATGCATATAAGTAACTAAACGAAGCTCATTAAAGCAACTTGTTTGTTGTAGTGGAGTGGTGGAAGTATCAATTTTGAGCTCCAAGGTCATGGGTTTCAAATCTCTTGGGTAGCAAAACATTCAATTTTGTCCATTTGGCCTGCATGTCACCAATTCATTGTCCCTTTGACGACACATCATCAATTTTTCCTTTAGTTTTGGTATTTTCCGAAGCCAGATCAGCAATTTATGACATTTTTGGCTACCACGTCTGCAATTTTCGCCAAAAAGTACTCAATGTGCCAATATTTGTATCATTACTGTACCTAAATTGCCACCATCCGACATATTAAAGTACCAAAATGGCGAACACGCCAAGTTAGTGTATGAAAAAGGTAATTTTGCCACACTCATGAACTTTAGACGCGGATTCTATATTTATATATAAAATGAAATATGAGTTGAAACAATAGTTTAGAACATAAAAATAAAAAGTTCCAGTATAACAAAACATAACCGAACAACATTTTATTTTTTAAGAACACTTCATGAAGAAAACAAATTGTTTGTCTTTTACATTCTTATAATCGAAATCTGAAAATGAAATCAAACAGACATATTGTTGCTCTTATTCGAAGGTCATATATCTATCTGGCCAAAGAAAGAACTGGATTCAAATTGAGTTCATATTGCACAACTTTTCACTGCGACAAATTGGTAAGAACCTTACCAAAAACTGTGGCGAAAGCATCCATATGAACTTTTGGCTTTGACACCCTCAAATTTCCATACCATTCTCAAAAGCTGTGGCGAAAGCCAATGCACAAGCCTTTTCCAGGGAATAGTGTTACTTGGAGAACCAAAACACGGCATGAAACCGAGTACTCTGAATGTGTTGATTTCAGAAGTTGAGGGGCATAAGCGCAAAAGTCATCAGAAGGCCATGGATGATTTCCGGTGAGGTGGTTGAAATCTGTGGCGTATTCAGAAATTGTGAGAGAAACTGAATTACCAGATTCGTGTTAGAGTTTATATTAGTATAAGTTTCCTTATTTATTTATTTCCTTATTATGCTTATTTATTGATTTGAGCCTAAACACATCCTAGGCCATTAAAAAATACAAGACAGCCGCCGCCCTCGGCGCTGCCGTCATCTCCTTCTCTCCCTCTAAGTCTTTGCTCCCCTCAACACATTATCTCTCAGCACTACTATCCCATCTCATCAAGGATTTTCATGCCTTTTCTCTCTTGCTGGCATTAATATTTCAAGCTTGGCTATTGTGGTTATCCACGACAATTATTCTCAATTACTTTTTCTTCTCGCTATGTTCTATTTCCCTAGTTCGCTATATGTTTTTTCAATTTTTCTCCCTCTATCATGTCTGATTCATCCTCTACCGCCGTCCAAGACACTCAACCCGTCACCCCTAAAACCCAACCTTACATTCCCCTTTAGCCGCCGGTAATATTCACTCTTCGTTGGGTTTCAAACTTACTGATAATGATTCCAACTATAAACTCTAGCGCGACATGTTTATGGACCTCTGCCGTAACTATTCCATTTTTGATCATCTTTCTGGAAAATCAAAACCCTCTTCTGATAATGATGAATTTTGGTTTGCTCTTGGCTCCACAATTAAATGTTGGTTTTATTCCACAGTGGATTTGAAATTACGCAAAAATATTGATTTAGAATATTCCACCTCTCATTATCTTTGGTTTGCAATTGAAGAAAATTTTAGAAATAATAAACCTTCTAGTTCTTTTCAAATAAATGAACGCTTTCATACTCTTCAAAAAGGTTCTCTCACTATTTATCAATATTTCCAAGAGATGAAATATCTCGTGGATATCATCGCTAATCTTGATAGTCCTGTTACTGACCAAGTCCTTATCCTCCAACTCTTACAAGGTTTACCCGAGTCCTATCTACCATTCATCACTATACTAACTACTCAAAAACCTTTTCCATCTTTTTCCGAAGTTAGAATTTACTCCTCACCCACGAAGCCCGTGAGTCCCGTTTTCACTCCAACCCATCCACCTCTGATTCCGCCACTGCCCTTTTTTCCCAAAATCAATATCAAAATTGAAACACGTATCGAGATAATGGAAAATATCATGGAAGAAGCTGTGGTCGGTCTGGTGGCCGTGGTGTTCACTTTAACTACAAGCAATTGGTCTTTAAACAAAGTCCAAATTATAATGCCAGCCCCAATTCTGGATTTTCTACACCGCAGCCCCAATTTTTCCCTCAAGGCCTCCGCTTCAGCGGCCCAGTTCCACTGACTACTGTTGCTCCTCAGTCCTACCCAATGGCCCAATCTTACCCATCAGCGAATTGGGCCTACCATAGTCAGCCCACTTTGCATGCTTGGCCTACGTCCGCTTCCCCAAGCGTGCCCAACAGTCCAGCTCCATCGCTTGGACCCAACAGTGCGCCAGGCATCCTCTTCCCACCACCTGTCTGGGCCAATCTTTCCCTCGGTCCATCAGCTCCTTCCCCTATACAATCCACTACTACCAGCTCACCTACACCACCACAGTCGTCCAGTTTCACTGCTACTAATCTCTTCTTGCTCTATCAGACAATGATACTCAATCAACCGGATGCTCAATGTTATATAGATACCGGGAAGGTAATTTATTTCATATCGTACCTAGTCAAAATTTAAGTTCAATAATTGCTGGTAATGGTGTTGTACTTCCAGTTACCTCTATTGGTCAATCCTCCCTCGATTCTTCTTCTCGTTCTCTGCTTTTAAATAATATTCTTGTTTCTCCTTCTCTCGTTAAAAATCTTGTGTCTGTTCGTAAATTCACTCATGATAATTCTTACTCTATTGAATTTGATCCATCTGGTTTCTCTATTAAGGACCTTAGGACCGGCGCATTGATTTTTCGGCGTGACAGTGACGGCGATCTCTACCCTTTTTCCACATCCTCCACTGCTCTCAGCACTTTCTACTCTTCCGCTGCCCTTCCTTCCTCTACATGGCAGCGTCGGCTCGGTCGTCCTGAAGTTTCCATTTTTAATTTTTTTATCTAGTAAGAATTTTATTAATTGTAATAAATATTTTTCTCGGCAATTATGTCATGCTTGTCAGCTTGGTAAACACAAAAAATTATCTTTTTCTAGTTCAACTTCTTCTAGTAGTTTGTTGTTTGATGTTATTCCCTCTGACATCTGGACCTCCCCGGTTCCTAGTTTGGGTGGTTTTCACTATTATTTTATTTTTTTAGATGACTATTCTCATTTTTTATGGATTTTTCCTTTACGAAATAAGTCAAATATTTTTAAATTTTTTGTGGATTTTTACACTTATGTCTAAACTCAATTTAATTTCAAAATTAAAACTTTACAATGTGATTTTGGTGGTGAATTTGATAATAAATTGTTCCACGATTTTTTTTTTTGCCACAAATGGAATAATCTTTCGTTTTTCTTGTTCTCATACTTCACAACAAAACGGTAAGACTGAGCGCACCATTCAAACTATCAATAACATCGTTCACACTCTTCTTTTCCTAGCTTTTCTTCCTCCTCCGTTTTGGGTCGAGGTAGCTCATATGGCGGCTCATCTATTTAATCTTCTCCCCATCACCACTCTTTCTTATCGCACCCCTTTTGAGCTTCTTTATAATATTTCTCCCTCTGATACTCATCTCCGTGTCTTCGGATGTCTATGCTATCCTAACCTCTTCGACACCGCATCACACAAATTATCTCCACGCTCCTCTGCTTGTCTATTCTTAGGATATATACCATGCCGACCATAAAGGTTTTCATTGTTTAGACCTTAGCACACATAAAATTATTATCTCTCGTCATATTATCTTTGACGAATCCATCTTTCCCGTCTCGTCGGCAACCTCTCCTCTAATTTTCTCTTCTTATGATTTCCTCTTTTCAGACGATGACCCGTCTCCTTTTCTCTGTCTCGCGAGCTGCTACCCCTCCTCCCGAATTCCTCAATCGGTGCGTCCCCCTCCGGATTTTTCACGTTCGCCTCCTCCCGAGTTTCCAGCAGTCGCTACCTCTTTTGTTCCATCTCCCGCCGCTGATCTTTCGCCTCCTATTTCTTCTCATCCTCTGACCACTCGCTCCAAGTCTGACATTAATAAACCTCACTAACTTTTTAATCTCTCTATGTCCTCATTTTCTCCTTCTCCGATTCCTCAATCTCACTCTCAAGCTCTTCGTGATCCCCACTGAAAGACTGCCATGGAAGATGAGTTATCTGCTCTCCACTCCAATGTATCTTTCATCACAAATTTCGTTCTGACGGCTCTCTTGAGCGATACAAAGCTCGTCTCATTGCTTTGGGTTTCACTCAACAACCCGGCATTAACTACGAAGACACTTTTAGCCCTGTCGTTAAGCCTGCCACTATTCATACTGTCCTCAGTCTTGCTCTCTCTCGTTCTTGGCCCTGCCATCTGCTTGATGTTAAAAATTCCTTTGTTCATGGTCATCTCTCTGAAAATGTCTATATTAAACAACCACCTGGCTACTCTCATCCTGATTTTCCCAATCATGTCTATCACTTCAAGAAAGCTCTTTACGGCCTTAAGCAGGCCCCTCGTGCTTGGCGTAATCGTTGTGCTACTTATCCCTCCTCTCTCGGTTATGTCAGCAGTCATGCTGATACATCTCTCTTCATCTACCATCACAGTTCTTCCAATGCGTATCTTCTGTTATATGTTGATGACATTGTTCTTACTACCTCGTCTCTTTTCCTTCTATCACAACTCATGTCTCTTTTCTCATTTGAGTTCGCCATGACTGATCTTGGTTCTTTACATTACTTTCTTGGTATCTCTTTCTCTCGCTCTCTCTCTGGTCTCTTCCTTTCTCAAGAAAAATTTGCTCGAGAAATCCTTGATCGTGCCAATATGTCTGATTGCAACCCTACCTCCACGCCTGCTGACACTCAATCAAAACTCTCTGCTTCCTCCAGTCCTTCGTTCTCTGATCCTACTCTCTATCGCAGTCTTGCGGGTGCCTTACAGTATCTCAAGTTCACGCGTCCTGACATTACGTATGTTGTTCAGCAACTTTGTCTCTTTATGCATGACCCTCGTGACAGCCACATGCATGTTCTCAAGCATGTTCTTTGTTATCTTCGTGGCACTCTCTCTCATGGTCTCTCTCTCTCTCTCTCTTCTTCTTCTTCTAGCACGTCTCAACTCATCTACTATGACTTCGATTGGGCCAGTTACTGTGTCTTCCTTGGCGATAATCTCATTTCTTGATCCTCAAAACGCCAGCCTGTTGTTTCTCGGTCTAGCGCCGAAGTCGAATATCGTGGTGTCGTCAATCTTGTTGCTGAAACGGCTTGGCTTCATAATCTTCTTCTCGAACTCCGTTGTCCTCTTTAAAAGCCACTATCATCTATTGTGACAACATTAGCTTTGTCTACATTTCTGCTAATTCCGTACAGCACCAACGTACTAAACATGTTGAATTAGATTTACACTTTGTGCGTGAAAAGGTTGCCTTAGGTGAAGTTCGTGTTTTGCATATTCAAACTCCTTGTCAGTTTGTCAATATCTTCACTAAAGGGCTCGCTTCTTCTCTTTTTGATGATTTTAGCTCTAGTCTCAACGTCCGGTCTCCTCCAGTTTCGACTGCGTGGGAGTGCTATTGTTTATATAGTATAGATCTCCTTATTTATTTATTTCCATATTACGCTTATTTATTGGTTTGTAACTCTATATAAACCTCTTTTGATTAATGCAATACTCAAGGGGATTATACCTTAGCAATTCCTAACGTAAAACGGGCTTCTTATTATTATCTCCTGTAGAGTTTAGAGCTGCTAGATAAATGATGTTTCCAGCTAGTGGAAGAAAATGGGAAAGAGTAAGAGAGGGAAGTTTTAAGTTGACGAACAATGGAATCCATGAAATGTGATTTGGAACATCCAGCAGGGGAAATCGAAGGAAAGGACACTTTGATTTGCAGCGAAATCATACCATATCATGTCAAAGAACAAGATCGGTAGTGTAAACTCCGGCACTGAGTCTGCAGGTGGGGAGATTTTGCAACATTCGAGAATGGTGGTGGTGGCCATGGTGAGAATTTTGGGTTTGGTCGATTACCAGAAAATGGTGTAATAGTAATTGGCATTAGCTAGCTCATGCTACTATATCTTTCTTGGGCTATATATTGCAATTGCAATGAACCCCCCTTGAAAGCCAAAAAGTTCACATTGAAAAATCAACGGGCAATTGACATCCCTGTGAATTTAAAAAAGAGCTAATTAAGCCTCTCACATGCGTCACTCGTGCATTATGCTAATGGTTAAACTGTTTTGGCCTTGATTAGCCATTTCCCTCCTAATCTGATAGTCGTTGGATCAAATGTGCTAGAAATACAGTCAAAATTAAATACACATATATTTATTGAATTAAATAGTAATAATCATAGATTTGATGCAGATCAATGGTCCATAATTTTTTAATAAAATTAATGATATATGTAAATATAGCTAGATATGTATATATAATGTACTGTACAGACAGAAAAAAAAAAAAAAAATAGGCGATGACGTTGGCGATTACACACAGCGTCGGCTACTGCCTGGGACGACGGGCTTGGCGAAGGTGGGGATGGGGTCGATGAGAAGGGTGATGACGATGGCGGCTTTGGCGTATGGGGATGGCGATTTTGACGCTAAACAGGGACGGCGACAATGGTGTACAATGGCAGTGGCGACCTATAAGGGGGGCTAGGCGAAGGTGGGGATGGGGGAGGAAATCTGCAGTTTTGGCGATAGAGGTAGATGGTGGCTTGAGTTTGGATGGATGGTGGTGGTGAGATAAAAAGTTTATTAGGGTTGGTCTGGGAAAGAGGGTGATTGGAGAAGATGAAAAGAAAATCAAAATTAAAATATTAAATGTAAAATAAAATACGAATTTATAGGGGTAGTTCAGGGAAAGCACCTCATTTGCACATCAGTGAAGTAAAAAGGGTTGTTATGTTTGTAGTTTCTTTTTCCTTTATTTTTGACGGCAAAATAGATAAGAAATGTCCAAAATATCCTTTTGCATAAATGCTTTCTTAAAAATTTACAAACAAAGTCCCTGCTTCTTAAAAATAGCACCTTTAGTCCTTCAATTTTTAGGTTTGGTTTATTTTGTCCAGAATATATGAAAAAGACATAAATTAATTACATAAATTACAAAAATAATTAGTATAATTAAACTATAATTACAAAGATTAATTACAAAAGCTACTTTAGGGTTACTGTTTTTCTTTCTAGATTATGAATTAAGATTCATATTCTATCATTCTCAAGTAAGAGGGTTGCTTCGAGAATCCGATTGCTTTATCAACGAAGACTTATGTTGGAAAGAAGTGAAGTACCTGTCTTACTCTGTTGAAATTTAAAATATAAACTTAATTCATTTGATTTAAAACTCAGGAACCTCGATCTGATTAATAACTCGAGAAAACCTTTCTGATGTGGAAGATCAGATTAAACTGCGACCACAGAGCATACTCAGAATACTCAAGCTCTGATACCAGATTACTTGCACACTGGGGGGAATTATCCCGCACATTTTGTCTCCCAACCGATATACACCAAGAAGGTAAACAAAATCTTCCCAAAACAGTATTAGATATCAATAAAAAAGAAATTTTTTACAGCGGAAACATATTTTTCAGACGATGAAAGGGCAGAATGTTACTGCAATTTATCATCATTTTTTATTTTATTTTTTTATTTGATTTTTGAGCATATTTAATTTTTTTGTGTTTTTTGATCATGAGAGAATTATAACATTTTTAAATAGTAGGGGAATCCCGTCCCTGGGGGTAGTTTACTCACTATGCATTATAAAGCATAAAAACTTACAAGATATTATTGCACACAAAGAAGATATTTTATTACAAGAAAAGTGGAGAGATTCTCTAGCAACCAAGAAGTGTGGGTTGGAGAATGTTAAGGGGCAATTTTTACAACTGAGGGGAGAGGTCCTTTTATAGGCCTCGGAATTAAAAAAACTTTACAACAAACTGAAATAAAATCTTGACATCCGCAGCAGGTAGCTGGTAAAGCTACAGTGCTGCCTCTATTATATGAATAGTAACTACCAATAATGCCACATGCGGCCAAAATAAATTAAAGTAAACAGTAAAAAGGTTGTTAAAACTTTGAATGCTGTTTGCAAGAGCTGTCCCTTGAATTTATTATTTCTTGTCTTGTAGCTAAATTATTTCTCCTTGTTGAATTATTATTGCTTAAGTCTTTACTTATTTGGTTGGATTATGGACTCTATTCTTGAGCTTGAGGCTCCAAAGTCTGGTACATATGCTGGAGGACATTCTACACTTGTCAATGCTTTAGTTCATTGAAACCATATTCGATGATAAACTCGATCATTAGCAGGGATGAAAATACTATGATGACGTTTTTGAAACAAAAGTTGAAATTTTGTAGCTGAATCTGTATTTAACATATATCTTCGTTGATCCTTTCGACGAGTTTCAACGACTAGTTTTATTTCTGCTATGTCTGAAATGGGATTTATTGCTTCGTGTAATAATCAGAATGCTACTGATGGTGGTGCCGCCCTTTTTTTAAAAGATTCATGTATCCAATAAAATGTATGTCCCATCTGAACGTTTGACTTTCCCCAAATTAGTGGTATGGCTGTGACTTCAATTCATAGAATATCTATTCCTCTACTCAGCTGGAGGATTATTGCGTCTTTCAAATGTCTTCCTGAATTTTTAACTTGGTCTGAATCAGTAACATATAATATTGATACAAAACCAAAATCTAGAAGCTGCTGGATAGTGATAAAAATGCCTTTGATCCATCCTTTTTGAAAAATTGACGTGTCAATCTGAATATTTGGCCGTGAAATATACTTTGTAGTATAAAATTTTAAGGTTCCTTGTTGTCTGATTGGCTCTCCTTTCCATTGTAAAAGGGTAGTAGAAGGCAGTATTCCTTCTATTTTAGCGGACACAATTCATTGAGCTACCTTTAACATTTTTCTGTAGAAAGTTTCTTCTGCTTTTTGCCAAATCATATTCTGTATTCCTTCAGGTAAGGATGAAATTGTTTGGGTAGGGTAATGAAAAGTTCTAACTGATAGGTATTGGAGGGCTTTTTGTTGTATTTCCTTTGGTACGTCTCTTTGATTTGGCTTTAAAACATAGTCTTGTAGGTTTTCATGTTGAACTAAAAGGTTTTGGTATAATTTGTTTAAGTTGGAGAATTTCTTTGTTATGATGTCAAGATCTTCTTCTAGTTGATCAACATCTGGGCTAATAGGCTGCTTTCCTTTTGAAGATATTTTGGGCTTTGCATTTTCTGCATTAGGCTGAATATAAATATTTGGGCCTAATATTCTTCTTGCTACTGCGATTGCTTCATGAAACTGCTTGAAGGGTACCATATAACCATTTGAAACTTTTTGAATTCTTTCTAGTGCCTTTTGATAATCTTCAAAGATTCCAACTGGCTCTCCTCTAATAACGAGATAAACTGCTGCATCTTTTACTGGAAAATCTTTATTTTCTTTCTCAAAATAATAACAGAGGGCATTTAATGCTGCTAATTTGCTGGATGAAGTATGAGCTTCCCATAGAGCATTGAGTAAAATACTCCGATCTTCAGTTATATAGGGGCTATCTCTTGGAGGCTTGAAATCATGTCTAACTGGGAGTGTTATTTTGCCAAAGGTTTATAAACTAGTCTAGGATAAACGTTTTGTGTAGCTGGATTGAAAAACTGAGTTTCTATTGTGAATGCTGGCTTGTTCTGGCTAATTTGTTGAAAATTAGGCTTGAAAGTTGGTCTTCGGACTATTTGGTTGTAAGCTGCAGAGGGAGGTCTTGTTTGTTGGTTGTCTTGGTTGTTGGATGCCATGATCTGTGACCCAAAATTAAAGTTAATTGTCTGCTTAATAAATCTGCTATGCTAATATTTGATCATTTGATATGTTCAAATTCTACTTTATATCCATTACCTTCTATGGCATTTCTAAAATTTAACCATCTTTTATTATTTTGTTTTCTAGAATTTTTATTTTTTACGAATCTAACCACAGCTTCACAATCTGTTCTAATTGTAAAAGGTTTATTTAAATATAGTCTAAAATGATCTATTGCTTTAACTATTCCTGCGATTTCATAATCTAGACTGGTCCAATTACTTCTTGTTTTATTAAAGTTACCACTGGAATAAGCTGATATTTTTTCTTCACTTTTGGAAGAAAATTTATAAGGTTTACATTTTAATATTGCTCCCCATCCTTCTATAGAACTATCTACTTCTATTATTACATAATCAGTACTTAAAGGTAATTCTAAAGGCTTAAGGTCCGTAACGATTTCCTTAATTTTTCTAACTAGATTAATAACTTCCTGATTAAAGTGTTTCTGGCCAGACTTTCCTGTTTTCTTATATAATGGTCCAACTAATTTACTAAGTTTAGGAATAACTTTTCTAGAATAATTCAATATTCCTAGAAACGCTTGTATTTGTTTTAAGTTTTCTAGTTTATCCGGGAAATCTAAAATATTTTGAGTTATATGAGGTTGTAGTTTAATATGTCCATTTCCTATTTCCAAACCTAAAAAACTTATTTTTCTCTTAAAAAGTTTCATTTTCTTTTTAGACACTACTATTCCATTTTCTTCTATTAAATTAAACACTTGTTTTAAATGATCTTGATGCTGTTTAATATTTTCAGAAGCTACTAAAATGTCATCTATATATACTAAACAGAAATCTAAATGTTTAAATATACTATCCATAAATTTTTGAAATATTGCTGGAGCATTTTTTAAACCAAAAGATAGAACATTCCACTCGAAATGTCTTTCACTGCAGCTGAATGCTGTCCATTTTTTGTCTTCTTCTACCATTTTAATTTGATTATATCCACTTTTTAGATAAAATTTTGAAAAAATCTTTTTATTTTGTATGATATTAATTAACTCATCTTTATTAAGTATTCTATAAGCATCATCTTCTGTATTATCATTAAGTCTCTTATAATTATATACTATTCTAGCTTTTCCTCTTTTTATTTCTACATTATTTCTTACTATAAATGCTGCCGATCTATGTGGACTATCACTTCTTCTTATAATACCTATTTCTAACATTTCTTTTTTTTGTGTTTTGAATTCTTTTATATCTTCAGGAGTATATTTTATAGATGTTGTTCTTATTACTATATCGGGGTTTAAGATCTTTAGTTTAAAAGTATAATTTACTTTGTTTTTGGCCAAATCATCTCCTATAAATCCTAACATTTCTAATTTATGCAAAATTCTTTCATTTTCTAGGTTTAAAACTTCTAATCCCTTTCCTATATCTCTAATTTCTTCATCTAATAGGATGTTTATGGTTTCTGATTCTATATTATTTTGTTCTAATTCTTTGAAAAAATCTAATTCATTATTACCATGTCCACCACGCTTCGCAGTCAACTCTGATTGTTTAATGTATCTATTAGTTGGGAAAGTATAATTATGTTTGCTAATAGTAATATAATTTTTTCCTACTAACATACTTCCATTTAAGGCACAAATAAAATTTAACCCTAAAATGAAATTCTTGGCTTTTTATGTTATCTTGTGCTATAAGTACTTGTCCTAAGGTGTATTTGCTACTATAATTTCCTGAAAAATCTTTAAATTGTATTCCTACGTTAATTAATTCTTTTGTTATTTTCATTAATCTATTTTCTGCAGTTCTACTGGTAACATTATAACTTAATTGTGCTTCAAATTCTTTAGGTACAAGACTAGAACTAAGCATGCTTTTTGTACTTCTTGTATCTAAAATAGCTTTCGTTTCAATATATTTTTCTTGATTACACCATATTCGACAATCTAAAAGTATTAAACTACTAGTATAAGGTACTTGTATTTGAGGTTCATACGATGTATTTTGTAAATGGATTTCTTCTAATTGTTGGTTAAGTTCATCAATTTCTTCTATAACTACACCCTTTCCTTTAGTCTGATTATTGTTTATATTTTCCTTATTTTTTAATTTTAATTCTATTAATTGTATTCGTAAGTCTAAATTTTCTATTTTATGGCTTAGAATTTCTATGGTTTCTAGTTTTTTACTAGGTTTAGGGGATACATCCATTTCTATATTATATACGTCTTCAGCACAAATAAAACAAATTTCATTAAAACATATGTTGCACTGATATCTTAAATGCATATCAGGATATAGTCTACAAATACTACAGGCTATACTCGTAGTTCCTTTTCCATTTATATATTTATGTTCACATAAATTATCCATATAGGTATACTCTATTATATTTGAAATTTCTGGTCCTTCTTCACTTACTATACTAAATATGTTTTCATTATCACTTTCATTACCATCTATACTTACTATATCTTCATCTAATTGTTCTGCTATGATTGCTCTTTCCATATTAAATTGCCTTTTCGAACATCTATTAGCTAAATATTTAGGATCCCAATAAAGCAAGTGCATTTCCTAGTTGATGGCTTTCTAACATAATTAGAGGGTTTTCTTCCTTGTTTATATTGTCTAAAACTAGACTTTGGTTTATTGAATTTTCTTAATATTTTTCGTTTTGGTTTAAAGTAATTTCTTTGTCCATATTGTTGTGGAGTGTATATAGCTTTTGTACAAAACTCATAAGATTGTTTTCTAATTTGTTCTCTAATAAATTCTTCTTTACACCATTCTTGAAAGTGAAACTTAAAGAAAGTATATTGTACTCTAGGTCCTATACCTAATCCTGTAAGATTACTATTGTTTCTTACCCATTCTTCATGTATTCTTTTTCCTAAATTTTGTGGTAATTTCGTAAAATATCTATTACATAATTCTTCATCAAATGCTTTATTAGCTTCTCCTATTAATCTTGTAAAATCCTGACTAAAAGGTATAATATATTTCATATCGGTTATAGTGAGTTGTTTAAGGTTTCTAAGTGTCATATCTTATATGAATGTATTTTCTCTTCTTGGATCTATTCCTATTATTAAAGTTCTAATAAAACTAGTAAAATTATAAGGATTATTTTCTAAGGCCTTTATTTCATTAATTCTATTAGGATCTTTTTTCTTCTTACTTTGCCAGATAGATAATGCTGTAGGTCCTAATCATGTTTCTAAAAAGTTAAACATATCCATATCTGCCTTTTTATTTATTTCCCAATGTCTTACCATTGTTCCCATATATTTACTTCTTTTGGCCACATTTGTGGACTTCCTAATTCAATTACTAACATGGTTCCACTCATGATTTTTCCTATGGGTTGTCTTGATCGGTTGATCCTATATATTTATTAGGCTGGGTTGATCCATATTCATATGTTGGGCTTTTCCATTCTGGTCTACCACTCATTTTTACATTTCTAGTTGGAACTTCACTATAATCTGGTTCTACTCTAGTTCTTTTTCCTATATTACTACTAGTACTCGCTTGGCTATCCGCCATAAAAGCTATTTCATTGCTGCCTTTTTCTGTAAAGAAATTTTTAAATTCTACCTTTCCTAAACATATATCATCTACTAAATCAATATTATAATGTTGTTTAAATTCTTCTTCAGCTGATTCTAAATTTATATCTAAGTTCATTGCTTCAAAATACATTTCATCTACTAATTCTCTTAAATTATTTATTTCAAAATTCTTTCTTAATATTTCTTCCATATTTTTTGGTCTATAATCATTTTTGAGCTAACTTTCTAATTGTCTAATCTCTTCGTCTATTTCTTCTATATTTTCTTTCTCTTTTTCTTCTTCTTCGCTCTGTATGTCAGATACTATTTCCCAATTTGAAAATCTACTAATTATTCTAACTTCTTCTTCTTCTATAATATTCATATAGATTGTTTCTGTTTCATTATCAGTTTTTTCTTCTAGATCTTCTAAATTTTCTTTGGGATCTTGCTTTTGGTAATTAAGAAATCTAATAGAAGTTTGACCTCTACTATTTGTATACATTACACTTTCTCCTGGAATCTTAACCGTCTCATTTTCTTCTAGGTGTTTGGTCAATTCCCATTCTTCTCCATTTAAATCGCTATTATCTATATTTAAAGGTTTAATCATTTTTACTCCTACTGAGGCTAATCCATCTATTATTCCATCTATATTAATTTTATATTGAGGGAAACTATTATTGGTTACTCTTCCTAAAAACGCTATAGAAACTACTAAGTTGTTACCATCATATGTTTCATATCCTCTAGTTTGTAATCCTATAGTAATTTTATTAATATCTTTAATATTTTTCATCATATTTGGAGCTACATAAAATATTCCTACATTACTAGTCATATCTATTTCTATACTAGCAAATACTGCTCTCCTAGCATCAGACCAACTTTTATCTAATAATAAAACTAAAACCTTTCCACCGGTTCCTTTTCTAGTAAATCCTTTTATTCCTACAATAATTAATATTAAATGTATATACTTTTGCTTTAACTGTTTTAATTGCTTTATACATTCCGGGCTAACTAAGCTTATATTTTCAGCATTTGTCGTAATTTTTACTTCTTTTTCTCTAAATTTCTTAATTAAATGTGTGTTACAATCCATTTTTCCTACTTTGTATAATGTTTTAGGTTTTAATTTATCTATTCCTTTGTTATTATACAAATTAAGATTTTCTTCTACGTCTATTATCTCTTCCAACTCTACTTCTCTAGCTGAGCTTTGACTTCCAGATCCTCTAAACATTCTTTTAGTAAAAGTGTTACTATTTTTCCCTTCTCTTTTTCTTTATTACTTAATTCACTTATAGTTCTACTAGTACCACTAAATGATCTCAACATTTTTACCAATATATATATATATATATATATATTTTTAGGTTCTTTTTTAGGTTTTTCAGACTCGTTTAGTGCTAGATTTGCTAATCGTTCTTCTATACTATCTTGTAAATCTCCTTTAATTACTTGAGATACTGTGTCTATTTTAGTGCTTAATTTTTCTAATTGATTTTCTAATTTGTCTAGCCTTTCAAATATTTGGAAGACTAAAGCGAATTGGATATTCCAAAGTTTAGGATATAATTTATCTGAATTACTAGTTCCTTGATAGGTAATAAATCCTTCCTCCGTATATAGGTATTTATTTGCTAGTTCTATTACTTTTTTATATTCTAATCTATTGTCTAGACTATTCATCCACTAACTATTCGTTCTATATTTTTTTAGAGTTTTACTTGTTTCTAAATTTTGAGCTTCAACTTTATTTATTTTTTCTTTTACTTGGCTTAGAGTTTTTTAGTTTCGATTTCTATTTGTTTTAGCTTATTAATTTCCAAGCTATATTTTAATTCTATTATTTCGTCTTTAGTAGGGAAAAACTTATTATATTTTTTAACAATTTTCAAGGTTTCCTCAGACTGTTGTTTAATATAATCTAAATTATTACTTTCACCTCTTTTTATTATTTCTCTATTTATTAAAATTGCTTCTTTTAATAATTCTAAAGTTTTATAAAATTTTGTATTTTCTAATTCTAAGTTTGAAGCTAGAGATATAAGTAAATCCGTTAAACTATTTAAGTGTTTATTTTCCGAATGTAAATTGTGCTTAAAACTTGAATCAAATCTACAAATAAATTTGTGGTTATCTAAAGAGATTATGGTTCTATCGGCTAAACTATATTCTAGATCTAGATATTCTAATCTTTTAATAAAAGGCTGCTATTAATATATTCAAAACTAAAAGGAATTTTATATAGTTTTGGTGATCTCTAAATCTAGGTGGTGTGTTTAAATAAGTATTAACCCAATTATCTCTCCTAATTATTAATTGGTTTCGTAGTTCTAATATTAATTCTTGATTATTATAATCTAAATTTTCTAAAGTATTAAGACAATCAATAAAAGAGTTTAAAATATAAGCAGGTACAGTCATGTAGATAAATTATGAGTGCAATAAAGAGTTTTATGCAGATTTATAAAAGTGGATTGGGATTCTCTTTTCTTTAAAAATGTGTATTATTTCTCTCAAGATTTTTTGATGTTTTTGTTGTTTTTTGGGGCCAAAATAAACCATTTTCAAAGTTTGGGGACTAAAGATAAATATATTGAAAACATAGGGACCTTTACACAAGATTTGGATAGTTCCAATATCCAGTATTTACGTAGTATAGGTGTATTGTGACAAAGCATGTGCCTCTTATCATTAGTAAGGGTAGTTTGGTCTTTTACAAGCTAAAGGGTCCCACAAAAGCATATGTTTGAATAGTGGAATGGGATGGAGCGTATGCATTTTTCCTTTGTGCCTTATAAGGACTTTCACCTTATTTACCCAATTTATAGCGTAGATATTTTGAAAAAATTGGGGCATTTTGGTCTTTATATTGGTATATGAAATGTAAATATATTTGGGGAGAAATATGTCTCTTTTCTAAATTCACATGGAGATTAATTGCCTTTTGTTTTTTCACACAGACTTTTTTGTTCTTTAGGTGTTTCACACCGGACTCATTGCAATTTACAATTTACTTTGTTGTTAACTTTAATTTTTCTTTAGTAATTACTTTTAATAATTAATAGTTATATATTACTACTATATATAAAAGGCAACACCTCAAAACTACAAAACATTTTCGTTGTCCTTCATTTTATTTTTTAGTTTTTTGGGAAAATTATTAGAACTCTTATAAAATGAACATTAATATCCAAAAAATCCATGATAATATATTTCAATATGCTCCCTTTTATATCCAAAAAAACTACATAAAAAATGGGAGGAGTAGAGTAGAATCTAAATTCATCATCAAGAGAGGCTCCATATTTTGCCAAACAATCTGCCAACAAAATTACAAATTTAGTCCCATAAGATAAAGTCGATTGAGAACTAGTCTCACAGTTTAGATCATTTTAGAAATAGTACTAATATATTGGAAAAGTTGCAATGTTCGTCATTTTCTTAAGTAACATTAGTCTCACACTTTATTTTCCGTTAAAGACTAATGAAAAAATTAACGGAGTTGAGCATTCTATTGGTTTTAGCGGAATGATCAACTCAAAATTGTATTTTACCCCCTAATCAATATATCTTGCATCAAACACCCTCGAACCACGATTTTTGTCACTTACCCCTAGAAATAAAAAACCACAAAATAATTGTCTTCCCCAATTTCCATCGTTACGCATGACGCCCCCACTCCAAAGAAGTTGGGATAAAGTTCAAGATCCGAAAGATTTTCTATTCAATCAATGTGATATTATGATTTATTTACACTCATCCATTTTCATGTGAGCCTGACTAAATTATGAATTAAAAAAGAAGCTGTGATTAAGTTCAAGAGCCGAAAGATTTTCTATTCAATCAATGTAATATTATATATGATGAGTATAAAATATTCATCCCTCTACTCTCCAGGTCAATGGTCAGCAATATACTGCTACTGTTGAGTATTAAATAATAAATAGCATAACCAGGTCGGGTTAGGACCCGACCCGGTTTGTCGAACCGGGTCACACATGTGACCTAAATCCAATCATTCCTTGACACCTGTTCAGTCTCAACATGCCTAGTTATCACATCATGAATAGTGGTTATCTTATCACATATAAATACCCCCTCTTGTTCATTTATGAGGGGGACAAGTGATAAATTCTCTAAAATACTGTTCAGCTATACAAAGGAAATATACATATAAAATCGTGATAAATAGTTAGCCTCGTATCGTACGAAGCCATTGCTTATATCAGAGAAAAATTATCTGGAACTATGCATAGACTTGATCCTATATAAACAGGTACGTAGGCAGCTTGATTTTATCAAGTTCAGTCTATAATATAATATATTGTTGTGTGATTTTGACTCTCTGGGGTCGTTGGATTTGCCTCGTTCTTCTCGACGAAAATGAGACCGATCATTTGGCGCCGTCTGTGGGAAAACTGTTTCCTGTGGTTAAACAGGTACAATGGAAGCAGTAGGTCAGAAACGAGGAGAAGATGTGGTAATAGAGTCTCAGGGATCACCATTGGGAGACCCCCAGCAAGAGCTCGGAGTGGAGCCGTCGCAGGAGAGGTTGATTACGATGACTGAGGCAGAGTTCAATGGAAGGATGCAAGAGTGGGGGCAGAAGTTCCTACAAGAACAAATGGCTAAGATGCCACCGACGCCAAACGTGAGGACTGCTCATCCCACCCTAGCTATCCCAGGACGGCAATTCCCAGAACTCGACCCAGAAAAGGAACAAGGGGAAGATGGCCGCGATACAGGGGCACGCCGAAGGCTGTTTCATGAACCTAACCCGAGAAGGAAACAGGGTGGAACGAGCCGAGGTGAAGGGGACCGAAGAGGTGAAAGGGAAGGGAGTCCATATGAGGCATGAAGCGACGCTAATTCAGCACAGCGTGAGAGAGTCAGAGTCGAGATAGAGCCTGGCGAGGTAAGGCACATGGAGGTGCTGCAGAGGCGGATGACCCAGGTACCAATGCTACAGCGTCGTAATTCACCCTTCCATGTAGATATTCTGTCGAAAGCTATGCCGTTGAATTTCAAGGTACCGGATCTTCCGAACTACGATGGAACTCGGGATCCTAGGGAACATGTGGTCACTTTTGAAACGATGATGGTGTTGCATAATTTAAGTGATGCAGTGAATGCAAAAGTTTTCCCGACTACCTTTGTGGATCGAGCTTTGGATTGGTTCATCAATCATTCCCCAGGTACAATTGTAACGTATGAACAATTTATTCGAAAATTTGAAAATCATTTCACTAGTAAGGCTAGAGCGGTGAAGTCAGTGTCGACTTTGTTGGGGATAAGGCAGCGAGAAGAAGAGACGCTGAGGGAGTTCGTAGACATGTTTAATGACAAAGCCCTAGATGTACAAGGTGTGCAGCACGAGGTAATTCAGCAGTTGTTTATCAATGGCTTGAAGGAAGGACCATTGGCTGGAGCGTTGATACGAAACCCTCCTGTGGATCAGGAGGGCATGATGATCCTTGCAAGGCAGTATATACATGAAGAGGAGGTTTATAGAATTAAGAGGGCCGAGAAGAAGGTGTCGAAACAGAATAAAGAGCAACAAGAGCGACGTGGAATGCCGAGATCCGACAAGGATCAAGAACGGCAACCGCGATATGCAAAATACAAAAGTTACACACCTTTAAAAACGACACGGGGAAAAGTCCTAATGGCCATAGAAAATTCAAAGTTGGTTGTTTGGCCTAAGAAGATGAAATACGATCCAAAAAGGAAAAATAGCCATAAATATTGTCGCTTTCACAAGGACAATGGTCATGACACTGAAGATTGTTTTTAGTTAAAAGATGAGATCGAGAGGTTAATTAACCAAGGATACTTGCATGAATTCGTTGACAAGGCCCGAGAGGCCGAAGCGAAAAAGCAAGGAGAAGGGACACGACGAGACCACAGGTCTAGAAGTTGATCCCGAGAACGAGGAAAGGAGGCGGAGAGAGGCAGAGGTCGGAAACATGATGATAATAGATATCGTGATGACCGGAAGAATCTACCTCGACATGATGAGAAACGGACTCATGAAGTTCAAAATAATCCACAAATTTGGGGTGAAATTCATACCATTGCAGGGGGTCCCTCATACGGAGACTTCCAGAGTGCACAAAGAAGACACCTTCGTGAAGTACGAGCCCATGAAAAAAGAAGTGAATCATTGCTTGTAATGAATGTTACTTCAAGTCGCAATGCTATTAGCTTCGATGACCACGATTATGAAGGAGTGATACGACCTCATGACGATCCAATGGTGATCACAATGAATGTGGCAAACTTCTCTATCCACAGAGTGTTGGTAGACAGTGGCAGTTCTGCAGATATTCTATTCTTACATGTGTTGAGGAAAATGAACTTTAATGAAAATAAACTTACCCCTGTAAATACTCCTTTGAAGGGGTTCGGAGGGGGAGAAGTCGTCCCTTTGGGGACGATCAATTTACCCGCCTCGTTGGGATATGAACCCAGGAGAAAAACTGTCATGATGAAGTTCTTGGTGGTGGATGCACCTTTTTCCTATAATGCAATTATAGGTCGACCTGGATTGAATCTGTTCGAAGCCGTGGTGTCGACCATACACCTGAAGTTGAAATTCATGACTAGTGGTGGGGTCGCAGTAGTACGGTGCGACCAACAGGTGGCCAGGGAGTGTTACACTATGTCTTTGAAAGAGGACAAAAGTGAAAAGCAAAAAAAACTGGGAATGGTAGAAGGTAATGCTACACCCATCGAGGAAATGGAACAAGATCCCGAAAAAAGACCTCGTACAAAGTCTGGAAGAGTCGAGCCAATGGAACATAAAACTGTTAAATTGTTCCCTGGAGACTCAATCAGATGTACCAAAATAGGGTCTCAGATGCCGGAGGGATTAGAAATGATGATTATTGGCTTCTTTAGGGAGAATTCCGATATGTTTGCCTAGCGGGCTTCGGACTTCAAAGGAATCGACCCCGAAGTGATAGTACATCGTCTGAACATGGACCCTAAAGCAAAATCGGTGAAGCAGAAATGCAGGAATTTTGGGCCGGAACAGAATGCAATAATAGAAGCAGAAGTGAATAAGCTGCTTGAGGTGAATTATATCCAAGAAATTCAGTTCACGGATTGGCTGGAAAATGTGGTGCTTGTACCCAAGTCCGGAGGTCAATGGCGTATGTGTGTGGATTTTACTGATTTAAACAAGGCTTGTCCACGTGATCCGTACCCATTGCCTCGTTTTGATCTCCTCGTGGATTCAACGGCTGGGTGTGCTCTCTTGAGTATGATGGATCCATATCAAGGTTTCAATCAGATCATGATGGCACCAGAAGATAGGGACAAGACTTCTTTCGTTACAGCGAAAGGGGTATACTGTTACAATGTGATGCCCTTCGGGCTAAGAAACTCCGGAGCGACATATCAAAGATTGGTGAACACAATGTTCCGAGAAGAAATCGGGAAGACTATGGAGGTCTATGTTGACGATATGTTAGTTAAAAGTATAAAGGAGAATGAGCACCTAAATCATCTGCGAACTACCTTCCAGACTATGCGTGAGTACGGTATGAAGCTAAACCCGAAGAAGTGTACTTTTGGAGTCAGAGGGGGAAAATTCCCGGGATTTATGGTGACGGAGCGTGGCATCGAGGCCAATCCGGAGAAGATAAAAGCGGTAGTGGAGATGCAATCCCTGAGATCTGTAAAAGAGGTTCAGAAGTTAATCGGAAGAATGGCTAGTCTCAGCAGATTTATATCAAGGTCCACAGATCGTGGTCTACATTTCTTCAAAATCCTAAAAAAGGTAAAAAATTTCTAATGGACAGAGGAATGTGAGAGAGCATTTCAAGAATTAAAATGGTATTTGACCTTTGCTCCGTTGTTAACGAAGCCAGTGGTCGGAGAACCTCTTATGTTATACTTAGCTATATCCGACGAGGCAGTAAGTGCTGTTTTGCTTCGTGAACAGGAAGGGAATCAACAACCAGTCTACTACATCAGTAGAACGGTGCAGGGAGCTGAGAAGAAGTACATTCAAATTGAAAAATGGGCATTGGCCCTGGTCACTGCGCCTCGTAAGTTGCGACCCTACTTTCAGTGACATCATATTGTGGTACTAACTGATCAACCGCTGAGCAAATTTTGGCAAAACCTGATGTTTCAGGGCGCCTCGTAAAATGGGCTGTCGAACTTGGTGAATTCTCAATCGAGTACAAGCCACGAACCGCCGTAAAAGCACAGGCATTGGCAGATTTTATTGTCGAAATGACAGTAAACGATGAACCTGACAATGCTCCTTCTGGCCCATGGCTGCTTTATGTTGATGGCTCATCCATGACCCAGAAGAGGGGCATAGGTGTATGGTTACGAGACCCAGAAGGTACAATAATTAATTATATTGCATAACGAAAACTTTGCGTCAGAAGCAAAGTAATCATTACTTATAAAAGTAAGGACTCAACGAAGCTTAGCTTCGTAAAAGCAAAAAGCACAGTAATCACTACTTACGCTTCGTAATTAACGAATAACTGCCTGCGGCTATATTAAAATTGCTCTTAAGTTAAAGAAATAAATTGCAATTCTTCAATGCAGGCAATGATCATGAATTTTCTATCAAGCTAAATTTTGAGGTAACCAATAACGAAGCGGAATACGAAGCCTTAGTGACGGGCTTAGAGATGGCAAAGATCATGAAGGTGAAACATTTGAATGCATATACAGACTCTCAGCTCGTAGCGAATCGGATCTTGGGTTCGTATGAAACGAAGGAACGGAGTCTCATATTATATTTGAAAAAGGTGAAGGAATTGATGAATGAATTTGAAAAGATAAATATCTACCAAATTCCACGAGGTGAAAATGAGAGAGCTGATGCCCTTTCAAAATTTGCAAACCCAATTATTGGAATGAAAAGTCGGACGGTTACCCTGTTGGTACCGAGAAGTCAAAGATCTTGTCAAACGAAGCTACAGAGGTGATGGTTACAGTCAGTGAGGCGAGCTGGAAAGACGAGATAAAATTATACCTGTTGAAGGGGGAATTACCCGAGGATCGTAACAAGGCCCAAAGGATCGTATATAGAGCTTCGAGATTCACAATTATTGATGAGGAGCTCTATAAACGATCCTCGACTGGCCCACTATTGCGTTGCCTCACTCCTTCCGAAGCAGGGTATGTGATGAGAGAAATTCATGAAGGAAGTTGTGGAAACCACTCAGGGGGTCGTGCATTGGCCCAAAAGATATTGAGGCAGGGATACTATTGGCCGATGTTGGTGAAGGATGCCTCTGATTTTACCAAAAAATGCACAGAATGTCAGTTGAATTCGAACATATTGCATCGTCCGACTACTGAAATGGAGCCAATTAAGATTGCTTATCCATTTGATCAGTGGGGGATAGATATCTTGGGTCCTTTTCCTCCTGCCGCGGGGCAAAGAAAATTTATTATTGTGGCGGCGGAGTATTTTACGAAGTGGGTTGAAGCCGATGCAGTGGCAAAAATAACGGATCACGAGGTAATGAAGTTCTTGTGGAAAAATATTGTGTGCAGATTTGGGATCCCTCGTGTCCTAATCTCAAACAATGGGACCCAATTTAATAGTAAAAACGCGGTGAAATTGTGTGAAGAATTAAAAATCCAACAGAACTTCACAGCGGTAGGCAATCCCCGGGCCAATGGACAGACTGAGGTCGCAAACAGGACAATTCTTTAGCACCTTAAGGCTAGGATCGAAGGGAAGAAAGGTAACTGGGCCGAAGAATTACCTGGAACTCTATGGGCATATCGTACAACGCCGAGGACATCGACAAGAGAATCTCCTTTTTGTCTTGTATATGGTTCGGAAGCGGTGATTTCCGCCGAGATTGGAATGGTGTCGTACAGAGTACGCTCTTATGACACCGAGGAGAACACAGAAGCTAGGGCATACGAACTGGATGTTGTTGAAGAACTGAGGGATAGAGCCTATGCCAGGATTCTAATGCAAAAGGAAACAATGGCAAGAGCTTATAACAAGAGAGTAACACCACGAAGTCTACAGATCGGAGATCTTGTTTTGAAGAAAGTTGAGGTGTCGAGGCATGTGGGAAAACTCGACCCAAATTGGGAGGGACCTTTTAAGGTCATAAAATTAACAAAGAAAGGGACTTATAGGCTACAAGATCTAGAGGGGAAAGATCTGCCTCATCCTTGGAATATTCAGAACCTACGAAGGTTCTATGCTTAAAACTCATGGGAAGTCTACCCCTCTTTTTGCATAGGGAGACTTGATCTTGTATACATGTACTCATCTTTTGCTTCTAATGGTATACATATACATTTTTGGCGTGAAATTATGAGAGTGCAATATTCATACATATTATATGTTGCCTCATTGAAAGAAATAGTAAAAAACAAGCAACTGTTGATAAATTCTACGAAGCAACTGTTAAAAGGCTAACGTTAACTGAAATCTACGAAGCAAATGTTCAAGGCTAGCGTTAATTGAATGCTACGAAGAGGTTCAGCAGATGTTTAGCAGCTAATTCATCTAAAGCAAGAAACAATTCATAAAGTTTAAAAACAAAACGGTGACAAGACGAACTAATTGTTCCTTAATACCAAATAAGTGAAATCCTAATCTAAATATTCTCGGCAACAGAAGCTTGAGCCGTCTCGTTAATATCTTCTCTCTCAGCAATTGGACCCAGAGGATCGAATTCGGGGAAGGAAACAACTGGTGGGCTGGGATCAGCACAAGAATCTCGAAGAGGAGGGGAAGCCACGAACTTTTGAGCAAAATCTTCGTCGTTGAAATCCTCCTGCAGGATTTTCTCTCTCTTCAAATAATCAAGTGCTTTTACGAAGCCATCGAAGAGAACCTCTCTTCAAATCCACCAACCTCTCGAAGGCAACAGAGCTTTTGAAATCTTGAGCAACTTCGAAGTGAGTCTGCCTCTTTATCTCTTGGAATTCCTCTGACGCTAAGAACCTGGACCTACCCTCAGCCAACCCAGATTGGAACTCCACCTCTTTGGCCGATTGCATGCTAACTTCCAGCTTCTACAAATCCGAACGGAGTTCCTTCATCTGCTCCCGTAGGGAGTTGGCTTTGAAGGTGCGAGCATCTAATTGCTTCTCGAGCTTGGCCTTCCTATCATTGAGGAATGCAGTAGCTTCGGAGGCTGCAGCTTGGGCCTCCGTCAACTCGCTTTGCAACTTGAGCCTCTGTTCCTTGAATTCAGCGTCAGAAGTAAGTTTCCGATTGCGCCAAAAGGAGAGACCAAGGGAAAGCTGGTGCAAGCAGAGAGCAATCTGGAAGAAAAGCAATACCGGTGTTAAAACAAATTAGATTCGAACTAGAGAAAAATGAAATCAAGCAATACGAAGGAATTACCTTAGAAGTGTCCTCGAAACCCTGTTGCTCTATGATAGTATGGGGAAGAGAGGCGAAGCTGGCCTTGTCCTTTGGCAAAATGATGCCTTGAATCAACTCTGAGGCCGTTAGTGACCTCGATGGCCCCGTGATGGAACTGTCATCATAAACACGCCAATTTGGAGTGACGGAAGTTTTGCTTCAATTTATGTATGGGCGGTCACGACCCCCTGTAGCCTCGGCCCTATCCCTTGACCAAATTGTTTTGAACTTCTCCACGAGCCGAGCCACGGAGGTCTCATGGAGATCACCAAGAGTTGAAGTTCCCAGTTCGGGGCTATACCCAGTCCCGTCAAACCTTCTCTTCTTCCTTAACTCGCCTACTGCAGAACCCACGGGAGAGGATGGGTTCGTGCGGGAGCCCTCTGATATCTCGACCACTGGATCCCTCAGAGGTCCTGCCTCGTTTAGAGGAGGAACGTCATAAACCGGCTCATCGTGGAGGGGAGGCTCAGATGCACCCCCACTGGGAGTAGGAGCATGATGATGTGCCCTCGTTGCTGCAGCGGGGGCACCTCGCCTAGTCTTCCCGGTAGCACGTTTTGCCAGATTTCTCTGCATACGAGCCACCTTTTCTGCCATGCCTGAAAGAAAACGACAAAAACAAAATAAATACGATGAAATAAAATTAAGCTATGAGGCTACGAACTAAGCTAAGTACGATGCTTACCAACTCTTTCGGATTCGATGGGAGCATGACTTATCCGTAATCGAACCAAGACCCCTTTGGTGAGGAGAAAATCGGCATTATATAAATGCCAGAAATGTTCATTGATAAAATCCTGACCCCAAGTCACCTCACCAATATCCTCAAGACGAGGTAAATCCAACCTCCACTCACGAGGTACTTTGCACTTCTTAAATTTAGGTTGGGCTATATAAAAATACTTATTCTTCCATACACCGTACGAGGAAGTATTCTTCTTGAAAATACGAACGTGGGGATTACGAGGGGAAATATAGAAGAATCCCTCGTCCCCAGTCCCTGACCTACTAAATTTAAAGGTCTCCATGAAGTGGGCCGACGGGGTTGCTGCACGCCCATGGTGCATAAGGACAATGAAGGCATTAATATGCCTATAAGAATTAGGCAAGTGTTGGGTGGGACACAACCCTAATCTAGACAGAATTTGAACTGTTGTAGGATGAAGGGGGAATCTCACTCCGGCGTGCAAGTGAGCGAGGTGAAAGGTTCTGTAGCCAGAAGGAGGGGTGTTTATGCGATCGGTTGGACCAGGAATTTTACTATCAAATTCCTAAGAGATATAATATCTCTCTCGTATCTCTGGGATCATCCCAGGATGTAAGGTGGATCGCATACCACTCCAGGAGTGTTATACGCGAGGTACTCTATGAACCGCCTCGTCCTCGGATTCATCTTCGTTATCTCCCTCCTCGTCCTGACCACCCTCATGGTCAGACCCCCTATCCTCACCTATCACCTCATCACCCGCCTCGTTATTATGAGCCTCGTATTCGTCTATTTCTAACTCGTCATCATCCACAGTTCTAGACAGGGAATCTAACTGTTCTACTTCTTGCCCCTGCCAACGATGCGAGGGACTCGTCGGATCTAGTCCTAGAGGTTGAACGGACCATGATGCAAAACTAGTGAAAATAGAAAATATACGAGGCCAACAATAGTACGAAGCAGAAAAATAAACTCACACACCACAAAAATTTGAGGATGAATACAGACGAATACAGGAAGGAGAAAAATACCTAACAATGGTATCTTGCGAGAGGATAAGAAGAGGCCTAAAGAGAAAACAAGCCCTAATCTGCCAACCCTGAATTTCGGCATGGGTATGTTACTTTTTCTTCTCCTTTCTTCCAAGTGCCAAGAAAAAATTCCCTTTCAATCTGCCTGAAGTCACTAAATAGAGGAATTGCTCAAAGAATTGCAAAATCACTCCTTTTCTTTCCGGTCGTGGCTTTTCTCGAAAGTTCTATCAAAAGGTGAAAAAGGTAAAAAGTGAAAATAAGCCTAATATTTCCTATTTATAGACTTCATTAGGCGGGAATACCAAAAGTTAAAAAACTGACCGTTTCAATGTTAAAGATGAATGGATCAGATAAAGTGACTATTCGTTCTCCCCATTATCTAACCGTTAGTAATATATATAATAAATTGCACATCAGTTATTACTGTGCAAGACGCGTGTCATCACTTGCCAAAAGCTTACTCGACACGTGTCTTCGTCTGTCTGCAGAGAATAGGTTGAATTCTACACCACTTGCTTCGATATTGAGAGACTGTTCAAAGCAATCATTTTTTTTATATATATTATTATCTGTTCATAGGCACGATGGCCACGCGTCATGGCCTACGAACTGGGGGACTAAATGATGAGTATAAAATATTCATCCCTCTACTCTCTCCAGGTCAATGGTCAGCAATATACTGCTACTGTTGAGTATTAAATAATAAATAGTATAACCAGGTCGGGTTACGACCCGACCCGGTTCGTCGAACCGGGTCACACATGTGACCTAAATCCAATCATTCCTTGACACCTGTTCAGTCTCAACATGCCTAGTTATCACATCATGAATAGTGGTTATCTTATCACTTATAAATACCCCCTCTTGTTCATTTATGAGGGGGACAAGCAATAAATTCTCTAAAATACTGTTCAACTATACAAAGGAAATATACATATAAAATCGTGATAAATAGTTAGCCTCGTATCGTACGAAGCCATTGTTTATATCAGAGAAAAATTATCTGGAACTATGCATAGACTTGATCCTATATAAACAGGTACGTAGGCAGCTTGATTTCATCAAGTTCAGTCTATAATATAATATATTGTTGTGTGATTTTGACTCTCTGGGGTCGTTGGATTTGCCTCGTTCTTCTTGACGAAAACGAGACCGATCAATATAATATATACACTCATCCATTTTCATGTGAGTCTGACTAAAATATGCATTCACTCATCTGCATGTCAATAAATGTTATTGCAATGTAGGTGCAACAATAGAAATAAATAATGTCAAAAAATGTTATTGCAATGTAGGTGCAACAGTAGAAATAAATGAGCAAGTTAATGAAGTTGGTGTTTACCAAAAAAATGGCGAATGTGAATGATTAATTAATAAGTTAACTGTTAAGAGGCAATATTTATACGAAATCAATTAGATATATTATTGCATCAAAATTCCAATCATAAAGAACCATTTCCAACCACCCAACTAAGGACTATTCCCAATGTAAAGTGAACTATTAGATAAAATTACTTTTTTGGTCATATAACTATGCGGTGTTGACACTTTTCTTCCTGTATAATGCATAATTATATTTTTAGTCCTTAAATTGACACTCTCAATTCAATTTTAGTCCTCTTTTTCACTTTTTTTATTCTGTGTCACACATTTAGTCCTAATTAGCTATTCTTTTTTTGCACATTCAGTCCTGCTACTGTCAAATTGAAAACTTGAAAAAGTTCTGGTCAAATTAAAGGTCTGAACTTCGCACATGCGGCACATGTGTGTTCAATTTTATTTTGTAAACAAAAATGAATTTAAAAATATACCCCTTCCCAATGGCTATAACAGATATATGGGTTTATAAAACCCTAAATTCTTCTCCAAATTAATTTATAAAAACTTAATCCAATTACTCTTCAATTCCCTTGAACATCAAGTGCAAACTCAACCTACAAAATAGAATTTTACTTCTATCAGCTCATTTTCACGGGCAACATTAGCCTAAATCACGTGTGCGCCGGACGTGCGAAGTTCCGACCATTAATTTGGCCGCAATTTTTTCAATTTTTTAATTTGACGGTAACAAGACTAAATGTGCGGAAAAATTTAGTTAAATAGGACTAAATGTGTGACTCAAGACCAAAAAGGTAGAAAAAAAGAATAAAATTGAAGGGGTGGGTGGTCAGTTTAGGACTAAAAATGTAATTATGAAATATACTTTCCGAAAACATGTTTTTTCCACCATCTACACTTAAGTTGTAACCGATCACAACACAAGTGAAAAAAAAAAACCGTTTGGTTCCAAGACTCCCTTACCACCTCTATATACGACTCAGATTGGGCCCACATTGCCTCAAAACAAAACTGTTTTCGGGGTTTGGTTGGTATCCAACAAGTGTGTGCAGTGGTCCAAAGTGACCGTGGGTAAATGGTAGATTTTAGTTTCCGGAAATTGTTGCAGCCATTTAGGTTTACCTAGGGCACGATCTAATCTTGCATAGATCATTTGTTTCCTGTTTGTGAACCTTTTGTTACACCAAGTGAATTTATTACCACTAAAACCTAGATCTATCAATCACAGGCAAGCAAGCAATCCCGAAAATGTTTCATCTTATAACATTGATCCCTCCAGCCCAATTTTTTATCCATACAAAGAATATTGTCTAAATCACCAATTACGAGCCAACTACCAGGAATCAAGTTATATTTGATGACACCTCCAGTGGGCAGACCAGGGGTATGTAAGGTATGTACGGGATGTCAAGATAAATTATAGGAATTATTGCATCAAATTATAACTTGTATAGAATTCTGACACTGATTAACAATATATACCAAGTAAATAGAACCCCTAATCCAAAAAGTGAGGGGCGGCCCGCTAGGCCTATGGAATGGGCTTTCGGGCTTAGTTCCATCTTAGCCTATGTGTAATTAATTAAATTCAAATCCAATCCAATTGACTTTTAATTAATTACTTTAATCCAACTAAAATTAATCCAATTAATTTAATTCAATTTATAAATTAATTTCCAATTAATTTAACTTATGAATTAAATAATTTAATTAATTAATTTAATCCAATTAAATATCTTTAATTAAATCATGCCATCCATTTCGTTAATCATTCACATCTAATGTGAATCTACCAAAATACCCTTAGCATAGAAAATCATTCCTTTTATTCACATAGCGCGACTCAATTGGCTCGATTCAATTGACAATAGGAGGTCTCCAAATGATAAGGTTGTCACCTAGCCAGCACCGTGGAACCAAATCGTAGCCCAATTGAAAGCGAGATGAATACGTCATCACGAACCTTGATTACGATTAACATATGCGTATAAACTCTTCACCGACGTGACCCGATCAAGGAAGAGCCATGGTTCCTCAAACTCATATAACTTGATAATGTACTTTGGAATCATAATAATGTAAAATTACCAAATAACCCTCAGTGACAATCACGAGCTAGTTTATATGCTTTGGCCAAAGACTTATAATTTCTATTACTTATGATCGTACATGTCACATACTCGTTTATTATCGAGACGGTAATGCCCGGCGCGCCAATTTTAGGCGCCATTTTCTGTGTAATAAAACTCTATGAGACAATCTTTTCTTTATGAATAAAGTCGATTTTTATTATTGCATTTTTTGTTCTTAAAATGTTATTATATGCTTAGAACGAAGTCCCTTGAATCACACATGACTATGGGACATCGTCGGGCATCGGGAATGACGATGATGAAATATGTCTCTAAGGTCGTGATTCTTAAAAGGTTCCAAGTCCGGGATGAGTCTGTCAAGATGAGGGATATTGACAAAATACACAAAGGACTTGCTTGTGCACATGGTTCTTAGAGAACATGCCTCGTTCCATAGGCATAGATGTTGCACGGGGGTTCTCATTTGGATAATGAGTAAACTGAACACCCCGCCGGGAAATTCCTAAAATGGTTATCCAAATCGAATATGGAATTTCCTATAATCACATAGGCATAAGAGTAATCCTTAGGACCTGAGGTTCCATTGTGACTTTGAGCATAACATACTATACTTTGACTTATCTCATGATTCCATTGCGAATCGTCATATGGGATATCTTGGGTATAGTATAGTTATGTGTCAAGGTACATGAGAGACCAAGATGGGATCCATCACTGACATAGCAAATCAGATATTTCCTATGTGTTGCTTAAACGAATCGATTCAAGGAATCTTTGGCCAAAGTAGGGGCAATCCAAAGAGGCAAAGTGTTTTTTCGTTTGGATTGCATGAATCGATATCTTGCAATGAAGGAGACATAGTGATTGGGTCGTTAAAGTTTCGACTAAGCCATTAGTCTAGATACCAATTCCGAAAATTTGATGGAGGGATCTTACTTATGCGAGGATGGTGGTTATGATAGGTTAAGTATCTTTTTATCGTTTGTGTCTAGGTCTTCGGGGCCTATTGCTAGACAGTAACCTCGATTTGTAAGTACCATGATATATTTTTGGTGAATGATACATGGTCGGATTAAATCAAGGAAGATTTAATCTAGTACTTTCTAAATATAGAAAGGTACAATGACACTTTTGGAAAGTGTACTTACTACTAGAACATGAACGAGCCTAAGGGGTCACACACTAACTCCTGACGTTCCTACTTAAAAGATATGATTAAACAACTTTGGAAGTTGAGGTCAAATTAGGAAAGTCTAGTACTTACCTAAAGAGGAATATTAATTAATTGGTTGGAGATCAATTAATTAGACTATTTAATTAATCAAGTGGAATTAATTAATTAATGGAGTAATTAAAGTCCAAGGGTTTTATTTAATTAGTAGAGGAAGTCGGAAATTAAATAAAATTAAAGAAATAATTGGGTAATAATAATTAAGGTTGGATTTTAATTATTATAGAATATTTAATTAAATGGTTGGACTATTTAATTAAATAAGGAGTCAAAAATTAAATCAAGTTTGATAAAAATTTCGGATTCCAAGGCTAGAAGGGGCGAGGTGGCGGACGAATTGGGGAGGGGATTTAATTCCTCTCCAAGTCTTGATCAAGTTGGAATCAAGGAGATATTTTAGGAGATGAAATAGGGAACAACTTAGCTTGCAAGGTAAGTTCCTTGTTGTTAGGAAATTTCATATTAGATGTTTTGATGATGACAATATAGGATTTTATGTTAGACCCCAAATATAATGTAAGTTTCTGTTTTAATAGATCTATGTATAAGCGTTCGAAAGTATGTAATTTTAATTAGGCTTGTAATTTTTATCTTTATAGATTTTAGACTAAGTATTAGATACCGAATCACTAATAGAATTCTAGGTGAGTCTATTAGAGAAGAAGTTGAAGATCAGTGTCTGAAGTCAAAAGAAGATGAAGATTTATCCTTAGCGTCTGCCAAACACTAAAGGACTATTTCAGGATTCATGGATCAAGCGCTCAAAACACTCTAGCTTGAAAGATTTTGGCTATGGAGTTTCTAAGCGTTTTCTTTGAACGAGAATTTCAACAAAGTTTTCTTCTGCATGTACATATATCTCTCTCTGTAAATATTTAGGGTTTGCTGGAGTGAGGTATTTATAGGCAATTCTTGGGATCTGTCCGTTGGACACATGTAGGAGCGTGCCTTTCACGCGGCGCGTGATTCTACCTTTTCTTTGACATTCCTGAGAATTCGCTAGTTCCGATTGGACGGGAGTAGCTATAAACTCTAAAGTTCTGACAGTATAGTCAAAAAGTAACTTGTCCACAAGTCCTAATAGCTTATCACATTTAATGCACTTATCAGACATTTAATGCATTTGAATTTATTTTGGATTCCAAGGCTAGAAGGGGCGAGGTGGCGGACGAATTGGGGAGAGGATTTAATTCCTCTCCAAGTCTTGATCAAGTTGGAATCAAGGAGATATTTTAGGAGATAAAATAGGGAACAAGTTAGCTTGCAAGGTAAGTTCCTTGTTGTTAGGAAATTTCATATTAGATGTTTTGATAATGACAAGATAGGATTTTATGTTAGACCCCAAATATAATGTAAGTTTCTGTTTTAATAGATCTATGTATAAGCGTTCGAAAGTATGTAATTTTAATTAGGCTTGTAATTTTTATCTTTATAGATTTTAAACTAAGTATTAGATACCGAATCACTAATAGAATTCTAGGTGAGTCTATTAGAGAAGAAGTTGAAGATCAGTGTCTGAAGTCAAAAGAAGATGAAGATTTATCCTTAGCGTCTGCCAAACACTAAAGGACTATTTCAGGATTCATGGATCAAGCGCTCAAAACACTCTAGCGATCAGTATCAGATTCACCTGAAATAAATTCTCAAGTCATGAAGGACTTAAATACAATCATTCAACGAACATTTATTTTCAACGGGAAATAAATTCAAATGCATTAAATGTCTGATAAGTGCATTAAATGTGATAAGCTATTAGGACTTGTGGACAAGTTACTTTTTGACTATACTGTCAGAACTTTAGAGTTTATAGCTGCTCCCGTCCAATCGGAACTAGCGAATTCTCAGGAATGTCAAAGAAAAGGTAGAATCACGCGCCGCGTGAAAGGCACGCTCCTACATGTGTCCAACGGACAGATCCCAAGAATTGCCTATAAATACCTCACTCCAGCAAACCCTAAATATTTACAGAGAGAGATATATGTACATGCAGAAGAAAACTTTGTTGAAATTCTCGTTCAAAGAAAACGCTTAGAAACTCCATAGCCAAAATCTTTCAAGCTTTTTATATACATTCCAGACAGTCACAAATATCTCAAACCTCTTCCAAAGAAGAAACCTAAATTTTTACTGAGATATTCCTAGTTGTTTGATCTTTCCAAAAACAAACAAAACCTGTGTGACAAAAACCTCAACCTTTCATCTGAGTGAGAAAGTTGTTGAAACCTCTTACATGCAGTATTTCTGAGTGAGAGAAGAAGCTTATAGAAGAAGATCTTCATTGGTGCTGAAATCTGTGTGATCAAGGAGCCCGAGATCATTTCCACCTCTTTACTATCTTGTAGAAGATTCTGTGTGATTCTTTGATAATCAACTTAGTAAATTCCCTCCAAGTGAAAAAGGAGAAGAAGGACGTAGCTGGGATTGCATCACCCAGTGAACCTTATATATCTTGTGTTATTTACTTTCTTTATTATCTTGTTTTATATTATATTACTTATTCTGAAAAAGACAAGCTAATCTGCTAAGCGACTATTTAATTAAAACGAACAAAAAAGTTTAAAATCATTTCTGCTGTGCTAACCCTGATTAAACGATTCAAGCTTTTCCCTACTTTGGTAAATTGCTAAAATCACTAAGTCTAAGTTATCTTTACTGAAACGCCTGACCCAAGCACTCAGCTTCCTAAGCGTTCTAATCTTTAAAAGTGATACGAAATTTGTGAAGTCGAAAAAGACTTCAGGGTTTATTCAACCCCCCCCCCCTTCTAGACCCTTTCGTATGCCACTTGGGACCACCACTTATTTTTTGGAAACTCCTTAATTGAATTTGATTAGGAATAGATGAAAGTTAAATCTTAGAGATTTTATGTCATCCTGACTTCTAATCAAATTAAACCTAGGAGTATCTCTATAAATATGGGTGTTAAGAAAAACACACACACACACACTTTAGTTTTGCAAGCAAATTTTCGTCCACCCATAGAAGAAAAATAGAGAAATTTTGTCTTCTTATTTTCAAGCCTAAATCGCCCCTCACCTAATTATTTCAAGACAAGGTTTTGCTCATGTGTTGAGATTAACCTTTTACTCATATTCGTACCTTCATATAGTGAAGCTTAGATTAAGTCTAAAATAATTGTATAGGCTAGCACCGAGATATAATTATTGGGAACTATAACGGAGGTGTGGATACATCTTAGAGGCGAGACAATTGGATTGCTTGAAGATACATGGAACAAATCAAAGCTTGGAAATTTTGGAGGAGGCCGACGGTCACTAGTAGATTTGTCCAAGGGAGTATTTGTTCAGCTTGAAAAGATCAGAAACTTGTACGAGGAAAAAAGAGCGAAAGGTATTTCGTGTAGATTATTTTTCTCTTCGTATTATTAGTTTGATTAAACCGGTCATAATCCCGTTTCGGGGTAGTTATGTTAATTTTTTTTTAAATTTCGCTGTGCTAACCTACCCCGGGGATTAACCAACCCAACATGTTCGACTGGCACTTCCTTGTCAAAGCAGGTGTCATACGAGTTGAATTTTAATGCCCAATTATAATTCCTTAACTCGCAAACTATCGTTTTAAGAGATTAAGTGCTTGACTCTTACAGTGCCTCCTCTTATCCATAAGAGGTGGAAAGTCTATCTTCAAATCTCAAGGAATTATTTGTTCAACACACTTAAATGCCAAATAGATTTACATGAACTAAACCAATTACCTTATTATACAGATAGAATATAACGGTTTGTACAATATAACTAAAAAGCCCTTCTCAATCTAATTCCTCCATTTGCATTGAGGGCATATACCTAACACCTAGGCCTTAGACGGGAAAAAGATGAAGGGATTCGACTCACATGAAGATTTCTTTTCATCGTTAACATCTAGGAAGTCGTGGCGACGTTGCTAGACTCGAACCACGACTGATAGGTGCCTTGGGTTAATTGGTGAAGTTAATACAAGGCCCAGTTAATTATTGAGAATAATTAATCTAGCCTATGAGAAGACTTATTGCTAGCTTGTCAATAAGCCTGAGGGGTCACACACTTAACTTAGTGTAGTACCTATTGACTAGTTAATTCTTTGTGAATTAATGGAGTGATCAATTAATTGGAATTAATTAATCGGGGAAAAGGAATAAATTAATTAAGTTGTCTTAATTAAATAATAGTCTTATAATATATATTTTATAGCATATTTGGTAGATCTATTCTAATAAATTAGATGACTAATTGATATGGAAAGATCTTGTAAATATATTAGGATAAATATTGTGGATATGGTAAGATCTATTTAATTAGTTAGTTGACAAATTATATGGAAAGATCTTATTTGGATAGATCTTATATATTTGGGAAGAATCTCAAATGTATGGAAAGATCTTGTTTGTTAATTAATGGATCTAATTAACTAAGGAATAGAATTGAGAAAGAAGGTAACTTAACAATTAAAATAAAAAATACATATATATATATATTATACATATATACACACGCCCACCTTGAGTAAGGTAAGTGGCGTGTGTGTATGTGTGTGTTTCACTTATGGTGGACTCTAACTCTATATATATATATGTGTGTGTGTGTGTGTGTGTGTGTATTGATGTTTTAATTCTTTAACTAATTCATTCTACACAAGTTTGACTTGTGAATTTATTTCTCTCTTCTTTTCTCTTCCATCTTTTCCACAAGTTAATTCTTCCAACTCATGTGTTGAGTACGAAGAACACTAAAAATATTCATACCCCTTTTTTGTCATAAGCCAAAATTTGATATTCTCTTGGCTAGTATTGGTGCAGATAATCAAGGGTACGAGCTAAGGTGCGGATAAACTAAGAGGCGCAACACTTGGGGCGTTAGGGCAAAATCCATCCAAAGAGGTGTAGCAAGGAGTTGATTAAAAAGACGTTGCTGCTTTGAGTGTTGGGAATCCTGATATCACGCATAGCGAAAATTAAAAATCATATCCGGATTCCCAAAGCCAAGATCAATTAGTTTTGTTCGTTGATTTTAATTAAAAAGATGAATACGAAAACTTTCCTTTTCGCGTATTCAACCAATCCTCGCGAATCTTCAAATCTTCGTTCAACGGTCAACGAGTCCCGTCTCTAGATTATCACGCATCGGAATTGACTCCGAAAATCTCCATCTCTTTTTTCCGGGGCGTCTAGATGAGAGAGAGAGAGGAAGATAATTTATTTTCTCTGTGTTGTATTTCTGGTGGAGGAATTGAATTATGAATTCTCATGTCCCTAAAGCTTGTGTTGGAGGATTAAATAAATCCTCCAACTTAAGCCTACCAAACACACGCGTATTAAGGCCCAGATGGACTTCTATTGGGCTATGTTGACTTAGTCAGCTTAGCCCAATTAATTTAACCCTATAATATTTATTCCAATTAAATATACACAAATTAAATTAATATTCTAATTAATTAATTAACTAAATAATTAATTACCATCATAGTTAACCTAGTCAACATAATTAATTTAATACCATGTTTAATCCAATTAAATAACTAATTAAATTAATTCGTCCAACTAATTAATTCGTCCTTCCAAAGGACAAATTACCAAAACGTCCTCCAAATACAACAATCTGTTTCCCTGTCTATTCCTATAGCGCGACTCTCTAGGTTCGTCCGATTGGCATTGGGAGGATGCCAAAGGATGTGGGTGACACCAAGCCAGAACCGTGGCCCCACATCATAACCCAACCGAGTACGAAATGACTATGTCATTACGAACCTCTAGATTGTGAATACTATATGAGTTTAAGCCTTTCCCTGACGTATCCCGATCGAGTGAGAGCCATGGAATATGTCAAGCTCACAGGACTCGATGCTATGCTCAAGTATCATAGTAATATGAGATTAGCGAACTACCCTCAGTGTCCAACACAGGTTAGTTCATGAGCTCTGGTCAGAGACTTTAATCTCATTTACCTATGATCGCATATGATGCTTCTCGTTTACTTTCGAGACAGTGAATTCCATTTTTCTAATCAGTTAAGACTGCTACTTGCCCATCAAGCCGGACTTCGAGGTCGATCCCACCAACGGGTGAATTAGATCTAACTACTCTAATGACAAACTTGATGTCACAATCACATCTTCAACTTGATTACTCAGGTCAAAGGCTCACGCATACTATCATAATCAGTAATTCGATCATTGACAGTCACTGAGTAAAAACCCATGTGATCGGATTACTACGAGCCATGTTCGAATACACTAATTGCATCCAATCAATGTATCCATGACACAAACTCCCACTATCCTATAGTGTTCGACTGACACTCCTTGTCAGAGCATGTGTCATACAAGTCCACACGAATCTCAATGCCCAATTAAGATTCTCCGACTTGCGAACCGTTTAAGTGATCAAGTATCAAACCCTTCCAGTGCCCATCTCCTTAACTACTATTAGGAGTGCGAAGGTTTGACTTGACACACATGGACTAGTTGTTCATTTAAGACTTATAGATGCCATTAAGAAATATATGAACAACTTGCTAATGCCTTTATATAATTAATAGGTTGTACAATATAAACTAGTGCTCTATTCTCTAATTCCTCGTTGGCATCGTGAGCACATATCTAACAATCTCCCACTTGCACTCTATGCCAATTGCCATGGTATGCAATACCCATCTTATAAGATATTGTTCTAGCACCGCCTGTGATAGTGGCCCAGTGAGTGGGTCAACCGTCTTATCGGCTGAGGTTATTTTCTGCATGGCTATATAGCCTTTTCCAACGATCTCTCAAATGATGTTGTATCTCTCAACATCGTGTCTGGATTTGTAAGACTTCGGTTCCCTAGCCTGTGCATAAGCTCCCTTTTGTCAGAGTAAAGTGATAATCCAAGCTGCACGCCAGGGACCCATAGAAGTTCCACAACGAACTTTAGATCCAAACAGTTTCCTTGACAGCCGCCAAGGCAGTTTCATATTCATTCTCAGTAGTGGAGTACTTCACTATGAACTCTTCCAAGTTACTACTCCACATTTGAGGTTAAATACAAACCCAAAGTGGAATTACAGTCATGTTGATCAGACTCCAAGTCTGATTAAGTATAACCTTCCACTCTCAGTTCTCCATGGGCATAGACGAAAAGTATATCCTAAGTTCTTTTAAAGTACTTCATGATATATTGTATGTCTACCCATTGCTCTTCCTCATAGGCAAGAGCCCTTTCTCAGATCATCTATCCTAAATTTCTTTAGGATTTATTCTAAGCAAAGGGCTTGGGAGGGCCCCACCATCCTATTCGCTCTACCTCCATAGATGCGAATCATAAGGATATAATGGCTTCTACCAAGTCTTTCATGGAGAATATGCTCGACGTTTATGTCTTGATCCAAGTCATTGTGCCCACTTCATTTCCCAGCACTCTCTACATGTAGTACCAGAAATGACACCTCGCTCCCACTGGCCCTTTTGTACACACATGGTTCCTCTTCATTTTTGATGATATCATAATTCCAAATTATGTCATAAAAGTGAAGATTCCAACTACGAGAGGTCCGCTTAAATCCACAAGTGAATTTATACAGCATATAGACCTTATGAGAATCAGCCTCAGATGTGAAACCCTTGGGTTGTTCCATATGGATGTCCTCCTTGAGGAATCCATTCATGAACAAGTCTTTACATCCGCGTGCCAGATTTTCATAATCTTGGTGTGTTACTATCGAAAGTAAGATTGTAGTGGATTTGATTATAGTTGTGGCAAAGGGGCTTCCTCATAGTCAATGCCCTTCTTTTGACTACACCCTTTAGCCATCAGCCTGGTCTTGCCATTCGAATCAATCTTTCTCTTGTAGATGTTCTCGCCTATGATGAGTACAATACTTTCGAGGCGATCTACTAGAGTCTAGGATTGATTCAAAGACATCTAATCCATCTTCACTTTCATAGATTTACACCTTCTCGTAGAGTCGATATCCACTATCGATTTGTCATGCGTAAAGGGATTGTAACCATGGTTCCCTCTGCCACGGCATACAACTTATGCTTTCTTTGTAGCAGACCACCATATATCTCAGGCGGCTGAGATACTCTACCAGACGAACTCATTAATGGTTGTGTTATAATGGGCTTGGTTTGGGTTTCTTGAATAGTACTCTCCTAAGGAGTTTTGTTTTATTCTTATAGAACAAATTTTCTACCTACTCCAATTTCTCGAACGATGTTATATTCAAGAAAACTGACCTCCAAGGCCATAATGATCCTCTGACCATTATGTAGGTAAAAATATTTCTCCCGCTGAATCCTTGGGATAACTAACAAATGTCCTTTTAAAGACCTAGCCTCCAGATTCTCTACCTTTATCTTATCTACGTAGGTTGGAATCCCCATATCATACGTGTTTAAGATTAGGCTTCCACTTGTGCCACGTTTGATATGGTGCCTTAGGAATGAATTTGGAGAGGCATCTATTCAAGATGTACCTATGAGCAGCGCATGACTCACTATGAACTTGGGAAATTGCATGTAGTTTAGCATAGAATGAGTCATGTCCAACAATGTCTCGTTCTTGTATACTACTACCCTATTCAACTGCAGAGTCGCTGGAAGTAACAACTGTGAAACTATGCTACGTTCTCATAAGAACTGGTCGAATTAGGCAATCGTATAATTGACATTACAATCCAATTGTAGTGTCCTAATATGATACCATATTTTCAACCATAGACGTCAGTATGAACCAAACTTTAGAACTTGAGTGGCCTTTTAATATTTTCCCTATGAAGGGAGACTCGGTCCTTTACCTGTGAGACAAGATTCTTAAGTTTGGATAGGGATCCAATCCCAATGGGCTTGTACCCCCATGTTTCTCCTAACTCGTGAATCTTATGTTCATAAGTCATAACCTAATCTTAGGTGCCACACAATTCGTCTTGTTTGTTTCTAGCATACCACGCTCTCTAGTCTCTGTGTTCATAGTATACTGATTCCAAACTTTTGTACTTCTTTCTAATTCTTTAAACATGAGCACTAGTTCTAGAATGTAGAATACAAGAATTTGAGAAAACCGGTCATAGAACACTTAGTTTTTAAAACACATAGTTCTATACCCAGTGCGCCTCATATTTAAGCCCCTACTCATCGTCCCTTACTTAGACTTGAGTAATGCTTGCTTCAAGCATATAGTTCAATGGCACTAAACTGAGGAACATCCTCAAGTTCCAAGTCAGTTGATTTGGTTAGGCCAGTGTTTGACAAAATTATCGAGCATAATTAACTAAATGAGTTTTTATCTAAGAGAGATATAAACCAAAGCCGAAAATAAACCTAGATTTCAATTAGGTGTTTATATTGTACACAAGTAAAATTAGGACATTACTTTTACTTGGCTCCCACTACATTTTTCGAAACATTGCACTCCCACTGCAATTTTCGGAAATCTCGTTGGATAGATTTCGTAGTGAGTGATTGAGTTTTCTAAATGGTTAAGTGGGTTGCAACCCTTTAACGATATTTGGCCCACTAACCTTTTAAAGTGGTGTCTAACACCAATCTATCCAATAGATGATTCAATCTTCTTTTTCCATAGTTCACCAAACCGCAACCCTTTAACGATATATAACTTTGTGAACTATCTGAATTCATTCCCACTAACTCCTTTTAATCTAACATTTGAATTTCACCTTGTAACCCTTTAACAATATTTGGGGTGAAATATGTCTCGATTAAGGTATCCAATGCACTTTATGAAATTTCAGAATTGAGTCTTAATATATGACCCCCACTTACTGGGAAGATGCCATATATTAGATTCAATTCTTAATCTCATTAAGCTTAGAAGAGGGAGAGGACGCCCATCACCCTTTAATAACTTAGTATTATTTAATTGGGAGAATTTAAGCATTAAATAAGGTCTCACAAAGCATATTAACATTTAACTTCTAACATGCTAACATGCATATAAAGCGTAGAAAAACCTAGCAATTCTACTATCACACATTTTCATGGACTATCTGGATCGGCCCAAGCCAATGGGCTAATAAACATGTAAATATTTTAACCATGCATCATTAACATAAAATAAATAAATCCTAAGTTCATAAAAAGTGTATCCATCACATATAACAAGCATGCATCAAATACAAGACATATATGTGAGCATAAAAATTAAATAAATTTAATCTATTTATTTAGTCAATTCCAATTTGACTATAGCAAAATTAAATTCCTCTCAATTTTCATACTAAGACTAAATCAAATTTAGCCGAAGTCAAATTGAATCCAATTTAATTTTCATGTGATCGAAAAATCTAACTTATGAATAATTAAATCCAATTTAATTATCATGGGAAGACTAAATATAATTTAATCCAAGTGAAACTAGATCCAATTAATCAAAGTGAAATTAAATCTAATTTAATTTCCATGGGCTCGCAAATCGTTACAAAATTAAAAACAATTTAATTAAGTATATAATTAAAACCAATTCAATTTTGATAGGTGATTAAATCCAATTTAATCAACTTATAAAATTAAATTCAATTTAATTAATAACTTCATTAAAACTAATTTGATTTTGATAGTTAAACTAAATCCAATTTAATTTAAAATAAATCCAATTCATATTATAAAGTTAAATCCCATATAGTTTATTACAAAATCAAATCCAATTTAATTTTGAGAGGAAAGATTAAATCCAATTTAATCATTTACAAAATTAAATCCCATTTTGATTTGTAAGAATAAATTAAAACCAATTTAATTTAATATAATCAAATCTAATTTAATTTATGGTAAATTAAATCTAATTTAATTTAATTGAAGACTTTAATTTACAAGAAGAAGGAAAAACTCAATTAACAAATGGGTATTGAGACTTGTCCAATTTAATTGAATTGGGTGTCATTGAATCAATATCCAAACAAACCCACATTCATTTAAATACAAGCCCAACACCTCTTAATTTTGAAATCAGGTTGGTCCATTTATTTAATTAATCCGATTTGGGCCAAGCCCAACTCCTTATTAATTAATAAATCATCTTGGGCATTAATATAATTAATCTGAGTGGGCCAAGCCCAACTCCCTATTAATTAAATAAATCTGGTTGGGCCTTTATTTAATTAATCCGAGTGGGCCAAGCTCAACTCCCAATTAATTAAATAAATCAAGTTGGGCATTAATTTAATTATCCCGAGTGGGCTAGGCCCAACTCCCTATAATTAAATATTCATTGGACCAAGCCCAACAAAACAAAGAGCCCTAAGCCCGATTCAACCCTTTTTCTTCCATCTTCACTGCGTCGCCACGCCTTTAGCCGCGCCGCCATCGGCTCGTCGCTGGAGAATCACCGGTCATGGCAGCGGCGCTGGGTGCCGCCGCCTTTCCCGGTCATTTCTCCGACCACCAACGACCCCGATGTGATGAAAACTGCCGTTTTCTCATTTTCGCATTTTCAACATCGAAACAGGCGGCCGTTTTCGCATTTTCCGCCGCCATCATCACCGGAGATTCTAGCCCCGTCTTCAACAGCGAGCATCGGTGAATCAAACGCCATCTACGACGCAAATCGGCGAGTTCAAGCGGCCCTTTTATAGAGCCTTAAATCGCCGATTTCCATGGCGATTTCGGCGATAACAGTGGCGGCCAATGGAGAGACGAGCGGCGCGTTTAGCGCTTTCGATGGCAGTTCCTGGTGGCGCGTATAACACCGCTCCACACAACCATCCATTCGTCGTCCACCAATTTTCAGAAATTCGAAACTTCAATTCCAGATTTCATCAAAATTCGATTCTTTAAGAAATTCACCAATTCATTTTTCAAGAATTGCAAAGCAGCCTCAATTTCGGATTCAATCGAATTTTTCAGATTTGTTTTTCCAATTTTTAATCCAATTAAAAAATCCAAAAAAAAAAAAACACATACGATTTTTCGATCCATACATAATTGATTCTAAATCAATAAATTTTGTAATTAACATGATATTCAAACACATAAATATGTAATCACGCACACAAAATCAACGAAACCAACAAATTTGGCTCTTATACCACTGTTGGGAATCCTGGTATCATGCACAACGAAAATTAAAAATCATATCAGGATTCCCAAAGCCAAGATCAATTCATTTTGTTCGTTGATTTTAATTAAGAAGATGAATACGAAAACTTACCTTTTCACGTATTTAATCAATCCTCGCGAATCTTCAAATCTTTGTTCAACGGTCCAAGAGTGTCGTCTCTAGATTATCACGTGTCGAAATTGACTCCGTAAATCTCCATCTCTTTTCTCCAGGGCGGCTAGATGTGAGAGAGAGGAAGAGAATTTATTTTCTCTGTATTGTATTTCTGGTGGAGGAACTGAATTATGAATTCTCATGTCTCTAGAGCTTGTGTTGGAGGATTAAATAAATCCTCCAAATTAAACCCACCAAACACACGCCTATTAAGGCCCAAATGGACTTCTATTGGGCTATGTTGACTTAGTCAGCTTGGCCCAATTAATTTAGCCCTTTAATATTTAATCCAATTAAATATACATAGATTAAATTAATATTCTAATTAATTAATTAACTAAATAATTAATTAACATCATAGTTAACATAGTCAACATAATTAATTTAATACCATGTTTAATCCAATTAAACAACTAATTAAATTAATTCATCCAACTAATTAATTCGTTCTTCCAAAGGACAAATTACCAAAGCGTCCTCCAAATACAACAATCGATTTCCCCATCTATTCCTATAGCGCGACTCTCTAGGTTCGTCTTGATTGGCAATGGGAGGATGCCAAAGGATGTGGGTGACACCTAGCTAGCACCATGGCCCCACATCGTAGCCCAACCGAGTACGAAATGACTATGTCATTACGAACCTCTAGATTATGAATACTGTATGAGTATAAGCCCTTCACTAACCTATCCCGATCGAGTGAGAGTCAGGGAATATGTCAAACTCACAGGACTCAATGCTATGCTCAAGTATCGTAGTAATATGAGATTAGCGAACTACCCTCAGTGTCCAACACGGGTTAGTTCATGAGCTCTGGCCAGAGACTTTAATCTCATTTACCTATGATCGCATAGGATGCTTCTCATTTACTTTTGAGACAGAGAATTCCATTTTGCTAACCAGTTAAGATTGCTACTTTCCCATCAAGCCGCACTTCAAGGTCGACCCCACCAACGGGTGAATTGGATCTAACTACTCTAATGACAGACTTGATGTCACAAGCAAATTTTCAACTTGATTACTCAGGTCAAAGGCTCACGCATACTATCATAATCAGTAATCCGATCATTGACAGTTACTGGGTAAAAACCCATGTGATCGGATTACTACGAGCCGTGTTCGAATTCACTAATTCAATCCAATCAATGTATCTATGACACAAACTCCCACTATCCCATAGTGTTCGACTGACACTCCTTGTCAGAGTATGGGTTATACAAGTCCACACGAATCTCAATGCCCAATTGAGATTCTCCGACTTGCGAACCGTTTAAGTGATCAAGTATCAAACCCTTCCAGTGCCCATCTCCTTAACTACTACAAGTAGTGCGAAGGTTTGCCTTGACACACATGGACTAGTTGTTCATTTAAGACTTATAGATGCCATTAAGAAATATATGAACAACTTGCTAATGCCTTTAAATAATTAATAGGTTGTACAATATAAACTAGTGCCTTATTCTCTAATTATTCATTGGCATCGAGGGCACATACCCAACATTGAGTTCTTCAAGAGGTAAACACGAGAAAACTCAATTTTAGTTAGTTTTTGAATCCCGATGGTTCCATGTCTACCTAGCCCTAATTTGGGGATGCCGATTTTTTATTTAAATCCATGTTCTTCCACTGCGCCGGCGTCCCTGGGGCTCCATGAGATCCCAACACAACTTAGTTGTGAAAATTCAATAAGGCACTTAGGAGTTTAACTCCAAACCCATTGCCTAGGATAAAGAAGTGCAACCTGCAAGTTGTAGCAAAGGTTAAGCTGGGCTTTTAATGATTCCTATACTGTCTAATTAAAGTAGAGTATGACAGGATACTCTTAAATAGGAAGTCACCTATGTAAGTGTGAGATGTGGGCCGCCTCAATATTGAGTAAAATGTGAACACTTATGAATCCAAGAAGGGGTGTCACGACCAAAATGGACCCAACAGTGAGAACTAAAGCTACTGAGAGTTTATCATATGAATATCATTGTCTTGGTTTACACGAACGACTGACCAATTTAAGACATCATGTTCATTGGGTAGCCTAGTATATCTGATGAAATCTTACTAAGAAAGGTTCAAAGCCAAAAGCTACCTCTTCTGATGTGATAAATTCTCGTCTGAACTCTTGAGATCATGCATTACATTAATTTCATTCCTGTGGGGGATTGTTGGATATTTGGATATAAAAAGTGTGTTGGACACAACTTTTGCATAAGAAATTCGAACACCATAAGTATCCTGGATACGAAATATTATTAGATAATATTAATCTACGTTGCGAGTAGATGAACTTAGCATTTCGAATTTCTCAAATCGTATTTGAAAAGAATGAGAAATTAAGTGTTAAAGTGGAGTGTTTGAATAAGTTTATCCCACATTGGAATAAAACCACAAAAGTAGTGGGTTTATAATTTCATGTCTTGGGGTAAAGGTTTGGCCCTTTGGGTCATCTCACCTTTGAGGGTATTGTGAGGGGAGAGGACCTAGATTGGGACTGGGTCCAGGTCGTGGGTCGTGGGCCTTGGCCTGGGATTGGGCTTGGGCTTGCATGATATTAATTTTTTGGATAAAATTAATCCCACAATGTGAAAGTCCAACAAGAAAATCGTACATGCTAAATACGAAGTTGAAATCAAACGCTGGCCACATTTTATTTTGATTTTTGAATTGGCCTTCTAGAAGGCCCCATGTTCGAATGTGAAGATGCTCACGTTCGAACGTTGAGTTTTAACGTTCGAACGTTGACCCCCTTCTAGAAGAATATCTGAAACGGTTCAGGCGTTTTAGCTACCTTAATAGCTGAATATGTTTTAACTTCACGTTCGAACGTGAAGATGCCCACGTTCGAACGTGGACGGCCGTTTCAGACTACTAATTTAATTCTCGTATTTAATTGGTCGGATTTCTTAGCTTATAAATAAAACTCCTCCAGCAAATGGAAAAACACACCAAAAGCATCTCTCAACTTTTTTCTCTCATTCTCTCATTCTCTCAAGAGTTCCATGTAGCAAAAGTTCGTTTGGTTCTGAAATTTGAAGTGGTTTCGAATTCAGAACATATATTGTTGTATCTTGGGACGCTTGTTGCATTAACCCGTACCACCTAGGCGGGGTAATTTAGCGTTAAGGATAGAGAGTTCTCTCCCGCCTCGATACAATCATCCGTTCACTTGTTAGTTTTTTGATACGTTTATTAAGTTTGTCCAACAATTCTTGCCAGCTTCTAATTCTAGAGTTGATGTTTGATCTCTTCTTTGCATGTAAAACTTTTCATCTTACCCTGTAGGGATCGAGGAGCACAAGAAGAAGAAGAAGAAATCATCATGATGTTTGACAAAAAAAATGCACCTCTTATATACCACCATGTTCTTGTTTTTAAAAGATATAGTAATATTTTTACAAAAACCATAATCAATGACTATTTCATTAAAACAATGGTATAATTTAATAATAGTTCAAAACTTAAAAGTAGCACGACACGATTAAATTAGCAAAATCAGAATAATAACATACTTTTTCATGATTTTCGCATTAGTTAACTTAGGAGAGAGTTCAAATTAATATTTTTAAGTAACATCGTTTGGGATCATAAAGGGATTCACAATTTAATTAATTTTTTATTTAATTCAAAATTTAGGAATTTTATAACTATAATTTTAGGAATTTATTAATTTAATATTTTTTTAACTACTATGTAATATAATGGCACATTTTCATGCCCCAACTAATTATTTAATTTAAGCTTTGTTTAGCCAAAATTTGAAAGGCTTTTTAATCATTCATTACTAGATTTAGTAAAAAAATTAAAAAAGGACAGTTGGCGTAATTAATATTAAATTAGGGATAATTACACTCACACCTCCTCAATGATGGAGTAATTACACAAACCTCTCCTCACTAATTGATAATTACAAACGCACCCCCACATGTTAAAGATTTCTTACAATTGCACCCCCTGTGTGTGTAACAATTCTTACAATTGCACCCCCTGTAACCCTTACAGATAGACCCCTTGAGGGGAGGTGTTTGTAATTATCAAATAGTGAGGGGAAGTTTGTGTAATTACTCCATCATTGAGGGGGTGTGAGTGTAATTATCCCATTAAATTATTAATCAGCTGTGAGTCGTGAAAGTTGGTGTTGATCTCCAGCATCCTATAAAGCACGAACACTCCAAAAAGTCACCACAGGCGGTGTCGTGCGCGTTCGGACACAGACACGTGTCCCTAACAAAAATAATTAAAAAAATAATTTAGACACGGCTGGGACACGGCCAGGTCACTTTTTATAAGATAGTAAAACTTTGGGGATCAAATTGTAAATAAAAATTTATCAATTTTCTAAATCTAATAAAAACTTACCAACTTTTTATAAGACACAAATTTGAACAATTGAATATTTATTTTTGTTATATCATGTTTTGGATTGAAAACATATTTATTGTTATATTTAGTTTATGTTTATATTTTTATTCTGCATTTGTTATTGATAAGTAGTTGAATTATTTGCAATATACATAGTTTTACGAAAAAACAACAAAAATACAAATTTATATATAATATATATATAAAAAAAAATTGGACAGCCGTGTCGAAGCTCTGTCGTGTCCTATATTTTTTTAAAAATGCCGTTTCCAGTGTCCTTGTCGTGCCGTGTCCGTGTCGGTGCACCATAGGCGGCATCTATATAAAGTGAATCATCAATCTCTCAACTCATCCGTAAAAAGTAGTTCTGTTGTTATTCTAAAAAAGGTTTGGAATATAATTGTCCTTCATTTTGTTGAGCTATTGATTAATTAATACTATATATGTTCTAGTTTGGGAAAAAATTAAGCTGTGTTCTTACTTGTAAGTCTTATTCCTGCTAGCTTCTAATTCTAGCGTTAATAATTAATCTCTTCTTTCTATGTATAACTTTTCATCTTACCCTGCAGGGATCGAGGAGCACAAGAAGAAGATATCACGATGTTTGACGAAGAAGCTCAAGCTCGAGTAGATGTATGGAAATATGCTTATGGATTTGATGCAATGAGAGTGGTGAAATGCGCTATAGAGCTTGGATCACCCGATGTCCTTGAAAGTCATGGAAGCCCGATGAAACTTTCCGAACTATCCTCAGCTGTGGGTTGCCTTGATATTGCTCTTTACCGCATCATGCGTTTCTTGACTCACAATGGAATCTTCAAAAAGCAAGTTAATTACTGTGGGCCCTTTTGTGCTGGTACAAGCCGGCCCGCCAGGCCAGCAGATTGGTATAAGTGCAGCTGATTTAAAAGCTGGAAAAGGATCTGGTGGTGGTTCTGCTCCCACAGAGGATGTTATTTCGAACATGGAAGTAGACCAAAGCTATAACAAGCTATTCCAAGACTTCTTGGCTTGCCACGCTAAGGCGGCCACTTGTGCAGTTATTAGCAACTGTCTTGAGAATTTCAAAGGGATAGGATCATTGGTGGATGTAGGTGGTCAAGAGGGGACGGCAATTGGGATGTTGGTGAATGCCTTTCCTTGGATTCGAGGGATTAATTTTGATCTCCCTCAAGTTATATCTGGGGCTACGCCTCTTGATGGGGTTGAGCATGTTGGAGGAGACATGTTTGAAAGCGTTCCAAAAGCTGACGCGGTTATGCTCATGGTACGTATATTTTAATTTATTTTTTAATTCAAAATATACAAGACAGGATTAGTTTGGCTTTGTTTGTTTGAAGAATACGGGTATTCGTGAAAATGATGTTATACGTAAACAACTTGTTAATATTGTTATGGTGTATGTAGTGGATATTGCACGATTGGAGTGACGAACTATGCGTGAACATACTCAAGAATTGTAAAGAAGCTATACCAAAGGACACAGGGAAAGTGATAATTGTTGAAGCTGTGATTGATGAAGAAGGAGGCGACGAGTATACTGGCGCTCGTTTGGCGCTGGATATGACTATCATGGCCTCAACAGTCCACGGGAAGGAAAGGACTGATAAGGAATGGGCACAACTTCTTAATGCAGCCGGCTTCAGCAGTCACACAATCAAACACATGGAAGCTATTGAGTCTCTTATTGAGGCCTATCCCTAAGCGCAGCATGTGCGTCTCTCAAAGTTTCATAATTTTTGTTGGTTTTGATGATCACAAGCTGGTTTCCATGTCTTGTTTGACGACCATAAAACAGTGTAAGCCAATAAAGAACTTTTTCTTTCCTTTTCGTTTCTTCACCAATGTCCTTAACCAAACAGAATGTAAAACAAATGCATTAACTCACTTTATGAAGTGCAAGTGAAAAACCAATTCAAATCTTCTGTTATACCATTGGTGTTACATTTCCTATTATAGACACAGATGCGTGATAAGTGTATACACTGGTAGTTAGGATGTGGTGAGAGAAAATTATGTAATGTGAAAAAAAATATGAGATTTCTCTCTCCGCATCCTAACCACCCATGTATACACTTTTCATGCATCTGTGCGTGTAACATGAAGTGTAATATGTGTTATGAATATGCCCTCGAATGCAAGGAGAATAGATTGTGATACGGCATAAAACAATGTAATCGTATTATATGTGTCGTATATTTCTAGAAATCCCTATGTGTCTACTATGAAATAAAAAAAATAATTTATGATTCCGAGCATTGTACAATACGTTAGGGACTTTCTCGTGCAGTCGCGCAAAACCGTCAATAAATTTAAGCTTATGTTTGAAGTCAAATTTGTTTTATACTACACTTTTTTTGATAATGTGTCATACATTCTAGAAGCCCCTATGTTTTTACTATGAAATAAAAAAATATTTTATGATTCCGAGCATTGTACAATGTGTTATTGACTTTCTTGTGAAATCGCGCAAAACTATCAGTAAATTTTAGCTTATGTTTGAAGTTAAATCTGTTTTATACTAGAACTTTTTTGATAATGTGTTATACATTTCTGGAAAAACCTATGTGTCTATTCTAAAATTAAAAAAATGGTTTATGATTTCGAATATAATACAATACGTTATGGATTTTATCATGAAGTCGCGCAAAACTGACAACAAATTTAAGGTTACGTTTGAAGTCAAATTTGTTTTATAGTAGACCTTTTTTGATAATGTGTCATACATTTCTAGAATCCCTATGTATCTACTATGAAATAAAAAAATGGTTAATAATTTCGAGCATTGTACAATACGTTATGGACTTTATCGTGAAGTCGCGCAAAACTGTCAATTTATATGTAACTATACGTCAATTTATATGTAACTATACATCATTTATATGTAGCAATACGTCTCTTTATGTGTAACCCTACGTGAATTGATATGTAGTAATACGTCATTTTATAAGTAACCATATGCTAATAATATGTCGATTCATAAGTAATAATACAGTATTTTATATATAACGTCAATTGATATATAGTAATACGTCATTTTATATGTACCCATACGTCATTGGATATGTAATAATATGTCAATTCATATGTAATAATACGGCATTTAATATTTAATAATACGTCAATTCATATGTAGTAACACGCCATTTTATATGTAATCATACGTCATTTGATATGTTATAATAAGCAATTCTTATGTAATAATACGACATTGCATATGTAGTAATGCGTCATTGTATATTCATCATATTAGTTGTAAGTTGTAACAATACATATTTACTTGTAACGATACGTTGGATTGTTGGTAAAGATATGTCATAAATAAATAATATTAAATATGTATACTCAAGTGTATAAATATCTCAAAACCACAAATTCTTACACATAAAGTCAAGTGATAAATAATAGTAGTATGGATATACATAGTATTTGGTATATCTATTTAATGCATATTTTGCTTCAAATATGTTGTTTAATGCACCTTAATGACATTATAAATAATAATTATTAATTATATAACATACCTAAGTATAATCATGTGTATGAGTATCTTAAAATTACAAACTCACACAAAAGTCAAGTGATCACTACTTGTAGCATATGTGAACATTGAGTTTTGGAAACACAAAGTAATACCAGTTAGTGAAAAAATGTACATTGAATTAATTAAATGTATAATTTGCTTAGATATATGTAAACAATGAACATTGAATTTCGTAACATTTAGTTTTAGGTTATGTGGTGTCATAGTGTTTAGGATTTAAGGTTTAGGGGTTAGGATCTAGGGTTTAGGGGTAAGTATTATTATATATGAAATAATGTATTGTTGCAACTAAAAGGATGTATTAATAAATATAAAGGTCGTATGTCAACATTTAAGATGACGTATTATTTAAAAAAAAACGACGTATGTGTATAATCTAACGACGTATGTGTATAGTCTAATGACGTACGTGTGTAATCTAAAGACGTACGTGGTCAAATAAGTTGACGTATTAGTATATATAAATTATACATTTTAAATGACGTATTTCAACAGCAAACCAAAGTATTATTATATATGAAATGATGTATTGTTACAACTAAAAGGAGGTATTAATAAATATACGGCCGTATATCAACATTTAAGATGACGTATTATTTTAATAAGAAGATGTGCGTATATAATCTAACGACATATGTGTATAGTCTAATGACGTTCGTGGTCAAATAAGTTGACATATTAGTATATATAAATTATACATTCTAAGTGACGTATTTCAAGTCAATTATACATACGTGCTAGGTACACTTAATATGACGTATTAATACATAATATTGACGTATGATTGTCTATCAGTTGACGTAGTAATACACTTAATATGACGTATTAGTGCATTTCAATTGGCGTATGAATGCTAGTCAATTGACTTGCAACCATACGTATTAGTAAATTCAAATTGACGTATGAATGCAAGTCAATATGATGTATTAGTACATTTCAATTGACGTATGAATGCTAGTCAATTGACTTGCAGTCATACGTATTAATACATTCAAATTGACGTATGAATGCAAATCAATTGACATATTATTGTATATCTATCGACATATATGTACACTTAATATGACGTATTAATACATAATATTGACGTATGAATGCAAGTGAATTGACGTATTATTTTCTGAAAAACGACATATGATTTTCTATCAATTGACGTAATAATAAATTTAATATGACGTATTAGTACATTCAAATTGACGTATAAATGCAAGTCAATTGACGTATTATTGTATATCTATCGTCGTATATGTACACATAATATGACGTATTAATACATAATAGGACGTATGGTTGCAAGTCAATTGACGTATTATTTTTGAAAATGAATTATGGTTGTCTATCAATTGACGTAATAATACATTTAATATGATGTATTAGTACATTCAAATTGACGTATGAATGCTAGTCAATTGACATACTATTGCCTATCAATCGACGTATAGGTACACTTAATATGACGTATTAATACATAATATTGACGTATAAATGTAAGTGAATTGACTTATTATTTTCTAAAAATGATGTATGGTTGTCTATCAATTAATATAATAATACATTTAATGATGTACTAGTATATTCAAATTGACGTATGAATGCTAGTCAATTGACATATTATTATCTATCCATCGACGTATAAGTATACTTAATATGACGTATTAGTACATATGATCGACGTATGAATGCATATTAAATTTAGCTTACATTTAAAGGAAAAATTGTTTAGTTCTAGACATTTCTTCATAATGTGTCATACTTTTTCAGAAAACCCTATGTGTCTAATTATAAAAAAAAAAAAAATTATTATTCTGAGCAACGCACAGTGCATTATGGTCATTCTTGTGAAGTCGCTCAAAACTGTCGACAAATTTTAGCTTATGTTTGAAGGAAAACCTGTTTTATACTAGACATTTCTTGGTAATGTATCATTCATTTTCAGAAAGTTCTACGTGTTCACTTTGAAATAAAAAAAAAATATGATTCCGACCATCGTACAATGAGTTATAAACTTTCTCGTGAAGTTGCGCAAAACTATCTATAAATTTTAGTTTACGTTAGAAGACGAAATTCTTTCATATGGGACATTTATTGATAATGTATCATACAATTTACGAAAGTTCTATGTGTATATTTTCAGACAAAAAAATAGTTTATGATTCGGAGCATCCTACAGTGCGTTATGGACGTTTTCGTGAGGTCGCGCAAATATGTCAACTTATCATATGAAAACACGTCAACTATGCACAAAAAATACGTCACACATGTTCTATCGATACTTCAATAGCTGTACATATGAAGTTTCGAAAAAATAAATATTTTGTACTTGAAATATAGGCAAGATGGATCTTGATTTGTTCATTTTATCATGGAGAACAAAATGTTGTCACCTTTGAACAAATTTAATTGTCGAAAAAGTCTATGTAATTGGATTTGTGGTGAAGGAAAAAAGAGAGGAGAGTAGAGAGAAGTGGAGAAGAAGGTGAATAAAAAATTAATAAATAGATGGCATTTTTGTCTTTTCAAGTGGGTAGAGAGTGAATCCAAAATTGCATTATGAACTAAGGAGTTGAGAGTGTAGAATTATAAGTGGGACTGATCCCTAAATTGTATTAGGGATTGAGGATTTTTGATTAATTTTCCCTAGTATTAATCATTGGGTATATGTATACTTTGAAAATCTAGATGAATTGTTTTCTTATAAGCATTTAACTTTTTGATTATAGTGACACAAGTTAAAACTATAACATGCTATCTAAACATGATCATCGTCCTATACTTAGAAGTTACAAATGTAGTTGAAGTTACTATAACGAACAACTAATGTAAAATAATTATGTTAGGAATAAAATAAAATTGCAAAGTTAGTCTTAGTTATAGGCAATTGCAAAATTGGTCCTGTATTTTTTTCGGTGGCAAAGTGGGAATGTAACTATGCAATGTTGGAAGATGATTCAACAACATATCTTTCTTTTTTTTCTTTTTTTTTTGTTAAAATTTTTTAGTTTGTTACTTTGAAGTATTAGATAATTTTTAATATTTTCATATATAATAATTGTAATTTTATGCAATTTGCCATTTCTCAAGGTGGCACTTTTGTCCTATTCGGCACACTCTAAAGTTTACCTGAGACAATTTGACCAGAAAATGAAAAATCCTCAAATTGGGAGGATCATGTCCGTGGAACGTGACTAGTTCTTGCCAAATTGAAAAAATTCGGACAAATTTATCCTCATTGTGCTAAAATTGATTAGTTCTATCCCAATTTGATGATAAATATTTACGTAATGTCTTAATTTATTACGTAGGATAATAGGACTTGTTGTCGAGAAAAAACCCTAAATTTAGACGAGATTGAGAGGTCCAAACGAAAATACGAAATTAGAAAGTAACCAACGGGATGATACATATCGTGAACGAACTCCAAGGCACGAGAACATACTCAGCTCGTGCCATGGTCAAGACTAATGCTCTGCCAGGCTCATGCTGCCGCACCGAGGCTTCTTCTCGCCACGGCCTGAATTGTCCTTGCCCCGGCTTAAGAAGAATATCCAATTGTAGAACAAGTTGGGTCTGAAAAAATAGCGTCCACTCGTCACCAAGTGGATATTAAGTTCCAATTTACATTGGATACCCAAACAACGGTCAGCAGGTTAAGTTGAGCAAAACATCTATAGACAAAAGGTACAATGATTGAGATCAAATTTTAGGTTGTTTCATTCTCCTCCACTCGTGTCAATCCCTCATGACAAACGTGAGATTTTCAATTGTATTTATTTAATCAAAAACAAATCTATAGACAAAAGGTACAATGACTGAGATTATTTTAGATTGTTTCATTCTCCTCCACTCGTGTCAATCCCTCATTACAAACGTGAGATTTTCATTTGTATCTATGAAATCTAAAAAATCTATAGACAAAAGGTACAATGATTGAGATCAAATTTTAGATTGTTTCATTCTCCTCAACTTGTGTCAATCCCTCATGAGAAACGTGAGATTTTCATTTGTATCTATGTAATCAAAAACAAATCTATAGACAAAAGGTACAATGATTGAGATTATTTTAGATTGTTTCATTCTCCTCCACTCGTGTCAATCCCTAATTACAAACGTGAGATTTTCATTTGTATCTATGTAATCATTCTATGTTGTTTCTGAAAGAAAAAAAAAATAGGGATAATTACTAAAATCCTCTGTAATAAATACATATATCCAATAAACTCATGAAATAGTGTTCAATCTTAAAATCCCATTTTATAATTTTTTATTCAAAAAAATCCAAAAGTTGATACTAATAATTTTTTGGACTAAATTATCCTTTATTTCACAAGTTAAGAATTGATCAATTGATTTTTTCTTATCGAAATTTGTTTGTTTTTGGACTTTTCAAATCAATAAATTGCATTATATGATTTTTTTTATAATATTAAATAATTTATTTTTATTTTAAATATGATAATTATCTTAAAACTTTTATCTTTAAAATTTTTAAGAAGATTAAAATTCTGAAAATTGAAAATTAATATAATAATTAGTATCAATTATAAATATAAAAGTTCAAAATAAATAAATTTCTTTACTAAAAGTACAATTGATTATTTTTTAATGTAAAAGACCAAGGGTAATTAAGTCCATAAATTTATTAACCCTACATGTTGGATTTTTTTTAATGAAAAGTAGGTGGAATGGGTTTTTTGAATTAAAAACTATTATCATGCATTTTCTTGATATAAAAGTTAATTTTAAGGGGTTTTTAGTAATTTTCCCAAAAATATATCTAATATTCTTTACTACACTATATTAATAGTATGAATACGGAACTTGTCTTTTCGTACTGTGAATTCACTAATTTACCGTATTAACATCATATAGAGTTAATTTTAAATCTTACATCTCTGTAAATGTATAAATAATTAATTTGTTTGTTTCATTCTATAAAGACTTTCATACTCTTATTAAGAGATCACTTGGCTCACCGTTGAAAAGTCAGAATCAATGTTTAGAATGTAAATTATAATATTTTGATGAGTGTTTGGCATTTTTTATATAATTACTTTTGCACTTTTTTGTGTTGCAAAATTATGTTTTAACAAAGCTCAAAAAATTCAAGGTTTTGCTACAATAAATTCTACAAGAATCAATAATTTTATAATCAATTATGCAACAACTACTCTAGACTTACCCTAAACGTAAAATTCTTTTACTTAAGAAATTATTATATCCAGTAAAAAAAAGTTAGAACAAAAGATGAATATAGACCGATGGACCAATTGCAACGCTCTACATGTGATGAGATCCATTTTTACAAAGACAACCAACACAAAAAATGTAGTGGAATAAAGACAGGTGAAACGACGTCTTTTTGTTAACATCCAAATTAAAATTAGGGAAAATTGCAATCTTGATCCTATATATTAGGGGTGGTAACTTTGGGACAGTATCTTTTTCAACTTTCAATTAAGTCTTTTAATTTTTAATTTTGTGGCAATTTCAGTCCTCAGAGTGGTAATTTTGGTCCTCCGATCCGAAATTTTTTTAAAATTGGGGCTTTTGTTAATATTATATTTATATATATAATTACATAAACACACAACACACACTAACAACAACAATATTTAAATAATAATATACAATCATTGATGATTAAAATTAGCAATTTTTTTATTTTTCATACTTCTTTATCTATTTTTGTTTATTAATTAATTAAGACGCATAATTTCAAAGTATCTCAAAATAATATAAATTAATATTATTTAATATCAATGGTTGTATATAATATATATATATATATATATATATGTATGTATAACATTTCAAACTTTAGAAAAATTATGAAGTACTCCTCGTCTCCATAAAATATCGAGTACTCCTCTTAGATAAATTGATACTGTTAGGTGTACGCCCTCAATACCTATGAGGAATTAGATTGAGTAGGGCTTTGATAAGTTATTTGTACAAATATTTTATCGTTTCTATTTATAGAATAAAGATTTTGATTTAGTTCATATAAATCTAATGGCATTTAAATGTGTTGAACAAATAAGTCCATGAGATTTGAAGATAGACTTTCCACCTCTTATGGAAAGGAGGAGGCACTGGAAGAATCAAGTACTTAATCTCTTAAAACAGGAGTTCACGAGTTAAGGAATATTATTTGGGCATTAATATTCAACTCGTATGACACCTTCTTTGACAAGGAAGTGTCAGTCGTCCACTGATTAGATAGTGGGAGCTGGTGTCTTGAATATGCTTAATGGAATTAACATATTTGAACTCGACTCGCATTAATCCAATCACATGGGTATTTACTCTTTGACAGTCAATGATTGAGATTAAGATTGCGATAGTATGTGTGAGCTTTAGACCTGAGGAGTTATTTATGATGTGCTTGTAGTATTGGATATGTTATCAGAGTAGTTAGACCCGTATCACCTGATAGGTGGGGTCGACCTCGAAAAATGATCCACATGGTGCATTCGACATTATAAGATAACTGCCAATATGGGATTCACCGTCTCGACAGTAAACCAGTATGTGGCCTGTACAATCATAAGCAATAGAAATTACAAAGTCTCTAGATCATCACGCGGGAACGGACTTTGGAAATCTTCATCATCATCATCTCCCATGGCGGGCAGCTAGGCAGACACAATATGAATCCTTTTTACTGTCTTGTATTTTGGTGGAGGATTTTGCATATTGATTATTGTGTTATCCTCTAGCTTGTGTTGGAAGATTAAATAAATTCTCCAACTAAGCCCATAACCACACGCCCTACTGGGCCTATTGTACGCCCCATGTGGGCTAAGTTGACCCAGTCAACTTAGTCCACTCAATTTAATCATATCATATTTAATCCAATCAAATAAATATAGATTAATTTATTATTCTAATTTAAATATTTAATTGACCTAGTTAATTAACTATTCAAATTAATTAATCAATTTAATTTACTATTATTTAATCCAATTAGACAGCCAATTAAATTAATTCGTACTACCAAAGGACAAATTACCAAAGTGGCCTCCAAATATTGAACTCGACTTCCCCGTTTATTTCTTTAGCGTGACTCTCTAGGTTCGTCTTGATTGGCAATGGGAGGATACCAAAGGATGTGGGTGACACCTACCAGCACCGTGGCCTCATATCGTAGTCCAACCAAGTATGAAATGACTATGTCATTACGAACCTCTAGATTATGAATACTGTATAAGTATAAGCCCTTCACTGATGTATCCCGATCAAGTGAGAGTCGTGGAATATGTCAAACTCACAAGACTCGATGCTATGCTAAGAATCTTAGTAATATGAAATTACAGAGCTACCCTCCATGTCAAAAACGACTTAGTTTATCAACTCTGGCCAGAGACTTTTAATCTCATTTAATCTCAATGAGCATAGGATACTTCTCGTTTACTTTCGAGACAGTGAATTCATTCTTGGCAATAACTTTACAATTGCTACTTACTCATTGGTCACCAACGGGTGAATTGGGCCTAACTACTTTAATGACAGAACCAACGTCACAAGCACACTGTGACCGTGACTCCTCAGGTCTAAGACTCACGCATACTATCATAATCAGTAATTCAATCATTGACTGTCAATGAGTAAAAACCCATGTGATTGGATTACTACGAGCCGTGTTCTAATACACTAATCCCATCAATATATCTATGACACAAACTCCCACTATCCCATATTGTTCGACTAGCACTTCCTGTCAGAGCATGTATCATACAAGTCTACACGAATCTCAATGCCCAATTGAGATTCTCCGACTTGCGAACCATTTAAGTGATCAAGTACCAAATCTTTCCGGTGCCTACCCCCTTAACTACTATAAGGAGTGGAAGGTCTGCTTTGATACACATGGACTTGTTCATTTAAGAATATAGATGCCATTAAGACTTAAATGATCAACATACTAAATGCGTTTCATTAATTATAGATTGTACAAGATAAACTAGTTCCCTATTCTCTAATTCCTTATTGGCATCGAGGGCATATTCCCAACAGCTCTATATGAAGAAAAGAAATTATTTTCTACGCTAATGGTATTTTTTTAAATTCACCTTAGATGTGAATGACTAACCAAATGGATGGAATGGTTTAATTAAAGATATTTAATTAGATTAAATTAAATCTTTTAATTCATAAGTTAAATTAATTAGAATTAATTTATAAGTTGAATTAAATTAATTGGATAAAGTAATTAATTAAAAGTCAAATTGGATTCGGACTTGGATTTAATTAATTACACATGGGCTAAGATGGAACAAAGCTCGGAAGCCATTCCTAAAAGGCCTAGCGGTCGCCCCCTCTATGTGGACTAGGGGTTTTGTTTAACTTGGTATACGTTGTTAATCAGTGATAGAACACACAAGTCATTATTCTGAATCTGACTTTGAGAGAAACATACCTATAGCAAAAGAAAAGAAAAAAAAAATCCCTCACTCTCTCCTAACTAGCCGCCGCTGCCATTATTGTTGTGGAGGAGATCGGAGCTTTCTTGGAGATTTTTCTTCCGCGTGATAATCTAGAGGCAGGAGTCTGGGGTTGCTGCTGATTAATCAATTTTTTGTCATCAAGAGGTAATTTGATTATCCTCTTTCGTAATTTTCTTGTTGCAAATTAATATCATGAAACTCCGGATTCAATTTCTAGAGTAATTCAAATTAAATTTTTATCCGCTAGATCGAATCACAACAGTGGCATCAGAGCCAAAATTTGGGTGATTCATGATATTCAATGGATGTTTATGTGCTTTAATTGCATAAACATGTTTTTATGTATTGTATGTAAATGGGTAATTTATGTTATGCATGCAAGTCTGTGAAATTGATTTTATGTTGAATTAGATTTATCGAGTAAAACGAAAATTGAATTAAATTCACAATTAGTGGGTGTGTTGGGCTTGGCCCAACATAATTACGGTTGTGCTATGCTGAGCACAAAACCACACGCGAACAGAGCCCAATGCATAAATATAGTGCTGGGCTGACCCCAGCGCACATGCGAATAGCGCTGGGCTTGGCCCAACACATTATTTTAAGTGCTGGGCCGAGCACAGCTGTTATTTAAAATAAAATCTGGGTCGGGCTCAGCATAATTAATTATGTCAGGCTTGGCCCAGCGATTTAATTGGGTTACCCAATTGTGAAATAATTAATTATGTGGGTTTGACCCAATTAAAGTTTGACCAAACTATTTATCAATTGCAAAATTCCTAATTAAATTATTATTTTTGTTTCAACTTCTAAATTGGATTTAGTGAATAATTTAAATTGGATTTAAGTTTTTCAATATTTAAATTGGATTTAAGGAATTATTTAATTGGACTTAAATATTTCAAATTACATTAGATTTATTAGATGATTTAAATTAGATTTAAATTCTTTTTAAAATATGTTGGTATATATAAATTTGATTTAAATACCAACTAGTTTATTTTACATGTTTTTGCTATGTGTTTAGATTAGATTACCCATATGACTTTATTTGATATAGTCACACTTTAATTTGATTAAAGTAGTAAAAACTAAATTAGATTTATTTTTGACATGATTAAATTAGATTTAATCAATCATTAAATTAGATTTAATGTATTAATTATATTTAATGTTTAAATCACATAAGTGTTTAATTGTTTTACGTGCTCCTTATTTATGTGATGGTGACACCGTGTATGAACTTAGGGTTTATCTTAGATGTCTTATCTGGGTTGTATTGGGCTGGAGTTTGAGCCCCCCCAATTTGTACCTTCAATTTCATAGAATTTTTGTATAAGTTATTTCCTATGTAATTGTTTATAGATAGGTCCAATTGGTGGTTCATGGTGGCACGAGAAGAAGATTAGATCTTGTATAGGCGGAGACTCATGTAATAGATAGAACCCCTCCTCGATCACTCATTGGCTTGAGTTGATCCAGAATAGTCCATACATGTATGTTGTGTTAGAATTGCTAGGCTTATTCTTATGCATTTCCTTTATTACGCAATAAAGAAACTAATGTACAAAGTGAGACCAAACCAATTAACATTTCAAATGTTATAATTCTCCCATTAGAATAATACTGAGTATGTAAAGGGGCATGGGATGTCCTAGCTCTCCATCAAGCTTTAGAAGATGAGTTCACTTGTAATGCATGGCGACGTCCCGGAATAAGGGGGTCATGCATCAAGACGTGGTACTCTATCTTCTCTAGTGCATTTGATGCCTTCATGTCGAATTTTTTTGCCCAATATATCGAAAAAGGTTGCAAGGCGGGATTACATTGTTAGACTGGAAGGAGTTGATGGGAAAATGACTCAGATGGATCACCACCTATATATCGAATAAGGTTGTGGTTCAGTGATCCATGAGCCAAAGGAGATTGAATCATCGATTAGATAGATTGATGTAAGACACCACCTCAAAGATCTAACAAGCCATTTATCAAAAAAGGTTGCAACCTATTTAGATCATTGAGGAACTCAATCACTCATTATAAAACCCATCCAATGAGGTTTCCGATTATTGCAGTGGGGGTGCAATGTTTTGAGAAAAATAGTGGGAGTCAAGTAAATATTGAAATCCTTGATATTACTTGAAAGTATATAATAACACATCTGATTGTAAATATAGGTATTTTTTGCAGTTTATTTCCTACACAATGTCTAACCCTTTGAAAGTATTGCTTGAGAAAAATGTCCTCACTGGACCAAACTACTATGATTGGATCAAGGCGCTAAGGGTAGAACTCAAGGAAAAATCACTTGAGTATATTTTGGAGCAAGATCATCCATCTAGACCGGGGTTAATGAAGGAAAGTCTACTCTGAAACATATATGAGATGGATCTTTGATGCTCGGAAGGTCAATGACTGCATGTTGCATTCCATGAGCAACGAACTGAGACGTATACATTTTGATATGGAAACTCCTAAGTCAATGATGCTACACCTGGAGGAAATATTTGGGGAACATGGAAAGGCAGTTCGATGCTATTTATCAAAAGAGCTTTTCCAAACTAGAATGAGAGAAGATGATGAAGTTGCCCATCATGTTATGAACATGATGTCCATGATAGGAAGACTTCGGTCTCTGGGTTGCTACATGGATTCTTGTCTGGAAGTAGATCTCTATTGCCAATCTCTCCCTATATCCTTCTCTACTTTTGTCACTAACTTTGAGCTTGCTGACATAAGAGGATCCTTAATGGATCTCAAGGACAAGTTTGTTTATATGCATACCCAATTGAGAAAGGAATGGGATGATGTAGCACCACCTCCAATTAGGCTACTTGGAGTAAGGATTGCTTCTAAAGACTATGAGCAAAGGTCTAAATGCTCAAGAGTTGAAAAGACTTGTCTCCACTGTACGAAAGTGGATGAATGGAAGTATGACTGTCCTAAGCCAACGGTTGAAAGCAAATCGGGTCTAGAACTTTATGTTTTTGAAATGAATTATTCTATGATGATATTTTGTACTTCATGGATTCTAGCTTCTGGAGCTAGTGCTCATATTTGTGTTTTGAACCAGGATCTGAAAGAAAGTAGAAAGCTGGATGACAAAGAAGTGATGATCAATGTTGGAAGCAGACACAGCTTGGCTGTGACGCACATTGGAATTACTTCTATTACATTAGTTTCTGGATATCAAATGATTTTAGATGATTGCTTTTTTTTGCTCAATGGGCTCAAGAATATTATTTCTATTCCTGTATTGGTCAAGAAAGGATATTTGTTTTCTTTTAAACATAATTCTTGTGATTTTTATTTTGGAAATAAGTGTGTTGGCTCTGCATCTTTAATTAATGGTTTATACCATTTGAATGTCCGAAATCAATGTATGGTTAATACTATGACTAGAAAACATAGTATAAATGAAATAAACCAAAAACTCATATAGCACCTAAGACTGGGACATGCCGGTGAATTTAAGATTCATGAGTTGGAAAAACGTGGACTTATTGGTCCACTTGGGTCTCATCCATATCCTACTTGTGAATCTTGTCTTAAAGGTAAAATGACTAGGTCACCATTCACAGAGCATTCTGAAAGGGAAAATGAAGTTTTAGGGTTAATTCACACTGACGTATGTGGGCGGCCCTTGGAGGTTTTCAGTACTTCATAACCTTCACAGATGACCACTCTAAATATGGTCTAGTTTATCCGATGAAATATAAGTCGGAAGCACTTGAATGGTTTGAAATTTAAAGCTTTAAATGAAAAACAAACTGGGCATAGTATTAAGGCATTTTGATCTGATCGAGGTGGAGAATACAAGAGTGCCGAGTTTGATGAGTTCTTAAAAGAACAAGGCACAGTATTACAACTCACTCCTCCAGTAACTCCACAATTAAATGGTAGCAAAAAGACAGAATCGTACACTTTTAGACGTGATACGTTCTATGCTTAGCTACACTGACCTACCCATTTCTCTGTGGGGACATGCTTTGCTTACATCTGCGTATATTCTAAATAAATGTCCCTTAAAATCTGTTCCCACTACACCATATGATATTTGGTGTGGCAAGAAGCCTAGTTTCAAGTACATAAGAATATGGGGTACCCCGCATATATAAAGAAGACTAAGATAGAGAAACTAGAGGATAGATCCTTGAAAGAACGTTTTGTCAGTTTTCCCATGGATTCGGTGGATACCTCTTTTACTTGCAAAATAATCATAGGATCATCGTGGCCTTGCAAGCCTACTTTCTTGAGGAAGAATTCATTAGAGAAAGTAGTGCAGGTAGCAAGATTATTCTGTAAGAACAAGACGACGCCCCTTCGGAGACATTAGTTCAAGAATCACAAATTGAACTCAAAATGACACAACCGTCGCAGCGACGATCTAGAAGAGTATCTCAGCTGCCTGAGAGATATGTTTATCTGTACGATACATAGTATTATTTGTATGCTGTTGAAGGGAGCCATGGAGATGATCCCTTTGACTATGATGAAGCAGGGACAGATATAGATTCCTCGAGATGTCTTGATGCTATGAAAGCAGAGATAGAGTCGATGTATTCGAACCAAGTCTAGACTCTTACTGATATACCAAATGGTGTAAGGCCCATTGAATGCAAATAGATTTATAAGAGAAAGATTGGACCGGATGGAAAGGTGGATACCTATAAGGTCAGGCTAGTAGCGAAAGATTATAGCCAAAAAGAGGGCATTGACTATGAGGAAACCTTTTCGCCAGTAGCCATGATTAAATCTTTTAGAATTCTGTTAGCTATAGTTGTGAACTTGGATTAGGAAATCTGACAAATGGATGTGAAGATCGCATTTCTAAATGGATACCTCGAGGAGGAAATTTATATGCAACAACCCAGGGGTTTCATATTGGAAGCAAATTCTCACAACGTTTGAAAACTCAATAGATCCATTTATTGACTAAAATAAGCCTCTCGTAGCTGGAATATCCAGTTCGATGAAGAAGCAAGAAAATATGGCTTCATCAAGAATGAAGACGAACCATGTGTCTACAAAAGGGTCAGTGGGAGCATGTTGACATTCTTGGTTCTATATGTAGATGATATACTACTTACAGGGAATGACATAGGCTTATTGACGTTGGTCAAGACATGTCTCTCAAGCATGTTCTCCATGAAAGACTTGGGAGAAGCTACCTACATTTTGGGAATTCACTTATATAGAGATAAAGCGAATAAAATTATAGGACTCTCCCAAGTGCTCTACCTAGAGAAAGTCCTCAAGAAATATGAAATGCATAATTCAAAGGGAGGACTTTTGCCCATGAGACATGGTATTCATCTCTCCAAATCTATGAGTCCTAAGACGAACAAGAATAGAATGAAAATGAAGAATATACCCTATGCATCAGCAGTAGGGAATCTCATGTACGCGATGTTGTCCACAAGACCGAATCTGGCATATGCGATGAGCATGGTTAGTAGGTTTCAAACAAACCCGGGAGAGAAACACTGGACAACAGTGAAGTGTATCTTGAAATACTTAAGAAGAACTACAAATATGCTTTTGATATATGGGAATGGAGACTTGAAGGTGGATGGTTCCACTGGTGCAGATTTTTAATATGATCCAGATGACCTTAAATCCACCTCTGGGTACATATTCACGCTCAATGATGGAGCAGTGTCTTGAAAATGTTCCAAGCAAAGTACAACTACTGATTCCACAACCGAGGCAGAATATGTGGCTACTTCTGAGACAGCTAAAGAAACTGTTTAGGTGAGAAAGTTCATAACTGAACTTCAAGTGGTTCCTAGAGTGGAAATGCTATTTCCACTACGGTGTGACAACAATGGAGCAATAGCGCAAGCTAAAGAACCAAGGTCTCACAACAAATCTAAACACGTGGTGAGAAAATATCATAATATGAGAAATCGTTGGAAGAGCATGCAGAAAATGGCCTCAGCGGAGAACGTAGCTAACCCACTCACCAAGCCATTATCACAGGCGGTGCTAGATAAGCATCTTGAGAAGATGGGCATCAAATACCATAGAGATTGACTTTGAGTGCAAGTGGGAGATTGTTAGGTGTATGCCCTCAATGCCAATGAGGAATTAGATTTAGTAGGGCATTGATAAGTTATTTTGTACAAACGTTTATATTTCGATTTATAGAATAAATCTTTTAATTTTGTTTATGTAAATCTAAATGGCATTTAAGTGTGTAGAACAAATAATCCTTGAGATTTAAAGATAGACTTTCCATCTCTTATATGGATAAGAGGAGACACTGGAAGAGTCAAGTACTTAATCTCTTAGGCACTATAAGATTCAAGTACTTACTCTCTTAATGATGGTTCGCGAGTTAAAGAATTTTAATTGGGCATTAAAATTCAACTCGTATGACACCTGCTTTGACAAGGAGTGCCAGTCAAAAACTGATTAGATAGCGTGACCTGGTGTCATAAATATAGTCAATGGAATTAACATATTTGAACTCGACTCGCATTAATCGGATCACATTGGTATTTACTCTTTGGCAGTCAATGATTGGAATTAAGATTGCGATAGTATGTGTGGACTTTAGACCTGAGGAGTTATTTACAATGTGCTTGTAGTATTGGATATGTTACCAGAGTAGTTAGACCCGTATCTCCTGATAGGTGGGGTCAACCTCAAAGTATGATTCATATGGTGCATTCGATTTTGTAAGATAACTGCCAATATGGGATTCACCATCTCGATGGTAAATGAGTATGTGACCTGTACGATCATAAGTAATTGAAATTATAAGTCTTTGGCCAAAGCGTATAAACTAACTAGTGATGGTCACTGAGGATAGTTTGGTAATTTCTCATTATTATGATTACTAAGTACATCGTCAAGTTCTATGAGTTTGACATACCATGTCTCTTACATGATCGGGTCATGTCGGTGAAGAGTTTATACGCATACAGTAATCATAATCAAGGTTCGTGATGACATATTCATCTCGTATTCAATTGGGCTACGATTTAGTTCTGTGGTGCTGGCTAGGTGACAACCTTATCCTTTGGTATCCTCCCATTGCCAATTGAATTGAGCTTATAGAGTCGCGCTATGTGAAGAAATGGAATTATTTTCTATGCTAAGGGTATTTTGGTAATTTCACATTAGATGTGAATGACTAACAAAATGGATGACATGGTTTAATTAAAGATATTTAATTAGATTAAGTTAATTAATTAAGTCATTAAATTCATAAGTTAAATTAATTGGAATTAATTTATAAGTTGAATTAAATTAATTTGATTAAGTTTAATTGGATTAAAGTAATTAATTAAAAATCAAATTGGATTTAGACTTGGATTTAATTAATTACACATGGACTAAAATGGAACAAAGCCCAGAAGCCCATTCCTAAAAGGCCTAGCGGCCGCCCCCTCTTATGTGGACTAGGGGTTTTGCTTAATTTGGTATAAGTTGTTAGTCAGTGATAGAATTCCACACAAGTCATTAGTCTGAATCTGACTTTTAGACAAACAAACCTATAGCAATAGAGAAGACAAAAATTCCCTCTCTCTCTCCTAACTAGCCGCCGCCGCCATTATTTCCATGGAGGAGTCGGAGCTTTCTTGGAGATTTTTCTTCCGCGTGTAAATCTAGAGACAGGAGTCTGGGGCTGTTGCAGATTAATTAAATTTTTGTCATCAAGAAGTAATTCAATTATCCTCTTTCATAATTTTCTTGTTGCGAATTAATATCATGAAACCCCAGATTCAATTTCTGGAGTGATTCGAATGAAATTTTTATCCGCTAGATCCAATCACAACAGTGACAATGTTAAAATTGTCACTAGATATACATAATGAGTGACAACTTTTTAGTTTGCCACAATAAAGATTTTTAGTGACAAGAGTTTCTTTAAAGTTGTTACTATTGACAATTAGTAACACGTATAGTGTCAACACAAATAGAGTGACAACTATGATTGTTTTCACTAAGTTGTCACAAGAGGTGTGTCACTAATTGTCAATAGTTACAACAATTTCCTTGTCACTAGTTATCAAAAGTCACAACTTCTACAAAAATCTTTGTTGGTGTTTATGCCCTCAGATGCCACAAGAGGATAGATTGTATAATGCATAGTATTGATAATTAAACTTCTTTTTAATCAATAAAGGCATTTCTATTGTTTTACTTATTGACATCTATAAGTTATTAAACAATAAATAGTCCATGAGGTAAAAGGCAAAACTTCTACTTCTTATTGGTTAAGAAGAAAAACAATAGAAGCGTTCGGTACTTATTCATTAAAACACGTTTGCAAGTGGTAGAGAGTTTCGAGTGGACATTGAAACTGGATAAGAGTTGTATGCCATAGACTTTGACATGGAAGTGTTAGTCTGACACAATGGAGACAGTGAAAGTTGTATGTCATAGACACATCAGCGAAGCTGGTGAGTTCGAACACAACTCGCATCGATTCTATCACATGGGTGTTCATTCTATAATAGTCAATGATAGAACTGATTAGTTGTGATAGGTGTACGTGAACCTTAGACCTGAGAAATCATGTTGAAGATGCACTTGTGATATCGATTCCATCACTAAAGTAGTTACATCCAATTCACCCGTCGGTGGGATCGAACTCGAAATGTAACTTGATAGGCAAGTGGTAGTCTTAACTGATTTCAAGATGGAATTTGTTCTCTCATAAGTGAATGAGTATATATCCTATGCAATCATAAGTGAGTGAGGTCAAAAGTCTTTGGCCAAAGCATTATAAGCCTTTTTTGTTTGACATAAGAGTAAACTCAGTGACCTTGACTCATTATGATTCAAGCATATCGTGAAGTCCTGTGAGGTTGACTGAACCATGACTCTCACTTGACTGAGATATTAGAATAAAAAGGTTTATACTTACACAGTATTCACAATGAAAAAGGTTTGAGAATGATCCATTCTTTTGATCTCATTTGAATTTCGATGGGGGGTCACGTGACTTGTTAGGTGTTACCTGTTAGGTATATACCCTAGATGCCAATGAGGACAAATAGTTAGATTAAGGTATCTTATTATGTTGTACAAACTATTAAAATGATATTAATAAAGGCATCTGTATTTTGTTCATATAAATCTTTATGGCATCTAAATAAGTATTGAACATATAGTCCATGTGAATAAAGGTTTGACTCTTTGCCCTTTATGGAATAAAGACGTGGCATGGGAAGAGTCTTACACCTTATCACTTAAAAGGGTTCGCAAATCAAAGAATTTTAATTGGGCATTAAGATTCGACTTGTATGACACATGCTCTGACGATGAGTGCCAGTCGAACACTATAGGGATAGTGGGAGCAAGTTTCATAGATATGTCAATGGAATTGACACATTCGAACACGGCTCGTAGTAATACGATCACATGGGTATTTACTCAGTGACTGTCAATGATTGGATTACTGATCGTAATAGTATGCGTGAGCCTTAGACTTGAGGCTTCATGATCAATGTGCTTGTATTATTGGATCTGTTACCAGAGTAGTTAGGCCCATATCACCCTTCGGTGGGGTCGACCTCGAAGTAATATATCAATGAGACAAGTAGCAGTTGATCAGTGATCGCCAAGATGGGATTCACTGTCTCGATAGTAAACGAGAAAGTATCCTGTGCGATTATAGGATAATGAAATTATAAAGTCTTTGGCCAAAGCATAACAACTAACTCATGTGGGACACTGAGGGTAGTTTAGTAATTTCATTATGCTATAATCTAATGCACAGTATCAAGTTTAGCGAGTTTGACATTTTTCATGACTCTCGCTTGATCGGGATACGTCAGTGAAGGGCTTATACTCATACGACATTTATGATCAAGAGGTTCGTAAAATGATTCATTCTTTTCGTACTCAATTGGGTTACGATGTGAGTCCACGGGACTGGCTAGGTGACACTCACATCCTTAGGTATTTCCTCCCTTTGCCAATTGAGATGAACCTAAAGAGTCGCGCTATAAGAAACGAACGGGATGTATCTTTTTGTGTAAATCTTTTAGAAAGAATTAAATGGAATGATTGATTTAATTAGATTAAATCAATTAATTAAATATTTAATTTAATTAGATTAAATTAAATTATTTAATTAGTATATTAATTAAAAGGAATTAATTAATAGTATGTATTATATTTAAATTAGATTTAAATTAAATATACACAGATGGGCTAGAAATTAGACAAGCCAATTAAAAGCCCACCCAGTCCAAGGAAGCCCTAGGAGGGGCGGCCACTTAGGGTTTTGGAGTAGCCTCCAACTTGTTCCACAAGCTAGTTGAGTTTAAATAGGACTCCTACAGTGAAACAAACCCTAAGAGAGAAAGACAAGAAAAAAACACAACACAAAAGGAAAAGAACTCTCTCCCCTCTCTCCTCTCTAGCCGTCCACTATTGCAAAGAAGGAGGAATTTTGGGATCTTTGGAAGGCTCGTTTCGCGTGAAGCTTTAGAGACAGAAGCCCTTGGAGGATTGCTGTTCTGCCGAATCAGTAAACGAATCAAAAAGGTATTTTTATTTGTTCTAATTTTCGCGAAACCCATTTAAAAATCATCAGATCTATTTTTGTGATCTGCAGGTAGGAATCCTCGAATCTTCCGCTGCAATTCTCTGTTTTCAAGTATAGGATTCCTAACATTACCCCCATCCTATGGTTCCTCCCATTGCCTTATGAGACAAACCTAAAGAGTCGCACGTTAAGGAATAGCAAAGGAAAAGTAAAGGGAATTATTTAAAGGGGAAACTTATAATTAATTGCTAATTAGATGGATAATTAATTTAAAGATAATATTAATTATTAATTAATTTCTTGGAGAAATAAATTAATGAATTAATTTATCTTAATATTATTTGATTAGAATAATTAATTGATTTATTTATTGGATAATTAATTAATTAATTAATTAAATAAATAATTAAATAAAAAGCAAATGGACCAAAACCCTAGAATAAATAGGCATCTAATTGAACCCCTATATCAGTCAAGGTGCGTCCATGTAGGTGCCCAACATAAGATTGTTTGACTTTGCTTGGTTATTAAGTTGAGTGATATATATTTGATTCACTTATGACTTCTTGACCTAAGCAATCTCATAACCTCATAAGTTTCCAAGAAAAATAATTCTCTCCCTCTCTTCTCTCTCTAGCCTTCGCCTACCAAGAGGAAAAAGGAGGAGTTCTTCGTCTTGCTTTCCAAGTGATTATTTAGAGATATCGGCATATTCGGTGTTAAGATCGGTAATCAAAAAGAAGCTTTGGATTCAAGGTTTTGGATTTTCAAAAAAGGAAGTTGAAGATTTCAAGAGTAGCTGTCGGTTCAGAAATCGAAAGTAACATGAAATCTCTAACCACTTCGCTACGAAGAGTAAATTTTTCGATTCTGATTTGAATATGTAATATAGAGATGACCCCATGGGAGTTTTATGTTTTCCTCCGCGCTTTAACTTTTATTATACCGTTTCCAATAGTGGTATCAGAGTCAGTCTATAATATTGCATATTTAATCATGATTGTGATTTTATGTGCTTTTATTTTCGCGAATTTATAAAGCATGTGAAATTTGTGTTTTTATGATTTATATCCTAGATTTGTCTTTCCTGATTAATGTGTTCATATGGAATTTGAAAATCAAGAAAAGCGAACGAGAAAAATGAAACGAGCCGAAGCCCGACTCGTGCACACCGGTCGCCTATGCGCAATTAGCATGTTCAACACTCTGCCTGGTTGAGATGGGCGTGTGCTGTGCGCATGACCTGTTGCCAGGCTGGTACACGGCCTGGCTAAGCTGAACAGTCGGGTTTGACCCGACGAATGGTCGGGTTGGACCCGAAGGTGCATGGATCGGGCTGTGGGTCTCGGGTCTAATTTTTTAATTTTTGATTTTAGGTTTGTTTTGATTAATCGGGTGGGTCAAAAGGATGATGACCCGAATTAATTAATTAAGGCCCAAATTGTTATTATTAAAGGATTAGATATTTTAATTAATTAGTTTTGAGCTTAATTTATTAATTTGAGTGGGCCAAATGGGTGGTGACTCGGGTTTGATGAAATCAAGCTTAAATGGAATTAATTGAAATTATAAATATTTAATTTGAAATTAATTATTCTTTTTATAGAATTATAATCAATTTTTATTTGAATTTGATTTTCTCAAATGGAGCTTTAAATTGTAAAAGTATAGTATAAAATTTAGTATTTTATATATTCATCTTATTAGTTAGACTATTTATTTTAATTAAAGGTAGATACATGATGTTTGAAATTTCATATATTTAAGTCGATTAGTTGGACTAATTGATTTTAATTTAAATAATGAATATATGAAATTGAAAATTTTATATGGATTTAATTAGTTGGACTAATTATAAATAATAATCATCAACATATTTGCTTTACTTTTTGCGAGCATGTATTATGTGATGGTGACACCTTCCATAGACTTAGCCTTTTTTAAAATAATGTATTATTCTTTTTATTGATTGTAAGGGCCGATTTTTGAGCTCATATATTTTATTAGATTTTATGTATAGTTTGCATTGAATTCTTGTAATAGAATAGGCTACAAAGATCGGTGGAAGAATTAGAGCCCACGAAGATTAGAATAGGTTTATTTTATTTTGTGATGGCCCATTGGCTTGGGTCCTCTAGAAAAAGTCCATGGTTGTGTGTGTTGGTAGCTTATTAGATTTGCTATGCATGTTTTATTAGTAGTATAATTCCTGTGATCTATATTTGTGCTATATAAATTGGCAAATGTGCAAGGTGAGACCTTTTTAAATAAAGAAAACACAATTCTCCCAATTTAAATAATACTAAGTTAGTAAAGGGTGCTAACCACACTACTACAAAAATACACTATTACAGCGCACCTATTACAGCGGTTTTGGAAAAACCGCTGAACGGAGGTACCTATTACAGCGGTTCTCAATGATCCGCTGGAATAGGGTATCTCGGTTTTGACCTATTACAGCGGTTCATTTTTGAGCCAATGTAATTGGCTGGACCTTTTACAGCTATTCGGATTCGAACCACTGTAAAAGACGGTCTGTTGACCTATTACAGCGGTTCGGATCCACTCTAGGTTGGGGGGTAGGTCCTGGGGGGGAAGTTATAGATACCTTTCCATACTTTGTATCTGGAGTACTTCATTTAATTTCCCCTGCAGTATTGGGCTTTGGCGGTATTTATCATGCACTTCTGGGTCCCGAGACACTGGAAGAATCTTTTCCATTCTTCGGTACCGCTGTAAAAAAAAAAGGCTATTACAGCGGTTCGGACTCGAACCGCTGTAATAGAAATAAAAAAATAAAAATAAAAATTCTGCCTATTACAGCGGTTCAGACCCGAACCGCTATAATAGGAAGCGGGTTTTCAACCCTAATTAACCGGCCCCCCCTCCCCAAAATTTCACACCACACATCTCTCTCTCTACTCTCTCTCACTATTAACCACCACCACCACCACCACCGCCACCACCCTCGGCGCCGCCTCCACCACCACTACCACCACCACCACTCTCTCTCTCTCTCTCTTACTTTCTCTCTCTCTCTCTACTCGGTCTCTCTCTCTACTCTCTCTCACTCTTGGTCGCACCACCACCAACAACCGCCGCCGTTCGGTCGCCGCCTCCACCACCACCGTTCGGTCGGTCTCTCTCTCTCTCTATATATATATATATTCTCTCTCTCTCTCTTTATATATATATATATATATATATATATAGCACCGCCGCTGCGCCGCCGCGGCCGTCACCACCGCTGCCGTCACTGCTGCCGCCTTCACCACCACCACCATTTAGTTTGTGCGAATTTGGGATAAGTTTTTTAGATAAATATATATACACACACACACACACGTATAGAGTTTGTGCTAGATAAATATTTGTGCATGTATATTTGTGTATGTGTGGGTGTATGTATATTTGTGTATATGTGGGTGTATGTATATTTGTGTATGTGTGGGTGTATGTATATTTGTGTATATGTAGGTGTATGTATATATATTTGTGTATGTGTGGGTGTATGTATATATATTGGGATAAATTTTTTAGATAAATATGAGGAAAATTTTGTTGTATAAGTAATTCTTGAGATTTGCCTATTTTTGTGGAAAATAGGCGATTAACATTTTGTTTTTGTTTTTGCTTAATTTAGAAATCAGATCTTGATTAATATTTTGCCTTTGATATAACATTAATATTAGTTAAAATAAACACAATAAAAACAGGAAGCCGTTTCCTTCGTACGTTGTCCACCTCCCCCAACTATACTAATTAGGGTTCCTTCAAAATTAGCAGCAAATTCAAATTCAAATTCAAATTCAAATGCAATTGCAATTGCAATTATTAAGCGAGTTTTTCATTTCCTCTTATCGGATTACTACAATTCTAGTATGTTTATTTCTCGGTATGAATTTCAATCCTGTAACTAATTGTGTTTCCTATATTTGTTTCTTTTTGGTTTTTGGTTAATTTAGAAATCTGCGTTCTTTCCTTTTTGTCAAATATGTTCATCCCAAATTTTGTGGTATAAGTAATTCTCGAGATTTGCTTTATGTGATCCAACTGGTCTTCAATATTTATAACATGATAGTTTATTAGTAGTTTTATGTGATTTATGTGATCCAACTGGTGATCAATATTTATAACATGATGCTTTATTTGTAGTTTTATGTGATCCAACTGATGATCAATATTTGTAGTTGCTAGAAATATGATATTTTATATGATTCAACTGGTGATCAATATTTATAACATGATGCTTTATTTGTAGTTTTATGTGCTTTATGTGATCCAATTGGTGATCAATATTCGTAGTTGCTAGAAATATGATGTTTTATATGATCCAACTGGTGATCAATATTTTCGTATAGTGAGATCGACATTTTGGGTTTGTTGATGGTGAAAGATTAGAATGTTGAGTTTGTTGTGGTTGAAAGATACGAATTTTGTTAGTTGCAAGTTTGGGAGAAGATTAAGTCAAGAACTTGGTAGAAATTTTTGCGTCGTTACTCTACCGAATTTTTTCTATAATAATGGGAAATAAATTAAAATTAAAATTATTTAATTAATTCAACTCAAATGATGTTAAAATTATTTAATTTAATTAATTCAGAATCAAGATGGATCGAAGTTGGATTTTAGCGGATCGTAAGATCCGAATTTTGTTGGTTGCAACCCACCCGGGGGAAGATTAAGTCGAGAACTTGGTAGAAATTTTTGCGTCGTTACTCTGCCGAATTTTTTCTAGAATAATGGGAAATAAATTAAAATTAATTTTTTTTAATTAATTCATCTATCAACTGATGTTAAAATGATTTAATTTAATTAATTCAGAATCAAGATGGATCGAAGTTGGATTTTAGCGGATCATATGTCGGAACAGTATGAGAAAAGGGCGAAAGAGTTCATCAAGTTTGCGGTTGAGCATGCACCAGATCGGACTAGGGTCACTTGCCCATGTTTACGTTGTTGTTTTGGAAAGAGAATTAGTCCACGTGAATTGGAAGATCATTTGGTGTGTAATGGAATTGATAAGAGCTACACACGTTGGACAAGACATGGTGAAAGCAGTGTCACGTCAGATGATTTGAGTGCTACATCATATCCATCACAGGATTTCAACATGAATGATTATGAGCCTGGTCGTTTGGAGGAGATGACAAATGTGATTGAGGAGGATTTGCGAAATTGTCCTAATGTGTTTGACAATTTGATAAGTGATTCAAAGATACCACTGAATAATGGTAGTAAATTCACAAGATTGAAAGCAGTCCTAAACCTATACAAGTTAAAAGCCAACAATGGGTGGAGTGATAAGGATTTCATAGACTTACTTGGTCTATTAAAAACCATGCTACCCGAGGATAATGTGTTACCCAATCGTATTTATGAGGCTAAACGGATGTTAACCTCAATTGGCATGGAATATGAGAGGATATATGCTTATCTCAATGATTGCATATTGTTTAGAACTGACTATGCATCATTGAAGGCGTGTCCGAAATGTGGCGCCTCACGGTACAAGAAGAATGGATCTGCTCCTGTCAAAACAATGTGGTATTTGCCCATAATACCTAAATTTAGGTGCTGTACAGTAGTCAAGAGTTTGCCAAGGACTTGACATGGTATGCTGATAGAAGGCTTGAAGATGACAAGATTCGACACCCCTTAGATTCTCCTCAATGGAAAAAGATTGATGATGATTTCCCTGAATTTGGTGAAGAACCATGAAACCTGCGCCTTGTATTGGCTACAGATGGAATGAACCCACATTGCTTGCAAAGTAGCTCACACAGTACATAGCCGGTGATTTTGATGATCTACAACCTACCCCCATCGCGATGCATGAAGCGAGAGCATATAATGATGCCTATACTCATTTCTGGGCCGAAACCACCTGGAAATGATATATAGATGTCTACTTGGCTCCTTTAATTGAGGATTTGAAGGTGTTGTGGGAGACCGGTATTCAAGTATATGATGGGTTCAGAGAAGAAAGTTTCAATCTCAGAGTCATGTTATTTGGAATAATCAATGATTTTCCGGCAAGAGCAAATCTCGAGGGATATGGTGTACATGGCCAATGTGGATGCCCCATATGTGTCAAGAGTACAGATCAATATTTATACTTAGTTGCTGAAAATATGATGCTTTATTTGTATTTTTAATTACTTTTATTTATGTGATCCAACTGGTGATTAATATTTGTAGTTGTTGGAAATATGATGCTTTATGGGGATAATTGCATAAAACCCCCCTGTGTTATTTCAAAAATGCTAAAAACCCCCAGTGTTTAACGAAATAGGCTAATCATCCCCCTGTGTTCCTAAAAAGAGTGCAAAAAAGCCAAATTTTGTTAAAATGATTGAAGAAAATATGTGTTTTTTGGGTGAATTAACACTATCTACCTTTTATAAAGTATGAAAAGTATAAAAATGACAAATGAGCATGTCAATAAAGGTGAAAAACATGAAAACGCGCTCATTTTTTAATGGAATTTGGCTTTTTTGCACACTTTTTAAGAACACAGGGGGTGATTAGCCTATTTCGTTAACACAGGGGGGCTTTTAGCATTTTCGAAATAACACAGGGGGATTTTATGCAATTACCCCTGCTTTATGTGAGCCAACTGGTGATCAATATTTATATTAGTTGCTGGAAATATGATGCTTTGTTTGTATTTTTATGTGATTTATGTGATCCAACTGGTGATCAATATTTGTAGTTGCTGGGTTTGTTGTGGTTGAAAGATCCGAATTTTGTTGGTTGCAAGTTTTGGGGCAAGATTAAGTCGAGAACTTGGTACAAATTTTTGCGCCGTTACTTCGCCAAATTTTTTCTAGAATAATAGGAATTAATCTAACTTCTAATTTATTACGTCTATTTCAAAATTATTATTGCCAAATGAATCTGCCAAATTTATATAAATCTAACTTCTGTATTTTTTCGCTTTTGTAGGTTGATGGCTTCAGATCCTACTGGTAGTTTTCCTGAGGATGATGTACCTGGATCAGATAGCCGTGCTGAAAAGGAGATACGAAGAGATGTCACGACTATGAAAAAAGTTGTCAATGCTAGAAGTAAAGGCATAAGTCTACCTGTCGGCTGGAATGACAGAGGCCAAGTAGTTGACCCAAACAAATCAACATTTGTTGGTTATATAGGAGTCTTGGCTCGACAGAAGATATCGATTACCATCAATGATTGGCGAAAAGTCCCGTCACCAACAAAAAGAGCAATTTGGGATGACACAACGGTAATTTAGATATTATCATGTTTCGAATTGTTAATGTATTTTTCGTTAATTTAATTTTCTCTAAATTATAATTTCATATATACTTTGCTGTTTGTTTTTTGTAGTTGGCATTTGATATTGTTGAAAGTAGAAAAAAGTACGTACTAGCAGAAGCTGGGAAGCTAGCACGTAACTTCAAGAGCTACTTGAGTAGAGTGTGGGTGCGGGATGATGATGAGAACATTAATTACAACCCACCCTCACAATATGAGATACCTCAAGTCGATTGGACGACATTTGTAGATCTTTGCCTAAGTGAAGAGTTTCAGGTAGTCATTTTAATTTACGGTTTCATTTGTTGGTTATTGCGTTTATATTTAACTAATACTTTGATTATGTAATAAATAGCAACTAAGTGTTGGGATTTTAATGCATAAAAAAGCAGCGGAAGATAAAATTGAAAAGCCCAAGTGGTTCATCTCGATTTCACATATTCAAATTGTGTTTTGAATTCATGTACCTTTCTTCGCATATGTTGAATTCTGAACCAGCTTTCTTGATCTTTTCTTGAACAGTAAAATCGTCACTGTTTCTAAATTGCCACGCCGGAAATCAAAGCAAAAAATCCTCTTCTTTTCTTTCCTTTATTATTTCCACTAAGTAGTATATTTATATTACACTAGGAAATAATAACCCTAGGCTTCTTTAACCCATATGGACGCCCACTTTAGGCTTTAGTCCATGTTTGTTTGTTTAATTAATAAAATAATTAATATTATTTATCCAATAAATAAATTAATTAAATAACTAATTAAATCTATGTTAATTCTGTAATTAATTTTCTCTAAGAAATTAATTAATTCATTAACTTAATGAATTAATAAAATCATCTAATGATTAATTAATTAATTAATTTCGATATCCAATACCGAAAAATTCTCTCAAGTCTATTCCATGATTTTTCCTTTTCCAATTCCTTTAAGTGCGACTCTTTAGGTTCATCTCAAAAGGCAATTGGGAGGAAACCAAGAGGATGTGAGTAACACCTAGCCAGACCAGTGGCTCACATCGTACCCCAATTGAGAACGAATAATTAGGATCATTCCAAACCTTTTACGCTTGAATACCGTACGAGTATAAACCTTTTATTCATATATCCCAGTCAAGTTAGAGTCATGGTCCAGTCAAACTCACAGGACTTGACCATATGCTTAGCTCATAATGAATCGAGGTCTATGAGTATACCTTCATGTCTAACATGAGTATCTCTTTATGCTTTGGCCAATGTCTTTTAACCTCACTCATTCATGACTGCATAGGATATTTAGCTCATCCACTTATAAGAGAATAAATCCCATTTTGTTAATCAGTGAAGACTGCTACTTGTCCATCAAGTCGCACTTCGAGGTGGATCCCACCGAAGGGTGAATTGGATCTAACTACTCTAATGACAAACTTGATGTCATAAGTATATCTTCAACTTGATTCCTCAAGTCTAAGGTTCACGCGTACCTATCACAACTTATCAGTTTCATCATTGACTGTCAGTGAGTGAAAACCCACGTGATGAAACCGATGAGAGTCGTGTTCGAACATATCAGTCTAACTAAGATGTCTATAACATAAGTTTCCACTACCATTCCCATAGTGATTGACTGGCACTTTCTCTGTCAAAACTTACATCATACAAGTCTTTATCCAGTATTGATGCCCAGTCAATACTCTATTCGACTTGCGAACAAGTTTTAGATAAAAAAGGATCAAACTTTTCTAGTGCCATTCTTCCTAACCCATAGGAAGTAGAAGGTTTGCCTTATTATCAAGGACTTTACGTTGTTTATTAAAACCTTACAAATGCCTATAAGAAAACAACAAAATATATAATGCCTTATATTACTAAAAGATATTGTTTAGTTACAAGTCAATGCCCTATAAATCTATCCTCTTTATGGCATTTGAGGGCATATACTCTAACACTAAGTAGGGAAAATCAGAAAAGAGCAAAGGAATCCGAATATCCTTACAGGCGTTCACGTCTTGGACATGCTCTTGTGGAGCAAATTGAGGTACGTAGTTCATTTAGCAGCGAATCCTTACAATTTTTTTTAATAAAATTCCTTGTTAATAAATATATATTTTTTAATCAAAATACAGATGAATAGAAGAAGGGATGCAGGGTCTGATTGCACAGTGGTAACATGAGCACTCGTGTGGAGGATTGCGCGTTCCGATAAAACAAATGAAATTGATAATGCCAATGTTCGAAGAGTAGTGAATGAAATGGTGAGTTATTTACAATTTTAGCTCTATAATGTGTTGTATGTTTGTTTTGAAGTACTATTGAAAGAACAAAGTTCACTAATTTTTTTTTAAAATGTATTATTACAGGAGAGCATTTCACAAGAGAGTACTAGCCATAGTGGAAATGAGAGGAGTCGAGATGATCTATTGGCTAAAGCTCTTAAAAAGAAGGAGCATCCGGGTCGCGTTAGGGGTGTTGGCTTTGGGGTCTCACAAAGAGAATACTTTACGGATCCAAAGCCTTCTAAAGAAATGGAGATGGAAAGCTTGAGAAACATGGTGAAGAGCCTCTCCGAATCAATGTTTGCCATGCAACGCCGGATTAATGATATGGAAGCGTCTAAATCGTGTCAGCCACATGAAGATGAGGTGATTTCTCTGAAAGATAGCTACCCAGAACCAGTTAAGATGTTTCCTGAGGTAATGATTTGTACTTGTTTATTGATCATGTAACTTGCAACTCTCTATTTCTGTAAAACACACAAAGCTTTCTAATATAATGTTGTATATATATATATAGCGCCATGTCAATTAGCACTTTCATCACTGTCATATCGTGTGGTGGCTAAAGGACAGATGTACAATCGAGTGGTGACGGATAAAATACTTCACAACCGTCCATTAGCCACCAACTTTGAAAAAGTGCGCATTGACACTGCAATTGAGGCGGATACACCCCTACCCGTCCCTCTCAATGATGAAGTGCTCACCATTTCTAATGCTTTGGGTACCTTTGTTGCTTAGCCAACGCGTCTTGTCATTGTCACTGATGCACCGGTATGTAATTAATAGCTAGTCATTAATAAATTATAACAATTGTTTAAGGTTATTAAATATACTTTGGTGTGTAACATTCACATTTTATTTTCTTTGCTTAAATAGTCTCTTGGACCATCCAAATCATCTGGGAACCAGAAATCAGGGACGTCGAAGCACTCAACTGTCAAAACAAAACCTCCAGTGGCCAAGTCTGCACGTGAAGGTGACAGATGTGCAGACCTTGTACTAGATGGACTCCCTTATGACCTTTTATTTCTGGGAAAGTATATGGAGAAGATGTCAATTAATGACCAGATCACATCAAGGAAGAATTATGAATTTTGCATTCCTAGAGTATATTGGGAAGGAAGAGATCTGTCACCTTCTGCGTCGAGAAGAGATAAGAGTCTCTCTCATTTCAGTGTACATAAAGTAAGTTTTTTAATTATTTTATTGCATCTGAACTATGATTATTTTTGTTACTCGAAATTTATTTTTTATGCTCAATTTAGGTTTTTGTGGGTTAAGTACGTGGTCCCCAAAGGGAAAGAAGTTTTTTTCGGGTTCCTTAGCCCACATTCCATATCTCCGGGAATAGGCACACAACTTGAACAAATGCAGTACATAGCACGTGCTATGATACAGAGTGCACAAATGAATAAGTTATTTCTTGCACCTTACAACACCGGGTGAGCTACTAAAGACTCAACTTTAATTTGTAAAACTAGTTACGCAAAACAAATTTTGAACTTATCTTTTGAATGCTTTTTAGGGGACATTGGTTGTTGCTTGCGATTGATCCATTTCAAGAGGTCGTTTACTATCTTGATTCTGTGCATGGTGAGCCGGATTACTGAAATGACATAATAGAAAAAATCAATCAGTAAGTTTCTCATTCAATCAATGTATCCATTATATTTAATATTTTTTTAAAGTGTAAATATCTTCCTAGATTTCACATATTTGCTTCTTTTTGACATATTTCCTTGTTTTTTCGTGCAAATCGCAACAACCATTTCAAGAAATCCAAAAACAAGGCCTGTAAATGGATTAAAATAAAGGTTAGTGTTTTCTAGTTTCAAGAGATTATTTGTATAGAAGTTAGTGTTCTAATACAACTTTGATTACTTTTGTGGTGCCCCCGGTAGACAAACGAGGTGGATTGTGGCTACTTCGTTATGAGATTCATGAAGGAGGTTATTAACCACTGACAATCTATAATCCCAACAGCGGTATGTATAATCCTAATTAATACTTAATATCTTTCCCTTTTGAAGTTATTAAACCTTTGGTAGGTAACAGAAACGTCCTTTGGGTTTGCAATCTCTATATATATCTTCTTGCAGTACTTTGATGATTCTCAATCCTTCTGTACTCAAGAGCAAATTGATGAAGTACTGTTAGGAAATTTCATGTTATATGTTTTGATGATGACAAGATAGGAGTTTATGCTAGACCCCAAAAATGTAAGTTTATGCTTTCATAGAAAATATTGTTTAAGCGTTTGAAAGTTTACTTATTTGTTTTGGCTTGTAATTTTTATCTCTATAGATTTTAGACTAAGCATTTTTAGACTAAGTGGCTAGTAGAGTTCTGAGTGAGTCTACTGAAGACAAAGTTGAATATCAAGCGTCCAAAGTCATAATGAAGATGAAGATTGAATTCTTAGCGTCGGTCAAACGCTAAAGAACTATTTCAGGTATTTTGAATCAAGTGCTCAAGACTAAATGAATTTTAGACTAAGTCTTTGACATTAAGTCATTGAAGGAATTCTGAGTGAGTCTATCAAGAATAATGTTGAAGATCAGCGTCTGAAGTCAAATGAAGATTGAAGAGCTGCCTTAAGCGTCTGTCAAGAGCTTAAAGCTTATCTCAAGAACTTCCAAAATCAAGCAACCTACATTCAGACATTACTCGATTATTTAAAACCCAAGTTATAAAAGACCTAATGCAAAATAACAAACGGATATTTATTTCCAATGGAAATAAAAGCAAGATGCTTTAAAAGTCGGATAAGTGCCATTAAAATATACGCACTATAACTTATGGGCAAGCCACTCTTTGACCAAGACTGTCGGATTCCAAAAATCAAGACCATGCTTGACCAATTGAATATATCCAAAATTCAGGAATGTCAGAAAAGGTATGTTTCGGGAGACGTGCATCTCAATGTGTCCAACGGACAAAATCCAAAGCACCTATAAATAGTCTCCTCAGCCAAAACCCTATATACAAAATTGATGACAAGATATTGAAAAACACACAAAAATTACTCACTGTTGTATATAGAAAAGTATACAAAAAGGGTACGAACTTTGTCAAAAGAAAAGCTTAAAAACTCCATAGCAAAAAAGACTTCAGGGTCTATTCAAGCTCCCACCTTCTAGACACAAGTGGTATCAGAGCGGTTGAAGTTGAAACCTAAGCGTTTTCAAGCGTAACTGCTTGTTTAGATCCATTTTTCTAAACTTAGTCGCTTTTAAAATTTCTTTTAAACTTTTCATGGCATTCTCTAAAGTTCCTAAGTTGACCGAGTCAAACTATGACTCATGGAAGGTCAAAGCTTTTACTTATTTGTGTTCATGTTATGATGAAATGTGTGATATCATTTCAGATGGGCCAATCAAAATATACAACGTCATTACCAGAGCGCCCGGAGCCATAGAAGAAACACCTGATGGCTATGTGGAAAAGCCTAAGCAAGAATGGTCAACCGACGAGTGTCGACGAGCAAATCTAGATAATGTTGGTCGTAATGCTTTATACACAGCCATTGGTGATAATGATAACTTATTCAACAAAGTTAAATCATGCAATACAACTAAAGAGCTTTGGGATAAGTTAGCTACCATTTGTGGTGGCTCAGCACAAATCAAGGAAAACAAATTATCAATCGCCAAAGAAAAGTTCAACAGTTTTAAGATGTTACCCAATGAGACGCTAGAGCAACTAGACATGAGATTTACCGCTCTTGTTACGGAATTAACATCTTTGGGTATGGAATTACAAAATCGGGAAATGGTTGTCAAGATTTTCAAAAGTCTCCCGAGTAGATTCCTTATGAAGACAACTGCAATGAGAGAATCAAACAATCTGGATAGTCTAACTCCAGAAGATGCTTTTTCAGAACTCAAAGCGTTTGAGTTTGAGTTGAATTCGGCTAGCGATGCTGTAAGCAGTCCAGTGATTGAGTCTGGAGCGCTGATGGCATCAATCAAAGGAAAATCTAGTAACAAGGGAAAGGTTTCAGATATGAGTGAGGAAGAGAAACTAGCGCTTTTAAATAGGTTTAGAAAGTTCCTAAGATATGAGAAGAAAGGAAGTAGTCCTAAGCATCAAGGACAAAGTTCATATCAAGCGCCTGCTCCCATTCAACATCAGTGTCAAGCGCTTCACTATCCTGCACCTTCATCTCCAGCGCCAATTCAGTATCAAGCGTCTTTTCAGCAAGATCTCTCAGCGCCAGTGGTCTCAAAACCACGATTTGCAAGATTAACAAATGAACAAAATATGAAAACTAATCTTTGTTATAATTGCAGGAAACCAGGGCATTTCTAAGTTAATTGCCCCTATCTAAATGTGTCTAAGCCCACAAAGCAAGACCAAGCGGCTAGAAACCAATTCAAGAACAATCTTAGGAAACGAGGCTTGCTAGCAGAATCAGAACCACTCTACACACCTGAAGAGGACTTGGAATCATCAGATGAAAGCAGTGATGATGAGCCATCAAGCGACTCAGCATTCATTTATCTCATGGCAAGAGATGATGAAGCGTCTGACGACTCACTATCTGAGGTAACCACTGAATTATATCATCCTCTTTCTTATGATGAATTACTTGACAAAGTAAAAGAATATTATAAAGATTGTCAAGATGCCGCCAAATTATTTCAAAATCACTTTAATATTATTTCAGCGCTCAAAAGCGATAACGTAACGCTCAAGGCAGAGTTGCAAATTCAGCAACAATGTATTCAGAAGAATCAATCGCTTGAAAGTAAAATTACTCAATTAAAAAGTGATATTGATATAATAGTCAGGAGAGAAGCTGAAGTGATCGCTAAACTTGCCAAATCAGAGCAACTTATCTCATCATTATCAAAAGCATCAAGAACGCTAGATAATGTGACTGAAGTAACCAGACTATTTGGGGAAAAGACCCGTTTAGGTTGTAATAAATTTGATCATAAAACCAAAGTGTCTGAGGTTATGGCAACCAACAAAGGAAAAGGTGTAGCCTTTGTTGAGAAGAGTTCAAACAGTCAAACGCTGAATGAACCCAAAAATATTGGTACGAGGACAAATGAGAAAGTCAATACTGACTCAGGCAAAGGAAAGACCAAAGTGAATGATTCACAAAAGAAAGTCAATCCAAACGCTCAAAAGGCTAAGGAGAAACCTTCTACAAGTAAATCAAACGCTAAGCGTCCCACACCAAAAGTGCATCCTAAGCCAGTACCAAGGAAATACCAACGTCAATATCCACAAAGAGCTAGATCATATTATCAATACTATGATAACTATGATTATTACTACAATCAAGGATATTACTATATACCTAAAAAGCACACACAACACAAACCAAAACCCAAGAAGGCTAATCTTCCCGTAATGAAGACAAGGCAAATATGGGTTCCGAAAATTCTAATTCAAACCAATGTTACTAACAATGAAGGACCCAAAACAAATTGGGTACCTAAGAAGAATTAGAACTGCCCTTTGAATGCAGGTACCTAGAGCCAACAACGATACTTCAATTTGGTACATAGAAAGTGGATCGTCGAAACACATGACTGGGTCAAGGGATCTCCTGATCAACTATCGTGCAACCAATGGTCCTCAAGTTATATTCGATGATAATTCAAAAGGTAAAACTAAAGGTATAGGTATCATGCATAGGGGGAACATCATGATTAGTGATGTATATTACATGGAGGGTCTTAAGCATAATCTTTTAAGCGTAAGTCAATTTTGTGATAAAGGTTTTGAAGTAAAATTCTCAACTGACTATTGCTATATTAATGACGCTAAGACTGGATCTACTAAATTGAAAGGAAAAAGAACAAACAATGTATTTTTAGTAGATTGGGGTTCAACATTAGATAACAACCCTACATGTTTTGTAGCAAAAAATCAAAATGAATTGGGTTGGTTATAGCATAGAAAAATGAATCACCTCAACTTTAAGGCAATTTCTCAATTAATATCGCTAAATCTAGTAGAGGGATCACCTAAAAGTTCCTTTAACAAAGATCGCTTATGTGATGCATGTCAAATGGGTAAACAAGTCAAATCATCTTTCAAGAAGAAACCACATCTATCTACATCTCGAATACTTGAACTATTGCATTTAGATTTGATTGGTCCTATTCAAATCATGAGCGTTAGTGGTAAAAAGTATTCACTAGTAATAGTTGATGATTTCTCACCCTATACATGGGTAGAATTTCTAGCATTTAAAGATAAAACTAGTGTCAAGCTCACATCGCTAATTCGTCAATTACAAAATTCAAATGATCTAAAAGTGACAAGAATTAGAAGCAATAGAGGAACTGGATTTACTAACCATATTGTTGAAAAGTTTTGTAAAGATTTTGGAATACTTCATGAGTATTCAGCGCCTAGAACACCTTAATAAAATGGAGTTGCCGAGCGACGGAACAGAACGCTTAAAGAAGCCACTAGGACTATGTTAGCTGACTCTAAGCTGCCTCAAAAGTTTTGGGCCGAAGCTATCAATACAACTTGCTATACTCAGAACCGGTGTATGATCAACAAGCAACATGAAAAGACTCCATATGAGTTATGGAAGGGACGTAAGCCAAATGTTTTATATTTTCATGTATTTGGTTCAAAATGTTTCATTCATAACAATGGATCCCAAAGTCTAAAGACATTTGATCCTAAAGCAGATGAAGGAATCTTTCTAGGCTATGCTAAAAACGGAAAGAGTTTTCGCATCTTAAATAAGATTAAATCGAAGGTTGAAGAATCTATTCATGTTGTGTTTGATGATGCTAACCAAGAACCGAGTAGGGTTGATGCTATTGATGTAGGAATTGAAGATCTCTCTCAACAAGCGTCACAAATCAATCTGTGTGATGATAGTGATATTGACGAAGACAATGAGATCATTATGTCAAATCCTAAGATTACTCGTGAGGTTAACAATGATGATATTGCAAGAAACGCTGATGATCATGAAGAGAATGTTCATCAAGAGCAAACTAGGAATGTGAATATTGAAGCGTGTACGCGAGATGATAGTTAAGCGCTTACCCAAGAAATAAACCAAGCGCCTGATCAATCTCCCAACCCCTTTCAAGCAGACAGAAAATGGCTTAGAGACCATCCACCGAAACTAGTGATTGGAGATATTGGAGCACTTGTAAAGACAAAAGTCGCTACAATAAATGAGGCCATGTTTGCAAGCTTCCTATCTCAAATGGAACCCAAGAAAGTGGATGAAGCATTAAATGACTCAAGTTGGGTAGAAGCAATGCAAGAAGAGCTTAACCAATTTGAACGTAGTATGTGGAGCAACCACCAGGATTCATCAACAACCATGACAAAAGTATGGTCTACAAATTGGATAAGGCACTTTATGGTCTTAAACAAGCACCAAGAGCATGGTATGACACTCTCTCTATCTTCCTTATCGGTAAAGGCTTTTCAAAAGGCAACGTTGACACAACGTTATTTAAAATTGCCTATAATGAAGATATTCTCTTAGTCCAAATCCATGTTGATGATATTATGTTTGGATCTACTAATAAGCGTCTATGTGAGAAATTTTCGAAAATGATGCAAGATCAATTTGAAATGAGCATGATGGATGAATTAACCTTCTTCTTAGGATTACAAGTTAAACAACTACCCAATGGCATATTTATAAACCAAACTAAATATACTAGAGATATGATTAAGAAATTTGGCATGGAAAATGCATCACCTTCAAAAATTCCAATGAGCCAAACGCTTAAGCTAGATAAAGATGAAAGTGGAAAGAAAGTTGATATCATTAATTATAGAGGTATCATTGGATCACTTCTTTATCTTTAAGCTAGTAGACATGATATTATGTTCTCGGTATGCATGTGTGCACGATTTCAAGCTGATGAGAATCACACTTAATTGCTGTTAAGAAGATCCTTAAGTACCTAAAAGACACACAAAATGTGGGCTTATGGTATCCAAGGGATTCTCCTTTTGAACTAATTGGTTACTAAGATGCAGATTTTGCAAGTTGCAAAATAGATAGAAAAAGTACTAGTGGTACATGTCAATTTATAGGAGATAGACTAATCTCATGGCACAGCAAGAAACAACAATCCATAGCGACCTCTACCGCTGAAGCTGAGTATGTAGCCACTGGAAGCTGTTGTGCACAAATCATTTGGATGAGCCAATAACTTAGAGATTATGGCATAATCCTAGGTCCAACCCCAATCCATTGTGATAACCAAAGCGCTTTAGCCATGACTCAAAACCCTGTTCTTCATTCTAGAACCAAACACATTGACATCCACTATCATTTCCTACGTAATCATGTTCACAAGAAAGATATCTCCATGCACTTTATTGGTACAGAAAAACAATTGGCAGATATCTTCACCAAAGCACTCAACGAACAACGATTTCTCACTTTAAGAAGTGAACTAGGTATGATTGATTTAAATGCTTAATCATTCGAAACATCATGTTTCTTTGTAGGCATAAAATTTAGGGGGAATTTACTTTATTCTTCAAATCTTTATGTCTAAGGGAGCCCACATAGGGGGATATAAAAGAAATAATTTTACTTAAGTGAAGTTGACCAGAAAATGTCTTTCGTTGCATTGGTCATACAACGCTTAACACTATGCTTTCAAACTCAGTTAGACGCTCTTCAAATTCAAATTCAAATCTCCTTAGCGTCTGAACTATTTTTTAAAAAGAAACTAAACGCTTGAACTCATTCCGATTTGAGTGCTTAGTAAAAACGAATTTCAAAGATAGCGTTTGTTACCTAACGCTAGACAGAAAGATAATGGATAATCAATCAAAGCAATTAATGCTGACTTGATGTCCATTATCTCTGTTCAATAAAACCAAAGGTAATCATTGCTTTTCAAAATGACGGTTCAACCAATGGCACTCGCGTGAATACACGTTCCTTGTATTTCGGGCGCGTGCAACTCACGTTGAATATTTAAAGCAAACTGTAAAATTCAAAAAGCAATCACAAAAGCACCAAATTTTATATCCTTTTGTCTTCATTAAATGCAGTTTCCATTTTTATAACACATTTTCTTAAATCATGGCATGATTTTAATTTATTTCAGACGTGGCCACACCACGATTGATCAGTAACTGCCATTTACAAAATAAACTGCTTTGACTATATTTTTCTTTAATGAATTAACTACTTTCAAATTCAGAAAAGAAGAAACATTTCAAAATACATATAAATGCTGATCGCTTACGCAAAAACAAATTTTGTTTCCAACAAATGGTATTACTCAAGCGATCTCATTTCTTCAGCATAAATTCAAATTTCAGCATTCAAAATTCACTTCAATGATAAGCGTCTTCTACTCTCAAATACTTGCTTTATTTTAAGCGTGTGGATAAAATCAAATCTTGAAAATCCCACAACTAACCACACGTCTCCATCACATTAAATCTGACACACCCACGATCTCAAAGCACTTCAGAGTTTTCGCATGCCTGAACACGTGTTAATGTAAGTCACGATGCAAAATTTCAAAGTATGAAACGGTTTCTGAAAAGTAACTGTGGATGTCAAAAACTTATATTTTTAACAGTTGCCTAATTTTTCGCACCTTTTGACATCCACATTCATTAGTCAATGACTCAGATTAATGCAATCTCGATTTTGAAAGAACCGCCAGTACACGTGTCAATCATCTAAGCTATTGAGGAGTTAATTCTTGCCTTCTATTTAAACCCTTTGCAATTTCTACAGTAAAACTTTATCACTTCCAAACACTATTACTGTAAAAGCTCCTCTCTCCCAAGGCAAAAAGAATTCCCTTCTTCTCTCTCAAGAAGCTTCAAACGTTCATCAATGGCACCCAAAACTTACAAATCTTCAAAATCCGCCACCGGAAAATCCTCCAAAAATGAGAAATTAGTCACGATTAACGCCAGATTTCTTGTTAATTGGGATTTCCTTTATGAAAACCAGAACTTTCCTCTTCGGACTGTTCTTCCCTTGGTCCAAGAATCTGGTTTACGAGATATGATTACATCCTTCTCTAGCATCCATGAGGAAGAAACTTTTTTCTTCTTTAACAATGCCAAGATCTCTGCCGATGGAAACTCCATTTCTTAAATCTTTCCATTTGCAAAAGAGACTTTTCTTCTCACTCCTCATCTCTTATCATCTTTACTGCAACTTCCCAACGACGGTGAAGAAGTCGAAGATATCACTCTTGGAGACGCCACCAAAGTCTGGGAATTAATCAAGATGGATGAAGTTGCAACTGCGTATGAACCCAACTTCAAGAAGAATGACATGAAGGGCGAATATGTCATTTTTGTTGATATCTGCGCAAAGATGATAGAATGTAGGAAAGGAACCTTCGACAAAATCACAAATATTCAGTATAAGACGATGGTAGCCATTCTGGCCAAATTGAAGATCAATTGGTCTCTCTACGTTTTCAATCGCTAAATCAGTGAATCCCAAGCCTTATGGAATTTTGCTAAATCGAATTTTACGCTCTCATGGTTTTGTCAATACCGCTGGTAAGAAGGTTCCAGCGACAAAATTCTATGGGAAAAATATGATCAGCGAGTTGCTCAAACCCAGACGTAGGGGTGGAGCAGCGATTCCCAAGGACGAGCGTGAGCGACTCCTTGCGGAAGGCACTATTTGGAGCGATGATAAAGAACAAGCGACTTCATCCTCATCCTCCTCTTCGGAAGAAGAAGTAGTGGTTAAGCGACCTAAAAGAAAAATTGCTTTGAAAGTCACTGAGCCATCAAGGCCCGAAAAGAAGCAGAAGAAAAAGCCGGGGCCAAAGAAAAAGAAGCCTAAGTCTCCCTCTCCTTCTCCCAAATGACCTTCTCCTCCTCCAGCGTTTATCTATGAGCCAGAGCCAAAAGATGTTGAGGAAGAGGTCGAAGTACCGCTAGCACGAAAGCGTACTCCGCGGCCCACTCCAACAGGATCCACAAGCGCTTCAGCCGAACCAGCGGTTGAGGAATCAGCCAGTGTCCCGCCTTCTCCTTCTTCCCAATCTATTCCTGAGTCAACTCCAGCGACTGTACCAGAGACTCCCTCTGAAAAATGTGCTCGCTTGCTGGGTAAGTACTTAAGCTAAATACAGCATTTTCTTATCCCTTTAGGATTTTTTCTCTAAACGCTTGTAACAACTCTTTCAGCCGAAAGTGAAGTCAAAATGCAAAACATTCTTAATGTTTTTGAAGAATTGAATCTTCTGATTCGTGCTCAACCTCTCACTTCTTTTCTGGATTTAGATCCTGAAGAAGTCTCGGAGCCTGAGGATCAAGTACCATCTGTTGAAACAGATCAAGCGACTGAAATAGTCTACGAACCTCCTCAGGGTAAGCGTTGTAGTCATTTGTTTATGATTTCTACTTAGTAGAAATTTTGCTTGCTTTTCTCAAACGCTTACTTGTATCAGCTCAAACAACACCAAACGCTGATGTACCTGCATCCTTAGAGGTCCCTATTGAAGTAGACGTTGATTTGGCATCTGTTGTGGACATCGCTAGAGAAGTGGATCAAAACCTTCCTAATGCTGAAATATCACCAACCCATGAAGCGACTGATCACTCTGCACAGTTAATCAAAGTGGCCGCTGCCATCCCAACTGAAGCGATTGCCATTCAGCCTACTCCAACTGGACCCCCTCCTAGTGTCATCAACTTCTTTCCTCGCGGATACAATGCAGACATTGAGTTCTACTATGTCGCTAGAGAACGTGACACCAGAACTCTCATTGATATGGACATCAATTTTCAAACTACTCTCCATAGGACTGATATCTCTGATTCAGCCAAGTTTGCCTTCTTCGAGCGTTTCGCTGATTTAGGTCTCTACTCGCTTGAGCGACTTCAATCTCAACTCGAGTATATTAGGCGACCAGCGTTCAACATCACTGATTTTGACCGTGAGTGATTCAACTTCACAGGACGATCTGCCGAATCCTTCTATCCTCCTCGGCCAAATAAAATTGTGATAAAAACTCCCCACATGGGCGAGTGGATAAAAAACCCTCATGAAGAAGATCTTAACAAAATTGGGTACTCTGCCCTTCCTAAAATTGTCTACTCACCTTAGAACGCTCTGTCCCCTCAACCTCTCAAATTGTGGAAAGGAAAAGGCGCCATAGTCGCTGAGCGTCCTAATCCTATTAACTCATGGATAGAGGATGAAGCCCGAGAATACTTAGCCAGACTCTAGGCAGACTCTTTCAGCATTGAGAAAGAGCGATTCAAAAAACTGCTTGCTACAAAGACAGATTCAGAACTCGCTAAGCAGCTGGGCAAATGCTGGATCGCTGAGACTCACAAATGGGCAGAAGACTTCATTTTGCAGTACCATTCCGCTGAGAAATGATGAAGTATCCCTTCCTATTTAACTTCGGAGTTGAATATCAGCGGAGGGGATACGCTATTTTCTTACTCCAGCAGCGTGAGTCGCTCGTAGGTGCTATCAGCAACTTACCATACTATCAAAGAAACATAGAAAGTTACATTCGAACACAACTCTTTCAAATAAGTCAAGGTGGCTATGAATTTCACTCCGAAGGTAACTTTGCCCAGCGACTGCAGTTTGATCTCAACGAAGATGCTTCTACAAGCAAGCAATCGCTACTGCCAGGACAAAGTCAAATTCGTGTAGACCTTGCTAATGATCACGCTGAGTTTGTTGAATTCTACAGAGACAGAAGAGTTGTGATAGAAAATGCACAAGCACTGGATATCACTTTCAACCATTACTCTGGGTTAAGTGACTTCCGAGAATACAACCTTCATCTTGTGCTCTTTTGTGAACAAAACATCCAAGTGGCCAAAATGTTATCGCTGATCAGGCCAGTGGATCAAGAAGCAGCTCAAGCGCTCATGCCCTATATTTTGGACTTTTACAAATCCTACATCTCGGGAGTGGAACTTCCTGAAGGAGTGCAACTTGCACTAAGAAATTCAGAGCATGAATACGCTCTATTCTATATTTTGCAGTCCAGCCTGATCAGTCCAAGGCATGTTATGGAAGTGATTGGCCCACTCTGGGTCATTACCGTTAAGACTCCTTCTCCTCAGATGGAGATAGTTGAAATAGAAGAGGAACAAACTCCTGCTGTGACAGTCGCTCAAACCACAGACGCTGACATGCAAGATGTTGCCCCCAGCGCTCCAGCAGTTGGGGTTCCCCTTGGTGCACAGGTTGCTCCAATTGAGGCTGCAACTTAATCGCTTGACTTAGCGATAGAAGAAGTGCATGCTGAAATAGCCGCAGAGCCAAAGGAAAGGTAGCTGTTTCTACCTCATACGGGCTCATTCCGTCTCCTGAACACTCTTCTTCGGATTCAAACTCGGACAGTGATCCAGACGCTCGAGATTTCAGACAAGCCATACGGAACTCGCTCAGCAACATTGAGGGTTCTTGCTCAAAGATATTTGACACCGCTGATAGGCATCTCCGGATAATGTCTGACACGCGAAGCCGTGATATTTCGAACGCTGCTACCAAAAGCACTACTGCTATCATAGACAGCATATCACCTCTGATCGCTGGACTCTCTGCCGAATTCAATAGTCATTTAGCCCAGAACGCTTCAGCTGATACTGAGAGGCACACTTCTTCCAATGCCGCTGCTCAGAGTATCGCTCAACAAGTCGCTGTACTTGTTGAAGAAGTTCGGCTATTGAGCAGAGATATCGCTGATTTGAAAACCTCTCTTGATGATGCCAAGAAGGGGAAAAATGAGAAAGAAAAGTCTTTGTCCAAGGCCATTTCCAAGATAGACAACAAGCACTAGCGCTCAATGTTTGACGAAATAGCAGGTATAAAGAAAATGCTAACTAAGAAGTGCAAGCCAAGATATTATCAAGGCAGGCATAGGCTTCCCGACTTAGACGTCGAATTCTTGGAGAGTATGGGTTTTCATCCATACGCTGGACCGCTTAGAAAGCCTTTAAACTAGAAATCCACCAATGATCGAAGACAAGACATTTATCATGACTTGATCCGAGAACTTGGAATCCCTCCAAGGGATTGGGTGGAAAGATTTTTAGAGCTAAAAGAAAGCGCTAGACTAAGAAGACATGATTTTGATGAAGTCCAGTACACTACCATGTTAGACATTGATCGACTCCTGCTGGACTTAGCAAATGAAATCTATCAAGGAGAAGAAGCGGCTAAGCGACAAAGAAGATGATGCCTCATATTTTCTTCCTTTATTGTTTTTAAATTTTTACTTTCAGCGCAATCATTTGTATGCTTACCTTGAAATTATACATGAATGAATGATTGAACGCTGAAACACCTTGTTGAGGCTAACCTAACAGTAGCTAACCCATCTAACTTTCCAAACGCTAACTTATAACCATTTTTGGACTTTTCTTTCAAACTCTTAAATTATAAAGGAGTTACAAGAGTTAAAGGTCTTGACATCATCAAAAAGGGGGAAATTTCATGTTAGATGTTTTGATGATGACAAGATAGGAGTTTATGTTACACCCCAAAAATGTATGTTTATGCTTTCATAGAAAATATTGTTTAAGCGTTTGAAAGTTTACTTATTTGTTTTGGCTTGTAATTTTTATCTTTATAGATTTTAGACTAAGCATTTTTAGACTAAGTGGCTAGTAGAGTTCTAAGTGAGTCTACTGAAGACAAAGTTGAAGATCAAGTGTCCAAAGTCATAATGAAGATGAAGATTGAATTCTTAGCATCGGTCAAACGCTAAAGAACTATTTCAGGTATTTTGAATCAAGCGCTCAAGACTAAATGAATTTTAGACTAAGTCTTTGACATTAAGTCATTGATGGAATTTTGAGTGAGTCTATCAAGAATAATGTTGAAGATCAGCGTCTGAAGTCAAGTGAAGATTGAAGAGCTGCCTTAAGCGTCTGTTAAGAGCTTAAAGCTTATCTCAAGAACTTCCAATGGAAATAAAAGCAAGATGCATTAAAAGTCGGATAAGTGCCATTAAAATATACGCACTATAACTTATGGGCAAGCCACTCTTTGACCAAGACTATCGGATTCCAAAAATTAAGACCATGCCTGACCAATTGAATATAGCCAAAATTCAGGAATGTCAGAAAAGGAATGTTTCGGGAGACGTGCATCTCAATGTGTCCAATGGACAAAATCCAAAGCACCTATAAATAGTCTCCTCAGCCAAAACCCTATATACAACATTGATGACAAGATATTGAAAAACACACAAAAATTACTCACTGTTGTATATAGAAAAATATACAAAAAGGGTACGAACTTTGTCAAAAGAAAAACTTAAAAACTCCATAGCCAAAATTCCTTCTAGCTTTTCACAAACATTCCAAAGACAGTCACAAATATCTCAAACCTCTTTTTAGAAGAACCCTACACTATTATTGAGGTATTCCAAATTGTTTGAACTTTCCAAAAACAAACAAACCAGTGAACAAAAACCCTCAACATATTTCACCTGAGTGAGAAAGTGTGTTGACTTACAAGTAGTATTTTTGTGTAAAAGAAGCTTGTGTAAGAAGATCTTTATTGGAGCTGAAATCTGTGTGACCAAGGAGTTCCAAGATCGGCTGTTACTTGCATTATTTCTGGGTGAAAGAAGCAAGAGGATAGAAGTGACCTGTAGCAGAAATCTGTGTGACCAAGGAGTTCAAGTCATCAACATCCGCATTACCTATATTTTGTAGAAGTCTCTGTGTGACTTTTCGATAATCATCACAGTGGATATCGTCCCTGATAAAAGGAGAAGAAGGACGCAGTTGGGATTACATCACCTAGTGAACCTTACAAATATCATGTGTCATTTACTGTTTTATTAATTCACTGTTTTATTGCTTTACTATTCATATTGCATACATCTTGCAAAAGGTTTTAAAACAGTTAAGCGAGCACTTTGACTTGAACAGAACGCTAAGCCACAAAAATATTTCCGCTGTGCTAACCCTGATTAAGTGATTAAACATTGCCCTACTTCGGCAAGCGTTAAAATCACTAAGTCTAAGTTATCTTTTCTCAAGCGCCCGACCTAGCGCTGAAGCTTTCCAAGCGTTCAAATACACCAAAAGTGATACGGTTTTTAGAAGTCGAAAAAGACTTCAGCGTCTATTCAACTCTCCCCCCCTTCTAGACCCTTTCGTATGCCACTTGGGACCAACAAGTACGCTGCGAAGTGGCATAATACATTATCGTAGAAGCTCCTTAGAAATTAGGTAATGTGTTTTTTGTACATTGTGACTTGTTGTAAATTGTGATTTGATTTTTTGTATTTGTTATCACCCGTAACAACACGGTATCGACAAATAATATAGAGTAAGTAAGATCGTCTCCACAGGGAAGGTTGTCAAGTACCAAACAAAGTTTATCCTATTATTTAGACTAGCGATTAGCAAGATTTAAGATTTTAACTAATTAAAAAACAGAAATAAACAATAACAAAATTTATAAACAATAATTCGATAAATGGAAAGCCTAGGGATTAAGACTTCATCAAGGTATTTTTATGGATTATGAACATCATTGGATTGTAAATTCTTGCATTCATTAAAGACCCGAATTTCCTTAATTACATGGATACTCTCCCGAGATCCATGAGTACCCAACTAAACTCGTTCTCGTCACTCCCATGATCAATAACTAATCTAGATGAATCCATTAATTTTCATGAAATTTGTTAGCTAGCCTCATGCACAATTACTAATATCCCTATTGAGTAATTTAAACACGTCTATCAAATCTGAACTAATGAATTAATTCACCTCCCGGTACTTGTCAATTAATCTTAAATCATGTATTTGGTGGCCAATCATCTACAAGCATTAAACCCTCATTGATAGATTAATTAAAGCAAGAAGTATCCCAATGAAAATCAACAATCCATAATAATACTCAAGACTACATCTTAAACCCTAGAAAATTATTTAGCTACACATAATTAAACAAGAAGAAGAAATAATTTGCATAAAACTAAGAATTCTCATATTTAACAATGGTGGAAAATAATAAGAACAATTGGGGAAGAAGAAGAACTCAAGAAAAATCAAGAAGAATCCTTATGTTGATGGAAAGAATCAAGATTTCTCTTTCTTCTCTTCAATGGCTTCCTTTTCTTTCTCTCCAAGTTTCTCTCTTTTCTTTCTCTCTCCCAAAATAACGTCTTCTATCCTCAAAAGAAAAGTAAAAAAAACTGATAGTTTTTCCTGACTTCTTATATTTATATAGGATTCCAAATTACAAAAAGCCCAACAAAAGAAATAAAATCCGAGCCCAACCAGAAATTCTGATTTCTGCGCGCTGCACAGTGGTGCCGAATATTGGCACCACTGTGCCAATTCTGCTGTCCACTGTTTTTTCCTTACTTTTTCTTCAACTCAACTCTTTTCGTTTAAACTCTTCTTTGCTCCTCTTTAAGTCTCTTAGTTGACTTCTTCACTTTGCTTAGATATCCCTTTATTTACTCGCCAAATCAATCGTCCTTTGCCTTTAAAAGCATTTAAACGACTTAGAAGCCAAAATACGCAAATACAAATAAAAACAACTAAAAAGATCAACTCAAGGTATGAATTCAAGACAAATGTGAGATAAAAACATACTAAATCAATGTTACTTTTAAGACCTAACAGTATTTAAATTGTGAGTAATTTAATCAGTTGATTGTAAATTAACACGTGATCATTTGTTGGAGGAAAGAAATGGTTATATTAAAGTTTTGGGTTTTTGTTGTTTATGTTGAATTTGTTTACTGTGCAGCTCGTTTGTTTTGGTTTATTGAATACTGTACAAGAAAGTTCCAAACTAGCAGGGAAAAAAAAATACCTATTACAGTGGTTCACATCAGAACCGCTGTAATAGGGTCAAAATAAATAAATAAAAAAATCAGTAAACCCTATTACAGCGGTTGAGGACAGAACCGCTGTAATAGGGTTTTGCAAAAAAAAAAAAACAAACAAAAAACCGCCCTTTGACAGTGGTTCAAGATAAAACCGCTGTAATACCCTATTACAGCGGTTTTATCTTGAACCACTGTAATAGGGGACCTATTACAGCGATTAAAACCACTGTAATAGGTAAAAAAAGAGCCGCTGTAATAGGGTTTTTCTGTAGTAGTGCCATCCTCTCCCTCCACTAAACTTAATGAAATTTAAAGTCATGTCTGATATATGGCATCGTCCCAGTAAGTGGGGGTCATATGTTTGGAGAGTAATTTGCATGTTACGCCCCAAGAAAGGGTTAGTTTGGCCGTCTCCACCCCAGAATTACGAAAATTGCGGTCTCCACCCTGAATTTATAATTACTTTCGCACTTTGCACCTTCGACCAAATTACGGCAAAAAAAGGAGGATTCAAGAGGGGCAAATTTGTCCTCGAAAAAAAAACACAATTCCCCTCAATCTTCTCTTTTTCGTGTATTCTTTGTCGCCAAAGATTAACACCATAAATGAACTCCCAAAACCAACCTTTTCGCTACAGCAATCAAAGGCAATTCTATGGAGCAACTTCCACAGCCAGTTCTTCGCGGCGCTGTGACATAGATTTGTGAACACAACCAACGAAATTATTTGCAAATTTTAAGTTATAAAAATCAAAACTGAGAATTGCATGTTTGCTTCACATGGAAGCCTTCAAAAGTTTGAGAATGTTGAATTAGCAAGTGATGTTTGATATGGAGACTCCATTTTGAAAATTTCAACTTCAGAATCCTGCGGCAGTCCACTCTGAAAATTCAGAATCTGCAAAATGTTTAGAAGCCAAATGTAATTGTGGATAAGGATTTAACTAAGTCGAGTCAATCACGTTATTGTTCAAGCTTGATTAAAATATTATTGAGCTTTAAAATTTGTATTTGAACTTAGTTTGGTTATTAGTTGACCAATGTCAACAAGATTTATCGAGCCGAACCCGAGTCGAATTCGACTCAGTTAATTTTTTTTGCAATATTTTATAATTTTTTATTAATCTGAGCCGAGTTTCGAAACTTTTCAAACACATAAAGTTGTTCAAACTTATTTTGCTATATTAAATGAATCGAGCTCAAATCACTTTTTTATTATATTTTACTAATCGATCCAAACTCGAGCCGTGTTTTAAAATTTATCAAACAAATAAATATGTTCAAGCTTCCTAGATATGTAAATTGAATTGAGCTCAAATTGGCTTTTATAATTTTTTATTTATTGAGCCGAGTTTCAAAATTTATATCAAGCTTCCTAGATATGTAAATTAAATTGTTCAAACTTTGCTTTGATATGTTAATTAAATCAAGCTCAAATGAGCTTTTAGTGATCGATCTCGTATAGAGAAGCTTGGTTCACTTTTCGTACCTAATTTTGAAACGGAGAATAGTCAAATTTCAAACTTTGAGGATGAAAATTTCTATATTTGGGTGTTTGAAAATGTCGGAGAAGCACTTAAGAATACTCAAAATTTCGTTAAGCATGCTTCAAACATGCTCCAGAATGGAAATGAAGGATTAGTCCATCTACCATTTGCTATAACACAAACGCACTATGATGTGTTTCTCTCAATTTGGTTATGTTTCTCTCAATTTCCAATTCATCTTCTCAACTAATCTCAAGTTACCGTCTCTTTTCAGAAATTAATTGATGAATTAGGAGATGAATTGGTTGCTTCTTCAAGGAAAATAAAAGATTCCAAAATTGCTGCCAGGGAAGCGGTAAATTTTAGGGTTTATTACGGTTCGTAAAAAAATGCTACGAAATTATAAAGTTGCCCTTGTGATTCACTTGCATATCACGTATCTTAAGGAGCAGATTGAAGTGGAATTGTGTTTTCTTTTTCTGGACAAATTTGCCACGCCTGAATCCTCTTTTTCTTGCCGGAATTTGGTCGTTTGCACAAACTAATTATAATTTCAGGGTGGAGACCGCAATTTCCATAATTCTGGGGTGGAGACCGCCAAACCAACCTATTATGGGGGTGCAACATGCTTTTTACTCAATGTTTGGATGTTATTTAAAATTTTCATATAGTACAATGGATGCCTTAATAGAAAAATATTTCACCCGAAATATCGTTAAAGGGTTACAGGTGAAATTTAAATGTTAGATTAAAAGGTGTTAGTGGGAGGGAACTTGCATAATCCACAAATCTATATATCGTTGAACAGTTGCAATTTGATGGGTTATGGGAAAAGAAGATTGAAATATCTATTGAATAGATTGATGTTTGACATCAATTTAAAAGTTTGGAGGGCCATATATTGTTAAAGGGTTGCAATCTAACGAACCAATTAAAGAACTCAATGTAGTGGGAGCCAAGTTTAATTTTTAAGTCCTTAAATTTTAACTTGGATATTTTAATCACAAGCATCTAAATCTGGTTTATATCTTTTCTGCAATTACTTTGTGTTATTATCTCTCTATATGACTATCAGCCCACTCTATGTAATACTCGAAAAGAACATTCTTATCGGACCCAACTATGTGGACTGGGTTAGGAACTTGAGAATTGTCTTCAATAAGGAGTCTTTGGGATATGTGTTGGACGCTGACATCCCGGCTCCACCTTCCAGGACATGTCCCAGCAAGCAAGAAGTCCAAGATAATGAAAAATGAGTCAAGGACGACATCTGAGTGCGTGGGTACATGTTGTGCTCTATGACAAATGAGTTTCAAAGGTCCCACGAGAAGATGACCACTGCCAGGGCGATCTTATCACACTTGGTCAAGCTCTATGGCGCGCATAGTCACACTGCTTGATATGAGATATCGAAATAGGTTTTTGGAGCCAAAATGAGAGAAATTTGGGGATCATGTCCTCAAGATGATCTCAAGGATCAAGATATTGGAGGCTCTTGATTTTACCATGTGTTGGTCCCAAGTGGCATACGAAAGGGTCTAGAAGGGGGGTTGAATAGCCCCTGAAGTCTTTTTCGACTTTAAAAATCGTATCACTTTTGAAGTATTTTGAACACTTGGAAAGCTTAAGTGCTAGGTCAGGCGCTTGGATAAGATAACATAGACTTAGCAATTTCAACAATCACCAAAGTAGGGTAATGTTTCAATTACTTAATCAGGATTAGCACAACGAAAATAATTTTATAGCTTAGCGTTCGTTTTAATCAAATAGTCGCTTAACCGTTTTAAATACCTTTTTAAAGATGTAATATGAAAATGTAAAGTAAAGTAATAAAACAGTAAATGACACAAGATATTGTAAAGTTCACTAGGTGATGTAATCCCAGCTACGTCCTTCTTCTCCTTTTCACTTGGAGGAAATTCACTACGTTGATTATTGAAGAGTCACACAGAGACTGCTACAAAATAGAGGTAGGGTGGATATTGATGGCTTGAGCTCCTTGGTCACAGAGATTTCTGCTACAAGACACTCCTATCCTCTTGCTTCTTTCACCCAGAAATAATGCAAGTACTCCACTGATCTCGAAACTCCTGGATCACACAGACTTCTGCTTCAATAGAGATCTTCTTCAACAAGCTTCTTTTACACAAAAATACTTCTTGTAAAATCAACAAACTTTCTCACTCAGATGAAAGATGTTGAGGATTTTTGTCACGGGTTTGTTTGTTTTTGGAAAGTTCGAACAACTTGGAAATATCTCAATAATAGTGTAGGGTTCTTCTGAAAAGATTTTTGAGATATTGGTGACTGTCTTTGGAATGGTTATAAAAAGCTTGAAAGGATTTTGGCTATGAGGTTTGTAAGCTTTTCTTTCAGAAAAGTTTGGACCCTTTTTCTTGTGTCTTTTTGTATATTTTTCTATATACAAAAATATGTAAAATGTTCGTGTGTGTATCTTGGTCAATATCTTAGTTATATCTTCTAGGGTTTGCTGGAGAGACTATTTATAGGTTCCTTGGGATTTGTCCGTTGGACACAATTGATAGCGTGTCTCTCAAAATATTCCTTGTTTCTGACATTCCTGATTTTTGGCTATTCTTAATTGGTCAGGCATGTTCTTGATTTCCTAAATCCGACAGTCTTGTTGAAAAGGTGACTTGCCCATAAGTTACAGTGCGTATCTTGTAATGCACTTATCCGGCTTTTAATGCATTATGAATTTATTTCCCTTTGGAAATAAATATCTGTTAATGATTGCATTTAAGTCCTTTATAACTTGGGTTTTATCTCTAGGAGAATCTGAATGCTGAACGCTTGAGCGCTTGATACTGAAAGCTCAGAAACAGTCTTTAAGCGCTTGCAGACGCTTAAGACAAGTCCTTATCTTCTTTTAATTTTTAGATGCTGATCTTCAACTTCATCTTTGATAGACTCACCCAGACTTCCATCATTGACTTGGTATCAAATACTTAGTCTAAAATCCACAAATACCTTGAGTGCTTGATTCATAAATCCTGAAATAGTTCTTTAGCGTTTGACGGACGCTTGGAACAAATCTTCATCTTCACTTTGACTTTGGACGCTGATCTTCAACTTCATCACTTAACAGACTCACACAGAACTTATTAATGATTTGGTATCACATACTTAGTCTAAAATCTATAAAGATAAAAATTAGAAGCCTAGTGAAATAAATAAGCTTTCAGACTTTTATACAATTATTGTTAGGAATTTCATGTTAGATGTTTTGATGATGACAATGAGGATTACTTGTTAGACCCCAAAATATGTAAGTTTGATTTTAGTAGAAATTATGTATAAGCTTTGAAGCATTAGAATTGTAATAGGCTTTACAGGCTTTGTTTTATTTTTATTCTAGATTATTAGGCTAAGTAGTCTTAGGCTGAGCGTCTGATGAATTCTGAGTGAGCTTATCCGTAGTTAAGTTTGAAGACTCAAGCGCCTGAAGTCTGAATGAAGATGAAGATTCCAAGCGTCCAAATGACCAGCTATATCAAGCGTTTAATAGGACAGAAGTTATTCAAGGATGAATGAGCGTCTATCAATGACTGATTTCATCTGAATTTATTTCTAAGTCGAGAAAGAGTTTAATGCAAATATTCTCAGCGCATTAAATGCCAACGAGCATTTAATTCAAATGCATTAAATGCTGATAAGAACATTAAATGTGATAAGCTCTTTCGGACGTACGGAGAAGCCACCACTATTAGACTGTCAAATTTTATTAGACTGCAGGACCAACTTTTGTGCAGCAGATTTTCAGGAAAAATGACAAAAGTTGTTCACTCGCGGAAGTGAGAGACACGCGCCTGTGCATGTTTCAAACAGACACTTTTTCCAAGATTGCCTATAAATAGGACTTCAACAACAAGCCAAAAACATACGATTAATTCCAATCCAAATCGCTGTTGAATTGAAGTCTCATTCCTTAAACTCTCAGAAAAGCCAGAATATTCAAGCAAACATTCTCTTTGCTTTTCTTCAAATCCTGAGACAGTCAACCAATATCTCAAACATTCTTTTCTAAGAAACCTACATTACTATTGAGATATTCCAAGTTGTTTGAACTTTATCAAAATCAAACAAACCGTTCAGAAAAACCCCATCCAAGCCTCGTGATCCGTGTGAAGTCGAAGTTGGATACTTGCATTATTTCTGGATGAAAGAAGCAAGAGGATAGAAGTGATTTGGAGCAGAAATCTGTGTGATCAAGGAGCTCAAGTCATCGACATCCATCTCTCCCTAATTTGTAGAAGATTTTGTGTGATTCTTTGAGAATCATTTTAGTGGATTGCCTCCAAGTGATCAAGGAGAAGAAGGACGTAGTTGGGATTACACCACCCTACGAACCTTACAAATATTGTGTTATTTACTTTACAGTCAATTTTCGTATTATCTTATAATTGCATAAATTGATTAAGTAAAACACAATCAAAAGCTAAGCAACTAAGAAACAGTTTGTGACTTTAAAAGCTTTCAAACAAGAAGATTATCAAATTAATTCCGCTGTGCTAACACTGATCAAAGAAGTGAATGCTTAAACCTATTTGGTTATAGTATTCAAATCTTGAAGTCTAAGTTAACTTTCTAAAAATAGTCTTTAATAGACGCTCAGTCAAGCGCCTACTTTTCAAGCGTCCAACACAATTTTTTAATACGAATTTTTGAAGTCGAAAAAGACTCCAGGGTCTATTCAAGTCCCCCCCTCCCTTCTAGACCCTTTCGTATGCCACTTGGGATCAACAAGTGGTATCAGAGTGGTTAAAGTTGAAATTTTAAAATTTCCAAGCATAACAGCTTGTTTAGATCCTTTTTCAAATCTAGTTGCTTTAAATTTTTCTTATGGCATTTGCTAAAGTTCCCAAACTGACTGAGTCAAACTATGACACATGGAAAGTCAAAGCATTTACATATCTCTGTTCATGTGATGATGACATGTGCGATATTATTTCAGATGGGCCAATCAAAATATATAAGGTTATCACTACAGCGCCTGGACAATTTTGGTCGTAATGCTCTATATACAGCTATCGGTGATAATGACAACTTATTCAACAAGATTAAGTTATGCAACACTACTAAGGAAATCTGGGATAAGTTAGCCATAATTTTTGGTGGTTCAGCTCAGATTAAAGAGAACAAGCTTTCCATTGATTTAACGGTTTCAAGATGTTGCCCAATGAGACTTTAGAACAACTGGATATAAGATTTGTTAGGTATGTTGGTCCCAAGTGGCATACGAAAGGGTCTACAAGCGGGGGGTTGAATAGACCCTGAAATCTTTTTCGACTTCTAAAGATTCGTATCACTTTGAAGTATTTGAACACTTGGAAAGCTTAAGCGCTAGGAGAGGCGCTTGAGAAAAAATGACTTAAGCGCTAGTTTCATGCTCTTGAGAAAAAGTTAACTTAGACTTAGTGATTTCAACGCTTACCAAAGTAGGGCAAAGTTTAGTCACTTAATCAGGGTTAGCACAGCGGAAGTATTTTATAGCTTAGCGTTCGATTTTTTTAGTCAAAATAATCGCTTAATTGTTTTAAAACCTTTTTCAAGATATATGCGATATGAATAGTAAAGCAATAAAATGGTAAATGAATAAAATAGTAAATGACACAAAATATTTGTAAGGTTCACTGGGTGATGTAATCCCAGCTACGTCCTTCTTCTCCTTTTATCAGGGAGGATTTCCACTATGATGATTATTGAAGAGTCACACAGAGACTTCTAGAAAATAGCGTGAGATTGGATATGATCTTGGAACTCCTTGGTCACACAGATTTCAGCTCCAATAAAGATCTTCTATCCCCTTGCTTCTTTCACCCAGAAATGATGCAAGTTACACTCGATCTCGGAATTCCTTGGTCACACAGATTTCAGCTCCAATAAAGATCTTCTTCCACAAGCTTTCTCACTCAGATGAAAGATGTTGAGGCTTTGGTCACGGGTTCGTTTGTTTTTGGTAAGTTCAAACAACTTGAGTATATCTCAGTAATAGTGTGGGATCTTCTTGAGAAAGAGATTTGAGATATTTGTGACTGTCTTAGGAATGGTTATGAGAAGCTTGAAAAGGTTTTGGCTATGAATTTTGTAGGCTTTTCTTTCAGCAAAGTTTGTTCCCTTTTTGTATCTTTTTGTATATTTTTCTATATACAAAAGTTGTGATTTATTCACGTGTGTATGACTTGTATATCCAGATGTGTCGTCCTCTTTGGGTATTTTGCTGAGGGGACTATTTGTAGGTTTCTTGAGATTTTGTTCGTTGGACACAATTCAGATCTCGTTTCCCTAAACGTTCCTTGAGTTCTGACATTCCTAATTTTGGGCATATTTAATTTGCCACGCATGTCCTTGGTTTCATAAATTCGACAGCCTTAGTTAAAAAGGTGGCTTGCCCATAAGTTATAGTGCTCATATTTTAATAGCACTTATCCGACTTTTAATGCATCTTGTCTTATTTCCGTTGGAAATAATAATCTGTTGATTAATGCATTTTTTTAAGTCTTTAATAACTTGGGTTTGAATCTTTAGGTTAAGCTTGAGAATTGATCGCTTGAGCCTCTTGGACGCTTGACTTTGAAAGCAGTTTCCTAAGCGCTTAAAATAGACGCTTGAGATGGGTTCGTATCTTTACTTGGTTTTTAGACACTTTTCCTTTAACTTTATCTTTGATAGACTCACTCAGAACTCTATCATTGACTCAGTGTCAAGTACTTGGTTTTAAATCCATAAGTATCTTGAGCGTTAGATTCATAAACCTGAAACAGTCTTTTAGCGTTTGACGGATGCTGGAGACTAATCTTTATCTTCACTGTTGCTTCAGACGCTTGATCTTCAAGTTCATCACTTGATAGACTCACACAGAACTCTACTAGTGATTTAGTATCACATACTTAGTCTAAAGTCTATAAAGATAAAAATTACAAGCCTAGTAAAAAATACATAAGCTTTCAGACGCTTATACAGATATTCTAAGAAAGCTTATACTTACATTTTTTTTTTGGGGTCTAACATAAATCCTACTTGTCATCATCAAAACATCTAATATGAAATTCCTAACAATTTTTCCCTTTTTGATGATGGCAATACTTACTCTTTTATAGTTCAAGAATTAGACAACCAAAAAATAAAAGTTAGTTTTAGTTAGTTAAAGTTAGTTAAGCTTCAACGAGATGTTTCAGCTGAAAAATGCACTTTATATATATCATTGAAAGTACAAGCATTTTACAACTGAAAGCGTGTGGAGACAAAAACAAAAGAATTAAAAGATCTAATGACGCGGCTTGATCTTGTATTTCTTGGCCATTTCAGCTCGAATCGCTTCGGTTAAGTGATCTTCCAACTTTATCATTGCAGCGTGATCTTGGTCAACTATAAACTTGTTTTCTTTTCTCTGTCTTTCTTTGAAGACAACAAAATGCCTATCCCAATCATCTGGGTTTATACCAATGTACCTGAGGCAAATCCTGAAAGTTCTGCTTAAGTCATCCATCTTTCTTTCTTCAGCTAAGAGCCTTGGATCAGTAGGTTCCGGAATTGATGCTCTTTGATGAGGGATGTCAAACTGTTCAAGCCTCGCATGAGAAGGTACTAGTAGATCAGGATATAAGGCTATGGGAGCAGTTCTTGATGTTCTGCCGGGCGCTCCAGCAGATCCAGCTATTCCAGAGGTAATCACTCATGATGGAAATTCAAGATTCTGCGTAGGAGGAAGAGTAGGAATATGTTGACGATTGGGCGGTGGAAGTGAATCTTGAGCTCTTGAACTCGAAGACTTCCTCTTCTCCCCTTTCTTCTTTTCTTCCCCCTTATTGCCATCATCAGACTTCATGAAATGCTTAGTTAGAAGACTGACTTGACTCTCAATCTGTGCTACAGAGGCCTTTAAGTTGTTGAAGCGTTGATCAAAGTGTTCTTTCATAGCTAATTGACTGGCTTGATTAGCGTCAGTCAGAGAGGTCTCTAGAGCAGTAAAGCGATTGGTAATATCTTCTTTCAAGGCCAAGTGACTTGCCTGAGTAGCATCAGTCATCTGCTGAAATTGCTTAAGGCATTCAGCCATGGCTGCTTGGGTAGAAGGGACCGCGGGGCGCTTGAAGCGAGATGTGTGCTTGAGAGATTCAAGGGAGACTTGATAGGCAGGGTCAAACACTGTTCCTTGAAGCTCTGGGGCAGCATCAGATTTATCATAGGTAGCAGAGTCAGAGGTGTCAGGAGTATCTTCTTGAATAGACGCTTGAATAGGGTCCTTTGGACGCTCAGTAGTAGGTGACGCTTGCGCAAAAATGTTTTCAATAGGCGTTTCAGCAAGCGCTAATTCTTCTTGACAAAAATCCGTTAATTGGAAATTCATGCTTGCAAATGGCTCATCTGCATATGGATAGGAGGCATTCTGAAGAAATTCATGCAAGTGTTGAGAAGGGAGACAAGTACCTTGAATGAATGTGCGTAAAGGACTATCTATGGCCCTTATGTACATGGGACCTAAGATATCCACCACATGATTTGGAAATATTCTGAAAGACGCTTGACAGATTGAAAAGAGAGCGTCTGAGCAGTGCTGTCGTGAAAATCCGATCAGCCTATCTTTTGGAAGATTTTGAGTTCTTCGAGAGACAGGAACATAAGCGCTGTAATATTCTTCCAAAAATGGATAGATGTCTTGAGCAAGCTCTTGGTTCCTCTCCAGCAGAGAGAGGACAAACTCATAATGGTTGAGTACTTCGTTTCTGATGGAGGGGAGCAGTTGGAATTCGTTGAAGGAGTGAATCCTTGACCCATTCCATTGACGCAGATTTGAGGTGAAGATTTTGTCGAAAAGAGCGAAAGGTGACATTATCTTGACCATTAGATTGAAATTATCATCATAGCGGCTGTGAGAATTGTTTAAGCAAGAGTCTGGGAAGCTGCCACTAGTTGACGCTTGAGTGTTGAAGTGTAGAGGAGTTTTGGCAAATCTGTGCAATGCTTGTTGTAGAAACTGCTCTATCTGTTGAATCTCAGATGGCAACTTGAGCACTGGTACAACACGTTGTTGACGCTTCTGTAGTCAGTAATTTGCAAATTGACGCTTCTTGTCATGCATGCCTTAGCCAAAAAGGTGAGGTGCGGTGACCAGCTCTTCAAATTTGTATCGGTTGCCAATATAAGCTTCAGCCCAGTTTACCTCAGTCATGCAGTAATTAGGACCTGCATTGATTATAGCCCGAATGCCTTCATGATGGATATCTCTGATAGACTCGAAGCGATATCTATCAGTCTGATAGCTGGCATTCCAGACGCTATCAAAGAGTGCGTCGACTTCGGTCTGTATCATATCTGTGAGAGATGCTAGACGCTCACCTACATGAATGGCTTTATTCTTCCACAACCAAAGTGGATTAACGGAATTTATGTGTTCAGGACTGTTTGCTACAAGTGGAAAATGTGTGTAGCCTTCTCTGTTTAAAACTTCTTCTGATGGATTGAGAAAGGTTGGGCGGAGAGGATCATACACTCGAATGTTGTAGTCTCTTAGAGCAAAGCCAGTTGGTTTGCTGTGCCTATAATCTCGATAATAGGCCAAGTCTACATCAGATCTTGGAGTCCTACCACCTATTCTTGCTTCTTGGATGGCAAAGGCAGTAGGTATCTGACGAGGAGTTTTTCCTTGTTCAACAACAATGTAGTACGCCTTTTCAATTGCTGTGAGCTCTGAGTTGAAGATAGTGCCTCGGATGGTCTGATCAAACTTAATCAGCTTGGCTATGTCATCCTCTGCATTTATGGCGTTTTCTTCATTGTAACCAGCAGGAATGAAATCTTCTTCAAGAACTGGAGGCATGTAGTTGACTGATTGATCAATTGTTTTCAGTGGATCCAGTTTGAAGAAGTGTTGCGGCTTTGTAAATTCCACAGCAACGCTCTGACTTTCTGAGCGTGCCTCTGTTATAGCCAGAATAGGAGTTGATATTTGAACCTCTTCGGGAGCAAGTTCCTCGATTTCAATTGCAGCAGCTTCTGTGGCAGCATCCTGAGCGATGGCCACGACCGCAGTCATATCAACATCCAGATGGACATCAATGGGCGCTTCAACAGCAGCTAGAGGAAGAGCTGTATAAAATGTATCCTCTATAAGGGGGGGGGGGGATCTTCTACATAAGTAGGTAAGAAAATGCTGTGGGAAGAAATAAACTTACCTTGAGAACTAGTCTCAACAGCAATAGTGACTTGAGCACTTGGCTCAGTAATCTAAGGCTCTGGAGGAGTAGCATCGACTTAACGCTTGCGTGATCCTCTGCGTCTCTTGAAAATATGCTTCACATTCACCCCTTCAGCTAGTGGCGCTTGAGTGGGTGCAACAGCAGGTTCTTCAAAATTTATGTTTTTGAGGACCTTCTCCAGTTTCTTTCGACTTATGAGAGGGATCTTGTCCTCTTCATCTTCATCCGTAGCTTCATCATCCTTTGGAGGAGATGAAATGGGCTGAGCCTTGAGCTTTCTGGGGGCCCTCTTCTTGGTAACAACAGGTCGCTTCACGGCTTTCTTAGGAGCGGGTCGCTCAGCTTCCTCTTGAGCTGGACGCTCAGCCTCCTCATCTGATGCTTCACGCACAACTTGGCGCTCAGAGAGAGGTCTGGCAGCACCTCCGATTTTTGGTAGGTTAAAGAGGTTGTTGATGATTCTTGGCCCATAAAACTTGTGTTTGGCCACAGTGAATCCGGCCGAATAAGTACATTCTGCTCTAAATAGCATATCACTAAGAACTAAACCATAAGGTTTGTTCGGAGCACGCAGACTATCTCTGAATCGGCTGAACACATAAGCACTCCAGTTTATTTTGATGTTGAGCAGTATAGCAGTCATCATCTGAAATTGAGTTGGGTTCACCTTGTCAAAGGTACCCACTCTGCACTCAATATTCTTGTTGCAGAAGTCAGCCAAAACGCGATATCTGTTGACGATATCTTTCTTTTCGAAATACTGCTTGTATGGAACACCGTCATACGCTCTTATTCTAGTCCAAACTTCTTTAATTTGTTTGTCAGTGATGGTGTTCAATGTTGCTCCTTTGTTGGGTAAGGTGAAGTTCTTGGCGATAGTATCGGCAGAGAGAGTGAATTTCTTGGATTCTTTCTAGGAAATAAGAAATAGACAAGAGATGGAGGTCTCGTCCTCTGATAATTGAGCATTCTTCCAGAAGAATTCGATTTCATCGGGGAATATGTAAGAGTATTTGGTTAAGAACTTTGAAGCCCAGCCTCGACAACAGAATCCACATCTCCGATAGGTTGATTTGGGTGTGTTCATACAGAAACTTCCAATCCACCACAAGGCCTTCAGTTACTTTGATGTTGTCAGTAGAAGCAGTAGTAGATTTCTTGGGTGCCATTTGAGAAAAGTGATTGAGATTTTTGCTTCAAAGAGAGAGAGAGAGAGAGATTTTGCAGAGAGTTTGAGTAGAAATGGGTTTCTTTCTGCAAATAATTTGTTTTGAATGACACAGTTTTGAAATTGTGTTCTCTCTCTTTGTTAGGATCTCGACACGTGGAAATCATTTAGATCTTAGCCTTTAAGTACAATAACTGTGAACGTGAATTTTAAAAAGTAGGCACAGTTACATTTGGTAACTCCCACATATAACAATTTGACGTCCGAGTAAAGATTTGAAAGAAAACGTTTGAGACTTTTGGTTGTGATACACGCGTGTATGAGATATTGACACGTATATGATCACAAACTGTTCGAGAACTGACATTTTGAAAAACTATTTAAGTACCAGCCAATTTTTTATTATTGGAGCGTGTAGACAAGAATTGGCTTTATCGGAAATTTGACACTCGTCGTTGCTCATTATTTTTAAAGGATGTTTTATGTTAACGCTTGAAGAGGCTTGAAATTCTTTCCAAAGCCTTTTTGTGCTTGTTGAGCGTTCAACATGATTTGTACAACCACTTGTTTTAATTATTAACACTTGTGTGTAATGACGAAAAACCATCATTTATATGAGGATGTAATATTTTAAGATCTTTTTCTTATTTTCTGAGTGTACAAGGACACTGTTTTTTATGAAGACAATATGTTTTAGTGTCAGTGTTTACTTTTGAGTTAATTTAAAATATTCAGCGTGAGCTGTACTCGCCTAGAATACATGGTGAGTGTATTTACGCGTGTACATGTGCTGAACCATCTTTTTGAAGAGCAATGAACACCCTTGGGTTTCTTGAACAGAGATAAGGGATGTCAAGTCAACATTGATTGCATTGATTGACTGATCCACTATTTTCTGTTTAGCGTAGGGTATGATACGCTTGATTTGAAATTCCTTTTACTAAGCGCTTGACTGGGAATAAGTTTAAGCGTTTAGTTCTATGAGAAGAGCACAGACGCTAAGAAAGAGACGTTTGATAAGCGTCTGGATGATTTCAACGTATAACGCTAAGTGCTTATGACCAATGCAAAGAGAAAACATTTTTGGTCATTTTCACTTAAATGAAGTTATTTGTTTTAAAGTTTCCCCTAAAAATAATAACTTATCGACAATAAAAAGAATTGGCACATAAAATAAAGTGAATTCCCCCTAAATTTTATGCCTATAAAATATGATGTTTCGAATGATTAAGCATTTAGATCAATCATACCTAGTTCACTTCTTAAAGTGAGAAAACATTGTTCGTTGAGTGCTTTGGTGAAGATATCTGCCAGTTGTTTTTCTGTACCAATGAAGTGCATGGAGATATCTTTCTTTTGAACATGATCACGTAGAAAATGATAGTGGATGTCAATGTGTTTAGTTCTAGAATGGAGAACAGGATTTTGAGTCATAGCTAGGGCGCTTTGGTTATCACAATGGATTGGGGTTGGACCTAAGATTATTCCATAATCTCTAAGTTGTTGCCTTATCCAAAGAATTTGTGCACAACAGCTTCCAGCGGCTACATACTCAGCTTCAGCGGTAGAAGTCGCTATGGATTGTTGTTTCTTATTAAGCCATGAAATTAGTCTATCACCTAGAAATTGACATGTACCACTAGTACTTTTTCTATCTATTTTGCATCCTGCAAAATCTGCATCTGAGTAACCAATTAGTTCAAAAGGAGAATCCCTAGGATACCATAACCCCACATGTTGTGTGCCTTTTAGGTACTTGAGGATTTTCTTAGCAGCAGCTAAGTGTGATTCTTTAGGATCCGCTTGAAATCGTGCACACATGCATACTGAGAACATAATATCAGGTCTACTAGCTGTAAGATAAAGAAGTGATCCAATGATACCTCTATAATTAGTGATATCAATTTTCTTTCCACTTTCATCTTTATCTAGCTTAAGCGTTTGACTCATTGGAATCTTTGAAGATGATGCATTTTCCATACCAAATTTCTTAATCATATCTCTAGTATATTTAGTTTGGTTTATGAATATGCCATTAGGGAGTTGTTTAACTTGTAATCCTAAGAAGAAAGTTAATTCACCTATCATGCTCATTTCAAATTGATCTTGCATCATTTTCGAAAATTTCTCATAGACGCTTATTAATAGATCCAAATATGATTTCAGCAACATAAATTTGGACTAAGAGAATATCTTCATTATGGGTAATTTTAAATAACGTTATATCAACGCTACCTTTTGAAAAGCCTTTACCTATAAGAAAGATAGAGAGAGTGTCATACCGTGCTCTTGGTGCTAGTTTAAGGCCATAGAGTGCCTTATCCAATTTGTAGACCATACTTTTGCCATGGTTGTTGATGAATCCTGGTGGTTGCTCCACATATACTTCTTCTTGGAGTTTACCATTTAGAAATGCACTCTTTACGTCCATTTGATACACTGGGAATTTGTTGTATGCAGCAAACGCTAGGAACATTCGAACTGCTTCAAGACGGGCCACTGGAGCATATGTCTCATCAAAATGGATACCTTCTTCTTGGCAATATCCTTCAGCGACTAGTCTGGCTTTGTTTCGTACAACAATACCGTCTTCGTCCATCTTGTTCCTGAACACCCATCTAGTTCCAATAACTCCTTGATGAGTTGGTCTTGGTACTAGCATCTAAACCTTGCTACGTTCAAATTGATTAAGTTCTTCTTGCATGGCTTCTATCCAACTTGAGTCATTTAGCGCTTCATCCACTTTCTTTGGTTCCATTTGAAATAAGAAGCTTGCAAACATGGCCTCATTTATTGTAGCGGCTCTAGTCTTGACAGGTGCTCCAATATCTCCAATTACTAATTCTGGCGGATGGTCTCTAAGCCATTTTCTGTCTGGTTGGAACGGGTTAAGTGATTGATCAGACGCTTGATTAATTTGCTCAGGCGCTTGACTATCATTTTGCGTAGGCGTTTCATTGTTCGCAGTTCTAATTTGCGCTTGATGAACATTCTCTTCATGATCATCAGCATTTCTTGCAATCTTATCATCATTGATACCCTCACGAGTGGTCTTAGGATTGGACACAATGACCTCATTATCTTCATCAATATCACTATCATCACACAGATTGATTTGTGAAGCTTGTTGAGAGAGATCTTCAATTCCTCCAATATTAGCATTAACCTTACTCGGTTCTTGGTTAGCAACATCAAACACAACATGAATGGATTCTTCAACGTTTGATTTGATCTTATTTAGGATGCGAAAACTTTTTCCATTTTTGGCATAGCCTAGAAAGATTCCTTCATCCGCCTTAGGATCAAATGTCCTTAGATTTTGGGATCCATTGTTATGAATGAAACATTTTGAACCAAATACATGAAAATACGAAATATTAGGCTTACGTCCCTTCCATAATTCATATGGAGTCTTTTCATGTTGTTTATTGATCATACATCGGTTTTGGGTGTAGCAAGCTGTGTTGATAGCTTCGGCCCAAAACCTTTGAGGTAGCTTAGACTCGGCTAACATAGTGCTAGAAGCTTCCTTAAGCGTTCTGTTCCGACGCTCGGCCACTCCATTTTGTTGAGGTGTTCTAGGCACTGAATACTCATGAAGTATTCCAAAGTCTTTACAAAACTTCTCAACAATATGGTTAGTAAATTCAGTTCCCCTATCGCTTCTAATTCTTGTCACCTTTAGGTCTTTTGAATTTTGTAGTTGACGAATTAGCGATGTGAGCTTGACACTAGTTTCATCTTTAGATGCTAGAAATTCTACCCATGTATAACGTGAGAAATCATCAACTATTACGAGTGAATACTTTTTACCACTGACGCTCATGATTTGAATAGGACCAAACAAATCTAAATGCAATAATTCAAGTATTCGAGATGTAGATACATGAGGTTTCTTCTTAAAGGATGATTTAACTTGTTTACCCATTTGACAAGCATCACATAAGCGATCTTTATTAAAGGAACCTTTAGGTAATCCCTCTACAAGGTTTAGCGATATTAATTGAGAGATTGCCTTAAAGTTGAGGTGATTCATTTTTCTATGCCACAATCAACCCAATTCATTTTGATTTTTAGCTACAAAACATGTAGGGTTGTTGTCTAATGTTGAACTGCCAATCTACTAAATACACATTGTTTGTTTTTTTTCCTTTTAATTTAGTAGATCCAGTCTTAGCGTCATGAATATAGCAATAGTCACTTGAAAATTTGACTTCAAAACCTTTATCACAGAATTGACTTATGCTTAAAAGATTATGCTTAAAACCCTCAACATAATATACATCACTAATCATGATGTTCTCCCTGTGCATGATACCTATACCTTTGGTTTTACCTTTTGAGTTATCACCGAATATAACTTGAGGACCATTGGTTGCATGATAGTTGATCAAGAGATCCTTTGAGCCAGTCATGTGTCTTGACAACCCACTATCTATGTACCAAATTGAAGTGTCGGTGCTGGCTCTAGGTACCTGCATTCAAAGGGCAGTTCTAATTTCTTTTAGGTACCCATTTTGTCTTGGGTCCTTCCTTGTTAGTAACGTTAGTCTGAATTAGAATTTTCGAAACCCATATTTGCCTCGTCTTCATTGCGGGAAGGTTGGCCTTCTTGGGTTTCGGTTTGTGTTGTATGTGCTTTTTAGGTGTATAGTAATATCCTTGATTATAGTAATAATCATAGTCATAATCATGATTATCATATTATCGATAATACGATCTGAATCGTTGTGGATATTGACGTTGGTATTTCCTTGGTACTGGCTTAGGATGCACTTTTGGTGTGGGACGCTTAGAGTTTGATTTACTTGTAGAAAGTTTCTCCTTTGCCTTTTGAGCGTTTGGATATACTTTCTTTTGTGAATCATTCACTTTGGTCTTTCCTTTGACTGAGTCAGTGTTGACTTTCTCATTTGACCTCGTACCAATATCTCTTGGTTCATTCAGCGTTTGTCTGTTTGAACTTTCTTCAACAAAGACTACACCTTTTTCTTTGTTGGTTGCTATAACCTTAGACGCTTTGGATTTATGACCATGTTTATCACAACCTAAACCGGTCTTTTCACCAAATAGTCTGGTTACTTCAGTCATATTATCTAGCGTTCTTGATGCTTTTGATAATGATGAGATAAGCTGCTCTGATTTGGCAAGTTTGGCGATCACTTCAGCTTTTCTCTTGACTATTATATCAATATCACTTTTTAACTGAGTAATTTCACTTTCAAGCGATTGATTTTTTTCAATACATTGTTGCTGAACTTGCAACTCTGCCTTGGGCATTATGTTATCGCTTTTAAGCGCTGACATAATATTCAAGTGATTTTGAAATAATTTGGCGGCATCTTGGCAATCTTTATAGTATTCTATTATTTTGTCAAGTAATTCATCATAAGAAAGAGGATGATATAATTCAGTGGTTACCTCAGGTAGCGAGTCGTCAATCGCTTCATCATCTCTTGCCATGAGATAAATAAACGCTGAGTCGCTTGAAGGCTCATCATCACCACTTTCATCTGATGATTCCAAGTCCTCTTTAGGTGTGTAGAATTGTTTAGTTTCTGCTAGCAAGCCTTGTTGCCTAAGATTGCTTATGGATTGGTTTCTATCCGCTTGATCTTGCATTGTAGGCTTAGATACATTTGGATAGGGGCAATTAACTTGGAAATGCCCTGGTTTCCTGGAATTATAACAAAGATTAGTTTTCATCTTTTGTTCATTTGTTAATCTTGCAAATTGTGGTTTTCAGACCACTGGCGCTGAGAGGTCTTGCTGAGAAGACGCTTGATAATGAATTGGCGCTGGAGAAGAAGGTGCAAAATATTGAGGCGCTTGATATAGTTGTTGAGCAGGCGCTTGATATGAACTTTGTCCTTGATGCTTAGGACTGTTTCCTTTTTTTTTCATATCTCAAGAATTTTCTGAATCTATTTAGAAGTGCTAGTTCTTCTTCCTCACTCATATCTGAAACTTTTCCCTTGTTACTGGATTTTCCTTTAATTGATGCCATTAGCGCTGGCCGAATTCAACTCAAACTCAAACGCTTTGAGTTCTGAAAAAGCATCTTCTGGAGTCAGACAATCCAGATTGTTTGATTCTCTCATTGCAGTTGTCTTCATAAGGAATCTACTTGGGAGACTTCTGAAAGTCTTGACAACCATTTCCCGATTTTGTAATTCCATACCTAAAGATGTTAATTCCGTGACAAGAGCTGTAAATCTTATGTCTAGTTGCTCTAGTGTCTCATTGGGTAACATCTTAAAGCTGTTGAACTTTTCTTTGGCAATCGATAATTTGTTTTCCCTGATTTGTGCTGAGCCACCACAAATAGTAGCCAACTTATCCCAAATCTCTTTAGTTGTATTGCATGATTTGACTTTGTTGAATAAGTTGTCATTGTCACCAATGGCTGTGTATAAAGAATTTCGACCAACATTGTCTAGATTGGCTCGTCTACGCTCATCGGTAGACCATTCTTGTTTAGGCTTTTCCACATAACCATCAGGTGTTTCTTCTGTGGCTCCGGGCGCTCTGGTAATAACTTTGTATATTTTGATTGGACCATCGGAAATGATATCACACATTTCATCATCACGTGAACATAAATAAGTAAATGCTTTGACCTTCCAAGAGTCATAGTTTGACTCGGTCAACTTAGGAACTTTAGAAAATGCCATGAAAAGTTTAAAACGACTAAGTTTAGAAAAATGGATCTAAACAAGCAGTTACGCCTGGAAACGCTTAGGTTTCAACTTTAACCGCTTTGATACCACTTGTTGGTCCCAAGTGGCATACAAAAGGGTCTAGAAGGGGGGGGGGGGTTGAATAGACCCTGAAGTCTTTTTCGACTTCTAAAGATTCGTATCACTTTGAAGTATTTGAACGCTTGGAAAGCTTAAGCGCTAGGAGAGGTGCTTGAGAAAAGATCACTTAAGCGCTAGTTTCAGGCGCTTGAGAAAAAGTTAACTTAGACTTAGTGATTTCAACTCTTACCAAAGTAGGGCAAAGTTTAGTCACTTAATCAAGGTTAGCACAGCGGAAGTATTTTATAGCTTAGCGTTCGATTTTTTTAATCAAAATAATCGCTTAACTGTTTTAAAACCTTTTTCAAGATATATGCGATATGAATAGTAAAGCAATAAAATAGTAAATGACACAAAATATTTGTAAGGTTCACTGGGTGATGTAATCCCAGCTACGTCCTTCTTCTCCTTTTATCAGGGAGGATTTCCACTATGATGATTATTGAAGAGTCACATAGAAACTTCTACAAAATAGAGGGAGATTGGATATGATCTTGGAACTCCTTGGTCACACAGATTTCAGCTCCAATAAAGATCTTCTATCCCCTTACTTCTTTCACCCATAAATGGTGCAAGTTACACTCGATCACGGAACTCCTTGGTCACACAGATTTTAGCTCTAATAAAGATCTTCTTCCACAAGTTTCTTTTACAAAAAAATATTGATTGTAAGTCAACAAGCTTTCTCACTCAGATGAAAGATGTTGAGGCTTTGGTCACAGGTTTGTTTGTTTTTGGTAAGTTCAAACAACTTGAGGATATCTCAGTAATAGTGTGGGATCTTCTTGAGAAAGAGATTTGAGATATTTGTGACTGTCTTTGGAATGGTTATGAAAAGCTTGGAAAGGTTTTGGCTACGAATTTTGTAGGCTTTTCTTTCAACAAAGTTTGTACCCTTTTTGTGTCTTTTTGTATATTTTTCTATATACAAAAGTTGTGATTTATTCACGTGTGTATGACTTGTATATCCAGATGTGTTGTCCTCTTTGGGTATTTTGCTGAGGGGACTATTTATAAGTTTCTTGAGATTTTGTCCGTTGGACACAATTCGGATCTCGTTTCCCTAAACATTCCTTGAGTTCTAACATTCCTAATTTTGGGCATATTTAATTGGCCACGCATGTCCTTGGTTTCATAAATTCGACAGTCTTAGTCAAAAAGGTGGCTTGCCCGTAAGTTATAGTGCTTATATTTTAATAGCACTTATCCGACTTTTAATACATGTTGTCTTATTTCCGTTGGAAATAATAATCCGTTGATTAATGCTTAGGAAACTGTTGAAAGCAGTTTCCTAAGCGCTTAAAACAGACGCTTGAGATGGGTCCGTATCTTTATTTTGTTTTAGACACTTGTCCTTTAACTTTATCTTTGATAGACTCACTCAGAACTCTATCATTGACTCAGTGTCAAGTACTTGGTCTTAAATCCATAAGTATCTTGAGCGTTAGATTCATAAACCTGAAACAGTCTTTTAGCGTTTGACGGACGCTTGAGACTAATCTTTATCTTCACTGTTGCTTCAGACGCTTGATCTTCAAGTTCATCACTTGATAGACTTACACAGAACTCTACTAGTGATTTAGTATCACATGCTTAGTCTAAAGTCTATAAAGATAAAAATTACAAGCCTAGTAAAAAATACATAAGCTTTCAGACGCTTATACAGATATTCTAAGAAAGCTTATACTTACATTTTTTTTTGGGGTCTAACATAAAACCTACTTGTCATCATCAAAACATCTAATATGAAATTCCTAACAAGGTATATGTCCTAGATGCCAATGATGACAAATAGTTAGATTAGGGTATCTTATTATTTTGTACAAACTATTAAAATGATATTAATAAAGGCATCAGTATTTTGTTCATATAAATCTTTATGGCATCTAAATAAGTATTGAACATATAGTCCATGTGAATAAAGGTTTGACTCTTTGCCCTTTATGGAATAAAGACGTGGCATGGGAAGAGTCTTACACCTTATCACTTAAAAGGGTTCGCAAGTCAAAGAATCTTAATTGGGCATTAAGATTCGACTTGTATGACACATGCTCTGACGATGAGTGCCAATCGAACACTATAGGGATAGTGGGAGCAAGTATCATAGATATGTCAATGGAATTGACATATTCGAACACGGCTCGTTGTAATCCGATCACATGGGTATTTACTCAGTCACTGTCAATGATTGGATTACTGATCGTAATAGTATGCGTGAGCCTTAGACCTGGGGGTCCATGATCAATGTGCTTGTATTATTGGATCTGTTACCAGAGTAGTTAGGCCCATATCACCCGTCGGTGGGGTTGACCTCGAAGTGCGATATCAATGAGACAAGTAGCAGTTGATCAGTGATCGGCAAGATGGGATTCACTGTCTCGATAGTAAATGAAAAAGTATCCTGTGCGATTATAGGCTAATGAAATTATAAAGTTTTTGGCCAAAGCATAACAACTAACTCATGTGGAACACTGAGGGTAATTTAGTAATTTTATTATGCTATAATCTAATGCACAGTATCAAGTTTAGTGAGTTTGACATTTTTCATGACTCTCACTTGATCGGGATACGTCAGTGAAGGGCTTATACTCATACGACATTTAGGATCAAGAGGTTCGTAAAATGAATCATTCATTTCGTACTCAATTGGGTTACGATGTGAGTCCACGGGACTGGCTAGGTGACACTCACATCCTTAGGTAATTCCTCCCTTTGCCAATTGAGACGAACATAAAGAGTCGCGCTATAAGAAACGAACGGGATGTATCTTTTTGTGTAAATCTTTTAGAAAGAATTAAATGGATAGATTGATTTAATTAGATTAAATAAATTAATTAAATATTTAATTTAATTAGATTAAATTAAATTATTTAATTAGTATATTAATTAAAAGGAATTAATTAATAGTATATATTATATTTAAATTAGATTTAAATTAAATATATACAGATGGGCTAGAAATTAGACAAGCCAATTAAAGGCCCACCCAGTCCAAGGAAGCCCTAGGAAGGGCGGCCACTTAGGGTTTTGGAGTAGCCTCCAACTTGTTCCACAAGCTAGTTGAGTTTAAATAGGACTCCTACAGTGAAACAAACCCTAAGAGAAAGACAAGAAAGAAACACAACACATAAAGGAAAAGAACTCTCTCCCCTCTCTCCTCTCTAGCCGTCCACTACTGCAAAGAAGGAGTTTCGGGATCTTTGGAAGGCTCGTTTCGCGTGAAGCTTTAGAGACAGGAGCCCTTGGAGGATTGTTGTTCTGCCGAATCAGTAAACGAATCAAAAAAGTATTTTTATTCGTTCTAATTTTTGCGAAACCCATTAAAAAATCATCAGATCTATTTTTGTGATCTGCCGGTAGGAATCCTCGAATCTTCCGCTGCAATTCTCTATTTTTCATGTATAGGATTCCTAACAGTGGTATCAGAGCCAACTTAAACGGATCTGATGATTTTTGCATTTAAGATTATGTTGGTTAAAATTGGATTTTTAAAATTTGATTTTATATGTTTAATATTCGATGTTAAATTTGGAATTTGGAAAATATTCATCGCCTTGAAATCGTCGCACGATTACATGTTTTTTCGCCGCCGGCAACGGCGAATCGGGGTGGCACCACCGTGTGTTTTTGAAGCACACGCGAGCACCACCGCTGCTCGTGTAATTAGAAAAACAAAAAAAAAAGGGAAAAGGGTCAGCGCCGCCACCACAGCGACCGAACTAGGGCGGCATATGTTGCCCTAGGCGTAACGGGCGCTGGGACAGGCCCAGTATATTAATATATATATATATATATTTATATTTTTTATATTTAAATATATATGTAAATTAATAAATATTAGGGTTTGACCCTAATCGACAAATTCGACCCGTTATTTGTCAAAACCCCTTTTTCCTAAAGAGTCGCGCTATAAGAAAAGAACGGGATGTATCTTTTTGTGTAAATCTTTTAGAAAGAATTAAATTGACTGATTGATTTAATTAGATTAAATCAATTAATGAAATATTTAATTTAAATATATTAAATTAAATTATTTAATTAGTATATTAATTAAAAGGAATTAATTAATAGTATATATTATATTTAAATTAGATTTAAATTAAATATATACAGATGGGCTAGAAATTAGACAAGCCAATTAAAAGCCCACCCAGTCCAAGGAAGCCGTAGGAGGGGCGGCCACTTAGGGTTTTGGAGTAGCCTCCAACTTGTTCCACAAGCTAGATGAGTTTGAATAGGACTCCTACAGTGAAACAAACCCTAAAAGAGAAAGATAAGAAAGAAACACAACACAAAAGGAAAAGAACTCTCTCCTCTCTAGCTGCCCACTACTGCAAAGAATGAGGAGTTTCGGGATCTTTGGAAGGCTCGTTTCGCGTGAAGCTTTAGAGGCAGGAGCCCTTGGAGGATTGCAGTTCTGCCGAATCAGTAAACGAATCAGAAAGGTATTTTTATTCGTTCTAATTTTCGCGAAACCCATTTAAAAATCATCAGATCTATTTTTGTGATCTGCCGGTAGGAATCCTCGAATCTTCCGCTGCAATTCTCTGTTTTCAACTATAGGATTCCTAACAGTGGTATCAGAGCCGACTTAAACGGATCTGATGGTTTTTGCGTTTAAGATTATGTTGGTTAAAATTGGATTTTTACAATTGATTTTATATGTTTAATATTCGATGTTAAATTTGGAATTTTAAAAATATTCATCACCTTGAAATTGTCGCACGATTACATGTTTTTTCGCCGCCGGCAACGGCGAATCGGGGTGGCACCACCGTGTGTTTTTGAAGCACACGCGCGAGCACCACCGCTGCTCGTGTAATTAGAAAAATAAAAAAATAAAAAAAGGGAAAGATCAGCGCCGCGACCACAGCGACGGAACTAGGGCGGCTGATGCCGCCATAGGCGTGCTGTTGCTGGGCCGAAGCCCAGCACGCGTGCGTTGGGCAAGGCCCAGCGCACTTTCGTGCGCACTAAAGGGCGCTGGGCCCGGCCCAATATATATATATATATTTTTATATTTTTTAATATTTAAATATATATGTAAATTAATAAATATTAGGGTTTGACCCTAATCGACAAATTCGACCCGTGATTTGTCAAAACCCCTTTTTCCTAAAAATGTTTTTCTTAATATTAAATTGGATTTAATTAAGTTAAAATTGGATTTGACTTTAATATTAAATTGGATTTAATAATATCATAAATTAAATTGGATTTTTATTTATAATTTGCGACGACTAAATAAATAGGATTTATTTTAGGTTGATTATATTTTTTCAAAATAAAATAGGAATAAGTTTGACTTATTTCCTAAACAATAAATTGGATTTATTTCCTTTTAAAATTGAAATTAAAATTCATCTTTTCTAATTAAATTATATTTAATCGGTTTTTGAATTTATTTTCGATTTTAAACTCAAAACCAACATAAACTTATATAGTTTTCTTACATGCTTTGATGTATGTTGTGGTGGATGCTTCCATGGACTTAGGGTTTTACCGCTTTAGTATTATCTGGATTGTATTGGGCAATTGCCCCCCAGTTTGTACTTTTAATTTTGGTAGTATGATGTATAAGGTGCTTTCTGGATTGTGTATAATAGAAGTAGGACATTTTCTAGCTCGGAGCCCGAAGATCTATTAGAAATTAGATTTGTAATAGACCTGTATCCCCCTGATTGATCTATTGGCTTGGATCAATCTAGAATGTCCATGGAAATGCAGGTTGTTAGAATGACTAGGTTTTTCTATGCATGCATGATTATAATCATATATGCGCGTAATAAATTAATGTGCAGAGTGAGGCCTTAATTTTTCAAAAACTCCCCCACATTATATACTAAGTAAGTAGGGGATATTGGATATCTTGACTGTCCATCAAGCTTGAAAAATATGGGATTATGAGTTATGCATGGCGTTGTCCCGACTAATGGGGGTTATGCATTAATTCATAATCCATATCTCTTCAAGTGCATTTGATGCCATCGGTCGAAGCAAAATTTATCCCATACACCGTTACCGGTTGCAAGATAAGATTCAACTGTTAGATCGGTAGGAGTTGATGGGAAAGTACTTAGATGGATCACCACCAATATTTCGTTACAGGCTGAGGTTGAGTAAATCCATCTTTGGGTATGGATTTACAGAATCGGGAAATGGTGGTCAAAATCTTTAGAAGTCTACCTAGTAGATTCTTGATGAAGACAACAGCTATGAGAGAGTCAAACAACTTGGATAGTTTAACTCCAGAAGATGCTTTTTCGGAACTCAAAGCATTTGAGTTTGAATTGAATTCGACTAGTGATGCAGTGAGCAGTCCAGTGATTGAGTCTGAAGCGTTTATAGCGTTAGTCAAGGGTAAATCAGGTAACAAGGGAAAGGTTTCAGATATCAGCGAGGAAGAGGAGTTGGCTTTACTGAATAGATTCAGGAAGTTCTTGAGATATGAAAAGAAAGGAAAAGGTTCTAGCAATCAAAGACAAAGTTCATATCAAGCGCCTGCTCCAATACATCAACAGTTTCAAGCGCTTCAGTATTCTATTCCTACACCCCAAGTGCCTATTCAGTACCAAGCGTCTACTCCAAATCTCTCAGCAGCAGTGGTTTCAAAACCACACAATGCAAGGTTAACAAATGAACAAAAGATGAAAACTAATCTTTGTTATAATTGCAGCAAACCAGGGCACTACCAGGTAAATTGCCCTTATTCAAACGTATCCAAGCCTTCAAGGCAGGATTACGTGGATGGAAACCAATTCACTAGCAACCTTCGTCAACAAGGTTTGCTAGCCGAATCAGAACCAGCATCCGCACCTGAAGATTTGGAATCATCAGAGGAGAATAGTGATGATGATGAGCCAGTGGATGACTCAGTGCTTATTTGTCTCATGGCCAGAGATGATGAAGCATCCCCTGAGGTAAACACTGAATTATCTCTTGCTCTCTCTTATGAAGAATTACTTGACAAAGTCAAAGAATATTACAATGATTGTCAAGATGCCGCCAAATTATACCAAAATCCCTTTGATATCATTTCATCGCTTATAAGTGATAAAGTGACACTCAAGGCAGAGTTGCAAGTTCAGCAACAATGCATTCAAAAAAACCAATCGCTTGAGAGTGAAATAATCCAGTTGAAAAGTGATCTTGATATAATAGTCAAGAGAGAAGCTGAGCTGATTGCTAGTCTTGCTAAATCAGAACAACTCATCTCATCATTGTCTAAAGTATCAAGAAAGCTAGACAATGTGACTGAGGTAACAAGGTTATTTGGTGAAAAGACCGGTTTAGGATGCAATAAGTTCGGTAAACAACCAAAAAAATCAAATGTTACGGCAAACAACAAAGGAAAGGGTGTTTTCTTTGTTGAGAAAGGTTCACAAGGTCAAACACAAAATGAACCGAACGACAATGGTATGAGGCCAAATGAGAAAGCCGAAGCTCACTCAGGCAAGGGTAAGGCAAAGACAAATGATTCACAAAGACGGGTTCATCCAAACGCTCAAAAGACTAAGGATAAACCTAACCACTCTGAATCAAGCGCTAAGCGTCTAGCACCAAAAGTGCAGCCTAAGACAGTGCCCAGGAAATACCAGCGTCAATATCCAAAGCAGTCAAGATCCTATTATCAATACCATTATGAGTATGATTATGACCATGATTATGATCACTATTATATTATTATACACCCAAAAAGCACACACAACACAATGTGAAACCCAAGAAGGCCAGTATTCCTACAATGAAGACTAGGCAAATATGGGTTCCTAAAGTTCTAATTCAAACTAACGATGCTACTAAGGTTAAAGGACCCAAGCAACAATGGGTACCTAAACAAAAATAGAACTTCCCTTTTGATGGCAGGTACCTAGAGCTAGAGCTGATACGTCTGTTTGGTACTTTGATAGTGGATCGTCAAGGCACATGACTGGTTCTAAGGATCTATTGATCAACTATCGAGCTGCCAATGGTCCTCGGGTTGTATTTGGTGACAACTCCAAAGGTAAAACCAAAGGTATAGGTACTGTGCATAGGGGGAACATCATGATAAGTGATGTTTATTATGTTGAGGGTCTGAAGCACAATTTATTAAGCATAAGTCAATTTTGTGATAAAGGCTTTGAAGTCATATTCTCAAGCGACTGTTGCTATATAAATGACGTTAAGACTAAGTCTACTAAATTGAAAGGTAAAAGAACAAACAACGTATATTTGGTTGATTGGGGTTCAACAACTGACAGCAACCCAACATGTTTTGTTGCTAAAAATGAATCTGAAATGGGTTGGTTATAGCATAGAAAAATGAATCACCTCAACTTTTAAGACAATCTCTCAGCTTATAAATCTAAATCTTGTAGAGGGATTACCAAAAGGACCATTTCACAAGGATCACCTTTGTCACGCTTGTCAAATGGGCAAACAGGTTAAATCATCTTTCAAGAGAAAAACTCATCTATCTACCACTAGAATACTTGAACTACTTCACATGGATCTGTTTGGACCTGTTCAAACGATTAGTGTGAGCGGAAAAAAGTATTCGTTGGTGATAGTAGATGATTTCTCTCGATTTACTAGGGTGGAATTTCTTTCATCCAAAGATGAAACACGTGACAAGTTAACAACATTTATTCGGCAACTTCAAACATTGAAAAATCTTAAGGTTGCAAGAATAAGAAGCGATCACGGTACTGAGTTTACTAACAAGGTTGTTGAGAAGTTTTGTGCAGAGAATGGAATACATCATGAGTATTCAGCTCCCAGAACTCCCCAATGTTTCATATTTTCACGTCTTTGGTTCTAAATGTTTTATCCATAATAATGGATCCCAAAGCCTAAAGACATTTGATCCCAAAGAGGATGAGGGAATCTTTCTAGGCTACGCCAAGAATGGAAAGAATTTTCGCATCCTAAACAAGATCAAATCAAAGGTTGAGGAATCTATTCATGTTGTTTTTCATGATGCTAACCAAGAACCGAGTAAGGTTAATGTGAACGATGTAGGAATTGAAGATCTGTGTCATCAAACGTCTAAGATTACCATTGATGATGATAGTGACGACGATGATGAGATCTCAGTGCCACTTTCTAAGATCACTCGTGAGGATATTTCGGATAACAATGCAAGATCTGATGATGATCATGAAGAGAGTGATCATCAAGAGTAAATAAGGATCTGTGAACTTGAAGCGCCTACGCAAGAGGGAAGTCAAGCGTCTGATCGTCAAGCGCCTGTTCAACCTCTTAACCCTTTCCAACCAGATAGACTATATATGGCTACGTGATCATCCACCTGAGCAAATTATTGGAGATATTGAAGCACCTGTTAGGACTAGAGCCGCTACATTCAATGAGGCTATGTTCACAAGGTTTCTATCTCAAATGGAACCTAAGAAAGTGGATGAAGCGCTAAGCGACCCAAGTTGGATTGAAGCCATGCAAGAAGAGCTTAATCAGTTTGAGCGTAGTAAGGTTTGGACGCTAGTACCAAGACTAACTCATCAAGGAGTTATTGGAACTAGATGGGTTTATAGAATCAGGATGGATGAGAATGGCACTGTGACAAGGAACAAGGCCAGACTTGTAGCTCAAGGATATTTCCAAGAAGAGGGTATTGACTTTGATGAGACATATGCTCCTGTTGCTCGTCTTGAAGCAATTCGCATGTTTCCAGCGTATGCAGTGTTCAACAAGTTTACGGTGTATCAGATGGACGTGAAGAGTGCCTTCCTGAATGGTAAATTCCAAGAAGAGGTATATGTGGAGCAACCACCAGGATTCATCAACAACCATGGTAAGGGTATGGTCTACAAGCTAGACAAAGCACTTTATGGGCTTAAGCAAGCACCCCGAGCATGGTATGACACTCTCTCTATTTTTCTTATTGGTAAAGGCTTTTCAAAAGGCAGCGTTGATACAACGTTATTTAAAATTACCACTGACAAAAGTATTCTCTTGGTCCAAATTTATGTTGATGATATCATATTTGGTTAAACTAACAAGGGTCTGTGTGAGAAATTTTCGAAAATGATGCAAGAACAATTTGAAATGAGCATGATGGGTGAATTAACTTTCTTTTTGGGATTACAAGTTAAACAACTCCCTAATGGCATATTTATTAACCAAGCTAAATACACACGTGATATGATTAAGAAATTTGGTATGGAAAATGCATCATATTCAAAAATTCCAATGAGCCAAACGCTTAAGTTAGATAAAGATGAAAGTGGAAAGAAGGTTGATATCACTAATTATAGAGGTATCATTGGATCACTTTTTTATCTTACTGCTAGTCGACCTGATATTATGTTTTCGGTATGCATGTGTGCACGCTTTCAAGCTGATCCTAGAGAGTCACACTTAATTGCTGCCAAGAAGATCCTTAAATACCTAAAAGGCACACAAAATGTGGGCTTATGGTATCCAAGGGACTCTCCTTTTGAACTAATTGGTTACTCAGATGCAGATTTTGCAGGTTGCAAAATAGATCGTAAGAGTACTAGTGGTACATGTCAATTTCTAGGTGATAGGTTAGTTTCATGGCATAGTAAGAAACAACAATCCATAGCTACCTCTACAGCTGAAGCCGAGTATGTAGCTGCAGGAAGTTGTTGTGCAGAAGTGTTATGGATGAGGCAACAACTTAGAGATTATGGTATAATCCTAGATCCAACCGTAATTCATTGTGATAACCAAAGCGCTCTAGCCATGACTCAGAACCCTGTTCTTCATTCCAGAACCAAACATATTGACAATAGATATCATTTTCTTCGTGACCATGTTCAAAAGAAAGATACACTACTACAAAAATGACCTATGACAACGGGTTTTTTGGGCCTATGACAGCGGTTTTAACCGCTGTCATAGGTACCGCTGTTATAGGGGTGGATCTATGACAGCGGTTAAAAAACCGCTGTAATAGGTCCACTTATGACAGTGGTTTTCAGGGAATCGCTGTGAAAAAACCAAAAAAAATTAAAAAATAAAGGACCTGTGGCAGCGGTTCTCCCAGAACCGCTGTCTTTTTTTCTGTTTTTTTTTTTAATTATTTATTGCCCTGTCATGATAGTGCCTATACAGTAATATGCAATGATCCAACTAACAAATTTCAACTAACATCAAAACATATTCAACATAAACAAACATCACCCCAAACTTCAATATTACCATCTTTTTCCTCCAACAATAAAATATTATAATCGCCAACAAAATGTACAATCAACTAATTAAATTACTAATGACCTTAGGAAATACAATAAATCAAATCTCAATTTATAATAAGTCACAATGTACAAAAACTACATTACCTAATTTCTAAGGAGTTGCTAAGAAAATGTAATGTGCAACTTCGCAGCGTACTTCATCAATTTGCTCATCAGTATAGAAGGATTGACAATCCTTAAAGTACTGCAAGATATATGTATATATATAGAGATTAATTGCAAAGTGAAATAACATTTCAATTACCTACCAAAGGTTTAATAATTTCAAAAGTAATAGAATTAAGTATATATAAGGATTATGTATACCGCTGTTGGGATTATAGATAGTCCGTGGCTAATAATCTCTTTCATGAATCTCATAACGAAATAGCCACAATCCACCTCGTTGGTCTGCCGGGAGCACTACAAAAGCAATCAAAATTACATTGTATTAGAAGACGAACTTCTATACGAATATAATCTCATGAAACTAGAAAACGCTAACCTTTATAGTAAACCATTTACAGACCGAGTTTTTGGATTTGTTGGATTGGTTGTTGCAGTTTGCACGAAATATGTGCACAGCTCTATAAAAAATATAAAAAACAAGAAAATATGTTAAAAACAAGAAATTATGTGAAATAAATACAATTTAAAAAAATATTAAATATAATGGATACATTGATTGAATGAAAAACTTACTGATTGAATTTTAGTATCATATGATCTCGGTATTGCGGCTCACCATGCATAGAATCCAGATAGTAAACAATCTCTTTAAATGGATTAATTGCAAGAAACAACCAATGACCCCTACAGAGCATTCAAAAGATAAGTTGAAAATTTGTTTTGCGTAGCTAGTTTTACAAATTAAAGTCAAGTCTTTAGTAGCTCACCCGGTGTTGTAAGGTGCAAGAAATAACTTATTTTGTTGTGTACTCTGCATCATAGCACGTGCTATGTACTGCACTTGTTGAACTGACGGGTCTGTTTGAGCAGCTATGGAATGTGGGCTAAGGAACCCGAAACTTGCTTCTTTCCCTTCGGGGATCACGTAGTTAAACCACGAACACCTAAATTGAGCATAAAAAATGAATTTCGAGTAACCAAAATAATCGTAGTTTAGATGTAATAAAATAATTAAAAAACTTACTTTATGTACGCTGTAATGATAGAGGCTCCTATTTCTTTTCTACACAGAAGGTGATAGATCTCCTCCTTCCCAATGAACTCTGGGAATGAAAAATTCATAATGGCTTCGTCCATGTATATATTGATCAGGGCACCAATCTTCATCATCTTCGTGTACTTTCCCAGAAATACAAGGTCATTAGGGAGTCCATCTAGTTGAAGATCTGCACATATGTCTACTTCACCTGCAAGCTCGCCCACTTGAGATTTTCCTTTGACAGCTGACCGCTTCGACGTCCCTGACTTACGGTTTCAAGATGATTTGGACTGTTTAAGCAAGAAAATAAAATATAAATATTACACACCAAAATATATTTAGTAACCTCAAACAAATTGTTATAATTTATTAATGAGTAGCTATTAATTACATACCGGTGCAGCAGTGACAATGACAAGACTCGCTGGCCAAGCAACAAAGGTACCCAGAGCATGAGAAATGGAGAATATTTCATCATTGAGAGGGACGGGCAGGAGTGTATTAGCCTCAACTGCAGTGTCAATGCGCACTTTCACATTGTTGGTGGCTAATTGACAGTTGTGAAGTGTTCTATCAGTCTCTGATCGATTGTAGAGCTGTCCTTTAGCCACCACATGATATGATGGAGATGAAAGTGCTAATTGACATGAAGTGATACCCTACACACACACACACGTATATATATATATATATACAACATTATATTAGAATGTTTTGTATGATTTACAGAAAATAGAGAGTCGCAAGTTGTATGATTAATAAACAAGTTCAAATTTTTACCTCAGGAAGCATCTTATAACCTGGTTCTGGGCTGCTATCTTTCAAAGAAATCACGTCATCTTCATGTGGCTGACGCGAGTTAGGGGCTTCCAAAACATCAATTCGTTGTTGCATGGCAACCATAGTTTCGGAGAGGTTTTTCACTATGTTTCTCAAGTTTTCCATCTCCTTTTCTGAAGCAGGCTTTGGATCCTTAAAATAGTCTCTTTGTGAGACCCCAAAGCCAACACCCCTAACGCGACCCGGATGCTCTTTCCTTTTAATAGCTTTAGCCAATAGGTCATCTCGACTCGTCACATTTCCACTATGGCAAGTGCCCTCTTGTGAAATGATCTCCTGTAATGATATATTTTTAAAATTTTTAAAAAATAGTGAACCTTGTGCTTTCAATAGTATTTCAATAAAACAATTAATAGAGCTAAAATTGCCAATAACTCACCATTTCATTCACCACTCTTCTAACATTTTCATTATCAATTTGATTTGTCGGATCGGAACGCAAAACCCTTCACACGAGTGCTCGTGTCACATCTGTACAATCGGATCCCGCATCCCTTATTTTATTTATCTATATTTTCATTAAAAAATATATGTATGCATTAACATAGAATTATTATTAAAAAAATTGTAAGGATTCACTGCTAAATGAACTACATACCTCCATTTGCTCCACAACAGCATCTCCAAGACTCCCTTTCCGATAAGGATATTCAGGGTTCTTTGCTCTTTCCTGATTGTCCATGCTTATTTTCTGTTTGTGACATTATCAAATTATTAGCAAAATATAAACGCAATAACCAACAAATGAAACTGTAAATTAAAATGACTAGCTACCTGTCAAGGTTCACCTAAGCGAATCTCTAAAAATGCCGCCCAATCGGCTTGGGATATCTCATATTGTGGAGGTGGGTTGACATTAACGTTTCCATCATCATCTCGCACATACTTTCTGCTTATGTAGCTCCTGAAGTTACGTGCTAGCCTCTCAACTTCTGCTAGTACCTACTTTTGTCGACTTTCGTCAATATCAAACGCCAACTACAAAAAACAAACAATAAAGTATATATAAAATTATAATTTAGAGAATATGATAATACATTAACACTTACAAATATGATAATATCCAAATTACCTTCATCTCATCCCAAATGTTTTTTTTTGTTGCTGACGGGACTTTGCGCCAATTACTCATGGCAATCGACACCTTCTGCCGAACCTGCACGCCTATATACCCAACAAATATTGATTTGTTGGGGTTAACTGGTTGACCTCTGTCATTCCAGCCGACAGGTAGCCTTATGCCTTTACTTCTGGCATTGACAACTTTTTTCATAGCAGAGACACCTCTCCGTATCTCCTTCTCATGACCGCTATCTGATCCATATACATCATCGTCGGGAAAACTACCATCAGGATTTGAAGCCATCGACCTACAAAAGACAAATAATACAGAAGTTAGATTCATATAAATTTGGCTGATTCATTTGCAATAATAATTTTCAAATAGACGTAATAAATACAGAAGTTATCTTCATATAAATTTGGCAGATTCATTTGGCAATAATAATTTTCAAATAGAAGTAATAAATCACAAAATAAACAAAATTATCCTAAACCACAAAATAAACAAAATTTAATTCTCAATTAAACATAATTAACCCCTAGCTAAACCAAATTAATCTTAAAATCAATCAACCCCCTATTTCCCTTAAATTTTCCACAAAAATTGGCAAATCTCAAGAATATAAATTTTCTAGCAACTAAGTATAACTATTGAAATAAGTTTATCATACAATTATGAAATAAATTCAAATACCTTTCATCGTTTTCTTTTTATCGTTGGCTTAGCAGTCTTTTGCTTCCCATCGGTACGACCATTTTTTTTAGTACGTCGACGAACTGACGGATTAATCCATATCCCCTCTTGGTGATCTTGACGCATATACAATTCATCATCACTTATATCCAAGTCATTGTCACTATCAATTGATTGTGAATCACCTAATGAGATAGGGTTTTCTCCATCATCTTCACTTTCTTCATAATCACCATCAATACATGTATTTTTGTTTGCCGATAAAACAATGGACCACCTCTTATCAATAGGATCGGTAACAAAAAATACTTGTTTAGCTTGTGACGCTAAAATGAAAGGTTCGTCTTTGTATCCCACCCTTTCAAGGTCTACTCGAGTGAAGCCTATTTCACTATTATCGACACCATGTTTATTGTCAACCCACCTACACCCAAATACAGGCACCCGAAACCAACTATAATCAAGCTCCCATATACGTTCAATAACCACCGTAATATGATAAATCGGCATAGATAGGATTATTATCTTTCGCACTTGAGATATGCATTGCTTGAGCTACAAGACTCACACCACTATTCTGTATTGTACTTCGTTCGTCTTGGTCTTTTGTATAGAATGTGCGACCATTTATACGATAACCTGAATAAGAAAATACTAGTCTGTCCGGACGCATCGACAGCCGTGTCAATTTATCTGAAACTGAAAGCTGTGGATTCTCTTTCTGTTTTTCTTCAAAATGCTTTCGGAACCAATCGATGAAACTCTTATTATGCTCTCTTGAAATCCAACTCTCATTTTTAATTGGATTGAATCTCCTAAGTTGGTTCTTATGCTCTTCAACATATGGGTCAACCTCATCGGTGTTGTGGAGCACATATAGGTGTGTCTGATCCCTTTGTGTAATATGAACACTAACTAATTGTTTTCCCATTAATCCGACTCCTTCTGTTCCCCCTCCCACAACATGAGACTTTGGGAGCTCTGCAACATTAGAATCTGTCAGATACTTTGTGCAAAATGTAATGGCTTCATCAACTATGTACCGTTCAACAATGCAACCTTCCGGTCGACTACAATTTTTCACGTAGCCTTTCAATACCTTCATATAACGCTCAGCCGGATACATAGATCTCATAAAAGCCGGTCCATATAGTTAAGTCTCTCTAACCAAGTGAATGGGTAGATGAGTCATTATATAAAAAAAAAAACAGGTGGAAAATACATTTCAAGCTCACACAAAGTGATGACAATTTGTTTTTGAAGTGCAGGAAATTGCTCAGGATCAAACACCTTGATCCACATTGCTTTGAAGAAGAAACACAATTTAGTTATCGTGTCTCTCACCTTTTTTGGCAAAATGGCCCGTATAGCAATTGGTAGCAAATGATCCATGATTACATGACAATCGTGAGTCTTCAAGTACTTTAGCTTCAAATCCTTCATTGATACAAGACTGCTAATGTTTGAAGAATACCCTTCTGGAACTTTCACTCACATAATGCAATTTTTTCTTTTTTGGCTAGAGTGTGAGCTGCTGGAGGCAAATAAGTACGTTTCCCCTTATTTGTTGGGGTCAATTTTCCTCTTATCTTCATTTCAACCAAGTCTAACCGTGCCTTTACGCCATCTTTTGTCTTTCCGGGCACATTTAGAAGTGTTCCAATGACGCTATCAAATACATTTTTCTCAATATGCATTATATCGAGAAAATGTCTAACATGTAAAGACGTCCAATACGGCGACTCAAAGAAAATTGACTTTTTTTTCCACCCAGTTTTTGCAAGGCCACATGCAAAAGTCTTTCCAAATTTAACCT